>OU426990.1:100599050-103099050 GCA_911387755.1 Chrysotoxum bicinctum
AACTAGTTTTGTTTTACTAACAAATATTTTCTTTTTTTTTTAATTTTCAATAAAATTTAATTTGAATGTGCGAAAACCAGAATCAGTAAAATGCATTCATCTGAAAATTACAAAAATGGAGATATGCCTTTTTTTTCTTAGAACGACAGTATAATCCGCCACCAGAAGTTTAAGCTTGTAGTCAAACCAAACTTATAAAAAACTGTCTTTTCTTTTGACGGAGTACCAAAAAAGTTTAGTTATATTGCAATTCGGAAACTAATCCGCACTAGTTCTTGAAATAATATTAAATTAATATTTTCGTTTTTCAAAAAACAGACAATTTATTTACCTTTTCCCTTTATCACTAATAATTTCCAAAACAAAAATCAACAATTTGTAGAAGTGATTTTCAATTTTCAATTCGCTGGCGTCATCACTAAATAATTTGATTCGAAAGGATTTCTCACTTTGAGTGGTTAGATTATTTGCTACTCGTATTTGTAATCCCGCGATAGTCAAATTCGCTAGAGTTTTGAAATTTGGAGCGAACTCAATTTTAGCGACATGATATTTATAATACGTATCTATCGAATCCGCACGATTTTAAGTTTGATTTATTTATTTATTTATTTATTTTAAGAAATATTATAAATCAGTCTGCGGAGCTTGTGGAATCAGTAGAACAGAATTATAATTCAGATTATTATGAGCAATTTGCAATAGAACTAAATTCTCTTGGTCATCCGCTTATAGGTACTGTAAGCCAAGTTATCTATTCGTAAAAAAATGCAATATCTCAAAATAAAGACTTAAAATTGGCGTATCAAAATATTTTCTTAAAAATTTTATAAAAATACAAAAGCATATTTTTTTAAGAAACCGCTACAACGACTTATAATTTTTGTTCTTGCATAAATTATTTTACTGATTTTATTTATTGTATTTTAATCTGACATGAGTCTTAGAATTTTGACATTTGACTTACAACTTCTATTTTCTTTTAGTAAACAAATAACAATAATCGTAGAATCCAGAGATAAAAAGATCGCTGGCAATTAATCCTCTGATGGGTCTTCAATGGAAAATTTAACTAAATTATCTTTTTTACTTGCGATATATACTATAGGGCAAGTTCTGCATTTGGAAAAAAAATCGAATTTTTTTTAGCTCCAGAACTAACGGTGCCCCCCATACACCCATAATGCATAATCTTATTTATCTCGAAAATGGCTCTAACGATTTTGATAAAAAAAAATTTGGTGTAATATTATGGACATGGACTACATTTTGGTAAAAAAAAAAATGGGGGAAAATGATATTAACGGTACCTGTCATAGAACGGTTTTATTGGTTTTCGAATTTCTTATCAACCACTCTTAACGATTTTTACCAAAATTCTTATGCAGAAGCTCCTATGCATTTGAAAAAAATAATTTTTTCGAAAAAATAGTTTTTGGATTTTTAAAAAAATAATACAATTTTTTTTGAAAACTCAATATCTTGAAAACGGATACACGAATAAATTTTTAAATTACGTTATAAAATATATTTTATTGAATACTAACAATTCGCATCTCAATTTTTTTTTATAAAAATTTTAAGGAAAATTTAGCAAACAAAAACACGTTTCAGTGTGTCTGTATGTCTGTACCTCTCTCTACAGCCTAAACAACTAGACCTATGTTCTTCAATCCCGGTAGTTAAGGGTCTTCGGTGATTCCCAAGAGGAGAAATTGAATTTTTGTTTAGCTCCAAAACTAAGGGTACCCCCCATACACCCGTATTGCAAAATCTTATTTATCTCGAAAACGGCTCTAACGATTTTGATAAAAAAAATTAGGTTTGATATAATGGACATTGACTACATTTTGGTCAAACAAAAATTTTTGGGGCAAAATATTATTAACGGTACCTGTCATAGAACCGTTTTTTGATTTTCGACTTTCTCTTTAACGGCTCTAATAATTTTAACTAATTTTTTTTTAATTTTCAGCAGGAGCCCCCTTAAGTTTAAAATAATATTGTATACATATATAATAATATTTGTGTATAAAAATATTCGAAAAAAATATTTTTTTAGTTTTTTGAACAAAAAAAAAAAAAATTCCAAGTTTTTTTTTGGAAAATCAATATCTTTAAAACGTGTGAACGATTATTTATTGAAATTATTAGATAACGTAAATGTACTCGCAGTTCTTTTTGTTGCTAGCTCTACATTGCCAGACAGCAACATTGCCCCTCTTTTACTTGAAAAAGTAAATCATTCAATGGCACAAGTGTATTTCCGCACTCGTACAGTTGTAAGAGCCCTTCGAGTTCTTGATATAACAAAATTTGCTGGTCCTGAAAGTATGCACCCAATTCTTCTGAAGAGGGGGTATACATATCTCGCAAAACCATCATCAGATCGAAAATCGAAGTGATCTGGTGGCATATCGCACCGCAGAATGGAACAAATCTTGATATTGTTTTAAAGAAATTATGTTAAGACATTAAAATGTGTGTCGCTCATTATAAAAGTGGTGTAAATCCATTTTTTTTTTAAATGGATTTCTTTGCTTAATGGTATTATATTTGTTAATATCTTTCAATATAAAAGAGAATCTACTCCAAATACGAATTATATTTCCGATAGTTAATGTTTTTTGTTCTTAAAGTGATTTTATAACTTAACTATAAAAATTAAGTAAGTCACAAATCCGTTTAATAAAATAATTAATAAAATCTGTAAGGGTTATTATAATCTTGGACTTTTTACGAATAATAAAAAATATTAACTTAAAGCGCATTTATTTTGTTTTTTTGTCTATGCATCATTTCGCAAAAACCTTATTATCTCGAAATTCATTTGTATGGAGATAGTTCACTATTAAATTGAGCGACACATGTATGTATCGAGGTTCAAGAACACTCTTTGTAATAATCAGCAATATTATTGAACTGTACACGAATATTAATAATAAGCAATAATCTTATTGAACTGCACACGAGTCATTCGAATATTGCTGATTTGCACAAAGTGTGCAATTGACCTTGATAATCGATACACAATTAGTTAAGGAATAATTTGAAATAATATGAATACAAGAATTAGTGTAATTTTACCTACCACCGATGAAAGTCGACTCTTTTAATTGTACTAACATAACATTTAATTGTACTAACATAACAATTATGATTATTGCGTTTGATATTTCTAACGCATTTGAAAGAATTTGGCACCAGACTCCCTTACCGGAAATGCGTGCGTTTGGTATTAATGAAACCCATATTCTTTGGAAATTATTTTCTGGATCAATTCATGTTCTGGATGATGCTGTATTGGACGGTTTTAAATCTGATCTTCACAAAAGAAATACTGGTATTCCCCAGGGCTCCGTTTTGTCTCCGATTCTTTTCTTCATTTTTATAAATGATATCTTGTCTAAAACTTCTAATCCACTTCATTGTTTTGCCGACGACTATACCGTCAGCTTTTCATATTCGTTCTAGAGTTTAATGCTTTAAAAACTCTATGCTGTCTATTGGCGTTGAAGCAAAATGTACCCGTTATGCCATTGTCCTTGGTGTACACTTGCATTCAAGAAACCGAAAAGCTGTCAGTACTCGGTATGTGTGACAACGATGACCTTCTCGAGAGAGATTGCTTAGGATTTGTCTATTGCTGTAAGAAATGTTGCACCCCCTCTAATCTGGCTAAAATTTATAAGGCGCTTATACGCCCTAAACTAGTGTATAACTCACATTTTCTGACATGACAGCCCAAACTTTTCTTCATTAATAGTTGCATTTCTCCTCTCAATCACCCGGGATACCCGTTTCGCTAGGAATGCTCAGCAGTTCACCCTCTAGCCTAATTTTCGACGTACCGTCAAATACAGAGATTCGTTTTTAGACGCACTACACGTTTATAGAATAATTTACTCGGCACTATTTTACCTAGTAAATTCAATTTTCAAACTTTCAATACCAATGTGCATCGACAACTCCTTTTTCTTCGCCCATAACTTCCCCATGTTTTGTGTTGTGTTTAACACTTTAAGGGTCTCTTGGGCGAATGGACTGAAATGTAATGGACCATTGTGGCAGCCGGCAATATTCGCATATGATTCCTATTGAAATTGATTTTTTTGTTCTTGGTTTTCCTTTCTAATTAATTAGTGATTCATTAAAAACCCCTTGTTCAGTAAGGTTACGCTGTAACATACATTTTGAAAACTTTATTTAGTTTCGATTTATTTGAATGCTTTGAAGAGACAACCTGTCTTTTCTATAAATTTAAATGAATGTATCAACATTTAATTTGTGTGAATCTAATTTAAGATGAAATATCTTAATGATAATAATTTTGTCTTTAAAAATTGATTAATTATGTATTATTTAGTACTTATTTTAGTTGTTAAATATGGAATGGGAATTCACACTTAAACCGTTAAATACAAATACAAAATTTTAATTGCAGAACTTAGCAACCAGCAAATTAAAAAAATAATTATAGAAAAGTAAGTACGAGTACATGCAATGCTTTTAATTATAGTGCAGTTCTATCATTTTAGAAAACCTACAAAATCTTCTAAAATTCGCTTAGATATTAATTAGAAATAAACTGGCATTAAATGTCCGCAAGGTTAAAAAATGTGAAGAAAGTAATAGTAGGAACGTAAAAGTTTGACAAACATTCGCGAATACTACGCTACTACTAAGTAAATATGTATGATTCAAATTAAATCTACAGACAATGGAACGAACAGTTCTTCACGCATATTTGTATTGATCTTTGTCTTTTGTCGGATTGTTAAAACTAATCAGGAATAATCAGCCATGTTCTGCATTTCACTTATTGTCAATTCGAGGAAAAAAAGTGAATTTTGATGTTCTGCATTCCGAATGTGAAATGTTGGTTTTCTGAATTTCACCCGAAATGATCAATGTGAATTGTTTTTTCGGAGATGGAAATTCGTGTTCTACATTTCGAATACATAGCGTTTTACGGTGAATTCAATTCGCTTACTTTTGTTTGGTGAAACTTTACATTTGCACGACGATTGACAAACATGTATGTAAATAAAACTTTGAAATGTTGCCTTGGTTTTATTAAAATAAATTGTTGTTTACAGGGGAATACATAAGAACTCACGACAAGAAAAAAGTCTTGTTCCAATTTATGAAATAAGTTGAGGAAGAAGTTTATGTGTTAAGGGAATTGAAGTCGATTTTATTAAGGGATTTATTTCCAAAATGTTAAAAAATACTTCTTCGTTTAGTCTGAAGCTTTTTTGAAAACTACAAACAATTCAAATATGTCCATGTTAATTCATTCCCCATTTCAACTTACACTACGAACTCTCTCTCTCCTTGATTTTCGTCCCTTCCACTTCCACTTATTAATTGTAATAGTGAATATATTTTCGTTTTGCACAAGAAACAATGTTTGAATAGATAATGCAAATTGTCTTTCAGCTGATTTTTACATTTTGAAAATAAATTCGGAGTGAATTGAAAAAAACTTTAAGTCGGAATACAGAACATGGGTGAATGTTAGATATTTTTTCGACAATAAAATTGAATACTTACCAGCACTGAACCCATCGTTTGAGGAAAACATAAAATGTAAGACTGGATAGCACGTACTTGCTCTTATGTAAAAGTACTTTGAAATTTATTATAATAATTTATTATTTATTTATTATATAATTGCTCATAAATAAATATTAAACATGGATTTAATTAGAAAGAAAAGTTCAAAATGCATAAAATTGCCGTCTTATTACTAGAAAAGTATGAATTTATGCAAACAAAGTTTAATAATTTTTCTTATTATTTAAATTTTTTATATAAGAAATTTCTTTAAAATTTATCTTAAAAAAAATTGAGATGTGATTTAAGATTTAATTCTTTTTAATAATATACATGTTTGGAAATAATTTCAAAAACAGATCGTTCTCAATGACCGACAATACTGCTTTCACAGCAATCGTTTTACTGGTAATCTGATGGCATATTTCACGGAAGAAAGGAATAGATCCTTACATTGTTTTGGAGAAAGTAAGATTATTGAATTTTATATTTCTAAGGCATTTGATAGTTTGTTTTCGACTCTCTACCTCAATTTTATAAATAACTAGCGGCCCGGTACGTGCTTCGCTACGTATAAAGTGAAATAATAAAAAAAAATTAATTGCAACATCAAATTCATTTATTCAAACAAAAAAATATTTTATTAATTGCTAGCTATTTTAAAACTTAATCCAAAACGTTTGGATAAACAATAATCTTTGTTTTTCCATTTTGGGCATGAATAAACAAACGGCTGGGGGTACCGACTCTGGAACAGGCAACATAAAGTTGACCATGTGAAAAACATGATTCCTCCAAATTAACTCCACAAACTTGAAGTGTTTGCCCTTGATCCTTGTTGATGGACATCGCAAATGATAAACGCACAGGATATTGTAATCGTTTGAACTCAAATGGCATATCAGTTGGAATCATAGGGATACGTGGTATCAAACAAATTTAGCAGCTAAGATCGTAGCTTTAATCAAATTTGGCAATAACTTTTTCAATGCCAATCTGGTGCCATTACACAGTTTTGGTGGATTAATATTTCGCAATAATATGATCAAAGAACCAACTTTCAAATTCAAGCAATGCGGTGGCATACCAGCTAGTTCCAATGAATTTAAAAATTCAATTGGATAATTCATTGCCTCATCTTGATTCATAACACTGTTGATTACCACGTAAATCTTGCATTGTTCGATTAAATGCTTCTAGTGATTTTTTATTCGCTGTTGTACACTCATCCAATAAAATAATTGGTGTTAATCGCAGAACTTTTCTTGAAATATTGCAAGTTGGAGTTTCAATCACCTGTACATTCAATTGCAATAATTTTAGTGCAGAGTGTGCAGTCAGACCACCTTCTAATAATGTAGCAGCAATTTCCGAAGATGCAAGTGCCAATACAATTTTCTGTTCCAATCGAATAGTTAGAATAGCTAAAATCAATGACATAACGAATGTTTTGCCTGTACCACCAGGCGCATCCAAGGAATATAATCCACCTGCATTATTGGAAACGGCTTGCATGATTGTGTCATATACGATGAAGTTCCGAAACATGTTGCAATTGCTCATTTCTGCGAACAAGTACAATATCACGGGATTGAAGCTGATCACCAAGAATTACAAATGCAACCTCATCAATTGTGGGTGCATTGAATCGCCTTGCATGCTCTCCAAAAGGTGTTCTATCAGCCCTTATTACGATTTTGTGATTATCAGATGGCATACGATCGAGAGCAATTTTGAACAATTGAACTAATGCGTTATGCTGATGGAAAAACCTTTGTAGCTCACGAATAATTTCTCGTCTTGTATTCGAAACAATTGCACAACGTTGATCCAATTCACGATTTTCATCACCAATAAGATAAATTGGCAAAAATTGATGATCAGCGTCGAAGTATGGCAATAACGAACCAGCTTGATGATAAATCTGGCCCTGAATCTGTAACATGTATGCAATTTTAGGTAGATGTTGGATCAGAATTTTTAAAACTATCGAATACTTTATGATTCAGATTGATATAAACATGGGACAATCATGTTGAAGTATTTACCTTAAACGTCGGCATAATTATCTCTAATAATTTTAGTAGCACTAAAAGAGGTCATTTGAAATGCCGAATTGTGTTGTTGAATATGGATCAAAAAGTGATTCGACGTTTGAGATGTCTCAAAAATAAATGAATACAATGGTTTGGGTGGAGTTTCTAATGCTGGAAATCTCACTTTGCCATTAGCACAACACATGCCGGGCTTTTCACGTGGAAAGTTAGCCGCATTACAATGTGGACTGTTGTAATTAAAAGCAGCACGCATTATTTTAGCCAAAAGAGCAGCACGACGTATTCGTGATCGGCGTGCAAGGTTCAGTACAGGTACAGAGGGTCAACAGATCTATTTCGTGCATTACGTTTACTGCGATGCATTAGCTTGTGCGCGTTCATCTGCAGTCTGTGATCGACTTAGTAATGCCACATCATTTGCATTACGCGTTCGCCGACCTACATACATATGTATATTTGTTCGCCCGGCTTGTGACATTATTCCTTCATATAAAAAAGAATAAATCAAATTAAAAATATAAGTTTCAATTTGACAGCAAAATCCCCACTAACAAAATGATCCGACATTTATTGAATTCATTTGTTACAAAAAATGTGATAAATGAAGAACCACTCGACCGATTTTGTGCAAACTTCACATAAACCATCTGCTAAATAGTCCAAACAAAGCCATAAAATTTGGTTTGGATAGGTAAGCCCGTTCTTGAGTTATAGAAACACAACGAAAAGTGGCATTGATTTTTATATATATAGATCTATCGTCTACACTCCACTTCCCTCCCCCCTAATTTCAAAATCGCCCGTGCTGTGTTTAACATTATAAGGGTCCTTAATAAGCCCTTGAGTGTGTGTAAAAAAAAGTCCAATTGATCCAGGAGCTCAACGCAAAGACATCGCCATTTGGGATTCATCTTTAGCGACAAGGCGCATTTTTGGCGGAATGGCTGTGTTAACTGATATATTTTCTTAGGTTCTCACTTTAAATATTTCAATATATTAGTGGTTTTTTGTTGGTAAATGTATAGGCAGCGCAGTCAAATTTTACACAGTAAACAACAACAAAGGAATAGTGCGTATAAACTAGGCAGTAATAAGAGTGCACATAATATTGCTGATAAAGTTTTGGAGCAACTGGATTACAGTGACACTCAAATTGGTTGCAAAAGTTTTATTTTCAGTGAGGTTGGCAGGTTTTGATTATTCAAGAATGTGTTCGGTGATATTTGTTCATTTCATGGTAAATTTTCACAAGAGCCAAAATTATGTGGTTTGAAATATTAATTTACGATTAGACGGTAAACGTTAATAGTCAATGGTCAAAATGTTGCCTCTTAATGCGTTTGCATGTTCCCTATCTGTCCACGTGAGAGTATTAAATTCATCGAAGGATGGCTGCGATGCCAAGCGATTAAAAAGGACATAAAAATGATTTTTTTCTGACACCGAGCCTTTATTTGACTTTGTGTACATACATACATGCCATTGAGATTTAATTTTATTAATAATTTTGATACTTGTTTGACAACAAATTTGTCAGTGATGTTAATTCAGCATAAATCACTTCAAAACGTATACTTTTCCAACGCATCCCTTAGCTTATTCAAAAGTGGATTGTTTATTCGTAGGTATATACATCTATATATATAAAAATCAATGCCACTTTTCGTTGTGTTTCTATAACTCAAGAACGGGCTTACCTATCCAAACCAAATTTTATGGCTTTGTTTGGACTATTTAGCAGATGGTTTATGTGAAGTTTGCACAAAATCGGTCGAGTGGTTCTTCATTTATCACATTTTTTGTAACAAATGAATTCAATAAATGTCGGATCATTTTGTTAGTGGGGATTTTGCTGTCAAATTGAAACTTATATTTTTAATTTGATTTATTCTTTTTTATATGAAGGAATAATGTCACAAGCCGGGCGAACAAATATACATATGTATGTAGGTCGGCGAACGCGTAATGCAAATGATGTGGCATTACTAAGTCGATCACAGACTGCAGATGAACGCGCACAAGCTAATGCATCGCAGTAAACGTAATGCACGAAATAGATCTGTTGACCCTCTGTACCTGTACTGAACCTTGCACGCCGATCACGAATACGTCGTGCTGCTCTTTTGGCTAAAATAATGCGTGCTGCTTTTAATTACAACAGTCCACATTGTAATGCGGCTAACTTTCCACGTGAAAAGCCCGGCATGTGTTGTGCTAATGGCAAAGTGAGATTTCCAGCATTAGAAACTCCACCCAAACCATTGTATTCATTTATTTTTGGGACATCTCAAACGTCGAATCACTTTTTGATCCATATTCAACAACACAATTCGGCATTTCAAATGACCTCTTTTAGTGCTACTAAAATTATTAGAGATAATTATGCCGACGTTTAAGGTAAATACTTCAACATGATTGTCCCATGTTTATATCAATCTGAATCATAAAGTATTCGATAGTTTTAAAAATTCTGATCCAACATCTACCTAAAATTGCATACATGTTACAGATTCAGGGCCAGATTTATCATCAAGCTGGTTCGTTATTGCCATACTTCGACGCTGATCATCAATTTTTGCCAATTTATCTTATTGGTGATGAAAATCGTGAATTGGATCAACGTTGTGCAATTGTTTCGAATACAAGACGAGAAATTATTCGTGAGCTACAAAGGTTTTTCCATCAGCATAACGCATTAGTTCAATTGTTCAAAATTGCTCTCGATCGTATGCCATCTGATAATCACAAAATCGTAATAAGGGCTGATAGAACACCTTTTGGAGAGCATGCAAGGCGATTCAATGCACCCACAATTGATGAGGTTGCATTTGTAATTCTTGGTGATCAGCTTCAATCCCGTGATATTGTACTTGTTCGCAGAAATGAGCAATTGCAACATGTTTCGGAACTTCATCGTATATGACACAATCATGCAAGCCGTTTCCAATAATGCAGGTGGATTATATTCCTTGGATGCGCCTGGTGGTACAGGCAAAACATTCGTTATGTCATTGATTTTAGCTATTCTAACTATTCGATTGGAACAGAAAATTGTATTGGCACTTGCATCTTCGGAAATTGCTGCTACATTATTAGAAGGTGGTCTGACTGCACACTCTGCACTAAAATTATTGCAATTGAATGTACAGGTGATTGAAACTCCAACTTGCAATATTTCAAGAAAAGTTCTGCGATTAACACCAATTATTTTATTGGATGAGTGTACAACAGCGAATAAAAAATCACTAGAAGCATTTAATCGAACAATGCAAGATTTACGTGGTAATCAACAGTGTTATGAATCAAGATGAGGCAATGAATTATCCAATTGAATTTTTAAATTCATTGGAACTAGCTGGTATGCCACCGCATTGCTTGAATTTGAAAGTTGGTTCTTTGATCATATTATTGCGAAATATTAATCCACCAAAACTGTGTAATGGCACCAGATTGGCATTGAAAAAGTTATTGCCAAATTTGATTAAAGCTACGATCTTAGCTGCTAAATTTGTTTGATACCACGTATCCCTATGATTCCAACTGATATGCCATTTGAGTTCAAACGATTACAATATCCTGTGCGTTTATCATTTGCGATGTCCATCAACAAGGATCAAGGGCAAACACTTCAAGTTTGTGGAGTTAATTTGGAGGAATCATGTTTTTCACATGGTCAACTTTATGTTGCCTGTTCCAGAGTCGGTACCCCCAGCCGTTTGTTTATTCATGCCCAAAATGGAAAAACAAAGATTATTGTTTATCCAAACGTTTTGGATTAAGTTTTAAAATAGCTAGCAATTAATAAAATATTTTTTTGTTTGAATAAATGAATTTGATGTTGCAATTAATTTTTTTTTATTATTTCACTTTATACGTAGCGAAGCACGTACCGGGCCGCTAGTATATTATATATACTATGTATATTGTATACATTACCAATAAAATACGCCTATTGAGAGCTTAAGATGTACATATGTAAGCTTGAGTCAACTTAGAGAATAGATTAAAAGTTAGTCTTAAAAATGACGAATCAAATTTGGACAACACAAACCCACCTGCGGTTCACCAGGTAACAATGCATCCTCAAAAAGTTACCGTTTGGTGTGGATTTTCGGCTGGCAGCGTTATTAGTGCGTACTTTTTTCGAAAATGAACGTTGTGAGCGCTACAGAGCAATGATAACCAATTTCTTATGTCCCAAATTGAGCCATATGGACCTGGATGACAAGTGGTTCTAGTAGGATGGCGGCGCGCGCTACGTGCCACACAGCACACAATACCGAGGTCGTGCGATTTGGTCCTGCTTGAATTTTTCTGTGGGATTTTCTGAATTCGCAGGTCTACTCGAATAAACCACAATCGACAGATGCCCTTAAGGTAACCATAACACAGGCAATCGCTCAAATTCAGCCGGACATACATGAAAGTCATTGAAATTTGAACCACTGGGATGCGTGTCATGTCACCATGAGAAAACGAGGCGGGCATTTGAACGATGTCATATTCCATGCATAATGGCGTACATGGGCTTTTTAAATAAAAAAGATTTTTTTTAATAATCATACACAGCTAGCTCTATTCCAGTTCAACATCTACCCGCCCTTATTGAAAAACTTAAAAAAGAAAAAAATTCTTTTAATAATGAAAACGATGCTCTTACACTAGATGCACACGAGGCAACCGTAGCAGCTACGTGTTGCAGCAACGTGTTTCGTTTGTTCACTACACACGTGGCAACTTGATCGCAACCACAGTACTGTTCGATCAACCGAACGGAAATTTTTTATATTTCTGGCAACGGTTGCAGCAACACAAAATCAATGGGCAACACAGCAACACACGAAGCAACGGTTGCTTCAACATGGCTGTGTTGCTGCAACGGTTGATTTGTGTGTATCTTGCATTAGAGCTAGATATTGATTTCAATTTCAAAGCAGCAAAATTAAACAGAAATTAAGCCTTCGGGATTTTGTCCATTGGGGATTTCATCCATTCCAGATTCTTTCATTTGGGATTTTCGTTTGTTTTCATTCGAGATTTTGGGATTAAGAATTATGTTCCCTTCCCAAAAAAAACTGCCATTCGAGGTTTTTGGGATTCTTTATTATGTCCACTTCCCACCAAAAGTTAAAATGTTCTTACTGTGTTGTATAGGTGTACTGTTTGTCTAGAAGCGTTAATTTCAGTACTCTGTCGGAGTAGCACGACAAATTCTCTTAGACACAATAGATAGGTTCCTGTTGCTTAATCTTCGCATTCTTTCTAATGTTTAACATATAGGATCTATAATGTTTTGCATATCCAAATCTCACACCCCCAGAATGACTAATAACCGTTAGAGCTAAAAGTGCGATAGTAGAATATACGAGTATAACCCACGTGTCACAATAATCACAGATGGGTGGAATCCAAGGAAAACCACATTTGTTTGTTTTCATCAGTCACTGGATACACTCAATTGTGTTTTTTATTTTGTCTCGTTTGTCAGAACTGAACAGATCATATTGCAAGAAAGATGTTTCTTTTAATTTACCTCCTTGTGATAGTTTTGTCCGGGTTTATATTTTATCAATTCAAATATGCAAAACTAACAAAAGCCGGCAATCGTTTTCCCGGACCGCCGAACTTGCCAATACTTGGTAACGCACAGTATTTCATAAACATCCCTGTAGAGGATAATTTAAAAATTATAGGAGAATTTATCGCGAAATATGGTGAAACTTATCGCGTGTGGATTGGCAAAGAATTGAATGTGTTTTTTCAAAACAGGGAAGACTTGAAAGTTATCATGAGTGGCAGTAAGTTTTTGAATAAGGCTTCTCTTTACGATCTTATGAAACCTTGGTTGAATGAAGGATTGCTTGTTAGCAGAGGTAAATTTGATTGATGAATTGTAAAAGTCTTCGGTGTTGTTTATTTAACAAATTTATTTCAGGGAAAAAGTGGCACATCCGTAGGAAAATAATTACACCAGCATTTCACTTTACGATTCTGGAAGAATATACGAATGTTTTCGAAAAACAAAGCCGGAAGCTGTGTGATGTTTTGAAAAAGCTGATGGAACTGGATTCCTTTGAGTTATATGAGTCAATTAATAGATGTACGATGGATATAATTTCTGGTAGGTCCTTTAAAACAAAAACATATAATCAATTGGTGTTTTGATGCCATCATAAATGGCTAACTGGAATACTAAATCCATTTCCGAGGAATTCGAATTCGATCTCAAAGTTACTCAACTCAATTGACCCTAGTTTGCGATATATTCGAATGTAAAAGTTCAAAAAATCGCAGTCTTTTTGTCTTCGAAGTCCATTTAATTTGGTTTTTACTCCAAGAAATGTCTTTGCGAAGGTAATGAAGATGAAGAAAATTAGAGAATTACTTTTGAGTGAGTCCCTGCGCGAAACCCATTTTGGAATTGAGGTCAATTGACTTTTAATTGAATTATATCTTTCTGAAATATATAGAAAAAAGAACGGATTATAAAGACTAAAATATATAAAATGCACGACTGGGTCGCACGAACTAGACTAGGAATTTTAAAAACGAATGTTATTAGAGAAAACTGTTCATATGGATACAATTAATTTTTAAATTCTTTTGGTAGTAAGAGATAAGAAAAGAATGCTATACAAATTATGCAACAACAAAAATTGTAAGTCGCTGTAGTGGTTCCTTAAAAAAATAAGCTTTTGTATACAAAATTTTTAAAACATTTTTAAGAAAAAAAAATTGATACGCCAACTTTAAGTTTTTATTATTGTACGAATGAAAATTAAATTTCCAAAAAAAAACATTAAGCCTTTTTTGAGATATCGAATTTTCAAAAAAAAAAAAAGACCTTTTTCCAAAAATTCAAAAAATATTTTTGTTTTCAAGTTTTGAAATGTAATGTTTTTTAAACTATTAAGAAGCATTTCTAAAAAAAAATGTCATTAAAATCCGTTAGGCCGATAGTGAGAAATTCAAAATTAGACAAAATGATTCTATGCTAGGTACAAGCTGTAATATCTTAATTTCAATTTTTTTTATTGAATTAAAGATCATACAAATTAATTGAATGAAAGAAATTTGTATCAAAATTCTTGTCGCCGTTTTCGAGAAAAATACGATTTTTTGAAAGTATTTTTAACATTTTTATTTTTATGTAAAATTATTTTTTTTCTCTCATCTTTTACATTATTTTGAGGAACTTTTATTTATCAAGCTTAAAAAAATCTAGCATGGGATTTTCGAAATATTGATTTTTGAAAAAAAAAAATTGAAACTTTTCTGAAAAATCAAAAAAAAAAAATAAGTTTTGAATATTTGAATACACAAATCTGTTCAAATTGCTGGAGAGCCTTAGCATAAAAAAATTATCAAAATCGGTAGTGCCGTTTTTGATCAAATCAAAAACAAAAAAATGGTTCCATCGTTCCATTTTTCCGAATTTTATTTTCAACCATTATCTAGCTTTAACTAAATGAAATTTTTTTTTCTTCTGAGAAATCAAGTTCTAAGCATCAAATACATTTGGATAAGTATATTTTAGCTTCGGTGAACTAAACTTTGTGAACCAATGTTATTATAGTCAAACAAAATTAATTCTGACCTAGCCCTCTAAGTAAATTAATATTTTGTATTTCAATGATAAGTTAAATCAAAATGAGGACGGTCAACTTCCCCGAGCTCACGCCACAATGCCAGCACTTACAATATAATGTCATAGCTTTTTTAAAACCTGATGGAGAAAAAAAATACACGAAAATATCGAAATTTTGCCGTATAGCTAAATTTTGGTTTCTTTAGTACTTCCTTAATAGTTTTCTTAATTTGAAATTAGATTAATTTCTTAGAGGATGTGGCAAATTCTGTTCTTTTTCTAAATATCAAAGTAACTTTAAATTGTTTTTAGAAAACTTTTTTGTGCTTTTAACCCATTAAGGTAGGTACGCAGCTCCAGCTAAAAAACTATAAAGCACTATCTGTCAATATTTAGCGTACGAAATAACTGTTTGTATTATTATTATCGATCTACATTTTGACGGATTCAGTTTTTCTTAAAATTTACTTTGTGAAAATGAAAATTGGAAACTTAAAATATTTGGAAACAACAAACGATTTATCGCAGCGAAGAAAATATTCCATTTTATTCATAATACACATAAAATCTTAAAAAAAAAAAAACAAAACTTTGAAATCATGAACCCCTATTTTACTCGTATGTGACACATTCTATGTGATTCTAGCTCCCACATTTTTCTACGAACATCAGCTTAGGTCTTAGCAAAGTTTTGACACATGTTCATCTCTTTGAAGATAATACATAATTATGTCACATTAAATATCTGTTCTCTGAAAAGAATTTTCGTACGAACAATTTAAAGAATTTGTTTACTACGAGTAGATTTGAAGTGAATAAAATCTAATTAAATGAATTTTTCCTAATGGCTGCGATGAATTATTTTACCTCAACCCAAATATTTTTTGTATTAGATTTTGATTTTCACAAAGTAGAGTAGAGCATGAAGTTAAAAAATAACAAAAGTTTTCGAAAACATCAAATCAAAGTCAATTTGATCGTCAATTGATCGTCATAACGCAATATCTGCGTCAAATATGAAATCGTTCTGTTTGCACAAAACTGTGAATTTTCTTGCAAATAATAAAAAATAATGGTTTCACATAATTATTACGTTTTGGGTTTCTGAACAATTGATTTTTGCAGTTTGCCTGTAAGAACATTTTGCAATTGCATTTTTTGACGCAAATGACGTTTTCTAAAATCGCCAGATTCACCTATTTCGTGCGCTAAATATTGACTTATAAGTTATGTACAGTTCGAAACAAAAATTTAATTTTGCTTAACTTAGGAGAGAATTTTGTATTTGAGTTAAAATGTAGCGCCTGCTTCGTACCAGGTTTTAAGCCTAGAACCCAGATCGCGCTAAATTTTATGTTTCATACAAAATTCTTTATAATAGATACTTTCGAAATTTTAAAAGGCAGGCGCAGTTCTATATACAAATACTAATTTGACATTTAATATTCCTTGGTCTTATCATGAACCTTTTCTTTTAAGAAGTTTGCTCTTATTGAATCGATTTTTATATTGTTTTGTAAATTTACTGATTTTTATTTTTTAATTAAATAATCCATTGATTTAAAGAAGAAACAAATCGAAAATATCCGTTTGAGTCGCGAGTCAGTTCGTGAGATAAGGGACCACATATTAACGTGTAAAGCTAAAGTCACTCATTATCAATTTCGTGCAGGTCATCAATTTAATATGTCTTATTTTAATATAACGTGCAAATGATACCTTTTCCGTAGGTATAATGATAAATTAGCCATCACTTAGTAAGTGTTCATGTATTTTAATTGTTAAATAATTGATTTTCAGGAATTCACGCAAATTCCGTTAAATATGAAACTTAACAACCAATTTAAAGTAAATTCAAAAATAATTATACAAAATAGTATAACATGCCAATTTGGAGTCAGCCTTCTTATACAGATGTCAAAATAGTATTGTACTTTTGATTATACAGTGCGGATCGATGGGTTAAATACTCTTTGGGTTGAGTGTTTATTAATGATAGATGTTAAAAAAGCGGTTATGAGAGAAGTGTGTTGTATTGGAAGGTCTAGGTGGTTTGACTAAATAAATATACAACAAAGGTACAAGGTATGCATATATTCAAAGTAAAAATTTGCATTGGATTTAATAAAAAAAAAACTTGTTATAAAATTAAAAGAAGAAAAATTGTCTGGAAGACCTGAATCTTATTTATTCCCTCTCCCTCTTGCTTATGATTGTTGATTTTCAAATGTGTCTTGTCTTCTTTCTTTACACTGTAGTTTACACTACCTTACCATAAAAAGATCTACTCGCCAGAAAAAGAACTAATTTCTGGATCTTTAAAATAGATCCAGATAGAGAATAGGATCCCAAATTGTTTTTGTAATACATGTTAAAAATTAATCCAGATCCGGATCCACATAGATCCGTAGATAATAAAACGCACCTTATGATGACTTAGCATGTCTAATCAATTTTAAAAACTATAAAAATAAAAATTAAGTTCACAGCGAAAGTAATTATGACAAGGTGTTATTTGGTCTTATGTCAAGCTTTTGCGATATTTCTAAAAAACATGCATACATATGTATATTTAACCAAAATTGTTTTAGGTCATATTTTCTCTTCTTTATTGATAATAACTCTTTAAATATTCTATAAATATTAAAAAATCTCATATTTTAAACAAATTTGAACCCAAAAAGATTGGGTCAAAAATCAATATCACCGTTATTTAAGAAAACACAATTCAATTCTATAAATATAGAAAATCTTAAATTTCTACATAGTATATTTACGTTGTGTGTCTCGTGGTTGACATAAAAAAAAACTTAAATGTTTTTTCTTTCCTTTTTTTTTTATTTTTATTTTATTTATTTATTTAATTTGTTTTATTTATATATATCTGTCTTTTACATTTTTATCAACTTATCTATTTAATTAAATTCTAAGAGAAAAGCCGCTGTCCATAGCAAAAGGCTGCACCTTTCAATTAGATTGTTGGATTAAGACTAACTTACAAATAATTAAATTCTACCTGGTGAACTATTCCACATATACAAAGCGCGAAGTGCTTCCCGTGGGAAAGGAATGCAGTAGTTTATGAAATATTCATATTTCATTTGAATAAAATGAAACATGAGTATTTTCTTTTTCATTTGTTGGCTATAGGGAAGAAGGGGGTGTATCCGTTTGTGGATAGGTTTTGCTATGTTAGCAAAAATGGTGGGAAACCGTTATGGCTTAACAGCCCGATTCTGTCGTGCTGATAAATTCAACATAGCTGATAAATTACCAAGTTCCTTATAACTATCAGCTTTTCGTATTCTATGCCTTAAAAAAAAGCTCTTTTACTGACAAATTTATCAGCTGTGTAAAAGGTACTGACAATTGAAGCGCTGAAAGGATGAAGGTATTAAGTGAAATTTTATGAAATTTGGCTTTTTTCTTACAGATGAAAGTTTTATATGGAAACTTAAATTTCTGACTCATCTGTACTCCTCTATCGCCTATAGATTCATATTTAGCCAAAGATGAAGGCGTTATATGCAACCACTTTGGTAAAAAAAAGTTATAGTTAATAAACTTTAAATGCTTGTAACTCAAATGTTTAAAAATGTCGCTTAACACATTCATCCTTTCAACGCTTCAATTGTATTTGTTTATATTTTGAACACGTAAAATATATACAAAACATAAAACTCTGGATGTTCCCGACAAAACTGGACATAACATTGTAGCTGCTCCTGCGTTGCTCTTTCACCTCTTGTTTTTCTAAAACAAAAAAAATAAAAAAAAAAATCATAAACAAACAACAGAAACAGCAGACATTTTCGCGCACTATACAATACACAAATTCACATTACATACAACATATTTTTTGCACTCAACAAAACACAAATATTTTTCCAATTTAAAAAAAAGCATATATATTTGTAAAAAAACTAAAATATTAATAAAATATATAAATTTCACTTACTTTGCTGCTGGTTCCTCCATTGTTTGTGTTTTTTTTTCTCTTTATTTTGACACTTCAAATTCACCACCAAGAGAGGTGAATTTAAAAGCTGTTTATAGCTTTTATTCTATCAGGTGTTTTGTAGAATACCTAATAATTTGTCAGCTGACAAGAAAGCTGATAATTTATCATTAGCTGATAATTTATCAGCTAAATACAGAATCGGGCTGTAAGTTTAAATGCCGTTAGGTAAGAGGGGCGTGATGGGCGGTATTCGGGGTAACGGTTTGGATGATCTCCATTGTTATAAGAATAATGTGCCGTTAGGCAAAGGGGAATTTCCGGGGGAACGGGATTATGGTTTCAGGTGGAGGCTCAGACGTAACTGTATCGAAACGAAAGCAAAACAAATAGATATTAATAACAATTGAATTGCACTTATAATTATAGAAATCTTATGAACTATAACTACTGGACTTTTAAATACAATTAAATTAATGAAAGTCTAATATTAATTACTTAACATAAACTCAGAATTCAATCTTCTAAGCATCCACAAAATATACATCTCAAAAATAAATATAAAGCTTTGTGCTCTCATATTAAGAAAGAAATTCCCTTATGTAGAAATAAGTACTATAAAAATCTATTTCAATTATCGAAAGGTAATATCAAGCAAGAATGGCGGATAGTCAATAATATTTTAAGAAAGTCTCCAATTTCCAAAAAACATATTAAACTTATGGATAATGATTTGATTTTATCTGATAAACTCAGTGTAGCTGATAAATTTAATTCTTATTTCGCTACAATAGCAGATACACTCAAACCTCAATTAAATCATGCAGTAGGACCTCTTTGTAATGGTATAGGTAATGAAAATGATAATGTTGAACCCTTTCAAAGTAATAGTTTTGTATATGAACAAATAACAGCTTTGGAACTTTTAAAAGTTATTGGGTCCCTAAAAAATTCAAATTCTTGCGGTTTTGATGGGGTTTCAAATAAACTGCTCAAAAATATATCTTGCTTTATTATAGATGTTCTTGCTTTTATTTTTAATATGAGCATTTACTCTGGATGTTTTCCAGACGGTCTTAAATGTGCTGATGTGATACCTCTTTTTAAGAAAGGTGAACCGGATTGTGTTCAAAACTATAGACCTATTTCGCTTCTGCCTTCGGTGAGTAAAGTTTTCGAAAAAGTAATTAAAAACAGGATCATGAAGTTTTTGAATAAAATAAATTTTTTTAGCTCGGTACAGTTTGGTTTTCAGAAAGATAAATCCTCTGAAGATGCTTTATTAGATTTCTGTTCACAATTATACAATAATTTAGACAACAAATTAATTACAGCTGCTCTCTTTGTTGACATAACCAAGGCATTCGATATGGTTAACCATGATATTTTGCTAAAAAAACTGTATAAGGCTGGTTTTCGGGGGTTCATTTTAAAATGGTTTAAATCTTACTTGACTTATAGGACTCAAAGAGTAAAAATAGATGAAATTAGAAGTGGTGTAAGACTTATGGGCATAGGTGTGCCACAGGGCTCTGTGTTAGGGCCTATACTATTTCTTATCTATATAAATTCTCTTTTTAGTCTTAGTTTTAAAGGTGTACTTAAAGCTTTCGCTGACGATATAGGTTGTGTATACGGCCAAGTTAGTTTTTTAGATCTAGTTTCGGATATCAATTGGGATCTTAGTTTATTAAGAGTATGGTTCGCTGAACATAAATTAGTTATTAGCTCAAAGACAAAAATAATGTTTCTTAGTTTGTCTTGCCAAAACAACTTAGATGTGGATATTAGCTATCATGCACCAGAATGTAAAAGATTCAAATTAACTAATTGTGCTTGTAACTTTTCGCCTAGTTTTTCGGAAAGTGTTGTTTGTTCCAAAAATTGCTTTTCACTTGAACAAGTTAATGAGTTCAAGTACTTGGGATTAATTATTGATTCTAATTTGTCATTTTCTAACCACTCTGTTGCACTAAGAAAATATTTTCGCTATACACTAAGACATTTTTTTTATTTGAAAAAAGTGTGTTCTTCTAAACTATTAACTACAATATATTACGGAGTTTTTCATTCAAAGCTGCAGTATGGTATCTGCTGCTGGGGTGGTACATACTATAACAAGATTCAACCACTTTTAATTCTCCAAAAATATATAGTAAGAAATATCTGCAATAAAAATCGTCTCCATCAAAGTTTTCTTCTGTTTCGAGATTTGAATATTCTTCCAATTCGTCATCTTTACTGTTTCAAAGTTCTCAAGGCTTTTTTTATGAGATCCGGTAATATAAACTTTAGGATTCTGGACAATCATAATCTTCGCGGTAATTCCTTAAATTTAGTTACTGTACCAATCTTTCGTACTACTGCTTTTAGAAATTTTTACTCTGTTTCATCATGTCGCTTATTTAATAAACTTCCTTTTTCTGTGAGAAATCTTAGATCAGCTAGTATATTCTTGAAACAACTTAAGACCTGGTTATTTAATTTTGAATTCAATAGTATAGAAAATTTCCTTAATGTTCATGAGTAGATTCTACATATTATCAACTTTCTGCATGCTCTCAAACTTCAAAAATTATCCAGTTTACTTTTTCTTGTTTTTGTTGCTTCTCTAGGATAATTAAAATATATTTTACTTTTTTTTTTTCTTAGTTTTTTTATAAATTGGAAATCTTAAAAGGGTCACCCCACCCATAATTTTGTTTATGTTTTGAATTATTTATATGGAAAATGGGCATTTAACACTATTTTATTTTAAAATATAAAATGTCACTTATGTTTCTCTTTAAAACTAAAATCGAAGTATAATTGATATTGTATTTTATAACCTGTATCTTGAGAAATAAACTTACATACATACATACATACATACATATTTTATGACAGGTAGGTACATTAAAATAATAATTCTTACTATAATTCGTTTTTTTTGTTGCGATTTTGTCGTGTATTGATCACTGATGCATGCTGAATATAAATTTCCCACTTTAAATTTTCATTAATATTTTCCATTATCTCTTTAAAAAAAATAAATTTAAGCCTATCCCTTCAAATGATAAAATCTATTGTATTTAAAAGAGCCAACAATTGACCTAATAAATGTACACCCCGTTTGATTCGTTTAAATACAGTGTTTTTTTCAATAACTCCTTTATCATCTACAAAAATAAAACAAATCATGGACAGTGAAATCATTATTAACTTTTAAAAATAATTTTGAATAACTAATGTTGGTGGTATTAGATTTTGATCAATAATAGTAAAATACACTTTGGATGACATCATAGTAGCTGTGAAAACAGACAGTTGATCGCGAAAAGAAACATAATAAATAGTTTTCATGTTTTTTTTAATTATGCCTAAGGGAAGTTACTTACCGGAGCGGAAAAAGCTCAAATTCGCACCTATAAGGCCGCACACGGTCATGTCCCATTTGCAAAAGAACGCACTAAAACTTTAACAATGAAGACCAGTCTACAAATGACGAGCATAATTTCGAATGTGGAATATCTCCATTACATGCCAGAATAAGATGCATGGAATTCATTTTGAAATTAGCATATACACTCAAACAAGATGGAGAAAATATTGATGAAAGTATTGGAACTAAGGAGGCAGAAAGAATAAGGAAGCAAGATATCGATGTGGATACCAAAACAAGGATTTGTTAACACTAACGATGGAAATACATCAAGAAGATTTTTTGCAGAACACGATGTAACAGCTCGTATAACTGAAGGTGATAAGAAGGCTTCAAGTAATATTTAATTTTGTAAACTGCAGAAAAAATGTTGACGGTTCAAAGTTTGGAGTTTATGCAATGGAAACAACAAATTTATCGAACGAAAAGTATCCCGAAAATCAACTTACACCTACTCTTCATAAAATGTTGGCTTATGGCCAAAGTATAATCGAGTATCAGTCGTTACCAATCGGAGAACTCTCAGAAGAAGCTCAGGAATCCAAAAATAAAGACTACAAAAAATAAAGGTACCAAAATACCTGTAAGGTTTCAAGGATGCGGCAGAATGAAGGCCTAATTAACATGCTTGCAGCCTCATCGGACCCACTTATTTCTTCGTTAAGGCATGTTAGAACTGAAAAAGACCTCAAAGCACGACACTCTCCAGAAATGATAAGTTTATTAGAAATTACTTCGAACTTTGATGAAAGTTTCCAAGAAATCTAGTTTTTTGTTTATTTTTACTTATTAATTTATTTATACTCCACTGTTAAACTTGAAATATATTATTGAAATAATTTGTTATGTTGACACCCTGTTTTTACTTCAATTATTTACTATTGAAATTTTTTGAGGTAAAATATTCAGTCCATTTCCTAAAGTAATATTTCAGCAAAAAATTCTGAAATACTCCGTGAATATTTTTTCTTAAAATTCACAAAATTTATAGCCTTGGAAATTTCCTACAAGCTGAAAAATAAATTATCACGATATCTTTATATGTTTACGAGCTATGATTTTTGCAACCAAAAAAGTCAATATGCGCCACTGTACTGTGCGCCGATTGAAGGTGCGCGAGATAGCTGAAACAGTAGGCATCTCAAAAGATTGCGTGGGTCAGATTTGGCCTCGTGCGACTTTTTTTGTTTGCAAACTTGAAAAAAAATAACTCAAGGAAACATTTACATACGTTAAGGACGTGTTTTGCAAAATCGCAGGAAATAAATGTTGCTTTTATTTTTTTTTAAATAACTAAAGGGTGATTTTTTTGAGGTTAGGATTTTCATGCATTAGTATTTGACAGATCACGCGGGATTTCAGACATGGTGTCAAAGAGAAAGATGCTCAGTATGCTTTGACATTTCATCATGAATAGACTTACTAACGAGCAACGCTTGCAAATCATTGAATTTTATTACCAAAATCAGTGTTCGGTTCGAAATGTGTTTCGCGCTTTACGTCCGATTTATGGTCTACATAATCGACCAAGTGAGCAAACAATTAATGCGATTGTGACCAAGTTTCGCACTCAGTTTACTTTATTGGACATTAAACCAACCACACGAATGCGTACAGTGCGTACAGAAGAGAATATTGCGTCTGTTTCTGAGAGTGTTGCTGAAGACCGTGAAATGTCGATTCGTCGCCGTTCGCAGCAATTGGGTTTGTGTTATTCGACCACATGGAAGATTTTACGCAAAGATCTTGGTGTAAAACCGTATAAAATACAGCTCGTGCAAGAACTGAAGCCGAACGATCTGCCACAACGTCGAATTTTCAGTGAATGGGCCCTAGAAAAGTTGGCAGAAAATCCGCTTTTTTATCGACAAATTTTGTTCAGCGATGAGGCTCATTTCTGGTTGAATGGCTACGTAAATAAGCAAAATTGCCGCATTTGGAGTGAAGAGCAACCAGAAGCCGTTCAAGAACTGCCCATGCATCCCGAAAAATGCACTGTTTGGTGTGGTTTGTACGCTGGTGGAATCATTGGACCGTATTTTTTCAAAGATGCTGTTGGACGCAACGTTACGGTGAATGGCGATCGCTATCGTTCAATGCTAACAAACTTTTTGTTGCCAAAAATGGAAGAACTGAACTTGGTTGACATGTGGTTTCAACAAGATGGCGCTACATGCCACACAGCTCGCGATTCTATGGCCATTTTGAGGGAAAACTTCGGAGAACAATTCATCTCAAGGAATGGACCGGTAAGTTGGCCACCAAGATCATGCGATTTGACGCCTTTAGACTATTTTTTGTGGGGCTACGTCAAGTCTAAAGTCTACACAAATAAGCCAGCAACTATTCCAGCTTTGGAAGACAACATTTCCGAAGAAATTCGGGCTATTCCGGCCGAAATGCTCGAAAAAGTTACCCAAAATTGGACTTTCCGAATGGACCACCTAAGACGCAGCCGCGGTCAACATTTAAATGAAATTATCTTCAAAAAGTAAATGTCATGGACCAATCTAACGTTTCAAATAAAGAATCGATGAGATTTTGCAAATTTTATGCGTTTTTTTTTTTTTAAAAAGTTCTCAAGCTCTTAAAAAATCACCCGTTATAACTTTATTAAAAAAAAAAAAATTTCAATAAAAAAATTTTTAATTCAAAAAAGCATTTTTTGGCCTTTAGTCCACAAAAATTGGCGTTTCGTCCCGGTGATCTCACATGGACTCATCAGGCTGATTTATTTCAGTAGTATGTAGAATTTGTATTATAAGAACATTCAAACAAATTTTTAATTTTTATTCTGTGTCATTTATTTCAACCTATAGACTTATGACCCTCTGCTTTCATTTTCAGTAAACTGCGATGAAATCCATTCAAATCTGACAGTTAATAATTGGAAATGCCTACACTATTTCTAACTTGTTTTGTATATTGTTTAAATTCCATTGTAAACTTATTATTTGTGTAGTATTTAATTTTGTATTTGACTTTATTTGTACGCATGTGTTGGCTTATACTTTTTTACTCACTATACCAACAACTAAAATCTGCACTTATGATGGGCCTCTGATTGTAGGTTTGTAGCTTTATCTATCTCTAAGCTCACTGCATCCAGAATCTGAAGTGTTAAAAAAACTTGTTGACTAAGACTACGTTTGAAATAGTCCGGTGAAATCTATTAACTAAGTATTCAAGAAGTCTATTTTGTTTTTGTAACTCTCGTTGTTTCCAGATGCAAAACCGGGGCCAAATTACCGCTTCAGTGATCGAGTGAGTGAGTTTCATCGAATGAAAATGTCAAATCAGTGTAATCGATTGCTAGATGACGTAAGCGGTAATGCCAAACTCACATAATTGAGTCACGTATTACGCGAAAACTGATGCGGTAATTTGGCCCCCGGTTTAAGCAATCAGTAAAATGTCCCACTTGTTGAAATTTATGTACATATGTTAACAATTGCTTAGGTTCCAGAAAAATTCTTGTTTTTAATAGTTGTTCAACATTGTACAAGCACTTTATGTTTTGTGTTATAGGCCCTTCCCTTGTGTTATGTCCTGAAAGTATAGTATTGTACTGGTTCACTTAGTGGTAGACTAGCCAGGTTTAAATTTAATTTTTTTTCTAAACAGCATGCATCGGAGTTCATTAGGTGAATTTCTTTAACCAGTATACACAACAAAAAATAGTTCATCAACTTCTCTCAAGCAGCTCGTTTGGCTCCCTAAAAATCTTGAGAAATTTGACAAGATGTTGATCATTTTGCAGACGAGTATCATCTTTTCCAGCAGAAAACAACTATCATGCGAAAAAATCATCATGAGAAAAGACTATCAAGCAAGAAAGGAATAGAGCAATCATGGGAGGAAACAATAATGCGAGAAATATAACATTTGAAAAATATATCATGTGATAGAGTTTAGGATGTTCAAGTTCAGAATAAGAATAAATAAATGTTTATAGTATGTACCTACAATTTTCTTTGTTTATGTTTGTATTTTTTAACATCAGCACTCTATTAAACAATAATGTCTTTTCACATTTTCATGCACTTTGCATGCGAGAGCAAAAAAAAAGCAAACTCAATTTTAACTAGAATTTTCCTTTTCTACATTGGTGAAATAATAATATTTTAATAGCCTAATATACTTTCAAAGGGCTTGTGATAAAAGCAATTTTAATTTTTAATATTAATTTATGAAATTGACCATAGAAAGTAAATTGCTAAATATTGAAAGAGAAATTTTTTTTTTTAAATAAAAAACCTACATGTAAACAAATAAAGTTGGATATATGTTATCCAGTTAATAAGACATTTAATTTGAAAAAATTTCAACAAATCACTTGAACTTATCAGTTTTTTGTAAAATTATTTTGAACAACTATCATTACCACCCTAATGACGGAACATATGGTGCAAAATCAATTGTTGTTGTTGAGCTCACCAGGCGAGCATGCGGAAGCAGTAGCTATAAAATTTGTGTGTGTGTGCTGACCTAGTTTGGAATTTTGCTAAACTAACTCATACCTTCAAAATGTCAAAGTTAAGTGACCTTCGGCTACGCCTACGAACAACGTAACAAAGGCACAAACAACTAATTCTTTTTCACAAAGGGGAATGAAATTTTCATACAAAATTCTGCTTGATCTACTAGGCGCTCATGATGTCAAAGAACGTGTCGCCTTTATACATTGTCCCTTTACTTTATTCTTCATATAGTCGGACAAAGAAAATACTGTATGAGCCCAAAAAAGGATAAAATAGGATTATCTCTCACTATTTCAATAATTTTTATTTGGTTTGTCTGAATTTATTAAAAATGTAAATGCTATCGAGGTAGAGGTACATATATGTATATGAAAAAGAAAATCAATTATTATCTAATCCCTAATCGCACCTGACTGTCAATAGCTTGATTCTACTATTTAAAAAGACGATAAATTGTTCTCCTTTTTTGGCTCATTTGTCCTACTATATGAAGAATAAAATACAGGGGATTGAGTGCAAGTAAATTGTTGTTGGGTTTTATTCTCCATATTTATTACTTGGCGCCTCCCCCTAGCACCGTTACTTGCTTAACTAAGAAAGAGCGTGGATATGTATTAACGTGATCGTATCGTCAGTAGAAAGAATTTATTGCATGTACGAGTAGTTGGTTGTTTTTCGCTCGCTGGTTGGGAGAGCTTTAAAAAATTTCGAAGACAGCTTTCAATTAAAATATTTTTTGTTGGTGGAATTTTTTCCAAGTAATCTGGATTTACTTTATTAGTTTAAATTTTATTTAAAACAAAAAAAAATTAAAAATAAAATTTACAAAATTTTTATTCTCGTGGAAAATTTCTTTCACAAACGTGTTTTTCTGGCGAAGGAGATGAATTTTCGACTGATTCCATCTTTAATTCATTCCCGGGCTTACCATTTAAAATTTAGCATTTTACTTGAAAATAAATTTATTATTAATTTTTCTTTAATAGATTTATTTTTTATTTATAATCAATAAAATTTGAACAGCGGGAGAAATGCTATCAAGCTTCAAGGTTTATTCTTCATCGGTTTAAACAATTAATTGTGGGCCTGTGGGTGACTTCAATTACACAGCCCAACCATGATAGTTCTCAAGAAGCTTCTACGGAATCGAGAAAAATCTGGAAAAGAAAACAAATAACAATACCACAAAACAAAAAAAAACAATACCGTCGATATAAGAAGAAAAAATATATACAAATGGAAGATGGCTTATTTACCTATAATTTTGGTCGTGACATTTTTCCTGCTTAAATTTCACAGATATACATACATATATGTACGTAGGTAAATCGATTGGCAATTTCCATATGACGAATTTCACCTGAAGCCTGACTTTAAAATGATATTTTTTTGTAAAATGATTTTAAGCGCTCGATTGCCGATGATGCCAGAAAAATTGCGCCTTGCACAAAAACTGACAATTTATTTAAAAGAACTCACCAGGCGATCATGCGCAAGCAGAAGCTAATTTGTTTGCTTTTTTACTTTGGAATTTTGCAAAACTTACTCACACCTTCAAGCTAAGTAGTTTATATTTAAATCCCATTCCCAAAGCAGCGAACAACAACAAAAGAGAACGAAAGTTTTACAAAATTCTGTTTGTCTACTAGGCGCTCATGTTGACAAAGAACGTCTCTTGTCTGTCGTCAGAAAATTGAGAGAAAATTTAAAAAGATCACCAGGCGAGCATGCAGAAGCAGTAGGTATAAAATTTGTTCGTGCAGACAGGGCGCTACGAAGAACGAAAAAAGCACAAGCAAATAATTCTTTCTACTAGGCGCTCATGTTAATAAAGAAGGTGCCTTGTTCTATTTTTCTTTAAATTTCTCCTCATTCTCAGAATCGTAGATAAGACCCAGCCACGCTCTTTCTCAAGTTGAGCAAATAGCGGTGCTATGGGGAGGAGCCAAATAAGAAATATCGAGAATAAAACCCAGCAAAAACTTATATATTTTATTGTTCATATAGTGGGTAGTGGGACAAAGAAAATACTGTATAAGCCAAAAACAATATACAATTTGATGGGCTGTAACTTTTTCAATAATTTTTATTTGGATTGTAAGACTTTGACATCCAGGTGGAAATAGGGCACGGATAATAATTAAATTTTCTTTTACTGTAACTGTACCTCAAAAAGTTTCTTAAATATTTAACATTTTTCTTGGATTCAATCAATGGAAATCAAAACATGAAACTATTTCAAAAATTAGAGACGATACAATGATTTCCTTTTTTTTTGGCATATAAAATATTTTCTTTGTCTCACTATATGAAAATATATAAGTTGTTGCTGGGTTTTACTCTCGATATTTCTTATTTGGCTCCTCCCCATAGCACCGCTATTTGCTCAACTTGAGAAAGAGCGTGGCTGGGTCTTATCTACGATTCTGAGAATGAGGAGAAATTTAAAGAAAAATAGGATAAGGCACCTTCTTTATTAACATGAGCGCCTGGTAGAAAGAATTATTTGCTTGTGCTTTTTTAGTTCTTCGTAGGCGTAGCCCTGTCTGCACGAACAAATTTTATACCTACTGCTTCTGCATGCTCGCCTGGTGATATTTTTAAATTTTCTCTCAGTTTTCTGACGACAAGAGACACGTTGTTTGTCAACATGAGCGCCTAGTAGAACAAGCAGAATTTTGTAAAACTTTCGTTCTCTTTTGTTGTTGTTCGCTGCTTTGTGAATGAGATTCAAATATAAACTTTGCTAGTTTGAAGGTGTGAGTAAGTTTTGCAAAATTCCGAAGTAAGAAAGCAAACAAATTAGCTTCTGCTTGCGCATGATCGCCTGGTGATCTTTTTAAATTTTCTCTCAGTTTTCTGACGACAAAATAGAAGGAAGAATGACATTTTCGGTCCATTGTAGGATTTGTGATGATGAATCGCATGATATATTTCCCGTATGATAGTTTTTTCAATTGGAAGGAGAAAAACAAGGGCTTACGAGAACATTGAATATGGGACGCTTCTTCAGAGCAATTGACTCCATTTTTTCTATAAAATTGAAAAAATACATATCACATCAATAAAAATTAAACTGCGTTTTCAATCTTCAAATTTTATTCTTCATTGGTTTTAACAATTTGATTGTGTGCCTGGGGTGACTTCAAATTTATAGCCCAATCAGGATAGTTCCCAAGAACCTTCTACCGTATCGAGAAAAATCTAAAAAAAAGAATAGATCGATTCGCATATTCCATATGACGAATTTCACCTGGAGCCCGACTTTCAGATGATGATATTTTTTGTAAAATGATTTTGACTGCTCGACGATGATGACAGGAAAATTGCGTCGTGCACAAAAACTGACTGACAACAATTTTAAGGAACTTACCAGGCGATCATGCGCAAGCAGTAGCTGTAGAATTTGTTTGTTTTTTCTCTGAAATTTTGCAAAATTTACTCACACCTTCAAACTAGCAAAGTTTATACCCCATCCCATAGCAGCGAACAACGTAACAAAGGAGAATGAAATTTTCATACAAAATTCTGCTTGATCTACTAGGCGCTCATGTTGACGAAGAACGTATCGCTGTCGCTTCTACTTTCCCATTTTTATTTAAATTTCTCCACACACACATATACAACAGTCACAGCCACACTCTTCTCATGTTTTCCAGGTAGTAGTGTAGGAAGAGCCCGATAACATTTGTGGGGAATAAAACCCAACCACTACTTACTTGCGCTCGATCCCCTATATTTTATTCTTCATATAGTAGGACAAAGACAATACTATGTGAGCCGAATAAAAGGATAAAATTTTATCATCTCTTACTTTTTCAATTATTTTTATTCGGTTTGATGAATATTGGATGATTCTGCCGAGCAATTGACTCCATTTCTTTTTATAAAATTGAAGAGATTTATTATCAATAAAATTTAAACTACGGGAGAAGTGTTTTCAAGCTTCAAGGTTTATTCATCTTCATGGGTTTTAACATTTTTAATTATGTGCCTGGGGGTACGAGTAACTTCAGTTTTATAGCTCAATTAGGATAGTTTCCATGGAGCTTTTACGGGATCGAGAAAAATCTGTAAAAAAAGAAAACAATATTAACCGCAGAAATATTGTCCTATAAGAACAAATGTATAGAAAAATGCAGATGGGTTATACCTACAACTTGCTCTAGATATTTTTCACGCTTAATCCAATAGTTTCACAAAAATATGTGTGTATGTAGGTAGATCAATTCGCGTTTTCCAATAATGACGAATTTCACCAGGATTTCGGCGTTCCCAAAGACTGCCATCTTTTAGATATCAAAAACATCGGTCATCATATATTTGGTAGATCTACGATTAATAGGATTTTTGTTAATTCAATTTTTTTTCAATTTTTTTTGTAATAAAATAAAACATTAGCTTAAACTAAAACCTAAGTCTCATCTGTCAAAAGGTAAAGTCAAAGGCGCAAAATTTTAATCAGCCTATTATTAAGGCATTAGTATGATAGTACTTAACAATTTGCTAACTTTAAAGTAGTTTACTAACTTGTTCTTAATTTTAACCATTTTCTAAATAGTATCGTACTAAAGCAATTTCCTAATAAATTGCTTCTGAACACACCTAAAACAATGACAGTTCATGCAATAAACTAAGTAAACAGACTTTTTGTGGCGTTTGTAAATATACGATACTAAAAAAATAAAATAGGTATTCGATGATTTTAACTTTAATAAAAGGGTAGAGAAAGTATGATGCTATATTCCATTTAAATTTGTAAAATTGTTGTTTTAACCTAGTTTCATACTAAAATAGTCTTAGCATCGTACTAATTCGATTAAAATTTTGCGCCCAAGGTTCTTTTTTTTTTTTTTAATGAAGATGTTTTTGAAAATTTTGTTATGAAATAATATTTTAGATTTGAAAGAACTCTTGTATAAAAATTTCTATGAAAAGTCGAAAATTAACAATTTTGTTAGAAAATACTTATAATAGTATAAAGATAATCATTTTTATCAAAATGTATAGTCATTTTTAAGATATTTGAATTTTTCTTTAAATTTTGTATATTACTCTTATTGCCAAAGCTTAAGTTTCATCAATTTACCTTCTAAAGATTTACTTCGAAAATTTATAAAGTTTTGTTGTATAAGTATGTAACTTTTTTTAAACGTTTATTTATGTATTCATATTTTTTTTTATAATATAAATGACTTACAATTACATGATTTATTCTTATTTTTTTTAGTTTTGTCGCATTTTAAGATTTTGCATAATTTTGTAATAGTTTATTTGTTATTTAAATTATGTTGATAGGTAAAATGTTAAAACCTAATAAAGAGGATAGTCACAAGTTTTTTTTTGGATATATCGTATGTATCTTAAAACTTAAGCTTAAAAAACTAACTTAAGCTAGCTTAAGGCTCGGTCAAACAGAACGCGTTTTTACGCAGCGTTGTATTACATTGCAATACTTGCCCCATGTCACACTGAACGCCCTGTTGAATTCACCATGGCGTTGCAACGCGGGCGGTAAAACGCGACGTTGTGTGAAATTGCAGATTACCTATTTCTAAGCCTGCGGCTGTCAAAGGAATTTTAAATTTTGGCAATATTGAAAATTAATTGAATTGGTGAGAAATTACCCATGTCTATAGGATATGGGTGATAAATCATATAAAAACATTGTCTTAAAGGACGAAATTTGGGAGAGAGATTAGGAAGGAAAGGAGAATTGAATGAAAACGGTAAGTAAATAACTCCATGAAGCTTTCAAATATTGCACTTGCTTTTGAGGAAGAGCGTACACATACACACGTTCTGAATTGATTCCTTTCTTGACTAAAACATACTATTGGCAGCTTATGTGCAATCTACCAATAGAAATTAGTTGTTTTGAGCGTTTAGCATCAAACAATGTCCAAATTAGTTTCGTAGATTGTCAAGTTGGGGTGCTGGTCCATCCATGGTTCGCTTTCTTAATAAGTTTACGAGTACTAGGGGTATACCGATGTTAGATTTGCTATCCAACAAAGGTAAGATTGTTCCATTTTTTGCAAGTTCGTCGGCTTTACAATTACCTGGAATGTCTCTATGCCATCTCCACCAGAAATGATCAACAATTTTGGGCTGTTAGTGATTTTGTGGAGACAGAGTCCAATGACTTCATGGCAGCTTGACTGTCTGAGAAGATGAGTATATCAGTAGTCGATATCACGTTTTCCTTGAGCCAAGGGAGGACTTCTTTGATTGCTAGAAGTTTTGACTGAAACACGCTACAGTGATTGGGAAGACGAAAAGAGAGACAAAAATTTAATCTTTCAGAGTATACGCCTCCACCGACTCCGTCATCGGTTTTAGATCCATCTGTGTAGAAATGAATCGCTTCATCTACCAAAAATGACTCATTTTCCCAGGTAGACCTGGAAGGGATGGCCACATGACAGTTTTTATTGAATTTTGGATAAGGGGTGGTGTAATCGACGTTTCTAGGTAGAGATCTGAACGAGTTCAGTATAATGGAGTGGCCAATATCATTATTGATCCACTGCGAGAAGGCTTTAAGCCGAATGGCTGTGCTAGCGGCCGATTGTTTGCTAAAAATATCTAGCGGTTTGAGATGAAATAGAACATCAAGTGCAGCGAAGGTAGTTGAGTTGAGGTTTGCTGAGCTTGTCACGGTTTATTGCTGTTTCCAGTGCAGTCCACCATACTGTTACTCCATATGTAAGGATCGGTCTAATGACCGCGATGTATAGCCAGCCAGTGTGTAGACCCCATTTTTTACCTACGACTTTTTTACAAGAGAATAGGACTATATTGGCTTTGTTGACTCCCTCTTGGATATTGGGCTTCCAGCTTAATTTCTTGTCCAAAATAGGACCCAAATATTTTGCTTTCTCTGAAAATTTAAGCGGTATACCTTTGATGTGAGGACGGTCTATGTATGGGATTTTATATTTCTTAGTAAAAGGGACAAGTGCAGTTTAGTGGGGGGTTGACACCGAGTCCACATTGATCTGCCTAGGTTGTAAGGTGGTAATAATCTTACGCGTCGCGTAAAAAATCCTAACGCGGCGTTGAAAACGCGTTCTGTTTGACTGAGCCTTTATCTAGTCATCATCAGATCAGAAATCACATGTCAGGGCCAGTGGCGGCTGTACCTTAAGTGCGCTCGTGCGCTGAACCACCAATTCAAAAGATTTAAAAATTACAAAATATTACTGCATCTTTATTTTTAGATTACCATATTAATAATTATTTTTTAAACATACAAGAACATAAACAAGTAAAATTTCCTATTACATATGACGAAACAATGTAAGCGCTTTGCTTTACTATTAAGACTTACTTTCCCTGCAAGTAAAAATTCTCGTGCGCTTCGGCGAGCGCACGAGGACTGCTAATATAACTTGTATGAGTTACAAGCAAATATCTCTGACACGTGAGACAAAAGATATTTCATTGAAATGTATCCAGAAATGCCTGCTCTCGTGCGGCGCACGAGAACCGAAGATTACCTAAATGTTTGACTAGAATGCGCTGCGCCTGCGAATATGTAATGTTGTTTCGCTCAATCCGTGATTGGTTAAATAGTGTTGGTTTGTAGGAGTTAGGTTAGTAATTGTTTTTTATTTTGGTTTTGGTTCGATTCTGTACTGTGTACAGTACAGTGTGTGGTGTGGGATAAAATTAAGAGTGATTAGGTATATTAAAGACAGTAATAAATCTTTTTAAAATAAAGTTACCTGAATCCACGATTTGACGCATTTAAGTGAAAAACTAAAAAACATGATTCCTTGCTAAATGTAATAAGTGTGTCAGTTTTATACATGGTCGAAATTCTTTGAGCAATTATACAAAATAATAAAAAATCAACATATATGTACATGTAAATTGTTGTTTTTTTGCGATTTCTAATCTTAATACGAGTACCTACTTAGTGAGCAAGTAAAGTGCACCACCTGTTCAACAACCCACCAGCCGCCACTGGTCAGGGCCTAGTTTCACTAAACCTAAGCCACCCCTGTCAAGCCACCATTTTTTTGTATAATTTGCATACACTCAAGAGGTTATGACTACCCTTATAATGTTATGAGGTAAGACAGTCTGAGCGTTTAGAAAAAGTGGAGAGGATATAATAGGAGATGTCGATGCACATTGCTTTTGTAAGCTTGTACATCACACTGAGGGTGAAAAATCGAAATGGGCAAAGTATTCCACATTCTAGTACTGCGGTAAAGAAACAACCTCTGTATTTGATAGTACGTTCGAAGTTAGGCTCAGGGGTAAACTGATGTGCATTCATAGCTAAAACGTAGATCAATTCAATCGATTAGAGTTATTTACATCCCTTTCAGGTATGCTAATGGCAGTATCTCAGGTCAGTACTCCTGTCCCAAAAATAGAGAATTTATTAAATAGGTGTTGAATTTAATTGAGCGATTCTAGCTCCAACTGAAACAATTTATCAATATATATAGCGGCCGATTTCATCGGTGTCCCTTCTGTTTGTAGTTACTCAATGCCATTATATGTTGCATTCGCCCCACGTTTTTGTTTTAAATGTATCAATTTTTAAAAACGTATTATATAAAAATGTATTTCAATTCCATTTATTATTTGTAGATACTAACTCCTGGAACAGTTTTACAAAAATTAAAAATATATAACCACCGAAAATCTATAAAAATAAAATGACTGGGTCGCACAAACTTGCTCGTATGTAACAGACTAGGAATTTTAAAAACGAATGTTATTAGAGAAAACTGTTCATAAGGATCAAATTATTTTTTAAATTCTTTTAGTAGTGAGAGACAAAAAATATAATGCTATAGAAATATGAATTTATGTAAGAACAAAAATTATAAGTCGTTGTAGTGGTTTCTTAAAAAAAAGCTTTTATGTACAAACTTTTTTAAAGCTTTTTAAGAAAAATTTTGGTACGCCAATTTAAAGTTTTTATTATTTATATTATGATTTTTTGTTTTGCTGAATTATATTATTATATTTTATTTTACCTTTTGTTTTTGTTCATAAGGATCAAATTATTTTTTAAATTCTTTTAGTAGTGAGAGACAAAAAATATAATGCTATAGAAATATGAATTTATGTAAGAACAAAAATTATAAGTCGTTGTAGTGGTTTCTTAAAAAAAAGCTTTTATGTACAAACTTTTTTAAAGCTTTTTAAGAAAAATTTTGGTACGCCAATTTAAAGTTTTTATTATTTATATTATGATTTTTTGTTTTGCTGAATTATATTATTATATTTTATTTTACCTTTTGTTTTTCTTCATTTAATTCAATAAAAACGCGTTTTTATTGAATTAAATGAAGAAAAACAAAAGGTAAAATAAAAGTTTTTATTATTGTTCGAATAAAAATAAAATTTACAAAAAAAAATATTGAGCCGTTTTTGAGATATCGAATTTTTAAAAAAAAAAGAAAAAATAGATTTTTTTTTTCAAAAATTCAAAAAATATTTATTTTAAAATTTTTAAATGCAATGTGTTTTAGACTTTTTAGAACCTTCTCTATAAAAATATTCATTAAGATCCGTTATGTGGATAATGAGAAAATTCGAAAAAATGGTTCTATGGTAGCTGTAATATCTTAATTTCAATTTTTTTTTTATTAAATTAAAGATCGTAAAAATTAATTGAAAGAAAAAAAATTTTATCAAAATTCTAGGCGCCGTTTTCGAGAAAAATACGATTTTTGAAAACCATTTTTTTTAATTTTTTAGCATTTGTATGGTAGGTACCTTTATTTTTAGGTAAAATAAAAATTTTTTTCTCACATCTTGTAGATTATATTGAAAAACTTTTATTTATCAAGTTTAAAAAAAATCTAGCATGGGGTTTCCGAAATATTGAGTTTTGAAAAAAAAAAATTGAAGTTTTTTTTTAAAAATCCAAAAAAAAAATTTTGAAAATTTGAGTACACAATTCTATTCAGGTTTTTGGGGAGCCTTAGCAAAAAAAAAATGATCAAAATCGGCTGTACCCTTTTTGAGAAAATCAAAAACAAAAAAAATGGTTCCAGGGGGGTTTACCTCAATAACCATTTTTCTGAAATTTTTTCAACAAATACCTAGCTTTAATGAAATTTAATTTTTTTGTGTTTTTAGTTTTAAAATCTGTCGAACAGTTTTTGAGAAAAAAAATGTTTATAAAATTTCGAAAAAAAATTCGTATGGCAGGTTCCGTTATTTTTGGTCTTAAAAAATCAAATCAAAAAACATCCGGGGGGAAAAAATTAAAAACCAAGACCAAGTTTGAAGAAAATTGGCCGAGCCGTTTAGCTGCAATCGAACGGACAGACAGACAGAATTGCGAGACCCACTTTTTTAGTCTTCGCTATCATCGTAATGTCAACTTTGATCAAAATCTCGAGTTCGATTTTTTTTCCGAATGCATAACTTGCCTTATAGTACCTATAAGTCGCAAGTAAAAATTCCAGTATAACTACGAAAAAAAAAAATATGGAATCGATGTACATATATTTTGTTGTACTCGTATTACTTTATATTCTCTATATCTTGGAATAATGCTGTTAACTTAAATTCCAAGGTCATTATTGGATTTAATGATATCATTAATAATCACCCGAGACATTTTTTTTTACGATTTTTGTTCTTTTAATGTTCTTCTATTTAAAACATGATCTGAATCGGAAATGACACTGACATAAAACGCACGACTGATTTGCACGTTCTTGCTCAGGTAGATCAATTAATCTTTTAAGAGTTTTAAAATAGATTAGGGTGTTTCATGTACATGTTTCATTTTTGTTTCTCTCAAAATTTCAATCTTTGTTACTTTTGACGAAAAATTAAACCTCTAAAAATTTCATCTTGAACAAATTTTATTTATCTTAATAGAAAATGTAAGTAACATACACTGTTTAACGAGTTAGATTTTTATTTTAATAATTTATTTATTCGCATCGTTCAATTATATTAAATAAAATGAACGCCTCCATCGGACGAAGTTGCTCTTATGTTAACGACTAAGTATTTTAAAAATAAATGTTACTAGAGAAAAATGTTCATAACAATAAAATTCATTTTTCAAACTCTTATTAGTAAGAGATAAGATAATGCAATGTGACTTCTTAAGCAAATACGAATTTATGTAAGAACAAAAATTATAAATCGTTTAAGCGTTTTTTTTTAAATATATTAAATATTATATATTTTTTTAAAATACTCGTAATTTATTTTTATTATTATTTTTTTTTAAATAATTTTTAAAACATTTTTAAGAAAAAAATTTGAAACGCCAATTTTAAATTTTTATTACGAATAAAAATTAAATTTTAATTTAAAAATGCATAACTTGTATAACTTAAATAAACTAAAACTATTCTCACTTAGGCTAATGAGTTGAGGGCTTAGGTAAAGTTGGAGTAAAGGTTTATAATGAAGGATGAAAAATTGGCGTTGGAATCAAGGATGTGCTGTTGCTGTGCAAAAGAATCAGACCATTGGAGATTGTGCAATGCAAAGTTAAGAGAACGACAGTAGTGCCACCTTGCTGCAATTGCAGGTCTACTGCATTTTTCGCAAAAAAAAACTACTGCCATAGCATTTAATATGTACTGTACTTTTTTTCAAAATGACCATCGAATTCAATTGTGAAAATTATATCCAAAACAGGAAGGAAATTAATTCCAGTAAAAAAATGTATCTTTCTCAAAATGATTTGGTAAATACATCAAGCTTATAGTTCTCTACTGTAAGTTAATAAAGGAAGTAAATTTTGTTGAGATAATAATACAGAGACAAATTTACATACACTTTATAAAAAAATTAATTTACAAATGTCGAGTTTGCAAAACAAATTCAAATGATGACTTTTGAAGAATATTCTTAATATTAAAATCCATAAACTTCGTATTCTTGTTTTTAAATAAAAAGGTCCAATCTCTGTTTTTTTACTTGCGACTTATAGGTTCTATAAGGCAAGTAATGCATTCGTAAGAAAAATCGAACTTGAGATTTTGATCAAAGTTGACATTACGATGGTAGCGAAGACGAAAAAAGTGGGTCTCACAATTCTGTCTGTATGTTCTGTTCGACTACAGCCTAAACGGCTCGGCCGATTTTCGTTAAACTTGGTAAATATCGTTTTTAATTTTTTCCTCCCACACTTTTTTTTTCTTTTTTTTAAGACCAAAAATAACGGTACCCGCCATACGAATTATTTTCGAAATTTTATAAATATTTTTTCTCTCATTTTTTTATTTCATTTCATTTAGTTAAAGCTAGGTAATGGTTGAAAAAAAAATTACAAAAAATTGATATTTTTGGTACCCCCTTTGGAAACATTTTTTTGTTCTTGATTTTTTCAAAAACGGTACAAACGATTTCAATCATTTTTTTTATGTTAAAGCTCCCCAGCAGTTTCAATATTATATTGTGTTCAAATTTTTCAAAAAAAATTTCAAATTTTTTTTTTGAAAACTCAATATTTCGAAAACCCCATGATATTTTTTCTTAAAACTTAATAAATAAATGTTTCTTAATATAATCTACAAGATATGAGAAAAAAAAATATTTTACCTAAAAATAACGGCACCCACCATACAAATGGTTTTCGAAAATCGTATTTTTCTCGAAAACGGTTTCGAGAATTTTGCTAATTTTTTTTTTCTTTCGATTAATTTTTATCTTAAATAAGAAAAAATTGAAATAAGTACGAGTATATAACTGACTGCACCTACCATACAACAAATTTTTTTTCAAATTTTAAATATTTCACTATCGGCATAACGGATTGTAATGAAATTTTTCATAGAAAAGCTTCTAAAAAGTTTAAAAAACATTGCATTGCAAAACTTAAAAAAAAAAATCTATTTTTTTTATGGAAAATTCGATATTTCAAAAATGGCTCAATATTTTTTTTTGTAAATTAAATTTTTTTTCTAACATAAAAACTTTAAATTGGCGTAGCAAAATTTTTTCTTGAAAATGTTTTCAAAATTGTTTATATAAAAGCTTATTGTTTTAAGAAACCACTACAAAGAGTTAAAAATTAGTTCTTGCATAAACTAATATTTGCTTAAAAAACATGGCAACCTGTACTTAGCTCCAACTACTAAAGGAGTTATTTTAGTCATTTAAAGAATAAGTTTTATGCTTATGAACAGTTTTTTTCTAATAACATTCATTTGGAAATTCTTAGTCTTTTACATAAGAGCAAGTTCGTGGGTCTATTAAAAATTTAAATATTTAAAATTGAATTTTTGTACATAAAAAAAAACATAAATCAGCAAAAAAAAATAAAATGGCTTATGTAATCGAAAGCTTTAAAAGACTTGTGCCAACTGCATATAAAATTATAATTGTTTGCCTTGAGCGTATATCTAAGTAAAAAAAAAATTTTTTGGAGGGTAAAACATCAAAATACATAATATTGTATCATAACATTTTTTTTTTTTAAATAAAAATGACACACCCTAATATAGCCATTAAAAATTGATATAATTGATGAATTATAACTGTAGCTACCAGTGCCGTGGCGTGAATAAATTGAAGTGGGAAGTCGAAGAAAATAATAAACACTTTCAAACTTACAAATTACGTTCATTCTTCAAACTTCAAAAAAGAGCATCTATTGAAAGTCTGTTTATTATACTTTTCAAAAATAAATCAATGTCCATTTTTTATAGTTCATTTCATCAATATCATTTAAAGTTAATTTAAAGTATAATAAAACAGTTTTCTGAAATAAATCTGAATTTTAAGCAGCATAGTGTTAAGTTTGTTGCTAAAAATTTGCTTATTTTAAAGTAGAATACTAACTTTTTCTAAATTTCAAACACTGTTTAACTAGTATCGAGCTAATTTTTGTTTTAATAAATTAATTCTGAATACAACTAAAATGACTGCAGTTTGTGCAAAAAATTTAGCAAATATCTTATTTTGACATTTGTAAATTTTAAAGTGTCGTATGAAGTTAGCACAATACTAAACAAATAAAATAGAAATTAAATGATTTTAACTTAAATAAAATGTTGACAATTCGAATTAAATTTGCAAAAATCGACTTTTTAACCTAGCATGCTTGAACAGTTTTGATTGTACTTTAATTTTGGGGCAGTAATTTTAAGAAAATTCAGAGTTGTTAATTTTATAGCTAAATTAAAGAAATGGAAATGGACTGGAAAAGTAATTTTTTTACCTACCTACCTTGCGAAGATCGTTTAATGAAATCTTTGCAAACTGGAAGAGAATTCAAATTTAATTATTTTCCATACCAACTGTTCGTTTTTTTTTTTAAATACAATGTACAAGAATTCCATAAAATGTTGTTAAGACCTCCCCCCCTGTGGTATTAAACAAGTTAAAATATTTTAGAGGGATGTTAGGGCAAGTTCCTTGGTGCACAAACACAACATAAATCGTAATGTTTGGTTATGATTTAAAATAATATAAAAATACCCTCTTGTTTTAATATATAACGGGTTTTTTCTTAGAGGCAGACTTATTGGCAACACTGTCTTTTGTGACATTGGATTTGAAAGTTCTCTGTTGTTTTGATGTAAGTTTGGTATTTGCAATTTATCATGAATAGACTCATGGCGGAACAACGTTTGCAAATTTTTCAAATTCATTTTGAAAAACATGGTTCAATTCGAGAAACACATCGGACGTTACCAATAATTCGGGAAATTATGGATCCTTTTCACGTTTACAGTGCGCACAGAACCAGCGATTGCTGATGTGCAACCTATTGTTGATCATGATTTAAATTTGTTTATTCGACATCGTGCTTAAGAATTAAACTTCTGCGAACGCCCAGATAAGTTGTCAAATAAATTTACGTATCCCTTTTCATCTTCAATTATCAACGTCATCGACCTTTTCCAACCAAACTCCCTTCAAAACTACTCTTTATTTAACCTCCACTCTCTTTTAAAATGTAATCTATCATGTTTTTGTCCACCTTATAAAATTGGAGCAAAATTATTTTGCATCCTTAGCACATGTGTATTTCCTCGCAAAATAAAATTGGACGAATAAATATTTACAGTTCGAGTAAGAATCTTATAACTTGAGTTCTAATGGTCAGATCTTTAAAATTGGGATATTAAAATCACGGGAAAATTTAATTCTTTATTTTTGTGTAAATTTCTTATGTAAATATATCAAAAATTACAATTTGTGTTGCTTAGTGATATTTTAAAAAAGGGAGAGCTGTAGGAATTGTGTTGTACAGACGCTACGTCACTGGTAGTTACAACTATTATTTGAAAATAAAGAAAACTAAAACAAATGACCTCGGGGAAAATAGAATAGAATTTTTGAATTGCCAAAAAATACTTATACATATTTTAGCTCTGAGCTTAAACAATATTCTAAGTTTTAACGATTAAAAATTATTCTTATAATAATAGTTGAAACGTTTTTTAAAAATTATTTTTTTGTATTAATTTAAATATTACCGATTTAGCAATAAAGATTAGTTTTTTTTTTGTGTTTGGCCTAACGAAGATAGTACTGACAAAACATTCTACGTAACGGTACAATTTCTGCAAAATACATTAGAAAGAATAAACAGCACAAGAGATCAGTTAATCCGTGTCCAGCGATGGTATACGAAGAAGAAAAATCTATACAAATGCAGATTTTTCATTTAAGAATTGTGACATAAAGAATTTTTTTTTAATATGTTAATTTTCTTACTAAATATTTCTTTTTTTCTATTTTTTTTTAATCTTATCATTCACCTTGCAGTAATTATATACGGGTAGTCTAACATGTTTTTCTTTTAGCTCAGTATTATAAAAAAACCTGTTCCCCTCGTAGCTTTATAAGTGACATGTAAAAAGAAATATACAAATAACCACACTTTAAAGTGCGGTAGCTTTGTTTTTGTTTACGTCATTTCTAATGAAAATAGCAAAGATTGTAAAGAGATAAAAATCAAAACCATAATAAATTGAAATAAAATAAAATTCACTACTGGATCTCACGAACTTGCTCTAATGTATATAAAAGACTAAAAATTTTAAAAAGGAATTTTACTAGTGAAAAATATAAATAACCATACAATTTTTTTTTTAATGACTCAACTACTCCTTTAGTACTCGTAGTTGGACCTAAAAAGAGTATGACATGTGATTTCTCAATAAATCGTAATAGGATTTTTTTTAAAATAAACTTTGGACCTTATTCATAAACATAAACAAACATATACATAAACAAAAGTTTTAAAACATTTTTAAGAATACATTTTGGAACACCACCTTTAATTTTTTTTTTGTAAGGACGAGTTAAATTTCAAAAAAAAAATATTGACCCGTTTTTGAGATCTCGAATTTTCAAAAAAAAATTTTTGATTCAAAAAATATTTTCTTTAAGTTTTGAAATGCATTTTTTTAAACTTTTTAAAAGCTTCTCTATGAAAGCATTCATTTTAATTCGTTTAACCGATAATGAGAAATTCAAAATTCGAAAAAAATGGTCGGTAATATCAACTATTTTTTAACTTTTGTATGGTGGGTAACGTTGCTTTAAGATAAAATACAATTTTTTTTTTCTCAAACCTTGTGAAATTATCAAAAACTTTAATTGTCAAGTTTTAAAAAATCGATCATGGAGTTTTTGAAATATTGAGTTTTGAAAACAAAAAATTTATTTTTTTCTTAAATCAAAAAAAAAAAAATAATACACAATACTTTTCAAACTTTTGGGGAACTTTAGCATACAAAAAATGATCAAAGTCGGTTGTACCGTTTTTGATAAAATCAAAAACAAAATAAATTGTTCTCAGGGGCGTACCATGAAAATTGCCTTAAACGGGAGCGTAACGGAATCCCACTTTTTATAATCCCGTTTTTTCAAAAATCCCACACAAAAACTTTTAAAATACCGTCCTCTATAATAACGGTTTTTTAAAATACCGCTTTTCAAAATCCCGTTTTTTTAGAATACGTAACTAAAACTTATTGATTTTATGTTGGTTATTTTGCAAATTCTCTAAATGTTAAAGAAACTTTGTATACACCAAACCTCGCACCTACCTCACTGTTTATACGTCGTAATAAGAAACGGGATTATGAGAGACGGGATTAAAAAAAAGCGGGATTATAAAAAGCGGAATTTTAAAAAAATAAAAAAGTGGGATTATAAGAAACAGGATTATAAAAACGGGATTTTGAAAAATGGGATTATAAAAAGCGGGATATCGTACCCAACCCGCTTTAAACTTAAAAATCTGCAAACCTTATACCGACGTGCGTCGGGATAATGCAGAAATTATTTGTATACAACACCTATTGCCTGTTGGCATCGATTGTTCATCCCTTTATGAAAAAATTAAATGGGACGTACACCAAAGTCATTTAAGGGCCATGCCACTTTTATGTATTCCCTACCGTCGAACTGCATGCGGCCAAAATGTGTCGATGTCTAGAATCCTTTGAAAAGCTAACAGCTCAAACATTTTCGATTCTAATTTCTCCAAATCCTCCTTTCTACGCGCTCTCCTAACTTAATCCGGAGCCCGTCATGTCCTTATTATTCAATACTTATTCTAGTTTTAAGTATGTTGCTTGCCTGTATTAAGCTTATAATAATAAATTTATTATTACCCATTTCTCGGAAATTTTTTTCAAGCATTGCCTAGCTTTAACTAAATTAAATTTAATGATTTTTTTAAATCCGTAGAACAGTTTTTGGAAGATCAATATTTTACAAAATTTCGAAAAAAAAAATTGTATGGCGGGTACCGTTATTTTTGGTCTTAAGAAAACAGAAACAAAAAAGTCTGGAAGGAAAATTAAAAAATCCTATCTAGCTGTAATCAAACAGAAAGACGGACAGAGAGACCCTTAATTCAGCAAATCAATTAAGAACAATAAAATCAATAGGTCAGTGTAGGTGTAGGGATTTCCTATATTTGCAATGGGATTTTTTTTTCTATTTTCATATACCATCACAGCCCAAGCTTATGACACCGATCATGACAGGTCAAAAATTCGCGTAGAATTAAAATAAATATACGCGGTTAATTCGTAAACAAAAATGAAACACCGAAATTATTTTGATGAATTCGTTTCTTATCGAAATTAGTTAGGTGGTTGATTGTTAAAAAAATCAAAATAAATTTCGTGTGTACTTATATCTGTCCCCAAATTCATACTTTATTTCCCGAATTTTGATTAATTCGATCCACCCGCTTAAGCTGTACGTAGAGACAACCATAATTGCGGGACTCACTTTTTGCGTTTCTAATTCCGTCTTCGTAATGAAATGTTTCGTTCAAATATCCAATTCGGGTTTTAAAGAATTTTAAACCTGTCATAATGACCATCTTAATGACCAACATAATGCCCTATGTAAATTACACATTGAAATAAAATACGTACATTCTACTAACAAATATTGCTGCTTTACTTGAGATAATAAAATATATAACTCTATGATACGGAAAGTCACAGATCGGCTACGACTTTGCGTCCAAGGAAAACCACATTTGCTGGCTTACAGTCACTGAGTACGAGTAGATCATTTTTAGCTTAGTCAGTACTTTACATCGCCAGAATGATGTTTTTTTTAATTTTGTCTCTCGTGTTAATTTTGTTCGGGTTCATTATTTATCAATTCAAATATGCCAAACTAATAAAAGCTGGAAATCGTCTACCGGGACCACCGAACGTGCCAATTCTCGGAAATGCCCAATATTTTATAAACGTCCCATTGGAGGACAATATGAGAATACTGGGAGAGTTTAAAGTGAAATATGGTGAAACTTATCGCGTGTGGATCGCAAATGATTTGAATGTGTTTTTTTATAATTCCGAGGACTTAAAGGTCATAATGAGTGGCAATAGGTTTCTGAATAAAAGTTCACCGTACGATTTGATGAAACCTTGGTTGAATGAAGGATTACTTATTAGCAAAGGTATAGAATTTATTGCAAAGTACTAAATACAAAAAACTAAACTAGTGAAAAAATTGTTTCGATTTGATTTATTTTTAGGGAAAAAGTGGTTCACCCGTAGGAAAATTATTACACCAGCATTTCACTTCAATATTCTTGAACAATATATAAAAGTTTTCGAAAAACAAGGCCAGGTGTTTTGTGATGTTTTGAAGAAGATGACGACCGAATCGGATTCAATTGAGTTATACCAGGCTGTCAATAGGTATACGATGGATGTTATTTCTGGTACGTCCTCTCCACTAATATTTCTTACATTCGAATGTTTTTTTTAAAAAACATATCATTGTTTTGTTTTTGATAAATATACCGCGAATTCAAATGAAAAAATACTTAAAACAATTTAACTGTAAAAATTTTTATTTGTATGTATATTTTTGCTTTAATTACTAAGAATAAACATAAACAATTAAAAATAAGTGTAGACACTTTGGAGCGTGAGTGGAACGTAAATTAGGCAATTTTGTCATGTTTTTTAAGAGAACTACATAGTTCACAGCTGTGATATGGAAGTATTTTTAAAAAAGGTACAGGTTATCCTGAGAAATTATTTTTCAGTTTTTAATTTCGCAATTTTGATCATTTCGCATTTAATTGTTTGTTAATTGTTATTTTTTTTAATATTTTAAGCGCACTAATTGGATTTTGACTACCCTTTAAAAATTTGAGCATAGAGCGAGCGTTTAAGAAAGTTGGAGAGTATTTAAAAGGAGATAAGTTATTGTTTTGTTTTTCATTATCTAATAATTCGTTATTTATTATCTCGTTTTATATTTTAATTAAGTCTGTTAAACTTTAACAAAATTATAAAATACCAATCTACATGATATAGTAAATATTTATTGATACAGTGAAATCTCCCTTGAGCGGCAACTATGGTGCAAAAATATTTGTCCACTTATAGGAGTTGTCCGTTCAAGAGAAACCAAATGAAACACATTAGCGCAAAATTTTAGTTGAACTAGTACGATGTTAAGACTGTTTTAGTATGAAACTAGGATAAAACGAAGGTTTTTAAAATTTTAATCAAATATAGCATCATACTTTCTTTATCCTTTTATTAAAGTTAAAGTCATCGAGTACGTATTACATATATATTTGCTTGCGACTTGAAGGTACTATAAGGCAGGTTATGCATTCGTAAAAAAATCGAAATCGAGATTTCGATCAAAGTTGACATTACGATGATAGAGAATACGAATAAAGTGGGTCTCGCAATTCTGTGTCTGTCTGTCTGTTCGACTACAGTCTTAACGGCTCTGCCGATTTTCTTTAAACTTGGTAGATATCATTTTTAATTTTTTTTCCTACAAGTTTTTTTTATGACCAAAAATAACAGTAGCGAATACGAAAGCCACCCCAAAATTTGAATAGTATTGAATATAATTTAAAAAAAAAAAGTTTAATTTTTTTTTCAAAACTCAATATTTCGCAAACACCATGCTCGATTTCTTAATGCATTTTACAAGATGTAGGATTTTTTTTTATTAAAAAAAAAAAAAAATAACGGTACTCCCCATACAAATCCTAAAACCGGTTTTCGAAAATCGGGTTTTTCTCGACAACAGCGCCTAGAATTTTGATTATTTTTTTTATCAATACAATTTGCGATCTATAATTAAAAAAAAAAAAAAACAAATTTAAAAATCAGGATATTACTATTCCTAATATAGAGTTTTTTTTTTTCAAATTTAGAATTTTTCATCATCAGCATAACGGATTTTATTGACATTTTTTACAGAGAAGCTTCTAAAAAGTTTGAAAAACATTGCATTTCAAAACTTAAAAAAAAAGATGTTTTTTGAATTTTTGAACAAATTTTTTTTTTTTAAATTCGATATCTCAAAAACCACTCAATATTTTTTTTGGAATAAAAACTAGTCTGCAATAAGAAATAAGATCATAATAATGTCAAATAAAATTAAGTTAATGTGGACCCCTGGCCATGCCAATATTCGTGGTAATGAGGAAGCTGATAAAGCTGCGTTTTCTTTTAAACACGTCTCAGTATACCATATAAAGTCAATGAATTTAGCAAAAAAAGATCTCTCAACATACATACATTAAACCTTAAAAAACAGACAGGAAATCGAATGGAGCCTTTATCACCACCATTAAAAAAAAGTTAACGTCGATAAGTCTCAACCACGTTATCCTACCTATCAAAACATAAGATCTCCAACTTTGTGCGTTTAAGACTCGGTCACACCTATATCGTTCACCAACATTTGCTTACTAAAAACAACCCCCCGAAATGCGACACCTGCAACTCAACATTAAGTATAACACACATATTTGAAAATGTGAAGTAGTATCAAAACCTACTATTAAATCCATTTTTCAAAATAAATCAATTTATGATGTGCTCAAAACTCGTTCTCACATTTTCAAGATATTGACTTTTCAAAAAAAAGATTGATAATGTTTTTTTTTATCAAAAAACCCAAGAAATATTTTTTCGAATATTTTTATACACAATATTATTTTAAATTTAAAAGAGCTCCTGTTAGAGCCATTATTGAGAAAGTCGAATATAAAAAAGAAATGCTTTATGACTGGCATACTGTTATTAACATTTTTTCGTACATTTTTGTTTGACCGAAATTTATTCCATGCAACTAATAGCACTTTTAATTTTTTCATCAAAATTCTTACAACCGTTTTTGAGATAAATAAGATTTTGCATAACGGTTGTATGACAGTTTTGGAGCCAAAAAAAACTGTTCTCCTTTAGGGAATCATTAAAGAACAATAAGCTGTAGGTCGCGGTACAGATATGCAGACAGAATTGACGGACCTACCTTTTTCGTCGTAATGTCAAATTTGATCAAAATCTCGAGTTCGATTTTTTGACAAATGCAAAACTTGTCCTATAGTACCTATATTGCAAGTAAAACAAGGTAAAAACATAATTGCATCGAGTTAAAGCTGATTGAAACCATAGCTTGCCAGATGATAAGATTCATGAAATAGTATACATGATCGCGTTTGCCCATACGGAGCATACAGATTTATCCACTAAGAACAAAAGTAAAGGGCAATTTACTTATATGAGAAGTTATAACATCGCGTATAAATATAGCGGTTGCAGTCCAAGCAGTTTGCATCTGGTTTCGTAAGGAGGGATTGCAGTATTCGAGAAATTCGCGAACATTTTTTCGGAATCTTTTCAATTCTTAAACAGTGAGTTTTATAAAAGGGACTCCAAATTACGGGGCAATCTGGATCATTGTTGTCCGTCGAAGAATTATTTTTCTTTCGAAAGAGCCCAGTATCATCTCACCTTTCCTGCTTATAGTCGGTGCCGTAAAGCAGGACTGGTGATATAAAGGTTTTGAAGAGCGTGCAATTCGTCTTACGAGTGAGTAGTTCTGAACCCCTTTGTTTTGTTAAACCGAATTAGAAGGTGTTTCCAAGAACAATTCTTCGTTGGATCTCTACTAAGGTGTCGTTCGTGGAGTTAATTTTAACTCCGGGGTAAATGATCTCCTTAACTACCTCGAAGTTTTTGCTACCAATAGTGACGTTTTGTCCTAATATGTGGACAGGTGTTTGTTCGTCTGTTGATAGCATACACTTAATCTTGTCCTATCTTACTTCAAGACCAACAAGTTTCGGCTGATCTTCAACACCCGTTAAGGACTCTATTGCAGAATGTTGGCAACGGCCAATTATGTCAATATCGTCCGCATACCCCAACAGTTGGAAAGATTTGTTGAATGTACGCTGTCCTGCGAAAAATCTGCTCTAGAACGAGATTGAAAAAATCGCATGATATCTACATGCCGAAACCCTAGTTGCACATTGCACGGCATATTTTCCAAAGCGACACAATTGGATCTACTTCGGCCATCGCCATATAGAACTCCTGAAGATGAATGCTTTCATATACGGCTTTGAAGTCAATAAATAGATAGGGAGTCTCGACTTGAAATTCGTTGGTCTTTTCCAGGGTTTGCCTGAATGTGAATATTTGGTCTATGTCTAAGCTGCACTGGTACTTGTCGACAAAACTTAGTTGGTAATCGACGGTCTTTCTTTTCTTTAAGCTTAGTAAGTTTTGCTTTGGTCTAAGACTACGGGAGAAAAATAAGGATGGGCATTTGGAGACATTTAAAAAGAGGTGGTTAATGAACGAATCATATAAGCACTCAAAGTCACTTTGAAGTAAAGGGAAATCATCTAACGATTTGATACAACGGAAAATTTTGATATAATCCGAAAACATTAGACAGAGATAATTGTTGATAAAAGTTGGTATGTCATTGATCAACAATTTATTTATGTTTTCAATTTTAATCCTCTTCTGCCATATTTTCTATGTAAAATATAAAAACAAACAGCATTTACCTTTTTATTAAATTTAAATTTTTAAAAGTTCAATAAATTTGTTCGCAGTAAAGATTTTCTTTGCAAACTGAATGATACATGTTTTACTCGTACATTATGACTATAACCTTCGATTATGAATTAATTTTTGTTTCGATTTAAATCCAAGATACTTGTTTACATGTGTATACAAATAACATTCGAATCATTTAAATGATTGAGAAAAGATTCACTTAAAAGATTGACTGTAGATAAAAAACTTACTTGTATTAACCCTTTTAAATGAACTGATGAATTTTGTATTCAAATATATTTAGTTAATTTAAGGTCGGCCGACTTGTGTGAAAACTTACGTACCATGGGAGCGCGCACACTTTGTTCGACGACCGACGACGTCCGAAAAAAAAATCCAAATTCGTTAGAAATATTGTTAAAAAATGTGAATATTATGTGAGCGTAGGAATTAATAAATAATTTTTGGGGTTGAAGTAAATCTATTGTGCACCCATCTAATGCTTAAAGTTCCAAAATCTTTTAGGATATTGGGTTTGCAACCCGCTTTGATTTCCGTGCAAGTCTGATGTCTTGTCTTAGTTAATTGTATGATTTCTGACTTGAAGGGTTAATGATAGACACAATTTCCTAGTAATTTTCAGGCCCTTTTGGATTATATCATAGGTAGTCTTCAAATTTGCCTAAGAGGCTGTTATAACAATGTCATATGCGAAACCGATGGATCGTATTTCTTGAGAAATAAGACTTTTTTAGCAGTTCCTCCACAGCAAGTGTGATAATAACCCTCCCTGAGGACAGCCTTATGGTGTGAAGATTTTGCGAACAGCGCAGCGTATACTTATGCCGTTCTTCTTTTCAACATTTCACTTATCCATTTTTTTGTATACTATACGCGCCCCCAAGGGGTAATGAATATCCTTATAATGTTAAACACAGTGCGAGCAATTAGGAAAATGGGATAGGATTAGAAATATTACTGTTAAACATTAAGCCGTGTAAAGCATTCCACATTCGTGTAGTGCGGCTAAAAAAAGAATCTCTGTACTTGACTGTACGTCCGAAATTGGGATCAAGGGTAAACTGATGAGCATTCCTAGAAGTACGGGTATAACGGTTGAATACAACTGGCAATTTCACTAGAGCTATGAAAATAGCGGTAAAATAATGATAGACATAAAACATTGCGGCGGTGCTCGAGGGATACAAATGCTTCAGTAAGACAACGTCACCTATCGTTTTTATAGCTTCCTTTTGAATTCTGTCCAAGAGACTCAAGTGGGTTTTTGGAGCACCTGCCCAGATATGGGAATTGTACTCGAGCTTCGAAAGAATAAAGGGTTTATATATAACAACCAAATCAGATGGGGTAAAAAACTTCTTACATAGGAGGAGAAAGCCTAAACACTTACACGCCGTCTCCACTAGCGATAAATCCATCGCAATCGCAATAGCCAAACCAGAGAGCAGAAGAACTGTCAATTTTTTTTTGGCTGGGCATTTCATCACATACTTTTTTAGTATAGTGAAAAATTTTAATGGATTAAATTACAAAGGCTTTCAAATTAGGAATTAATAAAAATGAGTTCTATGGACAATTTCAAATCAGACATTTTTTAAACTTCGAAGAAAAACGTAAATCTCAAGCAAAAGCTTTCTTTGCACGCAAAATTCAAACTCACTCAAATTAAATTTGGGTACGCCAGAACAAAATGACATGGTATGCGATGAGAGCATACTTTCTATCGCAAGCGATGGAAATATAGCTGCGATGGTGGTCTCTACTTGCGATAATGAAAGCATGCTCTGGATTCATCGCTAGTGGAGACCGCATGTTAGCAGCGTTTTTGCCGAATCAAATATGTGATGGCATTTTATTTCAATTGCTTAGTGTACGGCATCATGAAAGGTGTGGTCAATTGCACCCTGGATGTTTACACAGTATTTGTAAGCTCAAAAAGGACGGTCTCTGATGTAGATCTTAGGAAATCATCAATTAACTTCTCCAAAGTCTCCAGTAAAAAACAATATTAAGCTAATCGGTCTGAATGGCTTTGAATGTGTTGTATCCTTTTTCCCAATTTTAGTATAGTGAAGATGACGTTAGCTCTACTCCATAGATTCATTTTTACTTGCGACTTATAGGTACTAAAGGGTTTTCCAATAAGAGGTGTTATTTTGAATAGCCCGCTATTTCGGTAGCTGTCACTTTTGAAGCTGTCATTTTTTGACATTTGACAAGTAGAAACTACGCTATTAATAAAAATGGAACGATACACGCTTCAACAACGCATTGAAATTATTAAAATTCACTATAAAAATGGTGAAAATTTGGCAGAGACGGTTCGTAAAACTAAAACATTTTTGGGTCGTCGTGAAGCACCTTGTCGGACCGCAATACAGAAATTGGTGGACAAATTCGTGCTGTTGGGACAAGTTAGTGATGTGAAGAATAAAACCCGTGCACGTCGCTCAAGAACAACTGAGAATATTGCTGTTGTAGCCCAAAGTGTTGAAGAAAACCCAGGTTTGTCCATTCCTCGTCGTTCTTTGGAATTAGGCATTCCACAAACGTCATTACACCGTATTTTGCATAAAGACTTGGGTCTTAAGGCTTATAAAGTTCAGTTAACACAAGAACTCAAGCCGGCTGATCATCAACAACGTCGTGTCTTTGCTGATTGGGTCCTTGAAATGCATGAAAATGATCCGGAATTTCATCGAAAAATCATCTTGACTGATGAGGCCCATTTCCACCTCGGAGGCTACGTCAACAAGCAAAACTGTCGCATCTGGGGCTCGGAAAACCCAAGAGTTATTGTTGAAAAGCCTCTCCATCCCCAACGCGTGACTGTTTGGTGCGGTTTATGGTCCCGCGGGGTCATTGGACCTTACTTTTTCGAAAATGAGGCTGGAGCAACAGTTACGGTCAATGGATTGCGCTATCGAGAGATGATTAATGATTTTTTATGGCCTGAATTGGATGGTATTGATCTGGACAACGTTTACTTTCAACAAGACGGCGCTACGTGCCACACAAGCAATGAAACCATCGATCTTTTACGGGAAAAGTTTCCGGACCGTGTTATCTCTCGAAGAGGTGATCACAATTAGCCACCGAGATCTTGTGATTTAACACCTTGCGACTTCTTCCTTTCGGGCCACGTGAAAGATAAGGTCTACGCCAACAGCCCAGCGTCGATTCAAGACCTCAAAGATGAAATTCGTGAGGCTATCGAGGACATAGGGCAGCCACTTTGCGATTTGGTTATGGAAAATTTCATGAAAAGGATATGGTCCTGTAAGCGTGGTCTTGGCAGCCATTTGGCTGATGTTGTGTTCCATTATTAACGGCATACCTTCCTCTTTATAATGAAATAAACATCCGATCATTTATCTCCAAAAATCCCATTTTTCTTTGAATATCAAAATAACACCTCTTATTGGAAAACCCTTTATAAGGCAAGTTATGCATTCGAAAAAATCGAACTCGGGGTTTTGATCAAAGTTGACATTACGATAATAGCGAAGACCAAAAAAGTGGGCCTCGCAATTCTGTCTGTCTGTCTGTGTGTCTGTCTGTTCGACTACAGCTAAACGGATCAACCGATTTTCTTTAAACTTGGTAGATATGGGTTTTATTTTTTTCCCGCCGGATGTTTTTGATTTGATTTTTTAAGACCAAAAACAAAGGTACCAGCCATACGATTTTTTTCGAAATTTTATAAATATTTTATTTCTCAAAAACTGTCCCACGGATTAAAAAAAAAAATTCATAAAATGTCATTTAGTTAAACCTAGGTAATGAACGAAAAAATATTTCCAAAAAATTATTATTTTTGGTACCCCCCTTGGAACCATTTTTTTTGTTTTTGATTTTCTCAAAAACGGTACAACCGATTTTGACCATTTTTTTATGTTAAGGCTCCCCAGCAGTTTCAATATTATTGTGTATTTCAAAAAAAATTTTTTTTGCATTTTAAAAAAAAATTGAAATTTTTTTTTTTTTTTTTGAAAACTAAATATTTCGAAAACCCCATGCTCGGTTTTTTTAAAACTTGATAAATAAAACTTTCTTAAAATAACCTACAAGATATGAACAAAAAAAATAATTTATTTTACCTAAAAATAGGGGTACCCTCCATACAAATGTTAAAAAATGGTTTTCAAAAATCGTATTTTTATCGAAAACGGTTCCGAGAATTTTGCTTAAATTTTTAGTCTTTCGATGAATTTTTAAGATCTATAATAATTTAATAAAAAAAATTTTGAAAACAAGACATTACTAACTGTACCTATCATAGAACGATTTTTTAAAATTTTGAATTTCTCATTATCGACATAAAGGATTTTAATGAAATTTTTTATAGAGATGCTTCTAAAAACTTTAAGAAACATTGCATTTCAAAACTTAAAAAAAAAATATTTTTTGAAATTTTGAAAAAAAAATCATTTTTTTTTTGGAAAATTCGATATCTCAAAAATGGGTCAGTATTTTTTTGGAAATTTAATTTTCATTCGTACAATAATAAAAGCCTAAATTTGACGTACCATGTTTTTTTTTAATATTTTAAAAATTTTATATATGTATAAAACCTTATTTTATTAAGAAACCACTACAACGACTTATAATTTTTGTTCTTGCATAAATTCATATTTGCATAGCATTCTGTTTTTGTCTCTTACTACTAAAAGAATTTAAATAAAATGCACGACTGGATCGCACGAACTTGCTCTTATGTAAAAGTACTTTGGAATTTAAGATACATGTTATAAATATAAAACATGAATTTAAAATGAAATTGCCGTCTGATTTCTAGAAAAGTATGAATTTATGCAAACAAACTTTAAAAAATCGTTTTATTAGATATTAAATAAATAAATTTTTTATATAAGAAATTTCTTTAAATTTTTTCAAGAAAAAAATGTGGGATGCGAATTTTAAGTATTTAATAATATTGATTTTTAAAAATAATTTCAAAAAATAATCGTTCATAGGTTTTGAAGATATTGATTTTTCAAAAAAATTTTTTTTTTCAAAAATCCCAACAAATAATTTTTCGAATATTTTTATATACAATATTATTTTAAACTTAGGGGGACTCCTGCTGAAAATTTTTGGTTAAAATCGTTAGAGCCGTTAATGAGAAAGTCGAAAATCAAAAAAACGGTTCTATGACAGGTACCGTTAATAACATTTTTCCCCAATTTTTTTTTTACGAAAACGTAGTCCATGTCCATAATATCACACCTAATTTTTTTTATCAAAATCGTTAGAGCCGTTTTCGAGATAAATAAGATTTTGCATTACGGGTGTATGGGGGGTACCGTTAGTTTTAGAGCTAAGAAAAAAATTTCAATTTCCCCTCTAGGGAATCACCGAAGACCCATAACTACCGAATTTGAAGAAAATAGGTCCAGTAGCTTAGGCTCTAGATCGAGGTACATACATACAGACAGACAGACAGACAGACGGAATTGCCGGACCCACTTTATTCGTCTTCGCTATCATCGTAATGGCAACTTTGATCAAAATCTCGAGTTCGATTTTTTTTCCAAATGCAGAACTTGCCCTATAGTACCTACATACATATATCGCAAGTAAAAATGATGATAATTTTATCCTTATGAACAGTTTTATCTAATAACATTCGTTTTTAAAATTCCTAGTCTATTACATAGGAGCACGTTCGTGCGACCCAGTCGTGCATTTTATTTAAATATGCTAATAAAAAATGGCATAAATTACTGCTTCGCTTTCTGTAAAAAGGCCGAGAAAATACCATCCAAATCTGATGATTGGAAAGGTTGAAAGTTATCATTTGTTCTGGGCAAATAGATAGTTGAAGCTAAAGCTTCCAGTCTTTTCTATTTGACTTGAGTATTATATTATATATCCAACTGTTGAACGGACAATTAGTTTTTAGTATAGCAGAGTGGATCTTTGCTAATTCTTCGTGAAACCCCCATGAGGTTCCCAAAATGAAACTATGGACATAGACATGCATTTATCTTTCATTACCAAAACTCAAAAATACCGTTTTTTTAATCTTTGCTCTAAGATGGTAAAGTTTTTGAAAAATGATTTTAACTTTAATTTTTGATTCTAATATTTTCTAGAAAAAAGAATCAAAATAATTTGTTCCCCAAAATATTACGACTTCAGAAAAAGTCTTATACGGTCAGTATTGCATAAAATCTTACGAATGGGATATAGCTTACAATACTAAATTTTATTAAGGCAAAATTCTTTTCGACTCTCGAATGCAATTCGGGGATTTTAGTTTTTTTTAGGGAAGTGAAAACCGATTTCACCTAAATTCTTATTTGTCAGGGGCAGCAAGGAACCTTCAAGCAAAACGATTCTTCCCAAACTATTGTTTCTGTCAGCTTTGACAAAAATGGAAACACTATTTTTGTCAACTATTACACAGCTCCACAAAAAAAAAAATTTTTTTAATATGGGATCAGACCACCTTTACTATAGGTTTTCGGGGTCGCTGAATCCGAATCCGACCACCATTTTTCCCTATCACGTCAGGATTTTTTGCTTGCGTTTGAGGAAGTTTGTCTGTTTTTTATCCCTGCTCTGTGAATGATTCCCTGGAAGAGCTAAAACTCTGGTGTCCTAGGATTATTAGGGTTAACCTGGTTGGGTTTTAGGGAGTTTGAACTTTTTTGTACCTGTCATCCTTAAGCTATACCCTCCGAGAGCTTCAACTCGGGCACCCTGGGTCACTGGGGGTTGACACTGAGGTCACTGAGGTTATGAAAAATCCTGACGTGATAGGGTAAAATGGTGGTCAGATTCGGATTCAGCGACCCCGAAAACCTATAGTAAAGGTGGTCTGATCCCATATTAAAAAAAAAATTTTTTTTTGTGGAGCTGTGTTATCTGTCCCTTAGTAATCCGTAATGTAATGGTTAGTGCTTTGGACTGTCACGACGGACACAGGTCTAAGATTGAGATTCCTAGTAGCTGCCACCAAGAAACAATTTTTTTTCAGGGGAACTAACTCTTTTAAATAAGTGACAAATCCTTCAAGAGTATCTCTTTTTGTGAAAAGTGCTTCTCATTTCAACCATTCGCACTCTGCAGAAAATTGAAGGTCCCCATTATTCCCACACATGTGAGCTGTCACTAAGCTGTTGCACATCAAATTTATTTTTATTATTTGCATTACTTTTTAAATGTCACCAACAATACAGACTTTCACAAACAAAACGCAAATTAACGAACTACATTATCTTAAAAGCCACTGCCACATTACGAGTAGTCACGTTCTTAAATTAAATAATGGATTTAAGGTTGCATAAGGTGAATTCTTTTTTTTTTTATTTTTTATAAAAAGAAATTAATTAAGGAATTTATGGTATATATTTTTAATAGTATTTTAAATAACAAACGAGTATTAAGTGAAATATTAAGCGCATTTGTTCGATACAAAAAAACTATTCTTATCAGTTATCGCCGTAAGCTTGACACCAAATGTGATAGAATAATGCTAATCTTTTTCAGCTTTACCCAATTAATGTAAACGATAATGTTCTTTGCCTCAAATAAGAGTTTAGCAATGTCAATTTGCCAACGATATTTTAGTTTTAAAATACGTAATAATAATGATGGGAGCCCTTCTCCCGTGACCCCAGTTAACGAACTCAAAATGCAACTTAGTGACTAAAAACTTATATTGTTATGTATAACTCGAAGTATCTAGGTACCTTTGTACATGAGGGTGAAGTTTTGGTAATGGTGATCTAATCATAATAATCTTATCATGTATTACATGTGGGGCCCCGGTATCTAAAGCTAATTTTTAATCGCGGAAAGAGCAATATATGAATCAAGCTTTCATTGATTGATTTACTTCTAGTCGATTCATTAAATCAATAGAAAATACGATGTAAGACTGGGTCGCACGAATTTGCTCTTATTTTTTAGAGACCTAGAATTTAAAAAATGGCTAAAACAAATCCTTAAGAAGTTGGATCTTAATATACATAGAATTCCATGTGATTTCTTTAAGCAAAGATTATAAATCGTTAAAGCGTTTAAAAAAAAAATATTGGTACGCCAATTTTAAGTTTTTACTATTGTACAAATGAAAATCAAGTTTCAAGAAAAAAATCATCGAACCGTTTTTGAGAAAAAAAAACATTGCATTATATTTTTTCAAAAATCCAAAAAAGAATTTTTTTTATTAAGTTTTGGTATGGAATGTTTTTTAAACTTTTGAGAAGCTTCTGTATAAATTAATTAATCAAAAAATGGCTTACCAATTTCCAAAACTAGCATCCTTTCTTGTTTACGAATATCCCATATACCCGGTGTCTAAGTACTTTATTTATTTTTTTTTTGTCATGAACGAGAGATTGTAATTTGTAAACAATAAATAAAACAGAAAACATTTCAACAAAATTCTAGCACCGCCTTGACGTTTTCGAGAAATATAATATTTTCGAAGGCTATTTTTTATCATTTGTATGTTGGGTGTTATTTTTTTTGAATAAAAGAACATAAATGTTCTAAAACAATTTGTATAGCAATTAACGTTGTTGTTGGTCTTAAAAAAAAAAGAAAAAAAGTTCTGGGAGAAAAGTTTAAAAATGATATCTAGTATCTACCTAGTTTAAGGAAAATCCACCAAGCCGTTTAGGCCGCAGTCGATACAGACAGACAGAATCCCCAAACCCACTTTTTTCGTCTTCCATATCATAAATGATTATATCAAGTTTGATTAAAATCTCGAATTCAATAAAAATGTATGTACAAATAGTGAAAATCGGCGCTAGACCAAAATGGGGCATGCACAAAATTAAATACGTGGGGGGAGGGAGTTCCTGAAAATATTATGGGCTTTTTGATTTCATGCCGCATCATTATGAAAAAAGTATAATCCGCAACTATCGCACAAACTTGTGCTATTTTTCTAACACCCGCACAGTGTTCAATATTTTAAGGGTATTCAAAACCCCTTAAGTACCCGAACAATAAAAAAAAAAGACATCATCAAATCTTGCAATAAGGTGGAATTTAAATAATAAGTAGTAAGTTTACTTAGTTTTTTTTTAAATGAAATGTCATTGTTTTAGGTGTGTCTTCAGAAGCGAATTATTAGGCAAATTGCTTTAGTACGATACTAGTTAGAAAATATTTAAAATTAAGAATGAGTTAGTAAACTACTTTAAAGTTAAATTGTTAATTAGCATCATGCTAATACCTTAACAATAGGATGTTTAAAATTTTGCACCAATATATTTTCTTCTCAGAGTCTTAGTGTCGGTTTATCTTTAAGTCATGGATTAAGTGCAAAATTTCATTAATAATGCAAAATTTCAGCTAAGTGACGTATGTTAATTGCGATTTAGCTAAGCCACCGAAGAAGGTGCCTAAGCGAACGAATAAGTAGTGAGTCGAAACTTAACTTCTATTCAAAAAAATTGAGTTAAAATTTGAAGAAAGGTTTATAGTCACATTTTGACTGAACTACACTCGTTATCGAGTCAAACCAATTTCATTTCAACTCGATGCCGATATGAAATGGGGTTTTAGCTTAGGTAAAGCCCGTTGCAGATCTACTCGTACATATTAAATAGTAGATTAGTAAATGAGTGGTTTGTTTGTTCAATTATTATGAATAAAGGAAACATAAATAGACTGCTGAATGTTATGACTTTCAGACGTGTAGACTTTTAGATATGGTGCTTAGATTGTATCCAGGAGCCCCTCGAAGCGCGTGCCGTGTGCGGTGGCCCACTTCGTACATGCTTTGTATCGCCTCTAAAAGTAGCAGATGGTTGCTGCATTGTACACATTATAGTATTGACAACTATGCCACTTAAACCAATAATTCAGGGTATACAACATAGATGAAGATCAGGTTCATCAAAACATGGTGAAAACCTAGACTCAAACTTCATTTGACAGTCGTTTTTCATGCATGAGAATTTCAGCAGTTTTATATTTACTTTCACGAAAAAGGATTCAAAAATCTGTATCACTGAAATAGATGCAGGAAAAAAGGGGGTACCCATGTTGTTTTTGTATTTCCGTGCTAAAAATTGATCCGGATCAGATCAACAAAATAAAACGAAACTAACTATCCTTTGAACATTTTTGAAATTTTCTTGTGGGTTTTCCTGAAGTCAAGTCAAGGCCAATGAATCGCTGGAATTCGGACTGATCTATGTGGCAGTCATCGAAATTGAAATTGAAACTCTCTCATGCGCGACACCAGGCGAAACCTCGGCAGCAAAAGATTTCATATTCCACACATAGTGTCATTGATTGAACTATCAAATAAAATAAGAAATTCATGAAATCTTACAGACGTCAAGCCATGGCTATCAAAAAATCTTTAAGAAGAAAATAACGATTGAATGTTTAAAATACAAATTTGAAGAAGAAGGGCAGCAATTTCAAATTCCTATACAAGTTTTGAGGGCAAAGATTAGATAGAGAATCTGTACTCGTATATTCGGTTATTCAGTACATATCATTGCAAGTATCTTTTATATATTTTATATTAGATCATTCAAATGCTAAATTTTAAATAGCTTACCCGGTGATGTAAAAATAAACCATCAGTTGAGTAATTAAACCGAGTTTGGATCCTCCTAGCGGCAGCTCGTCAGCCTAAAAAAATGCGTGACACAATTTTTGATGAGAGTTAAATTTGTATTGATTGATTTTATTTATAAAATTTTTTTCATTTAAATAAATTCTAATAATGTAATATACATACATGGAAAGATAATTCAGTAAATAAGACATATCTAATTAAAAAAAAGTTGGAACAATCATTTCATAAAAAAATCTCCTGAATATTTCAAATGATTTTTAGCAACAATACCACCCCGCCAATCCAGAAAAAATTGCGTCATTTTTTCTTTCATTCTCAAAAGTTGACAGAAAATTTAAAAGTGCTCACCTGGCGAGCATGCAGAAGCAGTAGCCTACTTTGGAATTTTGCTAAACTTACTCACCCCTTCAAATTATAAAAGTTTATTATACAGTCAGTGAACTTCAACTGCGCCTACGAACAACGTAACATGGGCAGAAGCAACTAATTCCTTTCCTAAAAAAAAATGAATTTTTTACACAAAATTCTGCTTGATCTACCAGGCGCTCATATGACGAAGAACTTATCTCGCTTTACCCATCGTTTCATTTTTATTTAGATTTCTACACACCCAAACATACGTTGTAATAATAACATAAGTCCAAAAGTCCAGCTACACTCTTCCAATGCTTTCCAGACAACGGTGCTGGTGGGAGGATCGAAATAACAATTGAGGAGAATAAAACCCAACCACTGCTTACTTGCGCTCGACCCGCTATATTTTATTCTTCATATAGTGGGACTAAAATGTATCGTCTCTAACTCGCATAATAGTTTTTATAAGAATTAAAAATTTTAACAACATTGGCGAAAAATTTTAAACAGCCTATTATTAGGGTATTAGTGAAATACTACTTAACAATTTTCTAACTTTAAAGTTGTTTATTAAATCATTCTTAATTTTAAAAAACATTTTCTAACTAGTACCTAACACACCTAAATCAATGTCAGTTCGTGCAAAATACAAGTAAACAGACCTTTTTTGACGTTTGTAAATGTCAAAGCGTCACATCAAGTAAGCATGAAACTAAAAAAAACTAAAAAAAATATCTACATATTTGTAGTGCTAACTTTAATAAAATTTGAAAGAAAGAATAGTGCTAAACTCAATCAAAATTGACAAAATCGTCGTTTTAACCAAGCGTCATACTAAAACAGTTTTAACATCGTACTAATTGAACTAAAATTTTGCGCAAATCTTGATACATTTTTTGTCACATATGTATTTAACATTCTGAGTTTAGCGTGCATCTACATACACCGATAAAAATTTAAGAGAATAATTGAACCGCTGAGAAGAAAAAGGAAAACATTCCACAAAAATGGGAAATTGAAGTAATGATGCAAAAGCGTAGCTATTTTTATAGCGCACATTATAAGCCTAAAAACGAAAACATTCCATGTAAACCTATTCTTTAAATACGATTATAAAATATCATTGAGTGGAAAAAGGAACAAATTCCAGGAATATTTTCCTTTTTCCACTCAACATTTGAAATTTTCCGTTGAAATATTTTTTTTAATTTTTTTGGCCGTTATTTAAGATTATTAGTAGCCTATGCTTTTTGATGAGAAGTTCAATCAAACTTTGACAATACTCTTGATGGCACTGACTATGAGTGGGAGATTCAAAGTCATTCAACAATATTACCCAGTCCGAGGATATAGTTTCTTCCCCTGTGACAGGAACTTTTCTGTCATAAAGCGAGTTGTTCGCAGATATGATCGTTTTCGCTTTAAAAAAGTGGATGTCATCGAGCTCCCTTCTACAGAGGCTTATGATAAAAAAGTTCAAATCAACAAAAAAAAGTTGAACGATATTTCGAAAATCGTTTACTATATTCCGGAGGAAATTAAACCTTTTTTCGATGAAATTCTTCAATGGCCTACATCGGACACTGCGAATAGCGATGAAGACGATGGCTAATTTTTTTTCGTTTATAATGATCTTCTTTTTACTTGCGATATATGTAGGTACTATAGGGCATGTTCTGCATTTGGAAAAAAAATCGAACTCGAGATTTTGATCAAAGTTGACATTACGATGATAGCGAAGACGAATAAGTGGGCCCGGCAATTCCGTATGTCTGTCTGTATGTCTGTACCTTTCCTTACAGCCTATACCACTAGACCTATGTTCTTCAATCCCGGTAGTTAAGGGTCTTCGGTGATTCCCTAGTACCCCCCATGGACCCGTAATGCATAATCTTATTCATCTCAAAAACCGCTCTAACGATTTTGATAAAAAAAAATTAGGTGTGATATTATGGACATGGACTACATTTTGTTCAAAAAAAATTTCGGGGTAAAATGTTATTAACGGTACCTGTCATATAACCGTTTTTTTGATTTTTTGACTTTCTCATCAACGGCTCTAACGATTTTAAGCAGGATGAGGCCCCTTAAGTTAAAAATAATATTGTATGTAAAAACATTCGAACATTTTTTTTTGGAATTTAAAAAAAAAAATCAAGTTTTTTTTTGAAAAACCAATATCTTTAAAACGTGTGAACGATAATTTTTTGAAACTATTTCTAAAATCTATACTGCTAAATACTTAAAATTTGGCATCTCAAATTTTGTTCTCGAAAAATTTTAAGGACATTTGTTATATAAAAAATTACTTTAATATTAAAAGGATTAATCAGACGGCAATTCCATACATTTGTACATTTTTATCTCATTAAATCCATGTTTTATATTTATAAAATGTATTTTAAATTCCAAAGTACTTTTACATAAGAGCAAGTTCGTGCGATCCAGTCGTGCATTTTATTTCTGTTTATTTTCATTCTCTTAAATTATTATTAAAATATTGTTTAGAATTTTACAGAATTATTTAGTATTAAATAAATAAAATGTTTTTTAACCATTATTTATATTATTTGAATACAAAAACTAAATTTAAAATAATTTGATTTTTTTTTTCAATTAGTGGAAAAAGGAAAACATTCCACTCACTTTAACAGGAATTATTAAGCCAGACCTTAAAGTTTTTAATTTCAATTGTTTGGTATGTCACTCTTCTTTACTAGCTTTACATTTGTCCTTCAGAATGTTTTGAAGAATAACTTTGAGTTTCAGAAATAAACAGTTTTCTTTGATTTCCCAAAAACTATGATTAGTGGAATGTTTTCCTTTTTCATATCAGCGGTTCAATTTTAATTCATGCTTTTAATTTCATTTCATGCTTTTTAAATGTTCATTAATTAAATAAAATATTATTAGATAATACTTTGCGAATGCATCTAAATTAGAGTGGGTCAAATAAAATCACCTTTTCTAATCTATCTATGAAAAATTGATTTCGTATATGGCTTTTATTCCTAACGGATAAAGTATTATGAATTTTTGAACTTTGGATGCATGTGATTGTAAATATTATTGCGATTTTATTTTAAAAAAAATATTGATATGACCATGAAATTAGTATTTTTTTAAGATAACAGGGTTTAAACTTTTTTCAATATTGTATAGCTTGTTTCATGATAAGAGATGCGGATTCTTTCAAAATATTTTATGAGTAACCCTTCTGTTTGTTTGTGTTAAAGGGTTTTCACTACCACCTAAAATAATGAAGAATTTAGGAGGAAGAACCTATGTACATTGATTTTGAAAGTTCTGAATACCAAAATGATAGAGAAAATAGAAAAGCATTGCACCTTCGTGTTGCGCTCCCAAAGAATGAATCAGTGAATTCAAAATCAGTATAAACAAAAAATGGCTTTGATAAAATCAAGTCCAAACAAAAACAATAAGCTCAAAATTAGAAAATAAAACCTTAAGGGAGTTTTCATAGAACAATGGTGATATAGTCGAAGGCTGAAAGCACAAAGTATTTATTTTTATACAAACACATATGTTTAACTCTGTTATTGTTATTGCACTTCTTTCGAAAATCAATAAAAATTTATCACAAAGTAGCCTTCACCTTTTGTATCGACGATAGTAATTTTGAGATAACAATATTATAAACATTGTAAAACCCACGACTACGTAGCACTTACTTGCCCTTGTCATTTAATTCAAGTTCGTCTAATGAATAAAATGTATTTATTAATAGAAGTTTTTTTTAAACAATTTAAAATATTATCTACGCCACTAACATCTAACTGCCTCTTACTAAAAGTAAGAGAAATAACTGCTTTAATAATCATCTATAAATAAATTCTTAAAAACGAATTCTTTCCGGCTCTTTTTATGTGACTTAAAGACAACACATTTTCAATTTGGTTTGTTTGTTTTAGAGGTACAGATGGGCCCTCGATTACGATTTAAATTTTAAATTTTTATGTTGCCATTAAGGCAAATGAAAATAGATTACAATAATCAGGTGTTTTTCCGTATATATTCATAAAAAGAAACAATAAAAACCCACGTGTCCGTGTGTTGGTTGTTTTTCATTTCTCTAGAGTGCTTATACGGGTGGATCATCTAGTGTTTTCCTTTTAAATCATAGGTTATTTTGGCACTTAGAGCTGTTTTTTCGCCGGAAATCTTGATAGAAAGTAAGTATCGCGAAACGAAATGATTCGCTTTACGCTTAAAGAACATTGGGTAATACTGAAAACTTATTTCCAAGTGAGTATTGTGTAGCCCAAGTAGTGCGTCTTTTGACAGCAAGTTTTGGTCGAAATGAAGCACTCACCGCGCCTGCTGTACGCCTGTACTCAAGTTTGCGCAAAAAGTTCGTGAGACTAGTATGCTAGTGGCTAACATTCACAGTCCCCGTCTTCGTATGGTGCGCACAGACGAAAATGTAGCTGCTGGAGTTAAGAGTGTCAGACTCAGTTCGTCAACATCAACTCGCCATCGATCTTAACATTTCACACACTAATCTGAGAATTATTATTTACTTACAATGTACAATTGACTTAGCACTTGAAGGCGTCGGCCATCCGCTTCGTTATCGCTTCGCAGTTTGGGCCTTAGAGCACCTTGAATTGGACAACGATTTTGGGCGAAAAATCATCTCGGCGGCTACATTAACAAACAAAATTGCCACATCTGGGGCTCCGAAAACCCACACATTATTGTCCAGAAGCCAATGCATGCACAGAAATTGACAGTTTGGTGGGGATTGTGTTTCTTCGAACATGAAACCGGGAACAACGTTTCGGTCAACGGTGGGCGTTACAGAGCAGTAATAACCGACCTTTTTTTTTACTAAAATTGAAGAAATGGATTTGGATGACCTCTGGTTCATGCAGGATGGCGCGCCCCATGCCACAATAGATCTTTTGAGCACCAAACTCCCAAATCGTGTTATCAGCCGTCTTGGCGATGTCAATTGGCCGCCTCAGAACTGCTACGTGACCCCTTTGGGTTTTTTTTCTGTGACGAACGGGAAACGACCGATGTTATGCCAACGGAAACGATTCAAGAACTTAAGGCTAATATCATCCAAGCAATCCGTGAGCTAATGCCCGAAACCATTAACAAGGTCTTGGAAAATTGGAGTGACAGATTGCGCTACTGCGAAGCTAGCCAAGGCAGCCACTTGAACGATGTTGTGCTCCATAAATAATGGGAATGTTTGCTCTTACTAATAAAGGCATATTACATGGACAAAATTTAATTTTGTGTATTTTATTGCATTTTTAAAAAGAAACTTGTATTTGGCCCACCCTTAATGTAAGTTTTCGTTATCGTTAGTCAGTTAGTGGATGATACTAGTAAAATTATTACAACGATTTAAGCAAAACAACGTCGACACCTTTCAACATAACAGATAAGTAGGAAGTTTAACCAAAATCAAAAAAGTGGTTTTCGTGAAATTAAAAAAATAAATAACTATCTCTATAATACTTTAGTAAATCCTATTAGAATGTAGTTCGATGTTCACATCGACGATGTCCCGTCCAAAAAAATTCATCGACCGAATATGACACGCACGGATTTTAGAAAGAAACCCCCTTTTCTGGACTTCTCTATAAACCGTACTGGACTTTATTTTACACGAAACCAATACTATTCCCTATACCGATTATAGAATGAGTCAAAATTAAGTCCGATAAGATATTATCCAAACAAAATAGAAACCGAGCGATATGAATACAAAATTTTAACTTTCTACCAGATTTTATAAATTGTTATCAAACAGTTTGTTCAAAATGGTCTTAGTGATAATTTTGATTTCGTTCTTCGCGATTTTTAGTGGTTTTTTGTATTTAAAATTTGCTCGAACTATACATCTTGCTAAGGCATTTAAAGGTCCACCCAGTCTGCCAATTATTGGAAATGGTCACCTTTTACTTGGAAAATCACCTTATCAATATATTCTTCTTATAAACGATTTACTTGAAACCTACGGCAACACTTTTAAAATATGGATTGGCCCTGAATTGAATATACTCACTAGTGACTTAAATGATATTGAAGTAATATTGGGAACAACAAAATTCAATGACAAAGCTTCAGAGTACAAGACCATGATACCATGGCTGAATGAGGGTTTGCTTGTAAGTCGAGGTTTGTCTTTGTCCTTTTGCTTCACTAAAAAAAATCAAATTTTATGAAAAGAACATTTTTTTAAAATAGGTACAAAATGGTTCAAACGACGAAAGATTATCACACCGGCATTTCATTTTAAGATATTGGAAGAATTCATTGAAGTTTTTGACCAAGGCAGCAGCAAATTGGTAGAAAATTTGAGAACCCAAATCGATAAGGAATCGTTTGATTTGTATTTCTTTGTGAACTCCTGCACCCTGGATGTAATATGTGGTAAATAATAGTGTAACAATTTTTCAGGAGGTGATAGTTGAAAGTGTGGAGAGAAATTAACAAGTTTATAATTTTTAAAAATCTGAATCCGTATTTGTTTTAATTTAAAATGTTATGTTTTTCGTCAGTACTTTCGTATAACCCGACAAAAAATATTGTCGAACATCCAGAAAAATTATTTTCCAAAAGTTTATGAGTGAATTTCATTTGACGAAGAATTTCGACCTCTACACCAAAGTTTCCCAAACTTCCCACATTGTCTTCTTGTAAAGTCGCTATCAAAGAGGGGTTGGGAGCTTAAAGAACTAAAGTATTTATGCTGGTACAATTTAGTCAGTTTTAAATTAATCACAGAACAGACCAACAGACAAATTCATTTGAGAATCTTTGTATGTGATACTATAGACTTTTATTTACATTCCGTCACTTACGGCGATATTTTTTGTTCGAAAAATGTTTTACTGATATTCTTTTAATTAAACTGGCCGACCATCCTGCCGCACATACTCGTACGTACATATTTACTCTACGTCGATACTGATCCTTATATTTTAGGTATTACATTTTCCCATCCTAACTTGACCGTTCTAGCTGTACTATCATTTACTGCTTTTTACTTGCGACTTATAGGTACTATAAGGCAAGTTATGCATTCGTAAAAAAATAGAATTTGAGATTTTGATCAATTCTGTCAGTCTGTCGGTCGGTTCGACTACAACCTAAACGGCTCGGCCTATTTTCTTTAAACTTAGTAGATATCCTTCTTAATTTTTTCCCCCCACACGTTTTTAGATAATGGTAGAAAAAAAATGTCCGAAAAATGGTTATTGAGAGTACTCCCTAAATAACCATTTTTTTTTTTTTTTTTTATTTCCTCAAAAATGGTACAACCGATTTTGATCATTTTTTTTTTTGCTAAAGCTCCCTAAAAACTTGAACAGAATTGTGTATTCAAATTTTCCAAAAAATTTTTTTTTGGATTTTTAAAAAAAAATTCAATTTTTTTTTTCAAAACTCAATATTTCGAAAACCCCATTCTAGATTTTTTTAAACTTGATAAATAAAAGTTTTTCAATATAATATACAATATGTAAAAAAAAAAATTAATTTTACTCAAAAATAAATGTATCCATACAAATAATGAAAAATGAAAAAAAATGGTTTTCAAAAATCGTATTTTTCTCGAAAACGGCACCTAGAATTTTGATAAAAAATTTTTTCTTTCAATTAATTTTTATGATCTTTAATTTAATAAAAAAAATTGAAATTAAGCTATTACAGCTTGTACCTACCAAAGAACCATTTTTTCTAATTTTGAATTTTTCAGTATGGACATAACGGATCTTAATGAATTTTTTTTTATAGAAATGCTTCCAAAAAGTTTAAAAAAAAAATGCATTTCTAAACTTAAAAAAAAAAATATTTTTTTTTAATTTTTGAAAAAAAGTCATTTTTCTTGGAAAATTCGATATCTCAAAAACAGCTCAATATTTTTTTTTCGAAATTTAATTTCCATTCGTACAGTAATAAAAAAATAAAGCTGGCGTACCATATTTTTTTCTTAAAAATGTTTTAAAAATTTTGTATATAAAACCTTATTTTTTAAAGAAACCACTACAAGAACTTATTATTTTTGTTCTTGCATAAATTCATATTTGCATAGCATTCTGTTTTTGTCTCTTACTACTAAAAACATTAAAAAAAAAATTATTTTATCTTTATGAACAGTTTTCTCCAATAACATTCGTTTTTAAAATTCCTAGTCTGTTACATAGGAGCAAGTTCGTGCGACCCAGTCGTGCTTTTTATTTATTTCCATTTGAAAACATACATATATAAAACTTTTTAGAACAAATTTTAGCACGTCAACTTTACGATTTTATTATTGCAAGGCATTTTTCAATAAGAGCGGGTAGATGTTGAACTGGAATAAAACAAGCTGTTTGGGAGGTATTAACAAAATTCTCTTATTATTTTTGAAAAACCCATTTATGCCATTATGTATGAAATATGACATCGTTCAAATGCCAGTCTCGGGTTCTTTCAGTGATACTGGCCCGAGTGGTCCAATTTTCTATGACTCTTCCGCATAGATCCGGTTGAATTTGGCCTGTGTTATATTCACCTTAAGGGCATCAGTTGATTGCAGTTTATTTGCATAGACCTGCGACTTGAGGAAACCACCCCACAAGAAAAAATCTAACGCAGGACTTTTATGGCCGATTCACGTCACCTCGTGGCATCCGTAACCTTTGAGCTCCTGGGTTAGTTGGATCGTGTGAGGGTGGCTCAAGTCCCGACTCGAAATTCGCCAGGTTAAAGTCTGCCGAAAGGCGGAGTTCTTGTGCAAGGCGAGGAATCGACTCCCTCGGGATTTGCTGTACACTTTCACAGACCGAGGTGATGTTCCCGGCCGATCTTATATTCCCTTTGAGGCATGAATGCTGGCTAATTGAGTGTCGAACCGGTTGTCGAACTTGTTGAAGGGCAACAAGTTTTGCCTTAAAATGTGCGCAAATCATTTCGATAACAAAACAGGCAACAGGCCCAAAAATCCACCCGCGCCAATTGAAAAACCCTTTACAAATTAATCTGTTTTTGAGATATCGAATATTCCAAAAAAGATTTTTTTAACTTTTCTCAAAAATCGATAAAAAATATTTTTTTTTAAACTTCTCAGAAGTTTCTGTAAAAAATGAGAAAGTGAAAACCAAAAAAAAAAAAAATGCTTCTATGGTACATATCGTACATAGGTAAGGTCAGTATCGTTAAGATAGTTAAGCGAAAGAAATTACTGGAAGCCCTTTTTGATAAAAATACGATTTTCAAAAACCATTGTTTTAACATTTCTATGGTGGGCACTGTTATTTATAGATACAATAAAGGTTTTTTCCTACATTTTGTAGATAGTATTTTAAAACTGTTGATTGTCAAGATTCAGATTTTTTTGTTAATCTTGAAAATCGAAGTATTGAGTTCTAAAAAAAATATTTTGAAGGTAACGTTAATGTTGGGTCTTAAAAAAAAAAGAAAAACCTTTTGGAAAAAAAAAATAAAAATGCTTTCTACTACTAAAAGTTTAAAGACAATTGGCCGAGCCTTAGGCTGTAACCGAACAGAGAGAGAGAGAGAGAACTGCTAGATCCACGTTTTCCATCTTATCTATCACCGTAATGATCAAAATCTCAAGTTCGATTTTTCTTACGAATGCATATAGTACGAGTACCTTTATATAGCAATAAAAAAACAAACCACAAATCTAAAGCCGAAGCCTTGAACAGCGCTCATGACGTTTTGAAATGATAATGTTTTCGACTGTTGGTTGCATGGGCATGGTTTCTGTGGTTCTCTTGATTTTTATAGACATTTATTCATTATCGGGGCATCATCGTTCATGTTCAGTTGAAAGGGCATAAAACTCTGCCAAACGTCAAAAACAAATAACCATGACAATAAAATGTATAAACGTTTCAGAATGGCAGTTACCATTATGACCATTACAGTTGTGATAAAATTTTATTAATCACAAACACAATTACACATAAACTTCAAAATGAGTTTAGTTGTACTCGTCTGTTCTATTGGAAATTTTGTTTTACGGATTTTCGAAAAGGCCATTAAAATTTGTCTGTCGTCAAATGTCATTTTTTTTTTGCCCGTTTGTTTACATGATTAAAACTACTAATTTCTTTTAATTTTTATTCAGTCTGTCAGATTTCGAATAAGTGTCAAGTAAGTAAAATTACATTTGCCAAATCGAAAATTGATGAGTTGCATTTTTTTTAATATCTATTATAATTATCTAATTTTAACAATAAATATTAACATAATCATTATTACTTAATACCGCTGCCCACCTGGGGGTTGTCTCACTAAGAGAAGAGAGCTTGGTTGTGTATCTAAGCCATAAATATAATGACATTTGATTTAAGTGAATAAATTATATTTCAAAGAGAACAATTTAAAAAATGCCTAACAATACGACTTTAAATCATTGAAATTCTAAAGCAAGAAAAAGAACGCTCTATTTTTACCAGTGGTGTACTCGTATATTATACTGGGTGACGCAAAATTAGTCACCCTATCGGAAGATGTTATAATTTTGCAAATGGCGTGAGTCGTCCGTCAACTATACTTGAAATTTGTGAACTAGACGGGAGATCATGCTAAGCGTGGCTACCACTGGACTGGTTGTTTGGCCGATAATATCGCGGCTGTGGCTGCTGATGTTGAACGAAGAAACGAAGAAACATCAACCAGGCGACGGGGACGGCAAAGGGGCACGCAATTAGACAATACCAGACGGAATCTACAAAAAATTTCAGTGAAAGACTTACACATGTTTCCGTACAAAGTGCAAACAGTGCATTACTTATTGCCTGCTGACCGTACGTCGCGTGTGAAATACCTCAATCTCATGAGCGATGAGTCACATTTCCACTAAAGCAGTTCCGTCAAATAGCAAAAATTTTCGTTTGTGGGGCACTGAAAATCCGTGTGTGATGCACGAAGTGCCTTACACCTTTACAGGGCCATGATAAACGACTTTTTACTGCCGAAATTGCATGAGCGGGGCTTTGAGAACATGTGGTTGCAACAAGACTGTGCAACACAGCACGTTTTGGCGATTTATGTATTTCATACATTAATTCCGTGGGTCAATTTAATAAGCATCCAAGAAAAAAGATCGCGGAGTTGGTGTTATGTATTTTTCATAAAGAAATGATCCCCCATAAACATTTTAAAAATCTTCGAAATTCAAATCCTGATTGGCCAATTGGGTTTTGAATTAACAAAATTGAATTAAACAACTTTCAAACTTTTTAGAACTTAAAAATTTGTGTTGAATGCAGTTTCAAATTGCCAGCGGAATTTATGTATTTTTTTTTTTTTATAATTAGCACACACTAAAAGGCAAGTCTTAGGTGCAGACAAATAGTAAAATGACAGTTTAAGTGGTCTTTTATCAATCGAAAATTAAACTAGGCCCCAAAATTAATGTGTTTTTTTTTTTATTGAGACTTCATTTCATAACGAAGTAAGACCCCAATTGATAAAAAAAATTAAATAAACCCCTAAACAATTTAATAATAACTAGAGATGCCGCGAATATTCGGCCACTATTCGGTATTCGGCCTATTTTTTTGATATTCGGTATTCGGCCGAATAGTTTACAACATTCGGCCGAATACCGAATATTCGGCCTTAGCGAGGTATCCGTTCGAAGCAGAAAATTGTCCGCAACGCACTTTGTCGGAGGTTCAAATTGCTTTCGAGTTATCCTATCTGAAAGAATAATAATACACAAATGCGTTGGCGCAATTTGTTCCGCGAAGAACTTGCGTCGGACGAAATCGGAAAAACAATTGCTTTAAGCTGTCAGAAATTTCACAAATAAAGCACTTGATCGCACTTCAACGCGCTTCGCCGGTTGCGTTAAGAAAATTGGTGTGAAAAATTCCGAACAGCTGTTCGGAAAAATACCTCGAAGCAAAAATCCTCCGAATCGTACAAAATCGGAGAATTTTCCGCTCCGAACGGATACCTCGCTAGGGCCGATTAAATGAAGAATAAAAAAAGATTTGATATCTTACAAAAAATGCCTTATTTTTATAATTTTTTTTATTTTAGTATTTAAAATCTACTAAGGGCAAGTTGTGATTAATAAAAACTGCTTTTTATGTATGTACATATGTACGTCTAACTTCGTAAACAATTCCAGCTTCTGAAAATAGTCTCTCACTACATACACTAGTACCGGGAGATGAAAGCTAGATTTTAGCAAATAATGTTTTCAAATAAGGATACTGTTTTGTGTCTGCCGTCCGATCTTGTAGAACAGTAATTTTATTTCGTTTTCAATAGCAGTTTTTTCAACGGGCCTTATCAACAATCAAATTAATAGACGAATTTAATATTTGAGTGAAATAGACGATTATGTAAAGAGCTCTATAAAGTTAGCCATACATGTTATGAACTTGATATTTTTGTGAACTCTGAATTATGAACGAACTATTGTAAGGCACCTAAAAAATAAAATGTAGCATATATGGTCAGTTATATAGTCTATTAAATAATGCTTCATTTTGATCAAATATTGAAGTCGTCTCTTAATTTCATTTTCAATATTGTCTGTAGCAAAACATACCCAGAAACTTTTTTGCCTTGTCAAAAGTTGCATAGGAGATAGATACACAACATATCGTTGGCCGAATGTTCGGCTGCCGAAAATTCGGTATTCGGCCGACGAGCGTGGCCGAATATTCGGTATTCGGTATACGGCCGAGTCACTATTCGCGGCATCTCTAATAATAACGCAAAATAAAGCAATATTTGTGTGTTATTGTTTTTTTTTTGTTCATATTGGAGCGTTATTGCATAATTTCACATTCTGCTAATTTTGCTGGTTTCCTCCATCAATATATTATCAAAATCTCAAGGTCGTTTTGTTTCACGAATAAGTAGCTATTTGAATGAGTTCATTTAAGCTGTACAACTTTTCTCTATTTTGACTGTAATTTTCTTTTCTTTTTTTCAGAAAGTGCAATGGGCGTATCAGTCAATGCCCAAACGAATACCGATTCGGAATACGTTAAAGCTGTTAAAACGTAAGTAGTCAGTTTGTTTCCCTGAGATTGAAATTTCACAAAATTCCTCCAGAGTATCATATCTCCAAAAAACAACCTCGGCAATATTACCTGGGACTTTTCCTTTTGCCTTGGTAATTCGGAGGCAACAGAAATTTTGTGAGATTTCATTGCTCCAATATGATTGGATTTACATGAAGACTTTCTTGATTCTTTGATCGAAAGAGAGTTCTCAGTTACCTCAAAGAGAATAATATGCCTTAAATTTCTGAAACGAGACTGACTGACTTTTTTTTTCCATCTTAGAATATCTACAGTTCTTCATAAGCGCATGTTTGACATATTCTACCGCTTTGACTTCACCTATTGGTTTACAAAACTGGCCCGCGAAGAAAAGAAAGCCCTAAAAATTCTTCACGGCTTTACTGAGAAAATTATAATTCAACGAAGAAAGGAAATTCTCAGAGAAAAAGAGAACGCAGTTCAGAAAGACACAAATGATGTGGGTGCCAAACGTAAAATGGCTTTCCTCGATATTCTCTTGCAATCGGAAATTGATGGAAAGCCTCTGTCAAACCTAGACATTCGTGAAGAAGTCGATACGTTCATGTTCGAAGGACACGATACAACTTCTTCGGCTATAACATTTTTGTTCTATAACATTGCCCGCTACCCAGAAGCTCAAAATAAATGTTTCCAAGAGATTTTTGAAACATTTGGAAAAGATAAGAACAAACCTGTTACATATGAGAATCTTAACAGTCTTCATTACACCGAATTGTGCATAAAGGAGACATTGAGACTCTTTCCCTCGGTACCTTTGCTGGGTCGACGGGTAACAAAAGAATGTGAAATCAGTAAGTATTTGATTTAGAATACAAGATATCATTAATATAACCGGTTTTCCTCGATTTAATTTATGTAGATGGAAAAATTGTTCCGGCTGGTGCCAATATTGGAATTTCACCACTTCATTTGGGCCGCATGGAAGAAATTTTCCCTAATGCAAACGAATTCATCCCGGAACGTTTTGATGTTGTCACAAATGCAGAAAAAATGAATCCTTATGCTTACATTCCGTTCTCTGCTGGGCCTAGAAATTGCATTGGACAAAAGTTTGCAATGTTGGAAATCAAGAGTGTCGTTGCTAATGTCTTGAGAAATTTCGAAGTGGAATATGTGAAGAGCGAATTGGGAGAGCCTTTGTTGGTTGGCGAACTGATATTGCGAACTCGTGATCCGTTACTCTTTAAATTGAAACCAAGAATTTATGTTTGAAAAGTGATTTATGTTACAAATTAAGTATTAAGGATTAATGTTATACATATTGAGTTAAGGCTGGGATAGTTTAAATAAATTTAAAAAGAAATTTTGTGAAATTTATTTTTTTTACGCAGAGTTCGGAGTAAAATTGACATTTGAAAGAAGTGGCTTAACATCAGCATGTACCGGCTTCTTGCAATACAAATATTGTGTCAGAAAGATTATGGATCGTTGAACACAATTTTGGAGTTCTCGCGAAGTATAATATGTACTCGTATCTGGGTTTGGATGAAGAATGTTCAACTATCAAAGTGAAGTAAAAATATATGGTTTGAGAAAGTACTTGTCAATATTGGAAAACGGCTTAAGGCTTTCAAGTTTGTTAGGGAAATGCTTCCGCCTAGCATACACCCTACCAAAACATCATATCCGTATTTGGAGAGCTCTGCAGCCTAGTTGTTTTAAGGTATTTTTAATAGCTGAGTCTCACTCTTCTATTCTGGGTGGAAGATCTATGGCCTTAGGTCACTTTCGCTGGCTCTAGGTTACCTTCGCTGTTTCGAAGAGTCTGCGTTCCGATCTTAAGACCAGCAGCTAGCTCCTTGTTTTTTTTTTAATTTCCGAGTGTTGTTGCGATTGATCGTGAAATAATTCGATCTCTTTGTGTTGGGAGGCTGCGTACGCTCTCTTCTTGCTCGAAACTACTCTTCTCTTGCCGTACGCTGCATGATATTTGTATGTGCATCTTCTGTCATTTTTTCAGTTGAGCGCATTTTTTTTCGTAATTTTGCAAGTCCTAAAGTAATAATGACTACCCTTAAAATGTTTGGGCACAGGGCGACCGTTTTAAAAAAGTTGGAGAGGATTTAAAAGGACATACCGATGCACATTGGTTTTGAATGTCTGAATATTATAATGGGAGGGAAATATAGAGAATTTAACAGTGTCGTCTAAAGTAAGGCTCAAGGGTAAATTGATGGGCACTGAAGGACAAGAAACATTGCGGCAGTACTCAAGAGATTCAAATGTTTCCTATGATTTTTAAAGTTCTTTTTTGGATTCTATCCAAGAGACTCAAGTGAGTTATTGGAGCACCTGCCTAAATGTGGGAATTGTACTCGAGCTTTAGACGACGCAACGTCGAACGAATTTTTGCGACGTCGAATATGTGGTCATTCCACACAAGGTGGTCTGTGATGCACATACCGAAGACTGAGAGCTGTTCAGTTTTCTCAAGGCTCCGTTCCGTTTATGGATAGCAAAATGGTTGGTTGGTTGCGCTTTAGTGACAAGGGCAGCATTGAGTTTTAGAAGCATTGAATTCTGCGCGGTTTATGGTTCTCCATTTGACAATGCATTCGAGATCAGAATTTATTGAAATTATTATACACCGCCGTTCTAGATGCACATCCGAAGAACAAGAACATCTGAAAACGAATATGAGAAGCTGAAAGTTCTGTCGTCAGAAAAACAATTTAATAAATTAGAAGTTTCAGACAAAAAAGACAATTGATGAATATCAGAAAGAGAATTGGAGATGAAACGGAGCCCTGTGGCACACCAGCATTTATTTTATGAATTTCATACTTAAAACCATCCCATACTACTTGTATTGAGATGTCCGAAAGGTAATTTCTTATGAAGAAGAGACTCTTTGTTACCACATGCCAAGCTCTATTAAATACCTTAGAAATATCAGTATCAAGTACAATTACCTTTGTTTCTCCAAAATGATTTTTAAGGATTTGTTTCACTTTTTGGTGAGATATGCCATCAGATTGCCAGTGGACTTATTGCTACGAGTACTGCCGGTCATTTAAGAGCCTTCGATCTTCAAGATATTTCTTAAGCTGATTCTTTATCAGCGTTTTCATGACTTTGGAATTCGGGTAATTCGCCTTTTTAGGGCTGGAAAAGTTCTGTTTTGCATCTACACGAAGAGATACCCAAATAGTATGACAGATAAAAAAGCTTACACAATGGTTTTGCCAGCGTAGAAGAACACCTCTTCAGACATAAAAAGAATATCCAATCTGCAGTAGCGGATTTAGGTATTTCAAGATCTTTGAAGACTCTTGCGAGCAACGAGTGCGAAAGAAGAATTGTCCCATAGAATCATTAACGCTCTCAAGTACAGGAATAAACAGCGTTGCAGGCAAATAAGCTTTTTCTTGCGAGCTGCCAATAGCAGTGTTATTGTGAATAAGTGTTCAAACCGATGACTCAGAAGATTTATTATTTTTAACAAAAGACCAAAAGTTTTTACTATCTTTGGGACATTGTAGTACTTTTTGACGCAGATTTTGGTCATGTAAGAACTTTGTTATTCGAATACGAGCATTGTAAGTATTACTCGCTTTCCTGTACTTTTCTCGAATGTCCGATGTTATACGTCATTAGTAATAACCCTTATGCTGTATTCTGTTTCCAGCCAAGCCCTATCTTAGTTTAGATTAAATAAATCTGTGTGGTGTTTGTAATACTCAAAACTATTATATCACAAATTCATTTTGACACCGCAATTAAAATACGAATGATGTTTTAAAGTGAGACAGAAAGTTTAACTTCTGTCAAACGAAATCGAAATCAATTTTCCAATGAACGCGTTCAAAGTGATTGATTTGTAAAACTGTTAACCTTTTGATGATTTAACTAAATTAATTTCGAATCTCCTAGATTAAAGAAATGAATTTGTGGATAGTAACAACAATTTAGTGTTTTTTTTTTGTTATACAAATAATCCTATGTGCGACTTTTCTTGTCTTCTTGGTTATCGAGCTATGTTTGCTTAAAAACTCGATTTTTTCATACACAAAACCAATACTAGCCCTACAAGTGAAAATGCAAATTCAAAAACACAGGAAATGACTCATATAATGTATTTCTGTTCTTAAGCTATTTAGAACGGATTCATTTTTGTTTTTCTTGTTATAAGCAAATTTTGGCATAATACTCTGACCTTAAGGTCTGATTCTGTTCCTTTTAAATGACTGACGTACCTTATTTAAATTCATTTGTTGCAAACATTTTCATTTGATGTTCCAATAAAAGTGCACTAAGTAAAAATAGAAATTCTATTTAGTACCCAGCCAGAGCAAGCTCATTAAGAAATATTTCTAGTCAATATTTGTTTTCTAATTATGAAAGAAAATTCTTTTTTTTTTATTTACGATTATTATAATTACCCATATCTACATATTTATTATTATTTAAATGTGCCTGTAAGCTAACTATGACGTGATGAGGAATTTTTGTGAGATCTTTCTGACAGCTGACATTTTGAAATAATTATAAAATTAGGTGTTGCATCTTTTGATGATTAAGAAAACTTGGTTTGACGTTTTGAGAATACTAAGAAAATCCCAATTAATCTATGAATGAAACATGTTTTTAGCAGTGTTAATGACCATAGTAGGAAATAATTGCGTAGTGGGAGTGTTTCCTGTTTGTAGATACCTTAAGCTGAAACCACACTTGTCAGTATGGAAGGTAGGTAGGAAGAAATGGCGACACTGGCAGTCTTGCCCTGTGGCCCAATTAGCGCTGAATTGCGCCATTTTGATATAATAACTCGTATAAATCTATGGATGGAATTGATGTGGGAAATTGTGGACATTTCCACGGAGTCATCCAGTTTGTATTAGTTCAAAAATATGAAAGGATCTAGTACGTTTTGTGTGTTTGCTCTTGCACAATCATCCGGAAATTGAATCACTTACTCCATTATATATCCTCCAGATATAATGCAGTTAGTTAAACTGCTCCACCAATGGTTTAATTCGCCAAAAAAAATTGAAAAAAAAATTATAACTTTGAGTTAGCCTGGCCAGCTAGTCAGCCCGTTTATTCCCATCAATGCCACAATGATCCGGAACCCAGATAAGAGTGCCATTGTGCTTAAAATTGAGGCTAGAAAGTTCACCCCGGCATTGCTGGACCAATTTGGAGTATAATGTACTAGAATGAATGGCTTTAAGCCGCCTCACTGACTGTCTGCGATAAAAGCCGAACTACGTTTCTGGTTTGGATCTTGTTTGAGTACCATGAATGCTTCACTGATAACCAGTAATTTAACTTGAAAAACACAAGCAAAGTCGGGCAGCCTAAACGACATAGATATATCGAAAGTCACAGAGAAGATTCCGAACCAAAACTACACTCCATCTTTGAGCCATCAGTAAAGATAGTTGTGTTGAAGTCTTTTGTCAAGACGTCACCATCCCAGTTCTTTCTTGATGGAAACATATCCTTAAAATCTTTACTGATGCCCATTTTAGGGGTACACTAGTCATTGGGAGTCGAAAAGGTCTCTATTGAAATCAACTCATTAATACTGATGTGGCCATAAGGTTTGGCAATCCAAGAGTTCGATTAATTAAGTCTTAATGCACTGTAAGATACTAAATACTTAATGTGTAAATCAAGTGGTAAAAGGTACATAAAAACGCTTAAGGTACCAGGTGGGCAAGATCTTAAAGCCTCTGTGGTGCCAACGCTAGCAGTTCTTTGTACCTTATCATCACATATCCAAAATTGTTTATATGTGTTGAATCATTTACAATTATTTGATGTGATGCGTTGAGAAGTGGTATACCATACCACTTGTATGACAGAGCCATACCACGCTGCGTCGTTTGTTTGCTTGTGAAAAATAGAATATAGTATACGGGGAAAGAGAAATAATGATCAACAAGTAATGACATTTTGCAACGCATGTGAGTTTGAATAGTACCAACAGTCGACAGTAACTCAGCAACTCTACACCACAACAGACGAAATGAGTGTGGTTCAGGCTATATACGGGTGTTCATAAATTTCATCTAATCAAAACTATGTACCTTATCCTATTAGAGTATTTTTTTTATTTTTAAATTCCCCAAAAATGTTGAACTCAATATTTGTCTATAAATACAATTGCTTCCCTAATATTAATTGATTTTTCAACATTAAAATTATTCTACACAAAAATCAATTAAATTTATCCGCCTCACCCTTTTTTTATTAAACAAATAATAATCAAGGAAATAAAAGCACTACATTCAGTGAGATCAATAAAAAATCACTTAAACACAATAAAAGGGACGCACGTTTAAAAACAAATTCATTGCATTTTCATATTTTATTTATGCTCGCACCCCTCTCACTTTTTTGATAGGCGCATATCAATTCTTGAAAAATCCATTAATCTGAATCGATATAGATGAATGATCGCACGTAAAAGTTCAATGTTACACGAGGTTATAAAACCAGCGGAATTTCTTTAATAAAATCTCGTAAATATGTTTATGTTTTAGTCAAAGGCGAATCTACTGTCAAACTTGCGTATTTTAAAATAGAACTAAAATAATCGAGACGCACGAGCTAAATGCAATTAATGTAATAAATGGGTCAAAAGTAGCTTTCCGATATGTCAAATAGACAAGTCAAGATTATAAGATCAAGACTGTAGGAAAAATCTGAAGAACCTAAGCTTCTTTTCGAAATGAATCTGCTTTTCAAAATCTGCTTTTTTAAATTTAGTTTTTTAAAGTAGCCCTGTTTTTTTTGGAAAAGTTATCCGTAGTACAGTAGGATTTTATATGAATAACAAATACAACATCCGCAGTAGGATCACTGCCAAAGACAAATTAACAGTTGATCAGTTTGACAATAAGCTTAAATTCTTTTATTCAATAACACTGGTCAACAAATTTGTAATTTTTTTTTGTCACATGAAAACTTATATCAAATTTTGAATATACTAGGGCCATCAAACAATAATATATCAATGAAAAAAAATGTACACATCAGGTTTTCTTGTGACATCAAAACATATATTTTCGTAAAAAGTACAAAAATCAGCCACACTTACAGAATTATTTCCTAATATCTAATAAATACTTATTATTTTCTTGAATATTTGGCTTTTGGTAGGTCCCTTTTAAGTATCCAACAACAGTCTGCTAGCATTCCTGGACTTCATTTCCCTTAATAGCGCTTCTCCATTAAGGAAATGTCCTGATGGAACCTCTTACCTTGTTCGTCACTCACAGCACCCAAATTTGCCGGAAAGGAATGTAGATGAGAGTCCAGCATAATGTATTTTTAAGGACATATTACACTCCAAAGCTTTATATGATATCATAAGTTCATTTATTAAATCTTTGTAATTATCCGCTTTATGGTTACCTAGAAAATTTTGAACAACATTCAGAAAACATTTCCAATCGAGTCTTTCCTGATCATTTAGTTTTTCTTCAAAGCTCTTATCCTTCATGAATTGCCGTATTTGTGGACCTACAAATATTCCCTCTTTGATTTTCGCCTCGCTGAGTTTGGGGAATTTCTCTTCTTGTTTCTTCCAACCTAATTGGAGCCTCGCACACGTTACACAACATTTATGTGGAACCCAGGGGTAGAATCGGCTAAGGTGATAGTTGATTGTGATTGTCATTTTGACTATAGCTGTTTCCCTCATATCAATAAAGAAATATAGAGAGATCGATTGTCAAAATGACAATCACAACCAACTATCACCTTAGCCGATTCCACCCCAGGATTTGTCTTGATTCCTTACAGGAAAACCAATATAGTCTAAATAGCACTGTTCAATTAGTGATGTGAAATTTCGACGCTGAGATGTTAAAGTTAATTCTCCACACACATACGAGTAACAAAAACTGTCCGGGTTGCCACTCTCGTGGCATATTTACGATCTAACTAACGTAAATAAAATGTAATTTAGCAATCACAATAGTTACACAGTCGACTAAATGCAGTTTTTTAAGCAAAGAAACGTATATAAGGTCAGAAATGAATATGTAGCTGTCACAAGAAAACTGGATGTGATAGAAGCAAAACTGTTATATATTTTTAATGAGGGTACATTAACATAAACAAAAAGCATAACAAAGTTCGTGTGACAAAAACAGTGTTTACCAGAATTAAACATTTGACTTGTTTATAAATTGTAGTGTCAATGTTTGCTTTTTCCGGTTTATAAATTTTTGACAGGAGAAGAGTTTTGCAACTGTTCTATTCGCATTCAAAATGACAGTTCTTATAAAAAGAAGAGAAAATGGTAAAGGAGACATAGGCAACTTCTAACACAGTCAACTTTATTGATTTGACAAAAAGAACAAAGGAAAAAGAGAGGTATTTCTGCACTTACCTTTAAGACAGAAAATTTGTCATACTTGGCCAATGAGAAACTAGAATCTTGTCTTTCTTTCAGTTCACTTCAGTCACCTGAAAATACTCAATATTAATCAAAAGCACTCACGTAATTAAAATTTGAAAATTATTATTCTAAGATCATTTACTAGTATTAAATTTTTTGATTAAAACTGTATCAATTGGCCGCCTCGAAGCTGCGATTTGACCCCTTTGGACTTTTTTTTGTGGGGGGCCGTGAACACCGATATTATGCTAATAATCCGGAAATGATTCAAGCACCTAAGACCAATATCATCCAAGCAATCTGTGAGTAAGAGCCCAAAACCATCAACAAGATCTTGGAAAATTGGAGTGACAGAATGCGCTACTGCGAAGCCACCCGAGGCAGCCACTTGAACGACATTGTATCCCATAACTAATGGCAATGTTTGCTCTTATTAATAAAGCCATAATACATGCAAACAATTTAATTTTGTTCATTTTATTGCGTTTTTAAAAAGAAACTTTTATTTGGCACACACTTTATATGAGAATTGTGAATCAGGAGAATGGCAGTATTCCGAAAGGACTTAATTATACATGATACCGAAAAAGTTTAATTTAAGTGAAATCAAGTGAATAAAGCTGCTTACAAATTCTTCTAAGCTGTTTTTAATTTCAGCATAGACAAATTAGACTTACTCAGAAAGAAATTCTGACAAAGCTGAATTTCGGAAGCATTTCCTTTAAATGTCTCTAAATTTGGATCGGGGATAAATATTTAAGATGTTTAAAGAAATTTTTTAAGCTCGTTTTCGGATTCAGTTGAGTTATTGGAGCACCTGCCCAAATATGGGATTTGTACTAGTGCTTCGCACGAATAGACCCTTACAGATTACAGCGGGAAATTTCTTGCAACGCCGAAGGAAACCTTAGGAGCACTTTGGCAGCATTTTTTGGAGGCGTCGAATATGTCTTGTAATGTCTAAAGCTGTTGTGATGAAACTGCGTTCCAGGTTTTGGCATTTTTTGAGAAAATTGTATTATTTTGTGGCTATTCTTGTTCATTTCATCAATGGATGAATTTTCCAAAAAGGTACTCTATAGCAGTTCACATGTCAAAACATCTGAAATCGCATCACTATTTTGTGAAATGATATGTAAAATTCTGACTAGCTTTCTTATCAATTCAAAAATAGTTAGCTTTTCTGCAAAGATTTTGTTTGATCAACAAGAGGCGCAATTTAAGACAGGGATGAATAATAGCGCAGACAAGTTTATAATCCTGAAGCTTGCTTAAGATAACCTGCTACTGAACTATTATAATCCTTGTCACAAAAATATCGATATTAAATAAATTCAACTTAGTCAAAGTTGCGCTGATAAGTCAAGTAAAGTGATGAGCAGAAGTCAGCTTGCCAATTTGAAATTTCAGTGCTGCAAGCGGTCAGTCCAATGTTAGTCTGATGGCTCACGGAGCTATTCCTGAAATAGCGTCTCGAATTTTGGCTTCATACTCGTCGAAAGTGGTTCCCTTGATAGCGTATATTAAGGGCTTGACGTAGCCTTAGTGAAAATATTTGAGTGACGTCAAGTCTAATGAGATATCCCAGTCGCAAAATTTTTCGTTCACAACTTCAAAGGTTGCGTAACTTCTATGGCATGTTACGTCATGTTAAAACCACAGCTCGAAAACTTCGATATTGTTGAGCTTTGGGTACACAAAGTCGGTAAACATAGCTCTACACCAGAGACTATTGATGGCCTCCTTATTTCCCTAAAACGGTCAATCAATTTGTGGATGCCTTGATACATAATCAAAGATTTGTGGATTGTATTCGTACCAATAACTGCAATTTCGCCTCCTGATATAGCCGCTGAACCAGAACAGAGCCTAGTCCGAGAAGATGATTTTTTGGCCAAAATCAGGATCTCCGGCCAAAATTTCCTGCGAAGTCAGGGCGTTTTCTATTGATGAAATCGAAAACCTTACTAAATATTTCGAAGGCTGGATGTCATTGGTAACTTTGACAACTGCTGGAACATAACAATTAGGGACATTGTCAATGTCATCTGGGACCTTTTTACTTTACCTTTTAAAAACTCAAGTTTTCTAGAGATTTGAGTTAACAGACAAATGGACTTGGACTATATTATTATTCTGAATACCTCATATATTTTATATACGTTGTTCATGATGCCAAATGCTTGCCACGGATGTGCTGTTATTATTAGTATATAATTAAGCGATGAGAGCAGCTGTTGTGCACCCTACACTGGCCATTTAAAAACCAAAGTGATTTCATCCGTACCCCCAATTTGTGGTTTGGCATTTCTTTTTGTTGTAGTTGGCAAGTGTCCACATAATCTTTACACTTTCCTCCGGCCGTCGGCGGCGGTGTTCTTTTGATCTTCTTAGTACAGCCAAAGGTCTTCAGAGTCCGGAAGATGCTTCTACGATCTTAATAGATTTGCTGCATGACAAATCACAGTTTGACTGCAGATCGGCACTTGGCTATGACGTACGGTTTACACAAAATGCAATCAAAATTCCTTGATCATGACTCACGCTTTTTTATTATTATAGGACGGTCTATTGGTCGTGGGTTCCCCTCCTTCCACCCACACTCCCGTCGATGAAAATACAACGTACATACATATGTACGTATGTACAAAAAAATATTCAAAATTTATTTTCAGATTGCTTTGAATGATTTCAAGCCGTATGACTCGCCATTTTCCCCAAAAATTCTTCACCGGAAAAGCGTTATGCCAAATCAACATTTTACGGAAGCTGTTTTTCGCTCTTCAAAGACCATGATTTTCCCTTCAATTAAGCACGCAAACAAACAAACATGTTTGTTCATTTTGTTGGTTGTTTTGGAATTTTTCAAAAATGACGACCTTGATTTTGACGGAAAATTAAAGCGAAAATTTATTGCAAAAAGCTACGTCGCGGCGCTATAATTTGTATTTGTATAGTCGACTCGTATAAATTTGAGACGGTGTTTGTTTTTTGTTTTTTGAGTTCAAATGCAAGGAGCAAGAAAATTTCGAGTGGGAATGTGTATATGTGACATGTGTTTAGAAAGGAAAAAAACAACTATTTTTTTTATAACAAACTCTGACGTACGGGGCGACATGTAGTTTATGCACGATTTCTCAAAAATAGATCTCACTCGGTCATTATTTTTTTTTGTTCAGTGAAAAATTATTTGACAAATGTTGCTATAGAGGGAGAAGTTATATCTTGTGATTCATGAATCGTGGGACCTATCTTTGTGGAAATAAATATTTACATCATTAATTAATACGCATTTAATAAATTAAGTAGCAATTTCGATTTTTAATTTTTAATTTTTACTTGCGACTGAAAAGTACTATAAGGCAAGTTATGCATTCGGAAATAAAAATGGAACTCGAGATTTTGATCAAAGTTGACATTACGGTGATAGCGAAGACTAAAAAAGTTGGTCTTGCACTTCTGTCTGCCTGTTCGACTACAGCCTAAGCGGCTCGGCCGATTTTCTTTAAACTTGGTAGATAGTATTTTCAATTTTTTTCCCCCACACGTTTTTTTCTTTTTTTAAAGACCGAAAATAAAGGTACCTGCCATACAAATTTTTTTTGAAATTTTATAAATATTTTTTTTTCTCAAAAACTGTCCCACAAAATTTTTAAAAAAAAAAATTGGAAAATTTTATTTGGTTAAAACTAGCTAATGGTTGAAAAGATTTTTTTTCACAAACATTCTAAAAATTTCATTTAGTTAAATCTAAGAAATGGTTGAAAAAAAAAATTACAAAAAATGGTTATTTTTGGTACTCCCCATGGAACCATTTTTTTGGTTTTTGATTTTTTCAAAAACGGTACAACCGGTTTTGATCATTTTTTGTATGCTAAGGGTCCCCAGCAGTGTGAATATTATTGTCTATTAAAATTTTCCGAACAAATTATTTTGGATTTTTAAAAAAAGTTTCAAAATTTTTTTTTCAAAACACAATATTTCGAAAACCCCATGCTCGGTTTTTTTAAAACTTAATAAATAAAAGTTTGTTAATATAAATTACAAGATGTAAGAAAAAAATGTATTTTACATAAAAATAACGATACCCTCAATACAAATGTTAAAGAATGGTTTTCGAAAATCGTATTTTTCTCGAAAACGGTTCCTAGAATTTTGCTAAAATTTGTTTTCTTTTGATTAATTCTTACGATCTATAATTTAATAAAAAAGAATTTTAAATCAAGATATTACTGACTGTACCTACCATATAAACATTTTTTCAAATTTAGAATATCTCATTATCGACATAATTGAATTTAATGAATTTTTTTATAGAGAAGCTTCTAAAAAGTTTAAAAACATTGCATTTCAAAACTTTGAAAAAAAAAAAATATTTTTTTAATTTTGAAAAAAAAAATCTTTTCTTAAAAATGTTTTAAAAATTTTGTATATAAATTAATTGTTGTTCTTGCATAAGCTAATATTTTCCTGAATCACATGGCATCATGTTTTTACCTCCAACTACTAAAGGAGTTGTTTTAGTCATTTAAAAAATTAATTTTATGCTTATGAAAAATCTAATAACATTCATTTTTGAAATTCTTAGTCGTTTACATAAGAGTAAGTTCGTGTGACACAGTCGTGCATTTTATTTTTCTTGCACGAAAGTGTCATCCTTATAATTCTGCAAAGCAAGAATTTTCTCAGTGTATACTAAAAAATATCTATAAATATGAATATTTTTCACAAGAGTGAGATTAAAATAATTGATTAATAGTTAACATGTATGTACATAATATGGCAGATTTTTGTCGGCTCAATTCCGATTTCCCTACTACTCGCATTCACGCATAAAATATGTGTGGGAAAAATTGCAATATTCAGAGGCACCAATGCAGCGAATGACCTAGTTGGCAGCCAAACCCTCGGCACCCTAGAAGAAATAGCTGAAATAATCATCAGTAGCTGCAGGCCAAAGAAGTCAACTAGACCAGATGGAATATCCAACTTCCTTCTAACCATAATCATGAACAACTGCGTCAACAACCACTACTTCCCTCAAAACTGGAAAACAGCGAAGATCATGGTGATTCCGAAGAAAATTGCCAGGAACCTAAGCAAGCTCTCGGAAGAGCTGATACTAAGGACATTTAAGAAATTTGCAGAGAGAACAACTTAATACCGGATATACAGGTGCGTTTTAGGGAGAAGAACTCAACTCTACACCTGCTACTGAAGTTCCGAAGTTCCAGCAAGACACCACCATAGCCCTCAACAGTCATCGTGTAATCGTCGCATGCTTTCTGGATGTCAAGAAAGCATTCAATAGCGTTTGGTTAAACGCTCTTATAAACACACTGCATCTTCTACATCTAATCGCCACTAATAAAAATTCTTTTTTCTTTTCTTTCTTTCAGGAACTTCTTCGTGCAGTTGGGAAGAACAACTATGAAGAACATCAAAGCCAAAAAAAGGTTCAAAACTTGGCCCTTTCCTCTTAAGTCTGACATCAGACCAACCCATCCCAACCGACTCTGAAAGTTTTCTGTTTGCTGATGACTCGCATACGCATACAACCTCAATGTCACCACTAGTAGCTGTCCGGATAGTAGAGGCTCACATCAACAAACTGTTCGATTTCTACAATAAATGTGGCATCTAAATCAACACATCAAAATCACAGCTTGTCTGTTTCGGGATACCCTGAGCGACGGCAGATGTCGCTCAGCAGAAACTTAATTCTAAAGCTTCCAGATGGATCCACCATTGCAGCCAAAATGAACGTCAAATAACTGGGGATCAGCTTCAGTTAGTTGCTAAGATCACTCAAAAATTGTATTCAGGAAAACCCCTTGATGAGAAGAAAATCAGGACTAAACTAACAAACGACGCTTCTCGGGTACAAGCAAATTCTGTGGCCAGTTATCAGCTATTGCTTCCCCCTCACGTTCACGATCTCAAAGTCAGCGGTGATGAAGGAACTCCAAATCTTCGAGAGGAAGATGTTAAAAATCTGCACCGGACTTCACTTCGACCGGCAGAGAGCAAAACATTACAAGAACGAGGATCTCTACAGAGAAGCACTGATAATACCGTTGGACAAATACCTACTTACTTGGGCAAAGAAGCTAGCTAAGATGATGGTATAAATTGCTGACTTATTCATGAAGTATCTTATCAGGAGATGCAGCAAAAGAATACGTCGGTCCTATCCAACTGTTCCTTCTGATTCTTGAAATAGTCCAATAACAATGATACAGAATGCTAAACCAACAGTAACCTCCCAACAACTTAATTAAAGAAATCATAGAAACAATGGAACAATATATCTCCAATTCCTTGAATGAGTGGGAGATTCCAAGGGGCAGAAATTCAGCAGTTTCCAGAATGGATCACTCCTTTTCAATAGTAGGATCATTGACAACAATTAAGGAGAGGGCTTAAAATAATTCAACAGGAAATGGAATACGACCAACATCAGAAACCCTTCTCCGAAATCCGTTTCGACCAAGTACGACAGTTTGCTCATCAACCGCTGGAAGAACTGGTAGCGAAGCCAAGGCGGCTACTTGAATGACGTACTATTTCATACATAATGGCATGAATGTAGCTACCAAATGAAGCCATAATCAATTTCGTTTAAGTTCTTTCTCTGGGATGGTTGGCACGATCTGTGGTTTCAGCTGCCCCTTTGACAATAATCCGATAGAAGCTCAGAGAGCTTTTCGATTAGATGAGCTCTGTACATTCTGATAACTCCATATATGTTAAGGCGTGCAACTTCGATTATTTTGTTCTTCTGCAATTTCTTTTAATTTGGCAGCCGAGCTCTGAATTGGCCGCAAAGTCTTACAGATGTTGACTACCTACCTTTGTGAATCACAAGACTTCTAGTCTTCTCACCGTATTAGGAGTAGTGTAGTATAGTCTTTTAATCGGAAGCCAGTATTTGTGTTCGTTTCTTGAAGGCTGTGTTTCTGTCTAATACATCCCATTGAAGTACCCGAGTACAACTTCCAGCAGGTCATTAAACTTCTCCTTGATAGCTTATTCAGCTTGATCGATAGTGGCTTGTTCGTATACTTCCAGAATCGCAATTATCTGTTCTTCGGATATGAATCTGTAACGGTATATTCCTCTCCTGACACAGCGGAATCAAATGTCCTTGTATCTTCATCAAGTTAAAGGTTTGTGTCTTTATCAAGGAAGAGTACTCGAATAAACAACATGCATATAGCTAGACAATTATTTTGAACATTTTCAGTTTTTTTCGCCAAATGTTAATTAAAAAAAAAAGGCTTTATTTATTCAAACCAATCACTCAACCCGCTATAAGCCAAAAAACAAATATATTTCTCGGGTTCACTTGGGCGTATACTTAACATTTTTATACGATGTCAATAAATCGTTTTCTTCTAATGTCATAATAATTTTCGAGAGGAGATGGTTCTTCAACTCGTTTGTTTATTTAAAAATTAATCTACCATTGGACACACGTTTATTGTTTTATTGCATTAATATTTCCGTTGGATGATTTATATTCTCATTTGCTGAGGTGGCCGCCAATTGTTATGGTGAATAAATTTAATTTAATTATTACGCAGTTATGGTGCCACAAAGCGTCGACAGTATAGGAAGAGCGCCAAAGACTCGGCACAGGAAAAGAAAATGTATTTATACTCGTAAATCTACAAATACGATGAAGCGTGCGAGTAATTTATTTCAAAAAAGCTTTTTTTATTTTTCATTTTTGTAAGTTATATATTATACATACAAAATAAAAAAATCATCAAAAGTTCCATGTTCAGACTGATCTTATTTCGAATATTAAAACTCTCAAGGTCCATCGAGGGTTTACTTAAATCTTAAACTTATAATTATTACAAGATAATCAAATTCCTTAAAAAAGCTTATTTTCAGAATCGGAAGTTGCCAAATAAAATCAAAAAGTATTTTTTCATTAACAAAAAGTTTAAGAACCGAAGATGGCTTTGTACTGAAATGTAAACAAATTGCTCGGACAAGTTCATGATAAAAGAATTTCGACCAAAAGTCATTTTAGTCACAAATCACGCTGTTGAATAGACTCGACTTCATGCTCCCAGACATCCCTCTGTGAGACGGCAAGGTTAGCGTTTTTGGGCAATCTGCCGTCATTTAGCAAGCGTAGGCATATACTCAAGTGCTCGAATAAAAACCCAACTATCTCAAAAATTTAAACTTACGTTTACGAAATTCGAAAAATATTTTTTCGAAAAATCATTAAGACAACAACACCAAAAAATCATCAGTTGCATTTTAAAGGACATTATTCAAAAAACATAAAAACAGCTATCTGGGAAGTTTTTATTCTCCGAAAAATCTATGAGAGAAGAATTTTAAACAAATGATCTAGACGAAATTGAAGCATCCATCCAACAGACTTTTATTATGCCTAACCTGGATAAAACAACTTTCAGCGACACCCCAAAATTGACAGTAATCAAGTCGATAACCAAAAGCCAAGCACGCTAGAAGATAAAGCTGAGATTTTTAACTAGGAATACTGAACTGAAGACGTCAGCTTAATTGGATAGTACATCGTATAGTAAAAAAGCTTCCACAAACTGCTCAACCGGATCAACAACACAGCTACTTCCCTCAAAGATGGAAACGTGCAATTGCAAAAATTACTGCCATTCTCGATACAACTTGATATATTTTTTCAATAATTTAAGTAGCTCTTGGAAGAGCTGATATTCGGAAAGGCCAAGAAGTTCTACAGTGAAAACAGCATAATTTAAGACATGCAATTCGGTTTTCGGGCAAACAACTCCGTTCTTCGAATTTTATCATGACATCGACATTACCCTAAACAGCCATGGAAGCCCCTGGTGATGTTGGGTGTATGGAAGCCCCTGTTTATAAACTGCACAAAATATGCTTAACTTCAGAACTTATCAAATCGGTTTGTTGCTTTCTGTCCTGCAGAAACTAGAGAATCACAAATAAAAATGTGAAGATCATAAGTTCTGGCGTTGCGTTCTCGAAATCCTTTGGTACATTATCATGCTGAACGACCAACCCAATTCAAGCTTGTTTTCTTTAGAAGTGCAGGATAGGAAAGTAGTCGCTCAACTGGAAACTGCAGAGGATCACTTTAGCACTCGCAGACGGAAACAGAATATTAGCCAAACAAAGTGGGAAAAGTATATCTAGGCTTAAACTTAAACGAGATGCAGCAGACAAAAACAAGAATTTACAAACAACTACTGGGATCAATTACTAGATACAACTTCATAGTTTGGATCCCTATCTCTAAAACTGTTATCATGGAGCTACAAATATACAAGACGAAATTCCTGAGAGTATGCAATGGAATTCACAACCATCGCTAGTACTTAAACCCTTCTCTGAAGCTAAGATCATTTCTCTAAACAAGTACCTCATGTTATGTACAATAATATTAAAGACCCTATACATGAATAATTATGGAGTTAAAGGGAACTGTGACCTCTAGATATAGTGTGCCTTAAGTCCCCTTCACGTCGAAAATAAAATGCACGACTGGGTCGCACGAACTTGCTCCTATGTAATAGACTAGGAATTTTAAAAACGAAAGTTATTAAAGAAAACTGTTCATATTCATAAGGATAAAATGAATTTTTAAATTCTTTTAGCAGTAAGAGATAAAAACAGAATGCCATGCAAATATGTATCTATGCATGAACAAAAATTATAAGTAGTTGTAGTGGTTCCTTAAAAAAATAAGCTTTTATGTACAAAATTTTTAAAACATTTTTAAGAAAAATTTTTGTTACTCCAACTTTTAGTTTTTATTATTGTACGAATGAGAATTAAATTTTCAAGAAAAATACTAAGCCGTTTTCGAGATATCGAGTTTTCCAAAAAAAAAATGAGTTTTTTTTTTAATTTAAAAAAATATTTTTTTTTAAGTTTTGAAATGCAATGTTTTTTAAACTTTTAAGGAGATTCTTTATAAAAAATTTCATTAAAATCCGTTATCCCGATAACTAGAAATTCAAAATTCGAAAAAATCGTTCTATGGTAGGTACAGTCAGTAACATCTTGTTTTCAATTTTTGTTTATTAAATTATAGATCGCAAGAATTAATAGAAAGAAAAAAATTTTTAGGAAAATTCTCGGAACCGTTTTCGAGAAAAATACGATTTTCGAAAACCATTTTTTAACATTTGTATGAAGGGTACCGTTATTTTTAGGTAAAATAATTTCTTTTTTGTCATATCTTGTAGATTATATTAAGAAACTTTTACTTATCAATTCTTACAAAAATCGAGCATGGGGTTTTCGAAATATTGAGTTTTCAAAAAAAAAACTTTTTTAAAAATCCAAAATTTTTTTTTGAAAATTTGAATACACAATAATATTGAAACTATTGGGGAGCCCTAACATAAAAAAACATGATCCAAAATCGGTTGTACCATTTTTGAGAAAATCAAAAACAAAAAAAAATGGTTCTAAGGGGAGTACCAAAAATAACCATTTTATGGAAAATTTTTTTCAACCGTTACCTAGGTTTAATTAAATAAAAATTTTTTATTTTTTTTTTTAAATTCTGTGGGACAGTTTTTAAGAAAAAAAAATATTTATAAAATTTCGAAAAAAATCGTATGCCAGGTACCGTTATTTTCGGTCTTAAAAAAAAAACATGTGGGGGGGAAAAATTAAAACCCATATCTACCAAGTTTAAAAAAAATCGGCCGAGCCGCTTTGGCTGTAGTCGGACAGACAGAATTGTGAGACCCACTTTTTTGGTCTTCGCTATCATCGTAATGTCAACTTTGTTCAAAATCTCGAGTTCGATTTTTCTTTACGAATGCATAACTTGCATTATAGTACTCGTACCTATAAGTCGCAAGTAAAAAACGACATAGAGCGACGTTATCACAAAAAAGTACCACCACTAATACACAGTTCTACCATCACTTGCACTTCAACCGAGCGGCAGGCATGGAAAATAAAAAAACACTTCATGGCCATTTTGCAAAAAAAAAACTAAAACTATTTTAGTACAAAGTCTGTCAAAGTTCATATAAATAAAATAAAAGAATTAGAAATTGGCTCTTTTAAAAGGAACAGGCCTACTGTGTGTAATAACTATGCTCGTATTTTCGAGATTAAAAATCTAAAACGCTATTAGTTTTATTTACACTTGAGTATACCTATTTATGTATATAAACAGTGCAATTGTACATTCACAGTTCTGACGCTTAAGTTGCGCGAATTTTTAATTAATGCAATTCGAAAACAAACAAACTGATGCATTCAGCATCGGCTTGGCGCACACTCGTACACATACAAGATCCCAGCTGTCAGATGAGTGATTTTCGATGGACAAGGAATGCATCCACCTACAATTCAAATGTTATTCGCAAATGAGTGATGAAATTCAATTGCAGCTGAGTTAAAAATAATTTAAAAAATTTTAATGACATACACTAGGATTTTCCATATTTGGTGCTTGTAGTCAAGAAAGCATAAGCATTTATTCTTATTTTTCAAAAGAAATTTTGTGCGCATTTAAGTATATTTTTTTTTTAATTTGTATTTTCATGGTATTTTCTTTTAGCTTATTTATGTGATGATTAAACGGAAATATATAAACTTTTTATTACTACAAGGACTCAATAAATTTAACGATTCTTCACTTTGATTATACAATTTTCAACATTCTGTGACATGAGCCGAAAGAGATTTACAACTTGAAAGAAGGTTGAATTAAAAGTTCGTTGTACTGGACCGTTTCAACAGCTCTGTATTGCAGTTCAATGAAACTTTCCACTTTCACTTTGTTGACCAACAAATTAAATAAAAAGAACTTAAAATATTTTTAATAAAATATCAGTATGTTAATTCAATATGAAATTTTGCCCATCAGGTCAAAGGCAATATTTTGTATTCGACAGCGGTTATTATTAGTTTTTAACAAATTCAATAAACTGCCCGACTGGGTCGCACAAACTTGCTTGTATGTTTAGTAGACAAAGGATATAATTACAGAAAAATGTTGTGAATCATAAACACATAGTTTAAATCTTTGTAGCGGCTTAAGCGCAATAAACTTAAGAATACTTTCTTTGTTTTTAATTCTTCTATACATAACGATTCCGTCGGATTCCTTAGACCGCGAGTTAGTTCCTTAGACCACTCGATTCGTTGGTACCTCAGCACCAGTCAACAAGCTGCCTATTTTACGCAGTGTAGATGGTTTTGTGATATAGGTAGAGGTCAGGTTGAGTGAGTGATTTGCTGATTCTGCTAATAACACACAAACACACGTCCTAACATATCTATTAGACACTTTCCATCCCATCATATTTTGAAATTAATCCAAATTGGACGAATTCTTTGGAAAAATCTCCACAACCCTCCATATCAATTCGATACTCAAGTTTGAACGACTTATTATCACAAAACGTCAACACTAATTAGGCCAAAGTGATAGACTTCTCGTGGTCACAATTCTAGCTATCCACACGCACTAAAATGATCGGTTAAAAAAAAACATTAAACTCGTTTAAAATTAATCAAGTGAGACAGTTTGTATACAACCAGCAAGCTTACTCGGTTAAAATTACTAATTGATTATTTAAACCAAATTGGTGTGCAATTCATCAGTCTGTTGAAATAAGAAATAGGATGTGTTATTTTACCACGATACGATAACTCGTATGAACCTGTATGGATGAAATTGATATGGGGAATTGTGGACATTCTCGCGGAGTTAGCCAGTTTGAATTAAGTTAAAAAATATGGATTTATTAGCTTTTTATGTTTCTTATTGTGTGTTTGCTTTTGCACAATCATCCGGAAATTGGATCACTCAACAACAGCCGGATCATCGCACTCATCCAACACCATCTACAATGTAACAAGCTAGGCAACTTTTTGACTGGTGGTGAAATAGTAGCCAGTCCGATTGAGTGATCACGCGGCCTTTCGCTCCGTTAAGCTCCGCAAAGCCTTCAGCCCACTAGCTCGGGATGTCAAATGGAGGAAACTTCACAGAAGTAACCGAAGTTCGTCCTAGAGCCATTTCGTTGCGTTGAGAAAAGAGATCAAGTCTTTGATCTTCATTTCCGAAAGTTCGTCAATGTCTTCAAAAAATGCCTTTCCTAATGATTGCATTCTAAATTTGACCAGATCAGGGAATTTGCAGAGGAAATGGAGGACTGTTTCGTTTTCCCGTTGGTCCCAACAGCTATGAAAGTAAGTGTTGTGAGGAATGCCTAGGATCGCTCCATGCTTTCCCATTGGCCAGTGTCCTGACTGGCAGGGTAGGGAGTAGGTCCAATAAACACTGAAGTGCTCCATTTTGATACCATAACTCGTATAAATCTGTGGATGGAATTGGAATGGGAAATAACAGCGAAAGGAAAACCCGTAATACAAAAATTAGTTATTTCAATATGAATATGAAATCTTGTAAATGATATAAAGATGCGAGAGGAGCTAGTAAGGTATCAAAATTTGTAGGTTAACTGCGAATATTTTGATGAATTACTGGTAGACCTTAGTATGATTTATTGTTAGAATAATCAATCAAAATAATTCACTATATTACTGTTTAAAGAGGAGGAGCTAGTACTACTACTTAAACTATTGTAAAGAGGATCTGATAAGCAATTACTTATTACTTGTCATGTATTACCATTTTTTAATTGATTTTAAGAATTAAAAGCAAAATTAGTCTTTATGAAATTCTCACAATTTTTAATCTTAATACCATCATCACCTTTATGGAATGCTCATCAATTTACCCTGCAGCACAATTTCAGTGATAATGTTAAGTACAGAGATTCTTTCTTAAGTCGTACTACTCGAATGTGGAATGCTTTACCCAGCTCTGTTTTTTTCCTCTGCACTCTTCTTAATGCTAGGACTATGTTGTTTAACATAAAAAGGGTATTCAAATTTCATTGAGGGCATCTTAATTATGAAAAAAAACCAGTCAACGCAGAAGTAGGTCTTTGAAATTATAAAGAAACCTTTATCTATCTAAAAATATATTAAATATATTTTGAAAACTTTAATTCAATTTTCCATCTGACTCATACATTTTTTGACGAATCCTCTTAAACAAAAAAAAAACATCTTCAAAAAAAATATCTTCACACGGAAGGGATTCTTTTGAGCAGAAAATTAAGTACTAAAGCACTTTGTCTCACTCACTGAAATGCCAAATCTCACATTGAATGGATTTGCTCAATTGAGAATATTGCTCTTAAAATTTATCAAAATAATTCTTCAATCGTATGTTAGAAATGAGATCCTTCAATGAAGCGTATTTTGAGTGTAAGCCAACAAAAACCGTACCCGATCAGCTAAACAACACCCACTAATATAGAACGCGCAAAATCAGCGAGCTTTTTTCCCAACACGCATACAAATGAAAATTCATTCAGAAAATATCAGGGGAAATTCTAAAAGCTATTTTCCCAACAAAAATTCTACTGGCCGATATAAAAGCCCAAGACCGTCTGCACCGCAGCTCACTTTTCTTCAACCAACTCAACTGAAAAGAAGTGGACCAACGCACTCACTCAATTTTTTTATATCCTAATAAAGTAGTTTACTTTATTTTACATAGTGAAACGCGGAAAACAGTCGAACAAAGGCGCAAAAGTAGAAAGAAAAAAATTATAAAAACAAAAACAAAAGCCATTTGGAAGAAGTGTTTATAAAGATAGTGCGTCAATTAAACGTGACGTAGAAGAAAGATACAACAATACCACAAAATAGAAAATCAATTTCAAAACAAACGGCAGTTATTTAACGGAGATATTAAAAGTGCATAAATCGTTATTCCATTCGATTTAAACGTGATTTAAAGGAAATCAGTTTTTTTTTTCGTTCGTATCCGCACGTAGTTGTAACTCGTAAGTGCGTAACCGAAATTGAAAAGAAAAATTCATAAGCAGACAGTTGAGTGGAGAAGAAGATTTTCCAGGAAAGCATTTTATTGCTCTAGTTTAACAAGAGAAGGTCTAGTTTTGTGTCTGCCTTCTTGCGGGAGAATATTTCAAAGCGCTAAGTAGAAGTTACTGTCTAATCAAAAATGGCTGATGTGTCACATGAACTCGGAGCACTGCGATTCGTGGTGGTAAGTTTATGATTGCGAGTAGAGTGGATATTTTGTTTAACTAGTATGGACCTATGAAAGAGTTATGAGCTTTGTTCGAGGGGAATACCTATAGAAGTGCATGTTTAAACGAATTCTGAAAGTAGTGATATTTAAAATTGTGCTTGGTAAAACTTTCAGGTGGTAATTAATTTAGTATTTACTAATTAAACAAAACTTAAAAAATGTATGTTCCACATAAACACTTACTATGTGACAGTTGTGACTCTGAGGAAAAAACAACACATGAGAGTTTAAGTTGAACTTAAATATTAAGTTGCTATTAAAGTTACTAAGTGGATTAATGTTGGATATATTACTTTTCCAAAAACCATTACCATGATTCACGACTTCTTCTAATGAAGGTCATTCTCATTAAAATCTTACGAAATTTCGTGAATAAGACTTACTAATAAATGTACTCAGGTGCATAGAGTGATTGAGTTATAAATGGTTATTTAAAACTTCATAGTTCACAAATTGAATGTCGCGAATGTCAAAAAAATTATTTTTTAAATGTTTGACACTTGTGCAATATCGGAAGCTATTCAAAAATTTTCTGTACCAAATTGGATAAAAATCGATATTATGTATGTAGCTTTAACGAGAAATTCAAAAAATGGGTAGATATTTCACCGTCATGAGTGGGATATTTATAAACAGTTTTTTTTGTTTCTTTTCAAATTTTAAACTTCCGTAGCAACAATAATTTTACTTCTAATATACATGTTTTTAGACAGGGTTTTGAATTTATACAAACGAAGTTTAAAAATCGTTTTATTACTAAACAAATTTTTCATAGAAATAATTTCTTACAATTTAAAAAAAAAAATTGGAATGTCGATTTTAAGTATTTAATAATTTCAAAAACTAATCGTTCACACGTTTTCAAGATATTTATTTTTCTTAAAGAAAAATTGGCATTTTTTTTCAATAACCCAAGAAATATTTGTTCGAATTTTTTTGTATACAATATAATTTTGAATTTAAAGGAGCTCCTAAACATTTTGGCCAAAATCGTAAGAGCTAGTACCTAGGTGAGAAAGTAAAAAAAATCAAAAAACTGTTGTATGACAGGTACCGTTAATAACATGTTTCCCCAAATTTTTTGACCAAAATGTAGTCTACGCCCGAATTTTTTTTTATTAAAATCTTTAGAGCCGTTTTCGTGATAAATAAGATTTTTCAAAGGGCTATTTGGCAGGTACCATTAGTTTTGGAGCCAAAACAAAAAATTCGATTTCTCCTCTAGGGAATCACCGAAATCAAGTTTGCAGAAAATACGTCCAGTAGCTTAGGCTGTGGGTCAAGTGACAGACAGACGTTTTTTTAGTGTTCTCTACCATCGTAATGACAACTTTGATCAAAATATCTACTTCGATTTTTTTTTTCAAATGCAGTACTTGCCCAAATCTTTATATCGTTTTGCAGAAAGTAAGATTATTGCATCAAGCTCTTTTATAGAAAATGCGTGCATTTTGGTATTGATGAATCTCTTTTTCGTTGGATTAGGAATCTTTCGGCCCACTCAATACTAGTTGTGTTGGACAGTTTATAGTCTGAAATTCATTTTAAAAAATGCTGGTGTGCCACAGGGATCAGTTTTATCTCTGATTCTCTTCTTCAAATTCATCAATGATCTTTTTTGTCTGAATCTTCTAATCCATAAAATTTTTTTGCTGACGACAGTACTATCAGCTTCTCATATTGGTTTCCAGATTCACGTCCTTGTTATTCGGATGTGAATTTTGAACAGCAGATCATTGAATTCTGATCTCGGAAACAAAAACGCGTAGAATTTATTGCTTCAAAAACTTAATGATGTCTCCTGTAGTATCATTCGATAGTATTTTTTTTATGAAAGACTCAATCAATAAAAAATGTGACGTTCAGTTTGACAGTTCTGATGTTAAATCTTTTCATAACAAGCAAAAAGGTTGACGTTCAATTTGTAAGTTCTGCTGCCATATATTTCCAAAAAAAAAAACATAAAATTGAACGCACCAGAAACACCCATAAATAATTTTCAAAACAATGAACTCCGGCTTATTTCATTTTAATTTATAAATTTATGATCGTATCGAAGTTTTCTTGTTTCAATTCACACAAGTTCAAAGAATTAATCGGTTTTATGAATCACTTTTCGGCGAACTGACTGAAAGACAACGCATAGCGTACGGCCCTGGACAAAGAGACATGAAATTTACCCGGCCGGCGCCGTTCAAGAGTAGCTAATATTATATAAAATCATTTCAAATAATCCTGAACAATAATTCTTTAAAGTAACAAAGATTTTAATACTGAACGATTGTAAATATTGTTATTAAAATTAAAATAAAATTAAAAAACATTTGACAATTAATCTAAAATACTTAAAAAAAATTTAAAAATCAAATTAAACATTAAATAAAAACCGAAATAATTTTAGTACCTTTCAATAAGTTGACTATTAATACTCCTAGTCCTTGTTACAGCTTGAACCTCTGTTAGCTTATATCCTCGTCCCAACTTAACAATTTGAATTGTTATATTGCTAGCAAGTCAATTTGTATACAAAATATATCCAAATTACCAATGTTTCACTATAACACTTTAATTCAAACATGATGTCCGTTTTTTTATCACAATTTTTCTTTACATCTTCCAAAAAAAGAAAGTATCAGCACAACTTTGTTTTCGCAACCGAGACCAAACAAATCATTGAACAACTGACATTCATTTCTCTGACATTTATAAAAAAAAAAAGAGTAACTAGATCTGTTTGCTTGCTTGTACATACATGAACTTTGATTGTTTTAGACGTGTTTAGTTGCAATTTATTGGGAAAATAGTTTTTTTTTGCACGATAGCAGTCAAAGAAGTTAGAATTGGGAAAAATTAAGAGATTGGGATTTTGAATTTGCTATTTTTGTAATCAATTTTTAAGAATTTTTGAAAAGTGGTATTCCAATGCCCTTTCCTTTAAAAAAAATGCATTTGAAAGTGTACCTATTAATTTATAAAAGGTATGTTTTTTAGAGGTATAGAACTATAAAATGAAATAAAACACAGATAAATGCTATTAATTGCCATAAAATTGACTTTATTTGAAAGATAATTCCTTGCCATTTTTATTTGAATATGATTTCCGGCATATGGTCAGGCTGGCTCAGATGTAGTCCAATCTTGAGCTCCGATCACTCTTTAAAGCATGTGTATACCCTTATACCTTGATTATAACGCGGTGAATGTTATTTTCAAAGTCGTCAATCGTCTGTGGCTTATCGGTGTAGACCAGCGACGTCTCATACTCCTACAGAAAATAGTCTAACGATGTTAAATCGCACGATCTTGAAGGCCAACTCACACATCCAAAACGCGAAATTATGCGCTCACCAAACGTTTCCTTCAACAAATCAATTGTGGCACTCGCCATCTTCTTGACACCACAATTCCCAAACATCAAGGCTATTCAATTCAGGAACGAAAAAGTCATTGATCATTGAATGTAACCCTTTGGCCGGCATTGTTCTTAAAGAAGTAAGAACCAAGATTCCATCAGTCCATAAAGCACACTAATCTATCAGTTTTTCTGGATGTAATGTCTTGAGGGTTATCTACACTCCAAATGCCGAAGTTTTGCTTATTGACGTAGCCATTCAACCAAAAATGAGCTTCAGAATTTTTTTCTGATTTGGTTTCAATTTTTGTTGGATTTTGTAAGGCAGCAAACCAAGATCTTTCCGCAAAATGTTCCAATTATTAATGGACTCATTCGAGTCTTCCTCGATGCTGCGCTCTATAGCAGCAATAGCTTCTTCGGTACACATACAGGTGCGAAAACGTTCCATCGTTATACTATGTTTTCACCAAAATATAATCGGAGATTTAAGACAAGAGATTTATGTATTGATTCCACTGCACAAAAAGATTAAAAAGAAGATTAAATTTGGCAGCACCTATTAGAATGCTAATGTTGTTTCAATTTTTCTTATAAAGTGCAAGCGAGAGAAAGAAAGTTACATTTGTGTCAAACGATGAAAAATCATCGAGATAATTAAGCACGATATGGATATATGTAGGTGAGTTTGAATTATAGGACAATTCAATTGATCCAATAAATATTTAACAAGATAAATTTCTAATCTAGTACATCGACGAAATAAATTTGTATGGTAAATCTTCGAGATTTGAAGATTATTTATGGTAAATCGACAAAATGGCAATTAGTGAAAACAGTGCTGCCAACTTCGAGGTCTTATACCTCTAAAACCACATCCGTTACAATGTTTAAATAAGCGCTTTTCTGTGCCGTCACTATGGCTGAACACAATGAAATTGTCGTCGTTCAATGAAAACTCCCTATGTCTATTTTTTTTATTGAGTGCTTATTTAGAGACTTTTCGCTGACAAATGAAAAATGTTCAATTTTGAGGAATTTATAAAATGGAAAAGGAGAAACATAATACGTAGTAGTCATTCACAAATTTTGTTATGTGAGTAAATATCGATTTCATTGAACGACGATGAGATGTAGCTGTATAGAATTTAAGAAGTTATATTATATCTATCAGAAGAAGAAATTTGAGCTCAACAAATTAGAGAATAGTGTGAGTCTGCCTCCTGATAATATTCCTGAAATTTTCTAAAAATAATATAGGTCCAATTTATCTAAGCCGCTCCATATAATTTTGAACCCGTCTCTAGAAAATGGGGATTTTGTAAATCGGGTTTAAAACAATCAAAACAAACAGGCCTATTGAAAGAATTTAATTGATTCCTAAGATTTTCAAATCCTTGGTTAAAATTAAAATGTATGATGCAGTAAAAGTAAATATCTCGACGCTTCCACATGGATTTGTTACTAGGAAATCCAAACTTTATCAAATGCCTTAGAAATATCTAGCGCAATAATCTTACTTTCTCTAAAAGAAGATTCCAGAATAATAGGAGCGATGGAAAAGCTTACGCAATGGTTTTTCCAGCGCTTCCACCTCTTCAGAAGAATGGGAGGAATAACATCATCGAACCAAGCTATAAAAGTCAAAAGATTTATGAGATTTACTCATAACATGAACATCAAGGGTGTTCATGTAAACGCGGAAAACCCGGATAAACCTCAGAAACCAGATAATTTTATCTCCGCTTATACGAGCTGTCAAAATTTGTATGGGAAAAACTTTCTGCAAAGCTGATAAAAATATCTCACGAATTTGATGCGGAAGGGGAAGCAATAAACCTAATAAACTACTAACTACTTTCTTTATTTTCTTTAAAGTAAGAAAAAACAGAATCACTTTTTAAGTTAAAATATTTAATGATTTGCATTTTTGATAAAAAACATTTTTGTGTTAGTTTAACGAACAGCTGATTATTTCCCACATTTAAGCCTAGTATACAGTTCTTCTAAAAAAAACCAATGCATTTCTTATGGGAGTTTTTTCCCGAAAAAAAAAAAACGATTTTCGTTTCACCACAGTCATCCGAACTGTAAACCAAAATCGAAAAAAAAATTTATACTCACCACGATTTTTTTTTTACGCAAAACAATGTGCATCCCATTGTTTTGACGGAAAAAACTTACAGAAATTTTTTCCTGAGAACAATTTTTTTTTCACCACTCATTTTTTTTCAAAAAGAACTGTATATACTAGGCTTTACTGAAGTATTTCTTAGGGGGTGTTCATGCAAATATGTGGCTGAAAGTTATATCTTTCTGCAAATCACAAAATTATCTTGTAACATGAATGCCCTTATAATAAATTTAAGACTGGCTACCTACCACCCTAAGAAAATGATTCACAAATCATCTACAGATTTATGACTTATGATTTTTTTAATTCAAAAATTCGCAACCCTGCACAACTCGCACGCGTTGTTATGGCACAAGTATCTCAAAGTAAAATGTCAAAAAAAACTTCTTATGGAGAATTTCCAAAACAAGCTATGTTTAAATAAATCCGAAAATAAAAATTTGACAAAGGGCTAGATGCGAGTTATATCTCGTCCTAATGATTGAAAAGTAGCTTTTTTACTTAAGTTATATAGAAAAAAAAATATTCTCTTAAAGTTTTACAGATAAAAACTCTTTCCTCTAAGAAACCAATAGAAACCGAAAAAAAAAGGAACTAACACGTGTTTTAAAGTTTTTTTTTTTCAAAATTATCATTAAAATAAAATTTTTCTTGTTCAAAGAATCAGACTCTTCAAATATTTGTATACAAAGCTAATTTTGCGGAAATATTTTTGAAAATGTTCAAGAGACTGAATTTATCACAGATTCTCTTGACATGATTGCTGATGGTTCTCCTAAATAAAATTAGTTTTATCAAATAAAAAAAAATGATCTGAGAATGCGGATATGAATATTCACAATTAACAACATTCCTCCTTGCTCCTCGGAATATAACCAACAAAAACATTACAATTCTTCTATTTTCTATCTTTATACATTTAAGAAAAATACAACATCACTGTATGTTATGTATACTGTACATATGTACATACATATGCATATCTAGACTTTTAAAATTGGACAAGTGGCGTACAGAACTGTGTCTCTTCGCTTTGGTATTTCAATCTGTTACAGATAAATCACAGAACTAAAACCGCAAGAAAATTCCTACTTCAAGTCGGAAAATGAAATTTAAATTGTTTGCCATTTGGCAGAATAACGTATTATTTATGTGCATTTATAAACAAATTATATATATAATATATGTATCTGCAAAACATAATGTGTGTGTATTTGGGTTTTGTATTTATGTACCATGTTGCTATACTGGGTGAAAATTCTTGGCAATGACCATCAAGATTTCTGCCGCCACCGCCACCACCATAGCCGGACAGCCGGTCCGTTTAAAGACTCAGAAGTGTCATCATCTTCGTTCATTAAACAACAACTAATTCACATGCGACAAAAAAAAATCTTTTTGTTTAAACTTTTTTTTTTATTTTCTTTATTCCTTAAGAATTTTACTCAATCTTTGTAGATATAGTTGGAAAAAAATTAAGATACGAATTTGTTTGTTTTATTTATTTCTTTTGATTTTAAAATTCATAACATCCGCTATTCGACAGTGGTTTACGATGTGAACCTCAAAAACACTTAAAAACTCTTGAAGAAGTATTAAAATTTGTGTTTTTAAGAGTGGGTGGAACAAACTAATTCTTAAGTCACCTTGAATTATTTTGTTAAAAAAATTCTTCCATCTTCATATATAAGGATATTATTTCATATTGAAAAATGTATGAACGAATTTTCCTTAAAACAAAGCTTAGTAATAAATTTATTTAAATTTTATTTTTCATTTAATTCATAATGGGATTAGCGTGCGGCACTGAACAAAAAAAAAATTTGTAATGTTACGAAATTCCTTATTTAATGACTGTTCCTTGACTCAGCGAAAAATTCTTTGGCCCAATGAAAAATTTAATTTAAATTGGGCGTTGTTTGATGAATATTTCATGGTAATTTTTAAAACAGTTTTACTATTTTGCAAATGAAAATTAAATTTGCAAACAAAAATTAAATAATCTGTTTTTGAGATTAACGTTTTTAAAAGTTGTATACATTTTATATATAAATTTTTTTTTAAAGCTTCTTTAGAAAAAAATTAATTCAAATCTGTTATGCCTATAATGAGAAGTTCAAAAATCAAAAAATGGTTTTATGGTAGGTACTGTCAGTATTGTCTTAAGTTCATAGATCGTAAAAAAATTTTTCAAAATTCGAAGCACCGTTTTCGAGATAAATGCGGCTTTGGAAAAACATTTTTTACATTTATATGGTGGAAGAACAATTTTGTTTCTGCATCTTGTAGATAGTATTACAATTGTAATTGTGAATTTTCGAAAAAATAGAGCATGTAGCTAATTTTAGAAATATTGGCGCAAAATTTTAAACATTTAAAACCTGCTCGAAATCAATTTTAAAATGGAAGTCGACTCTAAACATTATGAATAAAACAAGAACCGGCTTTTTGTTAATTTCAAAGGACATAAACCATACTTTAACGTTTAAGAGCTCGTCTAACTTTAAAAGCGGCAAAATTTGTACCGAAGTAGTAATTATATAAAACGTACTTTTTTCGGCGAGAAATTATTTAGTTTGAAGTTACCTATTCTTTTTATTTTTGTTTGTGTTTGTGTAGTTGTGTTTGAGTTATGATCTGTCAAATTAAGGGTTGTTCAACGTAAATTCGCTTAAGTTCTGTTGTAAAACCCACATTAATTAGAAGAGTTTTCTAACGTGTTTCAAATTATGAAAAAGTAAGACAAAGTCTCCAAGCTAAACGACTGCGTTAAGGAGAGCCGGTTTTATTCCTTAAACGAGCAACGTGTAAAATTTTGCGCCATTGAGTTAAAAAAAATATTTTAAAAATCCATTTTTTTTTTTTTGAAAAGTTGAATGCACAATACTACTATACCTTAGCATTTTTTCAAAATCAATTGTACAGATTTTGAGAAAATTGTAAACAAAAAAATGGAAACAGCTATAATAACCATTTTTGGGAAATATTTTTTAACTTTTAGCTAGTTTTACGAGTACTAAAAGAAATTTTTTGATTTTTTTTTGTTAAATCTGTGGAACAGTTTTTGAGAAAAAAAATATCCAAAAAATTTATATGGAAGCACAGTTATTTTTGGTTTACAAAAAAAAAGAAAAAAACGTAGCCGGATATAAATTTAAAAATGCTGTCTACCAAGTTAAAATAAAATCATCCGAGTCGTTTAGGCTGTAGTTGAGCAGACAGACAGACATACAAAAATGCTTGATCCACTTTTTTGGTCGTCCCTATCATTAAGTGTCAAGTTTGATCAATCTCTCGAGTTCGGAATTTTTCTTTCGAATTGATTGTAAATAGTACTTAGGTACTACTTATGTACCTATGTATAAAATTCATTGAATAAATACTACAAATACGACTTATTCGTATGTTCATTTAGTCGATAAAGCATTTTCGTTCAGTAACTTGTTTTCAGCATATTTTTTCGTCCAATTTTTTTTTTGGGATAGGAGTGTTAAATTGGCTGATAAAAAAAAACTTTTTTCAAAAATCAACCCGCATAGCTTTTAGCATACATTTTTTTGATTACAATTTTTCTTAAAATAAATGAATAATCTGAAATGTTGGTCGAAGTTTTATTATTAACTTGAGCATACTGTAGTATTCAATACAATATCTGATGAAATTAAAGATGTAAATTGACAATTTTCGGCTTTCTCACTTTTTGTTAAAACTTCATAACGTTTTCTGCCCTGAACTGTAGCTTCTACAGCTGCAATTGTAAAAGTGGCTCTTGCGGGGGTAGAAACCCCTCGAAATGAAGAATGATTTCTAGAACGAAGATAATATTTTGAAAATCTGAATCCGAAAAAAAATCCTTCCATTTTTGTATGCTTCGTTTACGCTCTGAACTGAGGCAGAAACCCCTTCTGTAATTCTTATTTAAAGCGGAAAACAAAATAAGCGACAAAATACAGAATTTTCAAAAAATAGTAATGAAAAGTATTTTCAATTGAACCTTTTTTTTTTTTATTTTTCGAATTTCTTCAAATTTTCCCCCCTTACGTTTTTCTTAAACGAAAAATAACGGCACCTGACATACGATTTTTTTTCGAACTTTTATGAACTATTTTTTTTTCTCAAAAAGATATCAAATTTTAATTGAAAACATCAACGAAAAAGTCACTCTACGGAACATGCGTTGTTGATTTTACACAACAAATTTACACAAAACTTAAAAAATAAAAAAGTTACACTTTGCCTTGATATACATAGATCTCGAATAGGATTTCGATAATATTTGGCATTTAAACTTATTTCTTTAGGTTTTCCAACTTGGCTTACCAGGGTTATACAAAGATTTCTAGAGAACAGATTTACCTCTGTTTCTAAAGGATCAATATTTTCTGAACAAATTGCTGTTCTCTCGGGCAAAGCTCAAGGATCGACATTGGGTCCAACATCATTTAACATTTTCCTTCATGATTTCCCTTTAATAGAATGTATGACTCAGGAAACTTGTGGTTTGCTGCATGCAGAAAATACCTGTATTTTTGCAAGTTGAAAAAAAAAACCAAGCATTACCCTTTGCATACCATAGAAAATTATTTTAAAAGATGGGGCTTAAGAATAAATTAAATTTAAAAATAAATTTGGTGGTGCAACAGCTTAGATTGAACCAGGACCTAGTGACTTACAACTCACAACCATTCCTGTGTGCGTGTTACCCAGGAACGGAGGTTTAAGAATAAACCAAGAAAATTGTAATCTTACTTGCTTTAGAAATTCAAGTAAAAGGGGGCAAAGTTCTATGTTTACAAATCAACGGGCATAGCGTCCCTCTGAAAACTGAAATTAAAATATTGGGTATAATTTGTCACAACTGATTCGTCTTTAATAAAAATGCTAGAAAATCTCTGATGAAAGTAAAAATGGTCACGTCCAATTTTATTGAGTTCAAAACATGCCTGGTAAAATACTTTAATGTACAAAACTCTTATTAGACCCATATCAACTTATGGGTTTGGTATCCAGCTAAAGAGCTGAATAATTTTAAAAGAAAAATTTTAAGATTTTTTAGTGGTAAGTTTCGAAAACAGAATAAAAAAAGTCTGTATGAAGCCACCAAACTAAGGCCTTTTATGGTGTATCAGATTGACCTTTTGTTTGAAAAGACTTCAAAACTGTTGTTCACATTCTGTCACCCATTTGAGACCAGAAACAAATAGAGTCCTCATTGTGCCATTTTATGATAAGGCACTGCCCGGCATTCTGAGAGGATGAATTGATTTTTTACTAAAAGAACATTTGTTTATCTTCCAAATTATATAAGCTTCACACACCTCTTAAAAGTCGGCTGCTGTATTTAGACGTAAGATGAAGCAAATGTAGTGTTTTGAAAAAGTATTCAATTGAATTGAATTTGAAAAATATTTGCTTAAATCATATGACATCCTGTTTTTAGCTCCAACTACTGAAGCAGTTGTTTTAGTAATTTAAAAATGAATTTAAGGTTATGAAAATTGTTCTCTAGTAACATTCATTTTTGAAATGTTTAGTCTTTTACATAAGAGCAAGTTCGTACGACCCAGTCGTTTATTTTATTGTTATGGAGAAACTTCATAAAATTCTCAATAGTTTTGTGAACCAATTAATAATTTTAAAATTTAGTATTATAACAATATTTTAAAAATGATTTTAATGAATCACTTTTCGGACCCAAGCATGTGTCCTCTTTCATCCTCCCCACGCTGCGCCACTGGCATCTTTCACATTGTTTTCAGTTTGCGAAATTTATTAAAAAAAAGATGCACTGAAAGTTGACAAATGCCAATCTTGAATTTAATTACTTTTCAAATTCATAGAGGGTGAAAATTATTATTTGCAAGCAAAAAACAAAACAAAGAAAAATTAGCATTATAGGTCAATTTTAGTTTATCATGATACCTACCTAAACTAATTAAAATCTTTGAAGAAAGCTGTTTATATTTTCTGCGTTCAATGTTTTTGTTATTAAATGCAAAATCCTTCATTACAAAATCAGACTCACTTCAACCACAAACACGATCGTCAAAGGGACAGGTTGAATGCCGAACAATGGGTGAAACGTGAAATAAATAACACAAGTTTCCCAGAGCTTCTTAAAAAAATGAGATTAATTAAGTAATTTACAATTCAACTAGTTTGAGATACTGAGAATGTAAACATAAATTCTGGCCATCCAGTTTCTTGTTTTGGTATTACGTACTACAACAGAAGAACTTTTCTTATGGCTTGTAGGTAGTACGTTCTACTTATGATTCAAGATTTAATTAACTGCAAATCTAGTTTTAGTTATTTAAAATAACATGTTCAAGTTATTAGTTCAATCGCTATGACGTGTTTTCGGAAACTGCACTTTTGGGGTCATAATAACTCATAGCCGTTTGTTGAAACTTATTTTACTTATTTACAAAAATATAATTTTTTAGTGACAAGTTTCTATGGACATACTCATATACTCATATCACTTTGTGGGTTTATTTAAATATTTTACTCAGCAGATAAGCAGATTTAGTATGAATGAATATTGAGAGGGGGCACTGAAAAATAAAGATCTATAGTGCCCCCAAGCAGATATAGTAGCGCAAAATTTTAATTGAATTAGTAAGATGCTAAAGCTGTTTTAGTATGATACTAGGTTAAAACAACAAATTTGCAAATTTTAATCGAATATAGCATCATACTTTCTCTACCCTTTTATTAAAGTTAAAATCATCGAATACCTAGATAATTTTTTTTTTTTTTTTAGTATCGTGCCAGCTTCATTATGACTCTTTGACATTTGCAAACATCAAAAAAGGTTCGTGTACTTACTTTTTTACACGAAAATTCTTTTAGTACGATACTAGTTAAAAATGTTTAAAATTAAGAATGAGTTAGTAAACTACTATAAAGTTAGCAAATTGTTAAGTAGTATCATACTAATACCTTAATAATAGGCTGTTTAAAATTTTGCGCCAGTAACTCTTAAAGATGTTACACAAATATCACACACAGACAAAAATTTAAATTTATCACTACGCAATTTTTTTGATGATCACAATTTCAGTAAAGGGCAAATTTGGTGATCTTTTTGATAAAAGGGTAAGATTTTGGAATTTTTAGATATTTTTTGAAGAAATAAAATAGGGCCGGATTTCCCATTAGGGAATGTAGACAATGTAGGGAATGTAGAAATTTCTATGGGCTCAGCGTCAGCGTAAGAACCCTTGAGTATCTTGAGAAAAATAGGTGAACAAAGTTTTTGGAACATTATTCCGAGGTCATTGAACCTGAGTTTATGGTGAATTGATTCATTTTAAGTACTACATCTTATAATTAAACACGGACCCCGAAAGCATAATTGTTCATTTAAAGACATCATATTAAATAGATCTTCGATAACACATATTACCAATGGAACTTGTCTACGAAAAGATATAATTTTGACAGTTGTAATTTTCAATATAATAATTTTGTAACAAGAGATCTATGTATGTATGTTTTACTTACTTTTTAAATTTTTGAGTCAAGTTTTGGAGTCAAGAATTCAACTAAAAGTTTAAAAATAAACGAAAATGCTGAAGAAAAAATATATAAACCAAAATTTAAGTGGTTATGCACTCAAAAATATTTCGAGGACGAAGCTGGGCATGTAATGTAGCACACTGCAGGAGTACATCTTAATTTAAAAAAAAAACTAAGGAACTTAAATGGAGCTCGAAATGTTATTACAAACGAACTGACAATCGAACGTGCTAAAAGATTATTTCGAAAAACTTTTGTATACTATGTTTGTTTCCAATATGGACCACCTGTTTCGAATAATGATATTCTCGATGCTCTAAATACATTTAAGGAAGTAAACGAAGCTTTGTCTAGATTTAAAGACGGAAATTACCTGGTTCAAATGGAATTCCTGCTGAACAAGCTTTGTTGCCCCCTACTACAATTATAGTGTTTTTAATACACTCTTTTTTCAAAAGCACACACTACGCACGCTCCTCCAGACACTACAGTTTTTTTACATCAGAACAAAAGTTGGTGCAATTATGCAATCAAATGAACTCTTGAAAGACAGAGGGAACTTTTGAGCCCCCCGCAAAATATATAATATATAAATATATAAATATAAAATATATAATTAATTTTGCACACAAATTCATGTACCACAATGCAAGTAAAATAATAATCCTTTAATGCATATTTATGGTTTGTAAAGATATAAATATTTTATTTATTATTATGTATACGAATTTTTCATGAGTTGTGTATACAAAGGTATAGAACACATATTTAAAAGCGAATTAAAGTATTAAAAACTTTGTAAAATTATTTTGTTTTGTTTTTTCTTTTTAATACGTTTTTACTACAATTTTTTTTTTCTAAACACTACACTTTCATCAGTTGGGGGGGGCAACACTGGGCACAAGCTGCTTCATTTGCGGGTTATGATTCCTAACATGAATCATTTCTTCCAAGAGCTGCTTGTTGGTTGTTATCAACTCTTGAGTAACTTCTCTCTTCATCAGTTACCACACATTTTCAAAAGGGTTCATGTCAGTGCTGTTACCCGGCCAAGCAAACAAGGAGATATTAGCTTCTTGTAAATACATTTTTACAAACCGGACAGGGATGCATAAAAACAAAATGTTCACCTTTCGGAATTCTGACCTGAGTCAAAATTCTTTATGACTTCTTTATACTGGCCCTGTTTCATTATATCTTAAACCATCTTCAGACGTTGTCAAAAATATATGCATATAAACTAGTACAATACCTGAATTTCTAAAAATTGCATAGTGCGTTCAATAATATGGCCAGGGACTGTACATTCTGAGTTTATCAATACCGGTTTATCATCGAGACTGATTGCGCCAAGGTATTAATTGGCATTACTTCAAAATCAATTTTCTATATTTAAGGATATTTACTTAAGTACATTAAGATTTTGAAATCAAATAAAATAAATACAAACAAATATTGTAAATCTATTTCAAGTATGTACTAGACAAAATCTTATGTACCTGCTGAACAGTGAATACACGCCATCGTCAGTGCAAATTCGTCAATAGAAGGCACAAGTCATATACATACCACAACATCATCATAAGATGCTTCTAGAAAACACGTTTATATTTTCCTGAAGATATGTACATAAATCTCTGTGCCAACAAAAGTTGAAGCGACCATAGTATTATGTTTTTTTTTAACAGAAATAAACCAAGAAATAACAGACATCTGTAAAGTCTTTTTACAAAATGTGTTAGTGAAATTTAAATATTGTATGAAAAACATAAATATACATAAATAAATAAAACATGTACAGATGTAAAGTGTTTAAAGAAAAAAACAACAGCAACTTTAGCGAGCTACCAAGTCTTATAAGGCTGTACCCGATCATAACTCATCAATCATCTCTTATTTATTGGTGTTAAGTTTATTATACTCACTTTTATTGGAAAAATCTTACCGAACACATCAGAAGATGATATCGTACTCATGGCGTTGCCGAAGCCACATGATAAGTTAGACTAGACGATCTTAATAAAATAATATTACATTTAAGAAAAAGACCTGGACTCACTTCCCAGGATGTGTCTATAACAGAACTCCTTTACATTTTTAGAAGTGAAACTTCAAATAATATAAATCAAATTGAATATAGTAGGATACTAGTAGGTTGCCGGGCCATTGATTCCCTCTCAACATACAAGTCTGGAGGGTCTAATGGAATAATTTCAATTATACTCCAAAGCTCTTAAGACATAATTTTTCGCTGAGAAAATGCCCTGACATTCTGACGGACCTTGAATAAAGTTGCAGCCCAACAAGCATTGAACTCTATTAGCCTCGATCCGATGTTTTCAAACTGTATTAATTACAAGCTTCAAACGAGACTTGTACATGCAGTAATGAGTCATAGAAAGCTCAAAGTTAAAACATGTAGTGGTACTCCAAAAGAAAAGGGGGTTTTATACCCTGCTGTGGTTTCTGGTAATTAAACAGATCTTAGTGGCGGCAAGGAAGTCGTAGCCTACGTTATAATGGCGTTAAGCTTTGTTCCCATAATGTGCTAGCTTTTACAAACATCCCTTACCAAGCTTCGTCAATTGGCGGGCTATATTTCAACTGTCTCAAGAAAGAACTAGCTTTGTCGTGTACAAGAAAACGAAAAATTCCAAACATAGACCATTAATGGAACACCGCTACATTATATTACTTGAAATAAGAACACCTAAGCTAACCTTCTTAGTTGGAATAATATAATAGGCACTACTCAATGGAAATCTTCATCAGCAGAATTGGCATCAGGACTTCATATTTATCCAGGGGGTGTTAGTATGAAAAGGCTGAGGAAGGCTTATCTCGTTTTCTTTCCAAATGACCCAGGGTATCCAAAACCAAAAGAGCAATCCTTGGATAATACTTTTTGAAGAACTAAGTGACCTCTGGTTTCTGCCACTGACTACTAAAATCAATGAACTCATTTAAAACCCTATTCTTAAGTTAAACAAGTTACATAATTATTATTATGAAAAAAAAAATTGTTCTCTTCCTATTCTTTTCAATATGATACAACATCCAATTCGGGGTGCGGATTTTACATCCCTGTTTCAATAACATACATATTGTACATACCAAACCGAACTGCCATCTGGATTTCTAGGTTAGCAATTTTCCAATAAGCGTTTTTCTATTTTAGCCCCGAGAGAGATCTATTCTGAACTAAAAAAGAAAAACCCCTATTTTATTATTTTTTTTTAACTGTCCAAATTGTCAGCTTTGTTTGTGAAATTGGTCTTTTGAAGAAATTTGTTTTTTAATTAATTTCTCGTTGATGCAAAATGGAAAAAATAATTAATAAAATTAGCCACGCTCAGCTTTTTGCTCGATCTGCTCAGACTGTTTTAGCACTGTTTACAAAATGTAAGTGCTCCGCGTTAAAAAAGTAACATGGTTCTTTTTTTGACAGCTCAGTAACCCACTCGGAGGTACAAAAGAAAAAAAGTTTAATATGGATCGGTTTTTTTTTTTTTAATTTGAGAAGAGCACTGAGCAGACCTTGAGCATGTCGAGTACGCTCTGACCAGAGTTTCCTCAGAGCTCTCCGATTTATTTATAAAACACACTGGAGCACTGAACTATCAAAGGCGTCGATTTTCTCTATCATATAACACGAACAAAAATGAAGTAAGCCGCGCTTAACTTTTTACTCGATCTTCGCGGTCTTTTTATTTTGAGCTCGTAAAGTGAGCTCTGATGTGTCTAAGATAAAAAAGAAACACAGATCTTTTTTGTATTAAAAAGCCTTATACTGTTATACTTCCTCAAAAATGAGGAAAGTGTATTTATCACCATCAATTCTCATCGGTATAGTCAAATGTTAATCGATATTTTTGACCTGAAATCGAAGATTTGAATGTGAAAGGCATGTAGTTTCAATAAGATGGTGTCACATAGATGGGATGAGTCCCGTTTTGGTGATGATAAATTATCGCACACAATCCGCGAACTCCTGAAAACGTTTGAAACGTCATGTTCTGATCGAGTTATCGTTATGTGCGAAAAGTCTTCGAAAATTACCTTCTCAGAATCGAGTACAAGAACTCCCATGGAGGGCATTCAATTCCATCTATAATGGCAGGATGCAAGTAATATGTTTAATGAAATAAAAGTTGGTTGAAATCGTTATTATAAATAAAACGATTTATTTAAATTTCGGAACTACGAAATGGATGACCCTGTATAAATATGTATGTATGTACATACATATGTATATTTCTTGCATACTAAATCGGTTTAATTTATCATTAAGACTTATTTGTGCCACTAGCATTTTCGCTTGTATATTTTTTTTCTTGTATCAATCGATAGAAACAAATAAAAGAGATAAATTTGTTCGAGAGGTTTTGAAACTCTCGATTAAAGGTCACCTCTTAAAAATATCTGATCTTTTATTATCTCAATCAATGGTTGGAAAATGTTTTTCAAAAAACAATTGATTCATTTGTTCAGCGGCCGGTAAATCGTATCCGTCGCGTCTGTCAAGAGAGATCTTGAAAAAAATTCCGAGCACATCATTTTTTAAAATTCGGTAAGCATTTTAAAAACAGTGTTTCTTTTCATTAAAAAAAAAAAAACAAATGTAAAAGATGTATACACTTCAATAATACAAAAATTAAGTTTAAACTATCCACAATGGAAAATATTTACATATGTACATATGTCTACAATTACTCAACAAAAACGTTTCCTTGTTCTCTGCCAATTTTCTTGAGAATCGGATATAGGCAGACACATGGTCGAGACAGAAAAGTGCTTTTTTAAGGTCAAATTTAATTAAATAATAAAATTAAATAATAAACATATGTACATATATGTATGTATATGAAAATAGCATTTAAACGGCGGCGTCTGTGCGGATCTTGTACATACATATGTATGTAATTTCGAATTAATTACAAGAAATCTGAAAAAAAAACTTGATACAGATTTTTTTAAATTAATTATTTCAAACATCAGGCGCAAGCTTCATGTACAAAGATTTTCATGTTATGTGACCATTTGGGAAAACGCTAACGAAACGACACTGTGTACTTAGCACTTTGTGTTTTTAAATCTTCCGAAGCGGAATGTCGGATATTATTCTGCGAAATATTTCAGAATTCATGTTTCAAAGTTATGGTGATTTGCAGTCTTTGCCGGGCACGGTTTGTGTTTTGGCAAAAGTTGTTCCTGAACATTGAAGCCTTTGGGATTCAGTATGCACTAATCAAAAAGTCTACGTCTACGAAAATTCTTTTAGAAATGTGTTTTTCCATTTTACTATTCATCAATCGCACTGCACAATATTTACTTACTTTGAATTCTAGATGAGCAGAAGGGCTTTGTTTGTGAAAATAGTTTATTAGAATTATATTCCTTTTTATGATGATTTAGTGATTTTTTCCGGTAAACCAGTGACATTACAGCTCCATTTAAATAAATCTTAGTATTAAAATCAAGACATCTACGTAAATCCAAAATAATGATTTTTAGACCTCAATTTCGTCCAGATAATAATCCACGGACTTGAAAATTAGATGGTACTAATATTGAGGTTGTTAGAGAGTTTAAACATCTGGGGTTTCGCACAGTTGAAATATCAAAGAGAAACATCTAGAAGCAAAAACCCAATGTGGTCGTAATTTTTTGCAAACAAAAATTTTAGATCCAACATTAAAGTTTAAGGTAATAACGAGTTTTCAACGCTTTATACTCCAAAATTTACAATATACGTTGAGTTCGGTCTACAGCAAATATGTTTTAGAAATTTGAAAGCCAATGCATAGACCAGATACGAGTAGCAACTTACATTAAAAAAATCTGGCTTATATCACTCCGTTGGGGGTACGCCCCTTTTAGAAACTGGTATGCACTTGCTTCGACACATGATACTCTTAAGGTGTATCCAGACCAAAGAAACATTTTTGAAACATTTCAGAAACATTTAAAAAACATTTTAGAGAAGATTGGGCAAATATGTTTTACGATTGCTGCGCTATCAGAATCAGCATCTAGAGTTAGTTATACAGTTACGTTTGGTGCTAGTTACTATTTCAGAGAAGACTTATCAGTCTCAAATATGAGTCTAATTTTCAAAGGACACTAGCTCTTAATCTCATCCCTTTGGAAGAGAAATCAAACCTATTTGTTTGCTCTGCAACCTTAACAAAAACGAAGAGGTATACCATTTTCTAGCAGTTTTTCCTATTTTACCAGAAAAACGTAACTATATTTCAACAAGCGTTTCTTATCTTCTGAGGCATTTTTATGTTTTTTAAACAGAGAAAAAGTTTGGAAACTAGTCGTGTGTTATATAAACCATGCAAAAAATTACAGAGATTCATATTTGAACTTGTTCAAACTGAATAAATAAATTTTCGTTTTAGCTTAAAAGCCTACAAACTATATATGTACTACATAAACATAAATGTATTTTAAATTTTCTATATTGCAGTTCTTAAACTTCCACTCTAAATATACAGAAAATCTAGAGCAATTAATTAATAAGGCTCAGTTTAAGATAAATTTTATTTTGTGATGTAGGTACCACTGTTAAGCTAAACCACTAAGTGATTTCACTTCAGAAAAAAGTAAAAGTAATTAAGTAAAATCAATAATAATTTAAGAATTTTTTTTTTCTAATCAGAGTACATTAGTCTTCAATTAAGAATTATTAACTTTAACCTTATTTAAAATTCAACAAAATATTTCAGAAATTATTAAAAGGTAAGTGGACAAAACTAGATCACATGTTCCCTATTTTAAGAGCAACTCGATCTTAACAGTGAAGGAAACAATTGGTTGTCATCGGTCGGCGTTTAAGATCGAACATTATAATTTATATAAAAAAGTGATAAAATGGCTCGCAATAAACATTCCAAAGAACTAAAAGAAAATATTTTGTCTGATTTCACTTACGGTGAATCAATTACATTTATTGCAAATAAATTTGGTATAAGCCATACGGTGATTTCTTGAATAAAAGCACGTTTTCGTGCCCGGGAAAATGTTCAAACGGTCCCTAATGTGAGAGACCCGGCAAAACCACTCATCGCGAAAATAAAAGAATCATCAGACTTATCAAAAAAGACTCAACAAGTGCTCAAAATTAAATAGACTTAGATATCTCAAACCGGACGATCCGGCGAAGAACATTGTTAGTGGTAGTGGCTTTTGATCTTATCGAGCAATAAAAAAACCATTTAGTTCTCGGAAAAACCGACGTTCACCATGGCATACTTGAACTGGAATGTGGCAAAATAGAAAACTGTTCTCTTTTCAGATGAATCCAAGTTCTATTTAAAGTGATCTGACGGGTTTGGTACGGTACGGAGGCCAAAAGGCGAACGCTTAAATCCTTGTTATACAAAGGTCACAAAGGAAAATTATTATCTGGGAATGTTTTCCCAGGCTAGAAGTCGGGTCAATACACAAGATTAAAAGTATATGTAATAAATCGGGAGTTTCTTAAAAATACTCGTATCATGCTTCCTGCTGAGGAAAATATGCCATTCCGATGGATATTTCAACATGACATGAAGTGGTTCACGCAATACCCTGATCTCAACCCCATAGAGAATTTATGGCAAATTGTAGATCAGAAATTTGATCGTAATAATTTAGAACCTATCCTTGAAGAAGTGCAAATTGCCCATGAAAATAATTGCTGTAATTAAAAATAATTGGCTACGCAACTACGTGTTAGGAGTAATGGATCATTAGGTTTGTTCGTTGAGCCCTGAAGTCACCCTGGGGTCGCCCTAAATCGTTTTTTGAAAACCCTGAAGTCACCCTGGTGAGCAAATTATGTGTTTTTTGAGACCTGGGGTCGCCCTGAACTCGCCATGAAGTAGATCTAGGTATTTTGCTGGGGCGAGTTCAGGTAACGATCAAACTGTCAAAAGTCATATGAGATTTCATATGTATTTCTTTTGTAGTCGTTTGGCGATTCGCATGTTGCATGTTATTACTTGTGTTTGCAATTAAATGTTTGTTGTACTCATCAGATGAAACATTCAGCATCAACGCAAAACTGTTTTCTCACTTTTAAAACTAATTTATAACAAATTTAAAGTTTTATCAGAGCACAGAATTATTTTGTCTTGCTTTTAGTTGTCAACAAAACAGTTGACAGCCCTTGGGTGTTGTTTGAAAACCCCAGTTTTTGTTGACAACTCTGAGGATTGTCAAGAAAACCTGGGTCAACCCTGGGTAAAGTTCAACGAACAAACCTATTATTTAGTTGTTTTATTTATGAATTGAATTTTGTCGACTTAATTATTAATTTTTTCATTTTTAAATAAATTGAAGACTAATATAGGTATTTTGATTAAATACAAAATAAAATTATGAAATTATTATTGGTTTTCTTAATATCTGTTACTTATTTTCTAAATTGATGAAGTCGTTTCGTACTTTAGTTTTGCCCAACACTATGTCTACATAGCTATGTATTAGTGGTGGGCGCATTCGAATGAAATAATCGACTATAATCGATTCAGGCAACATCTCGAGATATCTCGATTCTTCACACAAATCATTCGAATACTCAAATCATTCGAATGATTTTTTCTTATCTACTTCCTCTAAGCAAAATGAGGATTCAACACTCGACTGCCTATTCGAGACCGAGAAGCACATATTGAACGAAAAGACAGAAAAGAAAACACACAAAATCGAGAACTTGATAATTTGGTTATTTGTGTATTTCGTGTGTTACTGGGTTTATATTTATACTCATTTTTGCACTCGATGCATCGTTGAGGGTTGAATATGGAATTGCAAAGGAAAGACGAGAAGCGAGAACCATTAGTATGATTTTTTTGTTTTGTTTTTGCTTTTTTTTTTTTTTTTTGCTTTGAAATTGAGTGTTTGTTTCCTGGGGCCAAATTACCGCTTCAGTGACCGAGTGAGTGAGTCCCATCGGTGATCGAATGAAAATTTCAAATTAGAGTAATGGATTGCTCGATGACGTAAGCGGTAATACCAAATTCACATACAGTGGATCAAAAAAGAAATCGGACATACAAGTTTTGTCTCTTTAAATCACAAAATAAAATTGATGAAGGTTTGAAAATAGCGGATTTCTGCATTTATACATAGTTTTTACTATAAACTCTGGATATTTAGCAAAAATTACAGTTTTATTAACAAATTATCATCGAAATTCAATATAAAAGAAAATAATCGCAAATTTAATATCAAAAAAGAAATCGGACACTCTGTGTTGTACTCATTTTTTTGTTTTTAACGGGACAAATATAACACTTTTAGGTTCTTAATATACCGTTACATTTGTCAGATGTTTATTTGATTTGAATTTAATGCGTTATTATTCATAAGGTCAAAATGGAAGAACAATGTTGATATACAACGATAGAAGTACGAAAAATAGTGATAAAAATTTTTTAAAAAGGTAACTCTGTACGTGCAGAAATTGTAAAAAGAAGCAATTCTACGATAGGAGACATCATAAAAAGATTCAAAACAACAAAATCTGTTGAAAATTTACAAAAATCTTGAAGACCAAAAAAGTTTACTGCAGGCGATGAACGTTCGATATTGTAATATGTTAAAAAATAAACCCCAAATAGGTGCACCAAGTTGACGGGCGTAGGTAATGAAATACCTGCACTAAGATATTAACCCTGAAACCGTAAAAACAGTGCTGCGAAAAAGTAATTTTCATGGAAGAGTGGCAAGAAAAAAACCTTTTATCAACAAGAAAAACCGAATCAAGAGAAATAGTTTATAAGGAGCTACCAAAAGACGGATTTGTCATTCTGGAATCGTGTTTTGTCTCTGACGAGAGTAAATTTAATATAACAGAGAACAAAACACGATTCTAGAATGAGAAATCCGTCTTTTGGTAGCTCCTTATAAACTATTTCTCTTGATTCGGTTTTTCTTGTTGATAAAAGGTTTTTTTCTTGCCACTCTTCCATGAAAATTACTTTTTCGCAGCACTGTTTTTACGGTTTCAGGGTTAATATCTTAGTGCAGGTATTTCATTACCTACGCCCGTCAACTTGGTGCACCTATTTGGGGTTTATTTTTTAACATATTACAATATCGAACGTTCATCGCCTGCAGTAAACTTTTTTGGTCTTCAAGATTTTTGTAAATTTTCAACAGATTTTGTTGTTTTGAATCTTTTTATGATGTCTCCTATCGTAGAATTGCTTCTTTTTACAATTTCTGCAATAGCACGTACAGAGTTACCTTTTTAAAAAATTTTTATCACTATTTTTCGTACTTCTATCGTTGTATATCAACATTGTTCTTCCATTTTGACCTTATGAATAATAACGCATTAAATTCAAATCAAATAAACATCTGACAAATGTAACGGTATATTAAGAACCTAAAAGTGTTATATTTGTCCCGTTAAAAACAAAAAAATGAGTACAACACAGAGTGTCCGATTTCTTTTTTGATATTAAATTTGCGATTATTTTCTTTTATATTGAATTTCGATGATAATTTGTTAATAAAACTGTAATTTTTGCTAAATATCCAGAGTTTATAGTAAAAACTATGTATAAATGCAGAAATCCGCTATTTTCAAACCTTCATCAATTTTATTTTGTGATTTAAAGAGACAAAACTTGTATGTCCGATTTCTTTTTTGATCCACTGTAATTCAGTAACGTATTACTCGATAACTGATGCGGTAATTTGGCCCCTGCTTTTTTTTACTATGATTTTCCTTCAAAAATCATTCGAATGATCATTCGATTCTTTAAATCATTCGAATACTAATATCTCGATTCTTTAAATCATTCGATTATGCCCAACACTACTATGTATGTACTATGTACATGCAGAGGTATCGTTTCCACTATAAAAGGTCTAGACACTTCCATATCTGCAACCTTAACATGTATGGAATTCCAAACTTGAGAATATGAACAAAACAAAACTCAACTACCTCTCTCCAAAGCTGTTAAACCCCACAAACCCGGGGTGTAGCGAGGCCAAGCTCTCCGAGATGATGCCGTAAAAAATCCAAGCAGCTCTCCCCAAAGCTGTTAACCCCACAAACGGAGCTTGGCCTCGCTGCGCCGCGGGTTTGTGGTGTTAACAGCTTCATCGTATAAATTTTTAATAATCGGCCGAAGATTTTAATGCCATGCTTGTTATTTATTCTTTGTTTGAATTTATTGCATATGTAATATTTTTTGTTTTAATTGTTAAATAAAGATCTATCGATCTATCTGTCTCAAATAAATGAAAATAACTTACTATTATATAATAAGCTCCTGAGTACACGTTCTGCACATACACCCACGACCCACTTGATAAAAATATTATTACGATTTTCGATTTAATTAACAGCAAATAAGTTCAAGTGTTCGATAAACAGTATTTTTATATTTACATAATTGTTGCTTACAGTCTTAAAACTGATATACAATCATGCATTGAGGAAGGTATAAAGATAACACATTTTGAAATTATTTTTACTCACCAGCTGATGGCGCTTACACTCGCAAATTATACATAGATTACTTTCCTTTCTTCAATACTTCTCTTAACAATTTAATACAACACATGGTAAACATTATGTAAACAAGCACTTCATTTCAAGAACCGGCGACTTTTTTTTTTAATTCTTTAACACTAAATAACAATTTTTTTTAGAAAACTGTATTTTTCGTTGATTTAACCATAACCCTCTTGACTATCGCGTTTACATTACAAGATCGAGCGATATATCGCAACCGCAACGCAACGCAACGCGTAGGTTACTCAAATGAGTTTTTTATTTATTTTATTTTTTTGACATTTCTTTTATTGATCGGGTGTTCCATTGGCAAATTGAGATTTTAATTAAAAGTAATTTTTTTTTGTCGAATCAAATGGAATGCGAGTTTAAATTGATTTATTTTTGTCATTGTTTTAGTATTATATTGTATCTCCCTCATTATTTCAAACAAAATCTTTATCCTTAATCTACTATCAGTAGAGAGTTATTAGCTTGATGAATTTACGAAATCATTTTAAACTGCTTCCATTTCTTGCTAGAAATAAGTTCCTTCCTGTTTTGGATATAACTTTCACAATTGAAATAAATTAAACAAAGCTAAAACCACATTTGCAAACTGACAGATGAGAATTGTTTTGATATGAGTATAGGGAGGGGCAAATCTGCCGAAAAACTTAGATTATAGATTAGATTGGAATATAAATTAGATTAGAATAGAATGCAAAAATTGCCAAAATCGGCATTTTGAGAGATATAAATTGAAAATAAATTGATTTATTTTTTAAATGTTTTCTTTATGTATATGTATATATACATACATGTTTGGTTTGTACATATGTACATACATACCTAGGGTATATAAAAAAAAGTCGTTATTTTTTATTGGAAATCTTAGCTGAATGACAAACGATTTGATGAGAAAATATTCTTTCTAACCTCATGAGAAAAGCCAATTAAGACAAACTGTGCATTTCTTGACAGTGGAATAGAGGTACAAGTTATCTAGATATTTCTAAAATAAAATAAATTTGGTGGTGCAACAGCTCGAAGAGAATCAGGACCTAGTAACTTACAACTCTCAACCATTCCTGTGTGCGTGTTTGCCAGGAATGGAGGGGACCTACAATTTTCTGTCTATTCCGAACGGCTAATGAGCAGCTCTTTCATGGCAAGAGATACTCTTAGAGGACTTTTCAATTTCTCGTACGAGGCAGTACACCCTTGAAAAACTTTTTTGCAGCGGCTGATAATCGAATACATACAAGACCTTCTGCATAACAATCCAACCCACTAACTATTATGCCAAGGGGTACTACATCCATTTTTTTTTACCTCAGTCAAAAAATAAGCATGGGAGCAGTTCTTGATTCACTCAGTTAAATTTTCAAAACAAAACAAACTATGTACATTATGTAGGGCACATAAATAATCTAGCAGAAACAAAAAATATTTGATAAAAAATATTTTCGGAAACTAAACTCAAAATTCTAAATTAAAAAAAAAATGAAAAACAATGAAAACAATATTATTAATGAAGTACATATAATTAAAATATGTAGCATCATGATGAACTTATCATTTTTTGTTATTATTTTTATTTTACAGGAATCTCCACTATCATCCAAAGTTGCAATGTTCAATAATGCTGTTTCGAAACACCAGGAATCGCAGCATTTAAATCCATTCTCACAATCCGGTGGACTTCCCAAGCCAACTTTTAAGAAAGGTGAATATGGAAAGTGAGTATAATTATGAATCAAATAAATGCACTTTAACTTAACAACAATAAAATATTAACAGACCTCTGGCAGGAAGCTTGACTGAACAACGTGGTCAAAAAGCCAACATTCATGTTCTGAAGGAAATGCTTGAACTTTGCCAGATCATTGATTCAGAAGGCTACGATGTTAAAGACGAACCTGAAATGAAAGTCATTCCATTTGGTGAACTTTTTAACGTGAGTTCTTTGTTTTTTTATTTATGTATCGAAATAAAACTATAACAGTTGTTTTATTTTTTCATTTTCCAATAGATCTACACATATATTTCTGATAAAGTTGTGGGTATTTTACTACGAGCTCGGAAACATAAGCTCGTCGAGTTTGAGGGAGAAGTTCTGTTTCAGCATCGTGACGAAGATGTGCCGGTCTTTCTGTTAAAGCCAATCAAGGAAATTCGTCAAATTTTGACACAGAAACAGGATGAAATCCGCCGAAGTGTCAGCCCCGCACCTCAAGCAACGACTGTAATGATGGATCAACAAAAAACACGCCCATCACCATCGCCATCACCAAAACCAAGGGCAAGTGTTACAAAAAAGGCAGAGGAAAAAACAGAAGGTTCGAAGGTAGAGATTGTTAAGCCTATCGCACAAAAAGCAAATCCAATAATAAATGTCGAGGATCAGTCAAAGTCTGAAGTTCAGAGCAACATACAGGTCGTAACAGGCGAGCAAGCACCACAAGAATCTGTAGTTGTTCAAACATCTGTAAAAAAAGAGACATCATCCCCAGCAGTTGAAATAAACACTGAAATAAAAACCCCTACTTCAGCTGTGCCCGTAACAATAGTAACTCCTCCAACACCTACAGCTGAATCAGCTCCTGCAGCTGTTGCTTCAGTGTCGCCAGCGGTTGTTGAATCAATCCCTGCAGTAGTCGAAGAGAAAACAGACGTCAACAACAACGACAAAGCTCCTGCGATAATTGCAACTGAAGTTTTATCCAACACTGATGCTCAACCTCCAACTGATACAGCTCCATTCACAACCCCCAACACTGTAGACATTTAATTTATAAGGAAACCATCTACCTATTACTTCTAAATAGCTTTAAATACAATCCTAGTTAAGCTTTCATTTAATTCGGATCGAATCGAATCGTCAATATCATGTACTTCTTAATATTATATTTTTTTGAATTCTTTAATTGTGCGAAGAGCTTGCTTTATCCTTAGGACATACGTGAATAAAATAATTAGGCACAGTATTATGAAACGGATTTTGATTTTTTCTTTAATTTTCTGGTTGATGGGGTTGTAATCAATAGTAAAAACAACTTAACAATAAAAACTGTACATATTTTTCTAATTGATTTTTCTTTTTAATTTTGAATTATACGAATAGGAGCATATGCTCACCAAGTCCTAATTGTCAATGTTGAAGAGTTAACTATTCTTTTTACTTGCGAAAGGAAAAATATTGATTTTGTGTAAAACAAAACTTGTTTAAGTACCAAAAATTGGTTCAACATTTTAGCCTACCTCTTCGATCCCAATCGGACTTAATTCTGCAAAAAAGAAGATGTACTGATCTGTCTTGTGCGAGGACATCCCGAACATACAAGAGTTGCCTATCCACAATTCTACGGCAGACGTGGTAGGTTATCTGAACCGCCATTCCATCCCGCTTTTCCAGAGTTACCTCGAATAAAACTCAATTTGTTTATTATGACTGTCAGTTATCACAAACCACATTAGCCGATTCCACCTCTGGTTAGGTTGCGTTAATGGGCTTGCCGTTGATCTTGTAACCGCCACACTTAGATCAATGTAGATCCGTTATGAATGATAACCTAGGGATTGTGACTCCCATGAAATGAAACCTATGAAAATTCATTCAAGCACGTTAAGGGTGTTAAAGAGTTTTAGCAAGCTATAGCCTGAAATGTCGGAGGTTTCTTCTAAGTCATTGAAGAAATGTCTGTCGTCAAATAATCACCTTGTTGAGGAGAGTTAAACGCCTTTTAATGGGGTGATCCTTTCCTTTACAACCACTTGAGAAGTCATCCCTCTTCCAGACCCGTTGGCGCATGTGGATCCTTGCAGCGTAGGATATGAGTGGCAATCGCTGGTGTATAGACGAGGTGCCCATTCTCAATTGTTTTCTGCTCCTACAAGACATACGCATTGTGTTGACCTTATTTACAATTTTCTACATGTGGAGTGAAGTCAAGTTTTTGGCAAAAGTCACATATAGATTTGACTCTTTTAAATAGATTGATTTATCCTGTAATTACAGAACATTAAATTTTTCTTCTACAAAGGACATCGATTAACATTTCGATTCCTTCGAGAGTTTGGGGGGACTTTATTGTAAGTAATATGTACATTTGAACAAAGTGAGTGAAGACATCTAGTTTGAGATTTAATTCCAGTAATTACCCAAAAGTACCTAAGGAACAGCAGACGAACGGATTTTCTATCTTTTACTGAACTTCTTACAACATAAATATTTTTTAGTTTTTTTCCCCAAACATCTGTTACCGACTCTTATGGTATGTTTTCACAAAAACGAAATACGAGATTTTATCTAAAAACTTTTGCTATTTGAAATTGATGCAACAAGGTTTCATGGAGATTATGAAGAACATACGATTGTGGGAGCATAGTATTAGACTAAAACTAAACATAACGAAATTGACAACTTATTGACAAGGCCCTTATAGTTTACTAGCTATTGAGTTCAAGTGGCACGAAACACAAAAAAGCCAATCAGCCAAATTAGTGTTTTAAGTAAATATTCCTACTCTGTCACACAGCGACTACAAAACGGAATCGCCTAACTATCCCCATTATTCCCGATTTTTGTCTCAATTGCATTTTAATATACATTATATTCAACATCTTATCTAAGCACAAATGTTTAAAATACTGCTTGTTCGCAGACGGCGTTTACTTTCTCAAAGCCAGAATCTTTATGAAGTTAAAACACTTTCAACTAAAGCTCTCAATGATATTCTAGCATTGACAGAATGTAAACTCTTACATGTACATACATACATATGTATGTCGAAAACTTTCTTGCATGCCTAATATTAAATAATAATGCAGAAATTCAAAAAGGATCCAAGATTTAAAATTTCTAGAAATAGTATTCCATTATAACTGCAATTGGTGACACAATTTGATTAATAAACAAACAGATTATTCTAAGCAAGAACGATTACGACATTTGATTATGGTAACTCTCCAAAATGAACCCTTAAAATTATAAAAGCAACCTACCATCAGGCAGTTAGACGTTGCTTTGGAGCTTTTCCCACATTCCCCATTTAAAATATTTTGGTTGAAGCTCCCCACTACTGCAGACGAAGAGCAATTCAGTAATCGACAAAGTGGTAAACCTTACGCTAAAACGACAACGTGTTCCCGCCTTCAGATTTAGCAAAGTTACCCAAATTCAAAAAAAGCAAACAAATTATATCTACAGCCCTCATGGCTACTAAACTCACTCATAATAAATCTATCATGTTATGGGAAAACCCACATACAAAATTAAATATATTACCAAATTTTCAGATATATCAACGGAATTCAAGACCAAATACTGGATGGATCCACAACCATAGACGTTCGCAATTACCTTCGAGGAATGCTCTACATTAATGTCGTTTTTTGTCATTTTAATGTCGTAATCACTTTCAGAAGAGTAGAGAAAGCTTCCGGATTGCCAAATAAAAACGACAGAAGACTTCCTAATCCTAATCGTCCTACAATAAATGCTATTAGAAACACAAAGAACAACATAACTGTCATCAGTTACATCCCCCACCTATTGATTAAATCCTATCAACGAACAAAATGTATGTGTTATTTGGTCACGCTGGAATTCGAGGAAACGAACTTGTAGATGAAGTTGCCAGTTGAGCGAAAAAAGCATAAGTTTATGCATTCAATACAGATATGAACTCGAACGAACTGCGCTCATTATGCTCTTCAATGGGAATAGTGCAGCATAACCAATTTGGGTTCAAAGCATCCCACTCCACTTTCGACCCGTTGTTGAAGCTCCACGCTGATACAATCTGTTTTAGACGACCCTCGCGTAATGGCCTAGCAACAAAATGCAAAAACCTTTCCTTGACTCTTCCTGATAACACAGTTATCACCCCCAAGCAAAGTGTTAAATACCTTGGAGTTCACTTCTTCGAAAGGTTCAAGTTTAACCAACACACCAAATTCACACTTCGTAAGGCAAATTATGCCTTATCACTTTTACGTCCCCTTATGAAAGTGAGGGGTGGTCTCCAAACCAGGACGAAGCTTCTGCTATACAAGCAACTCATTCGCCCAATATTAACATATTGTTTCCCTATTTGGTTTACAATAAGCCCCACTTATATGAAAAAATTGCAATTATTCGAGCGAAAAGCTCTCCGCCATTGCACCTCCCTTCACCGAAAACCCAACTCTTACCGCTATTATAGCAATGAAAAGCTGTACGAAGCTTCAGGAATTGTCCCGATTGACAAATATATCTACAATCTGAGCACTAAGATGCTGAGAAAAATCCCAACCCATCCCAGTCCTCTTATTAATTTAATTACAGGTAACTCAGCCACAGACGACCGATATCTCCAGGTGCTCTCCATGATGGACCATGCATTTGGAATAGCTGGAGAAGACAGCTTCGCAAACTTTTATGATGTTGCACGGACGCAGCACAACAGAGGTTGAAGCCACCAAAAGACCAGACAGCAATCAACAATGACCCATATCCACCCCTTCATCACCACACGAGCCAACGACCGTTAGCACTGCTCAAGCTGACGTAAATATCATAAATAATAATAAGAAAAAAAAAATTTAAACCTAAGACACAAATGTTATTCATATGTAAAAAGAAAACATAACCAACCTAACGAAGCAGAGCCCCTTTTGTGCTCGCAGATTTATAAGATAGACTTAAGAAATTAATTATTGTAAATATCATATGAACATATTTTGAGTGTAATTAAAAATAAACTATTGTATATATATATATTGTTGTACTGAACTCGAACGAAATAATTCCGACAAACTCGGGAATCGTTCTATAATTTGTTAATAGGATAATAATATCTATTTAGAACAAGTGCAAGCCCTTTGCATTTATCCATTGAAGTTTTTTCGTTTAGCAGTCGATTGATGATTTGACATAGGGACCAACGTAATTTTTTTAAATTTTGAGACATTTTTATCCATAAAACTTTGTTAAAAATTAAACACAGTTAAAAATTTCTTTGTAAAAAATCTGTTTATTGATATTTTTCTCAATAACTTTTTTTTTCTTTGAGTACATAAAACGTACTCACTTTTCCCTTGTTATCAAGTTAACAAGTCATCTGGAATAAAAAAATCTTTGAACCAAAAATAAACATTGGAACAAAAATAATCAGAATAAAAAAACCAATTCATTTGATAAATTAAATGAAAACAAAGTATATAAATATAAATTGAACTAAATCGAAGTCATTTAACCTTTAAAAAAAATAAATAAAACTTATAGTCAAATTGAAAAATACGCCTAGGGCGTCTAAATCAGCATTCACACACTATTCACAATAATCAATAATAATAAGTAGTATTAAAATATATATACATGTATATATATGGCTTTTTGTTGATCTATTTAAATAGTACGAGGAAAAAATATCACAATTTGGTTGTTTTGTTTTGTAGTTATCGGTTGTGTTCATATATTTTTTTTTATTTTCATAATCTTAATATTAATAATTTAATTTCAATTTATTTATTTTGTATTTGCATTTTTACTTAAGCATGAACAAAAATGTTTTGTAGTATGGATTTAAAAGTAACAACAAAAATAAAACGAGAGACACGCACACACAAAATAAGCCACATACGATTATTTTTTTTCGTTTAAATTAGTAATAAATATATATATAGGTTTGTTTGTTTTGGATAATTATTTATTAATTAGTTTTGTATTTTATTTTCATTACAATCAATTTGTATGTATGGCTAACTTAGATTTAAATAATTGTAAAACAGAAACGATTTTTTGTTTGTTTCTTCAAAAGTCCAATACTGTGATTTATCAATTTCAATATTGTTTTTTTTTTGTTTTCAATACATGATTTTATCGCTGTTGAAAAATTTTATATTTTTAAATGGTGTTTTTTTTATTATTTGAAATACATTTAAAAATTTTGAAACTATTTTTCAATATTTTAGTCGATATATGAATACAATAGTTGTTAAATATTATTATATTTGTTTCTACAAAGAAATTTTGTCAATTAAAGCTATTCTTTACATTTTGCGATAGAAATTGAATAATTTTACCATTTATGTATATTTAAAAAAAAAACATTTCCGAGCGTTTTACATACAAATAAACAAACGTATTTGCAGAAATGCAATATATTTCATATGTCATAGTTTAGTTTGTCATAGGAAAAATAATTCTATTGTTTTGTTGAAAAGAAATTACTTAGAAATTGTTTTTAGGTGTCCATGGTTTTTTGGGAAAAGGAAGTCACTAAAAATGACGCTTTATCGCTACTATCGATTGCCCACAGTGTATAGTTCTTACAGCAACTTGACGACAAATTGTTTTTTAGACTTAAAATAGAATGGAAATTCAAAGTAAAAAAAAATTTAATTCTTATTAAGAATCCGTTGCAAAAAGTGGTTGAGCTCTCATAAACTAAAAAGTTCAGTATCACTACATACATTTGTTATATTTCTACAACCAACTTTTCAATGAATTGTAGATATTACGGAACTAGGTATAGTTTTGACAGTATTTCAATATTGTAATGCAATAAACTAGAACTCACGGATTATTTTCCAATTACAAGAGAATGATATTTCCAAACGATTTTAAATAGGAAAACCTAACATTTGTAAACGAATATTTCGATTTGATGGCAAATTCTTATTTTAAAAATTGTTCTTAAATGTTAATGATGCAATTTAAATGCTTCTCCCTCTCCTAGTAGGATAAAGCACACTGATTTTTTTTTATATCTGCGATGATGTTTATATTTAAAACAATATAAATAAAAGTTAAGTTTTCTCATATCATGCAAAAGAATCTGTTATTATTATTTTAATGGGAACTTTAATAATTTTGTTCAAATAACCATTTTCAATGCTCAAAATTTGTTTTCCTTTGACAGGTAAAACATTATGTGTGGATTAGTATACTATCTTTAAAATTGTTAATGAAAAAGTATATTTCTTACAAATGAAACAAATTACACAACTTTATATCATTTTACAAAGTACATTAATGATATCAGTAACGCTATATTTCTATGTTGATTATATGGAAAAACGTTGAAGTTTACTTCATTCTTGGAAGCCACTTTCAAATAAAATGACTTTAATCAAAAATCTAAGATGCAACATAGAATCCTTCCGTTCTTTAGTGTTCTTTTAGAGTTTTCAAATGGGAAACGAACATATGTTTCATGTTAGTTTTTTTCCTCTCATTTTCAAAATAATTAATGGTAAAGTTCCACGGTGCCTCATTTATGAATAAATATTTGTAAAGTCGTCTAGACTACATAAACTATATGAATAATAGAAAGAATTGCAAAACAAACATTATCATTGGAATTCCACACACAAAAACTTTAATATTTGTATCTTCGATTTTTTTAAACAACAGTTTCAAGTAAGAATGTATTCTTAAGAACAGCAATTGTGGCATATTTCCAGTATTTGGGACCTAATTGTGATATTAAAAATTTTTTGGAATTTTATTATCAAAGAATTCTGGAGCAATCTTTGAATTGCAAATGCTAAAAATCTAAAATACCAGAATCTATCTTAAGAAATTTCTCAAGGGTTTTTAGGAATTCTAACGAGAAGAGAAAACCCACACTAAAGAACAAATCGAAAAAAAAAAATATGTTAGTGTTCATTTAAGTTGCGATGTGACCTGATCTACAAACACAACTGCATAAAACAACAGACAGTATATAGGTAGGTCATTAAGGAGCGAGTAAGCCACTATACCATAATACGAAACTAATATCACAAACTAGTGATTTAAGTGAACAAGTTTTAAGTACCCACATACTCGTACATAATGAAATAAAGTTGTGAATATAAAATGAAAACATATATTGTGTTATCAATTCCCGAATATCTTAGCGTTCCACCCAAAAGTCGAGACATCATTCCTACATTTATATAAAATACTTATTGTTTACAATATTTTTATTTTATAATAATTATTGTTTAACAGTTTTCAATTACTATTGTTTTTTGTGTAGTTAAAATGCATTTTCCATTTTTTTTTAATATCTAATTATAGCCAGCAAAATCTTGATATATCTTATGAGGACAACAAAAAGACTAATCGAATAAAATAAAATATGTATACAAATTGTACTTAGACACAAAAAAAAAAAAAACAAAAACAAAATCCATTTTGGTTTATACTGATAAACATAAAAAAATATATATTTTGTCAGCAAAGTCAAGATTTTCTTTATTATGGGTGGTGGGGTAAACTGTGTTTTTCTTCTTAAAAACTAAGGTTTTCTAAAACTATAAAACTTACATACTAAGAAAAACATTTAAAAAAAAAGTCATATTGGTCTATAGAAATAATTATGTATGAAAAAATTTAACAAACACGAAACATTTCTCTGGAAATTTAATTTTTTTTCTTAAATTTCAACAAGATACATTATAGGTTTTTTGTGATTTGATGGGTAAAGGGAAATAATAGAAAAATAAAGGAATATAAAAAAATAAAAGAGGGAATTCATAAAGGAAAACAAAACTTTAGTTTGCAAAAAGAAAAAAAAAGTAAAAATGTCTGGGTGGATGGATCAGAAATAATTTGTCTTTAGTCAAGTGTTGTATCAAAAAAATAATAGATAATTGTATCTATTTGTATGTAAAGCATTACAAACAATAATTAAAAAAGTCATATTGTGTTTAAACATATATATGCGCGCGAGAGCAAACAGAAAACAATAATAATAATTACAAAAAATAGTCAAAGGAAATAATCAATGTCTTAAATAATTGTTACAAAAGAGAAAGAATGACATCCAAATGGGATCCAGATAGAAGGCAAGTATATGTATATATGTTAAATTATTAGCATTGTAAGAATAGATACAATTTGAAAGAGGAACGAGCTTTAATCTCGCCTTTGGGATGAAAATTATAGCAAACAATACATTTATGTATACGTAATCAAACCGTTATTTTTGTGTGATTTTGTTTTAGTCTTCGGAAGAGTTCTTCATAACGATTCGCTGAATTCTTCGTTTGTTTGGTTCACTCACACCAATCTTCCTGTCGAGCCTGTCGAAAATGGCTTTGCGGTAGTTTTCATCATTGGATTCTTTATTTTTGGATCTTCCACGTCCTCCTCGTCCTCGGCTTTCATCTGTTCTGCGCTCCCCCGACGATGATGATGGGGAAGATTTCAGTACGACTCTTCTGTTTGATGAACTAAAAGCTTTGGAATTTTTGTTTACCGAATGCTTTGGTGATGGAGGACCAGGTGATGGTGGCGGAGATGGCGTATCGGCAAGGAGACGATCTTCATCGTTTAACAAATCAATATCGTCATAGTCAAGTTCATCTTCTGACGGTGTGTCGTGCAGCTTGGCTGGCTTAGCGGCAATCTGTTGAGAGCTTGGGGTTGGGGGCTTCTTTATCACTGGCTTGATAATGGCTGTAGCAGTTGAATGTGAACTCGCACTGCTGCCACCACCGCTATTTCCATGGCCAGCCGATATGTGATCGGAAAACGTTCTTTTGGCTTCGGGTAGAATTTTTGCAGTTGGTATTGATTTTGTGGAGTTCCTATTACCGCTACTGCTACCATTTCCGTGACTGTATGATTCGTGTTTTTTAGACGCATCCATATCAGCTTGTTTTCTTTTCAATGAAATTATTTTGCTTTCAGTTACTATAATTGGCTTGAGCTTTTGTGGGGCCTCATCACTTTGTGGTTTATCCTAGAAAATTAATTTTTATTTTATGTTTACACAAAATATATTACACAACTTCACACCAATTTCATTATAATACATGAAAAGAAATATTAATAATCTAAAACATGAAAGTCAATCATATGAAATAAGATAGGTCTAAAATCATCAACATTTCTTCTTCAACCATATGACGTACGATGAGGCAGTTTCCACCGAGCGTTTAAGGGGGAAAGATCGTTCATAGTTATGTCAGAGTAGTAATTCTTGTCTTATCGATTAATGAAGGTCGTTATATTTTATAGTCATTAAACTTAACTTTAAACAGTGTCCATTCGATCTTTTCCTTTACATATATGAGTCCTTAATATTAACATTAAATAAAGTATGCGGTACATTTGATGTTTCTTCCTCTCGCCTCGCTTCTCGCCTCGCTTCTCACAACGATCATTTCCCGCTGAAGCCTATATCATACTAAAATGGTTATAAGCCAAAAATCTAGTGCGAGTTACTCCAAGCTTCTGTAATAGTAAAAATTCCCCACTACCGCTTTCTGATATTGGCTTGTGTTAAGAAATAGTAAGATGGCATCACTGGTTTTTAAAATACGAACGAACAAGAAAGAAGAGAGAAAAATAACGACAGCTGCTGTATCTTTATATAAAAAGATAAAAAGAAGAAAAAAGATATCTTTGTAACAGTTAGGATAGAAGTTGAACTAAAATTTTTTGAGTTGGCATTTTAACGCTAAATATATAAGAATAAAATAAGAAAAAATATAAAATAAAGTGTAACTTCAAAAATTAGTTCGTGTATTTATTAATGTTCAAAAAGATTTCTAACATTTCTCAAAAAATTTTATCTAACTTAAATAATGTCTACAACGGCAAGCACAGTGGTGGAAAAATGCCCCATTTGTAATAAAGCTTACACAGCCGACAGGATGGTGGAATGCACAAAGTGCACCAAATTGATCCACTACGAGTGTGCTGAAGTGGGCGATGAAGTAGCGAGCATCGTTGATTGGAAATGCACTCTATGCAAATCCAGAACATCATCGGTTTCATCAGCAAAGTCCAACAGGAGTAAGCTAAAATTGCAACTCTTGGATCAGGAGGATTTGCTCCTCAAAAAGCAACTAGAACTGCTGGCAAAACGACGGGCTCTTTTGGATGAAATGTCAGACGACGATATTGACCAGGCTGCTCGACAGGAAGAACCGTGTAGTAAGCCAAATATCCCTGTCAAAAAGAATCCCATCAATTTGCTGGTTGCTGCTAAAACAGAAGATTCATCCTGTACAATAACTTCCCAACAAGTGTCCGCGAGACATGTAGTAACTAAAGAGCTACCAATATTCACTGGTAAACCAGGTGAATGGCCAGTTTTTATTAGTGCGTTTCAACAAACTACAGAAATGTGTGGCTTTACCAGAAATGAAAATTTAATGCGCTTGCAACGATGCTTGCGAGGTAAGGCTCGAGAGGTCGTCGAGGCATTGTTGACGTTACCAGAATGTGTTCCTGAAATCGTCGAAACTCTCAGACAATATTTTGGAAGGCCGGAGATCATCATGAAACATTATATGGACAAAATTCATAAAATGCCATCACCGAAAATTGAGCGCATCGAATCTGTAATTGAGTTTGCTGTCGCCGTCAGAAACTTATGTGCAACAATGGAGCAGGCACAGCTCCAAAATTACATGCGGAATCCAAATATGATGACAGAACTGGTAGACAAATTGCCACCCACCTTGCAATTGAATTGGGCTACGCACAAACGAAATGAACTAGAAGCAGACAACATTTGTGTGCTTGGGGATTGGCTAAAAGATCTAGCTGCCGACATTTGTGAAGCGAAGCCATCCATTTCCTGGTTCACTGTAAGAGAGCCACAAAACAAAACAAAAAATAAAAAGGAAGAGCTTTATATTCACAACGATAACGTATCAAAGAAGGCAAACAAAAATGTGCCACAGAATATAGAACGAAAATGTCCAGTTTGCCAAGACAATTGTAAGTCTGTAGTTTCTTGCAAGCAATTCCTCGAATTTGACGTTGATAACAGATGGGATTTGGTTAAAAAGAAAAACCTATGTAGACAATGCTTGAAAAGGCATCCGTTTAGGTGTTGGTCACAAATTACCTGCACTGCTCTGAACTGTAATAAGAAACACCATCCTCTTTTACACAATCCCAACTGGCAACCAAACATTAACGAAAACAACAATAAAAATGAATCCCACATGATCCATTCCGAATTAGCTCCAATACAATTTAGAATTATACCAGTATTCTTGTCTCATAATGGCATTCAGATACAGGCATTCGCTTTCCTGGACGAAGGCTCTTCAAGTACTCTTTTGAATGACAGTATCGCAAACCAACTAGGCCTTCAAGGTGAAAATCTGCCATTATGCTTAAAGTGGAGCGGGACCATGTCAAGACAGGAACCATGTTCTAGAGTAGTCACTGTTAATATATCTGGCATTGATAAAAATGCGAAAAGTTATACTATGACTAATGTGCGAACGGTTCGAACACTGGATCTACCAAGGCAATCTTTGAATTACGAAGGTTTGGTTAAAAAATATCCTCACTTAAAAAATTTGTCTGTAAAGTCGTACGTCGATGCAAGTCCTGGGATCTTAATTGGCCTGCGAAATTGGCATGTTGCTGTTCCAACAAAAATTCTGGAAGCAGATGAGAACGATCCAATTGCGGCGAAATGTCGCCTTGGTTGGACAGTTTTTTCATTGGTTGGTAAACCCGAAAATCATCATCCAAAAAATTTAGAATCGAATTTTCAAATGTGTGAGTGTCAAGAAGCGACTGATATGAAGCTGCATGAGTTGGTGAAAGAATTCATATCTGTGGACAGCTTGGGAGTTGTCGAACCAAGAGATTTCGAAGGCACTCAAGAACAATTTCGCGCGAAGAGTATATTGAACCAAACCACAAATCAGGTTCAAAATCAAAATCGATATGAAACGGGTCTATTGTGGAAATACGAGAAATTCAGATTGCCAGATAGCCGTCCAATGGCATTGCAAAGGATGAAATGTCTGGAGAGACGTCTCGATGGTGATCCTGAACTGAAAAACAACGTGCATCGACAGATCGAAGACTATAAGGCGAAGGGTTACATCCGAAAGCTGTCACAAGAAGAATTGAATCAACATCACGACAGGGTCTGGTATCTACCGATTTTTCCGGTGCGAAATCCGAACAAGCCGGAGAAAGTTCGACTGGTGTGGGATGCGGCGGCGAAAGTGGAAGGAGTTTCTTTAAATACGCTGTTGATGAAGGGAGTTGACTGGAACGCGTCGCTTTTGGGTGTTCTCATACGAAGCCGGCAGAAAAAGGTATGTATCTTTGGTGATATTAAAGAAATGTTCCACCAGATACAGATTCCTGCGAAGGATCAACAAGTACTAAGATTTCTGTGGAGAAGTAATACTAGAGAAGAACCGGACACTTACGTAATGCAAGTAATGACTTTCGGCGCGACTTGCTCTCCCAGCTGCGCACAATATATAAAAAACTGCAATGCTCTGCAATGCTCTGCAATATAAAGATGAGTTTGCAAAGGCTGTTAAAAGTATATTAGAAAGTCATTACGTAGACGATTTTTTGGAAAGTGTCGACACCGAGATTGAAGCAATTCAGCTGGCAAGAGACGTCACAACCGTACACGCTAAAGCTGGTTTCGAAATCAGAAACTGGAAATCTAATTCTTTGACTGTCATGAAAGCGCTCAACTCGCAGCCTACTGATGAATACTCTGATTTGAACCCGAGTGTTGATCCTGCTTTAGAAAAAGTCCTCGGTATGTGGTGGTCTCAGCAAAGCGACGAATATACATTCTCTTTACGATTCAACAGAGGAAACCAACAAGTGCTGAAAGGTGAACGTCGACCAACAAAAAGAGACATACTACGAATCCTCATGTCCATTTATGATCCGCTTGGTTTGATAGCTCATTTTTTGGTTTATCTCAAGATCTTATTGCAAGATATATGGCGTAGTCGTATTGATTGGGATGTTCCGGTGAACGATGACCACTTCGAAGCATGGAAGATATGGTTGAAGATTCTTCCTGAGGTTGAAAGATGTCGCATTCCAAGATGTTTATTGAAGAATATATCAAACTGGCTTGAAACAACTGTTCAGTTACACATTTTCATGGACGCCAGCGAACAAGCATGTGCAACGGTAGCATACATCAGAATTAGTTCAAAAAATCACATCGAATGTTCGCTATTAGGAGCCAAAACAAAGGTCGCGCCGATTAAGCTTCGCTCGATTCCAAGGTTAGAACTAGATGCTGCAGTCATGGGATGCAGATTTGCCAAAAAACTAACTGATGAAATGTCTATAAAATTTAACAAAATATACTTCTGGAGCGATTCGAAGACGGTCCTAAGTTGGATAAATGGAAATCCTCATCGCTACAACAAGTTCGTGGCTTTTAGGGTAGCCGAGGTGCAAGACAATGACCAAGGTGGAAGTTGGCGATATATTCAGTCGAAATTCAATGTTGCTGACGACGCCACTAAGTGGAAAAGGCCACCAACGATGGACCCTTCCGAGCGATGGTTTCAAGGTCCAAGTTTTTTGATAAACGAAGAAGCCAATTGGCCGAAGAACATACTCCCAACAGCAGAAACTGGTGAAGAGTTAGTGTGCATCCATCAAGCACTTCAACCGTGGATCGATTTAAGCCGTTTTTCCAACTGGAAAAGACTCTTAAGAACTACAGCATACGTCTATCGATATCTAAATATTAAACTTAAATTACGACCGGATATACCTATTACTGGCATTTTATCTTTCGAAGAATTACAAAAAGCTGAAACTATACTTTTCCGGATTGCTCAGAAGGACGTTTATCTTGAAGAATTTTCTGTACTCAAAAAACAAAATCTTAATCCAACTAAATTGCCAATTCGAGTTCCTACTTCAAGTTCAATAAAACGACTCTCACCATACCTAGACGATGAACAACAACTACTCCGAGTCAAGGGAAGATTGGATGCTGCCACATGTATCGACATCAACACAAAGAGACCAATCATACTACCAAGGAATCATTCGATTACCAAGCTGTTAGTTCAACGAGTTCACGAAGACTTTCAACACGCCAATAACGAAAGTGTAGTCAACCAGTTGAGACAAAGGTACGTAATCCCTAAATTAAGACAGCAATTAAAGTTTGTTATCAAAGAATGCCAATGGTGTAAGATAAATAAAGCGAAGCCCAGTACACCTGAAATGGCACCACTTCCACGTGCAAGATTATCGCCTTATTATAATCCATTCACGTTTACTGGGGTTGATTACTTTGGGCCTCTCGTGGTAGCAGTAGGACGACGCCAAGAAAAGAGGTGGGGTGTATTGTTTACCTGCCTCACTACTAGAGCCGTACATGTCGAGGTGGCCCACAAGCTAGATTCGGATACCTTCATACTATGCTTCCAAGATTTTATACAAAGAAGAGGATCGCCACAAGAAATTTATTGTGATCGAGGAACCAATTTTGTCGGAGCTGAGAAGATTCTACGACGCGAACTTGAGGCAATAGACCCAAATATCTTAGCGCAACGATTCATCAGTCCGACAACTAAATGGGTCTTCAACCCACCAGCATCGCCCCACATGGGAGGAGCGTGGGAACGCCTGGTCCGCTCCTTCAAAAAAGCGTTATATCATTCATTGCCAACAAAAACGCCAACCGACCAATTATTGAGAAGCTGTTTGGTAGCGGCCGAAGGTATGATCAACTCTAGGCCACTCACATACATGCCGTTGAACGATGAACTTGAGGAAGCTCTGACTCCCAACCATTTTTTGAGGCTGGCTTCTGGAGGAGCCCAACCAATCGCACAACTTAACGAAAGCCCTAAAACACTGCGATATGCATATCAATATAAAGAGCGCTTTGCAAACCAATGCTGGGATCGATTCATACAGGAGTATGCGCCTGAGTTGACTCTAAGGTCAAAATGGTATGATCCGGTGGAACCTCTGAAGATAGGGGACCTCGTCATTATCGTCGACAAAGACCTCCCTCGGAACAATTATCCAAAGGGAAGAGTGATTTCCGTAAAGACGTCTTCCGATGGACAAGTACGGAGTGTAACGATTCAGACCAGTAATGGAGTTTTTGAACGACCCACAGTAAAACTAGCGAAGCTGGAAATCGATGGTAGTGATGTTTCAACAACTTCCCGACCGGGAATTGTCAAACTGGGGGGAACTGTTAAGAAATAGTAAGATGGCATCACTGGTTTTTAAAATACGAACGAACAAGAAAGAAGAGAGAAAAATAACGACAGCTGCTGTATCTTTATATAAAAAGATAAAAAGAAGAAAAAAGATATCTTTGTAACAGTTAGGATAGAAGTTGAACTAAAATTTTTTGAGTTGGCATTTTAACGCTAAATATATAAGAATAAAATAAGAAAAAATATAAAATAAAGTGTAACTTCAAAAATTAGTTCGTGTATTTATTAATGTTCAAAAAGATTTCTAACAGCTTGACTTATCAAATATCTTTGTTTTTACTTCTATACATTCAATGGACGAATATACTTCTTTCCTATCAACAGCCAAACTTCTACTTTAATAGACTAACTTCTAATTCACAACAATGGGAACCCAAGAAATGTGATCGGATCTATCATCGCTTTTCAACAATCACTTACATTTAAATAATTAAATTCAACTAATTTAAATTTTTTCATTATACTAAAGAGTTATGACATTTTCATCTAACTATAAATAAAAAATGGTTTAAAAAACTCACCTCATGATGTTTTTCTTCTGCTGCCCTTCGTCGACGCATTTCTTTATCTTTTAAAATCTTTTCCCTTAATGCTTTTTGCTTCTCAATTTCCAGCCGGTACACTCTCGTCTCCTCGTCCTCTTCCATCTAAATCAACAAAATTTGGTGTCAGTTGAATATAATATTATTATTCATTCAATTTCATTAAACTTACATCACTCCTGTCGCGATCTCGCCGTCGCATTGGCGATGCACTTCTCCTTCTCTTGCCATAATTTCTATTTTCATAATCTCTACTATTGGCGCGACGGAACCTTCCTCTGTTAAATGAATTGTATCTATCACGACTTCCTGCCCGACGATCACGATCTCTGTCTAGACCTCCGGGGGCCCCAGTGGCACCACCACCTCCTCCACCACCACTATTGTTGCCACGGTCCATGTGGCGGTCACGTTTTGGTGGCGAGTAGCTGCGCTCTCGGCTACGGCTTCTCTCGCGGCTACGGCTACGCTGTCTGGGGGGCGGTGATCTCTCATTTCGGCGCTTTTCAATATGCTGCCGATTTTTGTTTATGAACTCCTCTTGCTGGCGCAGTAATTCTTGATCGCTCTGTAAATGCGACACATGACTACTTATAGTGTGCATAAACTGAGTCTCCTGGATAAATTTGCTTGTGGCTGCCTCAACGCCACCTTTAAAGTTCGGGTTAATAAGCACTTTGCTAGGGCGAATCGATTGTTGCGACGTCGCCATTGGCGCTGCCGAAGCTGTTGGCAATTGAGATTGGGGAGGCATTTGTTGTCGCTGTATTCCTCCTTGTTGTGGAGCACCAGCAGGGTTAACAAAGTTCGGGTTTCCTTGCATCATCATACCTGGGGGTCGATGCAACGGCACGCGTGGTGGTCTGATCCCAGGCATTGCAGACGACAACTCGGGGCGAAACATTTGGCGCTGATGATGGTTGGGAGGAAACGAGCCGACATAAGGCAAACCGTTTGAGGGCACTGCCCCACCAGAATACTCGTTGTGTGGTACCTGCCCATACATATTAGGATTAGGAAGGCGATAACTGCCTCCTGGCTGTCGAAAATCCATTCTTGGCCCAGGCACTGGATGTTGGTTCAGGGGATATGTGTGTCGCAGTGGTTTTTGATCGGATAAATAGGGATTTTGGCCGGGAAATTGACCTGGAATTAATTGAGGATTTATATTCTCATTGGGGTGATGAGGATATTGAGGGAACCCACCACCAACGCCACCTGGACCCATTACACCACCGTGCGGAGGATATCGCAGCAATGGCCTCTGACCGGGATACATCATGCCACCACGCATCATCGGTGCACCACCAATGCCTCCACGACCACGTTTGGAATGCATAAAGCGATTTTGATGTTTATCTGGAAATTTAAAAACTTTTTTTTAGGCACAAAAATTTGTTTCATTGATGGATTAAAAGAAGTGAAAAATGAAACCCGATAGAAGAAATAGTCAAATAGGGAATTCGTTCCAACCTACGGGTAGAGCAGAGTGAATGAAAGTTTTTGTGCTAAATCAATTTTTAGATATGCATATGCGGGTTTTTCAGCAAAACAACTTACGTAGTAAAGGTAGAGTTAAACCCACAATGTCTGGTAAATATCAACAACTGACTCGAGACCAAAAAGTTAAAATTTTGAATTTGGTTTGGATAAAATAGTATGTTCTCTAATGAGGGAAATGGAAAATTTGAGTCTACTGGATTTGAAAAAAGAATCAGGATAAAAACGGAAACGGAAAAAAAAAACAGAAGACGGACAGTATATTATTAAGAATAAGCCTTAAGGATCGCTTTAAAAGTGCTGTCCGTATAAAAGCGGACTTGCATGATTTTTATCAATTTGACCTGAGCGTTGAAACGATACGCAGAAAACTACGGGAGAAAGGTTTATATTGAAGACGACCTCTTCTAACAACCAAAATGAAAGCAGCTTGTTTAACGTGGGCAAAAAAGTATCAAGATTGGACGCAAGATGACTAGCGATTTGTTGTTTGGACTGACGAAAGCAAATTAACCTTGATGTATGCCGATAATTTGCCATACGTGCGACGCTCAGAAGGTGAAAGGTTTAAGGACGAGTGCATAGTAAAACCGTAAAGTTTCCTCAAGGCCAAATGGTTTGGGGATGTTTTCTTTTTACGTTCTGGGCCCTTTGTACTTTGTTAATGGCACTATGGACGCTCAAAGGTATGGAGAAGTGGTAAAGGAGTTTTTGATGCCAGCTATTGAACAGCATGTCAGAGGAAAGACAGCAACATTTGGGAACTAAGCATAAAATCGAATTGGAAATTCTGGACGGTGAAAGGAATAAGAGGTATAAGCTAGGGCGTAAAAGAGCTGCCTTAGACGTGCAACGAGCTTCATTTGAACGGGACCGTGCGGAATTCGATCGAGATCTTTCGTTACTTGAGTTGCAGAGGGCCAAAAACCAGCCTGCTTGCGATGCATGCAAACATTTTTTTTTATATCTTTAAGTTTTTACTTTACGTCCTTTTAATTTCATATGCAAATAAATAACACAATTGAAGTACAGGATAACGTATCTGCGAATCCGGGCATTTTCGGTGGTGGTTACGACTCTTTTTCATCGATGGCTATGTTGTGGAGGACGGCACATGCAATTATGATGAACTAGCCGACCCGTACTCGCGTTGCTTCGCAAATTGTAACTACGGATATTTACTTAATATTAATATTAGCACATGAAAACATTTCTCAATGGGACTGAGCATATTTGCTACAGTAATATTATTTTAGTTTATCATCATATAATAAAACGGCAAACATGTTTTTTGTGGTACACTTTTCTCTAAAAGTATTTAACCGATTTCGATAAATTTTATATGGTTGGAAAGCCACAGTTACGGAGATGTGCAGAATATACTTGAGACACGCATTTACACACTGTGGGTCATTTTTGTTTTTGCACTGTCGAACACTTTGCATATTACATAAAATAAAATTTAATTTAATAAATTTGCTTGAAAACACTGCCAATAATATAAATAATAAATTGGCACTCGAATTTCGAGAGCTGGGTCGGCTAGTATGTATAACATACCGTATAATTGTTCAAATGTATGCAATTGCCGTCTGATTAATCTTTTTAATATTTAAGTAATTTTTTATATGACAAATTTCCTAAAAATTTTCGAGATCAAAATTTGGGATGCCAAAGTATAGATTTTAGAAATAGTTTTTTTTCGAATATTTTTATACAGGGTGATTTGCATAAGGTGTGACAAAAAGCTAGGGCGTGTAGGTTGGACTTAGACAAGAAAAAAATCGTATGGGAGGGGGGGGTCTATTTCCCCCCGTTTAGGCGGGAGGGGCAATTTAAGAAAAAAATCACTTAAAACAGAAAAAAAATTATTAAAAAATAACGGTGATACCAACAGAGTAATGCTATAGCATTTTGAAAAGTCAGAAATACATTCTTTAATTTTGTTTTTAAATAAAGTTGTTCGAGTGAATAGTTTTTGAAAAATTAATTTTCAAAATCAAAATTTTCAAAAAAAAAAATGAAAAAATTTTTTTAAACAATTTTTTTTCAAAATTTTACGTAATTAAGTATTATTTTTTTATTCAATATTCAATGCTCTTAGGGCCATTTGCTGATACGAAACTTAAATATTTATGTTCAACTTAAGTTCCACATAAACTCTTATGTGACAGTTCACGTAGAGGAAAAAGTAGATAATAAGCGCTTAAGTTGAACATAAATATTTAAGTTTCGTTTCAGCAAATGGCCCTTATTAATTTTTGATCAAACACAAAAAACCGGATGTCAAAATGTTTTGTAGTTTTTGAGAAAATCAAAAATAACAAAAACTACTTTTGTTCTAAGAAAAGCCTTTTATTTTAGTTTTTATACGTTTTTGGATTCTTAGGTGAATTTACGATTGAAAGGATTAGCTTTCTTTTTACTATTTTTGTAATTATCGTCTTATAAACATACAATAATGTGACAAGGTACTGGATTAACCATATTTCACACATTTTTTCATTGAGAACACCTGCGTGAGGCATACAGACGGAATCGTCGGACCCACTTTATTCGTCTTCGCTATCATTGTAATGTCAACTTTGATCAAAATCTCGAGTTCGATTTTTTTTTTTCAAATGCAGAACTTGCCCTATAGTTAGTACCTATTACCTATGTATATCGCAAGTAAAAAGAGCCCACCCCCACATTGCTTAGCGATGTGACGATAGAATTAGAGAAACACAAAAAATGTGTGTGTGTCGGTTAGTTAGATAAACTACACAATACAGAAAAATTGAATATGTAGGTACGTAGGTAAGATAAAAAAAGTAACTGTTGAATGGAAAAGATATTAAGAGATAGAGAGTATGGGAACGGGAAGAAAAGAAAATTAAAAATGTTGGAATGATAATGAAATGAGACAAAGCAGCGACCTCGCGATTGTGATGAAATCTAATTCCTGGATAAAATAAATTCAAAAAGTTTATAATTTTATAATTTGTTTTTATTTATTTCTCAGGTTGTATATTTAACTAAGAAGTGATTTGCGCAACAATATTGACTTTATGAAGCAATGCCAATCTTTGTCGATTATTGCATAGGTTTTAAGATATGTGTGGTTGTATAAGTCAACTAATAAAAAAAATGGACAAAAAATGTAAAATTAATAATATTTAAGTTTGACAAATTATTAATGAAAAAAAATTATAGCCATAAACACTCTTATAACAATATAAAAAATAATAAAATTTATTTCAAATAAATCGGTTGACTACTTTCTGAGATCGTGCGTTACAAACTTTAAATTGGTTTCGCTTTTATATAATAGTATAGATATAGATATAGATATAGATATAGATAAACGAAATTAAATTTCGAAACCAATACCGTCTCTCGACAATTTCTGGTGGCCGTGGTTTGACTTTTGCTCGTCACCTCATGCGATTTTTGTGTATCTGCGTTTTTTTACATTTGTATATGCAAAGCAATGTTAAAATAAAAATAAAACAACTGCAAATAGAATTTTTAACAAAGTTTTTATTATTTGGCCAAAGTGTGAATTAAAAGTTGTGGCAAAAGGAAAACGAATTGTTTATGGACATTCGATATAGACGCAAAAAGAACTTCATATATTTTGACCAGTAAACAAAATCAAAAAAATCCAGCGACTCAAATATTGCAAAGCAAAGAATCCTTTATTAGCTGAAACAATATTGTTGTGGTGGGCTTTGAAAGACCAAAACGATGAACAGTCACAGGCGTCCCATTTCTCGAGTCAGACACGTGAAAGCATCTTATTGTCTTAGGTTAGGTTAGGTTAGGAGATGCGTGCACAACACAGAGGCTGTTGCGTAGACGGGGGCCTATTGGTCCATTGTGATCCCCTGTTAATAAAAGCAGAGATGTTCCTAACTAATGTCTTATGTAGACTGGTTCATTTTCGAACCAGCCTGCACTAACAATAAATTTTCACATATTTGCCATTGAGACCTGCGTTGGATCGTCTAGTTCTCCAACAAACCTGTTTCCAAAGTAGCCGAGGCAATTTGTTTGGAGGTTCGGACAGTCACAGAGCAGATGTTTAATGGTTTCAATCTCCTCGACATCCTGACAGCTCCTACAGAAATCGGATGCAAATGCACCCATTCTAGTGGCCATTGTGCCAATGGCGCAGTGACTCGTTAGAACTATACTGTCTTCTTTTAGTAGTCGAAAATTCTTCTTCTTCATCTTCGCTTTCCGAAGCAGATGATAGCCGTCTTTCCCAAAAATAGTTTCCTCGAAACAATATAGTTTTAAATTAATTTATTCTGGAAATTGAAAGCGAAAATATCTTTTGATTAAACAAAATCTAAATTCTAATGCAAAATCTCAAGTTTTCTTGGCCTACTTCTTCTTTTTTCGGGGGTTGAAAAAATTGAAAATTGAAAATCAGAAGTAGAAATTGAAGAAAAACAAAATCACAAGTTGAAAATAAAAATCCTCAAGTTGAGTTCAACTTTGAGTCAAGAAAATCGCCCTTAATAGGTACTACCGAATAATAAAAAAATTCTCTATTTGATTTTAAAAAAAAAGATAATTAAGCATTTTTAACACGGTGCAGTTTTTTTGACCGCAATTTTACGTGCAACATTTCGAACAGAATCTATTAACATACAAATGTAATGGGTGATTTTGTTGGTATTTTCTTTTTGGCAACACTGGTTTTGACAGCTCACGCACGTTTTGTATTTTGTGTCATTGTCAAACATCTTCAGTTTGGTCTATAATTTAACCATGAATAGTATGTAGAGTGCGAACTGAGGAAAATATCGCAGCTGTATTGGCCAGTGTTAGTGACGACCGTGAATTATCGGTTTGGCGCTGTTCGCAGCAATTGGGCCTCTGTAACTCCACTTCGTGGAAAATTTTGCGGAAGGATTTAGGTGTGAAGCCTTTCAAAATACAGCTGGTGCAAGAATTGAAGCCGAACGATGAAAACAAACTTCTTTTTCTGCGCAAAATGGAAGAGCTTGACTTGCATGAAATGTAGTTTCATCAAGACGGTGCCACATGCCACACAGCACGCGTAACAATGGGCCAATTGAGAGGCAAGTTCGGTGAACAGTTTATTTCACGTTTGGGGCCGGTCAATTGGCTACCTAGATCGTGCGATTTAACGCCTCTAGATTATTTTTTTGTGGGGTTTTTGTTAAGGCTCATGTTTATAGCGACAAGCCCCCTTCGATTGACGCACTGGAAGCCAACATTGAAGCATTTATTAGTGAGATACCGGCCGAACAGTTAGAAAGAGTATGCAGAAATTGGACTAAGTAGATGGACCATTTGAGGCGCTGCCGCAGCCAACATTTGCATGAAATAATCTTCAAACATTAAATTATATCGACCGTACTATCGATTCAAATAAAGATTTCATGCATTTGTCTGAATTGTTTTTTTTTTTTAATTTCTGATTGTTCTTAAAAAATCACTCGTTACATTCGTAAAATCCTGTTTTTGAATACAACTCGATATGTGTGTGCTCATATGCACATAATGTACCCTTTCTCCTGTAAGGATCTAATATATCTCGTGATGACTTTCTGAATAAATTTTTTTTATTAATTTATAATGTGTGGTGTGGCAATTTAAAATGTTGACATGTACAAGAATTATCCAATATAGAATCTCACTTATTTCTTACATCACTTACCTGGAGATGAATCAATTCCTTCCTCCATTTCCCGCTCTGTTGCCTGCTTAATATTTGTACGTTCTTCTCGCTCTTCCTCGGGATCTTCCCGCGGATCTGAGAATTCAGTTCCTGCCACACTGGAGCTGTCTTGTGAACTCGGCAACAGGAATTCTGGTGCATGTATATTCAGCGAACTCACATTCGGATATTCCGCATGTGTTTGCTCCTCGTAGTTAGTCGAAGTGACAACTTCTTCGCAGCAGCTTGTTGTCGTCGCTATTGCTATCGCCTGCTGCATTGGTTGTTTGAAGTCACAAATTGGAGCTGGTTGCTGTTTCACTGGAGATTCCTCGCTTGTTGAAACATCAGATTCACTGGCCGCCGGCGCACCAGGCGTTGTGTTTTCTTCTTGTGTGTTTGGTTTGGCATTTCCCGACGAAGATACCTCCTCGGGTGATTTTGAGGGATTGCCATTTGTTGAATTTGTTTTTTCGGTCTGCTCGCTAACCCATTCTTCAGCTTCTACTTTTAATTGCCTTTTTTCTTCTTGTGTTACATCCTTTTCTAAGTCTCCAAATTAAAAACAAAAGAAAAAACTAAAAAATCAAAAATATTAGAATTTTAATTTATCTTACCATCGTCAGACAGGAGTAATTCGTCCTCGTCAGCACCATACAATGCATGGTCATCCAGATCATCGCCGAGTTCATAATTCAGTAGATCATCACTACGAAAATTGAAAGCCATATTTAAAAAAAAAATTAATTTAATGGAAAAAGTGAAATTAATTTGCACAATATGTAGAAGAAAAGTGCGCTGCCCCCACTCGCTTCACTGATTTCATACACACTTCAAGAAAAAACTCAAACCCCCTCAACATAGAAAATTTTCAATCGCAAATTCAATGAAACAACGTTTTCTTTTAACACAAATAATAAGCATATAATTTGAAATAAGAGTTTTTCTATTGTTAAATTGTTTATTTTTTATAAAATAACTATTAAAATAACACCAATTGAGAAAATATTTTCGAGAAAAAAAATTTGTTCTTACTTCAAGTCGGACATTTTGATATTTCCTTCCTATGTCGTGTGTAAGAGTGAGAGAATTTAAAAATGTCTGCAGTTGGTTGTTGTATTGATAAGTTGAGAAAGCTATAGTTATATTTCTTTACAGCTGTCACTAAACTGCATTACCGACTGATTATACCACATTTAAAGACAATGCAGTTTTAGTCCTATAATTAAGTTCTTAAGGTGATTACACATATTTGAGAGGGATCTGAAAGACATTCTCGGATTTCGGCACTAATCGAAATTTTTTTTGATTATGCACGTTAGGCTTGAGACACGTACCAATAATTATTGTAAATGAATATTAGCCTTGTTTTATTATCACCAATGTTCCATATAGGTAACCGCTTTAAAGTAAAACGATACGGATTGTATTGAGGCACGTTGTACACATCTCTAGGTGCGTTTTATTACCCACAAATCTATCTGGATCCGGATCTGGATTAAGTTTTAACATGTATTACAAAAACAATTTGGGATCCTGTTTTCTATCGGGATCTATTTCAAAGATCCAAAAATTAGTTATTACACTGGCGAGTAGATGGATTTTTATGGTAAGGTAGTGTAAGCTATAGTAGGTGCGTTTTATTATTCACTAGGGGTATTCACGATCTAATGCAACAGGTCTAGTATCATTGTAAAAATGCAAAAGTGTAAAATCAACATGTTGTAGTATTGTAAGATTTTACACTTTTGCATTTTTACAATGATACTAGACCTGTTGCATTAGATCCGGATCTGGACTTTCCTTTGAAAATAAAACGATACGGATCTTAGTGACAGCAGTGTTATAAGCCCGTCTCTTTTTATCCTTGGGTTTGTAAATTTTCAATTTATTCTTGCCTTTTTTCTTTAAGCCTAGTACGCAGATCGAGACAAGACAAATTTTATCTCCACAATTTTAATCTCTACAAAACTTTTCCAAATCTCGCGCAAAAATTTGAAGTTGGAGAGATGAAATCTAATTTAATGTGTTTTTTAGTGTATCTCTGGAACGTGTTGTCTTACAAAAGTCGTTCATACCTTTTTGGAATCTCCTCTTGATGATCTCAAGACAAGCATCACCACCTTTTACATAAAATCAGAATTGACAAAAATCACTTTCTTTCTTTCCCGCAAAATAATGCTTGTATCATTATTTTTCCTGGCAAAATTTAGTGGAGACATTTTGAAGAGCAATTCACAATAGTATGAATTTTGCGCGCGAACTGCGTACTGCTCGGAAAAATATCCGGGACAAAATTTGTCCCAGGACAAAAAATGTATGGGAGACAAAATTTTTCCCGATCTGCGTACTAGGCTTTACACTATAGCTCACACTACCTTACCATAAAAAGCCATCTACTCGCCAGTGTAATAACTGATTTTTGGATCTTTGAAATAGATCCAGATAGAAAACAGGATCCCAAATTGTTTTTGTAATACATGTTAAAACTTAATCCAGATCCGGATCCACATAGATTTGTGAACAATAAAACGCACCTATTATGGCTAATGATCGTGTTTGTTAAATTTTCAAGAATTTGTAATCGTTTTTCTATTGGTACACTCCTGACAACATTAGCCGTGTTTTTTTGGAAAAGTTATCCGTAGTACAGTAGAATTCTATATGAAAAACAAATACAACATCCGCAGTAGGATCACTGCTGATACTCGAATAAACGTCAAATCTCTATCCGCAGCAGGATCCTACTGCGGATGTTGTATCTGTTATTCATATAAAATCCTACTCTACTACGGATAACTTTTCCAAAAAAACACGGCTATTATCAACATTAAATAACCATCTATCTTTTAGAGGAAAAAGTATTTTTTGGAAAGAGCGCCCAACTTGTCGAGTTTTGGAAGCTGAGTAATGTCAAAGATTCTCGAGAAAACCTCTCCAGATGAGTCTTGAAACCAAAGGACGCTTTACATCTTCCGTTTACCTCTCTTTTCCATACTCCCCCACGGAGGTACGGAGCACAGCTGTCCTAAGATTTATTCCCCTCGACGGTACATAACCCTTATTCCTTCCTTCATGGTACGGGGAAAAACCTGTCTGCCAGTCCTTATCCCATCTTTTTAGCTCCCCTACCCACTCCACTAAGGTGCAACACGACCCGTACCGATGTTAAGTCTGGCTGGGGGCCCAAATCAATATACTAGCTAAGTCGTTAACGAAGTATCCGGATTAACTAGCCTTATCTGTACATGAGAATCTCTGTACAGGCGGAAGCCTTTATTCGCTACTCGCGAGACGAGAAAAGAAAAAAATGAACGGATAGTTTCCTAACCTAACTTAACCTAACTAAAGGTTCAAAAATGTATTTTCCATTTGATGATTTATATGGATTATGAATAATAAAATACAGATTTTGATTTTTCGTATGCCATAGATACTTCCACAGGATTTGGTGGCTGTTGTTCGCTACACTCAAAAGTCGACACTCAGAAATTCGTTATATTCAAAAAGTCTCATTTTATTGTAAACTTCCGGAACGTTCGTATTTTAAAGTATAACCAAGAAAAGCATAGAGATTACATCTGACATACTTTTTTAAAGTTAATTTTTCAAACTAAAATGTTAAAAAAAAGAAACGTTAGATTTGATTAACATGTCTCTCCCTCGAAATCTGTATTGTGACCGAAACCAATACTTGTTCTAGTTAGAGTAAGTAAACATATAACTGTCGATTTTTAAAGAGATATGTACCTAAAATCAATTTAAATCAGAATCCGTATTACGAATACGGAAACGTAACCCAAAAAAACGATAAACAAGAAAACGATAGTCTTGACATGATTGATTATGAAAATAACGCCAAATAAAACCAATTAATCCATCTTTTTGAGTACGTCCAATTTCCTAAGCTCAATCCATAAATTTAATAAATATGCAACAGTTACATAATATTCATAATTGTCAAAAGATCGCCAAAAACACTAAGCAGTCGCAAACGAAAACGAGGATCGATTTCAATGAATGATAATAATAATCCGTAATACGGGCTCTGAAAAACTAAATTTTTTTCTGATCTCGAACATAACTGAAAAATCTTTGCATAAGACACAGCGGAAACAAATATGCATGAAGAATTCCATCAACTGCGACACTAACAATATAAATTAAAACTAATCTGTAATGAAATAAAGGTTGTAAATACATACACAGACCAAAAAACATAAATGTTAAAAAAAGAGCCAAGTTCTTCTATACAAAAACCTTTGTGTGACAAGTCAGCCGTGAAAAGTACTGAGATCTAAAAGCATGCCAAGTTCTTACTTCATGAAGGTTTAATACCGAATAATATTGAAACAGCTACAATGTAATAGAGAAATTTTATTATTTAATGATTAATGACTAAAATTTGATGGGCTTACTGGTCAAGTTTTCAAAACCTTTTGAATTGGGCATAAAAAAACTTGCCTCTTGTGCAAAATTACAAGATTCTACGATGCCGGGAAGTGCTCCATAATTTTGATGATCTGTCAGTCAGTCAGTCAGTTACGGTTTTTGTGATTTTTGAGGCCTTATATCTCAGGAACGAAATGAAATTTGGTGAGACGCCTGTGCCTGACTAGCTTAGCATATATTCGGAGTTTTAAGTTTCTGACTTCATTGGTACTGAAGATAGGAAGGGATCAAAAATCGCCTGAGTTTGTTCCTGTAAAAAGGGTGTAGTGCCAGAACTTGGCTGGGCACTACCGTGTCCTTTGATATGTATAAATCTTTCAAGGTCAGTCGTTTAAATCTAATAGTTTTTTAGAGAAAAATTAATAAAATTGTAAAAGTACCACGTTTTCCTGAAAATATCTTGTATATGTATATTCAAATCAATATGTACACATGTAGACTCGCCTTATACTGCTAAACAATTTCAAACATTTATTTCTTCTTTTTTAGTTTAAATCTATCTAGAGCTGTTGGTTTGCTTTTCTCAAGTGGAATAAAGTTTTCAGAGTCTTCAACTTTAGTCTCGGCAATAATTTCCTTTTTCTTCTTCCGAATGTCTTGAATGAATTCCTAAGGAAAAAAAGTATAATTAAACTTTGTTGTTTGAAATAATTTTATTCTTACTTTTCGTGCCATATCTTTGACAATTTGTTTGTTTCTGGCTGCTTTCACAGTACCACCACGACCTTTCATTTTGTGTCTAGATTTGAAGTCTATCTGTGGAGGTTTAAGGAAGAATAATTCCTTCTTAGCGTCAACCTTTTCTTGCAGTGTTGGTACATCAACACCAACAATTTCGTTGGGATTGAGAGAGATTAATTCAGGAGGAATCTTCTCTAGAAGTGCATGCACTTCATATTCCTTTCGTTGTTGCTTAGTTTGGAAGGGGTTGTCTTCACGAGCATCGTAGTTAGGCTCTCCAGAACCAGGCACAATTATTGATTGGAAACCTTTTTTAGTGGACAAACCAAGAATGTCCTCGTACGGGCAGAATCGTAGTCCATGAATGAAATCATCACATCGTTGTTGTAGATATGGTTCATTATCTTTTCCAACAAATAAGTTTTTATACGTACTACAAATATTTCCAGTCGCAAATCCCAGTACACCTCGTTGTGAGACGTCCAATTCATTTGCAGGCATTCTCAATTTGTATTCCGCCAAAGGCCCGCTGAGTTCTCTTACATCCCAAACTTTGATTTTCTTATCCAAGCCTGCGGTCACTAAATGTTGACCTTTCGGATCGACGGCCAGAGCCGACATTGGCGTCGGATGGCAAAGTATTCCAGCCAAAGATTCCCTCACTTTTGGTGACCACATCGTCACTACACCCTTTCCTCCACCAACACAAAGAACTCCATTGGAAGGATTGCTACGCATCATACGAATGTCACCCAATTTTGAATTAAAGTGTCCAACGAGTTCGCCTATTGAAACATCAAGCCAAGATAGGTACCCTTGACTGCTGGCACACGCAAGAAGAAAATGATATGGAAGGAATTCCATTTTATTAACACGATACAATTTTTTCACGCAATGCAGTTCGGTTCCTTGGTTGTCATAGATATGGACCCAACTTTTTTGGGCACAGGCAAACATCGTTTCAATATGAAGCCAAGACACCTCTGAAATTTCTTCCATAGCGTTGAATTCACAATGCAGTCGCTTTGTGATCCAATCAAATGCTGCTACATGACCCATGCGTCCACCCAAAAGTAAATGCCGCCCATTCTTTGTGTATCGCATCGAGTATGGTCCAAAATCTAAATTTAACTTAAAGAGTTTGGACGCAGTAGTTATGTCAACTTTATCGGCTATTTCGGATTGTCTATAGTTCTTAGTGCTTTCACCTTCATCGGGTATAATAAATCTATTGAAAAAATTATTGTAAAAAATGTTAGCATCATAAGGATTTTTCCAAGTAATTTAATATTATGGACATGCATATGTATGTTTGCAAAGTCGACAGAAACTGCTATTTTCATTCTTGATTGAATTTTAAAAATTACCACAAACAGCAAAATTTTGAACATGAAAACACCAAATAACTTTTGTCACGATTGAGCGAATCGTACATAATATTGTCTAGGTGTCGTCAGTCTTTTAAAAATACCCATTTGTTACTTTCATTAAGTTTTAACTCATTTGGTATTTTGTATATAATACTCAAGGGATTATAATGTGGTGGTGTGAAACAATACGATGCACATTGATATTGAAAGCTTGTACATCGCAATAGGAAAGGAAAATGTAAAAAAGCAAAATATTCAACTTTCGAATAGTGTTGATTAAGTAAATTCTACTACTCTTCGGTGACGTATGGATCTATTCAGACAAAAAGCCTGTCAATAAACAGCTATCGTTCTTCAAGATATTTCTTAATCAGCATTTTCAGGCCTTGAAAAATGGGGCGTTAGTGTAATTGCTCCATAATTAAAGGGGAAGCAAGATTTGTCATTAGTGATTGTAAGAAGATTTTCTCCATAAAACTTTTTAAGGCTCTCAAATACAGGAGAAATAATTACACTATGTGGCACAATCGAATATTCAGCAAACTGCGCTGCTAGCAAATTTGATTTTTCTTGCGAGCCGACAAAGCTCAAAGTTCCAATCTGCCATAACTTGTGCATAGTACAGCTTCAAAAAAAAAATAAAAATAAGGTCACAGGATCTGATAGCTTATTAGCATAGCTCTTCGCACATGGAGGTGATTTTTTGGTATGGTTGGAAAGAAGCATGTCCTGATGACTTAACCATCAGTTCCATTTGCCCAATCTACAAAAAATTGGATATGTTCTGCAAAAACTATGGAGGCATATCTCTGCATAACAACGCGTATAAGATCCTATCCAAAGTATTTTGTGACCGTCTTAAGCCGTTCTGCAACACTATATTGGGTAAGTACTAGTGTGACTTCCGAGCTTTGAAGACGCCGAGAACAAGGCCAAGTAAATATAGCCATCAAAATAAATATATAAATTTGGTGTCGCAACAGCTCTAAGAGTGACTTACAACTTTAAACCATTCCTGGGTGCATGTTACCAGAAATGGAGAGGAACTGCAATTTTCTGCCGATTCCGAACGTCTTATGAGCAGCACTTTTCATGACAATAGATACTCTTGGAGGATTTGTGAATTCCTCGCAAGAAAAACGAGAAGGCTCCAGAAACCACATTTTGGTGTTTAAATAATACGAAAAGAGCAGCGTTCTCTATGTTCTTCACTTAATTTAATTATATGATTATAATAAAATTATATTATAATGATAATCGTTTCAATAAAATTCCAATTTTCGTTTCTAGAGCCTTGTGGTTTTACTGGCATTTTAGTAAAACGACTATCGGAATAAGGGTGAATAACTCTATCAACTAAACAAAGACTGCATTGGCTCAACAATCGTCCAGCTAAGAGGGACTTCGAGTACCAACTCAAAGGTACGAAGCGACGAGCCATTGCGGTTGCCAGAAGGCTTATATTGCTATTTAACCTGCACAATAAATTAAATTTGTGAATGTAGGAAGACGAAGGTGAATAAAAATCAAATAATTAGTAGGGAAATTGTTTTTCAACTTTTGGAACCGAATAACGACCAATGTGTCCAAGTTCGGATTGGGAACTAGCTAGAGAAAGAATAAGTCTTTTTTTAACATTTTTAGAAACTAACTCCTTAAGTCGAAGAGAATAATAAGAAGGAAAACCTGATGTTAGAGAGACCTATTTTTTTAAAAACAACAACAATGTTAGACTAAGAATGTAATAAGTTATAATATACATACACGTAACGTGGGTTGGAGTTGCTTTGGCTGAACTTACTATCTTACATTCGCAATATTTAAAACACCAACGGATAGTGGAACTTGTTACCGGCTGTACATTTCTGGATATTCATGTTTGCTAATTCAAGTTAAATAGCAGTTTGAACTTTTTATTAAAACCACATCACTTCGTGAACACTTACCCAGCATCTTCTTTGAGAAGGATTTCAGTTCTGGCCGCCTGTTCCGTTGCATACTCATGATATACTTCCTTTTTCTTAAGCTTTTCTCTGAAGAAATTTGTTTTGACGCCACTAGTTTCTATTTGTGGACCGCGGGAATGTTTTTCCAAGAGTTCCTTTGGAATTTTAGATTTACGTGGAGGAAGTGGTTTTTTGGCATTTTTTAGAAGTCTTCGTAATGGTTTGGCTTTGGATTCCACATTAATAACTTCACCTTTGAATTTTTGATCCTTTTCTTTTTTCAATTTTATTTTCTTCACTTGGGATTCATCAACGGGTTTGTCAAAGTAACGGGCTGTAGTTTTGTTTTTCGGTTTAAATTTGAGTGGTTTTGAGTCAAGATCTTCATTATCCATCTTAAATTATCTTATTTTATCGAAATTTTAATTTTTGGTCTTGAAAAGAAAACAATCCACAACGTGCTTAGCTCACAGTTTAGGCCTAAAATTTTTGACATAAAAGACAACTACGATAGGGTAAATGCAATATTGTTTGGCAATACGAACTGTATTATCGCATGTAGTTTTTCATTAGAATTCGGAGCCTTTCACTCCGTCCATCCTAATGAAATATAAAATTGTATTAAATTTACAAACATCACCACATAAAACTGGTCGTCATAATTAAATATCTAATGAAAATATAACTTAAGCCAAATCCAACCTTGTCTCGTGGGGTTTGCTGTGAAGTTTTCAATGTTTTTAAATTCATTAAAAGCTATATCTAATTAGATAGAGAGAAAAGAGCAAAATGCAGAAGAACTTCATTTCTGCATTATAGTAAATTCGAGAAATGCAGAAGTCAAGATTATAGTAAAGAACGAACATATTCATCTTTATTATAGCATCTTCGTCTGCATTTTGTAAATTTGCGACATTTTCACATTCTTCTATATTTTTTTTTAACGAGCGTATAGTATGAAAAAAAAACATTAAGGGTATTCATGTAAGCGCGGAAAACCCTCGTAAACCAGATAATTTTATCTCCGCAGAAATGAGCTGTCAAAATTTGTATGGGAAAAAGTTTCTGCAAATCTTATAAAATTATCTCACAAATTTGCTGTGAAAAGTGCAGAAATAAACCTCGTAAGCTAAAGAAGTATGGATTCTGACTTTTAATTTGACATTTCACAAACTATTTCCCGCATTTACGCAAGTATTTCTTAGGGGGTGTTCATGAAAACATGCTGCGGAATCTTTCTACAAAGCGGAAAATTATCTCGTTACATGAATACCCTTATTAAATCGAAATGGAAGATAACGTAGGTAATCAATTAACTATACTGCATGAACACATCCCTAAAAATAGACGCGTTTTTTATGATATGGATCACAGTGACAGTAGTGTTGTATGCTCATCTCTCTTTTGCTTATCATTAGGTGCGTTTTATTATTCACAAATCTATCTGGATCCGGATCTGGATTAAGTTTTAACATGTATTACAAAAACAATTTGGGATCCTGTTTTCTATCGGGATCTAATTCAAAGATCCAATAGAAAACAGGATCCCAAACTGTTTTTTTAATACATGTTAAAACTTAATACAGATCCGGATCCAGATAGATTTGTGAATAATAAAACGCATCTACTATAGCTTACACTACCTTACCATAAAAAGCCATCTACTCGCCAGAATTGTTTTTGTAATACATGTTAAAACTTAATCCAGATCCGGATCCAGATAGATTTGTGAATAATAAAACGCATCTAATATTTTGATTGAATTAGATAAGAGGTCTTAATTTTTTCTTCATAATAAAATATATAATAAAAATGTAACTTAAGCCAAGTCCAAACTTGTCTCGTGGGGTGTGCTGTGAAATTTTCAACGTTTTTAAATTCATTTAAAGTTATAACTGGACCGTAATTCTATAGATACCTACAAAAAACGCCCTTATTCTGTAGTTAGTAATCACCTAAAAAATGATAAGATTCACACAAGTAATTTACTATACTACATTACCACAACCCTAAAAGGACAATGCAGTTCGATTCTAACAAAAATGACACCTTAAATAAACTACCCTACCACCAAAAACCCAATTTTTCTACTCGCAACTGCACACTCGAAATTCGATAAGCGTAAGCGTGGCTGAGGTGGAGGAAAGAGTTGTAAGGTGAGTCGGTTAATTTCATTAAAAATTACGTATTTCAAGTGAAAATTTCAAGCAATAATAACATCATCAGCTTCTTTAGATCATTTAAAATAATAATTGGTGCTATTCTACAGTCGTGCGTCCGTATATCTTGAAGATAATATAATAAATTTCCCTTCCGAAGAAAACATTTTTCACTTATTTTTTGTAAAACAAGAGCGAGAAAAAAAATCACAGAGAAAAAGTAAGTTCGGTGCACAAAAATGATGTTTAATGAATTTTTTTACAAGATATTCAGGAAAAAATGGCGGCGAATTAAAAAATATTTTTTTTCTCAATAAAAATTATTTTATGAATAGAACAATAATATATGTGTTAGAAAGAAAATCATTATTTGTGTACGAAGTGAATTAATATATAACTTTTTATTAAATTAAAGGCTGATCAAATTGATAAGCCCAAAAATGAGCAGCTCTGAGGAAGTATCCTGGGTAACATGGTTCTGTGGACTTCGTGGAAATGAATTCTTTTGTGAGGTAACTGGTAAAATACACAAAGAATAGTATATTAAACTAAATGGGCTCTTTTTTTTATTTAAGGTTGATGAAGACTACATACAGGACAAGTTTAATTTGACTGGATTAAATGAACAAGTCCCAAACTATAGACAGGCTCTTGATATGATTTTGGATCTTGAACCAGGTGAGTGAAAAAATACCTACTTAAAGTTATTAGTAACACAGCAAAAGCTGGAGAATTGAGCAGTTTGAAATGAGCATTCAAAAGTACACTATGGTCAGGTTCTGTGAAAAATGTGTTGCTATGAAAACTAATTACTCTTGGTCGTTCAAAAGTTGTCTATTTCCATCAAAAGCTTGTGAAACTCTGTATTTAAATCAACTTTTCATTTTCCCTGATTTTTCTTTTCCTTTTTTTTAAATATTAAATACATATGTACTTAAAAAATACTACAATATTTGGAAATATTTTTTTTTAAATTTTGATACTTTAACAAATTAAGCGAAGTACTACTTTTCATTAAATTTTCTTCTCCCAAGATATGTACATTTACTACCCAGATACTTCAGACTTGCAGAATATAAACGAATAATTTAGCACTTTTACGTGAACAAATCCAGATTTCCATTAATATTGATCCTAACGTTATCATTCATCGACTGTCTCGGTAGTAACATTTTTTTCTTCTAAGAATTATTTAATTAGGATAATTGAATGAGAAGTTGTGGAACTAAAGCGGACTTTTGGCATTAATTAATTTGTTTGTTGAGAGTAAAAAACTAAGGTTATGTATTCACACATTTAGGAAAACATTTTTTATTGTTAAGGATCGACTTTGATTGAAATTTCTTCAGAACCCTATTAATTTGAACTTTATTGACAAACGACTTAGGGGCCAGTTAGTCAAAGTCAGTCAGAAAAGTCCATCAGAAAAATTGCAACAATCGAAATCTGAAACATTTTTCTGATGGCCGGTTATAGCTACCAATAATTTTACGTCAGAAAACAAACAATTTTTTCTTGTCATATCATCAGAAAAAATTTTTCTGATGCATTCAGAACAGAAAAAAATCGGAACACAAAAGAAAAACGAAATGGAATATAGGGTGATGGCACCTAAGGTCGGCCACCTCCAGTAGTCGGCCACTTCGTCGTAAAGTACAGCCTAATAGTAAAGGCCTTCGTTCAACTTCCAGGCAAAAAATATTTTCTAATAGGCTAACGGTTTTTCTTCCTGTGTGCAAAATTTCATTCAATTTCAGCCGCTGGTTTTCTTGTAGAAAATAAAAGTTTGCGTCGAGATTTCGTTCGTTGTGTTTTTATGCTTTTTCGAACAAAAAAAATTAGTGGAAGTAAGTTTTTAAAACAGGTTTAATTGGCAAGATATTGAAGGTAGGTGCACTATGTGTTCATTTTTTATTTGTTTATAGTTTATATTTGAGTATTTTCGCTAAAAAACTTAAAAAATATTTTTTTGTTATTAACTACAAGGGGGGCCGCCCTCAGAAGACATTTTTTTTTCGATTCTTCTTAGCTCGGCCCCCCCCGGCCGACTACTGAAAACTACTCATATTTAGTTTTTTTTCAACTGAGTATGCAAAGTGAAGGGAAATTGTATTCTCTTTTAATTCCCACAAATACTTTGAACAAATATTGCATGGTTTCATTAGTCGGCCGCCTGTTAACGTAAAGGGAGAAGGGGTGGCCGACTATAGACAACCAGTATTCTTAGGTCGGCCTATTACGATTTGTATGTAAGGCTATAGGATTACACATGTAAGATTTACTTAAATAACTTACTAGTGTTATTAAATTCTTGACAAAAAACTTGAATTAATAGTTTAAGTTATTAACAGAATATTTGTTGCCGATATGGTAGATCCGTAAGGGAGTCTCAGGACCAGATTTCTGCAAATTGTTGCGAGACAAGGTTGAGTGTTTTTCTCGAAAGCCGATTTGCATATCAGGGATGATGGAATTTTCACAGCAGAATTTCTTCAGTCTTCGGAAGACTACTTCTTCCAGTAAATTGCTGATGTTTTCGAGAATTGATATCAGCCTGTACTTGGAAACTAGGTTGGAAGCACCTTCCTTCGGAATTTTAACAATCTTCGCTGTTTTCTCTTCTGGGAGAAGTAACAGTAATTCAAGCAGCTGTTTAAACTGTTTGTAAGGAAAGTCATTACGATTACTGCATGAGCAACCTTTTCAGGATGTAGTAGGAGACACCATCTGGCCCATTAGACTTTTTTGGCCTAGAATTGCCGATGATTTCGACATCTTCTCTAGATTGGATAAATTTGAAACATCGGTGGAATCATTTGCTGGATTGATTATATTAAAATTGATCGTTCGAAGTGTTTGTTGAACTGTTGCCTCAACTTCTTGTAATAAATTTGAGTCAGTAGGTGGATACGGAGTGAAGTTTCCTTCAAAGTAGTCGGCTAACGCTTCCACCTTGTTTGGGGGAGAGGTAGCTTCAGTATCACTGCTGATGATGGTTTCCTGTATTTATGGCTGTTTTCCTATGGATCCTATTGATGTTTTAAAAGCATCACGTCCTGATTTGCAATCTTTTCTGGTATTGGATATTATTGTGGTATTAAATAGAGTTCCGGAACATGATGTTGGCTTGCGGTAGCTCATTACAAACTATCTGTAAGTTTCTGTTGGTTGTATTCAGTTCACTTTGATGGATCCGCTAGAGATGTTTTCTTATACCAATGAAGATATGAAAATTATTTCGGTTTAAGTGGAGTGATTGAATTTAAGGTGCGTTTCGCCTTGGAGTTGTGGTCACTTGATTTTTTAATTGATTCGTTTTCTTAGAAGCTGGCAGTGAGCATAGAGACTCTGAAAGTACTCGGGAAGGTGCTGGTACCTATCCTTTGACGTTCTAGACTGTTTTTGCTTGTCCAAGGCATTAGATAAGGCATGTTAAAATTGACAATCGCTGCATCCATTTGGGTAGCCAGAAGATTCCTGTCTGAAGGTATAAGAGTTAAGATGCCTTCGATGTGCCTGTGAAGTCTATCAATATCCATCCGTCTGAAATTCTTGGGAACTTCTGTTGTAAAGTTTACGGGTTGGTTGAGATTGATCGACAGTTGAACAGCTTCATGATCTGTGTGACTGTGCAATAATGTACACATATAATTCATGAACAGTGTGTACTAGGTTCGAGGAAGCCAGGAAGAATTCCAGCGTTGAGGGGTTCTGGGAAAGGTGGGTTTGTGTTGTGAAACAATCACTAAAGAGTACTGGTCATTGTTGCCGAACATGTTCCTGTTCTATTAAAATTGTGTTTTGATAGTTATTAAATGCTAAAATGCTTCTTAGATACTTTTTACTATTGCAAATAGTATGAAAATATAAATTGTCGAATAGAGGCCGACTACTGGATACCTATGCGGCCGACTACTGAAACTGAAAGGGCCGACTACTCAAGAATCGCACTTTCATCTCCATAAAGGTAAATAATTTGTTTCATGTAGTAAATATACTTAATTCGTCTAGAATTTCCCAATCTACACATTTCAATTAATCATTAAAACTGATAACTCTATCAAAAACTTAAATAAGTGATTTTTAAACGCTAATCAAAGATAAAAAAAAAGTTAACTGGCCGACTACTGGTGCCATCACCCTATTTTGAGTTTTGGCAATCAGTTGTTCAGAAAAATCAAATTCCATCAGAAAAAATATTTAAATCCATTTTCTGAGTAAATTTAGCAACAAAATGTTGTAATTTTTTTTATAAAAATTAGTCCAAGCAAGTATTCGTCTAATTGCATTAAAATTTTACTCAAAATCGAGTCGTAATATGGTCAAATTTGGAAGACAAAATTTTTTTTGATGGGCTATAACTGCCCCCTTAAACAAAAAATAGGTTCTGTATAAAACTTTGCCTACAGTTCAAATATCAAATTCTTGGTGGAACTCACAAGGAAAAACTATGTAATACAAAAGCACGAGATTTGTCTAGATTTATAGTTGCCCTCACAAATTGTCCTCCTTAACTTTGAAACAAATAGGTATTTAAATATCCGAAAAAATGAGACCTCAAGTGAATCGAATTTCTCGAAACAAATAATTGCATGTGAATCCAAAAACTTTCAGTCGCAGATTTTTGTCTGGAAAACTGATTAATTTGTAGTAGATAAAATAACTAGTGGAATGTTTATCGAACATACATACTTCTGATATTTTGTTCTTCTGAACTGGCTGTATTTATATAAAAGAAATTCTTACCTCGAAGTCAGCATAGATATTTCATGTTTTTGAGGAATTTGATCGATGCTGATTAATTTATTGGGAAAAAATAATCTCAATTTCTCCATTGAACTTTTGGCTGTGTGTTCTGTTTGCTGAAATTGTCTTTTGTTGTTGAATCCGGGAATCAGCTGCAGTTGTGGTATCAAAATCTCGACGGCAATATCTGTAAGTAGCATATCATTATTTGGTCTTACTTTACGTTATATTGAAAATAATTATCGTCAAGATGATCTCGTTTAACCTCAAAAGACGACTATTATTGAACGATAATTACTTAATATTTTTCCTTCAAATTTTTAACAATTTAATATTTTCTCACCTTTTTCGCAAGTTTTGCAAAACAAATTTGTTGGTGTAAATATAAAGGCCGCACTACTAGAATGTGGAAAAATTTACACTTCTCGAATTTCCCCCTCATTGTGATGTACAAGCTTTCAATACGAAATGGCATCTCCGAATATCATAATCCCTTGAGTGTATGCCAATTCTAAAACAAAAAGAAAAAAATGATTATCACATAGAAAATTAAAATATGCTTTAATTAAAGGATCATCTTTTAAAAATTTCCTTAAAAAGTAAATTAATATAAAATTAAAAAAGGAGTACATTTTTTTGTTCCATTTGAAAATGCTTCACTTCAGTTATAAACATTTTATAGCTCGTTTTGCTTCCAAACTACAACTCTTAAAATGTACATTAATTTTTATTTCCAGAGGATGAACTGGAAGACAACCCCCATCAATCGGATATGACTGAACAAGCAGCTGAAATGCTGTACGGCTTAATCCACTGTAGGTACATTTTGACAAATCGTGGAATCGCTCAGATGATAGAGAAATATCAAACTGGAGACTTTGGTCATTGTCCACGTGTTTACTGTGAAAGTCAACCAATGCTTCCACTAGGTAAGATTTTTTTTTTCATTTACACAAATTTAAATAATTGTTTTTTTTTTTTTTTTCATTTCAAAGGCCTTTCTGATATTCCCGGGGAAGCAATGGTGAAAACATATTGCCCCAAATGCATTGATGTTTATACACCAAAGTCATCACGTCACCATCACACAGATGGGGCATACTTCGGTACTGGCTTTCCCCATATGCTGTTTATGGTTCATCCAGAATATCGCCCAAAGCGACCCACCAACCAATTTGTTCCAAGGTAGGGTTTTTTTTTACCGAAAAACTATAATTGAAGAATTTGTATTGATTCAATCTTTCTTTTTAGACTTTATGGGTTCAAAATACACAGCTTAGCTTATCAAATTCAACTGCAAGCCGCAGCTAATTTTAAAATGCCACTTCGAGCGGTAAATTTGAAATGAAAACATTTAATATTAATTATATATTTTTTATTTTCCTCACAAATTTATTGCATTTACATTTATATACATTAAAAAAAAAAAAAAAAAACAAATTTCAATAATATTAACAATAAAGAGAAAAAATAATGTTAAAAGAAAAACAAAATGCCAAACTCTAATTGAATAGTAAACAAACAAAAAAGAATATAGAAAAAAAACGAGAACTAAAAATTTATTCGAAAAAAGCATTCACTTCTTGTTTTATAAAACATGCAACAAAAAAAAAAACGAGAGAAAAAACATAAAATCAAAATCACGCCACTATTTTCATTGTTTACATTAAATTTTATGTACTTTGATTTTTTTTTTGTTATTTAACATTTTGTGTAATTTATAAAAATTGTGTTCATAGAATATCTTCACACTTTCGTAGTTGTTTTGTGTATTTGTGTATTTGAATCTATTGGCAAATATTAAATCTATAACAACTGATTATATATGTATTTCTGTTCTTTAGAAATGTATGTTTAAAATTGATGATTTGAGTATCATAACACTGATTGTATGCGTGTTTGATTTACAAGTCTTACAAGTTACTGTTGACTAATCGAGCTTGCATTTCAAGGAAATTGAATTGCATTTTCTTTGGCTATTTAAAAGTGGCCTTGAAAAGTTGTAATTTAGCCAAACCTTTTATTTACCCCTTTGTTAATGCTCAGAACATGATTGAGTTTTTATTATGAAGTGTACATCATTTCTTTATTCAACTCAACAAAATACCCAATTCTAAAACGAAAATGTAATAGCTACCCTTCCCAATAATATATTAAAATTATGGGGCTTATTGTGAGTGTTGTTAACGTTCGATTCGATAAAAGTCGATAGTGCCAAAACGTTTGATGCGTTAAAATTTGTATCCCAAACTATTTAGTTAACTTAATGTTGTTGTAAATACGCATAAAAACACAGCTTATGGTATCTTATACAAGAATAATTTCAGATATCTTAATTTTTCGATGATCGATTTTCGACAAAAGTCGTCGATCGATTAACAAACGACACGCAATAGGGGCCTATATCCAATCAATAAAACAATGAATAGTCCATGTTAATGCAACAAACAGCAATACTATATGAGTTTTGCTGAGTTCAGATAATTTTGTTTGATTCAACTTTAATTTTGATTCACTTTGCATCGAATTCGTATATATATTAGCAGAAATCCAAAAACTAATTACTTCACATGGCTTCTGCACAAATTAGAGATATTCAATATAACATTTACCTTACATTTGTTAAGGGCATTTCTACTGCCGAAAGTGTAAGTTTTTCCAAACCAAAATTAATTTAGATAAAGTAATAGTACCCTTTGGTGTTGGACTGTCAGGCGGAAGGGGTCGTTTCCGATCCACCGACACTTAAAAACCATAAATATTTTTTAAAGGGTGCTACATATTGCGACAAAGGAACACAAAAAGTCATTCTCACCTTACTCGTTAGGACTCGGGAGAAAATTCTAGGTCCCCTTTATTTTTGCCGGCAACTTGCCTATACATTTTTTTTTAAATCCTGGTTGCACGAGCTGCTGCGCCACCAAATTAATTTTTCAAATAAGTATTTGGGATGATTTTTTGGTGATGTATTTCTGGATTTTGTTTGCGAATTTTCGCAATACGATACATTTCTAAAGAAGAAATATATACATATGTAATATATGAGGCGCTCGGAATAATTAATGTCTAGGTCCGCCTTGAAATTGGTGATTATTAATAATTTTGTGAAACTGTGTTTTTGGAATAAGAAAAAATCCAAAGTAGAGGGTTTATCATATTACTAACTGAGTACTTCAGTCGGAAGAGCTCAAAATTATCAAATTTAGCAAAAATTGATTTAAATCATTATTATTGTGAACGCCTGGATAGGTGCATTTGTAAAAAAAAACCTACTCCTGTATGTTAATGTTTTTAGCTTAAAGTAATAATACCCAGTTAATTTTCAGATTGAACTATTCTTCTTTTTATTTTATGATCCAACCATAAATCATAAACAAGTCCCCGTTTGTCAGGGCCAGGAAGGTCAGGTTTGAAAAAAAGTTTTTTTTTTTGTAAATTTGATTTCATTGCATTGGTATTAGTACAAAAACAAGAAGAAGATTTTTCTATTTGTTCACAGTACATGTGACATGTATGTATGTACACATCTAAAGAACTCTATAAATAGTGTAGATAGTTTAAACAGGCTTGGTCGGTTAAGATAATCTAGATTTTAAAGCTAATTTTGATAGTCCAGCTGTTCTTAGATAGTCCAGCCGTTATAGATAGTCCAGCCGTTATAGATAGTCCAGCTGTTTTAGGTAGTTCAGCTGTTCTAGATAGTCCAACTGTTCTAAATAGTTCAACTGTTCTAGATAATCTAACTGTTCTAGATGGTTTTTCTAGACTAGATAATCTTTAAATGGTGTAGTGCATTGTTTAGGGTATCAAATGTGAATGAGGAACAATTGGAAATATTTCATAACATTTGTAACTTGTTTTCAAAACTAAGCAGAAAAGTTTAAAAAGCTTGAACCTTAAAATATTATCAAATGTTCAAGCATATGTATTCTTAACATAAACAGTGGATCGTCAAAATGCAGTAATATTAATTCATTTCGGGAGAAGGTTGTTGGAAATATTTGATTTTAAAAGCTCACTTCTCCACATGCAATTTTGTTTGTTAACTCACTAAAGGCAGCTATATTTTTGCATTAGTAACTTTTAACAATTTCAACACGTTTCACGATTCTTACATGGCCAAGCGTTAAATTAACATAGGTACACAGTTAACTCTGTTATGTTTGTGATTACAACAAATCCGGAAAGTTAATTGAATGACTCTATAGGTATAAAAACAAACTTCAAATAAATATTACGGAATCTTATTTAATAGTCGAAAAACCTGATATCCTTTAAATGCTAAAATGCATGATGACCAAGAGATGTGATTGCATTATTTTTATTTTCAAAAACTCAATGAATCCACTGCTTGATTCCTTCACAATCCCGTTTATATACATTAGACCATATACATAATTACTTAATAATACATATTAGTTAATAATATAATTAAACATTAGCACTATCGATTTGGTACGGATTGTTTAATTGTACTACAAATATGTTTGTATGTATGTAGTAAAACCCAAAATCAAGCACAAAAAGAAACGAGTGTTTTATGTTGTTAGAAACGCTGTGAATAATACTAGTGTTGGTGGTAACATTGAAGAAAAACGAACAAAAAATGGTAATTTGTATATTTCAACGTGAATTAAAAATAAATTACTTTTCAGGATTACATTGCTCTATGTCAGGAAATCTTAAGCCGACCCGAACCCGAGGCAGAGTAGTTAGCAGGCAAAGCAGCAAATTCTTAATTATTTGAATCTGGGAAACTATTTTTTTAAGTTCCTCCTCAAAGTCATGAAAAAGAAGTGACAAACGGTTATGTGTTCCCTCCTTATCAGTGTTGTGATATGTATATAGTTTAAGGAGATGATGTCGTTGCGCTTCCTTTTTTCACAAAATATTTCTTTTTCGTGCTCCTTTTGTTGTATATTCTTGTATTTAGCTCCAAACAACAAGCACCTTTTTGATGTTGATTGTCCATCTATGTATGTATGTATATGTACGTATGTACATATTCTTTTTGTTTCTTTTTGTATTTTTACTACATGATATATTATTTTTTATCTGAACGCGAACTTACTTCCTTTTTTTTACCCCCGTATCAACCCTTGTTGGAATACAAAAGCAAATTATATTATACGAAATTATTCAAATATAAATAAATTTCCTTATTAAACAAAAAATGCAAAAAACAAGTGTTTGTTTTATTCTTTTATGTTTTTCGTATATTTATGTTTATAGTGTGTTTTCTTTTTTCTTTTCTTTTTCTTCTATCCACAGCGTGGTCCACAAAAGGACGAAGAAGGCGAGGCTAATGACCGTCCAAATCGTATATAGAAAGAATATTGTTACTAAGGTACAAACAACCACACATAAATGTATAGGAGAAAGGGATAGAGAATATATAGTAATTTTTATATTGGCCACGCTTGTAATATTAAAAAAAAAAAAACTTAAAAATCTCCTTAAATATTTAATTTAAAATGACACATCATCCGCTTGATTCAAAATAAATTTTTTTGTATCATCTTTTATAGCTCTTTTCATCACCATATTTTTTTTATATTTCAAATTTCGCTAGTCTTTTGAGGCACTGACATTGTATGAACATATATCCAAAAACACTTACAGTCGATGTTTAAAAAAAAACGACTCGTGTCATTGTTTAAAAAAGCGCAAATTATTTGTTCATAGCTTTTTTAATATCGATATTTATTTTAAGTGTGCAATTGATACAGTTAATGTAACATTGGTCTGAGAAGAAATTATTTTTTGTTGACAACCGACTTAATAGAAATAACTGATCGAAAAAATCCACTCTTCTCATTCAATTTTGCATTTGGTTTATTGTTTTAAATTTGTATTTATATAGGTAGAATGTACATATGAATATGTTGATAATAAATATAAAATTTCGTTCAACTCTGCCACAAAACAGATGATATTCCCATTTACCATTAACAGCTTTTTCTCTCCTAGATTACAATCAAAGAGTTGGCATAGTTCCTTGTCTTACATTTGAATACTCAGGAAGGACAAGACATTTTCGAACAAGATAGGTGAAGTAGAATTACGGACCAGGGGCTTATTGTAAATTTCAAAAGAAAAGGTAAAAAACGATAGTCATGGCATACACCGTTTATGGATTACGATGTTCATTTTTATTTTTATCCGCCAGTAGAACCAAATCAAACAAAACAAATTTGAGACAGCCTATAATGGAGCAAAATCCTAAACGCATATCTTGCGAAAATTGTGTAAAAATAATAGTTCCGAAAAAAATATAAAATTTTCTGTTAAGTAGTATCTTGAAATGCAGTCGTAAAAGAAAACTTGCATGGTTTTAAAAAGCAACTATCATAAAATGTAACTATAACGAGGGGTTTTGAATGATTATCGTAATGCAAAGTAAGGGCCGAGGTTTTGGGGTTACAAGGCCTACAATTATGTTCTAGGTCGCGTGGAAAAACGTTAATTTTCTTTGTCGCACAGTGCTATTCAATAATATACGAAAAAAGACGACATGGCGAAAAGAACAGAAAATGTGAATTTTAATAAAACGAATTTCGTATGTAAAAAGCGTAAATTTACTTATGTATCTGCATCTGCATCCAATTGATATTTGAAATGGAGCTTCCAATAAATCAGTTATGATCAAGTCAATAAGTGCTGTAAGCTTGCAAAAAAAAATATATATACTACGAAAACAGTTGCATAATGCATAAATGAAAATCTCTGTATATAAAAATGCGAAGCCATTTAGCCAAATATTAAAGTTATGATGCAACATCCACTTGCATTTGCGTGTTGTGTGTTGATAACTCACCAATTTAATAATCGATATCTTTTTAAAAGAAAAAGGCTACATTGCGAAATTTTCAATTCTTACACTGAACTCGGAAAGCTCCTATTTTAAATCTTGGGAATGTTTCGTATCACGATTGAAAGAAATATTCAGCTCTCCTCGACACCGAATAATTGAAGAGAACTCTTGCCCGTTTAATGAAAAATTACGTTCTACGATTAAAGATTGGACAGAGTCTCAGGCTTCTTAAGACAAATGGCATTCATTTTTAATTTCATTTTTTTTTTCAGTTTTATGACTACACTAGGTATGTAGTATACACATAGATATACATATGTATATGTAGCTGTTTTTTTACTACACCAAATGAATTTTGTTATTTCTGCAATATATTTCCTTAAAAGTGGAACTATCTGATTCTTGCTTCGGATGCTTCAATTTCAAAAGGATTTGTCAAAGATACATTTTCGCTAGACTATTAGATCTACGTACCTAATTAGTTAATCTTAGACAATTTAAATCAAGGAAAGCGTAGAAGGATCTCCACAGAAGCAATTTAAAAGGCTTACCCCACATGTGCTTATGAAACGAATATGAGCTAAACGTCGCTGGTTAGCCGTTTTTATAGTCCACACAATTAAATCTCCCGAGTCATACACTTCCGCCGAATGCTGTCCTTACTTTGGATCCTGAAACAAAAAATTTATTTTATTGGACGTTGTTTTCATGTCATGAAAAACTCACACTTTAAATAAAAAGGAGGCATTTCAACGACCCCATCCGATTAATTGCTTTCTTGAATTGGTTTGACTTTTTACCTCTTATAGTTTGTCCTGCCGAATCACCTTGTAGATGGAGATTGTAAAAAAAGCATTCAAGGTACAAACCAACGACTGAATCATTATTCGTACAAACATTAATAAAAGTAGTTTTTGATCTTCTGTTCTGTTCGGCTTTTTTATTTGAAATTTATTGTTTTAACATTTTTTCAACACTCACCTTTCATCGTAAATCCAATCATAGTTAGACGAAATTATTTGATTTTAATACTTGAAAATTTATGATTCTATAAAATTTGTAATACAAAATATAAACCTTTAAGTTTAAGTTAATGATAAGAAACAATAATTGTTTAAATCTTTCGTTTTCGAGTTCAACTGAACACGAATAACCTATATATATAAATATAATTATATACATTGAATACATAGAAACACGTTTATATAACAATGTGCATAAATAAAAACAGCATTTGGAATAAAAAGAAAAAACTTCAAATATTAACACTGTTGTTTTAGTATTTAATTATATACCTATGTACATACATTATGTAAGCACATCTCTGAATTAAGATATTGCTTTCTTTGGTTCCTGTCATAATATTAAGCTCTTTCATTGAATCCGGTTGGAAAATTTATAAAATCATAGACGTACATAGATATCGTAACTATTATATTGTTCATGGTATCTGTATTGTAAACCAATCATGAACGTGTTCTAACACGTATAAATTGCGAACCCTTCTATTGTTGATCAAAATCTCGACTTATATTCTTTTTATTTTTTGCGAAAACATAACTTGTCATAGCTACTTGACATTATTATAGTACCTTCACTGCTTTATCGGCTGAACAGTCGTTTTTGTCCCTTTTTTTAATTTTACATAAAATTATGTACTAATTCGGCTTTCAGGTCAGTACTCATATCAATTTTAAGTCGAATTCTTTAATCCAGATGCTTCTATGATTTGAAGTTTTGCCTGATTTTGAAAATTACGAAAACATTTTTTTTGTACTTAAAACCGTAATACCTATTTGATAAAGAAAAATTGAAAAACTTTAACTTTTGGCTTTTTGTTTTTCCTTAATGTTAAGAGTATAAATTAAACAATTGACATAAAATAGTATTCGTCATTTTCATTTGTGAACTTCCTTTTGTATGTTTTATGTTTCGGAACGTGGAAAACATTAAAGCTTCTGGATTTTAACGTCGACTGCACATTTTTAAAAGAATTGAACTAAAAGCCAAACAAGTAAAATACTTATACTTAGAACTACTACCGTTAAATTAAGAAATTAATTAAATGGACAACATTTGCCGAATAGTATGTTTGGGGACATTTGCTCAATTCTGAGTTTCTATTTTGATATTGCAATGATAAGAAATAAGAGCAGGTCTAATTTTTTTATTTAATAAATCGTTTGAATATCATTATGATAATCACGATCGAAGGCTTTCCATCCTCTGCGATCCCGAGCACGCTATGTCCTTCACGATGGCGTGGTCTTTTAACCGGAGGTTCGGTCTTCGTTGTCCGCGTCTCCGCCAACCTGAAGGCTGGGACTCAGACTCTCTTAGCTGGAGCATTGTAGTCGCGTGTTACAGCTTTCTGGAATGCATCCACATCTTGGTACAGCTGATAGAGTTCGCGGCCTTATCTACTACTCCATTTGCCCTCCTAGCAAACGACCAAATATTCGTGGAAAAATTTTTCTTTCGAAAGAGCCCAGTATTTTCTCTCCAATTCTGCTTATAGTCCAGCACTCGGCGCGGTAAAGCAGGGGCCCTATTTTGTATTACGAAACGAGCGGCAAGTCAACGATACTGAGGAATACGATAATCACGACAAAGAGCGATTAAGTAAAACCAAAAAGGCGTACAAGAGATGTTGCCAACTTGGCCGAAAAAAGCATTTTTTTTTGAAGCGCAACCAACTTCTCGACTATTAGGAATGTCTAAAATTGACATACATAAATAAATGAAAAAAAATTATAAATCAAGAAACGATAAAACGAAAGTTAAACGATAGGTATATGGCAGTCGTTAGAACTAACGAGTATCGTTAAAATTAAACGATTCTCGTTAAACATAATCGCATTTCAACGAAGTAATTTCAACGATAATCGTTTTACAAAATAGGGCCCCAGGACTAGTAGTATAAGGGTTTTGTACAGCGCGCAGTTTGTCTTACGAGTGAAGAGTTTCAAACCCATTTGTTTTGTTAAACCGAAGTAGCAGCGGTTTGCTGGGGTAATTCTTCGACGGATCTCCACTAACGTGTCGTTCGTGGAGTTTATCTTAAGTAGAGGTATATGGATGAACTTCTTAACTACCTCGAAGTTTTTGTTATCAGTAATGACGTTTTGCTGTAATCGGTGGACAGATGTTTGTTTGTTGATAGGTGATAGTTTTGTATATAACCTATAATATTATCATGAAGCGTGATTTTGTATTGCGAACTCTACCCTGTTGGTGACGCATAAATTAGCGCTGTATTTTACAGTGGAGTTTAGGAAAAGATACAAAACAAGTAGTAAAACACCCATGTTCTGTATTCCGAGTGAAAGTGAATTGAAAACGAATTTCAATTTCATTTAAAATGAAAAGGCATGTTCTACATTCCGAGTGAATTCAATTCACTCCGAATTTATTTGTGAAATGTCATAATCAGCTGAAAGACAATTTGCATCATTTATTAAAACATTGTTTCTTGTGCATAACGAAAATAGATTCACTATTATTATTAATAAGTGGTAGAAGGGACGAAAATCAATGATAGAGAGTTTGTGGAAAAGTTTTACGTAGTAAAGCCATAATTTTAGATCTTCCAGAAGCAGCGTAAGTAAAAAATGGGGAATGAATTAACATATGGTCATATTTGAATTGTTTGTAGTTTCAAAAGAAGCTTCAGACTAAGCGAAGACACATTTGTTTACATTTTTGAAATAAATCCCTTAATAAAATCGACTTCAATTCCCTTAACACAAAATTTCTTCCTTCTTATTTCATAAATTGCAACAAAACTTTTTCTTGTCGGGAACTCTTTTGTATTTTCTTCTAAACAACAATTTATCAATCAATCAAATCAAAATTTCAAATCTTTATTTACACGTTTATCAATTTCACCAAATAAAACTAAGTGAATTGAATTCACCGTAAAACGCTATGTATTCGAAATGTAGAACACGAATAGTCATCTCCGAAAACTCAATTCACAAACTTCATTTCGGGTGGAATTCAGAACACCAACATTTCACATTCGGAATGAATAAATCACAAAAGTCATTTTATGCGGAATGCAGAGCATCAAAATTCACTTTTGTTGCTCGAATTCACAATAAGTGAAATGCAGAACATGGGTGAAAAAGAGAATATTTATATATTTATACTTAAGATGTCGCCACAAACTTTCGTCTTCTTGATAGTACTATAAGTTTTATATACAAAGGTGATAGCATATAATGTACTTGGTCTTGTCTTTACTTCAAGACCAACAAGTCTCGCCTGATCTTAAAAAGACGTGAACGACTCTATTACAGAGCATCGGGAATGGCCAATCGATATCGTCCTTATACCCCAACAAGTGGACAGATTTGTTGAATATAGTGCCCTCCGTGTTAACGCCTGCCCTGCGCACAATCTGCTCTAGAACGACGAAATACTGTGCATGTTTGGAATAGTTCGGAAATGTTGCTCCCCAGTTGCATATTGCACTGCATATTTTCCAATGTTACGCGAACATCATTCAGGTTTCCCAATTTTATTTTCGCTATAGCCTCCAATAGCAACCCAATTAAGATGAAAAACACTAAATGTGTTGATATTCAGAAATTAAGAAATATTTTTAACTATACTTTCGTTATTTTGAGGCGACGTTAATGCGACTTCTCGCATCTCGAAAGCAAAGTATAAATCAATGGTACCAAGTCAAATCTGCTGCAAATACGATTCGATTCGGCTTCCAAAATCAGTCTCTGACGATTAAATCAACGATAATTGATTGAACTAAAAACAGATGTAGCCAATGATCGATTGTATCGACCAAAACCGATTGTCTCCAATTACTTGCCGGCAACACGATTACACAGACACGTTCACTGAGGAAAAAAAAGCATAATACACACATACTTTTTTAAATTTTGTTTATTTTCTTACAAAAAGGAAACTATCATACAATGTTTACACTGTTTTTATAATTCAATAAAACAAAAGTGGAGATCCTCACGCATATCTTCGCCTTTTACCTTATTTATTTTAAGAAACTATTTTAGCTTAAAATCCTATCAAATTAAAATAAAAGAACGGTGGGCATTCCAAATGAAAAAATAGAAAATATTTTGATAAAAAAGACAATTTTTTTAATATGTAAAGCCCCTTCGTAAAAATCGAAAGTGCTTTTCTTTTATTTCTCAATTTTTTTCTTCTATTGAAACAATTCTAGATTCTTCATCTTTAGTCAGTCGAAAATGTTGACTGGATTTATAATTTTTTTCATAATTAAACAAAACTATTTAAAAAAATAAATGAAGAAAGCTCTTAGAAGTAAATCAATAAATTAATTTAAATTAAATTACAAAAAAAACATGATCTTAGTTTGTGTTTTGAAATGCCTTAACTTAGTGGAGATTTTTTTTTGTGTGAGCGCTTTAATTGGAGAGCTTGGGGTTCATGGTTTTTTAGATGCCCTCTCCATTTATTTCTCCCCTTCAATCTTATCTCTCCTGTATCTCAATGATTGGAACATTCGTCTCTTACAGTTCATCCTTTAAGTCGTCACCCTCTTCTGTTGGCGGCACTCCACCTTGTCCTTGGTACAGTTTCGCAATAATAGGTTGCACTATACTCTCCAGTTCTTTCTTTTGTTTCTTATATTCTTCTGGATCCGCATCAGCGTTTTGTTCCATCCATTTGATCTTTTCGTCGATGGCTTCTTCCATTTTGGTCTTTTCTTCGTCGCTCAATTTGGCACCGAGTTTTTCCTTGTCGCCGATTTGGTTCTTTAAACTGTAAGCGTATGACTCAAGTTCGTTCTTTGACTCGACACGTTCTTTCAGTTTCTTGTCTTCGTCAGCGAATTTTTCGGCATCCTTAATCATGCGATCGATGTCATCTGGTGTCAAACGGTTTTGGTCGTTGGTGATGACAATTTTTTCCTTGTTTCCTGTACCCTTGTCTTCAGCACTTACTTGCAGAATACCGTTGGCATCAATTTCGAAAGATACTTCAATTTGTGGGATGCCTCTTGGAGCTGGTGGAATGCCTGTGAGATCGAATTTACCAAGTAAATGGTTGTCCTTTGTCATTGGACGTTCACCTTCGTACACTTGAATGGTCACTGTGTGTTGGTTATCGGAGGCAGTGGAGAAAATCTGTGATTTCTTTGTTGGAATGACCGTGTTACGTGGGATCAATTTAGTCATCACACCTCCGACTGTTTCAATTCCCATAGTCAAAGGATTCACATCAAGCAAAACAATCGCATCAGTATCTTGTTCACCAGATAAGACACCAGCTTGAACAGCGGCACCGTAGGCAACAGCCTCATCGGGATTGATTCCTCGAGAAGGTTCCTTGCCTCCGAAGAAGTCCTTGACCAATTGTTGTACCTTTGGAATACGGGTGGAGCCACCAACCAAAACGATTTCATGCACATCCTTCTTGTTCATGTCAGCATCCTCTAAGACCTTTTGCACTGGCTTCAATGTTGAACGGAACAAATCCATGTTCAATTCTTCGAACTTGGCACGGGTCAATGTCTCGGAAAAGTCCTCACCTTCAAAGAACGATTCAATTTCAATTCTCACTTGATGACTGGATGAAAGTGCTCGTTTTGCTTTCTCGACTTCACGACGCAATTTCTGTACGGCACGGTTGTCCTTGCGGATGTCCTTTCCACGTTTCTTCTTGTACAACTTAATGAAATGATCCATTACTCGCTGATCGAAATCTTCACCACCCAAATGAGTATCACCGTTGGTAGCAACGACTTCAAACACTCCATTATCAATGGTCAAAAGGGACACATCAAAGGTACCACCGCCCAAATCGAATACCAACACGTTCTTTTCGCCTTCCTTCTTGTCCAGACCATATGCAATAGCAGCGGCAGTTGGCTCGTTAATAATACGCATAACATTCAAACCAGCAATAACGCCAGCATCCTTGGTGGCTTGACGTTGGGCATCATTAAAGTAGGCTGGAACTGTGACCACAGCGTGTGTGACTTTTTTGCCGAGGTAAGCTTCAGCAGTTTCCTTCATCTTACCCAAAACCATAGCGGAAATTTCTTCGGGAGCAAACACTTTGTTACCCTGCGAGGTGGCTACACTAATATGTGGCTTTGAGTTCTTTTCAACAACCTTGAATGGGAAGAATTTGATGTCATGTTGAACGTTAGAGTCAGACCATTCACGCCCGATCAAACGCTTGGCATCGAATACTGTATTCTCTGGATTAGTAGTCAACTGATTCTTGGCAGCATCACCAATAAGACGTTCGCCGTCGGCAGTGAATGCAACATATGATGGTGTAATACGATTACCCTGATCGTTGGCAATGATTTCAACACGTCCATTTTTATAGACTCCAACACTGAAAGATAAATACAAAAAATGTTACCTATTGGATTCCTATTTTGAAAATTTCTATAACTATGATTTATTGTGAGATGTTATCTGATAAGTGAATCTTGATTGTGAAAACCTTCTGAGGGCTATCTTGGAGATTTGAAATTTTTCCTTTGATATTTCAGCTTTTCCAATTTTATAACTGATTGCGTGAAAAAGCGTGTTCAAATTCTGAAAATTTACTACGAAAATAGGAAATTTTGTGGTATATATCTTCGGACATTATGACCGATATACATAATCGTCCATATATGAGCGTTCTATGGAAAAAAAAAAAACTATAAAAAATCTCTACAAAGAATATGCCGATAGTGAAAGTGTAGCGTCCAGCAATTTGGACTTTTATTACTTGTGTAGATATTTGGAATTTGAATTTGTTTTTACAATCTTATAAAGTTCAACTGAAGTCAGCTGATCATGCCAGACCTAGAACATACGCCGATTGGGTGCTTTAAAATCGTTTGGATACATTTCCACACATTTTCTGTGGTGTTGAGGCTCATTTATCACTCGTTGGATACGTAAACAAACAAAATATTCGCAATGATAAAGTTTAATCTACATATTACTGTCAAAAACTGATTTCATAGGTACATGATTTTTTTTTTACATGTGAGATTGATTGGAAAGAATTTTACCATCAAACAAATGATAACGACTAAGTCAAATATTTGTGCATCGTTGCGTATACAGCTGTTGTTGATGCCGATGTTGACGATGACGTGAAAGACAAAATAACTAAATCTTTATTCAATTAAATTTCATTCAACTTCCCCATCACATTAGTTGATCATTAGCATGAGCAACTAATCATTGTTTAATTTTTGGCCATCAAATTTATCAAAATTTGTAATAGTGAACAGTTGACGTTCAAAGAGATGCGAAATTTGTGCGTTTGTGAACGTTTGAAGTGAACGATCGCGCAGTGATGCGTTTAGAAATTTCCTTATTCTTTTCAAATTATCATTATCTTATCTTAAACTGTAATACTAGACATATGTATAAAGTTATAAGTTTGTCACTTATCATAACTGATTCTATTCTATTTTGTTTATACTTTCGTTGAACTTACCATGAATATGTGGTTCCTAAATCAATACCGATGACGGTTCCGAGTTCCTTATCCTTTTCTTTCTTCTCTTCTCCAAGAGAAAGACCAACGAAGGCCACTACAGCCAATAATATGCATAACCTCATTTTGAGTGTTTATTTCTGAAAAATATAAAAAAGAAAAAAATGTTATTAAATCGAAAACATAACAACATTATCGTTATATAGCTTAACCTACTTTTTAATTAAAATAAGTGGCTTGTTTCTAGATATGTATAATTATTGTTTATAATAACAAAGTACGTACATTAATGTATATACATAGACATAATGACCTACAAACAGATTCTCAGGTATGTTGACCTACTTAACACGCTTCTTGCGTTCCTTTTTTCGTGACATCCAAATTAAAAAAATAAACAGTAGATGTATTTAAAAGGTTGTAAAAAAAAGTATCTACAACCTATTTTCTTCATAACACAAAGACAAAAGAGAAGAACACTGACCAACACTAAAAATTAGCCTACCCAAGTTCAATATGTGAAGAATTAGATTTAACTTGAAGAAATGGTCTATACCAGTATATGGTATAGAAGGAAAGAAAACATTCTTAAGATGATCGTTTAGAAACCGGTATACAGCGGCCAATGACACGTTGAAAATGATCAATGGAATTTTTATTTTATTACACTATGGTCTGCAATTATGTCTCTCTTTCGTTGAGAGCAATTGAATTAAACAAAATCGCCGGAAATGATAATCGATATGAAGAACTGCAGAGAATTGATAAAGAATAGCTTCAACCGACAGTAATATTTTCTTTTTACATTGTGTAGAGTAGATTATGTATACGTGTTGAAAATGCGATGTGTTCGTCTACGTCATCAATTTCATTAATTAGGAAATATATTACTCGAACAGGTAGTTTAAGATGAAATTTTAGCTTTTCATAATCGGAATTTTACTAGGTGCGAATCCCAAAGTATAATATCTGAATCCGATTGTATGTAGATTTGCGTCCATTCAGATTCCTAACAAGTTCTGTGAAAATGTTCGAATTTATATATTAAAAAACTCTATTCAGGGAGGATTCTGCATTAAATAAGGATCATCTGGTTCTTAAGAAACAAAACCGTTTAATATAATATAATTCGGTGACGAGGAAAAATTATTTGTTTCATTTTGTTTGAGCATTTCTCCTACCATGACGTGTACCTAACCCTGCATACACACTTCGATTTTACAAACTTTCGTCTCCGGTTTAGCGTATTTTCTTTTTTATTCCAAATGAATGATATCGAATGGACTTGGAGGCAAACGCCCACTATAAATCGCAACCTCAAATTTGGTCTTTGTAGGTTATAATTTGGATTTTCGAATTTAGCTTGGGACACGTCAGCCATACAACATTTTTGCTTTTTATAATTAATTTAAAAACCACTGCAGTTTCATTTAACAAAATCATTAATAGGGGATCAGAGCCCAAGGATAAAAGATAAAATTGAAGGAATGAGAAAAAAACGGATAAAAGAAAGCTCTCCAACTACAAAATGATGACGTCGCATCTCTACAAACTCACTTTTTTATTCGAAAGTAGAAAATCGTTGCTATGGAGAGAATGACGGGATAAATTATTCTAGAACTTTTTGTTAACACATTTTTTTAGTGCAATGGAAAAAACATTATAACAATATAACAAAGCAAAATTCAAATATTTGACAATAAAGATCTTAAAAAACCATTAAACACTATTTCGTTTATCTGGACCTTTTTTTGCCAACACTTTATTTAATTTTTTGTCATTGATAAAAAACACTTAACCTTCACAGAATAATACACTTGTTTCGAAAATACTTACATTATACTTTTTCCAAAAATACAACTGAAAAATTGATGCGTTTTATTTCACAAATAACTAAATAAACTATCTGTTTCTTTTTTCTCCCAAATGGAAAATCACAAAATTTGTTACACTTGCTATCAAATAAATGTGTTCTTTTCTCTGTGGCGTATAAAATTCAACTGAATGCTCTCCCGAGCCGGCCGCCTATTTTTACCCCTTAAAACCTAGCGTGGGGCTTTTTGATTGGTGAATCGGCTGTCATTTTTGGTCTATTGTGATTGGCCCACGTTAAATGAAGTGGCTCTCTTTTCGAGGTGTTTCTCGAAAATTCTTTTATATGATAACAGTGTCATCAGGTGAATAATAGAAGATACACATTAAATCCCTAGCCACACTTGTTCAATACAAAGAAATATTTTAATAGATTTTTTCTTAACTCTGATTCTAATTGCTAGAAATAAATCATTGCAGAAAATGTATTATTATAATCAAAGTATCTCCATAGGAAAAATTGAAGTGAACGTACAATTTTAAGAATTCATTATGTATGTACTATTCGTATGGAACTATTTTAGCGCTTTATCCAAAAATAACATCAATTGTTCATTGGTTGCTTGGCGGCAATATATTTGGAAATATTTTTCATGAAATTAACTGATTTTAAGAATAGAAAGTTACAAATAAATAATACCTCTTCAAACAGGCGTAAGTGTGTTTTTTTTTTTTTAATTTCTTAAAAAGTGTTTTTTATATACAAACTACTATTTAATGTATTGACACACGGAAAAGTATTGAATAATTTAAACTCAATGCATTTTCCATTATTAGTTCAAAATTTTGTACTCCTTTTTTAATCTGATGGGTATGGAATTCCAATGGAACATAAAAAAGTATTTCTTAATTGATGACACGCTCTATCACTGCCATTTTATTTGAACAAAATAATTGCTACTTTCTCATGGGGTGTTGAAACATGATTCGCTACTTTTTTCCCTTTAGTTGAGTTCAAATGAGCTTCACGAGCAAGTCCTGGGAATAAAAGTGCAATACACGCATTTTTTTTTAAACAAACAAACCTAATCCACTCGCTTGTCAACTGGCATAGAAGATCTGAGGCCATATTAGCCAGACAACTTTCGAAGCAAATAGCCTGACAGTTGCGCTTAATTAATTATTCAAGTATTTGAGTGTCAGTGTGACGTTCATATTCATAAATACAAATATTTTTTTTCGGTGACGTGTAGGTTAAGGCGAAATCGTTCAAATGAAATGTACAATTTCAAAGCATCCATGCAATTGCTCGTCAAATGGCATTCCATCTAAGTTACAGCAAGTGCACAAATAGGAATTTGACAGCCTTATTTATAAACACATTAAACCAGATATACATTGTTCAAATACATGACAAGCACGTGTAAGTGCATTATTGAAAAAGTAACACGTATATGTAGGGTGTAGGCTTGAAGCAAAATCAAAAGCACAGCATAACCACAGATGAAAATAAGAAATAGTAAACAAAAACTGTATGATGAAATGGACAAACAAAATAAAACAAATTACTCGGATAAAATAAATAAATTCCAAGGAAATTCGTAAAAACAACAATTTTGCCGAAAAACTCACAAAGCGCAATAATAAAATAGAACGTCCTCTCACCACAGTTTGATGTAAAAATAAAAGATTGTAGACTCATTTTTGATATGTGTAAATACAACTTCAACCAGAATTTATTAATTAACTTGCACGTGCTTGTCATGCATTTGAACAATGTATATCTGGCTTTACAGCGAGTGCATAAAGTTATACCCTCCTTATAATCCTCCTTTTCAACCAATGTTCTTCCACACTCTGAAAATTATTCACGCATGCATAATTGAGCCCGATAAACCCCTGCTCAAACATAGATTTCGGCTTACGCGCAAAACAGATCTATCGAGAAAAAGCACAAAGCACTAGTGTGAACAGAAAACAGCAGGCTGACCAACAAATATTTTTCAAACAACAACAAGCTTAGAACTTTAGCTTAACGACACAGTTGACAATGCTGTTCTTATTTCTGTTGACCATTTGAAATAAACTTGTTCTAAGAAAATAAATAAAATTAACTCAGCCTTTTTGTGGTAGAAAACCACGGCAGTATAAGCATACCTTTAATCCTTTAACCTATACATTCTATGCGGCAAGTAGAAAAAGCATAATCTGACATTTAAATAAATGTCAGATCTCTGATTTGTTTATGTTTTTCCTTTTTTTAATTGTGCTCTAATAAATTTTGTTAAATTTTTCGTAAAAATAATTAAATTATTATTGATATGAGTGGAACTAGGTCTTTACCGCAATCAAAAGAAGCCCTATTAAAATCATATAATACACGACTCAAAGAAGATGTTAAAAGTATGCTCGAAAATTTTGAAGGTACGTTAATAGCTTCGTACTTGACTTGTCTTAATTGCCCGCCCCACTCAACCAAAAAAAAAATGGAATTTTTTGCAACCAAGTTGGAATATGAAATAATATGCGCAATGACTTTCTGTACTTGTTTAACTATTATTATTTATTTTACAGTTTTAGTGAATATGTTTTTCCCTTACAATATTTTTTTGTAAATATTCAAACCCTTTTAAGAGACCTTCGCCAGTTTTCGCACTTATTCTCTACACAAAATGATATCTTCTTAATGTCTCTTCTCTCATAGTCTCAACCAATTGCAAAATGCAATTCGCAACAAAGATCATATCATAACAAAGTTTCTCTATTATAATCCTCCTATCTTCGAATTGCTTTCCTAAAAGCATCCCAAACCCTGTAGGTGTTCAATATTTTTAAAGTGCACTTGTGCGGTATTAATGCCGTATATGGAGGGCGATGTAATGTTTTCGTATGGTGTTAGCTTATGAATAATCGTCTTTCTAGCAGAATCTAACACAAACATAAACGTCTTTTCTGTGACTTTCATCAAATCTGATGATCGATATTAGAGGGGATTCACTCGCACGATAGCAAAAATATATTCTTTTTCATCAACATTTTACAACTCAATTACGGAATTAACTGAGATTTTATGAAATAGCTTTCTATAGGCCACGTCATGTTTTAAAAAGGGAACACAAAAAATGATCAAAAAATACGTACATATACTAAAAAACTTTATTTTGATAAGATTTATGTATGTATGTATGATGGTAATGTATGTATTATGATCCTGTTTTTATCTTTCTGCAATATTGATTAAAGCCAATAAACTTTAGCAGTAGATTGTGATGTACAATAATGACCACATTTTAAGATACTTGATACTGTGACAACCATCAGTTTTGGTGACAAAAAACACCCACATCTATGATTGTTATAAGGAAGTTTGGAGCCGCAACCACATAAATATATATTTTTACTTACTTTGGGCTACGTAATGTTTTCCCAGGAAAGAAAATAAAATTAAACATTCAAATATATTACAGAAAATTTATTTCATTTATTTGTCATTAAAAATTGAACCATTTATTTTTGCAAAACAGCGAATGTAAATGATTCAATCCTTCTAAAACTCCATCCCCTGTAGATCCAGAAGTTCCTTGTATATGACAAATGCGACTTCTTTCGTGTAATTTGATTTTCTCAGCCATTTGTGTTGGATTTAATGCATTAGGTAGGTCTTGTTTATTTGCAAATATAAAAATCATTGCATTCTTTAGTTGTTCACACAACAACACATCAGTTAATAACTCATTAACTTCATCTATTCTTTCAGAATCTGTAGAATCTACAACAAATATGACAGCATCACAGTCTTCAATAAAATAGTTATCAGTTTGATGAGCTGTGATACATCTTGCAATGTCCAAAATGTAAAATTTAAACTTTTCCATATCCTTCATTCCTTCACATACGTGTGGCGTTGGCATGTTATATATCTGTTCGTCGAGTTCCATTTTGTTAAAAACCGCTGTTTTACCGGCTGCATCTAATCCATAAAGCAAGATTCTTTTTTCTGGCTTAGAGAATAAATATTTCTTCAACGATGAATACTTTTGACCCATTTTATTTCAACTGTTCTTAAACAAACCTACTCACTCTGCATTCCAATAAACAACACTGAATTGCGAGGGGTTTCTAAATGTATTGCTACTCACATTCTCATGCTACTATTGTACGTTACTTTTGTATGCCTTACATTTTCATACTACTTTTCTCATTTGTACCTGAATATACCTGCCCTGTTGTATGTATGTATGTGTTCTGAATCATGTCTTCTCTAATTGTAAAACCCACTTGCATGAGTACTTGGAATTTTTTGCTTAAAGTCGCTTAAAGTCGCGCTGTTGATGAAAATTTCTAATTAATTTTTTTCCCTATCAATTATGAATACTCATTAAACTAATTTAACACCTAGTCTTATACATAATAAACGAGAAAATTATTATTTTCATTGTTAAATCAAAATAAAAAGCATGATTATAATCATTTTATTATTATCAACCTACGCATCTATTTTTTCTTGGATAACATAATATGTAAATACTCAAATCCCTTAGAAAGTACAATTCCTGTATATGCAGAAGTTCCTAGCACATGGTATTCGTGTTTTCTTTCATTCATTTTCATTCTCTCTGCCACTTTCTCTGGACTAAGTGCATTAGGTACATCTTGTTTGTTGGCAAGTAAAAGAATTGGGACATTTTTAAGTTCATCACACCATAACATATCGGGTAATGCAATTTCTGCATCTTCCATTCTGTCGCCATCTGAAGAGTCTACTACAAAAACCACTGCATCAGAACCTTGTAAATAGTGCTGAAACTTACGACGCATAGAATTTCCTCCAGCAAAGTCCCAAACAGTAAATCGAATATTCTTAACATCTAATGTCTCAACATTGAAAGGATTTGTTGGAATTGAATGTATTAGTTCATTGAGTTTCAATTTATAAAGAATTGTTGTTTTTCCAGCACCATCCAGTCCAAACATTACAATTCGCTTTAGTTGTTTTGGAAATAAATACTCTATCACAGATGAAAACGAAATACCCATATTTCTGATTGCTCTACAAATAGCGAATATTTTTTGATTTCACAACAAATATCTTTTGGATACTACGTTACCTTTAAAAAAAAAAGTGTTTATAAGTACACTTGAGATAATGACGATTAATCTTTCATCAGATTATTAAATTTTTACAAAACAAATACATACGTGTTTTACAAGTTGAATTGAGTAGAGTTTAAACGATATTTTATGAATTTGACAATATAGAAATAATTCTCGAACCGAGTTGATTGCATTTACAAGTTATGAACAATTACTCTAATCCATCGATATTCCTCCTAAAAATAGATCGGCCATTCTTCCTTGACATTGGGAGTGGTAAGATTCCAACAGTAATTTTACTGAAGGAAATTGTGTAAAACAAAATTTTAAACAATGTTCACTTTAGCTTGACATTTATATTTTTTTTAATTATTTACATTTGAAGTATCTCGTGAAATGAACAATTGATGCATTCTATCATCTTCCAATGGCCACATTTTCAACTTAATATTATAAAAGCCACCGCAATTTGGAAGAGATTTTCATACCTCGTCGATTTATATTTCGCATTTTCATTTAGATTCGACTAAAGCCTGTTGGTATTAAGTAATGTTACCGATAGCAAGACAAATTGTAGGTTCCATTCGTCAGATCCGGAAATAAGATAAATACATAATTGCAAACAGACACTTAAACCTTAAGTAATGTTTAAAACAAACACATTTTCTAATTATAACGCATAAATATTTTTAATTTTCATTTATTTTTTTTTTTCAAATACTGAACGCACATAATGTATATATTTACATTGTATATTATTATTAATTTTTCTTGGATAGCATTCTATGTAAATTGTCAAGTCCTTCAAAAAGTCCACTTCCAGTTTGGGCACACGTTCCCTGTACATACCAATTATGTCTTCGATTGTGCATTTGCATTTTGTCAGCCAACTCTGATGGAGTCAGTGCGTTCGGTAGATCTTGTTTATTTGCTAAAACCAATACTTTTGCATCTCTTAACTCGTCACTCTCTAAAACTGCAGACAACTCAGTTTCCGCTTTTCCAATTCTCTCTCTATCTGAAGAATCTACAACGTAAATGACTGCTGCAGAGTTTTGAAAATAATGCCGCCACATATGTCGGATTGTTGTCTGTCCACCAACATCCCACACAGTAAATCGAAAGTTCCTATATTCAACTGTCTCTACATTAAAGCCGATAGTTGGAATCGTTGTAACAACTTCTCCAATTTTAAGTTTATAGAGAATCGTCGTTTTGCCTGCCGCATCCAGTCCAATCATCAGAATTCTCATTTCTTCTTTAGGAAAGAAGCGCGTGAGTAAATAAGATATTGATAGACCCATTTCAACTGAACTAACTTTACTTAACTAAAATTACAAGAATTATAACTCAACTAAACTTTGTTTATTTCTATACGACGAGTTACTTTGATATATGCCTCCGGAATTGCTTTGTTGCTATTTAAATGCAAATCTTTTTAATGACGTGTCTTTTTGAGTGTATGGTTTCTTATTCATCACAATTATAAACGATGAAACTTCATTTCAGGATACGTGGAGATAAAACGGTTGGAAGAATATACATTTTAAATTTACAGTTTGAAAAGCCATGATGTGTACATTTAAAATTTAAAAATTTTCGTTCAACAGAAATAGTTAAACTGGCAAGAGGAGAAGGGGACTCTCAGATATCTAAAACCACACAATGCGAACAAGATACATATGAAATGCAAGTTCGAGCAACAAACATTGGTTTGTATAAATACTGATAAACTACTCATAATATTCATAACTGTTTTCACATTTTATTGTTACAGTGCGTGCTGGAGAATCTTTGATGAAATTAGTGTCAGATATTAAGCAATATTTAATTTTAAATGATTTCCATTCAGTCAATGAGGCAATCACATCGAATTCACAGCTATTTCGAGCAACACAGATTGAATGCGACAAAAAACTGATGAAATTGAGAGATGAAATGGCAATGGATTTGTATGATTTAGAAGAAGAGTATTATACTAGTATTAACAAATAAAAAATACGTATGTAAAAATTGTGGTAGTGTTTTGTATTAAATTTTGTTTGTTACTACATTATGTTAAAAACAAGACTCGGAAATGCTCGAATATATAGTAAGTATCTAGTACAGAAAGAAAGAATAATCATTTATTCAATCAAATCAATAATTCATGAAATTGAAAAAAAAAATATATACATATATGTGGAAAATTAGCATTAAAGACATTTTTAAAAAAGATCAGTCAAAAAAATGAAAACAAATATGGCTTGCAAAATTTAATTTAATAAAATTAACCTTTTTGAAATTTTTGGAGAAACGTTGAACCAAGGGCTAGAACGAACATGGGGTTCTCAGCAAATTCTGTTCGCATATTTTTATATGTATTTGAGATTGATCGAAATGTATATGTATAATACTTGTTACTTGTCTTTGTAAACCTATTTAAAAAAAAAAAACATGAAATGAGCATCGTTTAGCGACAGGCACTAAATTGTACAAGAACGGCTGCATACTTGTTACAGCTCAGCTAAGCTAAGCTTACCGAAAGGAAAGTGCAATTACTACTTTGTTAGCCCATCGGCTTCAACAATTGTCGTTAAAACAAAATTTTGTCTCCCATACATTTTTTGTCCTGGGACAAATTTTGTCTTGGATATTTTTCCGAGCAGTACGCAGTTCGCGCGCAAAATTCATACTTTTGTGCATTGCTGTACAAAATGTCTCCTCTAAATTTTGCCAGGAAAAAGAATGATACAAGCATTATTTTGCGGTATAAATTTTGACAGAAACCGTATTTCCAAAAGTGATTTTTGTCAATATTGGTTTTATGTAAAATGTGCTGATGCTTGTCTTAAGAGGAGATTCCAAAAAGGTATGAACGATTATCACAACGGACCAAATATTGGTCTAAGTGTGCTGACCTTTTCCGGTCAGCAGCCACTTTAACCTATGAACGACTTTTGTAAGACAACCCGTTCCAGAGATACGCTAAAAAACACATTAAATTAGATTTCATCTCTCCAACTTCAAACTTTTGCGCGAGATTTGGAAAAGTTTTGTAGAGATTAAAATTGTAGTGATAAAATTTGTCTTGTCTCGATCTGCGTACTAGGCTTAGGTGAGGTGCCTTGAAAGCGCCAAAGGAGCGATTTGCATTGGTCGCGTTCACCTCGTAGTCCGATAGGGTATCTAAGATACTTTAGTATCCGATACGTTGGCGAACGACAAAAATCGGATAGGTACCATTTACTGTCAAAGTCAAAAAAAGGCGTGAATCGTCCAGGGTTGGCCGATTCAACCACATGCCTAATTTACTACAATTTGTTACGTCTGCTACATACGTAGTTAATTCATAAAAAAAATAGAATAATGGAAACCAAACAATTTTGCACATTTATGATCTTATGAAGGTTTGTACAAAAACTGAAAATGTTTCATTTACAATAAAGATGAGGAATTGTAGGAATGATACATGATAGATGGGAAGTTTATTTTTGCAGACAAACAATTTTCTTTGGCATAATCAAAGGATTTGGATTATGAACACATGATTTAAAGATATTAGTTGCAGCAAGACACCATTTGCTAATCCGCAAAACAAACAATTAATATTAGATATACATATGTATGTATACTGGATTACAAATCCTATGAATTTTTTTTATTATAATAATTCATTAAATATTTAAGAATATAATATGGTATAGCCCTTATAAATATATACAACTGACAATGTCTCTATTAAGTTTTTAGTTCAAATTTTTGATAATTAAATCCTGCAATGAGGAAAGGTAAATTGAAAAGGGCAGATTTTTGAACCACAAATTTTATCACGCCAACGAGGTTTCGTTTTTTTTGAGATTTTAATGAGCGGTGAGCTTTAAGCCGACAGAGTTAAGCTACAATTTCTTTTAGTGCTTGTTCACATTTGGTGAGCAGACGCTGTCGTTTCAAGGTACGTTCATATAAATATTACCAAAAAAACTTTTTAAAAATAATAAAAACCAAGAACTGGTAATTATATTGAAACTGTTTATTTTTAAGGAGCGCAGCACACTTGTCGAATAGAGCTCCAGTACGATCATTTTTTATTTTAATTGTGTAGTAAATCCACCTTCAGCCCAATAATTATGTAGCTTTTTGACCAACCATTTTCACTTCGCTTATTAAAAATGAATAAGCCCAACTAACATACTCTCCAGAGCTAAACTCTTGAAATCTGACAAAAAAAAAACTCCCATACAACTCTCTTATATCCCATTGTTATACCTAAGTATTAATATCTTGTTATGAAACTGAACTGGGTTTCATAACATTTTTATTTTAAGAGGTAAACACTTTTGCTGCTTAAAACTACTTAAATCTGCTTAAATCTTATAGCTAAACTATTTTCTCCTCTTGCAATAAGATTATATAAGCTTGTAGTCTTAAAAGAATCCTTTTCTGAAAACTCAGCTCTAAATATGTCCATATAATCCCATAACAAGTCATGTTTAAGAGTTAAGATCATTTCATATTTCTATGAAAATCCTAAAAGAATTTGAGTTTAATACCTCCTATATCAAGAAATAATCTGAAGTTCAAAGAATAAAAGATTTGCAGTAGGATCCGAATGAGATCTTTAATGCAACAAACTTTACTTTTCTCAATTAGTAAATTAGTACTAGACGCAACAAATGTTAAAAAGTTATAGTTCGGCCAACCCTGTACTCGACACAAAAGAAAATAAATCAGCTGAAATGTCAGCTGTTCTTCAAAATTCCCCTTGGATAGTTTAGTATACCAAAAATTTTTGGATAGCTTTAGATTTCTGCTTGACATCAGCTGTTTCGTTAATCAGTTGTTTTTTCCTATGGGATTACAACAACACCAACAAATCCGGATACCTTTGGATACGAACCCGAACGCGACCATTGATTTTATTCTGATTTCAGACATCAAATCGAAAACGTCATATGTTCAGAAAATGTTTGGAAATTGATTTTCTGTAAAAATTGTCTACGAACACATCACTATTAATCAAATGGCATCACCAAACAATGTCATCGTTCAACCAAATTCAATGAAAGTTGAAACTTGATTTTACAATGTACATCTGTCAAAATTTTGTATTCGTTGAAGAAAAGAAATATTTAACTTCTGGAATCTGTACATCTATTGTTTGCATACAAGATTTTTACAAATTGTTTTAAAAAAATGTCCACAAGCGTTTCGCAGGATATTATAAAAATCCTAAACGATAGCGACAACATCGATACAAAACGGCAAATATCGAAAATCACCACGGAAATCAAAAGATATCAGGAGAAAATCAAGTCGTACATCGAAACAAATCACGTTGAGTTTCTGGTAAATCTATCTAGCAATGAATTATACTTGGAAGAGGGCGAAACTCTTATTAAGGAGGTATGTAAGCCACACCAACCTGAATCATTTTATACATAATAATCTTAACTCTCACTGAAAGAAGGCTTATTTTCGGCTAAGTACCTATGTATGTGGTTCCAAAAAAAAAAAATTGGAAGCCAACGACTGTTAGAAACATGAACCTAGAAGCTAGTTGCTTGAAAATCTTTCAACCATTCCTCTATGGGTATTGTCATGGGAATGCAGGTAACTTACAATTTTCTTTCTGCCGGGTTCCAACGGCTAAGAAAAGAAGCAATTTTCATGACAAGAGATGCTCTTAGAGTCAATTACTCGAAAGATGCAGTACCCCTGAATAAAAGCGGCAGTGCATGTGGAGCCAACATAGCCCCCCGGCATGACTGTCAAATGAACTAACCATTACGCCACGGGGTACTACATTGATTAAAGATTTTCAAACAATTCTGAACAAGACGGTTTTTTGGTTTTCCGAGTAGTTAATAAAGCCACTGTGTTTGCCAGCTATGTGTGGCATGTTACCATATGGATTCATTTTTTTTCTATTGCGATCTTTCTAAAAATATGCTTTGAGAAAAGGAGATCTTAAATACTAGTACGAACAAGATTTTTTTATTTAGGCCTTTCGCTGAAATTTGTTGTGTGAGATTTGATTAATTATGTCATCTTATAGTTGACTGTTATTTTTAATATAAACTAGAACAACTGACCCATCAGTTTCATTGCAGGTGGAATATTTGCTTCAAAATATTGAAGGAGATACTCAAAATGCCATTCATGAAGCCAATGAAGATCTCCAGCAATACATCGACGAACTTAGGGAAATATCAATTGGACTAAGGGTTTCATGTAAGATTCTTCGCATTGATGATCTGTTTCAGAGTCTAGAAGAAGCTAAAAGTAATAAAGAATACCTGATAGTAATGGACATTGTGGGTAAACTTAAGAACCTTATTGATGATCCAACCGACAAGATCTTCAGTCGTTTGGAATGCTATCATATCATCAAAGTTAAATTTCGCCTCGAATCCGACATGCTTTTACAAAACATGAAAAAATGCTTCGATCGTTTGGTTCAGTTTTCTGAAAAAAATTTTCAAAATACCAAATCAGTAACCCTGAAGATTTCAAAAGACGAAAATCAGTTACAAGATACGGTACTTGCTTTATTCAATGCACGGTATAATCCAAAGAAAATATGTGAGTTCTTACTGGACAACTGCTTCGAACCGATCGTAATGAAGCCAGTGTCTATGGAGTTTAGGGACGATGCCAGCCCCGATTTTTTCCAACTTTCTCTCTCATACAGTTTAAAAGATCTCGGCGCTGGCTTAAAACCTAATTACAAAATAATTTTCAAGAACATCGAAATGTTGGTCCTTTGCTTAGGTCATATGAATATTCAGTTATCCGACCAGTTGCACGTGTTTACAATTTTTGGTGATCAGATGAAGGAACGCCTGTTGTCATTGATTATTAATGAATGCCTCCTGAATGCTGTACCTGAGACAATGGACGAAATGCATGAGTCTACATTGGTTGAGGACGTTTTGAATTTTCACAAATTTTTGGTTGAATCCCAGCTTATCAACGAAGAAAGTGATCTGGCTCTGGTCCATTTCACAGAAAAGGTAGATATCTTGTTTCGAAATCGTTTCTGCGGAACAATTATGGATACTGCAGTGGATATCATGCGAAAAGACCTGCATGAAATGACATTGATTGCTGAACGGAACAGTACCGACGATGTGGCGAACAACCCCTTTCTTTTTCCACGCTGTATGGTCTCGAAGAGTATTTTGGTAATTTCAAAGTTTTTATTATGTAAAAAATGAATAGATTTAATTTAATGTGTTTTTTAGGAACTTGTACATTTAATGGAAAAAATCATTCGCCATGCTGGTTCTGTAGAAGGTGATCTCAGCGAACAGTTGATCTCCGTTATTCCGACTCTTATTCATCGTTATGTAGCAGAAGTACCAACACATCATGAGAAATACTTACAAAACATTCCACAGCAATCCGCATTGTTTTACAACAACACAATGTTTTTGAGTCATTGGGTTACAAAAAACTCGGACAAGGGAATTGCTACATTTGCAACTTTAGTCAAATCCCTTCAAGGACTAGCACAGGAACACTTTAATAGTCAGATAAGAAATCAGCGGAGCTTATTGATGGGAATACTTGGTGAATTAGGTAAGCAACAGTTATTTAGGTCTTTTTGATTATTGGATGGGAATACAAAATTTTATTCTAGTCTTCAACCAAATTTACTATTTATTAAATTTCTGTATTTAATCATAATACAATCGTAATTCGCCAGTAACTGCCAGTATTGCATCGTCCCGATTGCACTGACACATTTTCCAAAATTCGTTTTGCATTTACATGAAATGATCTTTAGAAACGATTCCGCAGTGGTAGTAATTTAAAATCAGCGATAAAAAGCCAATCTTATGATCGGATGTCTTGTAAATATAAGATCTAAAGATTAACTAAGTAATTAGTTTATTTTATTTTTTCTACTGAAACAATTTTCTTTGAATCGACATTTTTTCTTACTCATATTTTAGATCTATCGAATGTCATAACTGCTCTTGGAATTGGCCCACAAAAACTTATTGGTCAATGTTTGCGACAATTAGATTTACTTAAGAACGTCTGGCAAAATATATTACCTGATGAAGTTTATAATAAAACCACATGCGGCCTAATAAATGATTTTTGTTTAGAAGTTATTCGAAAAATTATGGTCATGGAGGATATATCAGCGAAAGTCGGTGACCAGTTGGCGGAATTGATTGGAGCTATTCTCGAAAAGGCGCCTACATTGTTTAAGGTTTTGGAATATACATAATATTTCAAGTTATATTTTTTTATTTATCTACAGGATAAGCATCAAATTATTCATGTCAAAGCGTGGATGAAATTGGAACAACTAAAAATGATCCTTGGAGCTTCTTTAGTACAAATAACTGAACAATGGTGTGAAGGTCATGGTATTCTAACGGCGAACTATAAGGCTGAAGAAGTGAAACACTTAATACGAGCCCTGTTTCAAAATACAGATCGTCGAGCGAATGCCTTGGCTTCGATAGTTTAACTTACTCAAAGAAGAAAAAACTTGTTTAATTTTAAAATTTTAATATACATATACATATATATCACATATTGAAAGAAAACCTTTAACTACTTGGAAAGCTCGTAGGTTATTTGCATCATCAATGAAGATAACGTTTCTTTGTATAGGCTGTGATCTCGACCGTGAGTAACTTCTATAATTTTAAAAGCTTCCTTTAAGTTGTGTTGAGCTTCCTTTAAAAACCCTTCGTACATCTGAAGTTTGGCCACTTTGACATACAATAGCCCAAGCAGTGGGTTCCACATGCCATAGTATTTCCTTTAAGATGGACATAATTTTAATTTGAAGACAAATAAAAGCTGTTACTTACTTAAATCCAGGTATCAGTTGAATGGCAAACTCTAATGCGTCATTCCATTTTTTCATAGCAAATGCACTTTCTACGGCAGCATCGAGCGTTTTCACATGCCAAAGACTTAAGGAATGTAATACTCCCTTTTGTCTGGGCAGGCACATTTTACAAATATCAAGGTCTAAAATAATTTAATTTAATATAATTTCATTATCAGATATAGTATTTAGAATGTGTTTTAAATTACATGTTGTATCTTTCATATCAGCCAAATGAAGCTTTGTCAATGATAAAACTTCATTGTATGCATTTCTATGTTTGGGGCTTATTCCAGTTCCACACTTGGAACAATTATTAAGTGACATATCAATCATTTCACTGCAATTCATATTCGGACACACACCACTATTCATTTCAATGGACTCTTGAGGATCAATGCATTTAGAACAGGTACACAAAAAGAAATAATTATCTCGCAGTTCTTGGCGTCTCTGTTCGGGAGTGTTAAGAAGATCAATATAGCTGATGAAGATCTAAAATCAAAAATATGAAATGACAAACAAAAATTATTGTTGAATTTGTTTGTTGTAACCTTTGACCAGTCAAGGCATTCCATATCCTCGGTAGCGTGAATGTGTAATTCTAATCCCTCAAATGTCGCTACAGCATTCGGTTTACAACTATGATCTGTCACAGAAACTCCTAAATAAATCCCAGTGGCAATGGCATTCATTTCGGGATCAAGTATGTTAAAGCCATTCGTTACCAACTGAAAAAAAAAACAATCGAACGCCGGTAAACATTTGCATTCATGCCAAATTGTTTTTATATAAATAGCGACACACTTCGTGTTGCAGAAGAGCCACGTTTGGTTCAATATATATTTTTAAATTCTGATCTCGCACTTTACAGTAATTCTTATCGTTAGAAAAAATGCGTTTGGTGTCGACACATTTTTTTGCCGTTATGATGTACAGAATGCATGAAGTCAAGAGGTGTAATGGCTTTTGGCCAAAAAAATTTGCGATCGCCGAGGGTTTAAAAAAAAGGTGCTTGCTTCGTAATATAAAAATAAACAAAAAATTATTTAAGGTGGACATGGGCGCCCGAAATATGATGAAAGCTCTTCTTCTTATGGAACTGTACATTCCATATGACGTTTTTCTAAAATCAAATGACAGCTGGATCAGTTTAAATCGATGAAAAGATGGTGGGTCCCAACCATCCACCAGTGTGAAGATTTAGTCTATAGTCGATCTGTCGGATCAAAATTCTAATGGTATTTGCCGAATAAAGTGATGCAGAACAGCTCAATACTGTAGCTTGAGTAGTATTAGATTTATGTAGGTAAGGATATACAGGACAGAACAATTGGGATTAAAAACATTTATAAGTCTAAATTATTCACAAAAACTAGACAATCTAATAGAAAACTAATTGAAATTAATGCTAAGATACTAACATACTTTGGGTTTTAATTGCTAAAATAAGAAAAATTTGAAAAAATTATTTGGTCGTCATGCATTTTAAACTTACGAGGTGTCAGGGTCTATTGGGGAATGAATTAATTATTCGCGCGCGACTAAACCCATAATCGTTCTTCTTTTTGTTTGTTTTAAGCGTCATTCACGACATCCACCTATACGTGGTTGATAATACAATGCATACGCTCTATAAAAATTATTCTTGCCCTATTTGAAAAGCTCCGCTGGTAATCTGTCAGATCCAATGCCTTATCGTCCTCAAGATGTTTTATTCTTAACCAAGTAAACTAAGACGAACACCAAATAACCAACTTGATTTCTGTACCTCAATATAATGCACGCCACTGTTTTTCGATGATGAAAGAATTTATTTTGGCAACCAAATAAGCATTTAAGAATATATTAATCAGTTTATACTTAAAGGGTTACTCACCCGTCCGTAGATTCCCATTAGCTCTGACAAATTTGGCACAGTTTTATTTTCCATTATTTCACACAGTACTGAGTGTAATGCCTCTAAATGCTCCACTCTTTTTGCATCATTTTTTAGTTCAGCATAATCTAATTAAGTATACCTATTAAGCGAATTAATTATAATAAGAAAAATAATTTTCTCACATACGTGACATGAGATCTTTAAATCTTCGAAAAGATGTCTCCGTGTAGTAGCTCTTAATCAAATCACCCCCAGATTCGAGTTTGATGATAATTTTAGAAAGAATTCGTGCTGCATCTGGAACAATCCGAGAACCTATTTTTTTCAAGGAACCACACTCATGCTTGTGCATGATCCAGGATTGCATTTGGCATTCTCTATTGCAGTAGAACACATACTGGCAGTTGGAGCACTTCAGAACCTTACCGCTAACAAAAAACATTTGTGCAACCTTAATCATCTTAGCAGAAGCTTATATTTCTAACTTACCTCGCTAAACAATTATCACATCGTTCTTTGCGATACTTTGAATGAAGAACATAGACAAAGGGTTTCTCTGTTAGGATACGATCACCACGTTTGATAAGTTTCTTCTTGGCTTTCGATTGCATATTTCGGTAGGTGAGGACTTTCCTTCTCCGATAACTAACAAACAAAAACTGAATACTGATTTCACTTCTTGTGCCACAATAGAAGTCTTTTGATCGGTGGTGTTTTTCTTAATTTATTTATATTTTAGGGGCAAGTCCCTCTTCTCAGTGCGGTGACGTTCGCCGAATTTTATTTTAGAATTTATTTGTGTTGTTGAATTAAAAAATTTATATTAACTTTCGTCGTCAATCATAAAAACAAGAAATAGATTGTATATTTTTAGAAACGCATTTAGAGCAAAGGTGCTGTTTATGATTGAGGTGAGGTAAACAAAAAAATTATTTTTGTTCTATCGCCCGCCGAGCATTTTTTGACAGGTGATAAAAAAATAATTGAAACAAATTGAAACAGGAAGATACGTTAACGTATGAAAACACTTTCACAAAATGTTAGAGCTAAAAAATTAGACATTCGTATTAAATAAGATCTTGTATAAAATGTGAAATTGCAAATGTTAAAATATTTACGTAGTTCTTTAAGGCTTAAAATAAAATTGGCTTTCAATTAATTTTTGATGAAAGTGTTTTTTTACATGCTTTCTCTGACTAAGCCTATGAACAATATTTATACAAATGATCCTTAGCAAATCAATTTAAGCCGCTTACAATTTCAGTCAAATTTGATGTAGAAATTTGTGAGAACACAGAAAAATAAACCTACCAATCGAAAGCTATTTATTTGTCAACTTCATAGGAATTTGCGGAGCTTCTTTCCAGTAGATGATTTATGATTAATGGAACGTTTTTATTTTACCGCAGCACTTCTTAATATAAAAAGAACCACATTAGGTATATGATTATTGAATTGATTTATATAATTATATAAATTACATTAAATAAATCCAAGGAGTCACGCATTATATATAATAATTGTTTAAACGCGTAAATGTCTTACAAGATATTTAGGCATATCCGGTGAGATATTTTATTCTTCTATTCTGGTATACTGCTATGAATTTCGATAAAAAAGTTTGAGCTGTCAACAAATCTTTTATGAATTATAATTTTGGTATTCGGCATGCTATAATCTGTTATAAGATCTGCTAAGTAAAGTTTTATGAACTGCCAAACGTTCGAACCCAGAAAAAAATCTTTTGCGAATAGCATTTTTGGTATTCAGCATGCCAAAATATGTTATGAAATCTGTTAAAAATCATAAAAGAATAAAAGACAAACTTCTGTGACTTTCGTCATTGAGATTTCAATAAGTACACATATATATCATATAAAAATGGGTATTTATTTTTTATTTTCTCAGTAAAATGTTCTTAAAAGGAGACAAATCTAAGAAAATATATCAAAACACATGTTGTGCACAATTGCATGACAAAACATAACACACATATAAACAAATAAGTAGAGTATTGGCATGATATTTCCTGAAACATATAAGGTAAAATCGTGTTCCATGATATGGATACCAATAGTGTGTAATGGTGGATTTACATGTATCTGCATTTGATTCCTGCAAAAAAAAAGGGATGCCAAATGCAGAATTCATATTTGTTAGATGAGAGAAAAGAGTAAAATGCAGAAGAACTTCATTTCTGCATTATAGGAAATTCGAGAAGTGCAGAAGTCAAATTATAGATAAAGACGAACATGTTCATCTTTATTATAGCATCTTCGTCTGCATTTTGCAAATTTGCGACATTTTCACATTCTTCTATAATTTTTTTTGACGGATGCGTGAAGCATGATATGAGTTTACTTTTTTTGTTCGTCATTCATTTTAATTATGTCAGATGAAATATTTTACATAATCACAGCTGATAGCAGATTTAGTTCAGTTTTATAACAGATTTCGTTTTCGAAGTTGCATAACTGATTTTTATAAAAGTTAGAATCTCTGAATACCAATCATAAAAGATCTTAAGGTGGAAATCTTTTATGATTTATAACAGAAATTTTATAGCAGAATAACAGATGTGGCAGAATAGGCCTAATTTTTTCAAAACAAGAACAATAATTGCTTCATAAGTTCTTCTTAGGCTAGGCACAAAATGTTTTATGTTATGTTTTGCACAAAATAGTGAACTGTTGCTGTATGTGCGCACAGTCCCATATAGACCCATATGTTTCATTTTGGCAAGTAAACAGACGCGAAACTAAGAATTGAATTTGCGCGCCTGGTCTTACTGTTGATGCCTATACCCCTTACATTAATAAACTATTTTCACAACAGAGTAAAAGTAGTCAAAAGTACTGAAGCCCAAAGGAACACACTTTTCGATGAGATCGGATTTAGGGAACAAGAATCCAAAATATTTTTGGGTCGTTAACAGCACATTTTACGTTTCTAAAGAATCTAATAGCCTTTTGACACCAAACCTAAGACGGTGATTTTGTCTAAATGGTTTCGAAAACTCTCGTAAAGCATAATAAAGTGTTGCCGTTTTTACGTATCCCATGCAATTGCGGCTCCTTTTCTACACAAAATTCGAGGAGAAGTTCTGCAGCCTCAGTAGCTCACAATTTATGTTTTTTTTGGCTATGTTCTGGAAATTAAAAAGCTTATGCATTATTTATTTTATGTACATACCTATAAACAATATCACTAACCAGTTTACCATGGACAAGTAAGCTGTTTTTTTTTTGTTTTTTTTTTTTTTTTGGGATTTATATATTACTTTTGGCTTACAAAAACATCTCATTTTTGGGAAAACATGTCTTTTTAAAACCGCTATTTGGGTTTGATGCGTAAAGGCTATAAGTATTCAAAAAACTTTCAACAAGAGATCTTAAATGTTTGATGTCAAATCATAACCAAAAGTTTTTAAGAATTTTCAAAATAAATTCTCTGGTCCTCCTGTCCAACAAAATCATTTTCAACGTATCGGAAACCCATCGAGACATTACGCATCAAAAGAAAGGTCTATACAAGTTCTATGTTCTATGTATGTATATATTTTTGAAATATGTACATATATATTTTTGAAACCGTACCCCTTCGACTATTTATTTAATAATAACATTTTATGTATATATTATAAATGAATAATTTTAATTTCTTTCGTTTATATGTTCGTACCCTGCGTTAAAATGTTGACGTAGCGCAAACTACAGCCAAGACCTTATTGTTATAATTAAGACCATTTAGAGTATAAACTGCATCTTCAGCTTGTTTTCTTGTTTTGAAGTGCATGTAAGCAAATCCCTTGAATTCTCTCGTTTTAGGATGCTTTGCTAAGTACATTTCTGTTATACCTCGGCACTTTCGCGCGAGTATTTTCAAATCTTCTTGATTTGCCGAATGTGGCATGTTCTTAATGCGAACGGCTTTTGAATTATCTCGCACACGAACTTGTTTAAATTTTGTATCTTTAAACTGCATTGCAAATAAAAGTAGATTTTTTTTTTTTAATATTTGATTTTTCAAAATTTGATAAATATTTATAGTTTTATAGCTAATTTTGAAGTCTTCTTTTCGAAATTAAAAATAAAATAATAAGATCCAGTTGTTTCAATCTTTTTAGAGCAGAAATAAATTAATTTGATTTATCAGTCAAAAAGCTCATCATTCCTCTACAAAGACCCACTGCAAAAAGTGAGGAGGTATTGTTAACTACCTATTAAAATACTTCGAAACATACATTTTGCATCATCAATAAATTATAGAACCTTTTAAAAAAATGCTTTTGAAAAAAAAAACTAAATTAAAAACTGCGAATAATTCTGCATTGATTTTAGAGAAATTTGGTGCGAATACCTATAAAAAAAGGTACAATAAAGAATTTGGATATTATGTGAGACCAAACAAAGCCACAGAAAAACAGTAATCCGCTTTCAACTAATGATTTATTTATGTCTCGTGTTAATTACAAATCACACAAAATATGTTAAAAATAATTAAAATTAATTGGTCTGTGGTTTAGACCATTCGACATTTAAAATCAAGTGATCATAACCATGACCATTCAGGATCTCAATAGCAGCGGCGGCATCCTTCCTCTGTTTGAAGTGAACGTAGGCGAAACCCTTGCAAAGGCCGGTGTTTTTGTCTCTGGCGAGGTACATTTTACTCTGCGGGCCAATTTTCTTTACCAATTCTTCCAGATCAGCCTCAGTCATAGACTCCGACAGATTAGAAATACGAATAGCCGCAGTATCGTCGCGTCCGCGCATTCCTGGGCCACCTTTCTGACTGTCTTTCATAAATGGAGGTACATATTTGCCGGACTTTGGTGCATCCGAGGTGGTTGGGGCTGCCTTGTTTTCCATCAACTGGGTGTCCATAGCCGTCCCCTTGTAAGGGCAGTTAACCGACCAATGTTCACCGTTACAAATACGACATTTGGCAATGTTCTTTGATGGATCCAGCAGATTATCGTTTGCCTTTTCCTCTTCCTTTGAGTTGAGAAATTGCATGAATATTTCTTCAGATACCATCGTTGTTTGTGAATTGGGACCTGGTTTGTCATCCTTAGAGTCACCAAACTTTAACCAAGTTCTGCGCTTGGCTACAGTTTTGGGAACAACTTGCTTGCTGATTTTATACGTACGTACCACTTTAATTTTTTTGTCGTCCTTATTATATTTGTATTCGGTGACGTATTTCAAGCCATTCTCGGTATTCTCTGTTGAAGGTGGCAAACCACCGAAATCAAGTTCGACCTCATCGGCCCATGACGATTTGATTGTATCTACACCTGGCATCTATTTTGGAAAGAAAAAATTGATAGAAATTAAAGAATGATTTTTTTCAATGTTGTTTTAAAGTTTTATTTACAGTTTTGTGTCCTTATTTATACAGAAAAATTAAGAAATATTTCGCCACGAGTTTGGTAGGATGAAAGTAGTTTTTCAAGAGAATTTTTTCACCACATACATGTCAAACCAACAGTTTACAAATGGCGGAAACCAGGGATGTGCGAAATTAAAAAAAAAATAGAACGGAATTCAGTACGTGACGGTGTTCGCATTATACTTACTACACCGACTTATTTTTGTCTCAGTAACCACATTATCTAATTTTCACTTGGGAAAGTAAAAACGGATACATGTAGCATCAATGAGTTAGATTTAAAACAGTATAATTCAGTGATACCGTTGTATATAAACAGCGGAAATTCAGTTGGAAGGTTCCCAAGTGTTTCGTTGTTAAAAACTAAACTAAACGATTGCCTAAGCTCATTTTGATATTTTGAGTTACATATAAGGCGTGTTTTGTTGAGCTTTTTAATGTACACATTACGAAATGTTACACATTAAGCTTATTTTGCACATGCAAATACAACAACAACAAGTTAACAGTACATTCGCTCTTCAGTAATTTTTCTTCGACAGTTCTTAATGTGAACATTAGGGCCCTCAACAAAACACACCTATATGAGCTTCTTAATGTACACATTAAGAAATGTTACACATTAAGCTTTTATTTTGCACATGTAAATACAACAACAACAAGTTAACAGCACATTTGCTCTTCAGTAATTTTTCTTTGACAGTTCTTAATGTGAACATTAGGCCGCTCAACAAAACACACCTATAATTATATGCAACTGCGCACACATTCAACAATAGAATTGAGTCGTTAAAAGTACAAGAGAGAAAAAATGTAGGATTTTATATGAAAAAAAAATACAACATCAGCAGTAGGATCACTGCCTATACTCGAATAAACGTCAAATCTCTATCCGCAGCAGGATTTCACTTCTCCTTTTATCGGCAGTAATCCTATTGCGGATGTTGTATTCGTTATTCATATAAAATCTATGTGTACTACGGATAGCTTTTCAATTATTTATAAAATTAATTGAGTAAAATTAATATCTATAAGGCTAGGTGCGCGCATTCAATTTTTAGTTTCTCAACTGTTTGGTTGCTAAAATGAAACATATGAAATATATATAATGCGCAAGAGGGAAAAGTGTTAGCGTGAGTAAAGAGTTACCAGTGCACGGTGCACTATTAAATGGTAATTAAACTATTTGATTTTGATCACAGTTGCAGGTACGCGCCTATAGCCTAACATCATTAACAATATATCACAGTGTTCATAATAACTCTAAAAAAATCAATTCCAATCTGCTAAAGTGACAAGAAATAATTCTACAGTTTACCCTTCGTTTTAAGTTAAGAACCATAAAAAATGCAATTTGCACTATATTCAATAAATACAATAAACCTTATTTATCCTGATATAAGCTGATATAATGAAGAGAATAATGGAGAATAATGAGGAGAAAAGTTAGTTTGTTTGTGTTTGAAGAAGATATCGAGAAGATTTGGTCATAATAATATACTAAATTACGAAATTTAAAAATGTGTTTACCTATGTAATGTTGAATTTATTCACAGACAGGAAAAAGTTAAATAAAGTGTTTTCTTTTTCCTAAAATTTTGTGGGTTTTTCCGTTAAAGCCTAGTACTCAGTTCAAGTGAAAATGAAAATTTCATATAAAAGTGACTGCTGGTTCACTGGCATGAAATCCGCAACGAGAGGTGAGTACTAAAATGTGGATTGGAAAAACAAATATGTTCCACAACTTTTTCCACGCTATGATTTTCATTTCTCATTGTAAAACCATCAGGAAAAAGTTTAAGGCAACGTGGAAAACTGTGACATTCGTCAGTTGATTTGAATATTTTGTTTCAAAACAAAAAATTGAAAATTTATAAACAGAAAGAACGAATCAGTTTAAAAATAATTGTCATTTTTTTTCATTCAAAGTGAGTATCAAAAATTCACGTGGAAAAGTTTATTCTATTTTCATTTTTATACTTCGCGTGTAATTTGGAACGTATTTATTTTTCATTTCACGCTAGGTGAGTACTAGGCTTAAGGGGGTAACTGTGGATTCTCTAAATAATATAGGTACTCTATGTAATGAAACTAAGAAATGTTTGCATCATTTGGGTTTTCACAAGGAATTTCAAGAATATTGCACTCGCACTTGAACTTTTCCATTTCTCTTCTTTTCATAACTTCGACTGTCATTCTGAGTTGTGACATTTAGGCCTATTCTGCCACATCTGTTATTCTGTTATAGATTTTCTGTTATGAATCATAAAAGATTTCCATCTTAAAAGATCTTTTATAATTGGTATTCAGGGGCTCGAACTTTTATAAAAGTCTGTTATGCAACTTCGAAAACGAAATCTGTTATGAAACTGAACTAAATCTGCTATCAAAATCAGCTGTGATTAAATAAAATAATTCATCTGACAAAATTAAAATGGATGACGAACAAAAAAGTAATCTCTTCTCTTACACATTATTGGTGTCCTCTACTCTACTTACATATACATATGTTTATATAATACTCGTATGTGTGTAAATATATTTTCTTTCATTTGTCTCATTTTAAAAAGATTTCGTTGACGAAATATGAAATATATCGTCGTCGTTCTATGAAACGTCCATTCTTAACAAAAATGTAATTTAATTCTTATTTAATTCATTCCAGATCAGCCATATTTGCAAAATATTGTATTGCAGAATGGACGACGATGATATATCAATTTTTCATTGATATACTCGTATCTGTGTATGTATTGAAATCTTTTATGATAAAAGTCACAGAAGTTTGTCTTTTATTCTTTTATGATTTTTAACAGATTTCATAACAGATTTTGGCATGCTGAATACCAAAAATGCTATTCGTAAAAGATTTTTTCTATGTTCGAACATTTGACAGTTCATAAAAGTTTTCTTAGCAGATTTTATAACAGATTTTAGCGTGCTGAATACCAAAATTAAAATTCATAAAAGATTAGTTGACAGCTCAAACATTTGTATGGAAATTCATAGCAGAATAACAGAATAAAAGAATAAAAGATCTCGCCGAATAGGCCTAATTATCGTAAGGCTATTTACATTAAACACCCGAACGCTCCCAATGACATGTGAGCATTTGTCATAAAAGCTGACACAAGAAACCAAAACCATCCCATCGAGATTATTTTTAATTTTATAAAATGAAAATTAATAGAACTATACTATTGATTATATCTTTAGTAACTTATTATTCTAATGCTCTGGTGGATCCTATATCTGTATCAGTTGGAGCAGCAGTATTAGCTGGTTTGGGTTACAATTTTGATTATGTGAAACAAAAAACTTACTGCAAGTTGCAAGAATGTTGCAATGATGATTATATTCCTGGTAATACAAATAGTAAGTTACTACAAATAAAACAAAAGAAATGTATATTAACTTAAAACAAATTCAGAATTAGAGAAAGAATTAAAGACAAATTTATTTGGACAGCATATTGTCATACAAAAGGTTGTTCCTGCATTAGAAGCTCACTTCAGCAAAGGTACATCTTCTAAAAAAGCATTAGTACTCAGTTTCCATGGAACTCCTGGCACGGGGAAGAATTACGTTGCCGACTTTATAGCAAAATCTCTGTTTGAAAAAGGATTGGAGAGTAAATTTGTACATCTTTTCAAAGGCAGATCTGACTTTCCGTATCAAAGTGAAAGCGAACGATACTCAGTAAGTTTATTAAATAAAAAAACGAAGATTTGTTGTGAAGTATCTTCTTTAATTTAAAACAAATTATTACAAAAATCGACTTAAGATAATTAACATTTTGATTTATAACAATTTAATACAAGATTCTTTAAAGCCCTGTTCCAATTTGTGATGAGCATTAATTTAGAAGCTTGAATACCTAGATCCCAAGTGCAACAAATGCTTACCTCATTGACCAAGAAAATAGAAAATGTTGATGATCATTGGTAAATTAGTTCATCTTCTGTTACCCTTTTTGAACTTGCTGTTTTTCGGCTTCATCTGTTTTTCATTAGGGGCAAATGTTCCTGGAACATTTGGTTGTTTAGAAGAGAAATATTTGTTATTTTATTCAAACACAAAAGCTTTCAATACTTACTTTTTGTTTTTCGTCCGAAGATGAGACTCCACGCTTAAATATTCCCTTTTTGAAAAATAAAAAGAACAATGTAAATTTCCTTAAATAATTTTTCCAGAAACAAATTAAAGAACTGGTTGAAAATGGAGTCACCAACTGTCCACGCTCGCTGTTTATCTTTGATGAAGTGGATAAAATGCCTCACGGGATATTTGAATCTCTTACATCACTTGTAGATTACTCTGCTTCCACCAGAGGACCTGACTACAGACAAGCGATCTTTGTGTTTGTTTCAAATACGGCTGGAGTAGATATTGCTTTGCATTTAGGATCTCTTTTGAGCAAAGGGACTTTGCGAGAAGAAACGAAAATGAGTGATTTTGAGAATATTCTTGAACGCGGAGCGTATAACCTGGAAGGTGGAATGAAGAAGACAGGTCTAATAGAGGCCCATGTCGTAGATCACTATATTCCATTTCTACCACTAGAAAAAGAACATGTAGTTAAATGCATAGAGGCGGAGTTTCGGCGTTGGCATAAGAAACCGGACAGCAATGTCATTGAGTAAGGTTATGTGCCTCATGGAAGTTCTTTTATAAATTATATTTGTATTTTTTTTTTACAGAAATATCATCGAAGAATCGATATCGTTTGAGAAGAAAACTGGAATATTTGCAACATCGGGATGTAAAAAGCTCGATAAAAAAGTAGCAGTGGAGGCGAAATCAATGTTTTAAGAAATAAACTTTATTTTTTTACTATTTCACAAAATTTGTTTTATTGTTTGTATTTTTACCAATTATTTAACCACTTAAGACGAGCATCTCTCTTCAATAACTCAGTATCAAGTCTTTTAGGATCTGATTCGAACTTTTCAGTGGCATCGAAACGTTCTTTTAACTGTCCTATTTCTTTGGTAACAACACATTCGCCATTCTCCTTTAGTATGGTATGCTTGATGTCGTTCTCTGTGGGCTCTCCGAATTTAAATGTAACTGGAGTGACTTTAATCAAGTGCTTGATCTTCCACAGTCTGGCATTATTCTCAGGGATATTTTTGACCACAGTGAAGTTGCCTTGTTTGCCATCTAGTCCCAGGTCTTTAAGAATTCGTTTTTCCCAGAAAGGATTGCCTTTGACGGGTTTGATTCTTTGAACACGGAATAGCTTGGCTGGAGTTATTGGTGGATCTTGATGGTCCTTTGTACTGCAATGTTGAAGTAGTTGCGAGTCATTGCTGTGTTCTATCAAGTGTCTAATTGTTTGAAGTTTTCTTACCGTGGGTAGTAATAGATTCCTTCGTATTTTATTCCATTATTGTAAACATATTTTTTATTATGCTTTCCATACGTGCGGATAGGTTGAACCAACAGCCGTAAGGCCTGCACTAGTTTGGAAACTTCCATTTTATTTAATCTTATTAATTAATTTTATTAATTCAAATGCGTTCGGATTTTCTATGATACACGGCAAAAGCGAGGTTGAAGTTATGAAACAAACAGCTGATTTTGATAGTTGTGTGGTGATGCTTGAGTTCAGAAATACGATTGTGCTGTCATTAGTCAGTCGGCGCATGTCACTGATATCATTTTCCATTGTACCTCGGAGTTTTCACCGTATTTCGGTTTTAATCAATGAATAATAATGGAAATCAGCTGGGGTTTGCTTACGTTTATAATAACAAGAGATTGGTGACTTTTTTTGTTTGGCGTGGCGTAAGCCCGAAGTAAGTGAAATCTAATAAGTAAGGCTGTTAAAGTTGTTAGACATGATTTGTAAATATATTTCGAATTAGCCGCGTAATTGAAATATAAATTGTGTACTTTTACTCTACTCGAACGTTTCGCATCTAATTACATTTAGCGTGGTCACCATCAGGAAACTGCTGTTGAATTGTTATGCATTAGATTGGCTACGCAGGTAGTAGCGGTCAGCAATGGGTTAATAATGTTGTTGTTTTTGAGGTGTATGTTGTTGGGAGTAAATACATTATCATAATCAATAATTAAACACGGCAGATCTATATGGATCAATTCCGATGATAAAAAATAAATGAACTATTTAATTCAAAATAGTTGGTTTTAAGCCTAATAAATGATAAAACTAACAAAATAAAACAAAATTTCTCAACCAGTGTAATAATTAATATAACATACAAATTGACGCAAAATTCTAAACAGCCTAGTGTTTCGTTTCGATTTTGTCTGGAGAATTTGAATTCGTAAATCTAAAAATGTATTTAAGTATTTTTAAAAATATCTCTTTAAAAGCTATTTTTTTGTCTTTTATGAAGGGGAAGACACATGTGTAACAGAAAACCTGTATAAATGTTGGTACCACTGCAAGGCAAATTCGTACGAAATTAAGAACGTCGTTTTCAAATCCGTACGAAAATCAATTTCGGTAACGAATTCAATTCGGAACAAAAATCTTTGGCTTTTTTGTTTGGCAACAGTTCTTCCAATCCTATTTGATTTACAAATGCAATTAAATGCCATTTTTAAGGGGCCAGTTATAGCTCATCAGAAAATTCCATCAGAAAAATTGGAAAAATCAAAATCTGAAACATTTTTCTGATGGCCGGTTATAGCTACCAATAATTTTATGTCAGAAACCAAACAATTTTTTGCTGTCATATCATCAGAAAAATTTTTTTTTTGCATTCGGAACAGAAAAAAATTGGAACATAAAAGAAAAACGAAATGGAATATATTTTGAGTTTTGGCAATCAGCTGTTCAGAAAAATTAAATTCCATCAGAAAAAATATTTAAATCCATTTTCTGAGTAAATTTAGCAACAAAATGTTGTAATTCTTTTTGTAAAAATTAGTCCAAGCAAGTATTCGTCTAATTGCATTCAAATTTTACTCAAAATTGAGTTTTAATATGGTCAAATTAACGAAGACAAAATTTTTTCTGATGAACTTTTCTGATGAGCTATAACTGGCCCTTAACATCGAAATATAGGTTTTTTTTTAAAGATAAACGTCAAGAAGGCGTTCAGATTGTTAAATACTCGGTAAATATGTACTTATGTATGGTCAATTCATTTCACGTCCATACAGCTTCTCCAAGAATCGTTCCTCTTTCACGTCCATACAGCTTCTCCAAGAATCGTTTAAGAATATTCTGAGCCTCCTTGCATGTTTACAAAACAGGTAGTTGTGACACCTATTTCGGAACCGATTTGTAATCTGTTTAGAGATAACAAACACAAAGCGATTCTGATCCAGTTGTGGCCAGATTTGGTTTGTCGTACGAGTGATGATGGTATCCATCTAAGGACAATGACAAAATAGATAGTTTTGTTCCATTTTTGGCCGGTTCATCAGCTTTTCAATTCCCTGGAATGTCTCTTTGGCACGAAACCCAATTAAGGTGAATGTTAAACCGCTGTGCCACCTCCGTGAGATATGATCAGCAGTTTGGGGTTGTTATGGAGTTTGTAGATACAGAATCCATAGATTTAAAAGTATCTTGGCCATATGAGATAATGATAAGTAATACGAAAGGATAGATTTGACTTAATTTTATATGAGTACACACCTGCACCAAACCCGTCATCAATTTTTGATCCATCAGTATAAAATTGGATCGATTCGTCTTCTTGGAATTTCAATCCTCCCAGATGGACCTGGAAGTGATGGCAACCTAAAAGTTTTTATAGAACTGTAATTGTGAAATCGGGTATCGTATATGTTGCTTGATATTGATCCGATTGAATTTAGAATGCCCGAGTGAGCAGTTTCGTTATTGGCTTGCAGTCATTTGTTTGCTACATAGATGCAACAGAATGTAAAGTGGAGCGGAGGAAGTCCTGCGAAATACTCCACACATACACCCCATGGCTGAGTGTTGCACCTTGTTTAGTTTTTCATTCAAAGCAGTCCCCAATACTGTCACACCGTATACTAGAATCAGATTGATTACCGAAGTGTTTTGCAAACGAGTAATGCGCGGTTGCAAACCCCATTTATTTCCAATGACATTTTCGCAAGAAAAAATTGCCAATGTTACAACTGGACCTAACTATTTCGCTTCGTTTGAGAACCTTAGTGGTATAACTTTGATAGAAGGAGGCCGGATCTTATATGAGGAATTTTGTATTTCCTAGAAAAGAGAAAAAGATCAGTATTATGAGGGTCAGCCCCCAATCCACACCAATATGCGCAGTTTTTCAGCATATTTAAAGAATTTTGTGAGAGTTCTTTCAACATATTAGGATGCTTTCAATATGATAGCTCTCCGCTTCCAGGAAAGTGAAGAGCTCATGTACTATCAAGTTCTTAAGAAGGGAAGATAGAACATTGCATTGCAGCGCGGCGGTCCTCTACTGACACATCTTCTATATATAGAAAATACGAGTATAATGTTTTGTCTTTAAAATTTCAAGTAGGCATAGGCATTTCATTAAAAAAAAGTTAAATTTATTAAATTAATTTCCAACATTCTATTCTGGACCCGCCCTTGACTATCCTCATTGAGGAGTGCATCGGCCGGGATAAAAACACTTAGCCGCAGAATCACATATTCCTAAAAACTAAGCTGTTTGTCGAGGATACAGCTTTACAATGTGACCCCGAATCAGCTTTAACATCTATGCTATCTTATGGAATAGAGAAAACCTGGTTGCAATCAGTGGCGGGTGGTGGGTTGTTGAACGGGTGGTGCACTTTACTTGCTCACTAAGTAGGTATTAAGATTAGAAATCGCAAAAAAAACAAAAATTTACATGTATATGTGGATTTTTTTATTATTTTGTATAATTGCTCGAAGAATTTCGACCATGTATAAAACTGACACACTTATTACATTTAGCAAGGAATCATGTTTTTTATTTTTTCACTTAAATGCGTCAAATCGTGGATTCACGTAACGTTATTTAAAAAAAAATTATTACTGTCTTTAATATACCTAATCACTGTTAATTTTATCCCTCACCGCACACACTGTACACAGTACAGAATCGAACCAAAACCAAAATAAAAAACAATTACTAACCTAACACCTAATAACCTACACTATTTAACCAGTCACGGATAAAGCGAAACAACATTACATATTCGCAGGCGCAGCGCATTCTAGTCAAACAACGGTTGCTGTAGTTAATCTTCGGTTCTCGTGCGCTGCACGAGAGCAGGCTAATTCTCCATACATTTCAATGAAATATCTTTTGTCTCACGCGTCAGGGATACTTGCTTGTAACTCATACAAGTTATATTAGCAGTCTTCGTGCGCTCGCCGAAGCGCACGAGAATTTTTACTTGCAGGGAAAGTAATTCTTTAATACTCGTTAAAGCAAAGCGCTTACATTGTTTCGTCATAATTGGAAATTTTACTTGTTTGTGTTCTTGTATGTTTAAAAAAATAAATATTAGATAATATGGGAATCTAAAAATAAAGATGCAGTAATATTTTGTAATTTTTAAATCTTTTGAATTGGTGGTTCAGCGCACGAGCGCACTTAAGGTACAGCCGCCACTGGTTGCAATAATATCATGTATACGAGTACTCCGACTCTGGTGTTGTGTTATCCAAGGCAGAGTCTAGGAAAAAGTCTCTCAAACTACCCAAATAGTTTCCAATAATAAATAATATCATTTGACGATACCGTTTATCCAAACCGGGCAGTGGTCCTGGGCACCAATACGAGAAGATGTGTTGTATATGATATGTCTCGCCCTTAACCTCTTATAAATATAAGGCATTTAAATTAAACATTCGAGACACTCGAGAAAGTTAAAATTGAAAAAGATTTTCGAACCGAGTCATTGTTCAGGGGTATTAATTAATTGTTGTTTGAAATTAATCATCATCATCATCATCTCTAAAAGTAAACATTTGTTAAGCTAAAAATAAAGCATACAAATTAAGATTTTTAAATGTTTTAATTTTAACTTTAAATAATTTCTAACAAAGATTGAATTTAATCTAAAATAATGGACCAACCAATAATATTGTTTTTAGACGAGTTCTCATATCCTATGACTCATTTATTTAACGCATCTGTTATTCTTTTATTAGGAACCCCAAAGCTTTATTTTTTTTATAATTTTAGCAGCATTATTACTTAGTTCATTTCATACCTTATACCTATACATAACATTGATGTGCCTTGCATACCTATAGATAGTCTTTACATGAATATATACAAAATGGGCGGGATTTCGTCCATCTTCTGATGAGCAGATGATGCTTATTGGATGTATTCAGATGAAAAGACTCATCTGTATCCTATAAGGGATGTAAGAAAATCTACCGTTTTTAAGGGTTGGAAATAACCAACCCCTACGTTTCAATGTTATACTGAACAAATTGTATAAATCGATGCTGCAAAATGTTTTGGTTCGCAGTCTAAATTGAAGTTTTGCTTTATCAACTATTTCTTGTTTATAGGTTATTGAAACAGTTAGAAGTGGTTGCAAAATTATAAATATTTAAATTCAGAGAAAACATTTTATGGATTAATCAAGTTGATAACATAAATTTAAAGGTACCTACAACGCAAATATTATAAAAAACATACATATATACAGTAAACCTTGCCATCAACTCTCTGTGAAGCTTTGAAAATGTGCAATGAACGCCTTTAAAATTTTATACATCTATTTTTTATGAGACGAAGGAAAATTTTACCAAATAGAAAAACAGAATCTTATAAAGAATAGTTTTTAATGCCACGATTTATAAATAATAATTAGGTATTGAATTCGTTAGCATAATCCGAATGCTTAAAAGCAACTTCCATATGTACATAATTTTCAAAATCAAAAGAAAATATTGTGATTAAATAAAAAAAAAAATAACAAGTGAAGTGAGGCTCCAGTGAACACATTTTTGAGACAGACTCTTAAATTTGTTTAGCTTTAGCCAAAGAAATTGAAAGACACCATTCCATAACATTCTTGTTGAAAATTGAAACAGATACCTACATTTATTTGCTGATTTTGAAATATAGTTTGTATGTCTTGTTTTTTTTTCTTTGAAAAGTACTAAAGCTAGTCCATGAAAAACAACACAAGTGAAAAAAAAATCATTTTTCCAAATTAGGCGATAAAAAATAAAAAAATAATAATGTTAAATGTTATAAAAAAAAAATGGATTCCAAAGACTGGTAGAGAACTTATCCCTAGTGACTTACAACTCTCCTCCTAGGAGGAGACCTTAATTTTGTTCGCCTAGTCCGAACATTTAAGGTGAGAAGCTCTTTTCATAACAAGAGATACTCTTGGAAGATTCGTCACTTCCTCGCAAGAGATAATAAAAAACATTTTTTTTGGGTTGCGTCGGCTGGGATGTGAAACAACTGGAATATTTTTATTTTGTTAAAACACCAAAACCACACATGAGCTCTGTAATTTACAAATATTGAAATATATAAAAATATTTTTATAGCGGATATTTTTTCAAAGGTAAAATTGCAAAATAATTGAATATAACATTTAATACAAAACCGTTTGAAAAAATGAGTATACCTACCATACAACCTTATTTTTGATTTAGAAATTTATTGTTTGATATAGAAACAAGCTTCCGAAAAATCTCACATAAAACTGCATATCAACATTTGCCCAAACATTTTTTAAATAAAAAAATATATTTTTTTGAAAATTTTGTCATTTAAAAAACTGATATATGGAAATTATTAAATATACTTAATATATTATATATTATTAATATATTTATTATTTAAAAAACCGTTCCAACGACTTTCAATTTTGTGCATAGTCTTGTGATTGTTCTTTTTCAGCTTTAATAATTTAGGGAATTTTTTAACAAGCTTAAGGGTGGATTTCATGATTTTGAAATTATTTTGCACTAGTATATATAAGAATATACGATTTTAAATATTATATTTCACGATATCGTGTGTTGTTCTAGTCGCTTAAAGTATCATGAGGGAGTTGAAGACCCAGGTGAAAAAAATGTCACGAAATTCAAGTTAAGTTAAAATTACACATTAAAATAATAATAATAATACTAATAATAATAATTAATATATAAATAAGTTAACTTTTACATTTTATATTCTTTGAACACATTGTCCGTTAAGAACATCGGGAGGATTATTCTGCGTTTTCAGGAGTATAACTTAGCGATCCAGTACTTATTCATGCAAATTTTAATACTGTTTGTTTCACAAAAAATAACAGAAAGTAGTAATTCGGCGTTTTAACGACTTCTCTAAATATTATATGTTTTCGACATTTAATGAGAGAAGAATTTTAAAACGATTAGCTTTAATTTTCCTCTACATTTTCGTTAATTTTTGTTTGAAATAAATAGTTATTTTTCTCTAATATTATATTGATTATGCGTTATCTTTACATCATTCTATCCATCTACTTCGGTCGCCCAAATGTTCGAAGGTTAATTTAGATGTACTAAATGTTTGAAAAAGATAAGATGCAATAATTTAAACCACATGCCTATTAGGAGTATGTTTTTTTATTTATTTGGAATATAAGGAATATTCGAAATTAGCATTTTTGTTTTTTTTTTTAATTACCAGAAAAACTAGTCATATCGCCTAAATTTTAAGGAAATCAACTGTTGCTTAGGCCACATTCACGAAACCAAGTATTTTCGAAATGTCAAAACGATAAAATTAAGGTCAGTTAACGGGAACGTCGACGAGCACTAGTGATTACTTCATGAGAAGACCAAAATGAACTCTCATGTGCAGCTCTTGAAAGTGCGTAATCGAATGAGTAGGTATGTACTTAGGTATAAAACGCATTGCTCGCTTTCATTTTGTTAACGTCTAGCATAATGTGCGTTCACTAAACTTCACTTACTTCAACGAAGTCGACAGTAAGTTAACTGGAACTAGTGAGCCATTAAGATTTTAGAATCATGCACATTGAAAATATTTCTTAAAATATTTTTATTTAACACAGAATATTGCAAAAAGAGAAACCTATTACGGAAAACCAGTCAGATCTACTCATAGTACCATTCTTATAGAATACAGACGAAATACACATTGAGCTTCGGCATAATTTTAACTCAGACGAATATACCGAATTAATTCGTTTAGTAATACATAGTTAATAAAGGAAAATTTGAACGGCCTAAACGGGCATAGCAAACGGGCAACAAAAAGTTAAATAAAACTGATACAAGAACAAGAAATGTAATTTATTAGGTATACTCGTATTAAGACGAAAACATTTTTTCTGCGACACCTATGAAAACGTAGTATAACATTAGTAGCATTTTTATTTATTTTTACTTGCGACTTATAGGTACTATAAGGCAAGTTATGCATTCGTAAAAAAAATCGAACTTGAGATTTTGATCAAAGTTGACATTACGATGATAGCGAAGACTAAAAAAGTGGGTCTCGCAATTCTGTCTGTCTGTCTGTCTGGCTGTTCGACTACAGCCTAAACGGCTCGACCGATTTTCTTCAAACTTGGTAGATATGGGTTTTGATTTTTTCCCCCCACACGTTTTTTTCTTTTTTTTTTAAGACCAAAAATAACGGTACCTGCCATACGATTTTTTTTAGAAATTTTATAAATATTTTTTTTTCTTAAAAACTGTTCGATATATTTTAAAAATTAAAATACAAAAACATTTCATTTAGTTAAAGCTAGGTAATGGTTGAAAAAAATTTCCGATAAGTGGTTATTGAGGGTACCCCCCATGGAACCATTTTTTTGGTTTTTGATTTTCTCAAAAACGGTTCAACCGATTTTGATCATTTTTTTTACTAAAGCTCTCCAAAAACATACATAAATAGAATTTTGTATTCAAATTTTCAAAAAAATTTTTTTTTTGGATTTTTAAAAAAAACTTCAATTTTTTTTTTAAAACTAGTTTTTTTTATAATCTACAAGATGTGAGAAAAAAAAATTATTTGAACTTAAAATAAAGGTACCTACTATACAAATGCTAAAAAATTAAAAAAAATGGTTTTCAAAAATCGTATTTTTCTCAAAAACGGCGCCTAGAATTTTGATAAATTTTTTTTTTCTTTCAATTAATTTTCACGGTCTTTAATTTAATAAAAAAAAATTGAAATTAAGATATTACAGCTTGTACCTACCATAGAACCATTTTCTCGAATTTTTAAATTCTCATTATCCACATAACGGATCTCAATGAAATTTTTTATAGAGAAGCTTCTAAAAAGTCTAAAACACATTGCATTTCAAAACTTTAAAATAAATATTTTTTGAATGTTTGAAAAAAAAAATCTATTTTTTCTTTTTTTTGAAAATTCGATATCTCGGAAACGGCTTAATATTTGTTTTGTAAATTTAATTTTTATTCGAACAATAATAAAAACTTTAAATTGGCGTACCAAAATTTTTTCTTAAAAATCTTTTAAAAAGTTTGTATATAAACGCTTTTTTTTAAGAAACCACTACAACGACTTATAATTTTTGTTCTTGCATAAATTCATATTTGCATAGCATTCTTTTTTTGTCTCTTACTACTAAAAGAATTTAAAAAAATAATTTTATCCTTATGAACAGTTTTCTGTAATAACATTCGTTTTTAAAATTCCTAGTCTATTACATAGGAGCAAGTTCGTGCGACCCAGTCGTGCATTTTATTTTTAAGGGATTCTTAGAGATTTTTTTAAGAATACTTTCTCTACTCTAACACTTAATTCTCTAAACAGAAAAATGATGTTGATGACTTTTGCAATAATTGCATTAAGTACCATCGTTGTGTACAAATCAAAAAATTTCATAACCTTCTAAAACCGAAACATCCCCAAGAAATCGGAAGATTTAAACTTCAAAAAGTCCAAATGAGATATTGTCCAATTTTGTAGTGCTCAATAAGTGAGTATTTGACATGCTTTCCTCGCTTTGTTTTGGTTATTGAAAACATTCTAGGGCCTTGAAATAACTTTGGAAAAACTTAACATTTTTCTATGCGGGTTAAGTTGTCAAAAATTTTACCTACCTATATACTTAAGCGTTGTTCAGCATTCAGGTCTATTTAAAATTCAATCCCCGCAAAATATTTCGATAAATATTAAATTTTATTGCTTATTAGATTATTGGATCAATAAGTCGAGATTTCTCACATCCCTTTCGAAAAAATCCTTTTTTTCTATACCCTTTAGGGAATTATACCCTTTCAAGAATACCTACCAGTTATTATTTTAGGTGTTAAAATATGCCACGAATGACGAATAACAATAATATAAATAAAAACAAAATAAGTGGTATCTAAAAGAATGTTTCTATACCCGAGGGTTGTGTTTGTAGAACAATTCAAATAAACCACACCACCCCACACTTAGTTAACCCTCGAGGGTGTAGAAATTCTTCTCAAATTATAGTATTTAAGAGTCTGCTCTGTATAAAAATTGTGTTGTTTCTTTACATGTTCTATCGAAGGGGTTGACAATGATTTCGTGCTTCATCTTTTATGTTTTTCTTTTCATTTTTTTTTGCAGAATAAACATGGTATATGACATGACCCATTTGGTGCCGTCTCATAGCATCTCACTGGGAAGTTATTATATACCTGAAGAGCATGCCGTAATGCCGTGCGAAAATGTACCCCAAACAACGCCACATACACCACGACGGCGGACTACCCCGATTACGAATTTGGATCCTTCAGAACTGGTGGGATTGTCACGAGAAGAACGTCGTCGACGTCGGCGAGCAACCCTTAAATATCGGACGGCCCACGCTACACGAGAAAGAATTCGCGTTGAGGCATTTAATGTATCATTTGCTGAGCTTCGTAAGTTGCTACCGACCCTACCACCCGATAAGAAGCTATCAAAAATCGAAATTCTAAAACTTGCCATCTGTTATATTGCCTATTTGAATCATGTTCTTGAAACGTAAATGATAATTTCCTCACAAAACTATAATTTATAAACCTTAGTTTCATAACCAACTGTGTGATAATTTATAATTTTTAAATTTAATTTATTTATTTTATTTGCGAAACTTACATAGATCATAATAAAAGGAATTACTTTAAAAAAGTACAATTTAGTATAATTAATTTTATAATTTAATATTTCCGCCAATCTGCATTTTTTTTAATATCTACTCGTATTATGTTGGGTGGCATCAGGTGGTGTACTTCCATTTTGTAACATTAAAATGGTATTCCTCTAGGAGTAGCACCTGCGCAATATATGTACGAATGTGCATATTTATGTCTTACTTTTATCAGTCTTCTATGAGATGTACAACTCAGTTCTATGCATTATAAAACATGGAATATTATACATGTCATGAGCGGACTTCAGATGTAAAATTTCACTGCGGAAGGATGAAAAAACAAAAATTCTGAAGAACTAAAGAAACAATTAAATATGGAGGCATGGGGCCTTGTTCGTCAAGGAATACACAGGTAAAAGAATTTAAAATATTTATATGACAGTGGAGGTTCGTTAACTTGAAAACCTAGAAAACCAAAAGTGTTCAAGTAACTGATAAAAGACGAAATATTTTTTTTTGTAGTGTAAGTTTTTTCCCGAAGTTCTAGAAAATATTTTGGCAAAGTTTTATCAAAGGTATCTCCTACAGATTTTATTTTTCTGAAGGTTTTTATATTTGGAATGAGAATTGGAATTGTCGGAATGTTTCAGGATTTTGAAATATCTTACCCTCAGTTTTACAGTGGAAGTTTAAACCCTCTTTTGGTTTAAACTTCAGTTCGGCAATAAATTTGGTTTCCCAGTGTCATTTAATCCTTGAACACAACTCTGTCTGTAGTTTAAGTTAAACGATACTATTCTGCCGCTTAAACGTCAGTTCGACAACCCTTCACACATTTGAAAATTGTTTTTTTTTTTTTTTTTTTTTTATAATCTACCCGCGCTCAAGGGATTATGATTACCCTTTAAATGTTTCAACACAGCGCGGGCGTGAAGTTAATGAAGAGAAAGAAGGATAGGAAAGATGTGTGGCACGATGTTCTGAGACTGTTGGTGGTTGTCTCAGATATTTTTATCTCCAGGGATGGCGGCTGAGCTAAAGCGGAGAAATGCCGTGTCTTATTTTTAAGTCGCTTATAATTCACATTATTTTATTCGTGTTCATCCTTGTTGGGCATACTAGCTTAACTCAATTACATACTGTTAGTGTTATGCCTGAACAACATGTAATGAGTAAACCAGCAACCCATTGATGACAATTTTTAGAAGGTTTTTAATGGAATTAAAGCGACATAGACGACGGCAGGGATCGAACCTGCATCATGAGGTTGACAGGCGAGCACACATCCATCGCGCCACGGCCACCCCTAATTTTTTTAATTTTTTCCTGCCACAGATCGCAAGTCGCAACTGAAACAAAGCAAACTTTCCTTGATTATTTTTTCTTTGATTCAGATAGAAAGAGAAAACAATTTACTTAACCTACGTTGAATGAACTGAATTTCAGAGTTGACTGTGAAACCGGACGAGTTGAACTTTAAAATTTAAACTCCAGTTCAGGTTTAGGTTCAGCTGAACTTAAGCTTAAACTCCCACTGTTGTTATATCCATCAATACATTTTGAAAAAAAGTTACTTTCAAACTCAAAATTTTGAAAAAAAAAATCAAAAAAGACAAGTTTTCACTTTCAAAACTGCTTTAACACCCGAACTGTATAATACAGTACAAATATTAATTTATTCTTTAGAAGTACTTTTTTAAACTGTCCTCCTACCTTAACAGTGAGAGATAGGCTCTATTCAGTAGTTATCGTTTGTTCAACAAGAGTTAATTAACAAGAGCCCACTGTATTCTGAAAAGGTTAACCAATGAAGTTTTAACGTGTTGCTATACTGGAAAATTGGAACAGGAATATAAAATCATAAAATCGAGCAAACATACGGATATTGTATGGGGTAGTTATGGAGTCACGTCACGTACATTCGTACACGTGGTCTGGGCTAACCGAATTTTACTGGAACTGGTTCCCTTATGGTATAAAAAAGAACGCAAATTATCAAAATAACAAGTTGTTAGGGAAATTCCAATATGCGAAAGCAAAATTCCTGTAGGTTATTCATTGGTTTAACTCTGTCTATTCAGTTCCTCTTGGAAGGTACTACCTTATCCTCAATTCATTTCGGATTTTCGCAAAGTTTTTTTCTGTTTTTTTTTTTTTTTTTTTAATTATTGAATGTTTTGAAGTTTGACTTTAAATTGATAAATTTAGTAAAAATAACATTCCGACAACCCTTTTCATTGAAAAAGAAGATAAGATGGCATTTAACTTCAGCGCTAATCAGGTAATATTGATTGATTAACGTATTTGTATTTAATGAAAAAGACATAAAGTGATGTACCTTGGCTTGTATGTACATACATATGTATGTACATATATGTAGGTACTTACTTACATATGTATATATTTTGTTCCCATGGAGTTACTGGATCATATGGGAGAGGTTTTGTTTATATTTAGAAAAAACCTGTTATTATTATTCATTTAATTATTTACAATGACCTTCAAAAGTTTTCTGACGTTCCATATCAAAGCAAATCGAATTGGTATTTGAAAATTAAGAATTCACGAAAAATTGATTTATTTATATTGTCACCTGTATGCAAAAATTAGCCAGGGGGGTAATTCCGTAATTTTCTTAACGATAATCGTCAAAACGATAATCGTCGACGATATCGTCCATGATTTGCTTCACGTAACTCGACTACTATCGTCTCGTCAATCGATCACAGTTTTAGAGATTTGTATGCATTTCAGAAACTCTCAAACTGTAGTCAATCTGTCAATTCAATAGAAAACAATACAAAATGTCAATTTACAGTGGAAACTCAATCAGTCAACTACAGTCACTCACAAATGCAAGACGATACCTATTTAGCTATCGTTTTGACGATTATCGACTTACGTGAATCAAAAAAGGGCAACGCTATCGTTCAAACGATATCGTCTGACGATAATCGAGTTACGGAATGACCCTCCAGTGCACTTTTCAGTTAATCGTTTTTTGTTATTTTTTTTATTTACACTTCGGATTATTTGTTTTGAGCTTAAAGCAAGCTACAAACCTACAGTCAGTGGCAATTTGATTATAAACTATTATAAGGCAATCCTGCTTCATCAAGGATTTGCCATGTAAAGCTCTTTGCCACAAAAGTTGTCCATTTTAAAGTCGAAAAATCGATTTTGGAGACAAAAATATTTAGTGGTGGTCATTTCAATTCCTATCTTTGGAAACAACAAAATAAAAAATGAGACTTTTTGGCCCAAGGTAATACAGTGGTAATACAGCTTGGTAGAAATCTTTGATAGAAGTTTTATGAAAAAGAGATAAGAGACTAATATAATTATGAAGTATTTTACTTTTCATTATCAAAAAATCTATATTTGGAGCTCGAAAACTTTGTGAACATTTAGATTCGTTAATTCTTATAAGCAAGAGAAGCCGGGCTTGTAAGTGAACTGAAAGGTATCGCACTGTTCTGGTCGCCTTAAATGGATAAGATGTCGATATAGTTTCGGTAATTTTGTATCTATTGAACTCTGTGGCCGGCTGTGTTTCGATGTGTCCATCTATTTTTGTGTTTGAGGATTTGATATCACATTTTTGGTTTAATTTACAAAAAGGATGTTCGTAAAAATAATTTGAAAAAATAACCATATTTGAAATGTTTTACAAAAATATTATAAAGAAAGAAAGAAAGTTTAGAAATATATTAAAGGTTCAAATAAGTGTTTTTAGATTTGCGTTTGTTTTTAATATTGCGTTCCACAAAACTCGTTTGAGTTCAGAAAATTCAATGCAACAAAACCTTAGTCCTTAAATTTCTTCAACATCAAAAGCAGTGAAATTCCTAAACAAAATTAATCTTACTACTAACATAACAAAATTAATATGTATGCATGTTTAACATTTTTAAATTACCTGTTTAGCTGTGATTATAAATATAATAGATATTAAGCAATTACAATACAGTCCAGTGCTACAAATTACGTTGAGCGTGGTTACCGGGGAACTGTCGGAGAGATGTTATGGACGCTTTTGGCTACGCAGGTTGTAGCGGTATGTCGAACGTTCGGTCTTTTGCTGTTGATTGTTATTTAGGAGCAAATGGTGTTCACTGTAGATATGCCTATTTGTATAAAGTAACTGGATCGACCGTGATGTGTTAATTATCGGAAATTATGATGACGTTTGATTTTAATCGCTTCACGAACCAAACGAGAGATGTAATGAGGTACATTGGCTAGAATCTAATTTCGTTTTTATTTGGCAATCCGGAAGCCAACATTTTGTAACACAAGCCTTAGTGGAAAATCTTTTTAGTCAAAACTTTTCGTCGTTGTTTTCACTCGTTTTTATGGTCTTTTTCTCGTAAGCAATTAAAAGTCCTTGACTTATTTATTAAGTATATAAATATAAAGATACAAAATAATCTAAATAAACCAGTAAGGTTTAAACAAATATAAAATCGCTTTTTTCCTACCACTGACAATCGGTCAAAGGAATTTATAGAGATCTCAGGTTGACGGTTAAGTTATTTAAATGTTCATTTTTTGAAACCTTTATAAGTTTTTAAGAAAATTGAAAATAACAATATCTAGTTTTTGGAATCTAACAATTTATTTTCTTAAAGGAGCTAGATGGAGGATGTTCTGGCAGTGGAAATACTGCAATTTGGTATTTTATATTTAACACTATTAGCAAGAACAAATTATTATCATTTACATCTTTTAAGCGCTTACAATAATTATTTGTCATAAAATAATAATTACAATTCAGTTATCATTTTTATAGGCATAATTTATTCTAATGAAACCTCACTGCCTTAACAAATTTACTTACTCCTTTAGACTATCCCAATTATTTTTCCCTCGAAGATACAAAAGTACTTCGACATCACATCGTTTCAATCAATATAACCTCTCTTTTTGGAACCCTTGCGAAAAATAGCAAAAATCGTTGCCAATTAAAAGAAGATAAAAATCTGATTATGGTTCAACGAAAAAACTGACAAAATATCATAGAAAAACTAAATATAGAATTCTTAACATGCAATCGCCAGGTAACCAAGCATTTGTTTGTTTTTAGATCTCTAGAAATAAAAACAAGTAGGTAACTCATTATTTGCCTAATATTAATCCTCTTTTTTGTTCCAAAAACAAATGAAATCAGTTTATTAGCGACTTTTCGTCTAAAAGGACTCCAACTTAAGTTTCGCATAATTTACGGAAAGCAGATTCTTCAATCAATTAAGACAATCGAAATGCCATCTGCTGGAAGCCTATAAACGACTATTGATATCAATTGAATTGTTCAAAAAGTATTCAACTATTGTGAAGATCAGAAGCGTGAAATTACTTTAATCGACAACGAGACAAGTGTTTCTCTACGCTTTTCTGTACCAACTCAAGTCCGCTTAAGAGATATACAAACATAAGATTAATCGTGTATGGTCTGGCACCCTTAAAAAATAAAACTCTATACACGTGTTCTTCGGAATTGGTGAAGGGAGTGATGGAAACTTTTTGACTGAATAATCCCTTGGACGTGATAAATTATTCCCCGGAGGGTTGATTCAGGGAAATAGATACTTTTTAGCAGGCGCATCATTTTGTTGCTAACTAATTTTAAGAGTTGCACTACGCACAGACTATCTTCTGTATAGGTGTCTTTCCCATCGGAAGTGTGAAAATGTAATTGGGTTTAAAATCAATTTGATTGGAGAGCTTTTCTGTTGCTGTTGGAAGTTGAATCAAATACGGACTGGTGGTAACCAGCATGTAATTGCCGTGTAAATTTAATTATGTAACGATGTGATAATGTGACTTGCACTACGGGGTTGAAAAATGAGCCTTTGATCGCGTGTCAGGGAGTGGTTTCGATATCTAAGTGGTAAACGTGGCCTGTGTTTGGTCCATTGTGGGTGATTTTGAATATGAGTGATGACTGATGAGTTTATTGTGCGGGTGTTTGGTGTTGACTGCGGCTTGGTTGTTATTTTTAATTTAAATATCAACTTAAATTATCATTCAAAAAAGTGTGGGATGAAAAAATATTGTAAACATAGTTGTGTTTTGTAAAAAATTATAATAATACCAGGGGCGGGATCAGATGACTTGTGTCAAGGAATCACTACATTAACCCTTCATCCGGTCCTTTAAATGAAAATGTGGGATTTTCGTTTGATTCATGTTTCCTTAACTAAATTTAATTTAATGTAAATATGTAAATGCGGCCTTTCAGGACTTTTATAACAATTTGTTTCACACTTTTTATCTTACATAATGTGTTTTCATTTGATGTGAACAATTGGATGTAGTGCTAAAATCGATGCTTTGAATATATTTGTGACTAACTACATAATTTATGTACATATGTACATACATATCACAATGGAAAAGGTCCCACCCTGCTACCTTCCAATAAGAATAGTTAAAGATATATACATAAATGTACATATTATATATGTAGGTGCTCACAATCCTCATTGAAAAGATATCTGTAAATCATACCAAATTTTTTAAATTAGTTTTTGAAAATGTAAACTTATGGGTAGTCATGGATAAGACTACCCATGAGAGATTACTTATTTATTTGCTTAAGGTGGTATATCAGCTCCGTAGTTCGTGTCATAACTGGACAAATACGCTGTATGAACGAGGAAGTGGTAGAATCAATTCCTCATCTTCTATTTACATGCTTAGATATATCCTATAGGCGTAGGTTCTATTTTGAAGAGTTTTTCTTCGAGAAACCTAGTGATGAAATTAATAGTCTTTCTCGCTCAATTAGGGAGCTCCAAATGGTTCAACGAGTAGAAAGAAAATTTTTAGATTCATGTGATACCTATCACAAGGGGCCAACTCTGATTTAAGTATGTCAGCTGCAATCCTGGCAGCCTAACCTAACCTAACCACTTAAGTATTTTTACACAAAGTATGAGTATACAAAACAATGAGTCGATTTCACTCTAACTGCAAAATAAGTACGATAGAATCAATAAAACTCTTCGGCTATATTGAATGGTCTGGTTTAAATGATAGGAATTCATTCATTGGTGAACTATCTGCTTAGTAGAAGTATGTTGAAGAAAAACAGAACGTTGGACGAGACAATACTACGATCAAAAACTATTGTGTCTTCTATAGAAATTATTTTTCGAAGCATTTGGAAGAGCAATCGACCTTTACTTTCGATGGAATACCAAAACACTGTTTTTTATGAAGTACACAAGTGCATGCATACAATGTACATAATATTAAACAAACAAATTGCATGTGGGTTTCAAGTCTCATTTTTGAATAATTTTCGTAGAAACTGGCATTTGACAATACTTATTCATTACATTACTTCCTTAAATCTGTCATTTTAACTACATAAAAGAATAGCAAAGTGATACATCTAGACGGGAATCTAAAGTTTTATTCCTAGAACTCTATCGACACGGAATACTACTTTTTAGCTTCTCATCATATTGATCAAAATTCTTTCAAATCGAATTAGAAAAATGGGGCAGAGCATTTTAAATAAATTTTGGTTTATTTATTTTTGGGGATTTACTCGTAAATCAATGGAATAATAAGGTGAGCCAGACCAAAACATGACAAATATTTTATGAGAGATCGTCTAGATATCCTCTTTTTATGCAATGGTCTTTAATTTCTGAGTACTTCAAATATATCTTTTAGAGATGTAGGTAACCGTGCGTCGCGTCGTAATGAAATACGACCACAAAAAACAAAAGTTTTTGTAAGCCAAGAAAAGTCAAATTGTTTCGAATAACCTTACGTATCACTAATTCCATCGTAATCGGAATTAGTGATACGTATTGTTACGAATGCCGAAAAAACTATCATAGAATCCATCGGATTGGAAAATTTCATTGACATTGCAAACAGATTTGGTGATATCCTTTTTTGGAAAGTTTTTTTTTATTTTTTTAAACTGGAATCAACCTCTAGACTTCGTCGAGACTGGAACTATTAGTTGAACAAAAGTTTTTGGCGATCAGCCTTTTTACAACAGATTATGGTGCATATCCCCTCCCACAAAAAAAAAATTGTGTGCCATGAAGAAAAATATGAAAATAAGTTTGAAACAATAAATTTTTGTTTGCACAAAATACAAAGACAGATGCTAAAACCTCCTCTAAAACAAAACTGAACTGAAAACAAAACTCAATCCATATGTCCAATATTATGTCAAGGGAACAGCTTCTTCTGGTTTTATCGATGATAAATGATATCTGGCTTAGATGTGATTTACTTGATATTTAGAATAGAAAAAACGATGCTGTTTTGATAGTGCGCCTCCTTCTATCTATGCTTAATAATTTCTAAAAAAAAGTAAACAACATCTTCGAAGGATTATGTTAAATGCATTTTTACACATGTCACCCCACACATCATGCCAAATAGCACCAACAGGCAATGATGAAAATTACATTGTAATAGGCCGGATTCTATAGTGAGAATTGAAGGGTGTTTTATTTTGTCCAAGGATCGAGGGTCGAGGGTAGATTCAATTAGGGTTGTACCAGTAATTTTTTAAGGGGATTATAACGGGATAAAAATTATACATACCAAGCAAGTGCAATGTAATTTATTGGATATTTATTAATCAATTTTTGTTTCGTATTTTTTATTTGGACATGTTACCTCCTTTGTTTGTATACGACTAAATTTTTATAAAAAAAACATGTTTTACAAATTTTAGTTTGAAAATTCGTTTAAAGCACAACGACTATGTAACTGGGAAGTACCCAAATGGTATCCGCCACGCCCACGTCAGCGTAAATGTTCAACAAAAATCATAGCCAACGATAGGGGTCATTTGTTGCCAAACGTCAAAAGGTGTTTATTAATTACTTTTAAAAACATGTATTTTTTTCAAAATTGCCTTTTATGTAATCAGACCTGACGATTCTCCATGGGGATACTTTAAAGGTACCCATCAACTTCCGCGGAAAATCTCACGTTCAAAAGCTGAAGAAATCAATAGGAAGTTAACCGGGAGAGATAAATGGAAACAATTCGAACACAAGACAACCGATTGTAAAGAAGAAGAAACATTTCAAACGGATGACAATAAACTAAAGCAAAAGAAACTGGAAAAATCAAAAGTAAGTCGAATAAAATAGATAAAGTAATTCAGGTAAACCTATGGAAAAGAAAGGGCTAATCTTGTAACAAATAAGTAAATCCTTTACACTTAGCCTCATTATAAAGTATCACAATTCACAACATGTGTTTGTACATACCTACATAGTGTTTATATCCAAAACTCCAAAAACACTATCAAAGTGCTTGAAATTCATGTACGATTTTTTGACAAAAACTAATCTACTATGAGATATCACAAAAATCATGTTTGGAAACGTTTACGAGTATAATACTGAAACATTTCTAGTTTTTTTTCTATCCAAACCAATAATAAGGGGGACTACGAAAAATATTGAACAAAAGGCATACGAGCTATAAACTTAGTTATCAAAGCCTTTCAACAAAAACTTATAAGTTAAATTTTAATTTGATTATTTTTAGTTTTTCGAAGTTGGAAGAAAAATTTAGCGATTTTTTATTAATTTTTTTGTATTATTTTTCTTAATTAATTGGTAAGTAGTTTTTTTTAGTTGTACCTACATATTCTTTAACTATGGTTCAGTTGACCCGCTTTCGGATTTATTTTTGTTATAATTTTCTCAGATTCATACCATAGATTTACTTGACTAAGGGATAAATCGTATACCATGATAAGCCAAATTTATACCACGTTTACATATTTTAACAATAAGTGAAAATAGATAAGTATATATTGAAAAACGACGATTTGGCTTACCATGTTATTCTATATGTATTTTAATTAATTTAAAAAAATTACATTTTCCACCTCCTAGTACTTCAAAAATCCCTAATTTCATTACGCAAGAAACTCCCACATCAATTTTGAAATAAAAAAAAACCTGAAAAAAGTATACTGAAGCACTGCTAAGACTTGGTTGTTGCACCAATATATCTACCTAATATAAATATAGATTCTTCTTTAAACAATAAAAAACACAAATCTTTTTCTTTAGTCTTTAGATACGGAATATGTTCCAGGAGACTTAACACCTTACGAACAACAGCACATCTCCAGAGATCTTCTTTTACAACAAAAATACGAACGAGACAATAATATCCAACACCAATGCCAACCAGACGCCAATGACTTATACGTTAAACACGAAAACGAAAATCATTTTTTAAACAAAACAGATTGCAGTCAATCTGCTTTTCCAATCATAAACAATACCATCACAGACGAAGAAGTTGAGAATAATTTTGAAAAAATGAATCTTTCAGTAAATAGGGCCGTTACAGAAAAGCCACATGAACGTACTCCTTCACCAGTTATACCGGCTTATACAAACTTTCACATGGCTAGAAAAATGCATCAGGAGAACTTGGACCATCAACCATTGCCCGATTGTGTAGCTGATAAAGCATTTCGCAAACTACAAGCCGAAGGCATAGCACATCCTGGTTTGGCCTTGAATATGAATCCAATCGCTACGGGAGTGGGGGTTAAGACCTATAATGCTGGCCCTACTCATTGTACAAAGATGAAAATTTTTCGCCCGAAAACGTGTGGTGTTGTTCCCAAGGTCTACAATGATGTGAAATCAATTCATCGTCCATTTTCGTCGATTGATGCGAAAAAAATGGGTTCAATGGATCTGGCGATTTGTTGGGACTATAGGCCAGATAATCCTGCAGATGAACCTAAACTAGCTAGACACATAGACGGATCAAATGACTCAGGTGGTCCAGCTGTATTCACTTTTGTTAAGACACCCCGAACTCCTGAGAAAGTTCAAACTGGACGTTCAGCGGGTGTTTTCACTAGTACTTTTGGAGAACCAGGATTTTTCGATAAGGACATCATGCGGCGCAAAACAGATTTTGCTCAAGCTGGTCGTTCGGAACCAGTCAAATGTACCTGTGGAACATCGCCAATAGAATTCGAAAAAAGTAAAAGCTCCAGGGCGAAGAGTGTATCACGTGGAGGAAGCTCTATTGCCAAGAGTGATTACGACCATAAACGATATCAAAGTTCGCCGAACCTATCAGTGTTCAAAGTCAGCGACTATCCTAAGGAAAATGAAAAACCGTCACGAGAGCATTCATGTCGTAAATATGGACCAAAGAATAATGTAGAACCGCAACCGGGATTCTTTAGGAGAACGGCCAGAATGTGTCATAAGGTCGGGCCGCAACCATATCCAGATAAAAATAAAAAAGAAGAATACAAATCAGCTTTTCGAGCAGGTATACCTAAAATTAATGCGGCAGGCACAGTGGTAAGCTCTGATAGTGGCTGCAGCTCAATGTCCAGTGGATCTTGTTCAACATCGAATAAAGTTTTAGTCGTTCCCAGACCTCGAAATCCGTATAATAAGAAAAACTATGATATAGAGACATTAGTTCCTCCATTTACAAGCTTGAAAGGTGGAGCGGGGCAAGGAGGTTACCCAGAGCATTGGAGATTAGCAAGTGTATATCAACATGCTTATAAGCCTATTGAGCAAAGGAAAAGACCCCTTCTTCATACAGTTTATAAATAGTTTTTTTTTTTAAATTTAATTATTTAACACAAACATTTGAAATTAAGATACAAACATAATTAAAAATGGAAAATTATTAAAAACAATTTTTTTTCTTCACAATTTATTTTGCTTTAATTTGTATTTAAAACTCTCAACTGCGAAATAGCTAAAAATAATTCCCAGATAAGTTATATATTTTAAGAAGAAAATAGTTCAGCAAAACGAGTAGTGGGTATTATGTTATACAGTCAAGGTTTTATTTGAATGAACATTTAACCCTTATAACGGTTTCCTTTTATTAAAACGACGACACGGCTGCAGAAGCGATCATTTTGTATTAAGTTACAACGTCTACGATTCTTATTATTTTAATAATAAAGAGATGAGAGAAAGGAAAGGAATACATTTTAGAAAAATTCTTTCTTTTGTTTGTGTTTTACCTTTTATTTTTTAAACCTATTATGTTAGATTTGTCTGATTATTTTATTGGAATCCTATCTTCACCAATACCTTATTCATTAATGCAGCCTGATTGAATCCATTTCTTTGATGTGGATGAATTAACTAACAAATAGCTTAAAATAGTCACTAACGAAATACTTGCTTTATTGTTGAATTTTAATGTAACTGATACGACATTCATACAAAGTGCCAATTTAAATTCGAATCAAAAATAGGTTTCTAGTAAATGTCTCTTTCTAATGCTATAAGAGAGTATATTCCTAGGGCTTCAGTGAAAAAAACCTCTATTTATAGTAATTTTGCAGATTGATTTTGAACAATGCAAAATATTAAATAGGTACACATTTAGTTTAAAAATCAAATATTTTATTTGATCAATTTTAATAGTGAATTTAATAATAATGGACATGTGCTAAATATTTTCTTTAAAATAAAAAACTACGGTTGAATAAATAAAACATATATGCGAAACAAATAAGATTTATAATACTGGTGCAAAGGATATTTAAAAACTGATGAAAATCGAAACCTAATAGTATTTTAAAAATAACGTTTTTTTTTATTTAGAAAAAATATATTCCTCATTGTTTTTATGAAAAACAGATTTCATAATTTGATTCTTAACATCACGAGTAGATTTCCTTATGCTACTCCGCAAAGTAGTCTTCCTCTCTGCCGTAAGATCTTGCATTTTAATATAATCTCTTTGGTTTATATTTGATTTGAGTTTCATTTTCCTTTCGCTTGTATCGATGATTGATACTTCGCGAGCAGAAGGCTCAGCAGATACCTTTTCGACATGTTCTTTTTGTGGTTTTCGACGTAAGCTATGTCGTATTGTTTCCATGAAATGGTGACCAGTTGAATGATGTTCTGATGAGGCAAGCGGCTTCTTCTCCATTTTATCATCATTCGAAGTTTTGTTGGGGTGAATCAACTTTCTAATACTGTTGCGAATAATGCTTTTCACTGAAGATTTGGTTTCAGTTTCATGTGTTGGAACTGATAACTCATCCTTCAAAGAACCACCACTACGATTTTCTATGCTTAGTGGTGATGGAGGAATTGGTTCCGGCCTACGATAAGCTCGCACAAACGGTGCAGGAGCTTTGAAATCTACACCAACATCATCATCTTCGGTATCGTCATAGTCAATACCTTCATCATCTGTGAAAGATTCATTGTGTACTACTGATTCCTTAACGTAGGTTTTGTTAACAATAGATGACGTAGAAGAAACGGCGGGTTCATTGGAAGCCGTTACCTGATCAGAAATCTTTTGAACTGGTGGGGTTTCTACATCTTCAAGCCTTAAAATTCCTTGAGTATTCTCTAAGATTGATTTAACATTAGGTGCCTCTGGTGTCTTTGGTTCTTGCGAATCAGCTTCTTCCTCTTCTTCCTTTGAATTTTCTTCTATGTCTTCCAGTTTTTCGCCGAACGATCTACAATCATTTTTTATAGTTTTTTTCTGCTTGGCCTCATTTATACTGTTCTCTAATTCCAGTTGATAAAGATCTAGTTCTTTTCCGATGTCCATCGTTGTATCCTCTTCGTTAATATCAGATAAAATTCTATGGGTTTTTGCATTCATTGGAGAAAACACCAGTTTTTCTGCAAACATCTTTGAGGGAGTAAGATTATTGAAATCGATTCGACAACCAATTGTTGGCTTAAATGGAATTCCAATTCGTAATGATGTATTTGCCAAATCTAAGCCTGGGTTTTCAATTCCATTTGCTGTATTCTCGCATATTGCAATGTTTCGTTGTATTTCGAATGGATTCCTTGCTGAAGTTGTGTCCTGTGTTCGAATATTAAGTGCTGGATTGACAAAACATTGCGGTTCATCTGCTTTTACTAATTTGGTTGGAGAGTCTCGCCTCACCTAAACAAGAAGTAATGACAATATTTTATATTTTTTTAATTTAAAGTAAACTTGGTTTCGTTGTAACTATTTAAACTATTTGCATAAATTAAATTTAAAAAATATAAATTTTATAATAATTATCACAAATTAAATGTATTTTTTTAAAAAAGAAAATTTCGAGTTGGAGTTTACATAGCAATTTTCTTTGTTTTTGTTGATATTTCGAGTTTCGTAAATATGTAAAGCTGTAGGAGCTGATGTAGAATTATTTAATAACAACCTTGGCAGACAAGCAAAATATTTGCGTATATAAAGGGAGCTGCAAATCCAATATAAAGAGAGTTAAAAAGGACACCATAAACATATAAATTCCCACATACAGACCCTATTGTTCCATAATGTTGACCATAATGTTCTATGTGCAATCTACTCTCTTCCCAAATCCATATTTCCAATAACAAATACACAAAGCTGTGTCCTTAGTATAAATGGTTGATCGGTTAGAAAGAGGGACCCAGATTCATAAGATACCGCAGTGCACCATCTTATGGTCTAATCTTGAATTTACAAGACAATAAATGTTTTGTCATAAAATACAATAAATAAATGGCAATTAATAGCTTAAATATGAGGGAATATATGAAACGTTTGGTTTTCAACTGCGACTTCACGGATCCCCCGGCCTTTATCTGTTCTCTGCCACCCAAACATTATCAAAAGAAGAATACTCCGGAAAATTTAAGTCCAATTTTAAGCGAAATATTTGACATAATTTCAAAATCTAATTTAGGCTTCTAATCGTTTCTGAAACGATGTTTCTTAAGACTTAATGACATGAAAATGCTTTTACACAATGGGCTTAAAATGTTTCATGAGCTAAATAACTTCAAATCCGAAAATAATTCGTAAATATTTAATAAAATCAAAGTCAGTTTGTACAAACTAAATATTTATGAAAAGTTTTTTTTTATAGGTAGTAAGTTGTTAATAGCCAAAATATTGCTATCTAAAAAAGATTTTCTGATAAAATCTTAATCGTACGAATAACTTCTTAGAAGTCTTATAAAGGCCCTTTATTCAAACAGGTTGCAGAGCCCTTTGAAAATTATCTAAAATACAGGTAGAAACATCCCAACTTTTTTTAACAAATTTTTGTTGTTTAATTTATATCTGTTTTGTACCTACCTCGAATGGATTAAACTGCTTCTCTGGTATTTCTAAATTAAGTCCGGTATTAACAAAGCAAGCTTCTTCGAGGTCAGCTTTCTTTTTTTTCTTTGGTGGTTTTCGAATCACTTCAAAAGGATTACCAGTTTCAGATTGAACATTTTGATTCACTAAATCGGCAATTGATTTGACTTCCAAGCAAGAATCAGCTGTAACAAATCGACATCCATTCTCCTTACCCAAAGGACGTTTTTTACTTGGAGGAAATCGGTTAAATTTCTGAATAATACTTTGGATTTCTTTCTTTGGTGTGGATGAAAAGGCAGCATTTGTAAAAGCAGATGATATATGGTGTGGCGTCTTCGAAGGAGTGCTATCCAAAGGCAATTCTGTGCGTCCTGAATCTCGTTTTCTTTTACGCGAAGGAGTAATTATCACTTCAAAGGCATTATTATTCACGGCGCAGGACATTTTTCAACAAAAAAATGTTTTTATTCTTTTTCTTTGGTTTATTTTAGCTATCAAAGAAAATTTTGATATTAAAAAATCGTAATTTTATATTTTTTTACAAGGATACTTAAGGATCAACCAAGCAAAAGATGAACTGCCATTTTTGAAATAAATGGAAACAAATTTATTTTTGAACACCTGCTGGCTGCTAGAGAATTTCACCTCGGTTTTGTTGATTTTGATAATTGGTCGCGTTCGGGTACGTATCCAAAGGTATCTGGATTTGTTGGTGTTGTTGTAATCCCATAGGAAAAAACAACTGATTAACGAAACAGCTGATGTCAAGTAGAAATCTAAAGCTATCCAAAAATTTTTGGTATACTTAACTATCCAAGGGGAATTTTGAAGAACAGCTGACATTTCAGCTGATCTATTTTCTTTTGTGTCGAGTACAGGGTTGGCCGAACTGTAACTTTTTAACATTTGGTACGTCTAGTACTAATTTACTAATTGAGAAAAGTAAAGTTTGTTGCATTAAAGATCTCATTCGGATCCTACTGCAAAGCTTTTATTCTTTGAACTTCAGATTGTTTCTTGATATAGGAGGTATTAAACTCAAATTCTTTTAGGGTTTTCATAGAAATATGAAATGATCTTAACTCTCAAACATGATTTGTTATGGGATTATATGGACATATTATTTAGAACTGAGTTTTCAGAAAAGGATTCTTTTAAGACTATAAGCTTATATAATCTTATTGCAAGAAGAGAAAATAGTTTAGCTATAAGATTTAAGTAGTTGTAAGCTGCAAAAGTGTTTACCTCTTAAAATAAAAATGTTATGAAACCCAGTTCAGTTTCATAACAAGATATTAATACTTAGGTATAACAATGGGATATAAGAGAGTTGTATGGGAGTTTTTTTTTGTCAGATTTCAAGAGTTTAGCTCTGGATAGTATGTTAGTTGGACTTATTCATAAACAAAATAAACAGTTTCAAGTTTAAATTTAATTGCCAGTTATTGGTTTTCATTATTTTTAAAAAGTTTTTTGGTAATATTTATATGTACGTACCTTGAAACGACAGCGTCTGCTCACCAAACGCGAACAAGCACTAAAAGAATTCGTAGCTTAACTCTGTCGGCTTAAAGCTCACCGCTAATTAAAATAACAAAAAAAAAAGCTGGTTGGCGTCAGATAATTTGTGGTTAAAAAATCTGCCCTTTTCAATTTACCTTTCCTCATTGCAGGATTAAATTATCAAAAAATTGAACTAAAAACTTAATAGAGACATTGTAAGTTGTATATATTTATAAGGGCTATACCATATTATATTTTTAAAAAAAATTCATAGGATTTGTAATGCAGTATATGTATAATATTATTTGTTTGCTTTGCGGATTAGCAAATGGTCTCTTGCTGCAACTAACTCGTCGCAACATGCCTTGGACAATAAATTCAGCATTAAAAAATATCTTTAAATCATGTATTCATAATCCAAATCCTTTAATTATGTCAAAGAAAATTGTTTGTCTCCAAAAATAAACTTCCCATCTATCATGTATAATTCCTACAATTTCTCATCCTTATGGTAAATGAAACATTTTCAGTTTTTGTACAAACCTTCATAAGATTAAGATCATAAATGTGCAAAATTGTTTGGTTTCCATTATTCTATTTTTTTATGAATTAACTACGTATGTAGCAGACGTAACAAATTGTAGTAAATTAGGCATGTAGTTGATTCGGCCAACCCTGGTCGATTCACGTCGTTTTTTGACTTTGACAGTAAATGGTACCTATCCGGTTTTGGTCGTTCGCCAACGTATCGGATACTAAAGTATCTTAGATACCCTATCGGACTACGAGGTGAACGCGACCATTGTTTACATGTTTTTATTTTGCCAGTTAATATTAAACATGTTCACGTTACTGAGGTTGGAGAGAAGAAATATGAAAAATATTTCCTTGCAAGAAATAACAAGCACTCAAATCTTTTTATAAAGCCTAGTACGCAGATCGAGACAAGACAAATTTTATCTCTACAATTTTTATCTCTACAAGACGTTTCCAGATCTCGCGCAAAAGTTTGAATTTGGAGAGATAAAATCTAATTTAATGTGTTTTGTAGTGTATCTCTGGAACGGGTTGTCTTACAAAAGTCGTTCATACGTTCATGGAATCTCCTCTTGGTGCTTTCAAGAGAAGCATCAGCACATTTTACATAAAACCAGTTTTGACAAAAATCACTTTCGGAAATACGGTGGCTGTCAAAATTTGTCCCGCAAAATAATGCTTGTATCATTCTTTTTCCTGGCAAAATTTAGTGGAGACATTTTGTAGGGCAATTCACAATATCCGAGACAAAATTTGTCCCAGGAAAAAAAATGTATGGGAGACAAAATTTTTCCCGATCTGCGTACTAGGCTTAAATGTGGAATTTTACTAATATTTCAACTTCAAAAGTGACAACCATTACTTCGATGAGCTGGGAAATGTAAATGTTCATAAAAGCGATTGATTGTCATTAAAAGAGTTTATAATTATTTGGATTTGGTCTGATATTAATTACAATGGTATTATTATTTCTTTTAAATAATTAATAAATATCAGTTTCATCAAAGTGAACATTTTGACGTTTGTGAATAAACTGGATGCCCATTTTGTAAAATGCTGTATTGCTCAACAAATTTGACAGCAAAAGTGAAGAAATTTTTTGTTTTTATATTTATGATATGTCAAAAATGTTAATTAGCTTATTTTCTTTGCCTGATGCATATATATACAAACTCGGTGGAAAAACAGCTTAACTGAAATTTGTGATCATAAGTTTAACGTTGGCCATATTTTAGACAATGGTTAAACTTTACTTGTTTTGGTATTTTATTGCTGATATTTTAAAATAGGCGTGTTTTTTTGGAAAAGTTATCCGTAGTACAGTAGGATTTTGAAATCCTGCTGCGGATAGAGATTTGACGTTTATTCGAGTATCGGCAGTGAGACTGCTGCGGATGTTGTATTTGTTTTTCATATAAAATCCTAGTGTTCTACAGATAACTTTTCCAAGAAAACACGGCTAATATATTCATATGTCTTTTTCCCTAAATGTAATTATAAGAAAAAGGACTAATATTGAATTCGGGATGAAAAATTAAACATTTTTCGGAGACCGAAAAAGACGTTTGCATTCAAATTTTTGAACAGGCCTTATATTTAATGGCCACACATGTGTGGTGAATTCCCTTGTTTTGACATTTCTTTTTTCAATTCATTCGTAATTGTTGTTGTTGCATTGAAGCTTGAAGAATTAGGTATATCCTTCAAAAACCAAACTTTAATTATCACATTTTTTATAAATAACTTTCCCATGCCATTAATTGTAATATCCGGCTTCCCTTCAAGTGGAAAAACCACTCGAGCGAAACAACTGCAGGAGTTCTTAACGATAAAGGGCAAACAGGTGAAATTAATATCGGAAAATGCAGCCATCCCGAAAGCAGGATTTAAAAAGAATGTTTACTACGCTGATTCGCAAAAGGAAAAGATCGTCCGTAGTGATTTGAAGTCGGAGGCCGTAAGATTGTTGAATAAGGACGATGTTGTTATACTGGATGCTGGAAACTATATCAAAGGCATGTATTGAAATAGTTTTTAATCTAACGAAATTATTTTTAAGGTCTATGAGTGTTATGATTTATCAAAAACTGGAAATGGTAACATTTGGTCCATAGCTATCGTGGAAAATGTTAAACTTAATTCTAATGTGGCAATGAAGCAATATTACTTTTTCTATAAAACTATAAGAAAGTCTATTGGATATTGGTAGCAACGGACTCATTGCATTGTATGATGTAGGAATTCGCGTTTGTGACACCCCCTACTTTTTTCATTTGATTGAAAATTCTTAACCGAATAAAAAATTCTTTTGTTGTTTCATTAAGTGTTCTATAACTGCAGCTTCTTATTTATAATACGTAGTAGGTATATAGTCGGATTAATAAAAATTGCAGACGGTGGTGCGGATCCAGTCGTGCATTTTATTTTTGTTTGCTATTGCAAGGGTCGTTTTCTCATATAAAAAACTACAGTGTAGTTCATTTGGTAAGACATTTTCTATGATAAGAAACATTACTTTCCCTCGCAAAAGGCAGTAGAGCCTTAAAAAACATTTTTGCAGCGGTACTAGCCATTATGCTAAGGGGTATTTTCTCCTACCCCTTAGCATAATGGCTAGTACCGCTGCAAAAATGTTTTTTAAGGCTCTACTGCCTTTTGCGAGGGAAAGTAATGTTTCTTATCATAGAAAATGTCTTACCAAATGAACTACACTGTAGTTTTTTATATGAGAAAACGACCCTTGCAATAGCAAACAAAAATAAAATGCACGACTGGATCGCACGAACTTGCTCTTATGTAAAAGTACTTTGGAATTTAAGATACATTTTATAAATATAAAACATGGATTTAATGAGATAATAATGTTCAAGTGCATAAAATTGCTAAAAAAATTTCAATTTCCCCTCTAGGGAATCACCGAAGACCCTTAACTACCGAGATTGAAAGAAATAGGTTCAGTGGTTTAGGCTGTAGTGAGAGGTACAACAGACACACTGAAACATGTTTTTTGTGTACTAAATTTTTATAAAATATATTAATATGCAAATTGTTAGTATTTAATAACATAAATTTTAAAGCGTAATTTAAAAATTTAATCCTGTATTGGTTTTCAAGATATTGAATTTTCAAAAAAAAAAAATTGTATTATTTTTTTAAAAATCCAAGAACTATTTTTTCGAAAAAAATTTTAGTTTATATTTTTTAAAATGCAAGGCAGCTCTTGCATAAAAATTTTTGGTTAAAATCGTTAGAGTCGTTGGTGAGAAATTCGAAAATCAAAATAACGGTTCTATGACAGGTACCCCTAATAACATTTCGCCCCAAATTTTTTTCTGACCAAAATGTAGTCCCTGCCCATAATATCACACCTAATTTTTTTTATCAAAATCGTTAGAGCCGTTTTCGAGATAAATAAGATTATGCATAACGGGTGTATGGGGGGTACCGTTAGTTTTAGAGCTAAAAAAAAAATTTCAATTTCCCCTCTAGGGAATCACCGAAGGCCCTTAAGTACCGAGTTTGAATAAAATACCTCTGGTAGTTTAGGCTCTAGTTCGAGGTACAGACATACAGACAGACAGACATACAGACAGACAGACGGAATTGCCGGACCCACTTTTTTCGTCTTCGCTATCATCGTAATGTCAACTTTGATCAAAATCTCGAGTTCGATTTTTTTCCAAATGCAGAACTCGCCCTATAGTACCTATATCGCAAGTAAAAATGTTACCAGCTGTAACCTACTGGTTCACAAATACATAGTAGCAATCTGAATCATTCTTTGGATATTGCTTTTTCATTAGAAACTTTCAACAATTTGATTTTCTTAAGGTTATCGCTATGAACTTTTTTGTGCAACGAAAGCAGCTCGCGGTACACAATGCACTGTGTTCTGTGGAATTCAAAAAGATAAAGCATGGGAATTCAACTGTCAACGTACCGAAGAAGAAACGAATCTCACTTCTCCCGATAACGATTCAATCCTCAATAACTCAAACACGCCCTACACTCGGGAAATTTTCGATGCATTGTGTATGCGTTTCGAGGAACCACACGGCAATTGCCGCTGGGACAAGCCATTATTCGTAGTATTTCCCGAAGATAAACTCGATTGTGAGGGCATTTATAGTGCACTCTTTGACTCAGCCCCGTTACCTCCAAACATGAGTACACAAAACGTAAGTTAACTTTCGATTTAATATATGTATTTTAAATGTCTTTATTTACAAACAAAACAAATTTATGTAATATGTTAGTCGTATACAAACAAAACAATCGTCACGTTAAATAATTTACATTGATTTACTATTCTAATTCCAAGTTATAATTTTTAATCGATTTACAGGCTCCTATAAGTGCAACAAACTATCTTTTCGAAATGGATCAGCTGACCCAAAATATAGTTTCTGATGTTATGTCATCACGTAAGATAGGCATATCTGGACCTGTGCCAGTGAAGGGTAGCAATATTAAAGTCGATCTGCCGGATAATATTAATGCAATTCAGTTGAACCGATTACGAAGGCAATTTCTTAACTACAGCAAAATGCATTCAACTAGTAGCACTCTGGACAAAGTACCTCAGTTATTTGTTCAGTTTTTGAACTCAAATTGTAACGTTTGAAAAGAAAAAGTGAGAGTGAATAAATGAAAAAAAAAAATATGTTTTTGTACAAAATAAAAAAAAAAAAACGTAAAGCTATTTCAGTTTTAGGGGTGTTATGTTTTACAAAATTATTGCTTCATTCAATTTTCATTTCTCCTGAAGTGCCATTCTGCTCAACATCCGTCGGCGGCATCGTTGTTGTACTTGGTTTTCGGCAAATCCAAAAGAGGCTTTCGTATTCGCTTTTCAGCATGGATCTAGGATTTTGTGCATATTTTGTACGTACACCAGTCTCACTCTTGATTGTTTCGAAACCAACTGCGTCAATTATTGTCATTAGATCTTCGTGTGTTGGTTCGATACTGTTTTCTGATTGCATGTCACTGAAGTGGTATAACAGTGGGCCTAAGTTCACCCATATTCCACCAGGAACTAAAATTCTAAAAGAAAATTGAATCAATGTTTTATATTATGATGATAAATAAATAAAAATAAATAAACATAAACATTTAGACCAAATAATCTTAATTTAGTTGAAACTATGTAATTAAGTTTCACAGTAGCAAACGGGTGTAAATGTTTTATACAGTTTATAGATAAAAGCGTTTATATAAAGAAACAGTGGGAGAATTGAATGATGTGGATGTAGTCAAGAAAGCATAAAAACGTCGACTACTTTGGCTCGGCTACGGAATGGAATACAATGATCAAAAGCTAGTGATAGAATTTACAAAACTAAATTGACATCAGCAGAATGAAAACTAATTCTTGGATCATGAAACATCATCGTCATATAATTTACGATCTTTGGCTTAGTAAAAATCTTTCAGGGTTATTATGCGATTAATCAAAGAAAAAAATCATTTTATGTAGCCCATCACACAAGACAACCCAATTAAGATGACAAAAATAAATCGATGTTCAATTCAATATTCATGATGTTAAGATTTCTATGAGCTTATTTTGTGATACAAGGAAGCATTTTAAAATATAAAGTGATATAAGCTCTCTCTGGATCCATCATCTAATTATAATTATAAGCAGTTTTAAAACAAAAAAGTCGTATTTATTTAAAGAAATACAACATACAGACTGAATAGAGCAAACAAAAAAGATTAAAAACCTATAAACCGTGGATCATAAATGTTATAAATGATTGTTTGTATATAAATTTGATTGTTTCTTTCCTTCTCTACACTTCAGATGCATCCGAAAGCTGAAAAGCTAAATGGAGGTGCCATTTCAAGAGAGTTAAATGACAGATTCTTTCGAAGCGATGGAATTGGAATTTGCATAGATTAAATCGAAAATCTTCCGTTTTTGACATTTGTTGTAACTTAAAACTTACTCTGGAATTGGCACATACTCGATTTCGGGAGTAATGCTTTGATTTAGGTAATGGTTTCTTCGACGTTCAGAGATATTTGCGACTCCTTCTGAACTGGCCTACATAATACAAAGTGTACATTCGTCCAAAGCTCTTGTACAACACTCATATCTGGACAGCTATTTCACATTCATCTTTTCATCACCTACTTGTTCCGATCAAAAAGCATAAATGTACATACGGGATAATGATATTGTTGAAACCATCACCCATTTAAAGAAATACTCTCAAAAGTGCAATTGCATATGGAAAAATATCAACTAAAAATTGAACGGTTTTTTTTTCTAACAAATCACTTATGATATAAGTATTGCCGACTAATACACTCACATCAAAAGTATTATTTAATTAATTTTCGCCCAATCTAATTAACGAAATTACTTAAAATAAAATTCTCGTCAATAATTAACAGTTGTTAAACTTACTTATATATGGTCTCGATAAATTCTACGATATTGTTAGCGCAGTCTATAAAGAAACATGTTGCCACACAGTCATATGAATTCGCTATTTCATACACCTATCGAAAAAATATACATTAGCTTATCAAGAAATTTAAAAATAATTTCTTATTTACCTGTAAAAAATCACCAGCGGTTATCATAATCTCGCCTTTTGGTGGTGATTTAAGTGGACAAACATCGGGAAATTTAATAGGAGCAACTTGATCACATTTTCTGAGATTGTTTACGTACTGATGCACCCATGGATATAAGGTGAATTGATTTTCAATTGTACACCTGAAAAGCAGAACAAAATACACAATAATTTATACAAATTATTTACATCATAATACTAACTGATTCAACACAAAATTGGAAGCAATCAACATAAAATACGAAAACTCATTGCCTTCGCAAAAGTATCCTCGGCATGCCAATTCATACGCCAGTCGCCCGAGACCAGCACCAGGTACTAAGACTTTCACTTCATTTAATTCCCTTTAAAGTAAAAATAATAAGTTTTTGTTCGAGTACTCAAAGTAAAAAACGTTTATTTATGAAGAACTTACATTTTTTCAGGGTCAAAAAAACTCTCTATTGCATCAATAATCGGCTTGTAGCATTGCGAGCGTTCGGGTTCGCCTTCAGCGCTCCAATCGCGTGCGAACTGCTTCAGTGTGGACTGGACCTTTAATAATTTAAAAGGTTCAACGACTGGCTGGTATGGTTATGTTAACGATAGGAAAGTCACACCACATTGTTTTGGAATATTTTTTTTCCATAGAAGATTAAAATCGAAAAAAATCGAGCTGGCTAATATAAAGTAACTTTTTTACTTTTTACTTACATTTTCCATGTCTTGATAAAGCACTTTTTGTGGTTGTCCATCTTCTTGGTGTACTACTGGACCTGGATATTGACAAAAGAGTTTTTCAACTTCATCTGAGTCACGCAGCATCTTTTGGATAACTTTAAAGTTTTCATCAATACAATAGCGGACGGCTCCGATGTGGTTGCGATACTTGGCCAACATATTCTGATGACGTTCGTTGAGGGTATTGAGGTAGTATTCAGTTTTATCAACTCGAGCATATGAATAAGATCTGAAATGTTTTTAGTTATAGTGAAATGTTAATGATTAGAAAATGCATCTGAAAATAAGAAAGCACTAAGAACAAAATTATTCTTGTTTGATTGCATCATAGTCAGTCTTCAGATTCAGCATCCAAAAGTACCTCAAAACTATATTTCATGTCAAAAAATTCCTTCAGAAAAACCCTTCCATCTAGGAATAATTTTATTCTTCTTATGAATTATTTTGCTGAATTCTAAATACTAAATACCGACATTTGTTTCTGTGAGTGAACCCTACAGAAAATATAGACCTCTATAGGTATTTGCGAGGTGATAGCAACAGGTACTTAAAGTGCATGCAAATGTGTAGAAAATATTGAAATAGTAAATTAATAAACAGTTTGGGACTTGTCGAACGTGTTCACAGTACGCACGCTGGACGTTTTAAGACTGTAAAAATAATAGCAAATTCAATATTAGTTTTTAGATAATAAAATATGAAGTTGTGTATTTATACAACTATTTAACTGCATTTTGAGAACAACTTGACCTGCTCAAATAGACACGAGACAAGTGAAGTCGTGAGTCCTAGCATAAAAGTATTGCGTTGTCAAACAAAATTCTTCGTGGCCATAAAGTTCCAAATTCAGTAATTTTCTAAAACAGAGATAGACAATTTTTTGCTCAAATATGATGTTACAGTAGATAGGTACCCCAGTTATCATGCCTCATACTGTGGAGTCAGATATCATTATTAGAAAAAAGATATATGAAAACAGGGCGGAGGAGCTCTGGAATTAGTTTGAGTGGTACTGAACTTTGTCGTTTCGGAACTAGGTATTCAGACAAGGCCTACAATATAATGTAAGACAACTTGAAAATTCCTAGTTATTTTTTTGTGACGTCCTAAACAACCTTGCTCATTTCAAGTAGCCCAAATTAAATCTATCTAAGATTTCGTATTAGTGTGCAAATGTCTTATAATCTCCAAGAGGTTAATGACCAACAAAGAACAAATAAACACATGTTTTTTGAAAAAAAGAAAATAACATCTGGATTTTAGAAAAAAAACTTATCAACAAATCCCGCGCACACAGCTATGAAAATAATAATCATAATTTCTACTAGATTATATTAAACCAGTCAGCGAATTATATTGATTGAAGTTCCATATATTTTCTATACATTTAAGAGAATCTAATTCATTTTTAATTAATAAGTTTATATCAATGTTACCTGTAACATTTTAGAGCTTGAATTATATTGAGGAAATGCCTGCGCTCATCTTCCTCATCTTCTGGTCGTAATGGTGGGCTGTAGATTGGCGGCCTTTCATCCATTATTGCTACTGATTTGTTATGAGGTTTGTGTTTTAATGAAATTAAATAATAAACTAACAACTATTTTATAAAAAACTGCATAAAAGAAGAATCAACGAAAATAGTCTTCTCGATGGTAGTATGAAATCACGAAAAATGCTTGACTTTGACTTGTCAAAACATGACAAATTCGGATTGTTGTGTATTCACAATAAGAAAAACAAAAAAAAAAAAAACGTGATGTATGTATATAGGCCTGTTCGGTAACTTGACATTTAAGCAATTTGAATTTTATTTTTTATAAAATTTCAAGTTTCAATTTCTTCAAAACACTAGAACTTGAACTATATAGGTAGAATTTCACTGAAACAAGTGTCATAAGCCAATAGAAAGTAGTTCAAAAAGTTGTTAAGAGATAAAATCGCTCATACTGTATTTAGGGCCAGATTAAGTAAGGTTCAACCAGACTTAAATTTTTTGATTAGCGATTATTACATATTTGAATTCTGGTTAAATTTCTTTTGGTTGTCGTTGGTTAGCTTCAAAGTAGGAATAGCAATTAGGCTAGGCGCACACATTCAATTTTCAGTTGCACAACTGTTTAATTGCTTATGGAAAACAGATGAACTATTTGGTTGAATGTCCGAAAGGTGCATATAATTATATGTTACACAAATAGCGAACTCATTTTAGGCAATTGTTTAGTTAGTGTCAAAACACAAATTTTTTAGTTGCTCGAACCAAGCAGTTGCGCAGCTAAAAATCGAATGTGCGTGCCTAGCCTTAAACAACTATTTTTTCAATTCAATACATTTATATTTATATTAGTTATACAAATATTTTCAATTAAGCTGTCTTGCTTTAAGAAAAACACCTATTGTGAATACAATATCAGAAACTCATCATAAACGGTGCTCTTATCATTTTTGGTATTTTTTTGACGTTTGCCTTTATTTTGTTGTAAAATAAAAATAACTACTGAGAAACAAAATATCCATTATTTTATTCACTCTCTCTAGAAATTTAATTTAACAATAATAATTTAATAACATAAATCTGGTATAATGTCGGAAAATAGAAAGAAGCGATATAGGAAACCAAAAGTTATTGAAGAAAAACGAACAGTTATTTTAGCCAAGCGCGATCCGGATCGTACTAAATCCTATGAGGATCATCAACCAATTCAACCCAAAATTCTATTAAAAACAAGGGATACAAATGATTCTGGTAGTTTACCAACTACCAGCTCATCAGTATCAAACTTAATTCCACAAAAAACAATTATTGTCCCAAAAGATTCCATATCAATAGAAGGTGCTGTTCCTGTAACGTCAAACCCAACTGGTCATCCGAACTCGCAAAGTCCGAATAACTCATCAACCCAACCACAAAAAGAAACGACATCAGATGCTCCTATCGTGGAACCCACTCCAATAATGACTCGCCCGGCAACTGTGATCTCATCTACATCGCAGATAAACTTCAATGCTTCAAAATTTCTGATAAAAAACAATAAGGATTTTCTTGTTGTGGGTGTTGTAGGCAGGCAAGGTGTTGGCAAGTCCACTATTATGAACCTGTTAGCTGCGGAAGAGATTAATAGCGAAACATACACGTCCATTTTCAAAGAACAAGAGAGTATATTTCCTATAAAGATCAAACCGAACAAAGGCGCTGCCTGGCCGCGTACAGAAAGTATCCACATGTACGTCACGAAAGACAGAATGATCCTTCTCGACAGCCCACCAGTATTGTGTAATTCATACAAAAAAGATGAATTAACTAACGAAATGGATGACATGCACAATATTATCATATTCCTCACCGTTTGCCATCTGGTGATCTTTGTCCAGAATGACCATTTCGACATGAATCTTGTTCGTTTGTTTCAGATGTCTGAAATGACGAAACCCAACCAAGACACAAAACCGTTTGTAGAGGATTACTATCCGAATATATTATTTGTGAAAAACCGAGCCAAGCGGTTAGATTTTTTGGACGCTGAGAAGCAAATGCAAGACAATATGCTTAGATTTTGTTTTGGTGAAACCAAACTAAAGATATTTCTTGGTGAAACAGATGAACAGAAGAAGGCATCTGCTTCTGTACCAGATGCAGATAAAATTGTGAATTCATTTCTTATACCAGAAATTAAGGGTAACTAGCTGCTAGTTTTTAATTGAAATCTCAATTAATTTTCTGAATATATTCTCTTGCAGATGATGCTGCAACAAGCTTCCATACTGATTTACAGACAATTGCAGACGACTTAAGGCGAAGAGTATACATGACGCCTCGCAACCAAATCTACAACGCTCCTGGAGAGCTAACCGAAGCGATTTGGTTCGAACTGCTCACACGGACTGCAAACGAGTGGAATCATTTTTTCTTTAGAATGTATAAAGAAGCTCGAATTAATCATTTCCAAATTGGAAGTAGTACTGAGACTGATAAGTTTCCACAATAAATAGTCTTTTTCTTTTTATAAAAATGGAAAGTTTGCTGTTTAATACAATAGAAGAATTCAAAGTCAAATCACTCAATTGATCTTATGTAAATATTCGATGATATTTGGGACGTACCTTTAGTATATAAGAATAAAACTATTACAAAATACAATTTAAATTGCAAAAAAGTATGAATGTACATATGCATGTTGAGCTTGGCTATAATTGAATGCTCCACTTTCGAGTTGGATAAAGCTGGTAATTGCAATCTTTTAAACATTGATTGTATACGTTTGTATTACTTTTAGAATAATTTGTACATTTAACCTTTCTTTCTCGATATTTCGCTCGAAAATTCTGAAAATACAGTTCCGCGATGAATGAAAATCTAAATCAATCTAAATAGCAAGCAAGCAATGCGGCTTGGTGTATTTTCAAGGAACTGAATTGACTAGGAAGTAAAACCGATTCTTCTCGGACTTGACCTGCCCTCTACCAAAGAGGCAGGCTCTACTATAACAAATGACCCTAGTGAGGCAAACACAGGCATAAACACAGACATTTTCATATGCTTCATAAGGATCTTCTAATGGTTTTCCGTGTAAGGTAAAAGTTTCAGTTGTATCGCAATCGACAAACTCGTATAAGTCGCTCTTCAGGTTGCCAATCGGGATTTAAGCGATTAGATATTTTGTCCATTCAAGATTTTTTTGTATATTCTGAATTTTGGCATTACTTATTCCACCCAAAAATATACCCAAACTCACATTCCATACATCACATACACCGACTCTACAGCACTTAAAACTTTTGCCGCCATCAATTCGAATATACAAAGACGTGAAAAATTTGTCCTGAAAAAGGAAGGACCAAGATGAAGAATTCGATTCGAGATACGCCACAAAACTGCAAGCAACAACACAAGCTTCTACCCTTCAATTTATGTTCGATTTTAAAACCTCGACCTTGCAAAAGCGAAAATTAGAACTGAAGTCTTAAACCTGATATATAAGCTGGTAATGTTGGATATATTATCATTTATAATGAAACTGTGTTTTTATTTTTCGGTAATCTAAAAATGCAGACATGTTCATTAGGTGCGAAGCTGACGCATGTGGTTCTACAAATAAACCAAAATTTGTTTTAAAATTCAGCCATGAAATCAAATGTATTGCTCAGAGCAGCAGAGTAAGACTCCACCTTAGTTGTGGAGTAAAGAACGACCTCAACCAACTTGGAGTCAAATGGAGGCAGCTACCTAGTGCCATATAAAGTAAAGTAAGTAAGAAAAATTTTCCATTTTAAACATCAAATTTAAAATCTTATTTTTGACTTGATCATTGCGGGGAATTCATTCGACTTCTTAAATGCTTATTCAATAAAATAGTAAAACTTTAGTCCCCGATGAATAAAATTCCACTGTTGAAGCCATTCCTTTTATTCTCAATAAATCTTTTATAACCCGATTGTACTTCCATAACAATCCAAAAATTCTTTTGCTATGCACCTAAATCCATCCGAGATGAGATGAATGTAGTTTTTATATTCTTGAGTAATCTCGTTGCTGAAAACCAAAAACTCCTAATACAAAATAAAACACAAATTATTATTTTCTTATAATGTAATGAATTTATTCAATGAATTCATATTTCTTTAAATTTTCTTTTATTTTAGTATATACATAATTTTCTTTTATATCTATATTTTACATATCATTTCTTCGGTTTTGTTTTGTGTATTTTTTGCGTAAGATTTTCTTTGCTATAACCTATTTATGTTTAATTTTTTAATCTTTTTCTTTATTTAAATATTAAATTTAATAACAAACTTCATTATTTTTATAATATGGCGATGAAGGTTTCTTTTCATGTTTTTGTTTTTTTTTTTTTTTAATTTGTGTTTAAATAACTACTATAACTACAAATGATTTTTTTTGTTTTTTTATAATAAAAAATATTATTTTTTTTTTGTAAAATTATTTCCAGTCTCTTAGAATTAAAATAAAACATTTAAGAATACCTACATACATGCAGTGATAAAAGTAAAAATATAATTTGTTAGTGTACATTTATAATATATATCAAATAGCCAGAACTAGGAATTCATAATGAATTAAAAATAAAAAGAATTGTCCGTTTATGTTAAATCAATGCTAAACCCAACTTAATATTTAAAGCTGGATTATGTTCGTATAAGTATCAAATGTGTTTTTCATTATTTAACGTCGTATACTATATATTCAGATGAATTAATTTTCGCTTTTTGTCACTTGGAATCTAACCCTATTTAATAGGTTTTAATCATCAAAGTTTAAAGGAGACACAATATAAAGAAAATTTGGTTTTCGTGGCCAACAAACGTTAAAATAGATTAGAACAGAGATACCTGGACGTTGCAGTTAGGCCATAGTAAGGGCTCTAGGTTTGTTATAAACTGAGGAATCTATGTAGATAACATGCAATCCATGAAATCTTGTGTACACTGATGGATACATTTTAGGCTATTTTGTCGACCCATGCTACATCAAGAGTTAAAGTAAGACTATCAAAATGATAATAAGTAGATGCAGGATATGTCGAAATTAGAATATATTTCATAGAGAAGTCGAATATAAAAAAAATTAGAAAACTGAGTTTTTGTTAGAAAATAAGTCCTTTGGATGCATGTATGTACAAGCAACTTCCCACAGGCAGACTTAAGAAATACACCTTTTGTTGGCGTACAATGTGAACATTCTTTGACGTACATATGTGCATATGTTAGTGGAAAACTTGCCAGTAATATGAATAAGGTAAAATAACGATTAACAGTTTCAAATTTAATCATAATTGGACTTGGAGTACTAGGGATTCCATTTCCATGCATTTCCTGCACGTCATATTATTATGTAGTGTGAAAAATGGAAATAAAAATTGCTTTTTCGAAAACAAAAAATCAATTAAATAATCTCGCAGCTGGAAAATAAGAATTTTATTTGAAATAACTAGAAACAAAATTAAAAATGCTGTCCACAATTTTCGAGATATGTGCGAGTGTGTCTTTTCTTCCGAATGTGGGTGATTTGTGACCTTATAACTCCTTTTTAACTATTGAAAAAACAAGTTAGAAATATATATGAATGTAACTCTTTCTTTTCTGGAAAATGTTTTTGTTTAAGTATTCAACTTTTGCATACTTCAATAACTATTTTATATTTTACTTTTAATATGATAAATTTTGGTTTTTAATTTTAAATGAACTCCTTTTAAAAATAATTGTTTTTTTTTTAATTTCTTTTTACATTAACATTTTTGTATTTCTGGTCTATCGAATTGACTCTAATCGTTTTTAATCTTTTTAAACATTATTTTCATGGCTTTTGTTTTAAATACAAAACATAATTATAGCGACCAACAGATAAATAAACACCGACCGACAAAATATCTTACGAATTTGTTGAAAAAAGGATAACTAATGGCCAGCATATTGGTTGAGGTTTGAAGTTGTAAAAACAGTTGACATTAATTTAGGACATAATAGGGAATTCTCTTTGTTTAATCCATCTGTTTTTAGTTAATAAACTTTCTCCTAATAAACAATCCGAGTAAACAAATACTGAAATTGTTTTACATTTTTTAGTACGAATTTTTGGAATTTAAAAAACAAATAGAAAGAAGTTTCAAAATAGATGTTTCAATAATAATATACTCGGAGTCTACAGCTTTCCACATCATCATATGAATATTGAATGTTTGAAGTAACAACAACGACTAAAGTGAGCTGCCACAAAATTTTTATAGATTGGAGGTGTAGATATTTCCTTGTCGATCATCGACTTCTTTAGTGGTGCTTAGGCTATGTTCTTTTTAATTGGAAAAAATGTGTTGTCACTGAGGGTTTGAACATAGAAAATTGTATTATTCAACAATAAATTCGAGGTTCTCTTGGAATTCGAGAAATGATTCTTGCAATGAAACTCCCATTATAAATATAAATACAAGCACAATCATTTAGAAACTATTTTAATGAAAAAAACAAAATGCTTTAAACGATGAGCTTGTCTAGTCTTTAGACGAAGGTCTTGTTCCTTAAGAAAGAATAAATAACCAATTGTGCAAATCTACCAAGTGCAGCCATGCAGCTAATGCTCGCGGAACTAGCTCTATTAGTTACGTAAGGACCATTAGAATCTCAAATGAGATTCTGAAATGGGGATTTTTAAGTGTACATTCTTCAATTGACTTCAATCATACAATTTTGGAAGGCGTGGTTCATAATAAGAAGAATGTTCTGCGACTGGCAGAAATTTAAATTCGCACATTCCAAATCATACTCGCAGCCATGTTTTTCAAACAAAATCGGATGCGGTTTTAATCACCTACGTTTGAATGACTTCGCTTTTCGGAAAATCGCATGATACGAGGAGGTGACTGGGCGGATCACAAAAATCGACTCGTGAGAAGGCGTAAATTTTAAGGCAAAAGACATTGAGACGATTAAAAAAAACAAGGGTACCGATTCTTGTGTTCTTATATTAAAAAGTAGTAATCTTTGAAGTCTATTAATGAAATGAAGCTAAAGATAAGTTAAATAACTCAAAGATGATTTGCCCGCTTTCTTTGTTATAATGAAATGTTTGGGCAGGTAAGATTTGCAGGGATACATAACTCGAATTCATAGTAGTGAGCCATATGTTTAATATTTTCTCATTTTACTATACGCATTGTTTCTTCCTTTAAGTTGATCCATTCCAATCTGTAAAGGTCTGCTATGGAAACTCTGCAATAACTCTTCAATCTTATTTTTATATAAATAAAATAAAAGACAATGGGGTCCATGTAACCAAATAATGTCTAATCCATTATTCCTACAGCCTCTGCATAGATTCCGAGACACTCAATTTAAAATAAAGGAAAAAGATAATTCCTTTTTCATGTTTATGTATTTTGTTTGTACTTTAAACTGGTACTAAAAGAGAACAAAATATTAATTTTCAACCTCAGAATTTAAAATAAGTTAAAAATATGAGATTTCATTCGCAGCCAATCAATCGAATACTTATATCAGTGAGATGTGAAAACCCATTATCAATGATCGTTTGTCCGTCATAAGTTCATCGCTCTCTTATGAATACTTTTTAAGTGGTGTTTTTTTTTTGTTTTACTCCTAAGTATTTATGTATGTATATATACAATTGTTTTTATTTTTGTTTTACTGTTAAAACTTTTTATTCTGAAATTTCGTTACTTAATTTGTATATAAGCGTTTTTTATTCTCGTTCGTACCTATTCTAGAATTTTTTTTTTATATTTTATCAAAAAGAATTTTTTACTTTGAAAGGACATCTCAGTATGTTTTGCATGTTTTTTTTTCTTACAAGATCCTTTTCATTATTGGGTATTTAACAAATATACATTTAAAGGCTAAAATTGGGTTTTTTTCTTCTTAAAATCTATTTATGTATTTAATTAATTTATTTAATTTCTATGTTTTTTTTTCTTTAATTTTTAATAATATTTTTATGTATATAATTTAATTTCATATATAAATCGACTAAAACGCTTAAATATTACAAAATTCAACATCACTAACAACAGTTCATGTTATTTTTCTTGCTTTTATAAAGTTTTTATAGTTTTAATTTAAATTTTAGAGAATTGTATTTATGTAATGTAGTACCTACAATTAAAATTGTGTATTTCTAGGGGTTCGTTTTTGTATTTCTTAGGTTATTTGGTATATTTCTGCGTAAACTACAATTTAAAATATGCAATTATTCGTTTGTTTAACATTTTATTATTATTTTTTTTTTGTATTTTCTAATTAAATTTATTTATCTTTTGTTTTATTTTTATAACATATTTGAGTAAAATATAATTTACTTTTCATGGAAAGTGACAAAAATAAATCGACAACCTTGTCAAGTTAATTTTATTTGTTAGATTTGTTTTCGTCTTTATTTGGAGGTGTTAACGATTTTTTAATTATTAATTTTAATTCATAAATTTTTGCGACCGAAATTTGTGACTGTACAGTTTGTTGGACAATTTGTGGAGGCTATAATATGTAAATGTGAAAAAAAAAATAGAAAAACTAGTTTGGGAGAGATATCGCAATCAAATCAGGAAGAATGCTTTATTTTTTGTTGTTGTTGTTTAAATCGTGTGAGTTTCCAAGAAGCACGAAAATTAAAAATAGATTGTAATCTTGTAGGCTCCTGACTGTTGCATTCTAATAGTTTAAGTTTTTTTAGGAGAGGTTACCGTTGGGATGCATGCAAAATACAAGGTTCTTTTGTATACAGACAAAATATTTTCAAACGTGTTAAACAATTTTTCAAGTTGGCCAAATTTGGGGCCTTATTAATTTTCAGCTTCTTAAATAGATTCATGGATAAATAAATTGCCGCTTCAGAAAAAACATTTTCAAAAGGTTTTTAATTTAATGTTATAAAAATATAAAGCATCATATTTAGTCAACGTGCAAAAGTGTGTTTGCTTACTAATCCTGGAAACAGAACAGAAAAGACAAAATATTTATCGAGCATATCCGAATAGAAAGTAAACAAGATCAAAAAAATAGCAATCAGCTGTTAGGCGAAGTGCTAATGGGTGTGATCAAATTTCTATCCAAAGCTATCTGGATAGCTTTGTGTTGTTGTAATCCCATATAAGAAACCAGGTGATCACTAAATAGTTGTTGTCAAAAAAAGATATCTCAAGCTGTATTAAAAATTTGTGTATACAAAGCTATCCCATGAGAAACTGCTAAAACAGCCGACTATAAATCTGATTTGAGTTTGTTGTTTGGGTAATTTTTTTTGCAGGAATAAAGTTATTAATAATAATGATTAATTTTTATCTTTTTAATATAAAAAAGGCCTGCGAGGCATGGGGAGCACGAGCCTGCTATTTCCAAATGAATAAAACATCACGGATTGGATTATTCGGCATATTCCGATTGAACGAAGTAAAACTCAATATACAAATTTGAATTTAAGTCCATCAATATTAATGGGATGGTAAACTATTCACTAATAGGCCCACTCGAGGATCTCAAAGATAAGATTTAGATAGTGCTAAACGTTTTTAGGATATTATGTAAAACGAAATCAAATTTTCGATCGTCGCGAACGGTAACCTCCCATTAAGAAAACTTTTTAGCAATTTCTTTTAAAATTAGGAAGTATTGCTGCTTCCCGTTTTAAGAAATGTTATTGAAAACATAGGTTTGAAATATCAAACAAAAAAGGGACAATTTGTGCAGTTAAAACTAAATAAAAAATCAAATATAGCAAATTGTCCTTCATGGTATTTTAAAATGTATCAAATATTGAGCGTGTAAATTTTCATAAAAATAAAAAAAATAGCAATGAAAAAAAAATAACGAACTTTCTTATCATGGAATCCAAACTGATCTGATAATAAATGTGTAATACTTTTAAAAAGAATTCGCTAAATCTGCCTTATGTCTTTTACATAGACGTTTAATTATTTTGTCTTCTTCTTCTTGTACCAGAAACACAAATACATACTTATCAAATGATAAAGAAAACTTTGTTGGGATTATTTTATTTTATTTGAAAATTGTGTTCTTTGTCTGCATACAATTTAATGTTAACTTTGTAAAATATTAAATATTCAAATTATTGTGTTTAAATTTGAGTGTGTACGTTTGCAGCATTTGCTTATGATAGATGAACGAATAATCAAAAATCGATTAATATTCTATTCAATATAATTCAATTTTTAATAAGCTAAATAAGATCAACCACATTAAGATTGTCAAAAAATCAATCAATTCATAAACGATAAAATATATCTATATCAATGTAACAAAATGTTAATACTAAGTTTATCATATATATTTTACTATTTCTGTGAATATTGCAAAAATTTCAAATACTGTGAATGTTTATGTTCTGAGTCCTTTAGGTCATATTTCGATTTGCCATAGTTTTAGTTTGTTGTGATTTTGTTCAAAAGGACTTATTATTAATTTTTAATAATGTATGAATGTAGGTACATCAGAAGTGTTTTTAACCATACATTTTAAATTAAAATCCATATTTTACATTATTACGAGTATGATTATTTAGCAAATTCAGCAAAGAAATATTCAAAAAAAAAATATCTCAGCTTAGAATTCGTATTTGACTGAAAATTGAATAAATAACAAACGATAAAAACATCTTTATGGCTTGGACCTAGATGTAAAGTTTTTTGCATGCAGCGAAGGTTCTTATGTGAGAATGATTTACCCAAGGGCTACTTCCAATTAAGCTGCGCAGTTTCATTTCAGCCACAAAAACAAACCAAAAATAATTTGTATCTGGAAGTACTGAAACTGACACTTTACTTTATAAAAATAATAATCAAATATTGACAGTTGTCATTGATGTTTGATAGCGATAATTTTTCATTCATTCGTCAATTTTATTGTTAAACGTCAAATATCGATTTTTTTTGTAAATTAATAATATTACATTTTTTAAGGAAAAAAGTTATCGGATCCGATGGATTCCATAATAGGGACTTACGATATTTATTAAGCATTTTTATTTTTTTAGAAAAGTAGAAAATATTAAAATAAGTGTTATTCATGTTTTGTTTGTGTTGTATTGAGTTTGTACATATTTTTGGCAGTAAAAATTTGCTATTTTTAATTTTAATATTTAAGGAAAGAAGAAAGAGAGAGAACCTTTTAAATGCATTGGAATGTTTTTTTTTGTTGTATATTAATTTATTTGAGTTGCGTTTATACCTTTTTATTATGTATATTTTGCTTTCTATATAAGTTGAGCTATATTTAATTTTTGTTTCCTAACTTTCTCAAAAAAAAAAACTTTATTTTAAATTTGCTTTTCTGTACATTGTGAATAATCGTTTTATTTTAGTTTAATTATAGTTTCATTATGGTAAGGTTTGTTTCAGTTTGATTTCTTTTTTGTTTTTGATTTTCTTTTGTTAAATCAAAGCTATTTTTATTTGTATTGTTATTTGATTTGAGATTAATAAATGATAGGAGAACTATTCACAGATTTATTCTAAGAAAAGATTATTTGAGATTTTTGTTCATTGAGAAAAATATTTATTTTAGGGTTATTAATTTGTTTCGTAACGAAAACAATAAAAGAAGAAATAAATGATTCATTGACATTAAAAATGATTTCTGAGTTACTCGTACATATATAACGAAGTGTTTCGATTTGCAATTATAAAAATTGAGGTTTTAGTTACATTTTTGGCAGAAAACTACTTACACTTGAATTCATTTTTATAATTTTGTACTTTAAGTTCCTTTCCTTCAAACAGGTAGGGTTCCTTTAGCTTTTTTGTAGGTTCCTACTGAGAACTTTATTTTAGGAATAGTAATTCTATTCTTCAAAGTCTTCTTTTAAAGCGATTGGAGAATTGTTCTTCTTCACAAAAAAACCTTTCTGCCTCAAAAAACGAACAGACGATATAGTTTCCGAGATTGCATAATCTATCAAATCTGTGGAGAAAACTAAAGACGGCTATGTACTCGTATCTTCAAAACTATATCATTCGGTCGTTTTAGTTTTTTTAGTGAAGAGTTCTCTGGATAACATAAAGTTTAAAATTTTTAAATTTTTAGAACAAATAGTGAAACTAAGGGTCTAGATTTCAAAAGGATCGCTGATATTGCTATAAATCAAAGAATGACTAGTTTGTATTTAAGCATGAGAATTGTCAGCAGCTAGAGGCTGAACAACAAAAATATCTTTATAATTAACATCAGAAATCTGTTTTAATGCCACGGATTCGAATTTGGAACCATGAAACCTCAATAGAGCTAGACTTTTTCTAAAGAAGGGAGTTTCGGTCTCGTTGAACATTTGATTCGACTCTATGAAAAAAATGAATTGCCGAAAATCATAGCTGAATTTCAATTGTGGTTCTTCGAGAAGAAATATCAACTCTTTTTAGACAGGTTCGAGATTTCGAAAAGAGGAAGAAAATGTACCCTTAATAAAATCCCAATATCACATAATTTACCGAATTCTGAATTTTCAACGATTTCAAATAAAAAAAAAAAACAACTATTAGAGGATCACTTCGTAGTGGAAATTTTGATGATATTTTAAATTCGAATGAATATTGTAATAGTTTTTTTTATGAATTCGTTAAACCCTTCACACGGTGGATTATGTAATAGAAGTTAATATAAAACTCGTCTCTACTGAATCCAAACAGTTGTCATCGTTATTCTATTACGAATCCCGAAACCGATCTCGATTGGATTCCTTTTATAAATCGATTGAGGGATTTGTTATGGAATTTTCCGATCAGAACTTCGTCACATGAAGTGATAATAATTTGTTGTAACTTATTGCAATATTGTAATCTACAGTTAATATTTTTTGAGAACATTTGTATTTTTGTATTGTATATTTGTGTATTTTTGTTTGATTTAGTTTCGCTTAGCTTCACTTATTTTTCGGTTTATTGACGTCACAAAAATTTATTTCGCTTCGAATTAATAATAAAAAATCCCTAGCAACATCTTTATCTTATCGTGTATCCTGAATTCTGATATACTGAAAGTGTTTTACTGATGGTGTTTTGTGTAGAGTAGTGTCTTTTTTATTATTACCTCTGCCGCCTACCAGAAGTAGGAGGAAATTTTTATGACGTCTCTAAAAATCATACTTTGAAAGTTTTTTCTCTGCGATGCTGTCGCTGCACTCCATTAGAGGCTAAATTACCGTTGCTAGCATGCTGCTGTTGCTGTTGCAAGATTTGTTGACTTTGCTTGATAGTGGCTGCAACATTGGAACGATGATGTTGCTGTTGCTGTTTTAACAGACGAACCTCGTAGTCTCGCGCATCGGCAACGTCGAATGTCGCCGAACGCTGTGTTTTTGGATAGTAATCGTACTCGTGGTCGTCGCAACTAGGATGGTTGGTTGGCGGGGCATGGTACGATAAGGAACGTTTACTAGACTTTGGATGTTGCCGATGCTGGTGATGATTCGAAGAAGACGACAAGTGGGACTGCGCTGCGGCTGGTGGAGCAGAGGTGGACGACGATTTGCCAACTGGACATCGTCGTGCTACATCAACGCCACCGCCGCAGCAGGCACACTCCTACAATTCAGTAACGGAGTAGAGGTCGTTGTTGGCGTGTGAACCGCCACGTTTTAGAGATCGATAGTAGGCATTTTGTTGCTGTGGGTCGTAATGGTTTTTGCTACTACTTTGGTGATGATATCCAGATGAGGAATTCACATTGCTGTGATGCGATGAGGCTGTGGAGATGACGTTTGAGGGCTGACGGTGTGACGAAGATGACGACTGTTGTTGGTATTGCGGGTAATGTTGTTCTTGCTGTTGATGCTTCGAACTGGTTTTATACTGCTCCATATAAGATATTCCCGAAGATTTGTTAGCGTTCTCTAGACTTTCACTTCGTCGGGAACGTTCTGGTGGCTGGTGCGCCACATTTTGGCCACCGCGATCATAGCCGAAAGTGCTATGTGTCGATGGGTGTTGCTGTTGTTGTTGCTGGCGTAAGCTTGAGGATTTTGGAGGCAGGGTTTGCGGATTTGCATTGGAATGTCTTGTAGACGACCGATCTTCTTTATGGCGATTTTTGGGGGGAAGGGTCGGTGGAGTTATCTTGTTGTTTTGTTGCGGTTGCTGGCTTTGTATTGTATAGGACTGAGAATTGTTTAGTAAATCAGAACTTCGAGCGCTCGAGATTTGTAATTTTTGTGATGTGGGACGCTGTAGAGAACGGTATGAGTTGAGATTCGCAGCACATAGCGGCTGCTGAGAGATCTTCGAAGAATGTTGTTGCTGATGTTGCGGGATATCGGGCAGCGGTTGGTTGACTATTGAACTTTGTTGTTTCATCTGCTGCCTAGATTGTGGTTGCTGGTGTTGTTGTTGGTGCGATGGCTGAGGTTGTTGAGGTTGCTGCATCAAGGAGCTAGCATTTTGATTTGGTTGGCTAGGTGGTGGTGGCCGATAGGGCACTGTTTCAATGCTATACACCGAAGGAAGTGATTGCTGCTGTAATTGTTGTTGCTGCTGTTGTTGTTGTTGTAGTTGCTGCTGCTGTAATTGTTGTTGCTGTTGTTGTTGCTGTTGCTGCTGTTGTTGTTGTTGTTGCAGTTGTTGTTGTTGTTGTTGCAGTTGTTGTTGTTGTTGCTGTTGTAGTTGTAGATTTTGTTGCTGTTGTTGATTATGATATTGCTGTAATTGCTGTTGACGCTCACTCTCCTTCTTGGCAGCTGCTGCAGCAATCGAGCTACCCACACCTGTCGTACCTGGAATGTCTGTGAATGTGTTCGTTGTCGGAGTCTTCTTGTAGGGTGGTATACAATCTGGTTGATTGCAATAATCCTTGGAAACAGTTGCAATGCTAGGTGTCTTTGCACTTCGCAAATTTGGACTAGGACTCGTTACGCCTTTGAGTGACCCTCCATACCTACCCACATGACGCAATGTGGCACATTTATTTGCTGTTGCCGCTGCCACAATATTAAGATTATTATTTCCCCGCACCGCCTTTGGACCTATACTTATATATTTCGGATCAAAGCGATTAAAACTGTTATTAGTTACATCGCGGGGGTCTTTTCCGTCGCCATTTTCGTCTAGTTTATTAGTGCTGCCGCCGAAGCCGTCGGTTGTTTTGCAGATTGTATGAGCAGTTGATGTGGTTGATTTGATCGATGAAGCTGATGAACGAGGTAATGTAGCTGATGCGAAGATGTTCTTCATTGACGAACTGCTGCCTGCATTTAAGTTGCAGGCAAGCGATTCTCAGTAGAAGTCATTTGATTCGAGCGTTTTACACTGTTTGCTAAGGGTGGCATATTTGCCATTATTTGGGCCGGCTAAATATGCCGATTGTTGAGATGGTAACCGACCCAATGTGTGGTGACCACTCCTGTGAATACAAAAAATAAGTATTAGAAGAAATAAAAACACTGTGAGGAGAAAAAACCACCTAGTGATTATAATTTTAATAGAATCAATCTGAAATCATCCAAACCTTATAGATCTGATTGTTCTCAAATGGATCTTATAATAATTAAAGACGTTTGTTTTAATCTAATACTCAGTTCCAAATTTCTATTTATAAAAGGATGTGTTTGAAAAATATACAAAGTTTGTAAACAAGTTGATTGACAAGAATATTTCCCGGATGTAACCCGTCAAATTCAAAAATCAAAATGGTTTTGCAATTGTTTGATAATGGATTTCATACATTTTGATGTCTTACATTCTCTGGAAAGAGGTCATATGTTTTAAAATTGTCTCTCTCCAGAATACTTTTGACAAAGACACTATATCATAGAAAAATTGAAACACGGAAGCAACAGAAAGACCTAAAATAACTTTTCTCTTTAAAAACAATAGAAGCCCAGACAAAGCAGAAAAGTTACTTCAAAAAGTTAATAACTTAATTGCTTAAACCCATTGTTGTCTATGGAAAAAGTGGGATTAATGAAGAATTATCAAGCACTCAAATAAAAATCTAAATTTGAAAAGAGAAAAACTTTGAAAATTCAAAAACACAATAAATATTCAATTTCATCCTCATCCTTATCGTTCAACATTTAATTAACTTTTAAAATGCAACAAAAAAAAAAAGATAATAATGATAAGACTTCCATCAAAATACTCTCCACTTGGAAACTGACGACCAACATAATTTGCAATTAGTTATTAAAATTGATACAAGAACCCAACAAAAGGACGTTTTGCATATAAAAAGGATAAAGAACGGGCGGATGTTTGTATGAAGAGCAAATAGGAAATAAATAAAAGCAATCCACTACCTGCAGTGCACGTTTGGTTAAATTAAAAATACATACAAACGTACATTGCAGAGACGAGTTGTCTGACTTACGTCAATAGAAAAAATACAGCGAAAACTCCCCAGGCGGATAGCGTCTATGACAAAATAATTTAAAGGAAATTGTTAAAATAATTGAAATTTCCCAGTATTGAGGTACAGCACAAACACAAACGCAAATGGTTTTCGTCTCTTTTTTCATGGTATATTTTCAGAATAAAATATTGGAAGATAGATAGAAGTTCTCTGCAAACCACTAACAAGTCACTGCTGATTCTGATTGGTCATTGATTCGTACTGACACTTCTTCACTTTTATCTTACAAATCATATTGTAATACAAACTGACCTACAATTTTATGATAAAGGCCCTAACTGGAAAGAGAGATTTACTTGTAATTAAGTAATTATTCTTGCGTTATTCATAATGAAGTTATACTTCAATTTATTTTTCTACGTTATGTCGGTTTTGTTAAGTTAACGAGTTGTTGGAACTAATTGAAGTTTGGCAGCTGCATCATTAAACCAAACAAATAAAGTAAGTCTTTCAAGATGATAAAAAGTGAATAACAAAATCAGAGTAATTTTTTCGTTGAGTGTTGCAATGGGAAAGTTGATGAACGTATACATACATCCCTACTATATAATATATAATATATATATATATAATATTATAAATGTGAATGTAAGTTTGTTTGTTACGCATTCACACAAAAACTACTAAACCGATCATCATGAAACTTTGTACACATATTCTTGGAGGTATTAGAAGTAACATAGGCTACTTTTTATTATAAAAAAAATTACCGACGGTCATGTCAATATCCATTCCGATTGACTATAGTTTCAACTGTTTGAAATTTTTCTATATTTATTGTTTTTTTTTCTTCTGTCATTATTACAGGAAGTATAAATCTATTTGAATATTTGAGGTTAGGTGTCATTTTTGTGATTTCAATTCGTCCTCTGTTCTTCTTTAAAAATGCCTCTAAAGCGGAAATCTGGTCTATCCAAAAATTCGTCGCGGGCCCGTGCAGCAAAAGTTGCACGAAATCAAGAATCTTATGTTCGAGCAGAGCTGAGAAGACAACAGTAAGCACAGCGGCAAAGGGTTTTGAGAGCAGCTGAAACGCCTCTTCAGACAAGCTGCGCTGCAGGCAGCTAGAAGAGCGATAGAAACGCCAGAACAATCCCAAGCGAGAAGAACTTATAATGCAGAAATGCAGACCACGCGCCGTCGAAATTTCATGCGTAAGGATTGGTCTGTATTTAATGGTAGAGAATTTTGTAATTTAGTGGAAAATGATGTGGATCTCATTGCTCATGTTTTTCCGGAATTGCAACAAAATTTGAGTTGTGATGAGTGGTTGTGTGCAAGAGCAATATTAGCACCAACAAATGAAGTAGTTTATAAGATCAACACCGACATTTTAAAAGAGGTACAAGGAGAAATGAAGGAATATTTGTCAATGGATACAATTATGGTACGGAACTAAGTACTTCATATCCTGTGGAGTTTTTAAATTCACTTGAACTGTCGGGTGTACCGTCACCTAAAATTTAATTGAAACTAAATGTACCAGTAATGCTTATGAGTAATCTAAATGCCCTCTGCTATGTAATGAAACAAGGCTTCGGATAACGAAATTGGGGCAGAATATACTAGGTGCTACTATTTTAACAGGTGTCGGCAAGGGAAAAAGTGTTATCATACCTCGGATTCCAATTATTCCCACTTACCTTTCATTCCAATTCAAAAGGGTTCAGTTTCCTGTTAAGCTTAGCTTTGCTGTTACTATAAACAAAGCACAAGGACAGACATTACAGGTAGCGGGAGTGCATTTAGAAAAGCCAGGCTTCTCTCATGGCCAACTATATGTAGCCTGTTCGCGAGTGTCTAATGCCCGGAATTTACAGATATTTGCACCAGACGGAAAAACTTATAATATAGTCTACAAAAATATCCTAGATTAATACGCTGCATTTTATCTTTTTAAATTGTTAGACTTCGAAATTATTTATTTTTGTTACATTGAAATATATTTTAACATTGTTGTTGCAATTCAATAAAGCATATTTTAAGTTTTTTAAACTTCATTGCGTGTAGTAATTTTTAAAAACTGATAATCCCATCTAAGCAATAAAATATACGTATCATTTTGATTAATTTCTATTGTGATGATGTCTGATACTTATTCAATGACTTAAATGCGGGCGAAGCCGCGGGTAAAAGCTAGTATGTATATAAATATCTTGCAGATTTTTGAAATGACATAAAAGTTTTGATGAAAAAAAAAAAACAAACTAAACATAAAGGTGTTTGTTTTTAACTATCATTTTTGTATTTATCAATAAAATTCCAGATCACCAGCCTTCGAATCATTTTCTCTGTTACGAAGAATTTGAAAAGCTAATGTGGCTAAAGAATCAATTCAACATGAAGGGATACTGGAAGGGCTAAATACATAGGACTTAAAGGAAGAGAATCCATTTCTAGATCTCCAGTATCTAGTTGACTCGACATCCCGAAGAATGAAATGATTAAAAAATATAAGATAGAGTGGATAGGCGAAAAAGTGAGCAACTCTCGTAATGTAAATGCCATCAAGTTTTATTCTGATGGAAAGAGACAGTTTCAAATGTGTCAAACGAAATTTCGAAAGGAATTATCGTAAACAAAACATTGGCAACACATCAGGGGCCAAATTACCGCTTCAGTGACCGAGTTAGTGAGTCCCATCAGTGATCGAATGAAAATGTCAAATTTGTGTAATCGATGACGTAAGCGGTAATGCCAAACTGATATAATTCAGTCACGTATTACGCGAAAACTGATGCGTTAATTTGGCCTCAGATAGACAAGCGACACTTAAAGCGTTAAACTTCTATGCCATTAGTTCTAAACTGGTATGGGAGTGTATAGGCAGGCTTAACAACCTAGGCAAGAATAATAATGTCACACTTCATTGAGTACCGAGACACGTTTGTATCAATAGAAATGAGCAAAAAAGAATAATGAGAAGCAAAAAATGTGATTTTAAATCAAAACAGAAGAGGAAGTCAAAATTTAAAAAGGTATGGACAAAACTCCCAAAACTGAGGAAGACCAAAATACTTCTCGTAGCTACCACCAAGAACACTTTACATCATGCATCGGTCATTAACAGTAACACTAACTCCGAATAATTACTGCTTTCCTAACTAGGCACTACAAACTGTGAAGATACCTCAATATTCTTAGCCTGGTGAGCAGTGCCCCATGCAGATTCTACTCGTGGGATAACACCGTACCAAATATTTTTAGATGTGATGCAGTCATAAATCAAAGACGTAGGCCATTTTACTGAAGGTCTTAGTGCAGTTATATTACATAATTATTCATTAATTCATTCAACATGAAAATCATTGAACTAGGAATACACAGTGCTTCAGGATTTCCAGTCACTGAATTTTAAATTAGTAAAAAAACTTTACGGTGATGCTTGTGTCAATATACTAAACGAATCAACTATGGATCTTTGTTCAAAATTAAAAACCATTTTAACAAACTCTTTTCCTGGACTACCCGTTAGTTGCTTCTCCTGATATAAGCCGATTTAAGTCTGTGGAAACAAATACCAACATTTTTTATATGGCTATCCTTATAATTACTCTAGAAAAAAAAGACACGAAGTTAAATAAGTTAAATAGTTGTATCAATTATTATTCATTAAAAGAAACTAAATATCTGCCAATAACTCATATTCAAAAAACAATATGAATCGAAAAAAAAATCCAATACAGGATGTCCAAAAAATCCTAAGAATTTGATAAATATGTATTGATGTTATTTTCTTGAAATGAAAGAAGTATGTGTCAAAAAGTTATCACATAGAACAATTTGGCACTAAACGGACAGAAAATGTTTCAGTGACTTACAGGTTTGTCTAAATATAAAAACATCTTGATACTCAAATTCTACCCGCGATTAAAGTCAAATTCGACAAAGTGAATCAAATGCCCCTGAAGTAAGTTTATACCTATCAGTGGCACAAAAATTATATAAAAGCTCTACCAGATACGTTATAAGTTAAAAAAAATAAATTTGATGATTCTTTTCAATGATGCAAAATCAAAGTACGAACCTAACGAACAGCAATCATCTTCGATAATATGGATGCTAAATCAGCATTTTTGAACCAATAAATGTAATTGAAATTAGAATTGACTTTCGTTTGTCAAATAATACGTACATAGCTAATTGCGAGCTTACATCAGATAATATTTGTGCTCAAATAACAGTCAAAACATATTGCATGGAGATGAACAGAAAAATATTAATATAACCGCTAAAAACTTGCTTTCGAATAAATGCTTAGCGAATAAATGGCTTATGAACACCCTTATCTTCACTATTTTTTCAATCAGTGTCATTTTCATTTTTTCTCTCACAATTCAATTAAGCGCTATCTAAACTCTTAACCTTCCTACAATGTATGCACTTTATGCCCACTCTGATTATTGACTTAAATTGCCAGTCACTTTTAGTTTTGTTGTTGTTTGCGTTTTAAAATTTGCTAACATTCTTTAAAAAACACGTCTCTAACCCGCACAAGCGAGCAAAACAAATTTTAGAATATCTACTTTGTGTGTGCTTATGCAGGCCCTTGACCCAGATGAGATCATGTGGTTAACAAAAAGGCGATTCTTATAATAACATCTTTTAGAAAAAAAAATATAATTTTTATTTTAATGATATCCTTCAAGATACTCCAAAGATATTTCTAGTTTTTTAAGCTGTGAAAATGCTTTTGTTAAAATTATCTCTAATGTCTAGCTAATTTACCCTGCATGTTAATATTATTTGTATTATTTTTGATAATTAAGTTTGAAATTGCCATTTAAAAATTAAAAAAAAAAATTCTCATCTAGTCTCGAGCTAACTCTCCAAATTAAATGGCTTAGCTACGAGTTAATTATAGATTAAAATTGAATGAAAAACAAAAAAAGATTAACGCCGCAGCTAGAGAGTTCAATATACATATAGTTTGATTTAAAGAAGTGCGTTTCACTTATTCAGTTTGCTTAAAATTGAGGCGTTTGGAATAAGAATAGCAAATTGTCATTTTTGCTTATTGCGGGTATTTTTAGCTCTCTCTCCCGGTACAAATACAAAAGTTCAGGGAAAACAAAACTTTATTTTTGAATAAAAAATTTTCAAATGTGAATTTAATTTCAGAAACTCAGCTTCACAAAATTATTTATCTTTACCAGGGAACTTGTTTTAAATCCTGGTCTCCAAAATTGAACTGTTGGAAATTAAAAAGCTTCTCCGAAGTTTGATGATACCCTGAATTTGAATCTGACCTCGGAATAGCTTCATTCGATTAGGTTCTCAAAATATTCTCGTTTGGCAATTACAAAACCGCTTATTTGAAATTTTCGAAATCATATAACAACGCGGGGTAATTTTATTCAACAATAATACATAGTAACGATTCCTACACATGCAAATCTCCTTCGCAAATTTTTGTACTAATTTGCCTTATAAGTTTATCATTATTCTTCATTAGATAGTGCAAAATAATTAAAAAGAAAATAATATGCTTAACACATATATATTTCAACAAGAGATTTCTCAGAGAGGAAACGATATATTAAAAAGATTTAAACTGAAAAACAAGATGAGTGTTTCAAGTTACAAATTTTGTTGAAAAGCAAAATCCTCAGAAATAGCGAAACACATTTTTTCAATATGCAAATGGGAATATCTTGAAAAACTGACCTGTAGAACAATTTTGAGATCAGGTTCGAATTCATTATATCAAAAATCCTTCCTTAAATTAGACAGCTTGAATTATAACTGACTCCCCAATAACTATTTTAATTCTTTATACAATTTCTAACACACAAAATATATATATTTACATATTTTAACTTAAAATATAAATACGTACATTCAATTCAATCACACAATTGCAAGCTTTTCTAAAAAAAACTTATTTCAATAAACTACTTAAAATGAAAAAGTTTGAATACAATATTTATACATATAGTAAATTTAAGAGCAAAAATAATATTTTTTAAAAATTTCAATGATAAATAAGTTTCAAGCACATTTGTTTGAATGATCGACCCTTCGACGTTTCGACTTTTTTTTTAAATATATAAGATACGACATAAATACATAATATATAGCACATATTAAAAAAATCGTACTAGGGTCTCTAATAGCTTTATAGTATATGCTTTTCTTTTCGTACAGATTTATGAAAAAGTGTTCAATGCCCGACAGCATTTGAAAAGTAAATATAAAACAAAATTGCGAATGAGTCCAATGAACTATCTATATTCGTAACTGGGTAGTAAACTATTAACCTTTTCTAAACTTAGACACCTTACTTTCCATATTATATAAATATACATTTGTCTGTCGTCTAAGAGTTTGACGTGTACAACTAAGCCACCGGAAACGGTGCTGAGTAAAGTTAATTTTATTTAATTGAATAAAAGCATATTTATACAGCTTTTAGCTGAATTCATACATATATGTAAAATAAGGAAGTTTAGTAAAAACGACTCCTTAAACAATTCCATTTTATAACAATTCAAAAAGTGTTTGAATATCAAAGTTAGACGAACGCCAAAAGCAGTCGTAAAAGAAACCAAATATCGTTTTGAAAAAAAAAAAACGAATATCGTTTAAAAAAAAGCTATCTATTTTGAACGATTATCCAAATTTATAAAAAGGACCAGAGAAACTCTGTGCTGAATAAACTATGGAATAACTATGGATCCAATCATAAAAATCGATACTTCGCCCGTACGAAAAAAAAAGAACTTTTAACAACTTATTAGCAGATTTAAAATAAAGAAAAAAATCGTTTTAAAAGCATTAGCTCGACGATAAAAAAGAAATTTGATATCTGTGCAGCTGGTCACTCGGGCGTATACTTAACATTTGCTTAGTAAAATTTGAAATGAAATTGTGTGCAGTATGGTAATGTGTATACAAATGAAAAATGACTACTCAAACCAAAACAAAAACAAATATAATAAATAATAACAATCTATTAAAAGTTTACATTGAATGAGACTATAACTTGCTTAACAAAAACGAATAAAATTTAAATGTGCACATTTTATGTATGTATATGTATATATATTGATGGTAACTGGTGTTTGTTTTTGCAAATCCCTGGTTAGTTTGTGCTTGTTTGATAAAAATAAAATGAAGAACTGAATATTAAAAAAGTAAATAAACTCATAAATAAATAAAAATAAAAAAAAAAATAATAATAAATACAAGCCATGCCTTGTGCCATGCACCACAACATCATAACCGGGCGGCGGTGATGAGTTTCCATCACCACCTCCAGCAGTGTTAGGAGAAGTAGTTGTTGTGTATGCCAACCCTGATCTCAATCCAGCGGTTCCGTTTCGATGATGGTGTCCACCGGTTACACCCACACCACCACTCGCACTCAAAGTGCCACTGTGTGCCTGTTGATGGTGTAGTAAAGTTCGATTAATGGTCCCTGTGCCAGCCGGAAGGGTGGGTGATATGGTTGCGTTCGGCGCCGACGATATCGGGAAAAGTGGTGTTGTTTCGGATTTATCTGCCTCCATAGGTGGCCTGAAATGTACAAAAATGTGTATTTATTTGATATTGCATCAGCTAAATAAAAGAGTTAGATATTAACCTCTTTGTTAAATATATCCAGGCGTGTGAATCCGCATAGACGAGAATTGTGAGCAAGAATGAGGTCAGTAAGCCAGCCACCATCATTAAACTCAGACCGAGAAGTCCTCCACCACATAAGCCCCTTAGGGCATCCGCATAGTGTTTGTCTATGAACCGACGATCCAGCGTCGCCGACAAAACACTCAAATTTCGTTTGGTTTCCTCCAGGTCGTTGTCCATTCGTTCGAGTGTGTCACGGATGTCGATACGTGGAGATACATCTTGGCTCATCCTGTTTAAGGTCGACAACAAAAATAACAAGTTAAAATAGAGGGAACTGTTGATGTGTTAAAATATATACAAACCTTGATACTAGGTAAACAGATTCTCTAGCACGTTCGACTAAATCTCTGGACTCATTCAAACGTAGAATAAAACGATTCCTAAGGGTGCCGCAATTTAGGAAGTAGACATACGGGCTCCGCTGCAAAAACACATACAAACAAAAACATGAAGTTAAAAAAATACATAAAGAATGATAAACGTTCATAAGGAAACATGGTAAATTGGAAAGGGGACTTGTTAAGCATATGAAGCGTAAATACTGTCATTGTAGTAATTGCATGTAGAGGTTTTGATGAATTCATAATTAGAGGATGAAGAGAATATTCTAAATATTAATAAATTTTAGTAAATTTCTATCAAAGCCTATAATTTGAATAAGTAATAAGGAAGGCTACTTTATCTTGATTCTAATAATTTTGCATAAAGTTGCAGAATATGTTAAAAGGGTTTGAAAGGTGTGTGTAAGATTTCCGTTTTGTCTTTGGTTGACTTGTTGTTTATCGATAAACTGTTATGATGACTGTTCTAATAACAATTATAAACCTATTGATAAAAATATCATTAAATTGATATGAGCTACCTCGGCTAAACCTTAAAGTGGATGTGTCTAGATTTTCAAATACGAAAAGACACTGACGACGTATTAGAAAAAGATGATAGAACTACAACTACTGTCATCTGGAAGGGAAAGGTAAGGTAAAGCAAGGGCCATGAAGAGACCTCAGATGTAGATGATTTTGAAGACTACAACGAATATCAGATCTGTTCGTGATATGTTTTGATCTTTAGCAGGACGCGTTTAATCGACCAATTCGGTGCCGTGAAATAAGGCCAAGTGAAATAAGGCCAACTTATAAAAATTGGCCTTATTGCACTTTGATAAAGCGAAATAAGGCCAATTTTCAGTAGTTGGTCTTATTTCACTTTGACAAAGTGAAATAAGGCCAAATGATTTTGAGAAATAAGACCAAATTGGCCGTCGCTCTGGGTTTTCTTGAGCAACAGTACTTTGGGTGGCCCGCTTCGCGGGTTTTCAGGATTTTAACTCCCTTTTCGGGGCTCACGCCCGCTCACGCAACTCCGTTGCTCCGCTTAGGGTATGTTCAGTCGCCAGGCAGGCGCCTGTAGCAACAGTTTTCTTGGGCAACAGTACATAACTGTTAGTTGTTTACTCCAATTAATGTAAAATACAAAACTGTTGCTACAGGCGCCTGCCTGGCGACTGAACATACCCTAAGCGGAGCAACGGAGTTGCGTGAGCGGGTGTGAGCCCCGAAAAGGGAGTTAAAATATTGAAAACCCGCGAAGCGGGCCACCCAAGGTACTGTTACTCAAGAAAACCCAGAACGACGGCCCCCAATAAACAATTATATAAAAACCCAGAACGTCGGCCCCAATAAGCAATAAATTATGTTGAAAGTGAAATAAGACCAATTTGGCCTTACTTCACTTTGTAAAAGTGCAATAAGACCAACTGCTGAAAATTGGCCTAATTTCACTTTATAAAAGTGCAATAAGGCCAATTTTTGAAAGTTGGCCTTATTTCACTTGGCCTTATTTCACGGCACCGACCAATTCGTGGAGAAAGATGAATTTACTTAGGATCTGCTCGGAAAAATACTTATATCTGATATTTGCCCGAAGTACAACAACGTAAAATTCTTGAAGGCTTCAACGCTTTCTTGACGGGATGAAACACTTAAGTGAATTAAAAAAATTATGAAGTGTCAAGCGAAATAAAATTGTTTGCGATCAACGAAACGTTATTGATCATGTTGCGGTTTTGCTTGAGTGAGCTTCCAGTTTTTGTATGTCCGAACATTCTGAGAGGCCAAGAAAGACTCAAGTCAATACCACGTAGTAGCTCAAAGACTGTTGCGAATATATGTATATGACACAATAACGCCAAACAGATCCCGTGAGATCGGCGAAATTGTGTTTGGAAGAAACCACATTTTCTGACTTCGTCTCTCTAGTTCCGTCATAAGCATAAAGTGTGGAGGTCAGATAGGTCATCAGCAGTGAAACCGCAATGATATAGAGATCAAATTTCGAAGTAGTGAATGACATTGTCTACTTCGGTTTCACTGTCACCTTGCAAGATGACATCAGAGCAGTTATCAAACGATGAATCACTCTTAAAAATTGTTGTCTTTTGGATATGGTATCAAAACTCTTTCTCTTTCTTATGCAACACCTTGGTCATCTCCGTCCTGCTGTATGGGGGAGAAGCCTGATTTTTTTGGAAAACTGTTGAAAATAAGTTTTCTCGCTAAAAGACAATGATTTTCCATGTGATATTCAGTCAAGTGTGTATCCACAGAGTGTGAAAGAAAAGTTTAACGACGTTGTTGACATATTGGGGTTGAGATGTCCTAACATTTTCTCTTATTAGATTACAGAATAATGAAATACCCAACCTAAGGTGGCGTGTACTTGGTGCGCGTAACTTAAGGAAAGTGGTTGGGACCAGGGGCTCAAGGTTGCAATTTGTTGTTCCTCAAAGTCTTAAGCATAAACAAATTTTGCGGACCTCGATATCACAAAGATTATCAGTACAGTTATCAGTTCGTCAGGTAAATTTTTTTTCTGGCTGTCTTTGGCCAAATGAATTATGATATTCGAATACCTATGAAGAGTTGTCCTTCGAAGCGTGTTTCCGCCAAGGTATGTCAGAAACTATTAACATAGGTACACGATTTAACTTTTTAAAAATATTTGAATTTTCTTTTATAGCACTTTTTTTTTATTTTAAAAAAATATGTCTACTTTGTTTATACAAAATACTCAAAAATAGACCCAGCCCCAATGTCAACATTTGTAAATTTTAACCCAGATCCAAGTGCAATGCCCTGGCTAAAATACATTAAAACGTCCATATCTTGTCAGCACATTGAAACGAAAAAAAAGAAATACGCTCACTTCTTTACAATATTTCAAATTCACTGGCAAGAAAAAAAAAAAAACACGTGATGCATTCCTATTAAAATCCCTTTTGGAAATATATGCTAGTAGGAAGAAAGAAGCAGGAAAACATATAGCACGAGCGACCGAGGACGACGACGACGATGAGATACCTTCTGTGCACATTGCTATATGATATGCAAATGAATGATGTCGAAAATGTTTTTCAGAACACTAAAAAACAAAAGTGCTCTCTATGTAATTTAACATTAATCAGAGAGTATAAATGATGTCCAAAGTACACAGACTGCGACTATACAAAAAAGCAAAACCCCAGCAGTTAAAGTGAAAAAGTAAGGACAGCATTATATTATCTACTACTGAAAGAAACATAACACAAAAAAGGATCTAGGTAAGCAAGTTCCGGGATTACCCTCATATTCGTAATGGGTAATGTTGTGTGAGTTGTTTTCGTGTAGTTTTTTTTTTTTTTTTCGTTTTTTTGTCCTTTTTACAACTGATGTAAATTTCAATACAGCATTTTTAAAATACAAATATAATAAAAAATTAAAGTACGTTAAAGTTAAAAAAAATATTATTGTTAATTTTTTGTAATAAGTCGTTGAGCGGTTAAGGAAGGAAAAATGGATTTTAAAAAAGGAAATCAAATTGTTGTTATAAACTTATATGGTTCGAGAGTTGTAATGGTCGGATCGTAAAGGATTAAAATTTTAAAATTAGGGCTAATATAAGGCTACATTTTAGACTTATTCTAATGAAATATAGGACAATGCGGCCGTGTTCAAGAGATGTATATTTTTCTGTTATAAAAAGTTATATATATCACCTTTAATTTTTAAAGGCTCTTTTATGAATACATTAACATATGGATATTTAAGAGAGTTAAGTGGGTTCTAGTCGCACCTTCCCAGATAGGAGAATTGTATTCAAGTTTTAGATGAATCAAGACAACATCGGAAAGGGAGATCTGAACACTTTTCATCATTTTTGGCGTAGTCGAATATAGGGTCATTCCTCTAAAAGGTATCTGTGATGATTCGAAGTCTGACATCTGTTCAGGTTCCTCGAAGCAAGTGCAACTCATTGATAGTGACAAGCACGTTGGGATCTGCTTTAACGACTAGGGATAGCATTAAGTAATTGTAAAATTCTAAGCGGCTTTCGATCCTTCATTAAACAATGCTTCAGAGATTATAATTAAATAAGTCTATTATACATTGCCCTTGGATTAACATGTTCGAAGAACAGGAATGTGAAGTCTAAAAATGAATATTATGACCTAAGAGTACTCCCATTAGGAAAATAAAAATCAAATAAATGAGAATCTCTAGACAAAAGATCATTAATGAAAATGAAAAAAGAGAGTCGGAAATAGAGGGGAGCCCTGTGGCACACCAGTTTTATTCAATTTTATTTTATCTATATTAGACTTGTTAAAAGGTTGTTTCTTATCTAGCGAAGGAGAGATTCATAGTGCACGTATGTTCGATAGGAAAAACTGATTATCAAATTCCATCAAGAGCTTTTAAAATTTTAATATCTCCAAAGCGATGTTAAAATTTGTCTTATTTATTAAATGAAAATATATCATCATATTACCTTAAAGTGATCAGTAAATAAAAATAGTTGGAAAAGTCTCAAAATTTGGTCATACAAATTTAGTTCGTTGAATGTGACCGTTACAGGTCTTTTTAGTTTGTTTGAACTGGTTTCTGTTTCCCAGATTAGATTTGCGTGTTTTTCGCATTTTTGGAATTCGGCGTTAACTCTTGAGATCGGCTGTATTTCGACGTTCATGAAACAAAGGTTCCCTTTTTTATTACTGTTTTTTTTTTTTTTTTTTGATCCAGAACAACTGGCAATTAAAAAAGCATATAAAATGCTCAAGCATAATCAATATTATAACTGAATTGTGGTTAGTTCCAGACAATGTGGTAGCTGTCAAGGCCATTTGGCTATAACATTCTTTAAAACAGTCCACTAAAGCCGTGATGAGCTCTCAAGCTTGAATATTAATCTCAAGCTCGTTTGAGTGAGCAGATGGATGGCCACTTGAATGTCAAATTCAAACATGTAAATAATGTAATAAGGGGGACCCCCTTAGAGATCAACAAGGGATAGCGCTACAGATCGATGAAATGAATGACATGTGGTTCCAATAGGCAGATGTCACGTTCCAAACAGATGATGACATTTTGGGCGAGCGATTTAAAGGGCGGCGAATTTAACGACATCGTGAGGTTTTTTCTTATGTGGTTTCCTTTACCTTTACGTCATTGATAGGCCTTTCAAAAAGAGTTGATTCCTCATACACTTCTTTTGTTCATTTTAACTTCTACCTGAATCTTTTTGAAAACCATTACAATACAAATGAGGATACAAAGATCAAACAGATCTAAAGATAACAACAAAAATACCATTTAAAATTAGAAGGGACATAACTTCGATTTTGCTTTCGGAACTACTAATATGGAGCCATATTTAGAAAATTTTCATACCGTTAAGTTATATACTTTTAGCACCCACATACATATAAATACAATTTTCAATCCAAAAAGGTTCATGTATAGATTTATGTATGTCACACCAAATGCTTATTCTAATCGCTGCTTGCAAGTTTTTTTTTTATTTAAAATTAACCTCGTTTAACACCGCTGGCCCAAAGGTCCACTTTGGAAACTCTGACGAGAGCTTAAATTTATTAGCCTCCATGGTTCTATGTCATCTTGAATACCTTTGCCCTGAGAGCGCATTGCATATTATAATCTCTTAAATGGAAATTAATTTCATAAATCGATAGAGATAGTTTACCATCCTCCCGTGACACACATATTCAGCCCTGGTTATAGGTCTTCCTTGTATTTTTTGTATATATTTTTTTCGTTCACAGCGCCATCGTGGTACATGATCCATGGAATTGGATAAGCAAGCAACCCACTCGGAAGGGAGTTTAATTCTCTGAGCACACATTCATTCGTTATACACAGTCATGCACATGCGATTGATATTTGCACTTGAAGGAAGGGGAGTTTGCATTGAAAAAATTGAAGGCACATCTTCCGTTGCAGAGTTGGCGCTGCCGGATACAGACATTTTTGCAAACCGATAACCCCAAAGCCATGTAATAAATTTCTTCGAACTGAACGAGCTCTGGCCTCATGTCTTTTTTATTTTTCGAAAGAATGGTGCTCCAATCAAAAATTATTGTTGACAGTTGGTTAGTTTGGAAAAAAAGTGGGAAAAGAGATATTTCTGTGAATCTGAATTAGGGAATCTGTACGTAGCATAGAATAGTTCTTATTAATAACTGTCAGGTTTTATTTGAATGCAATACTTCGACTGTCACATGGTATTATGGGATAGTTGTTGAAAGATTCAAATAAACTTACCATTCCAACTTGGCGGCACATATATTCGTGCGGTCGCATACAAAAGTCACCGGCTGCTACCGATGATGCCAAATAAATACCGGATAACAGCCAACATATTATTATACAAAATAAACCGGAAACACTGAAGAATATTAAAGCACATCGTGAACGTCTCGCTACACCTATAACTAATATGGTGCATAAAAGTAAAAGCAGAGTTAGAAAACCGAGTGTTGCTGGCCATCGTATTGACTCGTATAATTCGCCTAGCTGAAAATATTAAAAAAAAAAAAAAATAAAAGTGTTATACAACTTGCAAGAGAAAATGAGATTATTCTAACTTACATGTAGAACACCTTTGAGCGAGGTGTCATTCTCAGTTCCTTTCGTTTTCATAAAATATAGAACCATGTTGTCTAAGCTGGTAACGGCTCGAGAGGTATTATCACGCACCAAACGACATGTATCGAGCAGGATTGTAACGGCTGTTTGATTGTATTTAGATTTATCAATTTTTTCTTCCAGATTGTAGCTTTGGACTTTGGTCTCAAGATTAATTTTTATTAATTCAGTCTGCAAACAAAAAAACAAATAAAAATACATGAGGTATAGTTAGAACAGAATACAAAACTACAAATTAAGTAAAAACGAAATTAATTTTTTTCTTAAGTCAGAAAAGGTACTTTCTTTTAAGTATCAAACTTTGATTTTTGTTTATTAAATTTTAGTATGACGAAAATTGTTTTTATGTTCATCAACACAAATAGATGTGCTTAAATACATTAAGGGCTTTTCAATTGATACGGGTAGATTATGGCGGCCTAAGGCGACCATGTTTTTTAAGTGACATCTGTCAGATTTATTTTTTTATTCACTTACTGATGCAAAATCGTCATGACAAATTACACGATTGATAAAACTTTTACTGTAGACCTGGTGTCCCCTTCACAGTGGACTCTTCAACGGTTGATGGGCAAATTTGAGATGACCGATTCGGTAATCAATCAGCCAACATTCATACTTTAAAGGGACGCGAGAACATCTCCACAGTCCGTGAAAGTGTACAACAAAACCCGAGGCAGTCGATTCAGTCGATCCATCTGACCCAAGAGCTCAAAGTTCATGACCATAGACAACACCGTTTGTTCGCTGAATGTGTTACGGAGCCTTTGGAAGGGGATTTGGAAAAAAAATAACCTTTATCGACGAAGCCCATTTTTCGATGAATGGCTCTGTTAACAAGCTAAATTGCCGTATTTAGGACGAAACCAACCCAGCGATCACCGTCAATGGGGAGCGCTAGATAATGATGATAACCAATTTTTTAAGACCCAAATTGAACCATATGGACCCAGACGACATATAGTTCTGTAGCACAGAGCTAAGTGCCACAACAGCTTACGCTACGATTGACGATCTGCATGAACTATTTGAGAGTAAAGTTATCTTTCGCAGAGGTGACGTGACTTGTCCACCAAGGTCATGCGATTTGACTCTTCAGGAGTCAAAGAAATTTGTTAATACTTTACACACAGTTTGCTTAATTCCATTGCAACATCTATCCGCCCTTATTGAAAAACTCTTTACATATACTAGGCTGTCAAAAGTTTCTTCTTAATTTGAAGTTTTATGGAAAAAGCTCTAGAAAGAGCAAGTCTTTGTGAGCATGAAATAGCTGCTCATTTGAGGGACATTATATACTTAGCCAAAAAAATCTTCATAAATCATACTTCTAAAATTAAATTTATAAAAGTTATTATCACTTTAAATTAGGAAGTCAGTTTTGACCCACCCTGTATATGTATGTTTTATTGAAAATTATAACTAGCTCAGTAATGTAAATTTGTCTTAATCTCTTTCCATTTGGGGTTCACTCGGCTAACTAACTCACATTTTTAGGAAGTCACTTTTGACCCACTCTGTATATGTATGTTTTATTGGAAATTATAACTAGCTCAGTAATGTAAATTTCTCTTAATCTCTTTTCACTTTCCATTTGGGGTTCACTCGACTAACTAATTCACATCTTTAAGACCTCAGAGATATTCATTTGTTTATTTGACTGTGCAGCAGGAGAAACCTGACCAAGACGCAGCATAGTAAAAATGAAGATTTGCGTTTAGATACATATTTGAACTTTATACTTGTGGATTGTTTATAGTTGGTAGATGTCTGCTTCATTCATAAACACCTACAATACGACCATCATATTGACATCTAATTTGCCTTGACTCCGTCTCCCAATAGAGACAACAGAGATGTCTAAGTGAAACCTCTCACCAGGATCTTCATTAATGTCAGAATTTTACTGACTGAAAAGCTGTCATAATTTCTTCTATTTAGTTAACATTTATGAATTAATGGTCTAAAATATTGCAGCGTTTTGGTCTCAAAAACTAAATAAGAAAAGCATCAATTTACTCATTGTTTTCTGGTAGATAGCAAATGTATTCAGAGCGTATTTACTTCGTGTAAATGTACATACAGTCTTGGCCAAAAGTGTTACGCACCCTATATTTTACGTTCTATTCTCTTGGAGAATGAAATGTTCGCGTTGTGCCGTGCAAAATGGCTTAAATCGGATCCCATATAAATCGTAAAAAAAATTGGCAGGAAAAAAAGTAACCACGGTAAGAGAAGATCGGTTTTTAATACGAACCTCTATAAAAAAAAAACATAAAAAAAACATCAAATGAGCTAGTTGCTGACATAACACAACAATGTGGGAAACAGATTTCGACTAGAACCGTTAGAAGGAGACTCGGAGAAGTTAGATTGAAAAGTTGTAAGGCGAGGAAAAACCCATGGCTCTCAGAAAAAAAAACAGAAAGTTCCGGCTAGAATGGGCAAAACATACCAAAACTTTACTGAAGAAGATTTGAGTAACTTTGAAGTAAGCATTATAATGAAGCCCCGAACTCGGAAACTTTAAAAACTGTTCTAAATTGACATCCACTTAGTTATTTTGAGCTTTTGAAAAAGGTTATTTTTTTTTTATTTTTACAGGTGTTTGGAAAACCTGGTGTAACCTTTGTGAGGCAGCGAGTTGGTGAGGAATGCAACCCAGAATGTGTAGTTCCAACCGTTAAACACGGAGGAGGAAGCGTTATGATCTGGGGTTGCATGGCTGCGGACGGAGTGGGCAAAATGTTCATTTGTGAGGGTCGCATGGACTCAAAAAAATACATTAATGGTAATCAGCGTGTGCCATCCTTCTAGCATATTTTTGGTGATACAAATATGCTGGGCGTGTTGTTCCAGCAAGACAATGCACCCTGTCACAAGTTCCCCCTCTCAATGAAGTGGTTTGCTGAAAATGCCATTGACCTGCTTCCATGGCCTGCCCAGTCCCCAGATCTGAACCCAATTGAGCATCTGTGGGGAATTTTAAAGCGTAAAGTCCGACAATACCCAACAACATCAAAAGAGATGCTCAGGTTCTTGAGCAAGAATGGCTCAAAATACGAATGCCGTGAGCTCGTAAGCTCTATACCCAAACGAATAGCAGCAGTCATAAAAGCGAGGGGGGGTGGCCATACAAAATATTAAATTTTCTTTAATATAAAAAAATTAACAACATTTCTGCATACTTGTTTTTTTTTTAATTTTACTTGGTTTTAAAATTATGGCATCTTTTTGGGGGTGCCTAATACATTTGCCCAAGACTGTATGTATGTATATCACATGGAATAATTTTTTTCAGTCTTGTGGCTGAAATATAAAAAAAATATAAAAAATGAACGATAAAATACATAGCTTTATAGAAATCAGTCAACGACAAAAGTAACATCCATTACTTTGATGAAACTGACATATGTATGTACATATACAAAATTAGAATGAGAAAATATAAGGCCAGTTTTTATCTCTAAAGAAGTTTGTACTCAATTTTTTACAATTCTGATGAAAATAATATTGTTATACTAATGATAAAAGTATATTAATTTATCTCGCACAGTATCAATTTTGCTTCAAAAAATTGATAGACAGATAAAAGTTTCTTCAAACTGAAGGGTTTGACCTTTGTGAATAAACTAAAATGATATATTGATATTTGGTAAAAAGCCCTATGGAGACCCTGATCAGATTGCACAACACTGTCTCCACTTAATTTAACAACTGTCATTTATGTATCCCACTTTTCTCCATTATTTTTAATTTCTTAGATTAATTTTGACATTATTTCTGTTAAAAAAATTAATTTTGTGTCTTTAACACGATTTACACGTAAAATAGAGTATTTGAGACCAATTATAGGATTTCTTTTGTCGTTTGTTTCGTTCTTCGTGGTTTGAACAGATTAGGTGAGGGGCTTAAAAGTCTAGTGGAAACGAAGTAACAATATTTACATATTATAATAGCTGTTATACACATATACATATATTCAGTAATCTTGACTAACAATAATAAATAGATATTTCAAAAAATCAATTATTTATAAACAATAAATAACTCATCAAACTTCAAATTGCTATTTGGAAACCCTTTTAATTGTTGCATATTTCTCAACATTTCCCTTGCACCGAATTTCTCTTAGCCACTTTTGCCGCTTGTTTGTTTTAAAGAGTGCGCATTAGGGTGTGTCAAAGTGCTCAACTATGGTATTTTCAAATGTAATAGCTTTTAAAAGTTGCATTGCTTATCAAAATTAAATCCTGCGTTTACAATTTTCATTTTAATTAATATCTTTGGCTCGCTCAAAAATAGGATGAAATCCAAGAAATTTTGATTTTTCGAGATTTTTGAAATGTGGTGTTGTTTTAAATTGCACCGTGTGGATACAAAAAAATTATATAAAATATTTTTAGGCTTCCAAGTCAAAGATAATTGCAAGGAAACACTTTTAAGCTTATATTTGCTTAAATTGAACACTTGATAAAGAAGTTATGAAATAATAAAAGAAGGAAGAAAAATCATTTTTTTATGTAAAATCGTTTTGTTTTTTTTTACAAAAAAAATTCTTAAAAATCAACGGAACCACCTACAATATCGTGGTATATCTTTTCGTAAAGACAAAAATTCTTTCTGTATTTTGTTTAGTTTTTTTTTTAGTATACGTAAAAAAAAAAAAAAAATTTACTGTAAATAAAATTTTTTTTTTCAACTTCAACCGATTTGAGCGAGCCAAAAACGAACAAAATCTTATTTTTTTTTTACATGTTCTTAAACCTCAGACCCTAATACAACTTTTGATCACTATTACATTTAAAAATAAGAGTACTTTTTTTCGGCCATACAAAAGTGACACACCCTAGTGCGCATGTGCAATGCACTCATTCACTCAGTCACCTTGACATACTCCAGTTCAAGTTCATTCAGTTTCAGTGGCTAAGCGGTGTTCTTGTTGTTTCGTGTTCGGTCAAAATAAAAATTCGTTTTTTACATAAAAATGTGTTAAAAAAGTATTATTTATTGTAAATTAATAATAAAACGAAGTAGTGTGTGAATTTAAAGTAAAAAAATTGATTAATTTTGCGAGTTTTATTTTGTGTGCGGAATTTACATATATCATCTCGGAGGATTTTCATAGCCATTGTCTATGGCTGCCGCTGGGTATGTTGAAACGGTAATTTTTTTTTATAATGTGGCTCTCTTGGAAATATTGAAGTGTTTTTTTTTCATATTTCATTCGGTGTATACGTAAAAAAGCATAACATCTCGGTAATCTGTAGTATTTCTTTGTTTTAATCAAATAAAAGCGATGTTCGGTTTCAAATTAGTTTGTTAAGAAAATATATTTGTAATGTTCATAATGTGTGAGTGAATTAATATTCCTTAATTTTATCTTTCAATCGTTCTCCGTCTTTTTGTTATTGATAAAATCTCCCATTGAAGTGGAAATTCCCGTAATGTAAAGTGATGTGTAGTCGGGCTTTAATAAGTGTTTTGCTTTCGGCTCTTTTTGGCTGTTTAAAAAAAACTAATCTGAGTGTTGCCACTACTACGTTTACTATTTATGTGAAGTGTAAAAGAAAAATTTCCTATGGAGGCCCAGATAGCATTGGAAAAGAAAGCCCTGTGTCAGAAATGAAAATTAACTGCATTATTGATGGTGAGTTATTTTAAAATAAGTCGTATTTATATTTAAAACTTTATTAATCTCTGATTTGTTATAAAATGTTGCTTTGTAAATAGATAAATAGAATCAGGTCTCCATTAGGATTAAAATAGCATTTTTTATCATCGATGTTTCGGTTATGATTTTTAGATAAAAAAAAACATGAACTTCCAAAAATTCAAACAATTATGAACTTCCTAAATATAATCCAAATTTAAAAAAACAAAATTTCTTTTTAGGGCACAAAGTTGTCTAAAGAATTGGTAAGCTGCAACACTTGCATTTGGAAATAAACTCATTTTGATGTTTATAAATGTTTCGGAATATTTTTGCATTTAAAACATAAATTAGATTTTTAATTTTCACATGGTTTTGATTTGATACCGCAGTCGACTTTTTTTGTAGATACTTTATATATTGCAAGGGTTTTGCGAGTTGGTAACAACTAGTCGAAAATAGGATACATTTTTAGACTATGTTTATTACTGGCTGAATACAATAGTGTTTCAAATGGAACTGCATCTGCATCTCATTCGTGAAATTTTTTTCTTGATTTTTGAGGTATTTTTTGGATTAGATCGAAATCTTTTGCGAATTTATTAAAAAAAAAAAAAAAACAATTTACGAAAAATTGAATATAGCTTAAAAGACATTTCAATCTCCATCGAGGAGTTTCACAAGTTCGTTTTTGAATTGTCAAAAGTATTGTACGTACAAATTGGTGCTGGTGTTGCGTCGTTATATTCAATTTTTGTGTATCCAATATTTTGACAGACACGAGGTTTTGCCCTGAAAAATAAAATAAAGAACAGGCATGTCGCCAAGGTGACAAGCAATCTTTAAGTTAGGATGTGTAGGGTTCCGCCACAGAGAGGCGTCTTATATCCCCTGCCTTGGCTTCTGATCGTCGACCAAATTTCTGCTAAATTGGAGCAAAATTGCTAAATTAGCAATGGCATCAGGAAAATTTGTCCCCACTCTGTGCAAGCTCCTACAAACAGCCCCTGATAAACTCAGTAATTGGGCCAGTAGCTGCGTTTTTTTTTTATAATTCACACGCGGTCAAGGGTTTATGAAGAGCCCTTGTAATGTTAGACATAGCACGAGCGAGAAAACGAAACATTTCAACCCCCACCATTACCATGACCCCTCACCATATAACTGGCACGGCTAAATATCTTAGTTTAGTTATCGATCGTAAACTAAACTGTAAAGAGAACATCAAAGAAAAGGAAAAAAGCTGCAATAGCCTTCTACACCTGCAGTAGAATTTTGGCAAGAGATGGGGACCCAGCCTTTTCCGACGTACGCCTGTTTGGATTGATGGCCATCCTTGGATACGGGATGCCATGACAAAAATCCAGAGACTGGCATATATCGGCACAACAAGTGCCATGAGAACCATGCCAACCGCAGCCCACTTCTCCCACTCGATCTAATCACGAAGAAGTTGGTGGCCAAAAATTTTCTACGAAAATTGGAAAAGGGGGTTACTGTGGTCATAGAACCATTGTAAACTTCACTGACATAGACATTCAAACAGACCGTACTTAGATTTTAAACCCAGTCAGACGAAAAAATTTTCCAACAAGAGAAAATCGGGCCCGCAAAAGTGTATCGCTCCTTACAGATGCTTCCAAAATGGAAGCCGGGCTAGGGTAAGACATCTCAGACAACCCATCTATGAAAAGATCATTAAAGCTCTGAAACTTTTGCAGCGTTTTCAAAGTGGAAGTGTTTGCAGTTGGCGAGGTTGCAAAACATCTTTCCATGTGTGAACTGATATGATAGCCAGCAATCAGAGTAATTTCGTCAATTGTCATGAAGCCAAAACTGGTTACTCGATGCCGTTGTGAATTAAGATTCAGTAACCCTTCGATGGGTCCCGTTACATTTATGGAAATTAAATGGCTGGTGAACTGCCCAAAACGGTTCATCACTTCAACCGAGCCAAATTGTACCCTGGGTACTTATGCCATTGGAACAGGAAAAGTATAGAATTCATTAAAGTTTCCTTAAGAATTCAAATGACAGATGGTCAACAATTGATATCTGTCGGGTTTCAAGGAATCTTTGGTCAGATATTAAAAAAACTGAGTATTTACTGAAGCTTAGCAGACCTAAATTGTCTATCTTGATGGAATGCTTATGGTTCATAATTCAGTGGGAGCCCACATGAGCAGAATGGGTATCTGACTTATGCAGAGAGTGTCAAGACGGAGAGGTGGAACAGAGCTCATTTCAGTTCTTTTGTGAATGCTCCAGCCTAGTCAGGGCCATTTTTTCTCATTGAAAGGCATCCTTAACTTCAATCAGAAATCAGGATGGTTCAGGGAGGCACCCCATACCTAAGTCTTGCACTAAATTCTTCCTCTTACCGTTCTAATATTACTCACATCCTGAGGAGTACAGTGGATCCATTGAGATCCGAGTGAGGTGATACGGCTTCCCTCATCATCACTCCACCTAACCTAAGCATTTCGGCATAAACACATTTAATTTCTCAAGCCTCCTCTTAGCCCGATACACTTCATCCAACTTTTCTCCAATTTCTTGATGCTCCTAAAATAATACTGATTCTTGAGTACCTCAAAATAAGAATTTGTTTCAACGAAGAACTCTTTATTTGACCTAAATATTTTACCTTCGAGCCATTTCTTTCTTCTTCGTGTTTGGAAACACGAAATAGTCGCAGGGATCTAAATCTTGGAAATATATACTGGATGAAGAAAGATTTTTCAAATGCGGCCGTATTTGCTTCGAGTGAACTTGAAATCGGCCCAGTAGCTCTACGTACTATGTACCGAAGACCGCTATACGCTTTTCAAGGTAATCGATGAGAAAAACAGAGGGTTTACTCAAAATATTCGCTATGACCTTGTTTGCTGACAAAATCACCTTTGACTTCTTCGGCTTCCATTCACCAGAAGCCTGTTCCCTGTTCTCTGGTGTGTTGTGGTCAATCCACATTTTATCCACGATTATGAAACGTGGCATAATGCTTAAGCTCGCCCACCTTCAATCGCCGCTTTCGTCCGTGGATTTTATCGACAATTTCTGGTGTGTTGACCTTAATTTGGCGACCAGTACTTTCGGCGTCACTTATTCTGGAATGACTGCACCGAAATTGAGTAAATCAGTGGCGAATAGTTCCAATTGATGGTGATGAGTTCCCATTTGTCAAGTTTTTGTTTGGTTTGCCTGATAGTTTTTTCCCGTTAAAAGTGATGTTAAGAGTACTCGAAATTCATTTTTTTAACGTAAATGCTCGCAGGCCACTTTATAAAATCGTTGCCACAGCAAAACTATTTGACAGATCTGTCTGAAAATTTGGTTGCGTCTTTTTGACAAACAAAATGATGGATTTACGGTGGGTACTCCGCCGTTTCTTATAATTTTCAGGGACTTATTGACCTACCCTCGTATTACAGCTTGAGCTCCGTCTCCATTGTGTTCAGCCAGGTAATAAGTTTGTTCATTTGCTTTTCAAAACCGCCAATTTTCACCATTTTTTTTTTTTAATATGACCCTTACAAATAACGAACATAATATTTTTCTTCTTTGGTGGAAAGTTTGTTTAAAAAAGAATGAAGTTATGATTCTATTTATTGATGGTAAAACGACTGGCTTTGTTCGTGGTTAAATTGAACTCGCCGACCATTAATGTTTCCAATCGAAACTTGCCGATGACCAAACAATCCACGAAGCATTTTGAGGCTATTTCTCTTTTGTACCAATAAATTGCAATATCGAAACAGTACTTGCCCTTTGTATAGGAGGTTTTGAATGTTCCTCAAAATTAAGATTATAATTCACATCAACCTTTAGAATCTTGAACTTTTTTTTATCCCGATAACTTTTTGATGTTCACATCATGTAAATTTGTAAAATAATTGTAAATATATATTTTTGTGTTTAGAAATATTTGAGAATGTTATACCAAGTCGTATTTTTATAAATTTAGTCGAATTAGTGCGATGTTAAAGCTGTTAAGGTATGATAATAGGTAAGAAGGGCGATTTTGGAAATTTAAATTGAACTTAGGATCATACCGCCTCTAAAATTATATTAAAGTTTAAATCTTTGAATATCTATTTTATTTTTTGAGTATTGTACTACCTTCATATGAGACTTCTACATTTACAAATGTCAGAAAGGTGTGTTTTCTTAGTTTTTTTTTCGCACGAACTGTCATTGTTTTAGGTGTGTCCAGAAGCAATTTATTAAAAAACAAATCTAAGCTTGTTCAATCTGTTAGACCTATCCCATAAAACGAGACATTTAAGAAATAAGTTTTCAATTTATGCATTCTCTCTTCCTTATGAAAATTTCTTAGACTTCTTATCAAGTGTATAAATGGACATTTTTTTCAAGGTAGTTGCTAAATGATGCTCCGGTCTTACATGAAGCAAATTTACTGACTCACCCACCCAAGCTGTAACTTTGTGTCAAGGTTACTCTCTTTTAAGTTTCATGTCTATATTATTCCATTTTTTTTTTTGTAAAAAAAATGCAACTGTCATTCCAACTAAAACCACTTGTGTCACATCATAACTTAATTCACACAAAATTGAAATGTAAGAGATTATGACATAATTGCCAGAGACCCAAGTTTGTCGCCGGTCGACTGACTTTATGCACATTTATCGTCCCTTACCCTTGTCCTTGTGCATACGTCACTGCCATTAAATGAGCTTTTTTTTTTATTCATTGTTTTTCTTCCTTTCTTAGGTGCACCCTTTTAGCTCTCTCACTCTTCCTCTCTTTTCTGCTGTAAGCGGATATACATGAGCTTATTATAAGACTCTAATAGTTTTCCATCCGCCGCCAAAACTCCCCCCCACATGACGAGAGTTGTTTTTTATTCCTTGTTATCATTTGAGTAACTCTACAGGACACACAGGCGACACATTAAGTCGCATAGACAATGCGCCCGGAATGCAGGAGCGAGTTATGTACGTGAGGTTGACTGGTGGACGTGGATGGGTGGGTGGCCTTTTGAAAATAATGACGGCAATTTGCTATATTTCATTAGGGGATAACAAACGTTTATACACGTCTGACTGACTCAAACTGTGCGAGTGACATTGTTGTGTTTGGTTGCATTTTCCGAATGCAATGCGCCATGCCAGTCACGTAAGTTCACATAGCTATATGAATATTATGAAGCTAATTCGTTAAAGGACTAACTGTCAGATTGTGGGTGCCGCTTGGTTTAAGGATAGTCAAACCCCCCTCACCCCTCACATCACACCCACATACCACCCAAAAACTTCTAAGGATTTTGTTTGCAATTGCCATGATGAATGAGTTTTGGTGTATACCTACCTATGTAAGTGAGTGTGTTTAACTGCACTTTGATGAGAATTTATTAAAAGGAATTTAGAGTAGCTGTAATGGAATTCAGTTCAATTCCCTCGACTGCAACTGCAACTACTCCCTACGAAACAAAGCGGTTTGTGATCTTATACAATTCTGAAGGAGTAAGACGTACATCTTGAGTTCATTTTGTGCATAAATATCTTATTTCTATTTCTATACTCAGCGTGTACCACGATGACGAAGACGATGAACCCTTAAAATTCAATTTTTCAAATAGAAAACCTTCAAAAGCTACAGAAACGAAACTTTTTCCAGCAAAATCTAGTATTCATTTTAATTTTCCTTAAGGGATGATATAGGAGAGGAGATGCATGAAAGGGTGTTAGGGTTTTTGACAGATTTTTCTATCATTAATTTAATTAGGTTTTGGAAAATTTCAAACGACTTTTCGAGATTAGATTTCAAGAGATTAGAGTTAAAAAATTGAATGGACTTTAATAATCTCGATTAAGACCGTCAAAAGCGTAATCAATGGCAGTTAATGACGAAGATGATTTCCTGCAAGCTCATAAAGAAAGGAGGCAAACAATGCCCGGCGCTGCATATAAGACCCAGAGGTCAGATCTAGAGAGGTCTAAGAGTGAAATACCGATTTTTCAAAATGAAAAAGACGAACCATGAAAGATGTCATAGTAGGGCAGGAAAGAGGTTAGGAAGTTTTATTAAAATCTTAACAGAAGCACTCAAGGCAATAGGGTACGAAGCAAAGCAAGACGATCAGAGGAACATCGTATTAGATTCGCAGGCTACGCTGAGGCTATCGAGAAATAATTTCTGCAAAGTATCGGATTCCGACAGAAAAAAAGAACAGGATTGAAGAAAAGATACCATTGAAATACGTTTTGAAGCTCTGCATATCAAATGGGGAGGGAAAAATAGAGCCATCCAAAGCAGTTCACAGAAGTTTTGTGGGGCTAAAGAAAGAATCTTTATCAAATATTCCTTCCATCCAACGTAGATGAAATGAAGGTAGCTACATACATAGATCTTAAAGTAAATCCAACAAAGTCCCTGACGGACATGTTGTCGGGCTGTTCAAGTTCGAAGTGTCAGGCGATGGCTTGGTTAGGAGTAAAATTTGACTGTAGGAAAGTATGTCCTTCAAATAGAACTTCAGTATTGCGATGACGGACCTATAAGTATTTAGCCTACAAAAGAAAAACAAAAATTTTGGAAAAGTGGCCATTTATTTCTCAAAATAGTCTTTTTTTAGCTCGATACACTTGATCCAGCGATCCTCCAACTTCTCTTACCCATCCAAAAAATAGGTTTTCTCGAGATCTGCAAAGTAGGCCTCTGTGGCGGCCATAACCTTCTCATTCGACTCGAACGGGCCAAATCTGGAGAATACGGTGGATGGGGCAGCAGTTCGTAGTGCAGTTCGACCAATTTTGAAGTGGCCTCACGGATGCGCTTGTTGACCGTAGCGAGCAAACGCGGCACCCATTGCGCCGACAGCTTTCTCGTGCCCAAAACTTCATGGGGGATATGACCCACGCAGGTTTTTGAGATGCCTACTGTTTCAGCTATCTCGCGCACCTTCAATCGGCGGTCTGCCAATACGAGATCGTGGATTTTTTATGTGTGACAACGTTGAAACTCGTTATACCAATTTTCGACGGTCGCCATCGAAGGAGAAGAGTCACCGTACACAGCAGGTGGCTGGGTCATCTAGGGTGAATGAACAACAATGATCCAAATCCATGGGACGGCATAGTGAAGAAAGATCGCGACTCAGATGACACACACAAGTGATAGAAACCTCAATCAACTTGGCTTGTGAAACTGCACCAAGCTGATTCACAGAAGATTTTTGGTTGAGGCGATGATCCACACCCAAGTTAGTTAGCAGACCACGCTTTTTCCAACTATTGAAAAAATTTCCGAGTAAGTCTTAATCGAATTCTCGAACATTGCATCAGTAAGTTAGTACAACTTCGCAGAACCCTTTTAATATACTTTTATTCGTCCTGAAATGATGGTACTCGTTTTTTTACAAGTGAGGTTTTAACAATCTTCATTTCATATTTTTATACCAAGCTCCTATTCCATCGCAATGCTATATTCTATCTTCTCTATTGGCTATGTCAACTTAACCAAGCCATATTTGAATGAGTTAAAGATGAGAAGAAGTACGTATATCTACTCCATTTTTATTTTCCTTCGCTCTGAAAAAAGAAAAACCGAACCTACCAAAAGAACCACACGGTGAGGAAAAAAGGACAGAAAAGTTTCAATTGTGCGATGTGATTTCCATCAGACTCCGTCCCAAAGAATCCTGAAAACTTATGAACATTTTTTTTTTTTTTTTTTTTTTTTAATTCGACTTGCCGGGAAGACATGCAAAAGCAAAGTAGAATATTATTTGCAAATGCAAATTTAAAGGTGACATATCTCTTGGGCCCTGACAAACAAAAATGAAGAAGCAGCCCAACCATCTGCAGGAAAAATATATTTATATGCAGAACAGAGGTTTGAAGTTATTTTTCGAAAGTTAAAGTTTCCCCACACAATCTTAATGGGATTTGAATTGGACCAGCAATTAAGTTTATTTTCTTGGGGTTTATTAGTTTGAAAGTTCAAAAATTATTTTGATATTTTATGAAAAAAAAATAAAATGTGTGGTTTAGGGTAAATCTTCTGCATTGAACTATACATTCAAAGTTTTCAAAGAAGCTGGTTTCCCTTAGATACCTACTTTTGATCCAAGTTGAATAGTTTTTGATTTTATCGCGGATAGATTTGTTTTGAATTATTCAAATAGTTGTAGACTCCCCGCTCCTGCCGATGAAGTTGAAGACCCTATTAAAGAGGAGCGAGTATTTCCGGAGTAGGAAGTCAAAGAATTGTTTGCTGACTTCAATGCTAAAGTTGGAAACATAAACTTTATCAATAGATTAATTGGTAAGCTCGTAGTCGTCTCCATCAAACTGATAAAGATCTTCTTCAGAAACTCTTAATACGGCGGTAAGAGGCATTAGATTTCCAAGGCTTAAGACCCATAAACCAACCTGGCACTCTTTAAAGTGACACCCAGAAAAAGAAATTCGAGGTTGGACGCCTTAGAGAACAACTCGAGCAAAACACTTCAGGCATCAACAATCAGTGAGCTCTAGTATCGAAATATTGCAAAACCTACCGTAGGCTTCCAAATAGAAAAAAACTCCCGTGATGTATGGAGATGGATGCGTCAATTGCAAAGGTGGCAGAAGGTTCCCATGCGAAAATGTTGCTGTAAAAAAAAGCAACAAGTATCGAACCAGAAGATGGGAGAACAAAAATTCTGCCCAGAAAGTAAACAGACTTCCTCAAACTTCTGTCAAAGTCCTTAGTCCTCCAGCTCAGGATCTAAGGAGTCAAAAGAAGGCCACGGCACAGAAGTCACTAAAGTTCGTCCGACGAGCCATTTCGTCGTGTCTAGAAAAGGGATAAAGTCTTTGATATTCATTTCCGAAAATTCGCCAGTTTCGTGAAAAAATTCCCTTTCTAACAATCGTGTTTTAAATTTGGCCAAAGCAGGGCCTTCGCAGAGGAAATGGATGACTGTTTCCTTTTCCCGCTGGTCCCTGCAGCTATGACAGTGAGTGTTGGGAGATCATGCAGCTTCGCTCCTAGTGGCCAGTGTGCTCTACAGGTTAGCTACGATCCTGGCTCTGTTTTGCGTGAGTCTGTACATATATCAGATCAAGTTTTCGGGATTTATAATGAGTGGGCTAAATCTTTCTAGATATAATGCAGTTACTTGAACTGCTCTACCTAAGGTTTGATTCACTAAGAAAAATTGAGAGAATATTGCTCTTCATAACTCCGAGCGAAATGTGGACTCTTTCCACAAATAAGTTATGAGGGGGCTTATACTTGCCCTTTATTCCCATCAATGCCACATTGATCCGGAACCCAGATAAGAGTGGCATTGTGCTTAAAATTGAGGCTAGTAAGTTCATCATTGCTGGACCAATTTGGAGGATGATGTACTAGAATTAATGGCTTTTTATAGCCTCCTGACTGTCTGTGATTTTGAGCTTAAGTAAGTCAAAAAATCCAGCGATCGTAGATTTTATAAAAATTCCAAGGCTGGTTTTAAGTTCGACAGCATGTGATAGCATTTATCGTCAGAAGCTACGCGATGGTCGAACTCGGGATCCCTGGGAAACTAATCTAGCTATATTGGAAAATATGTAGTATAATGTGGAACAAGGGAATAGCTAATCTGAACTATTCCAAACAAGCTGTGGGTTACAACTATTGTGCGACTTCTACAATATCGTCCAAAATTCGGTTTAAAAACTAAGCCTTCGCGGATGCCAGAGTGTTTCGTTTTGATGACTGAAAGGAATCTATTTGGGATCGTAGATGATGGTGAACCGCTGTGTCGGCTCAGGAGCATGTTAATAAAGTAAATTAGAAAGCAATGCCAAAGAAAATTGGATTATTCACCTAATTAAAAACTAATCAGCCCTATCACCAATTCCATCGTAATCGGAGACCTCTACGAATTCCAAAAAAAATTATCACTCAATCCGTTCGTAGGGGCAATTTGTATGAGATTTTCCACTACGATGGATTATGTGATGACTTTTTTCGGGATTCGTAGCAATATACCGAATACTATGGAATTCGTGATAAGGCTGAATATCTGGACCAATCAAGCAAACCAAAGAGCCCAAGAAACTTTATTCCAACAAGATTAAATTTTTCCCTTACGATCTAAAATTATTAAATTAATAAATATCATATAGTTTGAATGAAATTTAAAATGTCAAACCAGCTTGAAAAAAAGCTAGAAAACGTTTTCTTGTACAATGGAAAAAAATAAGAAAAAATCTGTCCCAAGTGCACTGAAGAGTACAACCCTACTTGAAAGATGTCACATTTAGCGTCAACACGTTTACCAGAGAAATGAAAATAAATTTTATTTTTTTGAATAAAAATTACAAACATTAAACGAATTGAATATAAGATCTCCCCTCGTTATGATAAAGTATCCTCTGCTGTAGACGACAGACGCTACCGTCCACCATAAAAACAGACAGTACAAAAAAAAAATGCAGACGAAAAGTTCAACATTTCCCACCTTCATATCCGGCAACTATTCGAATGTTCATTTTAGAAGACTTTGACGACGCACGGGTAAAGGGTAGTTAATGCCGATAACGAAGCAAAATTGCATTCGTTTTCTGAATAATAAAGTTAAGGGCAATATAGTGATTCACTATTTTCTACCCCAGACATTAAAACACCCTTATAATCAGCATAATAATGATATACAGTGCCGGATTAACTTAAAGGTAAAGAAATGAAAGGCGTCAAGAAAACTAAAAGAGAAAACTAAAAAAGGAAACGACTAATGATTTTTTTCAAATTTAAAGTTCGAATAATTTTTTGTAAAGAAACTATTCATTTATCTTGATTCGAAAAGAAAAGAAGCAAGAACTAGATATCTGACATTAAGACAAAACATAGAGCATAATAGATTTAGAGTTGCCGTTGCAGTTTAATATTTTTTTAATCAATTTTGAGTCAATGTATCAGGAAATTGGCGCTGCTTTCTACATAGAGGAAACCTACCCCCTTCACCAGCCTTGGAATTCTTATAAAACCTACGGGTGTTGTTACGATCGAGGGATTTTTTTGATTAACTTGAGCCGGAAGTCACAGACAGTTATTGGGTTGTTAAAGCCATTAATTCTAGTACATCATCCTTCAAATTCGTCTAGCAATGCCGGGACGAACTTTCTAACCTCAATCATTTGATAAGGTGGAAACACCTTGTGCGGACAAATGCAAGAAAATTCTATTATTCGAGGACGTGTAAGAAAATGGGTTAAGGTTACTAGCATTTATCTGCATTAATTGATACCAAATTTTAAGCCACTATTCCCCAGTGCAAAAAGGTTTTTTTTTCAGGGGTGTACTACCTGCTGCAAAGAATTAACAACACCTCCAAGAGTATGACCCTTACTGCGAAGATCAACTATCAATTAATAATTGACATTTGACAATCAATTTTATTACATGGTATTGTGACTGTCAACTGTGAATATTGTTGATCCATTGTGATTTTTTTTTTAAATAATTTATTGTGAATGAAATAAATCGGTATTGTGAACAACAATTTTCATCGATTTTCTTGTCAGTTGTCAATTTTTCTTTCAATCGTAAATTTGCAGTTGATGAGTTCGTGCTGGTTTTTGACACACATGGTTTCCGATTACCTCAAGGATTTCTTTCAGGGCAAGCGATGCAGTTGATTGTGCAGTGCCAATATTGAAATCATTTCCCAAACTCGACTGGTAGTTCCCATGTGCATTGAATCTTAGCACTGTTGCTAGTTTCAAAATGTTTGGCACGGCTTGAATGTTTTTGCAGGGCTTCAATTTGTCCTCAATTTCAAGGAAAATATCAAAAAATGCATCTTTCGATAGCCGGAAGTTTTTAAAAACGAAGTAGAGCACGTATATGTTGGGAATCTGACCTTTTTCAAACACGAAAACAGAAATGATTGAGAGTTGTAAGTCACTAGGCTAAGGCTCTCTATGAGCCGTCATGGATTCTAATTTGTTTATTTTTGCATGCCCCACTGTGCAATGATGAAATTTGTTGGGTCTATGCGTAGTCGTTCATATGTTTGGTTAGGTAGGAAGGGACAATGACATGGCCAGCCACATTTCTTCAATCAAAGTTTCAATAGATCTATTGTACTCCCCATGATAAGTGTGACATTAGTTAAGGAAGAAGAAGCCGGGTGGTATTTAGTGCTATTGAGGTTGCCTTCCTGAAGCATCCTGTACCATATTTTGAACACCTTTCAGGGTGAGTCTTAATGGCTTGGTCAAGACGTTTTGTTGCCTAGTTCAAGTATTTTCGAAGAGCTGCTTTCCGCTCGCCTGGGCTAGAAAGTGAAGTGATTTGCTGACACTCTAATTCTGCTAATGTGAGTTCCCAATAAATTGTGGCCCATTTGGATTCCAACCCATTGATTTTTGTTGGAAATATCCGGTCATACTTCCCTAAAATCCCGAAGAGTGCCCATTTCCTTAAAAGTTTGTATAGGGAACCTTGATGAATAGTACTTTTTCTTGCTCCAGTGGAATAAGTTGATAGGATACTTTTTTCTGCTCAAGTAATGATCGATTAATTTTCTTTATATTTCACGGTGTCCTGGGACCTTTTGAAGGCTGATTGAGTTCGAATTTGAGCTTTTGACTTTTGGACTATTGAGAAAATGGTTTCCATTAGCGTCTCGCTGTCGCACTTTTGGACTGTGTTCGCCCCAGCAACGACCATTTCGCTTGTAGAAGTAGACATTGCGGATCTCCGGTTTGCATTTACAGCGAACTCACGACGTTGTCATCTGGATGAAATATTTTGACAACTGGATCTGATTACTTTTACAGCTGCTGAACAACAAACGGAAAAACTATCATTGCTATCTGTTCACCATTTATTTCTGGAACATTTCTTCTGATTGTCGGTCCTATATCCCAAGGAAAATACTGTCAGAAAAGGGTCTCAAATAACATGTAATGCGCCTTCAAGGATTGAAGCGGCACTGGTACTACTTTTTGTTCGAACTCTAGAATTATTTTAACCGGAATAGGGGGAGCTAATATGTACGTATGCATGAAGAACAACGTAGAATTTACTCCTTTTTTCTACTCATGTACTTCTATATAGATATAGATAGATTCTACTTATACGTAGGGGGGAGGGGTGTATTCAGGATTCTCAGTTTATGTATGCTCATTCTGGAACAACGACAACAACAACAACCATGAATAAGAACAATGAAATAACCAACCACCTTGAACAGCAATGCCAAGGGAGAAGGTCATACAATAGCTATTCTTTTCGAAATAGAATGCGCTTAATTAGAATTTAGCATGTTGCCAATTAAACGGTCAGTTTGGAGCATTGAATCATTAAAAACCTCTTTGCGAAAGTTCCTGCCGAAGGAGGTACTCAAAATGGAATATTGTGTTGGGAGAGAATGAATGAATGAATATAAAATAAAGACAAAACATAGAACAGAAAATAAACATTAATATTTTTTTCATTAAATTATGAATGATGACTTCATTAAGAAGGAGTGTCTTTGGACAAATATAAATTTTATGTTATTTAATTAATAATAATAAATAGCATAGCAATATTTCGATGATATATGTTCATGTTCACCTGTGAAAAGAGAATTCCACATTTCGTAGAGTCTTTGTTTAAGGCCATAATGAACGAGGAAATTTACGTAAAATCAATTAGGTATCATGTTAAAAATTTAGAATGATTCTGTTGATCTTTAAACATAAAAGCAAGTTCGTGCAACACAGTCGTTCATTTTATTTTTACTTGCCAAGATTTAATAAAGCTCAATGAAAACCCACTACCAATCTGTAAGGAGACTTCCATAGACAGACTAAACAATTTTTTTTTAGTATTCGATTTTATTTTTTTAAGTACATAATATAGGAATAAATAGTTTATAATCCTTATTATTGATTATATACAATTCATAAAACACTCCTTTATGATTTTGAGTTGTCATAAAGTTATTTTCATTGCCACTAATTAAATGGATCGAGTGCGTGAGGGATATATTTTTAGACGAGGGCAATATTTCAAAATGGAATTAACTTCCAAGGTATAGCTAATATAATGTTTGAAACGACATTATTGTTTTGCTCTTAATTTAAATGATAAATGAGGAAATATAAATGGCCACTCATAAATAAATTAAAAATAATTGGAATACTAAATTTAGATGGTTAGCATAATTTATGTCACCATGACGTAGGGTTTTTATATTTAAGCTTCATAGCAGGTTGGCATTATTGACTCAGAATTTGAGTCTTGCGTAGAGAACAGATGAGGCTTAATTTATTTCACATTTCTTGTGCAGTAAATAGGTATACTCGTAACTTTCAGAAGCCCTTTGGTAAGATATTGTAATTTAATATTTGATTGATCGAATAAGTCAGCATGGTTAAGGTCTTTCCTGCTAAACTCTTGTAGAACTCAAAATGTATTCTGATCGTTTCTTTGACTTTTTCCAATCATATAAGACAGTTTGATAGTCATTTATTAAAAATGGATGGATGGAGTAGGAGAAGAAAGTAATTTTTCTTCCAACTTATACAAATAAGTTTAAAATTCTTGATAACTTTCAAGTAAATTTTCTTGACAAAAAAAAATCGATTAGGCAGCTTTTCACTTTTCATTATCAAACCATTTGTTTTTAGGCATATTATATTTTCTATACCTAATTATTTTTCGAAGCAGCTTTAGCAATAATTTGATCCAATTTACTGAGACTTTCAAGATCAAGATTCATTTGCGTTAGTTCCAAGGATCAGTTCTGCTTGAATTTGTCCATGTAGTATGGCTTTATTAGTAAGAGGAAACATTCCCATTGATTATGGAATACAACGTCGCGTCGTTCAAGTGACTGCTTCGCCTGGCTTTGCAGTGCGCATTCTGTCGCTCCAATTTTCTAAGACCTTGTTGATGGTTTCGGGCTCAAGAATGTCTTGGATGATATTAGCCTTAAGTGATTGAATCGTTTCACGGTTCGTCAAATCGCAGCTCCGAGGCGGCCAGAATCGTCTTTTGGTTTAACTTGAGTACCTGCCTATTATGGCTCAACCCCACGGAAGGCCTACTTCCATCGGAGTCAGATCGGATCCTGACCATTAACCCTGACATAGCCGAAACCATCTCAGTCGCAAAGTTGTGACACGTTGCAGGCATGTGCACACCTCTTGCTTGGACGCGAGGTCTATCTAACACTTCTTGAATCCAGGCACGCCTGGAAACCATGTGTCTCCGCATTCGGAATAAACCACGCCACCACGATACTCCCACTAGGGGGCCTACCTCATAGATAGTCTGAGAAAGAGTGCACGCACGCGACAGCAGCACCTCACTATCCGAAGATAGAATAGGAGAGCCAGAAGACGTACGCTATAGCCCTCAGACTCCTGGGCACTATCTACCGTGTTGCCAGAATATAGCTTCCGGTCGAGCTTCGCCACCATGAAAGTCACTTACAGATGAATTTCCTGCAAAACTTCAGGGCCTGTCAACCCCAGATACACACACCCAGCTGTTAGTCAAGGTAGCAACCATCAACCAAGAATGTGCACCCCTCTTGTGAGTTGTTACACACTCCTTAGCTGATTCCTACTTTAAGGACACCGTCCAGACTGTTCCTATCCAGTTAGTTCAGTTACTTAGGTAACCTATCCACAGGCACTGCGAGGAGGTCGATAGGAACCAGAAGCGAAAGCTTTGTGCGAGGTAGCAATACCGGCCCACCGATAAATCGATGGACGAGCCCATCAGAACATCAAACCAGCGTTACCGCTTCAGCAGAGTTCAACAAAGCCCTGGACATGCCTTAAACTACCAAGCACGCCATCGCCCCCACCATTTGAGAATTTGTTGCACAAAAGATCGATTGTAGCATGGGCTGTGTGGCATGGCACGCCATCCTGCATGAACCAGAGGTCGTCCAAATCCGTGTCTTCAATTTCAGTACAAAAAAGTTGGTTAACATAGCTCTCTAACGGCCACCATTGACCGAAACGTTATTCCCAGCCTCATTTTCGAAGAAAAATGGTTCAATAAAACCACCACTCCTTCTGAACAAAAACGTACGGGTTTTCCAGATGCAGCAATTTTGTTCGTTAACATAGCCGCCGAGATGAAAATGTGCTTCGTCAGAAAAGATAATTTTTCGCCCAAAATCATTGTCCAATTCAAGCTGCTCTAAGGCCCAAACTGCGGAACGGATGGTCGTGCCCCATCAATTGCTAAGTCAATTGGACCTTGTAAACGAATAATCTGAGATCTTTGTGCAGTATTCTCGTCAGGCTAGTGCGTGAAATGTTGAGCTGTTGAGATCGATGGCGAGTTGATGTTCGTGAATTGACTCTCACACTTTCGGCTGTTTGCCCACCCTTTATATGACATTTGTTCAGAAGAACATTGATCCAAAGCAATTCTCGCATTCAAAAAATAGGAGGGGTCCTAAATGACTTCCTTGGGGGACGCCAGAAGTAAGTTCTACAGGATCTAATAGAAAATTATCGATTTGAACATCCAGCAATCTACCAGTAAGATACGAGTTTTACCTTCCACTGTTGTTGTTAGATAATGTTGTTAGGTAGATCCGGTGTGATACCCTAGGGGTTGTGATTCCCTTGTAATGAAACCTATGATAAACCTATGTCATTCAAGTCCGATAAGGTTGTTGATGAGTTACAGCAAGCTATAGCCTGAAATGTCGGAAGGTACTTCTAAGTTATCGAACAAATGTCTGTCGTCAAATAATCACCTGTGTTGAGGAGAAGTAGACGCCTTTTAAGGGCGAAGTGTCTCCCTAGGTGTCTGTTTCTCAGATGATATAGCGCAGGGCAGTGATACAGGCAGTGAGGAGTATCCTCACGTATCTCCTCGTCACCGTCCATAGATCAAGTGTTGATCCTATTCTTGCCAGCTAGTCAGCGCGCTTACATTACATTCGACAACACTGTGACCAGGAACCCAACAGAGCCTAATGTAGTGCTGTGTACCAAGAACCCTTAGCTCTTCGCGACAGCAAGTTACAAGCTTCGATTTGATTCCAATAGCAGAAATCACCGCAGAAATTGCCGCATTGCTATCAACGAAAAAGTGATATAAGCTTGTGGTATTGCCATCATTGAGACTTGTCTATCAGCTTTCGTCATTGCCAGGACCTCAGCTTGAGAGAAACTGCTGTAATCAGGAAGTCTGTATGAGGTGGCTAGTCCAAGGGTTTTTGAAAAAGAACCCAGCACCAACACCAGTTTCCATCTTGGAATCGTCCGTCGGTATATATTGCTATCACCGATTCGTAGGTTAATGGCTCCTTGATTTGCCAGTCCGCCCTGCTAGGAAAGGCCGTCTTAAACGGCTTGTAATGGCATGTAAAACAGAAGATTTTCTTCGTAAGTTTCTAGATGACAACAGCGTTTTCCTGTCATCCTACGTCTAAGCTTTTCATGACAAAAGATATTCTTGAAGAATTTGATATATCCTCGCAAGAGACAGTACCCCTGAAAAAAACATTTATTGTTTAAATATGGCAGCGACTGGAAAACGAATCCACAAATCCACATGACCAGGCAACGCACTAACCATTATGCCAAGTCCTACCTTCTGAACGGTTAATGACCAATAAATTCCAAATTTTCCAACAAAATGGCGATTTAAGACATTAAAATGAAAACTAAGCTCATTTTTTAAGAGCATTTCCTTAGAGCCCCAAACAATCAAGAAAATCCAAGGAAGTTCATTAAATTTATTCCCCGCCTAATATGTATGTTCTTAAATAATTTCCCTCAAAACCCTACTTAAAGCTTTTTGCACTTATTTAAAAAGAAAAAAGTTTGAATAAATTCATTCACTTATACATACCATATGCAGCACCATCAGTTTTTAAGCAGTGTTTGGTTTGCATCAACATATTACCATAACACGAAAACCTGAAGTAGACTTTGAAGAGATTTCGGAAAATTCCATGCATTTATAAGTTCTCCAAGAGCATTATCATCATAGACTAACAGCGGAAGATATTCACTTTTGCAAGCTAATTTGCACTTCATCAATGGGTATGGACCAAAAAAAAGTCCGTCCAAAGCAAAATAGCACAAAAACAACAAACCTCAGGATGTCATAATACAATCGAGAAAATATATTTAGCTAGGTGAACACCCTTTTGGTCTTCCTGCTGCCCGGCTTAAGGTAAATCTCCTTTTATGTATGGAATATGTGCCACCATTTCTTTTGTCCATAATGTCGTCCCATGTGTTTGTAGGTTTTCTATACAAATATAGGTACTCGTACATTTTGTTCATACCTATACTCTCATCATCATCTCGACATCATCCTCATCCGTGTTCGCCATTGAGTGCAGGACACTTTCCTTCCTCTTTTATAGAAACTATCGCCCTCATTCTTAAGTTAAATTCCAAAGGCTAAAAGGAAAGGCAGAAAGAGCAGTGTGCAAAGAAACCTTTAAAAAAATCAATTCCTTGCATTTGTATAAATGTATGTGTGTATGTATGTATATCAGAGGATGGGAGTCCAGCTGAATAGAATCCTGCTTTGTGGTTTCTTCCTGCTGCTTCTGTACTTAACTGCTAACAGTTTTTAGTGTTTGCTTAAGCCATCGCCATCGTGTCGATGTTCACCCATAACCTATATAACTGCAAAGATATTTTCTATCCTGATCTGGGCAAAAATCTTTCCAGAGGCGTGGCTGATGCCTGCCGGAATATTAGGATGAGAGTTGTTTATAAGAAAATAATTAAACTCATTTGTAGAGCCGCCATTTTGGCAGATTATCCCTTATTGGTTTTGACTGAGACCTCCTCTTTACTTACGTTCAAAAATTAGTTCATTAAACACGAAGTAAATATTTAAAGGAATCCCTAAACTCGTACATATGCAACTTAAACAAAATAAAATTTAAAAGAAAAAAAAAAAACATTTAAAATTTTAATTAAAAACACGGAATCAGACATTCCTCTTTATCCAATGAACGAACGTTTCCATTCAGCCCATTAACCTTTGCAGGACTTTCATCCGCAAACAAAGTGCGGAAAACATTTTTCGGAGTGCAACTCAAGCCCACTTCATTCATTCAGCTCTCTTTATACTATGTATATATAAAGTTGCCGAAAGAATAATGTTGCAACGATGATGTGTACATTTTTTCTTCTTTCAACACTTGGTCTAGGTATTCACATGGAATACGAAGCAGCCGTTGCAACTCGGAAAGTTCCATCCTCAACAAAATCATCAGGCACAAGACCGACACACATCATAACCAGGCGAGGAGTATTGATTCCATTTAACGGTAGCAAGAAGCCGGCTCATTAACTCTCGATTGAGTTTTTCTTTATTTCTTATAGTTGTACTCTGTCAGTGTGCACTGTGCACTGTGTAGTGGTGAAAATTTTTCTCCGATACTCGATTAATTTCTTTTGAAAAGTCAATGTCCTTGCAGTGCATTGGGGCAAGAAATTATTTTTCGTACCGTGGAAAGGTTATATTATTGATTCTGTGTCATAGCCATGGCAAGACAGGTAATCCTTTCCCCTTTTGGTAAATTTTTAATACCAACATGATGGCGGACCGAGGATACGAGTATATACCGAACGGCACGGCAACGACAACGTCCTTTCGTACATATATCGATTTCAATTAATACCTCTTTCATGTCGTTGTCGTCTCGTCATCTAAGGATAACAGTTTTGTCCGTTTATTTTCTGTTTTCCCATTTTTTTTTATTTTGTAGAGTTTTTATAATGAATCCGCCAAGCGAATGGACTGAACACTATGGATTAAGGTGATCCACTAAGCCGCCTAGACAGTCAAACTTCATGGCCGAAATCACTTAAATTTCATTCTTTTTGGAAATAAATCCCGATCTTTTGTGCAGAAGCAAAAAATTACTTTTCATTTAATCTCGCTTTTCCGCTTCATGTTGTTGGAGACTGAATTGAGTTTTTTTCTTCTTTCCTACTATGTTGGTAGTTTCCGAATTTTAAAGGAATTTACATCTATAAGTATTTCCGTGGATAAGACCCGGCAAATCGGGACTCTGATGCTGAACTTACTATTTTACATATTTCGTCTGCGTTTTATTGTGCATTTTTTTTTTGTGAAAAGTAGAGAAATGTAAATCACTTTACAAAAAAAATAGAAGCTTCATCCTGAGGGATGAAAATTAATTGTCAAAGTGGATGGGAAAAGGGAATTATTTGCAGATAGTAAAACCTATCACTTGGCACTGGAGTTTGTAATATTGCCTTTCTGTGGGTGTCTGTACCTGCAGGACATTTCCAAAGAAAAACACCCACAAAAAAAAGAGTCAGATTGTTACTTGGAGCAAAATTTGAATACAAAGCGAATTGCGGGAGCGATAAACTGCAGATTATGATAAACTATAATTAAAATATAGACGGTACTTTTAAGACAAATTTATATTGGAGTAAGAGATTTATCCCTGGATACAATTCTGATGGACTAGCTTTAACTAACATAGACAAGTCATTCTAAAAACTGTTTTTTGTTGAGGGAATTTAAATTACTTTAAAAAATTTCTTTCTAACAAATCGAATTTAAGAAAAGTTGAATTCATTGTGACTGAATTATTGTAAATCAATTTGATAATTTCGTAATTGTAACCACAGGCGGCAGATTATTTTTTTTTTCAATTTCTAGACGTTTGGAAATTAAAACCAATGGTAAGCTGTACGAAGTTGATTTTTTGCTACTTTTTGATACTTTTGAACTTAGCTGAATTCAACGTGTCTGGATTATTGTGACTTAATTTTTTAGTTCACAATAGAGCTCTGAACATAGTCCGAGCATTTTCTAAACAACCTTTAAACCAAGTGTGATCTGAACGCTATGGGTTGTTTTTATAACACATCTGAACATTTAGCTGCCACCATGTTTTTCTTTTTATTTTCCCCCTGTCAAATGCTTGTGTTGAGAATTTAACTATGTCTGCTCAGTTATTTTATTTGGAGCTCATAGAGCGCACTCTGAGCATGCTGAGAACGAAAAAAGAAACACATATTCGAAGCTCTGAACTAGATAAGAAGCACAATTTATTTTTTAACAAATCAGGCTCTGCTCTGGACCAAAAAAAGAAAAACGCCTATTGTGACCTAACGCAGATAGCTTTGACAGTTACCTTGTTAAGCGCTGAATGTTTTTCTTAATATTATAATGACTTGTAATCTTATTGATCTGGAATCAAACTCTTCCAACTTGGACTTGGATATAGATGAACTTATAGTAAGTTTTAAAATAGATTTAAATTTGTTTCTACAAGCTAGAGTAATTGAGATATTTTTAAAAAACTCACTTAATTAATTTAAAGTCAATATTGGAAAATCTTAAAAGCTGGCAACATTTTCTATTTTCGAGTGATTTTAACTTTGGTAAAATTGAATGTAGGTTGGACTTGGAAGAAAATTGTTTAAGGTTTTTTCATTTTAATTTTTAAGGTTTCTGCCGAAATAGAACTACCTGCTATCGGTTGAGAGTGATTTAAAATCAAACAGTAGGAACTTTTGGAACTTTTCAAGCTCTATACGTAAATCAAATGGAATACCCAGCTGCATGTAGTACATTTATTCAAAGACTAGTCAAGTACCTACTGGTTTACTCATTGGACGCTCCTTCTGTCCAGGAGATGCCCTTCGTAAGGAGAGTTGTCGTGATCGGTTCGGTTGTTCTCAGTGCTACGAAAATAGAAGCGGCCTGATCCGGTTTGAATGCTAGTAAAAGTCAAAAGGGGCCGAGGTGTACTTTTAAAAAATTGTGCAATTGCGTTAGATAAAACACTTTCTATAATTTGTAATCTTTCTCTTGCTGAAGGCCAATTTTTTGATGATTTGATAATTTTATTTCTGCTTCCCATTTTCAAATCGGGGTCAAGGCGGGAAATAACAATCTACACCCCTATATGTAAGATTTCAGCTGTTCCAAAAATATTTGAGAAATTAGTTTGTAACAGATTATCACATCTGTCTGTCTGTCAACGACGATAAATCTAGCTTAAATGATCTTATATGGAAAATAGGTGGAAAACTGATATTATTTTTACAGATTTTTTTCAAAAGTATTTGACAGAATAAATCATGTTTTGCTTCATAAATTAATTTCTCTAGGTATTCACTCTTCTTTACTTAAGTGCTTAGAATCATATTTGACGGGTAAATTGCAAAAAGTAAAAAATGATACTCGTAATTCGTTCTCTGACGACATTTTTGTGCCGTCAGGGGTCCCGCACGGAAGTCGCTTAGGGCCATTACTATTTTTGTGATTTGTCAATGGCATACCATCTATTTTCATTCATTCGACTTGCCTTCCTTTTGCAGATGATCTTAAACTCTATCGTAAGATAAGCTGTGAGGCAGATTGTTTTATTCTCTCTTGGAAGATCTGGCGAGACCTTCTCCGTAACATTTCTAAATGTCAAGTCTTGTCGTGTTTTAGGAATTGAAACCCAATTATATTTAATTGTAGAATTAACAACACTAATCTTGAGCGAGTAGAAAGGAAGAAAGATCTAGGAGTAAACTTGGATACAAACTTGTCATTCTTGCTTCATTACGATTATCTCTAATCAATTGTTAGGTTTCGTAAAGAGAAATACTCGTACTAGAGGATTTTGAGATTCTTACAACATCCTTGCAACACACCTCCACCGTTGATGGAACGCCATGCAATAACATTAAGTAATAGCTCATCATGTGTTATAGGCGAGTTTTCGGTGTCCCAGAAGTGATAATTTTGCTCATTCCCACAATGATGAAAACGGCCTTCGTCGCTCATGATGATTTCCATGAAAAGTTGTCTCTCTCGAGGTTAAGATTCTAGGCTGTCAACAGCTAAAAGGCTAATAGCTTATGAACTTTTTAAGCGAACATCTGTGCTCATCGACAACTTCTTCCGCTCCCTCCCCAATTTTCCACTCGTGCTGTGTTTAACATTATAAGGGTCTCAACAAACCCTTGAGTGCTAGTGAATTGTAGAATGGGTCCTCTGCAACATCTTCAGCTACAGCGACCTTCTTTTCAAGGCGACCGGTTTAACGTCGTAGTATTTGTAAAGTTAGTGTCGGAAGACCGGGAAATCTGTGCCGAAATTCAAACTTCGCCGAATCTTCCGACAAAAAATCGAAACAATTATTCCGCGTTCTTTAAGATTATAGCCATTCACGTCTTGTGGACTTGTATTTTGTATCGTGTATCCCTCACAAATGTCAAAGTAGAATTGACATTTACCGCCATTTGCAAAAATGATAGCAACTTCCAAATTCTACTCCTAAATTCCGTGCTAAATTTGCTTATTTTAACTACGACCTGTGGACAAGAATTACAGGAAGACATTTTTCTACGAAATTAACAACACATAAGTCAAGTAGTTTTACTTAAAACCTTAGAATTTTTCTGCTTGTTTACTTTCTTTCAAACATCTTTGTACATATATGTATGTGTATGTTTTACTGAAATCCAAAAACATATACACAGAGTTCTTCAAAGTATTAACCAGACGAAAAAAAAGAAAAACGAAAAACTTGATCAAAACCAAAATCCTGTCTTGCATTTTAAGAAGCTCCATGAATCCTTATCTACACAAAATATATATTTAGTCTCATACATGCTCTCTGCTCTGAACTTTAGCTAACAACAAAAATATCCAATAATATCCTTGATGTCGACACGCCCAAGGAATTTTCCCCAAAACTCTGGCATTCTAAAGAAAAACAAATATAAAAGGTTTCATTTTATTTAGTTTTTACTTGCATTGCTTCGCCCTAGTATTGTAGTCGTTGTCGTCATCGTCGACCCATAAAATAAAATAATAATACAAAAAAAAAAAACAACAAGAAAGTTGTAGAAGTTCAAAGTTCTTGAAATCTCTTCTTTGCAAGTCTGCCATCGTTGCCGCCAATTTACAAGAAACTTGCATGTTCTATATGCAACATCGATAAGGGCAGACCCCAAAAAGGTGTGACACACAGAACCTTATCCTCCTCCTTAAATATATTCCCACTGTGTGTGTGTGTATCTATAGGCGACAATATAGAGCAAAGACTTCCGGTCTACCCCACTTTTGAGTGCCAACATGACAAGAAAGAATTTTAAAACTTCTTTTAACATTGTTTAAAGTGTTCTGCAATCTATATATACAGAATACATATCAAAGTCGTATGTGCATTGTAGATAAAGGAGAGTCTTTCCTTTAAGATTTATCAGAAAAAAAATCTAATCTTAAGCTTAAGTAAGAAAGTTTATCTTCCATATACTCCTTACACACACACACACACATACTAAACACACGTCACCGTCTGTTCTTCTTTAAGTTGATCCAACGAAAAATGACACTTCAATCGACAGATAAAACAAAATGGAACAGAACTTGACTTTAAATAATTAGCAAAAGCCATAATGACACTGACAGACGTCACTTCATGTATAAGAAGATGGATAGAACTTACTTAAGACAGAAATTGGTTTGGACGTTTTAACGTCACTTGGGAAGTAAGTTTAATAGACATTTTACCTAACTGAGTCACTCTATGCATAAAGATGATCCCTACAGGGGTGTGTAAAAATAATAAGCAAATCTTCCTCGATAACTCATCTTGTTGAATATTTAGTTTTGAGATATTTATAGGCGTTTCAGGTTAATAAAAAAAAACTCAGTCAATGAAAATAAGAAATGCTTTTAAAGGTAAATATTTTTTTTTTTTTCAAAAAATATCAGACGCACTACCAGGAAAACAAAACTGAACAAGCCAAACATCGAAGATCTGTTTGAAGATGTCAGACGTCAGTGTGTCATCGACATTCTTGTCTTTTCTATCTATTTTTCTATCAATAGTAAAATTGAAGTCGACCCCACGAGTTGGAATTGGTGCTAGCTTAAAAACAAGAAAAAATGTTTGAAGAGGTCAAACATCAAACATCTGTTCGAAGATTACAGACGTCATTTTGGCATCGACATTCTTGTTATTTCTATTCATTTTTCTATTAAAAGTAAAATTGAAGTCGACCTCGCGAGTTGGAATTGCTGCTAACTAAAAAATAATAACACAAAATGTTAAACAGGTCAAATATCAAAGGTCTGTTCGAAGATGACAGACGTCAGTTTCAATTGTTTAATTGGATTCAATTTTTGCTTTTAATTTAAATATACATTTTGGAACGATTTTCTGTTTACGTTCAAAAAAAAAATTCCTATCGAACGCATATCTAATTCACAATCGTAAATACATATCGGAGACGTTCACAATAGTACAAAATTTTATGAAATAATATCAATAGCAAATTTGATTTTAATTGACAAATGTCATCAATCGTCAATTAGTTGTTTTTGTGAGCACATTTTTGATGGAAAATCTTAAACACTAACAAAAATTAAAGTTGACCCCACGAGTTGGAATTGGCGCTAGCTTAAAAACAAGAAAAAAATGTTTGAACAGGTCAAACATCAAAGAACTGTTCGAAGATGACAGACGTCATTTTGGCATCGACATTATTGTTTTTTCTATCTATTTTTCTATCAATAGTAAAATTGTAGTCGACCTCACGAGTTGGAATTGGTGCTAACTAAAAAAATAACAACACAAAATGCTGAACAGGTCAAACATCAAAGATCTGTTCGAAGATGACAGACGTCAGTTTCAATTATTCAATTGAATTAATTTTTTGTTTTTAATTTAAATATACATTTTGGAACGATTTTCTGTTTACGTTCACAAAACAAAATTCCTACCAAACGCATATCTAATTCACAATGGTAAATACATTTCGGAGACATTCACAATAGTACAAAATTTTATCAAATAATATCAATAGCAAACTAACAAAAAATAAAAGTAGTTACTGATTACAAAAAAAAAGAAAATTTCTGAATTTTATTTCACAACATTGTTAAAAGAAGATGGATAAGACTCATTTAAAATTTACAAACAAAAAAAAACCTTTTTGCCATCATAAGCGTGTGAGATTGAGATTGAAATTCTCACTCTATTCTCTTTGCTTTGAATGCACCATTTTGTTTGATATTTTACAATGTAAAAGTTAATAAATTATTTAGATACAGCTGGGGATTATTCCACGTAGTAGCACTTCTACAAAGCCAAAGCCTGCCCCTGGGTCATTTAGGCACGAAGGGTGTGCAATCCCTTAAAAACTACTCGAAATCATGCCGTTTCGGCACGTGTTTTTGCCTCGCCCCAAAGCATATTTTTTGTTCTCGTGCTTCCCGCTCTAATACTTGACTCCAAGTCCAAATTGAAGAAGAACAAGGTTGTAAGGTTTCTCATTTATTTATGTATGTATGAATTTATTATGTGTGACCTCATCCCGATGGATACCAATCATGTCCAATGCGAGATGGATCAATGCTCTGCCCAGAACAATACTCATGTGGGTCATTGTACCACCAAACCAAAAGAAAGTGTCAGGCAGAAATTCAAAATGACCTTAATTCGCCATTCGCCTCCTCTTCATCCGAACGAGAGCGAGAGAGAAAGAGAACATGATGATAGAATGGCATACTTTTAGGCTCAAATTGTGTTGTATGTGATTTTATGTGTTGGCTTCATCATTCCTCGTGTGGAGTAGTTGTGCTGAGGAATTATTTATCGGGCGTTTTCTCATTTCAACTTTTTTTTGTTTTATTTTTGAAATTGTACTCGTTTTAAATCGAAACATGAACAGCAAATGCAGATGGTGTAACGGAAAAAACACGGATACACTAATTGGTCAATTTGTAAGCCTTTCGTTGCATATTTTTATACAGAAATAGAGAGAGGGAGATACAAGGATAGACAAATGGGAAATATAGTCCTAAATTGATGAATAGAATTAGTTTTTGCAAATAAAGTAACAGGATATTGTGGACAACGAACGAGGTGGGACAAATAATTTTCCGGAAGCTAGTAGATGAAATAATTTATTTAACAAACTGTAACTCGAACATTAGTTGTGTGTAAATTATTCAGGTCATATTGGCTTTGAAAAGCTGTCGGAAAAAGAGAACAGAAGCTAATGACAGGAAAAGAGAAGTTTTATGTCGATGGTGTAATTAAAATTGTCAGACAGACATCCTAAGCTTGTATAAATTTAGTTTGAAAAACAAAAACAAAAATAACATGAGCATCACATTAACAAGGACCACCCAACCATTCTCTTTCACCAACATATACCTTACATTAGGGTGGGTCAGTTTAATTTTGTTAGCTGTTCTGAAAGTGGAAAATGAAAAGATGCATTTTCTATACTTTAAGGACTGTCAATTGATGACCAATCAATATAGTTGGTTCCCTTTTTTTCAAGTGAGAATATGAAATTCCATGCAAGAAGGTCTCTAAGAAATCAAAAAGAATTATTGACATTTCATGTGTCACCCCGAAAAAAAATAATTTTAGTGCTATGCGGTTACATTTGGATCCAAAAATTCCATATACGTCAACATAAAGTCAAGCTATAAAATGTCAAATTCTTTTTTTTTAACTGTCAAAATAACAAAGAGAAGTGAAACAAAAAATAGATGCTTTTTAGCATCATGAATAAAAATGGTTAAAAACCAATTTTTATTAGAGTTTATAGCTCAAATGAGTTTTTTAAAAATATGTTTTTCCACTTTAAACATAAAAATATTTTGTTTAATGAAATATTAATTTCTTACTTCAAAACAGCTACATAAATGTATGAAATATCAGTGTAAGTAGACCCTATTGTTTATATGGTTTTTTTCACATTTTTGAACATTTTATATATACATATGTAAGTAGGTTGTTTATAATTATTGCATAACTCACCTGTTTTTTCAAATTTCCTACAAGTCCTTCAACTTGTTTACCGGAACTAAAGGCTTGCAGCAATCCATTGTGGAAATCATCGTTTCCATATAAACCTGCGAATATAATACATAAATTATAAAAAAAATGTTTCAGTTCAAGTTGCTTTACAAAATTAAAAAGAGTATAAAATTAGGAACAAGAGCGCGCGGAGACCTGGGGTTAAGACTTATAATCATTCTTGTTAATGTTTTGGAGAGGAATTTACAATTATCTTCCGCATCCGAATATCTTAAATGAGAGGCAATTTATCCGGACCGGATATTTGTCACTTCCTTGCAAGAAGCACAAGAAGATAAATATTGTTTTTCTATGCGAATTAGGATGGGATTCGAACCCACACCTCCAATGGGGAGCGCAACGGAATCCCGCTTTTTATAATCCCGTTTTTTATTAAATACCGTCCTTTATAATACCGTTTTTTTTTTAAATACCGCTTTTTAAAATCCCGTTTATTCAAAATTCCGTTTTTTTTTAAATCCCGTCTTATACCGCTTATCCCGTTTTTTTAGAATACGTACCTAAAACTTATTGATTTTATGTTGGTTATTTTCCAGATTCTTTAAATGCTCACTGCTTATACGTCGTAATAAGAAAAGGGATTATAAAAAACGGGATTATAAGAGACGAGATTTTAAAAAGCGGGATTTTGAAAAGCGGCATTATAAAAAAGCGGGATTATAAGAAACAGGATTTTAAAAAACAGGATTATAAAAACGGGATTTAAAAAAACGGGATTTAAAAAACGGGATTTAAAAAAAACGGGATTTAAAAAAAGGGGATTAAAAAAAACGGGATTATAAAAAGCGGGATATCGTACCCAACCCGGTCCAACGCACTAATGAACACACTAAGTGGCTTAGCAAATTAAACTTAGTAAATTTTTCTTAAATTAAATTCAAACGGAGGACTTGAAATTACCATAAATTTTTAAAATATTGTTTTATAAATTTAGTAAGGCCCTAATAATTATTATTATAATTTATAGCTAATATTAATAAATGCGCATAGACTTCTTTGTTTAGCTATTCTCTAATATTAAACCCGCTTTGTTTTAAAACAGCCTCTCGAAAATTACTTCGAAAGAAATTGGATCGGAAATTCCTTTGGAAGCCAAATCACGGAAATTGAAAGAAATTTAAACTGAAATATCGGAAATTGCTCTATGTCTTCTTGGAAAAAAGGACCAAAAATTAATATGAAATTACGCCTGAAGATGAAAGATTTGATTTTTCTTTGGCATAAGTTCAAACGTAACGATCGGAATACCTTTATTTGGCTTATCGAACAATTAAGGTATAATTGTTCCACTTTTGGCCAGAACCCCATTTGGTTATTTCAAGCTGAATTTAATTTAGAGAAATGTTATTCTAAAGACGTTAAGAATTTGTGTCAAAATCTTTGACACAGTTTTTTGACCAAGACCGATATCAATATCACTTCTAACTGATCTTTGGAAATTTACTTCTTAAAGAAAACGTAAGACCGCGGCAAGCCCCTACGCGAACGGAAGTTTTACTGACTTGGAGGCAGTGATGCAAAGGCACGTTTAACAAGTCGGTAACAATACGGATCTTTTAACCTTTTTTTTTTTCTTCTGCATTTTCATCCCTGGTACTTTGTAATGCCACAGCCACTGCAAGGTGCTCGTAGCAATATTTAATAGAAATTGTTTTTTTTCGTTTTTTTTTTGCGGAAATTTAGACCCGAAAAAAACTTCACAATTAAAATAGTTTTGTATTTGACAACTGAGAAGTGACAGATGGCAGCTGTTTTTCAATTCCACTTAAAGTGATTTCGAAATTATAAAAGCGAGTGAAATGTAGGACAGTAAAAAAAATCACTAGATTTGAAAATTCGTTTTAACTTCGATTTCACTCGATTTTTGGAACCTAGCTGTGAGTATACATCTCCACCAACCCCATCGGTTAAAAAATGGATTTAATCATCTTTCAAATTTCTTTAGAAGGAATAGGCACCTGAACATTTTTTATCAAATTGAATCTGAGCGATGGTGTAATCGATGCTACTCGGAAATGAACAAAGTGAGGTCAGAATGATCCACTACGAGGAATTATTTGGAAGAAAAGCTGTGTTTGCTCCGCCCATGAATAGACAAGCTGACCGTAGGACCTTACTTAGTATAAAATAATTTTTTTTTGTCTAGAGCTACCCACCATACTACCACGCCATCGTACGTGGGAATTGGTCTGATTACCGAGGCGTATAGCCAGTAAGTAATGCCGGGTCGAACCCCCATTTGTTCCCAATGGCTTATTTACATGACTAAAGTGCCACTTTAATCTTTTTAACTCGTCGGAGAATGTTTGGTTACCAACTTAACTTCTTATCTAAAATAAGACCCAAATATTTTCATATTTTCTAGATAAGAGGGCAAGATCTGTTTTGTAAGGGTTAACACTCAGTCCACACCAATCCACTACCAGTTTGTTAGCTTGTTTAAAGCATATTGTAAGAGATCTTTAAGGATACTAGGATGCTTTCTTGATACGGCAATAGCAATATCACCCGCATATACAATCACTCTGTAACTTTACGCTTCAAGATATCTCAACAGCTCATTCGATACCTAGTTCCAAAAAAAAATGGGAGATAGAACACCACCTTGCGACGTCTCTTTTTTTTTTTTTTTTTTTTTTATAATCTACCCGCGCTCAAGGGATTATGATTACCCTTTAAATGTTTCAACATAGCGCGGGCGTGATGTTAATGAAGAGAAAGAATGATAGGAAAGATGTGTGGCACGATGTTCTGAGACTTAAGGTGGTTAAGGTGGTTGTCTCAGATATTTTTATCTCCAGGGATGGCGGCTGAACTAGAGCGGAGAAATGCCGTGTCTTATTTCTATGTCACTTATAATTCACATTATTTTTTTTATTGGTATTCATCTTTGATGGGCATACTAGTTTAACTCATACATGTTGTTAGTGTTATGACTGAACAACATGTAATGAGTAAACCAGTAAACCCATTGATGACAATTTTTAAAAAAGGTTTTAATGGAATTAAAGCGACATAGACGACTACTACTAACAAATCTACTGACAAATCTTCTAGCAGAAAACTCGTTTAGCTGTGAATTAATAATCCTGCTAATTGGAATTTGATTGATCAATTTTTGAAGCGAACCTTTTACATTCGGAGATGACAGTGCAGACGCTATTCCAGATGTATCAACATTGTTAAAAGCGTCCTGTATATCAAGAAAGGCAACCATAGTATACTCTTTATGATGGAGGGTGTATTCGATGGTTCTTACCAACGTATGAGGAGCTGTCTCCACCGATTTCTCTTAACAGTACTCGTGCTGATCCGTAGACAAAAGTCTAGTGTCAAAAGTCACTCAAAAGTTTTGAGAAGGAAAGATGATAGACTAATTAGGTCTGAGATCTGTTTGGTTCTACATGGGAGCATTTGCCCGCTTTGGGTATAAATACAACTCTAACTTCTCTCCTAAGTACATGAATATGAACCAATATGAAAGCCGTATAATTTATAGAATTCAACCGTGTTTTTTTTTTTCAAAAATGATTCTGTTCATTCTATTCGTGATGAATTGCCAAAGCAAACTTACCTCAAAAAAACCAGTGTAACAGAAAACAGTGTTGGCAATTAAAAGTTCTCCGTTTCTAAAAAAAAATATTTTTTATTAATAAAATGAGGCCCAATTTTTGAATGTTTTTTCTTTCCTTTTTCTTAAATAAAAAGCACAACTTAATCGCTCGAAAAAAGATGTTATTAGTGAAATATGGCCTAAAGTGCAGAAGCACTATTACTATGACAAGAGAAGTTCCCTAAACCATTTGACTACAGTAGTACGTTCGATTCTCTATCCACAATACGGCCCTATACAATTGAAGTACCTCTTCTCATTCAGATTATTTAAGCTTAAATGAGTTAAAAAAAATATTTCCAATCCTCTGTGCATAGTTAGACTATTGTGAATGAAAACATTTTGAGAAAAATACTTAAAAAGTTTGTGGTACAACTTCTATATAAAATACCAACTAGCTGAACAATGAACTGTTTGCCTCATTCCTAAAAAAGGAAGTTATTTGAAAAGAAGTTCAGTTCAACAAATTAAACAAAGTAAAATAGCCTCATTGGAAGAAAAAAAAAATAGTATAGAGTTGCCAAACTATCACAATAAAAAAAAATATTCAAAGAATTTAAATTTGTGTTATAATTTAAAACAGAAATAGTTTACTTACCTAACCCAATCGCTGCACAACACATCAATGTGATGATAACCAGTGTGCAGTTTTGACATCTCTGTGCGCTTGGTTTCCTCGGCTTTCGATCACAGCATCTTGTCAATAAATATAGCAGTAAACCAAATAACGATAATATAAGTAGTGCGGCGGGGATGGACGCTAATATTCCCAAACTCTGTAAATAAACAACCAAAAAAAAAGAAATCAAATAAAATTCAACCATATATACACAATAGTAAAAAATAAACTTTATCCCCAAAGTTAAACTTTAAAGTAGGACGTTATAGCAAATAAAAAAAAGAGAATAAATAAATAAATAAAACATAAAAGTTAGTCCTCAAAAATTGACCCGGCAACGACCCCTGTGTTAGTTTGCTACATTCATGCGGACTCCATTTCGGCTCTGAAATACGTGTGAAAAATTACACAAAATGCTTAACGAAAAACGAACTATGCATATTTGCCTTAGGAAAAGAACCTGCCCGCTCGTCACAGTCGATGGCCATCAGCCATTTCCGTTTTGGAAATAGTCGAGAGTGGATAACGGGATTGCTATGTGTATGTATACATTTAGCCCGTTTTTAAAAGAATTTCGTTGTTGTTTGTTGTATCCTTGCTCTGTCTTGTAATTGGTAAGGGCATGGCGAAGTTCGATGGACTTCATTCATTTATATGAACACACGAACCGAAAAGGCAGGCTCTCAGTTATCGACTGGTTCCTTGCGCTTTCTAAACAATACGTCCACCTTTGTTTGAAAAGTTTTTTTTTTTAATGGAAGTTTTGTAACTCTATTTTTTTTTTTAATTTTTTTGCTTATAGTAACCGAATTGGGTGGCATGGCATAATTTGGATATTTGCTCACGTATTTGGTACTACTGTATAGGGAGGTTTTGTTTGATTTTAATGGATGCCAACTCTCTCAATTGAACGAAATCACATTCATATTTGTACATAGCTCAATAAGATTTAGCTTTCTCTTTAAAGATCTTTATCTATACTAATTATTACATAAAAGTGTTCTTTAGTTTGGCTGTATATGACAGCAAAACTAATAAACAAACACAAAAAAAGAACACTCAAAATAATGGGGCCTATCGTGAATAATATTTCCCTGGGAATTGTTCCCATCTTTCAAAATTGTCATCTCGAATAATGTCGAAAGTTTCCCTTGGAATTTATTGATATTGAGAATTAAGTTTCATAGTGACTTTGGCTCTCATTTAAAAAGGCCAGTCGCCAGCTTACAATGAACAGTGCAGAAGTATTGACCTGCCCAATTTTCGAAGATGGGGAAAATTCCGAGAGAAATTTTGTCCCCGATAGCCCCCAATATCATCTGAAAGTGAAACATTTGCTACGAGTAAATAAACTATACTCATAAAATTAAAAACAAACTATAAAAAAATCGTATGGAAAGAATTTGAGGAATTACATTTTTTAGTGTTTTGACGTTTTTCCAATATTCTTTTTATTTACGTCCATCTTTACGATAACAGCGCCAATGTTCATATTTTTTTCCATCCACTTAAGGTGCGTTTGCACGGGTCTTTATATGACTCTGTTTAGATTGTGACTTTTCATTACGCCATCCAAGACGATGTTTTTGTCGATGAGATCCGTGAGGAGCTCTGTACACTATTGAAACAGAGTCTAATGGGCTAATGTGCCAGTTTCTATAAATATTTTCCAATTCATCAACAAAAACTATGCCTTTTTTTAGAGGTAGATTGATTTTAAGGGTGTGTAATGGAAATCATCCTTTCCACAGTACCGCATGTACATTTCTGTTTCGATATAATCAAAACACATTTCCATAGTGTCGCACTTTGATTTTGATATACATTTGGCAATTGACAATTTAAGTTAATACTAAGTTGAAAAACTATTTCTCAGATAACTTGGGTTTGATTTATTTGCAGGCTTAGCTCAAAGTTACCACCAGCACTAAAACCTGCTAATATTTTTGTCATTTTGTCGACTAGTATTTTATATGAGTCAATGGTTTTACCATAATGTAAGAAAAGACTTTAGTGTTCAACTAGAGCCTACATTTAACCTAGTTTAAAAGTTTTCTACCCAAATTCGATTAATAAATTTAAAAAAAATATCTAGGTACAATATTTTGAATAAGTCTATAGAGCAAGTTTTAATCCAACATAACACAGCCTTGTTGCAAGCATTTGTTCAGGCATTTGCACAAGCAGAATAGACCAGGTGTTTGAATATTTATTTGCTTTCTAAACTTTTTATCAATAAAGGTTATAATAAATATAACCTTTTGTTACTTCTGGCATATAAATTCAGTATTTGAGAAAATAGAATTTGAGAATATCCAATCAAAAAGTAGAACCGTAACCTTGAAATTCAATATGTATGCGACCTTAGCTTCACAAAAACTCACAATTTTGATCTACAGCCATCACTTCTTTGCTTTATTCACCATAGTGCATTTTCTTTCTATCAAAATTTAGCTATAAGTTAAAGTGCCCATAAAAAAATGATTTAAATTTTCATCAAACTTTTATTTCAATATATTGCTTGCATTCTGTCACTATAAATGACATAAGAGATAATGCAAATGTCCTCCAAGGGAGTTTTTTCTGTACTACATTCTAACAATGTAATTTCTAACGCCGAGAATTTACACTATTTTGGTGAGATGTTAAAACCACTTGTCTTTCACGAAAAACGAGCTGAGGAAAAGTTTTTTTAAAAATACCCGAAACGAACATACCCTATACAAAAATAATATTTTGGTAGAGATTTTTAACAAATAAACGATCCATATTGTAAAATGGCAAACTTTAAACTAAACGTATGCAGTCTCGGATGACAGTTCGGTTTGACGTACATACATATGTATGTGATTAAAACAGGGTTGTCAAATCCAAATATTTGGTATTTAGCACTTAAAAAATCCATACATTTTGGAAACTTAATTCTCATTAATTATATTTTTGCACAAAATTCTTAGAATATGTAGGTTTTCATTCAATATAAGGACGAAATCTATTGTAAAAATTCAAATGAAGGAATAACAAAAAACTTTTTCAATAATCGAAATCAAAAAGAAATAAAATGCACGATTGGATCGCACAAACTTGCTCTTATGTAAAAGTACTTTAGAATTTAAAATACATTTTATAAATATAAAACATGGATGTAATGAGATACAAATGTTCAAATGCATGGGATTGCCTGATTTCCGAAAAGTATGAATTTACGCACATAAAGTTTAAAAATCGTTTTATTAAAGTAATTTTTTATATAACAAATTTCTTTCAAATTTTTCTAGAATAAAATTTGGGATGCCAATTTTAAGTGCTTAGTAATATGGATTTTAGGAAATAATTTCAAAAAATAATCATTCACACGTTTTCAAGATATGTATTGATTTTTCAAAAAATTAATTGGATTTTTGTATTTTTTTTTTCCGAATATTTTTATATATAATATTGTTTTAAACCTAAGGGGGCTCCTTCTGAAAATTTTTGATTAAAATCGTTAGAGCCGTTAATGAGAAAGTCGGAAATAAAAAAAAAACAGTTCTATGACAGGTACCATTAATAACATTTTGCCCCAAAATTTTTTTTTACAAAAATGTAGTCCATGTCCATAATTTTTTGTATCAAAATCGTTAGAGTCGTTTTCGAGATAAATAAGATTTGGCAATACGGGTGTATGGGGGGTACCGTTAGTTTTTGAGCTAAAACAAATTTCAATTTTTCCTCTAGGGAATCACCGAAGACCCTTAAGTACCGAGTTTGAAGAAAATAGGTCTAGTGGTTTAGGCTGTAGGGAGAGGTACAGGCATACAGACACACCTAAACATGTTTTTTTGGTACTAAATTTTTCGTAAAATTTGTATAAAAAAAAATTGATATGCAAATTGTTATGTATTCAATAAAATACATTTTATAACTTAATTTAATTTTAATTTAATTTAAATTTTATTCATGTATCCGTTTTCAAGGTATTGAATTTTCAAAAAAATTTTAAAAAATCCAATTTTTTTTTTCGAAAAAAATTTTGAATTTTATATTTTTAAATGCATAGAAGCTTCGGCATAAAAATTTTGGCAAAAATCGTTCTAGCCGTTAATGAGAAATTCGAAAATCAGCATATCTCAAGATGAGTGAAAAATAGTTACAAAAGGTAACTTTCTGAATTTGCGTCCAATTTTGTCTCAATTTTGCACAAATTTACCTTTTAACGATGCAAATGAAATTTAATTCTAAAATTTTACAACAAAAACTATTTTATGAAGACAAATTGGGGGAAGAAATTAACTTTAATTTATTGTTTTACACTTTCCCTTAACAATGGGATAGTGCTTATTTACTTAAACTTATGCGTTTAGTGATTGGCCACTTTATATCCCTGAAGCCCAAGTGGAAGTCCTTGCCATTCAATTGTGCATATTTTTTCTAAAAGTTCACTGAGCTCAAAACTAGTTTCACGAGTTCTCTTAAGTCCTGACTGCAAGAATAAATCCTTTCCTTATTTTATAGGTTAGTTGAGCTTCATATAGTTACAAAAGATTCCCCTGAGAATAATTAATAATTAATTAATAATTAATTGATTTTGATTTACTAGGTTTCAAATGAAAATTCGATTCTAAGGTTTCGAAGCTTAGCTTAAATCGAAGTTTCCAAATGAAAACAAAATGTTTAACAAGACAAATTTCCTGCAGGTACATTATATACCTATAGTAGAATATTAAAATTAAATACCAGATAAGTTTGTTGTTTTTTGTTTCATTAATAAATATGCATATTGAAATAAAGCAAAAGTTTTTAATATTAATGGAATTTTTGATATGAGATACATTTTATTTATTGCAATTTCACAATTTTCTTTGCTTTCATGATTTTTTTTTTTTTTGGAACAAACCTACTTGCAGTTCTGTCTTATGACATAAATCTAAACAAACACATAAATGTTAATGAACTGGCTCCACACTTTCCAACTGTGCCTTGCTACGAGTATTCTGAACATTCAATTTCAATAAATTTTAACCTCTTTCTCTGCCCACCTTTTCAAGACTTCCATCACCATCAGGTAAGGTTATTACCGCTGCCAAAGAAAATGAAAATCATCATCGTTGTTTGATTATAATAGACCAAGCTCCCCCTTTATACATCCAAACATTTAACGTGTTGCAAAACTCAGTGCTTATAGTTTTGGCATATCATGTGGCAACTTCAAAGTTCGATTCAATTCAACTTTCGGCTTCGGTATGGACTAAAATCGTAAATGAACCCCACTAAAAATATCCTCTTAAATCTGTCAAATCAACTTTCAAATGATCTCTTCAGCAAATTAATTTGTTCGTTTGGTTTGCGCGTTCAACTGCCAAATGTCAATGACAATGACATTCATTTCTTGGCATGTTGGGCTAATAGTATGAAAAGTAGTGTTGCATTTTAATATTGAAGTGATTTTACCTACAAAATTGTGGCCATTTTAAATAAATGAATAGAACACAAAATAGAAAATTCAAACTTTACACACATGCTTTTTTAAAATTTGAACAACTGAATGACAGGAACTTCATCAAGTGGTTCAATGTGGCCAAGTATTAAAAGCATTTAGTATTCTGATGCCTTAGAACCATGTTCTTTGCTGACTTGCATAAGATATTTTTTAGTCTGCGTATTGCAATCCTTCTTTTTTGGATCTTCAGTTACATGTTCAATAGAAGTTAATAAGTAGAAATTATACGTCGAACGTATTAAATGTTTCATGTGATGTTCCTCAAGGAAGCCAGCTTGGACCTTTATTGTTTTTAGTTTATGTAAATGAATTACATCTATTGCTGCAATATACGACTGGTTTGATATTTTCATTTTTACAAAATTAAATTGAGAATCATTGTCTCAATGTACAAAGTGAATTAAATATACTTAAAATTGTAGATTGGTACAAACAAAACAAAGTGAACGGAAGCTACCCGGTCGCGATGCATTGAACAAAAATTCGCATTTCGCTTATAGGACATTTTATATGAATTCCTAGTGAAATGCGAATGCTCTATAATTTCAAGCCAATCGATCCATCACTTTAGGTTCTGTATCCATGACGTACAATGTAGAATAAAAGCCTTTGCACGTCTTGTATCACGACTAGGCAGCTTGAAATGAAGGATCACAAATTGCCCAGTAAATAAGCTACTCTGGGGTTTCGCTACCCATGATGAAATGAAATTTGTGTTAATCTGTGAAAAAATCTTGTCGTAAGGGTTTTTTCCAAAGCTGGTTTCTGGCGGGGTGTGGTGTGTTTTTTTTATTTTGTATTATAGATTCTGCATGGATGTAAATACAGTGGACGCACAGACCGACAAACAGCATGTCCAAAACCATTTTCACAGACTTATCTATCATCATAGTACGAGTAAAAACTCCGAATGTATTTTTGCTTTCTAGATCAAGTTAAAAGCTATATCAACAGTGCCTTTAAAAATTCATTCGTATCTTAAATTTTCTTCTGACTTTTCATTGTTTTTTCTTTAATTTAGATTGGCGCACAAGAATACATATCTTACATTTTATATTCGCTTTAAACTCTTAAAGGATATAACTAAAAACAAAAAACAATTCGATTCAAGATAGTCTACCGAATTATCGGTCAGATTTTCAGAATATTCTTGACAAAAACCAAATATTGACTAAAAGATTTGGCTACTTACAACACTATCACCCTAGACTATGATGATTAATTGAATTTTCAGATCGCTCGCGCTATTTGCAAAACATATAAGTTTAGCTAATTGCTGCAGCACTCCAACTTTAAGTGCAATCAAATCAGAAGAATGGTTAATTATTTTGACTCCACCAAGCAAATTATGATCAAAGTTTTGATGGCATTAGAAGAAGGATAGAAAGCAATTTATTTTTTTTTTATTTGTGAAATTAAATTATGTGAACATACTCGTATGTGGGATTGCAATGTGATTAGGAGTCGGTGGTGGATAGGTATATGTACATACTTTCCATGAAGGCATAGTTTGTCTGGCCTAAAGAATCGGCAAAAGTTCGAAATGTACATGTTTAATTGAAATAAACTCAAATTGAATTTAATTTCTATCAATTATGGCATTTACGTAAATACTCTCTCACTCCCAGTCTCCTGCTTCAGACTGCGACTTATTTTGCGTACAATTTTTAATCTAGATATTATATCAAAATATTATCGACGATGGAGCATTTTGGTGGCATGGTAGCGACTCTGGGGAAGGGTAAAATCAAACCAATATACATACCTACAGGGTGTTACGTAATTGAATGTTTGCATATTTAAGGAAATGATTTTTTTCTTATTTTTCCAAGAAAAAAGAAAACACATAAAATAGGAGATTGTAATAAATATGTATGTTTGGGAATAACTTAGAAAATCTTATAATACCCCAACATTAATGGGGTGACTTTACCTTGAAATGTTGAGTATTAAATTTTGAAACCCTATATTCCTTTATTTTAAGAAAATCGTTCTCTCGTTAAAAAAAACTTAACATTTACAAATAATTTATACTATCAGAGTTTTATACTAACGAAAATTATGACTTCGTTAGTTTTTTTTGTTCATATTGCATTTGACATCCCTGTTTCAATCACAAACATACTCTTACGTCAAACTGAACTGCATACCGAGACTGCATACGTTCTGAGTAAAGTTTGCCATTTGACAAGATGGATAGTTTAAAAATCGCTGAACGAAAACTAACTACAATACTGATTCTGTAGCAGGTACGTTTAGCGAAAATATGGATGTGGAAAACATGTGGTTGCAACAAGACGGTGCCCCATCTCACACAATATGAACTTTTTTGGCTTTATTGCAAGAAAATTTTTCTAAACAAATTACTTCCAATTTTGGCGATAGAAACTAGAGATGTGCCAATCGTTCATTTTGGAAGATCAAATTAATCAATGATTGATCGCTCATTCAATCAAAATCATTTTTGAAACAGCCGTTTCGTTCCAAACGAGACCAATTCCGAAATGATACGAAATATTTTCAATAGTTCATTTGACTAAAATATTTTTTTCCAATCGTTTCGTTCTGACAGAGACTTCGACTTCGTTAACGACATTATAATATAAAGTAAAGAATATACATTCCGTTTCATTTCCAAAATTATTTGGTATTGTGAAATGACTGAGAACAAGTTGGATGAACGAAACATAATTTTTTTTTCGTTCGTTTCGTTCACTTTATGTTCATCGGTTTCATTGGCAAGAGATTGGTATTAGGATTGATTGATTTGGACTATTGTGATTGCAATCAATCAATTCTTTTGGTGAACGGGGCATAAAGACCGAATAAATCGCGATTAACACAGCTCTAACAGAAACTAGTCAACCAAGATCGTGTGATTTTTGGCCGTTTAATTTCTTTTTGCGGGACTAGGCAAAAGATCGTGTGTACTCGTATGTACACAATCCGAAAAGTGTTGGCACTTTGAAAATGAATATTGGTTAAGTTCCTCCCCTTAAGCAAGTCAATCGTAATACTGGTGCTTCCGGGAATGTCCATCAGGTTTTCCTTGAGCATTAAGCTTCGGAGGTAGAGTTAGGTTAAGAGATTCTGTTTTTAGCCGCACTTCAAGAATGTGGAAATGCTTTACCTTGCTCAGTACTTCAATCCCATCCAGACATTCAAAATCAATGTACATCGCAATCTCCTTTTGAAAACTCTCCAACTTCAACTTCCCTAAACGCTCACACTGTGTTTAAATAGTTTTAGGCTTGTAACAATCTCTTAAGTGCGCACAAAATTTAAAAAGAGGAAAGTTTTGACCGAGTCATTACTCGATATGTGTCAAAAAGTCATCGAAAATTTGGCTAGGTCAGTGCCGTTGTAAATCCCAGCGATGTTTCTCATGGTCTTTATTTGTCATTCTAAAAAGCCGGTGTTTCTCTCTTTTCTTTTGCTCGTATAAATCGCGAGCAGCCAGCTCGGGTGCTTTTAACAGCGCCTCTTGTCTGGCTGGCCCGGATTCATCGTCAAAGCAGTGGTTGTGTTGCGGTGGTGGTGTAGGACCCAGCATATTAGAGTCGACATGACAGTGGTGTTCAATACTTGATTGTGTGGGGATAGGAGTTCTTTAGAAATTATAAGAGACTCGATGAGACATGAACATTGCAACTTCAATTTTCTCCATAGTTTTGCTTCGACTAAAATATCAATATCATTACTCTGGCTAAAACTAGGTAGTTGTCCGAGTCAGAGTTCACCTCTCAGAACGTCCGGACATTCATGATACAATGAGTGACTGGTTAATTTATCAGGTGATATCTATGTCTACTCGTGAAAGTTGAAATTTGGGAAATGCGTACTGCCTACTATAAAAATTCAGCCCTCAGCAAAGTCTTATACCACTATTACAGGTGGTGTTGGTCGTGCAGGCTATCCTTTTTAACTACAGTAACACTTGACGTTAAAATCGCCTAGAACAGTCTTAATGTAATAATTAAAGGGTTGCTCATATGTCTTGTTCAGGAGTTCAAAAAAAAAATGTCTTGAGTGACATCTGAATTCTCTTTCGGAAGATGCATGTAAACATATGAAGCTTGAATTGGCGAAATTAGCATTGATACAAATTTTCGTGAGATGTTTCTTTACATAATTGAAACTTAAGACTTCTTCAGAACTCTGCCTCCAACGAAAATTCACATCCAAATGGACGCTGCTTTTTTGCTTCGTAACAGTCGTTACAAATGGCAGTATTTCTTGAAGGGCTGTGATATCTGATTTCCAGCAGTCGTGGGACGCTTTTTATTGTTTGTCAGTAACCTATTACGAGAACTGATATTCCATGTACAGATTCGCAGTTCGGTGTCCTTAATTCGTTAGCAGCTTTCTTCATTAGTTAATTCGACCCTATCCGAGACTTGTTGATACTTTGCAGGTAGATAAATTTACGTGGCTGGGTATTAACCCAAACAGGTCACGATGAATAGACCACATCTTATATTCTTGAGCTTCGAACTCATGGCAGAATCCCATGTTCGCTGTTCATCCTAACTAGAACTATTGATGCCATATAAGGAATTCTTTCGCTGCCCTCAGTTGAAACACTTGGCTGGACTTCAAACTATGTATAAGTGATTAAGCCTTTGCACACCCTGTATCACGACTAGGCAGCTTGAAATGAAGGATGATAAATTGTCCAGTAAATGAGTTACTTTGTTCGAATGTAATTAGGTATTGTGTGGTTTCGCTGCCCATGCCCAACATGGAATTTATGTCAAACGGAGAAAAAATCTTGTGGTAAGAGTAATTTTTTTTGGTCTCTGTCTGGGTGTGGTGTGTTATAGTCATTTTTATTTCTATTTGAAAGGAATGCAATTGAAATAATTGAATTGGAAATCAAATCAAAGGGTTTGGGTTTAACGTCAAAGAGGATTTTCCAAACTGTTCCAAATCGAAACCATAGAGATTGACATTTTCAATACAAAATAAATGAGATTTAAAGAAGGATATAATATGAATGTAGTTTATACTGTACATAGCAATATCAATAATATAAATTTGAATCTAAGTACGTTTTGATTGGTTGAAATGATTTGTTTTACATTTTCGAATGCGCGCACTCGAGATTAGATTGACAACAGAATTAGAATCAGACAGTGGTTTTGACATGATGTTTAATTGTATTTACATTAGATTCTCAAAGCGAATTGCAATGGGGGGACATGTTAGGAGTAATTCTCTGTACTTTAGTTTAATTCCCAACTCAACTACGAATAAATATAAAAAGATGAAAATGAATGATTGAATTGTGTGGTCAATGGACATTGGATATTATGTGGTAATGTTTTGAGGAGTACTGGTATTTTACTGTGGTTGTTCAGTTGAGAGATGATGCTTCAAGACATCTATTTAAACCATTGAACAGTTATGGTTCTGATGTTAGTTCCTTAAATTCCGTTTAGAACTTTTTCTTTCTAACATGAAATTAAATATAATTAAGGCATTCCACGGAACTATACTAGACGAGACTTTTGTAAGTAAACTCTAGGTTTTTTTAAATCGAAAAATTTTAGTATCATCTCGGCATCCGTTTCGGTCCTATATACACTCACTGGAGTGCTGTCCAGACCATATTCACGGGTCTTCAGGTTTTGTTGTCGGATTAACTTCCCTAATCTGTCTTACCGGTTATGAAACAGAAACGAGGATCTTCGGATACCAGTTTAAAGACCAAGCCATTGCGGATGGCAGATCGATTAGTCTAGGCAACTGAAAAGAGCATGGTCGCGACACTTCATGGATAGAGAGACACATAAATAGTTAATTTAGATATTACACCCAGGGTAAAAAAAAAATCTCAATTTTTTAATACCTTTTTTGCTGCCTTGCTAACCTTGTATTTGTTCCTGAAAAAATCAATTAGCTAGTCGAACTACTTACTGATGGCTTATAACTAGATTTTGTACGATTGGGAAGTATTAATGCGTCCCGTGGTTAAAAATTGATATTTCTTTCCTCTGCTTTCGATATCTATGATATAATGTAGATGTAAATAATGTCAGAAACTGCATCTGTTATAGTGAACGCTTATATTCTACTTTTCCAGAAAATGCACCTTAGTAATTAAAAATTGTCATTTTAAATATAAAAAAAAAATAATTCTTATAAACTTTATATGATATTCTTCAGTGATGAATATTTTTTAATTTATTCTCTAATTACCTTTAAACATATTTTCATAGATAAAATCTTCAAAATTTTGACCCACTTTTCATGTCGATATAATAGCAAGTATTATTGACGCAGTCGTGCATTTTATGTTTATTTCAAACTCGAAAAACTCAATACCAACCTGTTCCTATATATTTGAAGTCTTTTGTTCACTTTTACCTAAAATACTCTTTGTGACAGTTTTCGGAACGTATAGCATATACCCTTGAACCATAAAAGCTTATTCACAAACACAAAAACATAAATATACCCACTATAACGTTTCTTCGTCCATTCAAAAAATAAAAGTCAATGGCACAAACTCCATTTATCAAGCAAGGTAAAATAAAACCTTTCAACAAAAAAAAAATCCACAGAATAAATTCAAGAACATAAGCAGCCAACGAAAATGACGTCGATGACGTCAACAGAAATATGGGTATAAAATACAATGTCTATACATGGGAAATGGGTCCGTGTCCATGTCCTTTTAACCTACATACACAGTACAGCACAATAATAATATTTATGCAACTGCAAATTTAATCCTTTGTCCATTTATTTGCACATTTTTATTTTCCAGCAGAATTGCAGAGTTTTTCCGGCAGAAGAAAAATCAATCAAAAAAAAAATACCTTAAATTAAATCAATTATGCAACATTGACAGAATTTATAAAATATTAATGTAAATGTTCTTTCAATGTGGAGGATCGAATAAATTTAAAAATAGAACAAGTTCTGTGAGACATGTCAATTTATGAGGTCAGCATGGAATATGAACTTAATGGCGTTTAAATGTTTGCTGAGGATTTTCTTGGTGGCATTTATTGGGGATGTCAAATTTTCTCATGGCTTTCACGCATAAATGTGGCTCAATTTGTTATATCGAGGACATACATACGAGTACATTGTTTGAGGTTTATTTGAAGTGTCCTGCCATTTAAAAAGTCTCAAAAGCAGAAATTCAAAGGTGTTGAATAGTTTCGGCGACCAATTCACGCCCATGTCCTCATGCCCATGGCACCATGCCTTGTGTGGCTCGTCCGTCCTGAAACCTCATTTAGTTTAGGAAACAAGAAGTTACTAATTAAATATCTGTAGATCTCGCCATTGATTGTTAAGGCAATCCCAGATCCGTTTTGGAAGAAATAAAACCAATGACATCGCTAGACCAAAATTCGCGTCAAATATAGACTTTCTAAAGACGCATTTGGTACTGGTTCATTTCGTACAGATTTTCCGTAACTCTCAACATTGCTTGGTCCCGTAAATCCTTAAATTGATTTCGTGGAGTATTCCGAACAATTTTCCAATAATTTTTTTTTTGATTTACAGTCCTTGTTCAAAGCTCTTAGTTTCCATGGTGATTTGCCATATACGATACTGAACAATTCACAAAAACAATTTTCAAAATGTTGCTAGCAGATGTTAAACTCAATAGGTCAACTGGTGATCTGATGGCATATCTCATCGAAAAGTGGAACCAATCCTTACATCATTTTGGAGAAACAAAGATAATTGCACTAGATATTTCTAAAGATAAGAGTTTGGGACGAAGCTCATTTATCAAAATGCGTACATTTGGTATCGAAGAGTCTCTTCTTCGTTGGATTAGAAATTACCTCAGTACAAATTGTATTGGAGGGTTTCAAGTCTTATATTCACAAAATAAACGCTGCTGTGCCCCAAGGCTTCGTTTTGTCTCCGACACTTTTCCTTATCTTTATAAATGATTTTTTGTCTGAAACTTCTTATCCACTTCACTGTTTCGCTGACGACTGCACCCTCAGTTTTTCACATTCGTTTCCAGACTTACAACCCTGTTCTTCGGCTGTGGAACTGAATCGGCAGTGTATTGTAAGGTCATTAGATTCCGATCTTGAAAGCATTCTGAAAAGGGATTCTAACAATCGCGTGGAATTCCATACTTCAAAAACACAAAGCAGTAGTACCCCTTGGCATAATGGTTAGTGCGTTGGACTGTCGTGCAGAAGGTCTTAGAAATTTCAACTGCTTCTTGCAAAAGAATTGACAAGTCCTCTAAAGACTCTAAAGAGTATCTCTTGTCATGGCAAGTGTTGTTCCTTAGCCGTTCGGAATCTGCAGCAAATTGTAGGTCCCTCCATTCCAGGTAAATGTTTGAGAGTTGTAAGTCACTAATAGGTTCTCTTCGAGCTGTCATACTACCGAATTTATTTATTTATTTATAAAACACAAAGCTGTCGGCCAAGGAATGGTCATGGTCATTTATTCGACGTAGCCAAAAACGCAACGAAACGCTTAGGTTTTCTTAAAAGATGCAAGGAATTTGTTGCCCCTTTAGATCTAGCTACCATTTATAAGGCATACATCCGCCCAAAACTTGAGTATAACTCTCATATCTGAGATGGAGCCTCCATTTCTCATTTGAACCTGTTGGATAAATTTAGAGTAAAGCCCCAAGACTTATAGGAGATACATCCATTACGAACATTCTTTTTGTCTTGAACTCTGTCATAAGGTCTTCTGTCTTTCGTGGTTTAATCGTTCAATTTAAGCTGCATTCCCATCCTCAAAGAATTCCGCGTACTATTCGTCTAGCAGGTAATGCTAATCAGTTTACCCTTGAGCTTAACTTCGGGCTTAAATGAATAAAAACTCGACAGAAATTACAAAACGAAACTTTTTAGGCACGTTACTGAATTATTTTGTTGAAATCGGTACGGCCCGCATTCAATTCGTTGTTTATTGCCACCTAGATCTCGTAAGACCTTTTCACACTTACTCGCTCCATATGAGGCTTTCATTCAAAGATCCAAAGATCTAACATCCGAAACCAGTCGCCTACTAGCTGCTCACCCATGGAAATAAAGAAATGCAGTAATCTTCGTTTCACAATTTTTGGACGCAAGTAAATATGCGTAGTACTAACTGGGACCGAAAAGCTTTGAAAAGAACCCAAACTCTGGGAACCATTTGTGACATAAAAAATTAGACTTAAAAACCGTGCTTCGGTTTTTTTATTTTAATTTCGAATTGACGATAGTCCCTAGCAAACGGTGTTGAAAAGTAACTGAAAAGGGATCTCCTAGTGGGAGATTATACATATTTCTAAACAGATCCTGCAAAATTTTCGACTTAAAGTAAGAAAAACTTTATCAACAACTGCGTAAAGTTCCGAGCTAGATATGGTTATTTATCCATATAATATGGACTTAGCTTTCAACTGTCAGATGCCAAATATTCTAAAACTAATTTTTAGAATTATTTTAGCCAAACCTTCATCAAAACTCAATGTCTAAGTTTCATTTCAGCCATGACTTCTGAAAGTGACCTTGTGCATGCTTCATTTGCATTTGCCAAACATACTCGTATTATTCAATATTATTCAACTTGCACACATCAATTCTATTGAAAAATTACCTACCTAATTATGAATCTCTATAATCCGCTCTAGGGCATTCCTTTAAACATCAATTTCAAAATCATATTGCTCAATTTAAAATCTCTGGTCGTCTTCCACTTTAGTAATTTCACTATATTCCCTCCTTTCTCTGCAATGAATAAACATGAGCCATTCACAAAGTGACCCATTCATTCCCTTTGAATGCCAAACAAATGAAATGAAATTGAACTTCAATTTTGAAATACTTAAATTAATAATAAAGTAACCCTCTCTGCTCTCTTTCTCACTGGCTGATGATGCATCATCAACAGTAGTTATGAACAACACATTTACCCAATTGCTTCCGACAGGTCGTGGCCACCATATTATGAATTACACAATCACAATTCGGCCATCTCACTGACATTTGACATTTGTGCCATGCCTTGTGTGTGGTTTACAGGTTGACTAACTGTAGAAGGCATTCGCTGAATCAATTACTTATGTCGGTATATAAACACAAACGCATCCAGATGTAATAATTTGTATGTCGTTTCCGTTTGGACGGCCATTCGTATACGAAATTCACCACACCGCAGTTCACAGTTGACATTTGAAATGAAAATTCATACATTTTGTTTTGTGGGGACAAAATTTTTTTTTTTGTTTCTGTGTTGCCTGCAGCCATCATGATGATGTAAAATTTAAAAATTCAAGGAAAATCCATTTGGAGTGAGGTTCTTCACAGGATGAGGTAGGTCTTCCCCACCATTACAAGTTATTATTATAATTAACAATGATCATAAGGACTTGAATGCTGCTGGTAGAGTTGTTGGGCATGATTGTTTTTTGTACCAGTGGATTTTATGAATATTCCAGTACCCTCTTGTGCTCCTGTGGGGTTTAATTAAATATAAATGTTGATGGGAGTACTCTTTTCAACCAAACACACGTGAACACAAGAAACAATCTACTCAGCAGTCATACTTGCTGTTATCCTTGCCGCGGACCTTGCGGGGCAAATTTCTTCGGTAACTGGAAGAATTATTTTTCTTTGTAACCATTAAGTTTCGGTGACTAAATTTTAAAATTTGTATTAATATCTTGAATATCGGAATTTTCTTGACTGAGTTTTTTTTTCCAGGAAAAAGAAAAAGTGCACCAAAATTCGATGTTAGAAGCCATTTTTTGAGAACTTGAAAAAATTGAGATATTTTTGGGAGGTTGGAAGAATAACATTTGGAAGTTTAGAACAATAAGCTATAGGGTGGTTAAATTTTAAGGGCCGATGTTGATTTTGAATAAAACACAAATTATTTAGGAAATTATAATCATTTATTTTTATTATGATAATATTTTAATGGTTTAACTATGTATGGAACAAAATATCGGCCAATTGGGCGCCGCGGCACACCTCCATCCGATGGTCCAAATTTTCGATGACGCTGAGGCATAACTGAGGTTGTATGCCGTTAATGTGCCGAATTATCTCATCCTTTAGCTCTTGAATTGTTGCTGGCTTATCGACGTACATCTTTTCTTTCAAATAACCCCAAAGAACGAAGTCCAACGGTGTCAAATCACATGACCTTGGCGGCCAATTGACATCGCCACCACGTGAGATAACACGGCCATTGAATTTTTCGCGCAAAAGAGCCATTGTTTCGTTAGTTGTGTGGCAAGTGGCACCGTCCTGTTGAAACCACATATCGTCTACATCCAAATCTTCCAATTCGGGCCATAAAAAGTTCGTTATCATCTCACGATAGCGAACACCATTCACAGTAACTGTCTCATCACTGAAGATGATTTTCTTCGAAAATTCATCATCCACTGTTGCCATTTCTTGCCACCATTCTGACCATTGACGACGCTTGAAATGGTCAAGAGGCTTTAGTTCTTGAGTCAATTGCACCTTGTAAGCGTGTAAATGCAAGCCTTTATGCATAACGTTCATCAACGACAAGCGTGAGAGGTGCAATTGTTGGACACGACGACGAGTTGAGGTGGACGGCTCTTCAGCCACACTATCGCTAACAGCAGCAATATTTTCTGCAGTACGAGCTGTACGAGCATGCACTGGTGTTTTCACATCTCCTAGAGAACCGGTTTGCTCAAATTTTTGCACGATTTTTCCGATTGTACGCACATTTGGACGATTAAATCGACCGAAAAAATCACGAAGTGCACCATATGCATTTTGATTTGAACACCCATTTTCATAATAAGCCTGAATAACTTTAACGCGTTGTTCGATTGTGTATTTTTCCATGGTTCAAATTGAGTTAGTCTGAAAATGAGAAATGTCAAATAAAATGCAGAAAAAAACTTGACGTTTAGGAGTGGTTCACATTCAACATCGGCCATTAAAATTTAACCATCCTTTAGCAACGTGCCGATGGACATCCTCATGCCAGAAAACAAAACACTTGCCTTGGAAGTAAAAGGTCCATATTGGAGTATGCCTGGCATTCGCAAATTTCTCATAGGTCCTGCATGGATGGTTTCAGATCAAATGAGTTACTGGAGGCTGATGCAAGTGTAAATTTATTGTTGTGTGATTTTAATCTGCCTTTTCTACACATTGGTTCCCATTTACTTTATGGTTTGATCAACAATTTGATTTTTTGGCAACCACCTGAAATGCAGATTTATTGAAGCTTCAGTATTACTCTTAAAGTTTAATCGTAATCGTTATAACCGTTTTCAAAAAAATTTAAAAAAAATCATTGCATACTAGCTATCCCATTTAAGTGAACCAAACATACATACATACAAACAGATTGATCGACCGACGAGACACAGTGGACATTATGATGAAAACACTTTTTTGAACTTCGGCACTAGCATCCTTAATTTTGACCACATCATTTTTTTTTATCTCAAATCCAATACTTTTACCAAAGAGCAAAAAAAAAATTTTAAAGAGGTACAAGATACAGAAAGCGAAAACAATGTTCGGAAAATTAGAGTTAGAGCGTTTTCAATGCATTTTTCGCCACAAACACGAAGAAAGAGAAACAGAAAGCTATTAACAACTACAAGAGGAAACAAATGCAAAAACATCTCGAAACGATACAACACCGAGAGGCTGATTGATCTTAATCCAGATCATAAGAACACAAAAAAATTAAGAGCATTTCCTGTCGATTCATACATTTCACATCCGACCTATGTATATAACTTTCTGTGTAATGTTACGCACGATCTACAATAAGCTGAAAATGTGTACTTTTCAAACACTTCTACATTTATTTACACATCCATTTCCGTTCTGAAGAACTCCCATATTGATCCGGAAACCTCATTTGCAAGTCTGAAAGCATACATTTTGCTATGGTAACTCGTTGTCGTTTTCATCGAAGAGTCACTTTTAATGACAGGTATGACCGGAATATATGACGCCTTAAAGTGGTGGACACAAGCATGTTACAATACAAGAAAAATGAAAAAAAAAACTCCGATACCTAGGGGAAGTGGAATTATTCTGACTATGAGAGACTTAATTTTCTTGCATTTTTAAGTTTTGTTTGTTCTTCGATTTTTGTTTAATATTTGGTTTAGGTAAGCTGGTCACGTTTATTTAGGTAAAATTATGGTCGGCGGTCCTTTTGTGTTTGATGACATTCAACAAAATCGATCATCCAATTGGGATATAATTGATGATTATGTCTTATAGATAAAAGCAAAATTGATTTTTGAATCAACGACATAAGGAAGTTTGTTTAAGGGTCATTGAATTATGATGATGAGTAAGTCAAAAGGTAAATAATTTTAATGTAATCGTTTTTCGTATAATGGCATGTTTTAGACAATTGTGTTTAGGTACAAAATGGAATAAATAATGCACATTTTACTCCGTTTCGCTGTTGCAAGAATATCTATCACAGCTATTTTTGAATTCGCCTACAATTATTGTTAGATTCTAAAAGTCGGCAATATACATATTTCAAATTTCTTCAACATATGCTATATTCCTGTCAGAGATTCAAAAATAAAAATTACCTATATTATTTGCAAAAATATCAGCAATCTTCCTTCAATCGTCTCTTCGATATAAATTTTTTTATAGGATAAATAGTATCGAACTCAAAACACACCCTTGGTTGACTCCAGTTTGTGTTGTTAGGTTTTTTAGAATCAAACTGCTTATCCCAAACTTAATACACGTTATATAGTGGTACATCGGTCGTCTTCTTGTTTTTTCAAATTAACATTATTATATTACATTTTACACATTAACAAAATGTAAATGGAGGATCTCGCCGAAAATAAGCTGTGCGTAGTAGAACATAGGTGAAAATGGTACCAGATGGCGACCACTCTATTTTTTAATCCGCGAAAAAAACTTAGAAGATATTATCTACGTTACGAATTGTCGCCATTTTTGTTTTAAATCTTTTTTAAACGTTGCTACCACTAGTAAATTAAAAATAAAATTAAAAAGTTGTTCAAAGTATTATCGTGGGAAAATTAATGTTGAAACGATTATTCATGCAAGGCCCAATATATAGACAATATTTAAAGACGATTACTGGTATCGATTCTTGCGGAAATCGAGAAGAGGAAACCTATGTTGGAGTGTGTTGGTGTTGGCCATAACTTCCCATACGAATTTCACTGGATTCCAATTTAACACAAACTTCGATGCATAGATATCTACAACTAAAATGATTTTTACAAATTTGCGCAATTAATTTATTATCATCTAGTCCACATAAATATAATCTTTCAACCACAAAAGGCAACACAAGGTTTTTAAGACCGTTTCAGCCTGAAAAATTCAATCCACTTCTAGCGACTTCTTAACCATAAAGTTTCAAACATATTTCAATATGAAAATCGAATCTGTAGTTTCTAAGATTAATCCGAACGTACAATCAAAAGAACAAACACATCAACTTTTAGGTTGCCCGAAGTGCGTTGCTTCGCTTTATTGGCAAAGCACTGAACCGATTTTGACCAAACTTCACAGAAACACACTTGGACCTAGGTATAGAGAAGCTACACATTTTGAACTTAGTCGGTTGAAATACTTATCTCGGAGCCTTTTGCATATTCGTACTCACAAACATAGTTACAGATTCATTTGACAGTTCATGGCGGCCATGTTGTTTTATCTGTCTTTAGTTTTTTTCTTCTTCACACACTAAAGATATATTACCATGGTAAGTTAACAGCAAGCAAAGATAAAGCCATGTGTTCGCTGTCTGAAGCAGATAGAACCGGACCCAGATTTTAGGGAAAACAATTATCCAGCAAAAGACCCATTTTTGGCTGAAGGGATGCGTCAATAAGGAAAATTACAATATTTGAATCTATCCAAATCCTGAAGTCTTACAAATTGCAATGTATCCGCTGAAAGTCCATGTTTTGGTGTCAATTGTAAGCGGAGTGAACCATCTGTTCGTAAATCATCGAAAGGGATGATAGTATTGATCACGATTAAGTGAGAGTGTTACCAATCAGTGATAACCGCAATGTATTCCGATGATATGGATATAAACGTTCCAACAGGACGGTGCTACGTGAAACACAGCAGATGTCACAATGGACAATGCACACGTGTGCATATGGCATAGTTATCTCACGCGGAGGCTAAATGATCTGGCCGCCGATCTTGTGTGATTTGACAACGTTAGACTATTGATTTTTTTAATCATAGGTTATTCTGACACTGACAGCTGTTTCTCGCTCGAAATCTTGATAGAAAGTAAGTATCATACCTCCGAGGATTGAAATGTGTATTTTTACGCTTGAACATAACATTGGAAATATTGAAAACTTTTTTCCAAAGCGAATGGTGTGTAGCCCAAACAGTGTGTTTTTTTTCTTCGAAAATGAGACTGGCAACAACGTTTCGTTCAACGATGGGCGTTACAGAGCCGAGTTAACCGACTTTTTTTTATTGAAATTGAAGCCGTTTGGCGATGTAAATTGGCCTGCTCAGAGCTGCGATTTGACCCATTAGGACTATTTTTTGTGGGGAACCGTGAAGGACCGATTTTATGCCAACAATCCGGAAACTATTGAAACTATTCAAGCACTTAAGGCCAATATCCATTCAAGCAATTTAATTTTGTTCATTTTATTGCCTTTTTAAAAAGAAACTTGTATTTGGCCCACCCTTCATTTACTATGGGTTCTCCTAAAGTCAGGTCTATGCGTATAAGTCGAAAACAATAGGTGCAAGAGTAATTGAAAATTGGATCTCTCGGATGAGTGCCACCCTCCGAAGCTGCGGCGAGCATTTAAATTAAATTAAATACCTTACACCATTAATGGGTGTATGAGAGATCTTAAGAAAACGAGAAGATTTCAAACTAATAACTAATGCTCTGACATAAGTAATTGGTTGACTTTTGACAGTCACTCTGAAATGGTAGATTCATTTGAATATTTTTTGACAATCTTTGAAATTTTTGAAGAAATTCTAGCGAAGTGTTCTGTTTCTTTAGCCCAGATCGTCATATTATTAAGAACGGAAAAAAGGCTTTCATACATCATAACTTTCACTCGAATTTTTTGTTAAAAGAACTCTGGTCGAGAAGAAGTATTAGATCAATGAAAGCTATTTAATCGAATTCTTTAATGGTCCATTATAACAGTTCAATACATATAGTCAACCACTGATTGTGGCAGAAGTACAATTACCTACTTTCCAATCGATACTTCTACACCAACAACTCGTGTAAAATACTATGCATTCATCATCTTTCTCCTTTCTTCTCAAGTTCGACGACTTTTAACAGACCCGGAGCCGCACAAAAAAGGCACCGCTATTCCATATTATATTCACGATATATATAAAGAATAAAACCAAAACCGAAAAAAAAAACATTTCTTTCATCGCCAAACAATAGCAATCCCACAGTGGCAACAGTATAGCACAACTATGAACATAGCAGCATGTATAGTATTCACAGTCACTGTGCAACTCAAAATGGAACTTCTCGTCCGATGAACCGAACCGATGATGCATGCAACTGAAAGCATTTTCTAAAGCCGTCATAAATGCAACAATTTTAGTTTTTCGCACGTGAAACGTGACTTTCGCTACTTTTCTTCTTTTTTTTCTTCTTCATTTCTTAACAATTGAAAAAAAAAAAAGAAATAGAGAAAAAAAAAAACCTTAATAAAACTCAAAGGAACAAAATGAAGTAAGAACATTCTCTTTGATTTACATTCCTCATTGGACGGAAGAGGTAAATATACATGACGAACCCCCTAAAGCTTAAGTTATTCCCGAGGGAAACGCACACACTACATTTTAATTTACTTGACATATTTGTGTTCAAGAACTTGCAAATGCAACTTTGCAATGGTTAAACTATGAACCTTTATCGTTTGATATTATTGTGAGGTTTTAGGTGTGGTGTGTCGCGGTGAGGTGCGTTCTTTTCCATATGTCAAAAGTCTCAGCATGCCAATGACCTGACAGCATTTTATTGCTTATTGCTTAGACTTGCACCTTCTTGATTTGAACCCTTTCAGATTGATTGGCGGTTGGAATAAGCTGTAGATAGTTGAAAATTACTTTTAATGAGTTATAACATGTACAGTGAAAGCTCTCATAAGCGGGTAGTGAGATTTGTGTGCTTATGAGGAAAAAAAATTAACCTCGAATTTTTGCGAATTTCTGTCCAAGATATTTTTGAATTTTGCGTTGTAGTAGGTAATTTTTCTCGATTCCCTTCAATCTGAATTTTTTGTACTTCAAAAATGCAAAAATTAGAAAAAGTGGAAGTCACTACCTAAAAGGTACTAAAATATTAAAGAAAAATAATAGTAATCCGCTCAAGAGAGTGTGAGAGAGAGAGAGATAGCGATAGAGATAGAGATAGAGATAGAGATAGAGATAGAGATAGAGATAGAGATAGAGATAGAGATAGAGATAGAGATAGAGATAGAGATAGAGATAGATATAGAGATAGAGATAGAGATAGAGATAGAGATAGAGATAGAGATAGAGATAGAGATAGAGATAGAGATAGAGATAGAGATAGAGATAGAGATAGAGATAGAGATAGAGATAGAGATAGAGATAGAGATAGAGATAGAGATAGAGATAGAGATAGAGATAGAGATAGAGATAGAGATAGAGATAGAGATAGAGATAGAGATAGAGATAGAGATAGAGATAGAGATAGAGATAGATATAGAGATAGGGATATAGATAGAGATAGATATGAAGATAGAGATAGATATAGAGATATAGGTAGAAGGAATTCGGCGAAATTGCCTGAATGTACGAAAGCACCTTAGCGAAAAACTCGATGCTGTGCATTCACCTACCACAAACCACAAAAATTTGTGGTCCCAGCAGTGGTTGTAACAATTGAAACCATAGAAGGCTACCAAATATCTCAGACAGATACCCTTGGTATGATGATGAATTATTCAAATGAAAAAACTGACAGAAGATGAACATGCGAGTATGCTGCTGCGCGAAACAAGAGCAGCGAGAGGAGAGTGTCGAACAAGGAGCAAAAGCTCCTGGGCAAAAAGAAGAGGGCGATCGGAAAGTCTTATGATCGAAACAATACCCGGATATCTTATAAAAATCCCAAAAAAATGATGAACCAGTTTAGACCTAGCTATAAAAAAGCTTTAGAAGAAGAAGGAAGGATCTGATGGCTAAAATCGTTAAAATTAATCCAAACATGCAAAGAGTTTTGGGAAGCAATTGCTCTATTATGTGGCTTCTTCAATCTCGTTTTGGAAGAGATGATGCGCAGGGAACGCAATAAAACCAAAGGGCACTTTTTCAATAAATCAATCCAACTATTGGGATATGTGGATGACATCGACCTCATTGATCGTTCCCCATGATCCATTATTCTTGGCGGTTGAACAACAGGCCACTCTTGTTGGTCGTCTTGATTTAAATGAGAAGTCCAAGTACGTACTGCCAACAAGCAAACCAACATGTGTTCACTCAATAGGACAAACGGCAGTATTGATAGCACCAACTTCGAAGCAGTTGAAGAGTTCATCTAACTGAAAGTAAATTTTAATTTCACGAACCACACATTAGTGGAGATCCGAAGGTGAAATACCCTAGGAAAACAGCACTGTTTTTTCCGCGCAGAGTGTTGGACGGTAAGCAGAAAGGAAGAACTGATAGTGGAGATCCGACAAAGATCGCTGCTTCTTCTGTTTGGTGGAGCAAATAGGTTTAGAACTTCCTATGCGTAAGACTAAGTGCATATTCTGCACACCATTTTTTCCCAGCTCTGTTTTATGGCACCGAGTGTTCAACGATAAAACCTGATACTCTGCTCAAGATACTGTATCATGATGTGGATGTAGACCCTTTACATGTTCTTCTTCCCCATTTTGATATTCAAAATTTCATTATGCATCATTATCTCTTCTTAAATCCTTTCCTATTTTTCTAAAGCTCACTCTGTGTTTAATATTTTAAGGGTAGTCAACCCCCTTTAGTGCAAGCACGTTTAAAAACACATCGATCACATCGAGCGAAAAGACAACAATTCTCAATCGGAAAGAGTCTTCGAATCTCAGTCTCCAGGTCTAAGACTACAAGGAAAGCCAGACCTTCCGGTTTATAGTTCAAGCCATCGGGGATGCCAGAGTGCTAGAGCATTTGGTCTATATGACTGATGATTCGAGACCGTAGTTTATGGAATGCCTCCGTGGCTCAGGCAGTGAACCTTCATGGATCGGGGGCCAGCTTACTAAGTAAGAAGTAGGAAATCGCATAAAAATGCCAAATTCGTAGCAAATCGGTACACCCGTTTACACTCTAGCTAAAAGAACAGTGGACATACAGACGCGTGGACGCACAAACGCAAGGACGCGCAGATCGGCGGAGCGTACGACAAAAACTGCTTTACTGGAATTTTCGACCATCGCAGTGTTGATTAAAATCTAAAAATTATTTGTACACGAAATCAATACTTGCTTTATGTCCCCACATAAAAATGACACAATCTAAGCTGCATTGAAGTAATTTCGTATACTCGTAGGTTTAAAGAATCTTCAGGGAATAGTAGCAGAAGTAATCAACACTTCAAAATACTTTCGTAAAAAAAAAACAATCAATCTCTATAGATCTATATATGTTTGTGAAGGAAACCCGCGCTAAAAGTTTTGCCGATATAATATTTTATTTTGTAGCAAAGTTGCAACAACTTTCTACTGTCCATGGTCTATGGCTCAAACCTGTCATTCGTTAGCTATCCAAACTTTCATTGTAACATTTTTAGCAAAAAGAAAAATATAACATAGATGATGCATAGCATTATATCCGATTCCCAATGACCGTGGGCAGTTCATTCTAGCACGAAGGTACATCTGGAGGTGTTCCCACTGCTAAGAGAATAATATTTAAAGTTCGAAACTAACTTTTCTGAAATAAATTTCCTTTCCCATTAGAATTGTTAAACGAAAGAATTTAAAAACAAAAAAAAAATAGTTTCGAATAATCATCCTCATCACCGAACCGCACTCCACTGATTTGACCTGAGTGCCAACTGGTGGAAAACTTCTTCTCCATTAGAAACCCAGCTTCCGTCATGTTCTTCTCTTTCGTCTGACGCTGATTCAGTTTAACATTTAGATAGAACTGCACATCAGCACCAGTTTACTGCACAGCTAAAGCTTAAGACGCCTTGTACCGGAAGCCGATGGAAGATGTAAAAAGTCTTATGCCATTGCATCATAGCCACTTTCATATGCAAATGATTTGGATTTCGCCTGATGTTTCTCTCTTTGGCTGTCATTATAATTCCTAATGGAGTGAACATGCAGAAGGATTCATTGTAAATTGCGACAGGCAAAGCAAAAGTGCGTTCTATTCGGTATGCTAACTGACTCTCGGGGTGACTCTGATTGTTATTATTATGACGATGGTGATGATGAGATTCCAAGGACAAAAGATAGACTGGACAATAAAATCGTGAACACTCGACTCAACGGAGCATGTTAGTTCAGCTGTGAGTCGTTTACCTGTTTGTGTCTGCCACTGCACTGGAGGCGGCGGCGCTGCTTTGCAAATATGCTGTACAAGTCTATGACCCTGTCCGTGGACACATTCATGATGAATTATAATCAGTCAACTTTGTTTTTTCTTCTTTTATAATTGTTGCTATGTCGGCGGCATGTGAAGCGCGGAGATGGGGATGGTCTTTGCTTTCGAGCACTGCCGGATTGAACAGTAAGAAGATGCTTAAGGCTTAATTTTTGTGGTGAGTGTGAAAACTTTTTGTTTATATTTTACGCGCTCTAAATGAATTTTGATTATTCTTTAAATGTTGAGCACAGTGTAAGGAAAGTTGGAGAGGATATAAAAGTAGATACAGAAGTACATTGGTTTTGAATGACTGAATATCGTAACTGAGAAAGATTTGATCCAAGTAAAGCACACCACATTCGTGTAGTGCGGTTTTAGAAAGAATCTCTGAATTTAACAAAACTGATTCCTTGCATTTCCTGAAGCACGAGTATAACAGTTTCATTGTTTAAGGGATGATCGAGAGATTCAAATGTTTCTATTACAGTTCTATCACCTATCTTTTTTAAAGCTCTTTTTTAAATTCTATCCAAGTTGATTCTCAATCCAAGACTCAAGTGGGTTTATGGAGCACCTGCCCAAATACGGGACGAATATAGGCTTTATATAATACGGCCAGATCAGAAGAAGTAAAAAATTTCTTGCATCGTCGAAAAAAACCTAAGCACTTAGCAGCGTTTTTGGCGACGTTAAATATGCCATTCAATACAAGGTGGTCTGTGATAAACATACTTACGGATACTTACTTACTTACTTAGGTCCTTAGACCTTTTATGTCCGTGGGGGACCCCTAGTGGGGCATAGGGCATCCACAACGCCAGCTCGCCATCGTGTTCGGTTCCTGGATATGAGTCGCAACTTCCTCCAACTCTTGCCTAGTTGGGCTGACTCCTCCTCGACTGTCCTTCTCCATGAGCTTCTCGGTCGTCCAGCTCTTCTTCCTTCTTGAGTGAGCGGATTCCACTGCATTGCATGCGCCGCAATACAGTTGTCGCCTTTTCAAAGCGTGTGTCCGATCCACTGCCACTTTCGACGTCGTATAATAAAGTCAATAGGTTCCTGACCCGTTTTCGTAAGGAGCTCTTTGTTTGATATACGATTAGGCCAGAAAATCCTAAGTATGTTTAGTAGACATCTATTAATGAACTGTTTAATTATGATCCAGTGCGGAAACCTGCTTGTTCGGCATCGAGTGTGGCTTCTAGATGTTCCCTGATGCGTTCCAGTACTATTTTCACTAATATTTTGGCAACGGCAGGCAGGACGCAAATCCCCTCCAGTTTTCGCACTGTGTTAAGTCTCCTTTTTTAGGGAGCTTGACTATCATTCCTTTTTTCCACTCATTCGGAAATCGTTCGGAGACCCAAGCTTTCTTTCTGAATGGATGCAGGAGTTCGCTCGATGTCGTTGGCGCCGCTTGTAGAAGCTCTACAGGAATGCCATCAAGTCCTACCGCTTTGTTGGTCTTCAGTGCTTTGATTGCATTGCGGATCTCATCTCTACTGAGAGGGCAGGCGGGACTGCACGGCGGGCTTGAGTCGTATGGCTTGTCCAGGGCTTCACTGAACTCTCTATTGTTTTCCTCTCATACGCACAGACAGGCCTATGCGCCTGGGTGCTGAGTTGGTCAACTTTAGTTGATGTTCTTTGGGGCCTGCTCAGCTGAATTACCAGCGAGTCGGAATACTACCTTGCTTTTGCTGTCTTTCCAGGTTCCTATCGAGCTCCTCGCGGTGCCTGTGGATAGGTTACGAGAGTAACTGAACCAACTAGATGGGAACAAAAACGGGACGGTATCCTTTAAAAGTAGGAATCCGCTAAGGAGTGTGTTACAACTCACCTGAGGAGTACGCATATCTGGATGTGGTTTCTACTTCGATCAGGTCTAGAGAAACGTATATCTATAAGACTGGCAGGTCTTGGGCTTTTGCATGGATGTTCCGTCTGCAAGTGTGACACAATTGGAGGTTGCGAAGCCCACCGGATGCTATATTCTGGTACCACGGGAGATAGTTGCCCAAAGGAATGTGAGCAGTATGCCTCGGGCTCTCTTACTCTATCTCCGATAGAGAGGTGCAGCTGTCGCATACAAGGCAAGCAATCCATGAAGTTTGTAAACAATAGCGTATCGTCTTCGGGCTCTCTTATACTGTCTTCGGATGGTGAGGTGCAGCTGTCGCGTGCGTGTTTGCTTTCTTCAAGCTATCTATGAGGTGGGCCCCCTAGTGGGGTATCGTGGTGGTTGAGGTTTATTCCAAATGCGGAGACAGATGTTTCCAGGCGTGCCTGGATTCAAGAGGTGTTAGATAGACCTCGCCTTTAAGCAAGAGGTGTGTTCATGCCTGCAACATGACACAGCTTTGCAACTAAGATGGCTTCGGCTGTCTTGGGGTTAATGGTCAGGACTTAATCTGACTCCGATGGTGGTAGGCTACCCGTGGGGTAAAGGCGTAAAGCTATGTAAAACCAAGGAACAGTTCTCTACTGAGAGGTGCAGTGCGAATTCGGGAATTTGTTGTTCCTGTCGGCTCAGCAGGTATCAGTTGCGCATTGCTGTCGGTGTGATGAACATACTGAGAACTATTCGGTTTCATCAATACAAGTGCCGCTCATGGATGGCAGCTTGGGAGGATGGGTAGCGCTTTAACGACAGAAAACGGCATTTACGTCCCTCATTTGACAATGCTATCAAGATCAGAATTAAATGAGCTTATTGTACGCTTCTGTTCCAAATCTACAACCGAAGAACACGGACATGTATCTAGAAACGAATATGCGAAGCTGAGAGAAATGTCGTCTGCAAAACAATCTAATAAATTATAAGTTTCAGTCAATAGATCGTTGATGATCGATGAAAGAGAATCTAATAAATTATAAGTTTCAGTCAATAGATCGTTGATGATCGATGAAAGAGAGTCAGAGACACAACGGAGCACACACCAGCATTTTTTGTTAATGAACTTCAGACTTCAAACCATCTAACAGAAATTGTATTGACCGATTCGAAAGGTAGTTTCTAATCCAATGAAGAAGAGAACCATCAATACCAAATGCACGCGTTTCCGATAAGAAACTTTTTCACTAGAGCTATTCTGTTCGTAGTTAATCAGTGTATAAACAAAAATGGAGAGTGCTTTCGGCTTCTTGCAGAGAGATGTTGGTCGGGTTTATTCCATTTTGTTCTGGCAAATTGACCGGAGAAATATCTGAGACCTAAGAAACCTAAACTTGACTAGTGGCTAGGCTAGTGATACACATACGGAATATGGAAAAGTTTTAGGATTCCTTGGCAGCTTTTTTTTTGGATTTGCCATTCCAGTGGCATGACATCTCCAATGGAGGTCAACATCTCTTCATGAAACAAGAAACCATGGGTTAAAATCTTCAAACATTAGGAGGTGGAACTAAAGACACTCATTCGATTGGATTTCTATACGGAACTAGATCAATAAAGAAGCTTGTTGAATGGTACTAAAACGTATTCAATCCACTTGTGTGACTCTCCGCTAAAATCCAGCCAACTGTGAGCCACGAGCTTCATTCAAAAGCCGTAGTTTGCTTGTTTGTGGTCTTAGAAATTTCACGGAGAAGCACAGTAAAGAATATATGTAAGTTTATTTTATTGCATTGCGAAAAAGAGTTCTAAATCCTTAATTCGGTAAGTTGGTCAAGAAATGTCATATTTAGTAGTCCTACTCGAATGTGGAATACTTTACATTCCTCGAATTTTCGCTCTAATTATAATATATTATCTTTCATTATTTCACAGTTGTTTTTAGTTTATTTTATTTTTTAATGAAATAGCCAGTTGCATAGCTCTCCTAAAAAAATTCAACAGTAATACTCGCGCTTCAGAGAATGCCCATCAGATCACCATTGAGTCCAATTTCTACTACTATTTACTAGATCTGTTTTTCCCTCCTACTCCGATCTCTAAAACTTCAAAACCAATATGCATTGGTATCGTCTCTTAGGTAAGGTTGAAATTTATTAAAGCTACCAAATGGCTTGAAAATTCCTAAGCTCTATCAACCAGCCGACCACGAGATTGAAAATGGTCTCCAACGACAATAGAAAAAAAAACATAAAATGAGTCCAGAACGACAATAATAGAACGTACGAAAACGACTGAACGACACACGTGCAACAAACGGAGAATGGGCACCTTTCCTATTCACCAACGATTGCCACTTTTACGGTAAGCACGAGGGTTAGTGAGTTGATGGAGCCACCTCTTCCTAAGATTGGTAAAATCCTCTTGAGGAAAGGGACAACTCTTTCGACTTATTCAGCAATCCTGACCAAACAAACATACACATACACCAACCACTGACCTATCGAAGTCATTTACCAGACCTTGCAAGGAGCCACATGCTCCTACGGGTCTGGTGATGGAACGATTTCTCAAATGGGGGTAAAGGAAAGGGTCACGCCTTTAAAAGGATCTATCTCTCATCAACCAGGTGATTATGTGACGACAGATATTTCTTCAGTGGCTTAGAAGTACCCTCCGACATTTCAGGCTATAGCTTGCTGAAACTCCTCAACACTTTCAACGGGCTTTAATGGCAAAGAATTTATCAAGGTTACATGAAATTGGAGTCACAATCCTTAGACAGACAACAGATCTATATTGATCTGCGTGTGGCGGTAACAAGATCAACTGTCAGCTTAACCTCAAAATCTGTTTTACAAAACAGGGTTTAACTCGAAAAAGTTTTTTAAATCCACTTCACTCATCAAAGCAAGTTTAATTAATATCTTTAAAGTTAAATGAAGATTCTTTATGAATAATTGTCATTATTTTCCATAATTTCAAAATGTCTTCAAATATTCTTTAACTCAATAATTCTGTTCTCCAAAGTATGAGAATCATACATACTTCAAAAGAAGAAAAAAAAAAAAACAACAAAATTGACTTAAAAAAAAATCAAGTGTTCCTAGGACATCAAATCGCTCCTAATCCGCCCCTGAGTATGATACACTATACGATGCCCACACGCGGTTAGAGCCACATACAACAGAGAACAAGACCCAGAATTGTGTAGGTAGACGAATGGTGTACGTGGTCACAATGAAGCAACGAACCTGCATTGTATATCGAAATTTTATGTTTTAATTAAATTATGTACCTACCTTACCTTACCTATATTAAAATGTTTTAATAATCTCGGACAATGATCCCGATGATGTGGAAATTTGCAAAACATTTCCAATTAAAATATTTTATTCAGCGATGATGTTGATTTTATTTTTGAAAATAAGAGCACATAACATATCTGTTTCAGAGGTCGGTGGTGGTATACTTAAAATCGTTTAATTTTTTAAACTGTTAAATTTCATTTGCATTTGATTTAATCAAAAAAATTAAATATCTGTTTAGGAGGTTTTCTATCTAAAATATGTTACTTTTTTTTGGCACATTAGCTAGCGTTTGTATATCTTTTTCTCATACATCTTTAAAATGTGCCATTATTTTTCTTTTTACAAGTATAGTCACCAGTCCAGGTTCCATGAGGTTCAACTACCTTAACTCGACAAGCCATCTTGTGCTATTAAAATCTTGTCTAGCATCTTGAATTTTTCCTGGAATATTCTACACGTCAAGTTATCCTTTGGCTTTCAGTTTTCATGCTTTTTGGGTCAACACAATTCATCTAAAGAGTGTCTCGCGATGTCGTCGGTTCGTCAACATCATTAAGGCACTATGTCCGTTCATTAGGAAAGTAGTTGGTTGTAGGTAAACTCCTAGTTAAGCGGAATGTGTACTTAAGAAAAAATTATATCGTTTTCTTTTTTTATTTCTTAAAGGTAAATAATCTAAAGTTTCTTCTAAGTTGCATGCAAAGAGAAATAACCATTTTTAAATCGTGGGATATTTTCCTCTTTTTTTTGTGAACCATTAACTAAAATTGATTAAAAAAAAATATCCTCAAAGAATCAAAAGTCAGTTTCTATTTGAGGATTTGGAAAGTGCAGCGGCACCATGCTTTGCAGTCCGTCATTAAAATCTAAATGAAGTTTAGACGGGAGTTTGGCGACACTCCCCCGAGTAGATGGACCATTTGAAGCTGGTCAACATTTTTGCCGAATTTCAAAGCATCGCACGAAGATGGATAGGCGTAACAGAAATCTACACACTCAAAGCCAATATCATTAGGTAGTACACGGTTGGTTCGAGGACAACAGAAAGGACAGGTACTTTCCATACCAATGGGACAATCCAGACGGAAGCCAATGTCATAGCGGAATGAGCAACTCGAAATCTCGAAAGGAATTACCGAAACCGAACCATTGCCATTATGTCAATTAGCCAAGCCACACTCAAATCTCAAACCACTAAGCTCATACACCATCAAGTCTAAGTTAGTGTGGGAATGTGTAGGCAGGCTTAAGGAACTTGGCAAGACAAATAATGTCTCACTTCATTGGGTCCCTGAACATGTAGGTGGTTAGGTTAAGTCAGGTTTAGGTGGCTGCTGGCCGGAACAGCCAACACACTTAGACCAATATTTTGTCCGTTGTGATACCACAGGATTCCAAAGATCACCCTTACACGTTAAACCATTTGGAGCTAGCAATGAAGCGTTTGAGACAGTGAATTTCTTAGATTACTAGGATCATTATCGTAGAAGCCCCTCAAGTGTGTCTTTGTGCTAGGGCAGGACAAGAGCATAGAAGGTGAGAAACTGACTCCTTTTCTTCTTTATCCATGCAGCTTCTGCAAAAATCATTTGCAGGAACTCCAAGTCAAAAAGCATGTCTACCTATTAGGCAGTTTCCAGTAAAGACACCTATAACGGAGCTTATGTGCAATCTACCAATAGAAATTAGTTGCTTTGAGCGTTAAGCATCAAACAATGGCCAAATAAGTTTTGTAGACTGGCAAGTTGGGGTGATGGTCCATATATGGTTCGCTTTCTCATGCTTTATCATAAGTTTACAAGTAGCTAGAGGTATACCGATGTTAGATTTGCTGTCCGACAAAGGTAAGATTGTTCCGTTTTTTGCAAGTTTGTCGGCTTTACAATTTCCTGGAATGTCTCTATGCCCTGTGTGTAGACCCTGAACGTCTAGGTGTCCACAGAAATGAGGGGGCAGACTCCCTAGCAAAAGTAGCTGCGGAACAGGATAAAACAGGATTAAAAACGAAATCAAAATAGAGAAGGAGGCCAAAAGATCCAAAAAACTGGAAAGAACTCCCAAAACTGAGGGAGGCTAAACTACTTCTTGGGAACTATAACCAAGATCGTTTCATGAACTGTATCAGCTTAAGTAGGAACAACCTACGAATAGTGACGGGACTCCTCACGGGTCACTGTAAACTAAGAAGATACTTTAGTATTCTTGGCCGGGAAAACAGCCCCACATGAAGGTTCGGCAATACTTTTGACGAAACATCGGAACACACTAGTCGTATGCTAAGCACTATTGCATCCAAGGAAAAAGTATCCGGGACGCTACCAGGTAGAAGAGAGTGATGTACTCCAAAAGATACTCCAAATAATCACACTCATCAAAGGAATAAACTTGGAGGAAGATCTGTAGGGTTAGCAACTCATCTTGCTCTGGATGGGTAGGACGCAGGACGTATCCCTGAACTTTGTTTTTTTTTCTGGGTCCCAGCGAGTGGGAATTGTAATCAAAAGTATGAAGATTCTCGTCAATCGACAAAAGAATTTAAAAATGAACTCCTAACGTCTCAGCTTATAAGTTACTATTCATACTCGGATTCCACTCACCAAATATTCTATATGACACAAATATCTTTCAATTTGAAAGCCAAAATAAATAAAATCTCTTAAAAAATACATTAACCCACAAAAACAAGACCTATACAAAAATAAAGGAAATGTAGCATACATTTAAAAAGATCTTTCTTTGTTTGAAGAAACGACAGAACTTCAATTAAGGGCTTACCTATGTCACAACACGCGATTAATTGACGCCGAGTGTGTGGCCTACAGGCACGTCACACATCACCAAATTTAAATACGGTTCATTGATTGCAGTAGAAACTTTTTTTTTTCGTCGGTCGCTCCGACAAAACCTCAACGGAAATACACAACCAAAATAAAATTATTCGCATTGCTGAATTTCGATATCAACATTGGTTGTCTACTTCAACCTGATATTGTATATACCAGGACCAATTTAATTGGATTGATGTAAATGACAATGGGAACTTGACAAAATAAAATAAAAAAGGAACACTCCAGGCATAAGTCAAGGTAGATAAAAAAAAAACAATTTGCGGTGTGACCCAGTTTGTAAATTTTCTGTTTTTTCTTAACAGAAGCATAACGTCCCTAATCCTTGAGGAAAATTGCATTGAATCCTCCGTCAGGATTATATATTTAATAAATTTCAACAAATATAGAATTCTCCCTTGCTGGTTGTTATAGAGGAGCTAAGGATTTCATGAACGAACTTTTCGAGCTGCTCTTTTGTCCATTAAGCCAAAAGCCATTGACCGAGTGGAGTGCTGAATAATATTTTTTTTTTGACTATTATTTAAAATTTAAAAAAAGGATGACGGACATGCAGCCCTTTCGTCGTCGATTCAGAGAGGATTTTACAACTGGATGTGGTATTTTGGGGTATCTACACTGAACGGAATCCTTTCGTTGAGACAGAATAATCGTTGATATGTAAATTAAGCAAAATTTGTCGTTGAGTTAATGAAATTATTTCATTAGTCAACGTAGAACCCATCAACGATATTTTTTTTGAGTCAATAAATATAATTTGTTAGTAAATGTAAATCGCATTTGCTGATTAATGATTTATTCGTCGGGCTTACGGTTTGATGAATTTTGATGAAGATGATATGGATATTGCAATCCAAGGTTACAGACATGGAAAGTCAGTCGGGTGGTTGGATTGAAATCCTATACTAATTCTCCACGACACCAAAGAATGTGGATATTTTGATGTATGTACGAGTAAATAAGAAATTTAATTTTTAGTTATTAGTTAAAATATCAATTTAAAAAAAATGAAAAAGTAGCTTTTTATTTAAAAACTATTTATTTAAAAAAATAGCGTTATTCGGACATGCCAACAACAGAACCTATGACAGTGTAAAAGTGTTACGGGTATATTTGATTTTTAAGTTTAAAAGTGTAATAAAGTCGAAGATTGAGAATGCTACGACTTAAAAGTGTGTTTGTATGATAGTGTGAAAGGAAGTGTAAGTGAAGTAGTATACTAGTACTAAGTAGTAGAATCATGTTTTGAGAAAAATAAATAAGGAAATCCAAGAAGCAATTGTAAGGATAACTATTTCCACAACAAAATAAAACAGTCATGGGAACATAACATAAAATGCACGACTGGATCGCACGTAGTTGCTCTTATGTAAAAGTACTTTGAAATTTAAAAATTGCTTTTTTTTTTTTTTTTTTTTTTTATAATTTACCCGTGCTCAAGGGATTATGATTACCCGTTAAATGTTTTAACACAGCGCGGGCGTGAAGTTAATGAAGAGAAAGAAGGATAGGAAAGATGTGTGGCACGATGTTCTGAGACTGTTGGTGGTTGTCTCAGATATTTTTATCTCCAGGGATGGCGGCTGAGCTAAAGCGGAGAAATGTCGTCTTATTTCTATGACGCTTATAATTCACATTATTTTATTCGTGTTCATCCTTGTTGGGCATACTAGTTTAACTCAATTACATGTTGTTAGTGTTATGCCTGAACAACATGTAATGAGTAAACCAGCAACCCATTGATGACAATTTTTAGAAAAAAATTTCGGAAAAATGGTTATTGAGGGTACCCCCCAATGAACCTTTTTTTTGTTTTGTATTTTCTTAAAAACGGTACAACCGATTTTGATCATTTTTTTTACTAAAGCTCCCCAAAAACTTGAATAGAATTGTGTATTCAAATTTTTAAAATTTCTTTTTTTTGATTTTTAAAAAAAATTTCAACATTTTTTTATTTTTCAAAACTCAATACATATTTCGAAAACCCCATGCTAGATACTTTTTAAACTTGAGACATGATGTGAGAAAAAAAAAAATTATTTTACCTAAAAATTAATGTACCCACCCTACAAATGTAAAAAAATGGTTTTCAAAAATCGCATTTTTCACGAAAACGGGGCCTAGAATTTTTTTAATTTTTTTTTTCAATTAATTTTTATGATCTTTGATTTAATAAAAAAAAATTGAAATTAAGATATTACAGCTTGTACCTAACATAGAACGATAGAACTATTTCTTTAAATTTATAATTACTCATTTTCGACAAAACGGATTTTAATCAAATTTTTTATAGAGAAGCTTCTAAAAAGTTTAAAAACATTTCAAAACTTATAAAAAAAGTATTTTATGAATTTTTGAAAAAGAAAATCATTTTTTTTTTGGAAAAATCGATATTTCAAAAACGGTTCAATATTTTTTTTGGAAATTTAATTTTTATTCGAAACATTATACAAACTTAAGGTTGGCATACCAAATTTTTTTCTTAAAAATCTTTTAAAAATTTTGTATATAAAAGCTTATTTTTTTAAGAAACCACTACAACGACTTATAATTTTGTTCTTGCATGAATTCATGTTCCCATAGCATTGTGTTTTTGTCTCTTACTAATAAAAGAATTTAAAAAATGAATTTTATCCTTATGAACAGTTTTCTCTGATAACATTCGTTTTTAAAATTCATTCATTCATAGGAGCAAGTTCGTGCGACCTAGTCGTGCATTTTATTTTTCTTTCAATTAATTTTTACGATCTATAATTTAATAAAAAAAAAATTAAGATGTTACTGACTGTACCTACCATAAAACAATTTTTTCGAATTTTGAAATTCTCACTGTCGGCATAACAGATTTTAATGAAATTTTTCTGTAGAGAAGCTCCTAAAAAGCTTAAAAAATATTGCATTTCAAGACTTTAAAAAAAAAATATTTTTTTGAATTTCTTAAAAAAAATCTAATTTTTATTTTTGGAAAATTCATATTATCGTTAGTCAAGTAGCCAACATTCGTACTTCAAAGGAACGCAAGATCGGCCGAGAAAATTGCCGCGGTCCGTGAAAGTGTACAGAAGAATCCGAGGCAGTCAATTTCTCTCTATGCATAAGAACTTGGATTTTCGCAGACTTCAACTTGGCGAATCTTGCGTCTGGACTTGGGCCTACACCCGTACAAGATCAAACTAATTCAGGAGCTCAAAGTTCATGAACATAGACAACTTCGTTTTTTCGCTGTCTGAGCTTCGGAGCGTTTGAAAGAGGACCCCAATTTTGGGCGAAATATCATCTTTAGCGACGAGGCACATTTTTGGATGAATGACTGTGTTAACAAGCAAAATTGACGTAAAATTGACAACACCAACCTAAACGAGGCTCACCACGTGATAATGCATCCTGCGATGTCATTGGCCGACGTTGGCGAACATAACACACGCCATCGCTCAAATTCAGCCGGATCTATGCTCTAGAGTCATTGCAAATTGGACTACTCAGATCCGTGCCACCGTAAAAAGTCGAGGCGGGCATATGAACAATGTCATATAAAATAATGGCATGCATGGGCATTACAAATAAAAAATAATCGTATTAACACCTCACACACAGCCTGTTTAATTCTACTTCAAAATCTACCCGCCCATATTGAAAAACCCTTTATGGTTTCTTTTTGCCAGGGAACCTCATACGAAGCTCAAATCTGAGTTTTCGCTCATGAACTCGATTCATATTTTCTAAACAGAAGGAAGTAGAGAAATACTATGTTTTCTGTGATTGATAAGAAAGTCATGGGTACATGAATGACTTTGAATAAAAAAAAACAATCTAAGAGGGAGATATGTATGAACGTTTAAAGTCGGAAATGAAATGTAGACGTTTAGAAAATAATTTTCCATAAATCTGCAAAATATTTTATCAGTTTTTTAAGGAAATAAATGAAGAACACAACATTTTTCAAGGTCAATTTTGTGCAGTTTTTATTTTTATCTTTTTAAGAAATGGGTTTCATATTTTAAGGAATGATCGAAATTATTAATTTTGATTCCCCAAATCTTTATTAGTACCTTCATGTATATCAGTTAATAAGTCTTGAGTACATTGTTACATTTTTTTCAATGAATTTTCTTGCTTATCATAGGCTTCTGTTAAGAACATGTATGATTTATAATTGACGATGCAGGAAGGCCATAACCCTTAAAGGCTGTCTCAACTATTAATAGCAAATATAAGTTTCTATCTTTGCAAGAGGTCTTTTGTCCACAAACGTTTCAATGTGTCCCCTAAACACATATCTCCATTCGTATTCCCAAGTTGATCTTTAAGTTTTTCGAATTAAATTCTCAGCCTAAATACTCTACAAAAACAAACTGACCCTTCACACCAACATTCACATGGAATGAATGTCTGCAACAGACCTACGAGTATGTGTACCTAGCCATCAATCGTTATTCAAATGCAATAAAATATCTCCAGTCCCCTTCTGTTATGCCACAGGAAATATTCTTCACAGATCTTCATTGAGATTAATACTTCAATTGCTCACGATAACCATATTTCCCAAAACACCATCAACCATCATCATCAGTCAGGCTATATGATAATCCAAGCCCAAAGGCACCCGGCCCGCATGATGGAACATCTTCGATAGAAATAAATAGCACACGGTGTGTGCAACGATTCCAACATCATCCAGCAATAGAAACAACAACCAAACCATCTGCCACTTTGACCCAATAATTTCCACATCCGAAACAGAAACATAAAAATAGTTACACTTCTGGAACACTCAAAGAGAAGAGCCTACTAGGTAATGCTTTGCAAACATGGATACACTTTACACCAGACATAGATTCAAAACTCAAAGATCGACTTCTGCCCACTTGGCGTGGCGGCCGACGCGGCGCGGCGCACAGTATTGTGGCGAGAGGTTGTATTGATGGTACTTCTGGAGAGAGCACATTTCTGGTTGGATTTGTTTCTGGGGCAAACAGGAGAGATTTATACGGGATGGAAATTCAGGGAAGCATATGCAGAAACAACCAGCAACCAACCGACCGACCAAACGGCTATGTGTATTCAAAGACGGCAAGAGTCTACGATACAACCAAATCTACGACACGACGACGACGCCAACGGCCAACGGTGTGGGAGGAAGCAGCATGCATGCCATGCAAATCTTCTTTTTAATTTGAATTTTTATTTTTACTTCTTTCAGAAGATGCGGGTCGAATGAATAATTCACCTATAGCTTGTGCTCTCCAGAGTTCTGTCGGGGCTCGGGACTCAAAAGATACAAAAAACAAAAAAAAAATGTTGTTCGTGTCGCTCGTATGCGCGTGCCTGGTGTGAGGTGAAATCGATGAATTTATTAGAAGAAGCGACTTGCCTACGCATAATAATAATTGTCAAATGGTGGAAGAACAAGCTGTCTCACCGGAAGTGTTAATTTATGGGAAATCAATTTGCTTCATCACGTTTGAATATATGTACATATACTTGAAGTACAAACCGGAAGTTGGAAATAAAGAAAAGAAAGAAAGAAAAAGTTTTCAAATATGTAGATATGCAATATCGGTCGAACAACTGTATCTCTATCTCCATCTTTTTTTTAGACGCGATAAAAGGGTAAATTGAAAGATATGAGGCGTCAATAACGCAGATGGGCGATTAATTTTTGAAAAGGTTTTCATTAGGATTTCAGAAAGTGATACATCATGTTGCATGCTTATCGAATTTCTAGCGCTCCGGAAAGTGGGGCCAAATCTGTGCCATTGGGGAAAAAAATCTCAAAGTACGAGTTATATTGTTTTATTTCTATTTACACCCGTTGAATCGAATGGTACCGTCCGTCTTATGAGTTGAGCCAATGGGAAGTTATGGGTTTTGCGATATAGCTAGGGTTTTGGACTAGGTTCAGTTAAAGATTATATACTCTCTCATTTTCTCATTTAAAATACTTATGTCAATGTATTGTAAGCGTAAGATGCAATCTTGAGTCAACTGACAGATTAGATTGTAAGTTAGTTTTAAGAATGATGGATTAAAGTACAGGCTTAAAACAGAATTGTGTTATTATTGAAATATATTAAAAGGCTTTTAACTTACCAGTACATTTTACTCTTATTTCGGCGCTCCCAGAGAGTGTCATGACTCCTCCTGTACTTGAGAGAGCAAACGATTTTATGTGAAAAATCTGCTTTCGCACTCGTACAGTTGCAAAAGTATTGAAAGATCTCGATACACACAAATCTGCTAGCCCGGATAGTATACCTTTTATTGTTCTGAAAAGGTCTTCAACGCTGGGAAAAAGCAGTTCGTACGCTTTTTCATCCGTCTTACTCTCCCGGTCACTGTCCGAGTGGATGGAAAACAGGGGTGCCAACACGTAACTTGAAACAATCGAGTCTAGTCGATGTAATCGAGTATAGGGAGTTCCTTATTTGATTCAATCGAATCGAAAACAATCTGCTGATCATAAGAAAGAACTGCCTATTGTATCGACCTAACTCGATCGTATCAAGTTACGTGCTATGGTCCCAGTGTTTGTTTAGCCTCCCCGTAATTAAGGCTATTCTTCTGCCTTTTCTAACTGTTGTCCAATTGCACTTGGATCCAATCTTTCCGGGGTCATGGAAAGGCTGATAAATTTTCAGCTCAAGAAATATCTTGAAGAACAGAAGCTCCCCAATGACCTGCAGTTTGGGTTTCTTAGCAATACTCACTGGTGATCTGATAATATAACTCACCGAACAGTGACATAAAAGTCTACGTCGTTTTGGAGACAGTAAAATTATTGCACTTGATGCTTCAAACGCATTTGAGAGTTTGGCATTAAGTTTGCTCAAGCTCTGTTGATAAATCTCTTCTTCGTTGGATTGGAAACAACCTTTTGAACCGCTCCAGTTATGTTGGACAGTTTTAAGTATGAAATTCATAAAATAAATGCTGCTGTGCCACAGGGCTCCGTTTTGTCTCCTACTCTCTTTATGATATTCATCCAATGATCTTTTGTCTTAAACTTTCAGTTCAATAAATTAATTCTCTGACGATAGTACTCTCAGCTTCTCATATTGGTTTTCAGATCATCATCCTTGTCCTTCGGATGTGGAACGATGGCTGATGATTAACTCATTAAATTCTGATCTCGATAGCTTTGTTAAATAGGGAGCTAAAACCCGTGAACAATTTAATGCTTCATAAACTTACTGTTGTCTTCCGTCGTTGAAGCTTTTTTTCGAGTTCACACGCGCTCAAGGGTTTGTTGATAGACTCTTATAATATTAAACACACAATGATCTATGGAGAAATTGAAATATGGGGGGAGGGTAAGGAAGTGTCAATGAATATTGGTCTTGGATGTTTGCAAATTGAAATGAAAAGAAAAAACAGTGCCGGACAAATTATTCCATAATTGTGTTTGACGTATTTGAGGGTACGTCCAAAATTAGGTTAAAGACTGAACTGATGAGCATTTCTAGAGAAACGGGTGTTCCGGTGAGCTGATTGAGGGGGGAATGCAGCTGTCTACTAGGAGTTAACATTGCTTATGAAAAAAACAAAAACAATGAAAGACATGAAAGAGTCCGACGGTGTTCAAGAGATGGGAATGAATCCATGATAGCTCTGATGTTTTCTATCAGTTTTAACGCTCTGTTCTGAATTCTATCCAATAAATGGAGAGAAAATTGTGCTGCACCTGCCCAAAGGTGTGAGTTTTACTCGAGTTTTGGACATATAAACGCCTTATAAATGGTAGCCAGATCAGAAGGGGTGAAAAATTTTTGGCGGTTTCGAGAATGTGGTCATTCCATCGAAGATCGTCGGTGACACACATACCGACTACTGAGAGCTTTTCGGCTTCTTCGATGCAAGTATCATTCAAAGATAATGGCTTAAGGAGTACATTTTTCTTCAACGACAATGGACAGCCTTGAGTTTTCGAAGCATTAATCTCCACACGATTTAACAATGCCGTGAAGATTTGTGTTTTATTAGCTTACCATACGATACTGTTGCAATTCGACTTCCTAAGGTGAGGTTAGGTTAAGGTTTCTGCTGACCGGAAAAGGACAACACACTTAGACCAATATTTGGTCCGTTGTGATACCACTAGATTTCAAAAATCACCCTTTCTCGTTAAACCATTTTGAGCTAACAATGAAGCGTTTGAGACAGTGAATGTCAGAGTTATTTAGATCACTAGGATCGTTATAGTAGTAGTCTCCTAAGTGGAGTCTACGTCCTTGTGCTACGGCAGGACAAGAACATAGAAGGTGAGGAACTAAATCCTCTTCTTCTTCATTCATGCAGCTTATGCAAAAATTATTTGCAGGAACTCCAAGACGGAAAGCATGTCTTCCTATTGGACAGTGTCCAGATGGACGTGAATTTGAGAACTAGTATGAGAAGAGAGGGTAGAATCGTCGGCAAAACTATGAAGTCGATTAGATTGGATATTGTTTTTATGTTGATCTATACTGACTGACCCCAAGATGGCGGAGTCATTTTTAAAATACTGTTAAGTATATGTACTTTATTTACGTCTTGCAGTGGAGGAAAATAACGCCTAATTCTATAACATACTGGGCCAATTTTGGACCCCACTAATCCCAGAGTAAATATTGCTTCAATCTAACGCAACGCTAACTACATAGTACTAGATTTCATTTTTTTTTTTTTTTTTTTTTTTTTTTGTATAATTAGCCCGCACTCAAGGTGTTATGAATACCCTTATAATGGTTTAAATACCACAGCCCACATTCTAAGGACAAACATTATTTGTATGTATTTCTATTCTCTCGCCTTTGAACTTCACTTTCCAAAAGTAAAATTGCTCAGTGTGAACTGCCCAAAGGGATTACCATCGACTTCGTCACACACTAACTAAAACTGACCACAACAATTTGACAGATTATAAATACCCAAGCGAACACGAACAATCTACAAAATTATTATCAGTGGTTGTGATTAAAAATTAAAATAATTCTTGTACAGTTTTTTTTTTTTGAACTTTTATGTAGAAAAACGAATTCGGTAAAAGGTTTCCCCATTAGAAATAAAAAAAAAATCCGTTTTTCATATCAGCGGAAACCAACCATCAACCACATCAAGTTTTCGATTCATTTATCAGAGGAGGAATTGCGCGCCCGTATCTTTACACCACTTTGATATGATGTTCCACAAAGCAGCCATAACAATTCCAATGAAAACAAACAACAACAAAAAGTAAAAAAAACATTCGAGTGATTTAATTAAAACAAGGAACAGAGGGCCGGCCGGTACTACAGCCGTCACTCAGTCTAACACAAATATTCGATATGATATTACAGTGCCAGCTCCATAAGGGCGTCAACCCTTCCACTTAAGTGGGTTCTTCATTGGTAGGGCGCTCTGTTGGAATTGAATTTATTTCGAAAAGAAAATGTTGGGGGTCCAAAACTTAAATGGAATATTATCAAAAAGACAGGACAGAAAAATATATGTAAATGTTCAAAAAATCTGATTCAATCTAAATTTTGTTTTCCAAATCCAGAAAAATTCAATGTGACTATCATGTCAACACCTTCGACCCAGCACTGTGATATTATTTTAAATAAAAAAATATATATATTTTATTGACCGTTGAGAGGATGCTGGTTGAATGCAGCCTACATTTGTCGATTCGAATAGAGCGGCAGCTGCTCTCTTGTCCGTCCGTTTGTTTCACTCATGTTCATATATAATGTATCTTTTGAAAGTTTTATCAAATAAACAATAGCAATCTAAATGAAAATTAAATTAAGGCAGGCAATTTAGATATCACTACCTATCATGTAGAATATTGCGCGGTTTGAATATGCTTGACAAGTTGCTGAAGCCGACTGACGTGTGTGTGTGAAAATTACTAGCTGGATGGGTGCGTGGGTTGGTTGGTTGGTTCTGAACGCTACCGCTACGTGCGATATTCGAACAAATGGCTTGGTATATTTGTTGGTTGGTGTTGCCTAGATCTATTACAAGTGATTTAATTAAAGATGAATTGATTCAATTAGAAGATTGGTAAATTGATAGTGACATGTTTTTGATTTTTTAATGTTTCTTGTTTAATTTTGTACGTGTAAACATGAGTTCTGCGATTTCTATCTAAGACACACGAAAAGAATTTTAAGGGTATTAAAATAGAAATAGGTGTGACATAAGTCTATGTTAGGAAAATTTTTAACTTTAGGTCTTTTTCAAATCTTTAAAAATAGGGTTTCTTAGTAAACCAACAACGATGCTTGATTCGTTTTCTTGCCTCAAAGTAAGAGACATATGTATATGTACGTATACGTATATATCCCGAAATTTTGCCGGCCTTTTTTTTTTTTAAACAGACTGTATGTGACCAATGCCAGTGCCATAAAGCACAATTTCAGTAGATGTGGGTGAGATTCCATACCTGTTCGATTTTCCCAATGCGGTTTGTCATTTACTTTTTACATTTTATGTATATGCGGGTGGTCTTCTAGATTTATGTTGATCTATCCGCTACTTAATTTCTTCCAAATAAATACAAAGTAAACGCAAAATTTTAATTCCCAAGCTGAGGGAAAACACATATTACTAAACACAGACTACTACTAAGGATTTCTCACGTCTTGAGAATAAAGTTTGTTTCGAAATAGGAAAAGTCGAGGAAATCACTGTTGGAAAAAGATCTTTAATTAATATCTCTTCTTAAAAAGGAACATTGTTTCCCTTTAAAATCTCGAAAGAAAGTATTATAACAAGAACATTGCCATCATCTCAGCTAGCCAAGTTCTACTCAAAGCACTAAGCTCGTATAAAATCAGCTCTAAATAAGTGTGGGAGTGCAAAAACAGGCTAGACGAGCTTGGCAAACAGAATAGGGTTACAATTCACTGGGTACCTGATAGTCACGTGGGTGTTCATGGAAACGGAGAGGCAGACTTCTTAGCAAAAATAGACGTATCAACCCCTTAAACAGGGCCTCAGAAATATTGCGGAATAGGACAAAAATGACATTAAACCCAAAATTAAACAAGAAGAGAAGCAGATCAAAGAATTGAAAAGAGCTTCATAACTACAACCAGCAACGTTTCACAAACTGCATAAACTTAAGAATAACCTAAGAATAAAAACGGGTATCCTAACTGGACACTGCGAACTTAGAAGACAACTAGGTTTACTTAATGTGGTAAGCTGTGCCACATGTAGATTCTCCAACATACACGAGGAAACACCGGGTCACATACAAGGAAAATGTTGTCCACTCATGCACTAAGAGAAAAACCATCTGGGACAATACCAGGTGAAAGAGAGTATTATTTCTGAAGGTACCCAAATACTAAGAGCAATAAATTTGGCGGAAGAACTATAAGATAAGCAAGCGCATCCATATTCAAGTGGGGGCACAATTGATCTCCAGGTCGCAGTGTAATACCCTAATACATACATAATTTATTCATTCATAAAGAAGGCAAGTCGTAGCGGGAAGTTGCTTGGCAACGCCCAAAAGGAGATTTAGACATGCTGAGCTGAAGCTGTCCTTTTACCAATTCTGTCACCACAAAATAAGGTGAAAAGGATTAGTTAAAAAGACCACTCAAGTACCAAAGTTCATGAATCTTACAATTTTAAGACGTTGTTTTTATAAAGCTCAATTTTGTATTTAGAAGAGTTACTTTAAAAATTGACAAAGCTTACAAAATCCACCTTAAATTCTTCCTAAGGTAATGCTTTTGTTTTGCAGAAAATGATATGTTAGTCACAGTGTTCATGAACTTGAGCTTAAATTCAGAGAGATTAGTCAGAGGTAAAAGAAATATATTAATAATTTGATTCTTTGAAATCGTGATCAGTTGGAAATTAGATGAGTTAAGGGTTAAGTCATTGTTTGATTGCTAGGAGGTCTTCATTTATTTATCAAATTAGATCCTCTTGTAAGTCGATTTGACTAGGCAAATATATTTTCACATCATTAGCGAACGAGTATATCAAAGGATTCAAACAAACATTTGACATTTGGTAGACCCTTAATAAAAAATACCAAATAAGATAGGTCCCAAAATTCAGCCTTGTGGAACTCACATCGCAGACTTATAGTTTGAAAAATCATTTGATCAACCTTTATCCTCTAGCTTCTCCTAAAATGTCTTTGAAAAATCTAGGAACAGAGTACGGTCTCATTGTGCATGTTATCTTCAATCCTTATCACCAAGGACCTCATCATGATAATAGTAGTTTGGCAATTATGATATGAACGGAAACCAGATTGAGGTAGGAACAATAAATTAAATCTATCAAAGTGACAAGAGATCAGTGTTGCCGAAGCTTAAAGAACGGGGATAATCTAATCTAACTTCTAGCAATTGGGAAATGATGAAAATATTATACAAAATGTCTAAAAAAAATATGTTTACGTGTTTACCAGCTTCTGAACTCTTTTCAAATCTTCCTCTCTCTCTCTCGCGATAGCATGTAATGGATGATTTATATTCCCAATTTTTCAAAAAATTAAAAAATAAAGTAGTTTTCAAACTACGGTGCCGTTCTTTAAGCCCCAAGTTTTTTGGAAGCTTACTCTACGAACTATATCACCACTATAATTCCGATTTTCTTCACAACTTCATGGAAGATCGACAACTACCACTTAATCAATTCAAGGAATTATATTTTACTATCAACGACTATAGCAACGCCTTCTATAAAAGCTGTCACTGAGACACCTGCTCCAATCGTAAAGCCTTTGGTTAACATCCCATTCCACCTCATAATTCCATAGGTGAAGTCGAATCTTGAGAATATTCATCATAGGGATACTTTCAGATCTTCATTCTTCAGTCCCATTTACGATTTGGAGTTCCTCAGGGTAGTCATTTAAGTCCACTGCTCTTTGTCTTGGTCATAAACGACGTTCGTTAAATCATAAATAGTCCAAACATTCTATTACTTGAGATGGCAGTTCATACGGACGTCAAAATTACTTAGTTTCGTTGTTTACATGGTGCGATAATAATTTCTTAAAACTTAATATCTTGAAATGTCAGTTCCTGGATTTCTGTTGTAAACGTCTAGAACCAATTCGTGACGTTATTTGTTTCCTCGAACTTTTTATGCTTATTCATAGAATTATCTGTTAAAAGATTAACGTTCGTTCTGATTCTTGGTTTAAAAAAACCCTGGACTAAAGAATTCTATTGCTCTTATCTCTTATGTTATAAAATCCTCCCACATCAATTTTATGTTCGAGAGAAAAAAAAATAAATTAGAGGCCACCACCGGGTCGAAGAGAACTCTCAAGAAATCTCACATCTAGTCCGAACTGCTAAGCTCAGAAATACTTTTCATGAGGGGAAATCTTATTTAGAGGATTTCTTACTTCTTCCAAAGAGGCAGTACCCCTAAAATTTTTTATTTATAGGTGACAAAGGCTCATGTACGAACCCAGACTTGCGGCAAAGTCAAAGTCTTTAAGCGAATGTTAAAATTATGAAATGAGAGTATTACTAAAATTGGTTGATAACCGCCGGCATAAACGAAGGCACTTACCATTTAACTAAGGGGGTTTACGTATAAACAAGAAACTTTCCCCACACCGGCAAACTTTAGCCACAGTATCATAACACATATTCCCTTAGAAGAACTTCAGGGAACATTTATCCGCTTAGTCGTAAGGGATCTCTTTGTGAGGATCACTATCACACTAGTACGATCGGCTTATATAAATTAACTTAAACCATTAGGTAGACGTCGCAAAATTGCTGAAATTCGTGCACCAATTCGATATTGTTTCCATTGATTCTTTTTCACTATTTGAATTGATTTTTATCAACCACGTTGCTTTGAAACTGTCCGACTGTTTCGTTTGTCTTAACATCACACTCACTTTGGCCGTTTGAACCAATTTCTAGAATACTTTGCATGACCAACTATGCACAATACATTTTTGACTTCAACTTGAGTATGTTAAAAAAATCTCCTTCTAATTTATTGCCCCTCGAAATACGAGTGATTCTTAGTTTTACCAGAGTTGCTAAGCTTCATATTTGCTATTTTCACATATGTCAAAAATATTTCTTCAGTAAATCTAGAGTTTACAAAGGATATACATTTACTGAAAGTTGACACTAATAATTATCTTCTATTGACAAAATGAACCAAAGTACGAATATAAGCCAGAAAGAGAAAGGCAATCATGTCCAGCCCAGGGGTGCACTTTTTCCAGCAACACATTTACGGATATGTTTCTTCTCTAAATTAATTTTTTTCATTTCGAAAATCGTGCCGCATAGTTATTTTTCGAAATGCATTCCGACATAGATTTCAGTGGAATTCAGTAGATAAATAAATGTAAAATTTTGTTTAGATTCACTGTGCCTAAACATGGCAGTGGAATTAACTTAGTGTTTACATTTATTTAACTGGCGGCCTTCTTTTCCAACGATAGAGTGTTTGATTGCTTTTTGTTTTTGTTTGATTTAGGAAGGGGGCTCGGTTCGGTTGAATTTTTCGGGAGGATGAGATATCACTTCTTAAAACAAAAGTTTATATGGAATTTTAAATGAAGTGGAAATATGATAAACATCCAAGGAATTTTAAGAATTTAAAAATATATCAAGCTCATTAGACAAAGAAACGAGACTAACAATTATATTTACAAAGATTCTGTGCTTTAACTTGCCATGATCTTTAAATATGTGAGAGAATAAAGAATTTGAATATTTTAAATGGAAAGTCACTAAAAAGTTGACAGTATCATTTGTATATTAAAAAAAAAAATAATCAATCACACAAATTGCGATATAGATGCAGGCAGACATGTTTTATCGTATTTCACTAAAAACGTGCTAAAGAACTCGTTACTTTGGTTATAGTAAAAATTGACTAAACATAAGATAAGAACTCAAGGAAACATCAGTTTTCAATTACAACATCGGTTCGTGCTCACATGATCCGAAAATTTTGACCAAAAGTACTGGACGAAGAAATTGTATAATAAAGACAAGGTACGGAAGTGCACATTCAGAAAAGTGTGCCTTATCGAATAAGTAACGAGCACGGTCGTGAGTTGTTAGCTGGTGTGGGTTTTTACTTTGGTCACGCATACGAATGGTCGATTCATGTGATACTCACCAAATGTACGTACTCCGATAAGTGTGACAACGAAAGTGCACACTCTTGTGCGTGAGTTGAAAATTAGTTGATTAAATGACTCGTGAGCGATTTTTATAAGTTGATATGAATATACCTTTTATATGTTAGACAAAACAACTCTAGGGAAAGTCGAGAAGATTAAAAAGGATGTACCGATGCAAATTGTATTCGAATTTCTGTATACCAAAATCAGAGGGAAAAACAGAGCTTTGTCTTGCATTCCACATTCGCGTAATGCTGCTAAAGAAAGAATATCTGTAGTTAACAGAAGGTTTGAAATTAGGATCGAGGGTAAATTGATGAGCATTTTTAAAGGCGCGGATATTAATGTTGAACTGTAATGGGATGAATGCAACTGGCTATTTCACTAGATCACTGTATATTTATATTAAGGACACAAAAAAAAAAGAAGAGCGGATGGTGTTTAAGGTACTAGTACGGTCTAGACCGCCAAAAAACGCACGATTTTTGGGAATTTTTTTTCTCGGAAACTTTATTAGGTAATAACTTTTGTTTTTTTTTAATAATGAATACAAGCCTCAAGAGTACATAAAAAATTGTTTTTTTTTTTTAATTTTCGAATTTTGGCCGAATCCGGAACCTTTTTTTTAATTTGAACGATAGCTTCAAAATACCTTAAAAATTATAGCAAAGCTGGCTGAGAAGATGTAAATATAAAGCATTACAAAAAAAAATGCACGACTGGGTCGCACGAACTTGCTCCTATGTAATAGACTAGGAATTCTAAAAACGAATGTTATATAAATATACTAGAGAAAATTGTTCATAAGAATAACATTTATGTTTTTAAACTCTTTAACTAGTACGAGATAAAAACAGAATGCTATGTAAATATGAATCTATGCAAGAACAAAAATTATAAGTCGTTGTAGTGGTTTCTTAAAAAAATAAGCTTTTATATAAACAATTTTTTAAACATTTTTAAGAAAAAAATTTGGTACGCCAATTTTAAGTTTTTATTATTTCACGAATGAAAATCAAATTTCCAAAAAAAATATTGAGCCGTTTTTGAGATATCGAATTTTCCAAGAAAAAAATGATTTTCAAAAATTTAAAAAAATATTTTTTAAGTTTTGAAATGCGATGTTTTTTAAACTTTTTAGAACCATCTTTATAAGAAATTTCATTAAAATCCGTTATGTCGATAAATGAATAATTCAAAATTTAAAAAATGGTTCTATGGTAGGTACAAGCTATAATATCTTAATTTCAATTTTTTTATTAAATAAAAATCGTACAAATTGATTGAAAGAAACAAAATTTTATCAAAATTCTAGGCGCCGTTTTCGAGAAAGATACGATTTTTGAAAACCATTTTTTAACATTTGTATAGTGGGTACCTTTATTTTTAGGTAAACTAATTTTTTTTCTCACATCTTGTAGATTATTATTGAGAAACTTTTATTTATCAAGTTTTAAAAAAATCTAGCATGGGATTTTCGATATATTGAGTTTTGAAAACAAAAATTTTGATTTTTTTTAAATCCAAAAAAATTTTTGTTGAAAATTTGAATATGTACATAATTCTAATCAAATTTTTAGGGAGCGTTTGCAAAAAAAAAATATCAAAATCGGTGGTACCGTTTTTGAAAAAAAAACAAAAACAAAACAAAATGGTTCCATGGGGGGGGGGGGGGGGTATACTCAATAACCACTTTTCGGAAATTTTTTTCAATGAATTTAAATGAATTTTTTGTATTTTTAATTTTTAAATCCGTCGAACAGTTTTTAAGAAAAAAAAATATTTATAAAATTTCGAAAAAAATTCATATGGCAGGTACCGTTATTTTTGGTCTTAAAAAAAGAAAAAATCTCGTGGGAGGAAAAAACTAAAATACTATCTACCAAGTTTAAGGAAAATCGGCCCAGCCATTTAGGCTGTAGTAGACAGACAGACAGAATTGCGAGACCCACTTTTTACTTGCGACTTATAGGTACATACTATAAGGCAAGTTAAGCATTCGGAAAAAAATCGAACTCGAGATTTTGATCAAAGTTGACATTACGATGATAGCGAAGACTAATAAAGTGGGTCTCGCAATTATGTCTGTCTGTGTGTCTGTCTGTCTGTCCGTTCGATTGCAGCTAAACGGCTCGGCCGATTTCCTTCAAACTTGGTAGATATGGGTTTTAATTTTTTCCCCCCGGATGATTTTTGATTTGATTTTTTAAGACCAAAAATAACGGTACCTGCCATACGAATTTTTTTCGAAATTTTATAAACATTTTTTTTCTCAAAAACTGTTCGACAAATTTTAAAAACAAAAACACAAAAAAATTTCATTTAATTAAAGCTAGGTATTTGTTGAAAAAAATTTTCAGAAAAATGGTTATTGAGGGTACCCCCCATGGAACCATTTTTTTTGTTTTTGATTTCCTCAAAAACGGTGCAACAAATTTTGATAATTTTTTTTTTTGCTAAAGCTCGCCAAAAACCTGAATAGAATTGTGTACTCAAATTTTCAAAAAAAAATTTTTTGGAGCTTTAAAAAAAACTTCAATGTCTTGATAAATAAAAGTTTTTCAATATAATCTACAAGATGTGAGAAAAAAAAATTATTTTACCTAAAAATAAAGGTACCTACCATACACATGCTAAAAAATTAAAAAAAATGGTTTTCAAAAATCGTATCTTTCTCGAAAACGGTTCCGAGAATTTTGATAAAATTTTTTTTCTTTCAATTAATTTTTACGATCTTTAATTTAATAAAAAAAAAATTGAAATTAAGATATTACAGTTGTACCTACCATAGAACCATTTTTTCGAATTTTGAACATCTCATTATCCACATAACGGATCTTAATGAAAAGTCTAAAACATATTGCATTTCAAAACTTTAAAATAAATAATTTTTGAATTTAAAAAAAAAAAAAATTATTTTTTCTTCTTTTTGAAAATTCGATATCTCAGAAACGGCTCAATATTTTTTTTTTGTCAATTTTATTTTTATTCGAACAATAATAAAAACTTTAAATTGGCGTACCAAAATTTTTTCTTAAAAAGCTTTGAAAAAGTTTGTACATAAAAGCTTTTTTTTAAGAAACCACTACAACGACTTATAATTTTTGTTCTGGCATAAATTCATATTTGGATAGCATTATATTTTTGTCTCTTACTACTAAAAGAATTTAAAAAATAATTTAATCCTTATGAACAGTTTTCTCTAATATCATTCGTTTTTAAAATTCCTAGAGCAAGTTCGTGCGACCCAGTCGTGCATTTTATTTAGTCTTCGTTATCATCGTATAATGTCAACTTTGATCAAAATCTCGAGTTCGATTTTTTTTCCGAATGCATAACTTGCCTTATAGTACGCATGTATAAGTCGCAAGTAAAAATAGTGTTGTTTAAATTTACCCCGACTATGGGTTTAGTTGTTACATAGACCGCGGTGCAGGCCATCATCGGCATCTATACAATCGACCAAATTTTTCATCGACCAAAAGATACATTTAGTATCGAACACGTAAAGCAAGAACAAAACACATGAGTGAACCCTTTTCTCCACAACTCTGGTGAGGGCTTGGAACTTTTATTATATTTTTGAATTTTGAATGCCTAACCAAAATCATTCTAGATTTTGTTCACAACGGTCAGTTGAAGTTGGTAGTTTTAACACGTTTTAACTTACCCCGAAAAAATGGTACAACTAGCCCCACTCTCTTTTTTATGTATCCAAATATTCAAATATAAAATCAAAATCTTTTTTGTATTCTTTCCTTCCAAGCTGAACACGGCTTGGACGTATCTATAATTGTTTTTATTTTTTTTTAATAATTTTGTCAGTACATACGTTTAACATTAAAGCGTCATCCTTCAATGAAAAATCTTTTTTTTTTATTTTCAAAAAAAAAATGCATATACAAAATTGAGAACTTTTGAATTCGGGAAGATTGTTTATTTAGATAGACTAACATAAGACTTGTAAATTCTAATTGAACTTTTGTGTTGACATGGGTATCTCAGTTTTCAATAAAATTGACTCAGTTAGCGGCCCTCATTTAAATTAAATTATGAAATTATCTCAGTTTACAGCTTCAACGAACACTGAAAGCGAATAAATTGTTGAAATTAATTGTAATCCGTAAACGGTGTTTAAACTTGTCCTCTGAAACTTGCAATTCCAAAGTTTAAACAGCAAACTACCTATTCATATACTACAACAAGTTATTAACAAAAAAAATTGCAATTTTCATCTAAGATTGAATTATATTTTCTGCAGAAGAAAAAATAAAAAACAACAATTTAATGGATAGTTTCCGATTCAATGTTCTCATAATTCGCTTTTAATATCGTTAAGCACTGACTCAACCACACTTCAAAGCTGCACCACAACACCACCGTCCGGCGAATAGCCAAATCATCTTGAGTTAAATTTATACTCGCGCCTTTTTCTTCACAGTTCAGTTCAGGGTTGGATTTAAGGAATTTCTTCGTTTGGATAGGTGGGGCTCTGTAAATGACATCTTCACATAAATCGTCAGCTCTCTTTCAAAATATGAAAGTGTCACATTTAACGAAAAGGAACATTTTAATGTATTTCAGATAAAAAAAAATAATGATTTCAAATATGAATGCCTCTTAATTCTATAGTGATTCTTTTAGACTCTATCAACTACTTTTTAAAAAACAAAATTAGTTTCAGGATTTTTTTTTATTATTTTTATGGCGATTTTTTGTTGCATTTTTGACTTACGAGGTCTTGAAAAAGAATACGAAAATATTTGAAAAAAATACGAAAATATTTAAAAAAAAAATAATACGAAATTATTTAAAAAAATATACGAAAATATTAAAAAAAATTAATAAATTATATTATATATTAAAATCATTTGTAGGTTCCTATAAGTCATGTCATACACAAATTTTAAGCAAAAATCTTTTTTGAGTGGAAAAAAAGGCGAGGTAAATTTGACTATTAAAATTTTTGAAATTCGAATATAAGAACAGATTTGTGATGGGCTCTAGTTCTTGCTCACAGCTTTGTATATTACTTTTCGTCAAATCCGGCACTGATTTCACCCGACTAATGTTCGTACCGGTTCCATCGCAAACTATACAATCTCACTCTTTAACCACTTACAATATCACCAGAACATGCACAGCACCCCTTCTTTCGTAATATAACAGCAGCATTAAAGTGGATTTAAAGTAACACTGAATCCGTGTTCGTCCTCTCTCTTTCTTGCTGCCATGCTTCCCATGCTTAATAGGCACCCTCGCGCGCCCAAACCCATGTCTCACTACCATCAGTTTTAAAAAGGTGCACTGGAGAGAGAGAGACAGCGAGGAGGAGGGGACGCGACAGATTACACCAAAATTACACTCCCTATTTTCAGTGGATTAGTTGTTGCACAATAGAACGGCTTCAAGTGGACTTCCCAAGTGCTGTTACTCGTAGCTGTGTTACATACTCTTCTTCGACTCTTTTTAAACAAAATTGGACCAAGTCTTAAGACCAGGTCGACATCATCATCGTCCCCAAGGGATTAAAAGCAAAGAGACAGAAAATAAATACATTTTTTTTAGCTTGCCAACGCAGCAGTTTATTCAGGTTAAGATTATTTAATTAACGTAATTTTATTGAAGTCGCGGGACAGTTTATCTAGTTGTAAGGTAAGTAAGTAAGAAATGTCTTCCTTTGAATGTCTTTTATATGATTGTCAGATACCCTTAGAAAATGAAGACATTAAGTGCAAAAGAAAACTAAATCACGACTAAAAAAAGTTTAAAAATAAGTAACGATTGGAAAGTAGGAAAATGTAGGTTGGGAAGTTTGTCAACATTAGAACTTATTCCGAGGTGAAAATATAACCCACAGGGTTGAATATTTTCGTGTCAATATATCCCATGTGTGACCGGCAAACTTTAGCTCAGAATAATATATCCCCTTGAAGAAATTTGGTTCATCAGATTTATCTCATGCAAATTTGGATGAAGCCCAAAAGGCCCTGCATCATCCATCTATGAGTCATTTTCATAGAGGAATATATTTTTGCTGGACAGACCTTTCGAAGTCCGTATGGAATTTTAACGTTAAATCACAGAATTGCAGAATTGTGATATTTAAAACCAATGAATCATTGGCTGGTTATTTTGCACCTCTGTGCAGATATGTAATATTACCTGGCATTTTTTTTATTAAGTTGAAGTTATGCAGTATGGCAATTAATTTTTGTCTTGTGTACATACCCGTACATTATATAGTTCCCACTACAACATCACTTCGAAGGATCTCTTTGATTCATCTTGTTTATTTTTCAAACCAAACTCATCTCTCTTTGACAATTTTGTCCTCATTACTAATACATATAGCAAGGATGTTTTCTTTTTTTTTTTTTTTGCTGTTGTTGTTGTATTTTAGTTTAACGACCCACATTTCCCCCTTTAAGTCTGCTTATTCAGTGCAAATTTTATTTCCCTGAGCACATATACGTACCACAATTTCAGAGCCAACAATATAGTTCTTTGGTAACAGGTCGCGCAAAGGGTTGACAGGTAATACTCCTATCCAATTGGTGTAAAAAATATCTCACCCTCAGATTCAACCCCGGACTTCTCACACACAACCTGTAACGACACTTTGACGTTTAGGCAGCAACCGGTGTAACTACGTTTATAAAAAAAAATATACACAACTAGATCGCACGAACTTGCTTTTGTGGCTCAAACCGTTAGGTGGCGCTAGACATTGAAGATTTAAGGCAATGAATTTATAGCCATATTTTTTGAGAAAAAGAATAGCCAGGTCAGCAAATTTTAACACACAACCTACAACAAAACCAAAAGTGAATATTAATCAGGCAGGCAATCAGAATGAACATAAAGTGAATTAAAATTGTTGAAATGTTGAGAGTTTAGATGGCGCTTTATTCAATTACAGACAAATGTGAATAAGGCACTGATTTTGACATCAAATGTCATTGAATTTTTTCATGATCACCAATTTTGACTTTTAAATTAATATAATATTATATAAAATTGATTCTGACTTTTTTGAATCTGCATTTATGCCAATATGTATGGAAGAGCACATAATTCAAATGACCGTCTCTTCTTCACTGACAATGATTCACCGCCTAGGCTTCGCTGGTGATGACTTGCGGCGTTATTGCGGCAATAGTATCTTGAATGTCGGCATCGAGCTCGACCTAAGGACTTCACGTAGCTCCAGAGAAATTAATCGAGTGGTATCAAGTCGCATAATTGCAGCGGTCAATTTTTGAACGCTGGCCGTAAGATGACCTAGTTGCCAAATTTCCCCTTCACAACTTGGGGAGTTATGTCGCTTGGATGGCGTCTTGGGACCACATCTCTGAAATATCGATCTTGTTGAATCGACCCCAAAACCTTCTGTATGACAGTCCAACGCATTTAACATTACATATTATGACAAGGGGTATTACGAGTATATACCCGTGACAATTTAACAATTTTGCCGCCATGACATAAACCGCAATATTTTTGGATGCATTGATACTTGATCGAACATTTGTGTATTGCTTTTGTTCCAATAATGCTAAGTTTTCTTGTTGACATTGACCCTTGACCAAAAATGTGCACTCGTCCGAAAAGATGATTTTTTGGTCAAAATCCGAATCTCCGATCAACTGTTCGATCGCCCGGATAAGATGGCAAACTTAACTAAAAATTTTGACAGTTGCATGTCATTATGATAACTTCGACAGCTGCTGAAATATAACAATTTGAAAAACTATCATTGCTATCTGGTCACCCTTTATTTCCGATGTGCGAGTTTTTCGGCAAAAATCCAGTTTTAGTACAATAACATAAGATACCAAAATGCAGTTTTAAATCCATAAAACCGTTTTCGATAAAAGTTGAAAAAATATATTGTTGCTTGACACCCGTTCTAGAAAATTCGAGTTCTTACTGTGGGGAATCAGATAAAAATACTTTGACACAACAGGCCGACGAAAACCAGTTTTCTGGACTTAAATATCATCGTAGGGATTTTTGACATATTTAAGGGGTTTTTTTCATAGCAAATCTAAGTCAATTAACTGAACTATAATACCCTTAAAATTTTAAAGCGCTAATGCTAACTTGACGGACATTTAAAATTTTATTAAAACCTAAAAATTTTGTGCTCACACAAAACCAATACTTGGCCTATAGACCAACTACAAGTGTAAGCATATACGAGTATGTAGGTACGGTTGTTGTATTAACTTACTGTTTCAATGTTTTAACTCACAAAAAAGGGTGTCAAGCCCAGTCAAAGCGGAATTTTCATTTAGAGTGCAACAAAAAATAAAAATAATAGAGCGGCAGTGAAAACAAAACAAACCAAAAAAATAACCCCCTGTGCTGTTGATGTCTAGATACTACAAAGGTGTTGAGTGATTTGACAGCTAATGCTGTATCAGCGTTACCACTTCCGGAAAAAAAGTCGAAGTAGATTTGAAGAAAAAAGTGAAGTAAATTGAGAAAAATCGAAGTAGATTTCAAAATGGCTTTTTACTTGCTTTTGAAAAAAATGTTGCATACAAAAATTTTTTTCCTTAAATGAAAACATATTACCTATTAAATATGTATTTAAAATTGTCAATACATTTCTTTTAATTTTAAAGAAATTTCGCATAAAATTACTCATTTGTGTATTTGTATTGTGTTGACGTTCTTTTATTTTATGGTAATTATGAGGTTATATACTACTACTTAGAGTGCAATAGAGAAAAAAAAGTAGATTTGGGCTTTATTTTGTAAAATTGAAGTAGATTGAAACAGAGATTTTTAAAATGAAGTAGATTTCAGTATTTTGCTGATGGTGCGAAGTAGGAAGTAGATTTTAAAATATTTTGGAAAAAAGAAGTAGATCTACTTCAATTGAAGTAAAGTGGTACCACTGTGCTGTATACACCATGGGTGAGATAGTGAGTTGGTGATGCGGCCTTAAATGAAGTGGCGATGGCGGCAGCGTAGAGCATCAATTGTAATTTAAAAACGTAAAGGGGATGCACCTCCACACGATCGCTGATGCACTTTCGTTCATGAAACAACTGTTGTGGACACAGAATGACATCCCAAAGGGCAATGATTGACAGTTTCAGATACATTTCATATCTACACGTACTACAAATGTATCTACCTAAATACAGTACATTCTTTATTAGTATCCCCGCTCTTTTGTGTGAGTTTTTTTTTTTTTGTCTACTCGTACATATAAGTTCTATCAACGAAACTGCCACTACCACCCAACCTCAAACCAATTAAAAAAGGACATCATTGGCAAATAGCACTTTGACTTTGGTCAAGTAGCACTTTTGTGGTTCTGGAGGGTCTGTAGGTTTTTTTTTGTTTTTGTTGTATGTATTTCCTAGAGGATACTCAAATGGCACTTTTATTAGATGCGGTTTGTACAACACTGAGAAAAGGAGCCATAAAGGAGGACATCCGTATATGTGGAAGCTTTGAGAACTGATTATTATTATTAAAATTGAAGAGACGGTTTTTATAATTTAAAATTTTTAATTACAGAGGGAATTGTTGACTACCGGATGGTTTTGTTTTTACATTCAGGAATTTGGGGGGAAAACTTAGCAAAGATAAAGGTTACGATGCGAAAAAGAAACCAAGGTTTTGGAGAATTTCTTTTTAAAAAAGACAAATGTAAGGAGATTTTGAGATTCGGGATTTTGGGCTTTTGAGGTCAAGTTTCAGTTTCGAACTGCTCAGTTCTTAATTTGAATCCAATCCGATCAATTTTTCGTGTCAGACGACTACAAAAAGAATAAATCGTATATAGATGCACGAAAATACAAATACATAGCTCATCCAATTCAAATTTTCAAGAGTGCATTCGAACAGAAAATTTATTTTTTTTTATTTTATTTTTTGTTCAATTACTATTTCTATGTTTTTGCTTCCTTCATCTCGAAGAGAAAATCCACATTTCATTGGCAAATGACGACGAATAAAATTGACATTTTCCTTTGCATACAAAATTTAAAAATGTAATTGCAAGCAATAGTAAAATAAAAACCAAAGGAAAAAGAAAAAGGAATAAAAAGGACTTTTTTGTATTTTGAATATTTACATACTTCAGGAAGGATATCAACTCTATGATGAGATGTTCAATTTAGCCGGTTAATTTGTATTTTTTTTTATGGTGTATCTGTCTTTCTAGTTTGTGTCCCTTTACTTTTTTAAAATAATCAGGATTAGGAACGGGTTAAAACAGAAGAGAAAGAATAATGGGTATTCTGGAATTTGATAGCAAATCGATTTTTTTATTTCGTGACTTTAGACACTACAGCAATAATCATTATCAGCCAAATTAATAAAAAACATTTATTCCAAAAGTTTACTAAACCCTTGAATATAAGAGTTAAGCTACATTACTACAAGTTTTAATTAATAAAAACAAAATGTTCGTGCAAAAGTTAAGTGAAGTTTACCAAAAATCTCTAAGAAAATCAACTACAATAAGTGAGATGCTTTTTTTGTAACTCAAAATTTTTTACCAAAATTCGCAAACTTGGGTCTTTTTTCGTATAAGTTTTGACAGCAAAATGTGATCATTTGTAAAAAAAAAAATGTAAAGACCATGTTACCAAACAAGCTTAAGAATTCTCTTTTAAATATCAAATTTCTGACAAAATATTTATCATTTTTCAATTATTTGTGTTGCTTTTGTTCTGTTGTTTATTTTAAAAATAGAATATTTAAATAAAACGTAGAAAACAGACGTCGCTTCCGCATTCTTCCATCTCACATAAGACAAAAGTTAAGAAAACAAATAAAAACATGTTTAGTTAGATTTTGAAACAATTTTTAATAAACTGTCTTTACCTTCACATTAATGGAGTAGTATCCTTTTCTATTTACATAGTATTGTTTTATCTCCTCTCCGTGTTTTTTAATTCTTATGTGAAAAAAATGTTCAAAATCCCGCTTGTTCAAAATCCCGATCCATTATAATCCCGCTTTTTAAAATCCCGCCAAATCACGCTAATCCCGTTTTTTAGAATACTTAGCTAAAACTTATTGATTTTATGTTGGTTATTTTCCAGATTCTTTAAATGCTAAAGAAACTTTGCATACACCCAACCTCGCACCTACCCCAAATTCTATATAGTCCAGTCAAAGCGTCATGAAAAAGGGCCTGACCTTGCGCGCAGAGGCATGGTCAAATTTTTTTTTATGGAACGATAGCTGCTTATGAGAAAAGCTTAAAACCAAATTTGCACCACATGACAACTTTTTTTTACCAAAATTATTGGTAAAAATGTGTTTTGTGTCATTTTTTGGTCATTTGCGAATATCTCGGCTCCACTATCTCGTACAAACAAAAATTAAACATGTATTTATTCCTAATAACATTATCTATTATGTTCTAAAAAAAAAACATTTGTTTAAACAAATGAAAAAAAAAGTTATAGTAAGTTAAACAAATTTTTTGTTGTTTAAAAATCACTTTTTCGTGATTATTAAGAAAAAAGCTCATTTAACGATGAAATTTTTATATTTTATTATTAAAGTTCTTGTAATTCCCTACAATTTAAAAAAAATTCAACACTCTACGATGAACGAAAGCCGAGTAATAAATTATTGAACATAGGTAAGTCAGCGCACCCACGCAATTTATGATTTTATGTTTTAATTAATATCTCAGTCCCAGTATGTCGCAAAGTGAAAATAAATAAAATGCACGACTGGATCGCACGAACTTGCTCTTATGTAAAAGTACTTTGGAATTTAAGATACATTTTATAAATATAAAACATGGATTTAATGAGATAATAATGTTCAAATGCATAAAATTGCCGTCTGGTTTCCGGAAAAGTATGAATTTATGCAAATAAATCTTAAAAAATCGTTTTATTATTAAATAAATTTTGTATATAAGAAATTTCTCTAAAATTTTTCAAGAAAAAAATGTGGGATGCGAATTTTAAGTATTTAATATTGGTTTTAGGAAATAATTTCAAAAAATAATCGTTCATAGGTTTTGAAGATATTGATTTAAATTTTTTTTTTTTTTTTAAAACCCAATAAATATTTTTTCGAATATTTTTATATACAATATTATTTTAAACTTAAGGGGACTCCTGCTAAAAATTTTGGGTTAAAATCCTTAGAGCCGTTAATGAGAAAGTCGAAAATTAAAAATACGGGTCTATGGCAGGTACCCCTAATAACATTTTGCCCCAAAATTTGTTTTGACCAAAATGTAGTCCATGTGCATAATATCACACTTAATTTTTTTTATCAAAATCGTTAGAGCCGTTTCCGAGATAAATAAGATTTTGCATTACGGGTGTATGGGGGGTACCGTTAGTTTTTGAGCTAAAACAAAAATTTCAATTTCTCCTCTAGGAAATCACCGAAGAACCTTAACTACCGATATTGAAAGAAATAGGTCTAGGCGTTTAGGCTGTAGTGAGAGGTACAGACATACAGACACACTGAAACATGTTTTTTGTGTACTAAATTTTCCTTAAAATTTTTATAAAAAAAATTGATATGCAAATTGTTAGTATTTAATTAAATACATTTTAAAACGTAATTTAAAAATTTAATCGTGTATCGGTTTTCAAGATATCGAATTTTCAAAAAAAAAATTGTATTATTTTTTTAAAAATCCAAAAACTATTTTTTCGAAAAAATTTTTAGTTTATATTTTTTAAAATGGAAAGGAGCTCTTGCCTAAATAATTCGGTAAGAATCGTTAGAGCCGTTGGTGAGAAAATCGAAAATCATAAAAACGGTTCTATGACAGGTACCCCTGATAACATTTCCCCCCAAATTTTTTTTTGACCAAAATGTAGTCCATGTCCATAATATCACACCTAATTTTTTTTATCAAAATCGTTAGAGCCATTTTCGAGATAAATAAAATTTTGCATTACGGGTGTATGGGGGGTACCCTTAGTTTTGGAGATAAAAATAAAAATTTCAATTTCTCCTCTAGGGAATCACCGAAGACCCTTAAGTACCGAGTTTGAAGAAAATACCTCCAGTAGTTTAGGCTGTAGTTCGAGGTACAGACATACAGACATACAGACATACAGACATACAGACATACAGACAGACAGACGGAATTGCCGGACCCACTTTTTTCGTCTTCGCTATCATCGTAATGTCAACTTTGATCAAAATCTCGAGTTCGATTTTTTTTCCAAATGCAGAACTTGCCCTATAGTACCTACATATATCGCAAGTAAAAACTGTATTGCTAATAACAATATTTTCTATCAACTTGCATTTAATTTAATATGTTTGAGCAAAAATATAAAAAGTTACCGTTGGTTTCAACGTTTTTTTCTTGTTTTTAATACCTTTTTTTCATAGTTATTGAGAAAAAAACTGTATTTCACGGTAAATACTTTTCAGTTTTGGATTTTTGTTTCATAGTCCTGCTAATTTTCTTCAAATTAAAAAAAAAAATTAGTCCATTACGACAAACGGGAGCCAAGATATTCATGATTTAAAAACTTAGGAAAGCTTACAATTTAGCATTTTAACCTTGTAGCTTTTTTACTTGCGATATATGGTAGGTACTATAGGGCGAGTTCTGCATTTGGAAAAAAAATCGAACTCGAGATTTTGATCAAAGTTGACATTACGATGATAGCGAAGACGAAAAAAGTGGGTCCGACAATTCCGTCTGTCTGTCTGTATGTCTGTATGTATGTATGTACATATGTCTGTATGTCTGTATGTCTGTACCTCGAACTACAGCCTAAGCTACCGGAGGTATTTTCTTCAAACCCGGTTGTTAAGGGTCTTCAGTGATTCCCTAGAGGAGAAATTGAAATTTTTTTTTTTAGCTCCAAATCTAGGGGTACCCCCCATACACCCGTAATGCAAAATCTTATTTGTCTCGGAAACGGCTCTAACGATTTTGATAAAAAAAATTAGGTGTGATTATAATGGACATGGACTATATTTTGGTCAAAAAATAATTTGGGGGGAATTGTTATTAGGGGTACCTGTCATAGAACGGTTTTTTTGATTTTCGAATTTTTCACCAACGGCTCTAACGATTTTAACCAAATTTTTTGTGCAGGAGCTGCTTTGCATTTGAAAAAATATAAACTAAAATTTTTTTCGAAAAAATAGTTTTTGGATTTTTAAAAAAATAATACAATTTTTTTTTTTTGAAAATTCAATATCTTGAAAACCGATACACGATTAAATTTTTAAATTACGTTTAAAAATGTATTTTATTAAATAATAACAATTTGCATATCAATTTTTTTTATAAAAATTTTAAGGAAAATTTAGTACACAAAAAACATGTTTCAGTGTGTCTGTATGTCTGTACCTCTCACTACAGCCTAAACGCCTAGACCTATTTCTTTCAATCTCGGTAGTTAAGGGTCTTCGGTGATTTCCTAGAGGAGAAATTGAAATTTTTGTTTTAGCTCAAAAACTAACGGTACCCCCCATACACCCGTAATGCAAAATCTTATTTATCTCGGAAACGGCTCTAACGATTTTGATAAAAAAAATTAAGTGTGATATTATGCACATGGACTACATTTTGGTCAAAACAAATTTTGGGGCAAAATGTTATTAGGGGTACCTGCCATAGAACCGTTTTTTTAATTTTCGACTTTCTCATTAACGGCTCTAAGGATTTTAACCCAAAATTTTTAGCAGGAGTCCCCTTAAGTTTAAAATAATATTGTATATAAAAATATTCGAAAAAATATTTATTGGGTTTTAAAAAAAAAAAAAAATTTAAATCAATATCTTCAAAACCTATGAACGATTATTTTTTGAAATTATTTCCTAAAACCAATATTATTAAATACTTAAAATTCGCATCCCACATTTTTTTCTTGAAAAATTTTAGAGAAATTTTTTATATACAAAATTTATTTAATAATAAAACGATTTTTTAAGATTTATTTGCATAAATTCATACTTTTCCGGAAACCAGACGGCAATTTTATGCATTTGAACATTATTATCTCATTAAATCCATGTTTTATATTTATAAAATGTATCTTAAATTCCAAAGTACTTTTACATAAGAGCAAGTTCGTGCGATCCAGTCGTGCATTTTATTTTTTCTGGACCTCGACAAAATTTTTCAACTAATCCTGGACCCTCCAAAAAAGTACTTGCCGACCCCTGCTTTAAAACATAGTAGCAAGTTCATGCAAAGCAGTCCTCCATTTTATTTTCTTACCATTTGTGGCAATAAATGAAAAAATAATTTGACGTCGAATTACATTTTAGCTGGTTGCAGAAATAAAAATGTCTACAATCATTGCTGAAATGAAGACAGAAATGAAAATTTCTTCTAGAGGCGCACGGTAAAGGTTCGAAATAGACTTTAATCATAATGCAAAGATATTCTTGTCTTGATCTTAGCTTCTAGTTTTCAAATACAATCGACTTTAATTCCAAGATTTTTTTTTCTCTTAACCAATTAATGTTTGGATCAATTTCTAGGTCGTCTACAATAAATAGGCTTCAGTCTTCACAAATGTCTGTGAAAAAATTGTATCTTTATTTTTTAAGAATCTTTATTTTTATGATTAAGAAATTCGAAAAGATCCAAATTTCTATGCAAGAATACCTAGCTTTTTTGCCCACAACTTCTCTACTTATGAATAAAAACTGAACAGGATATTTTTGTAGTATCGTTTGGTAAGTTTTTTTTTTGAATTTATACAAATGCATGTTCCTCCACCCTACCATCCATTCGATTGATTCCCTTTAAGAGTGTTTGGCTGGCTGTTCTTGAATTATGAAGAAATCAATAAATTTGTGTAGAGCGAAATATGCACGCGGGGACTTAAATATCCACACAATTCCACAAACCAGTGCCTATCATGTTTCGTTGAGGAGAAGGCGGTGGACTGTTATCTTGATGAACAAAATAAAGTTTTGGATCCTTTCACATGTTTCTCGGTGAGATGCAGAGCGGATGAACATTTCACATGCAGATCACGTTTCACCGAATGCGCGTAATCTGAGGGAAATGGCTTCATAGTCAGTATCGTGCTTCATGGAGCGTGTTCTCCCATATATGTACATATGTTTTAACTAATGGCGCGTACATATATAATTTTGAAAAAAAAAATAAAAATACTTAATGGTTTTTTTTCGACGTCCACGTGACCTAAAACATTTAGGTAGGAAGGTCTGTGCATTACTAAATTGCATCGGGAGACAATAATTTTCAACAACAAAAATATAAAATAAATACTATTTCTCGATTTTCAACAGTAAAACACTTTTAAGTCGAATTCAGCAGGACAAAAACAAATGTGGATCAATTTTTGTTCGTATTTTTGAAAATCTTTTCTATTTCTATTATAATTTATAAAATATTAACCAACTAGCAAATGAGCCTTTCGAATAAAGATTTGTTGAAGATATGAAAATTTATGAAAAGAAAAAATCACAAAGATAGTAGGCACTTCACCTTACAGAGCTTCGACTGTTCATTCATCGACCACCTTATCGGGTTTTTGTTTTGGAGTTTTATTTCCATAAAAGGTCGCAAGAATGTTGTGTCGCCTTTCAGGTTATTTATTGTTGACTTTTACTTTCAGGCGGTTTCTTCACCTTTTCAGATACTTATTATAGTAATGTCCAGGTTTTTATTTTTGTTGGCCTTATTCTTGGAGTAACTGTTCATACTAAAAGTGAAGCCGAATATGCAAATTAATAATTTTTGCCGGTTTTGTTGTTTCTGTCAGGTTAGCCGATATTATATTTGGCACATAATTAACTTTGTTGACTTTTAAGTTGAACATATAAGGTTGTTGTGAGTCAGGTCGTTGTTGGTTTAATGTATTTTTAAGGATAGACAAATGCCATAAATTATGGTAGCAAACTTATAATGACGAACAAGTGTTTTACATACATTTTTACCAAAAGATTTGACAAGAATATTTGTATTGCAACAGAAACTTATTTCATCTGCATAAATAAAATTTAAAAGGAGTATATGGGTTGAGTTCAGAAATGTATAAAGATTGCGTTATAGTAAATTCTAAGAATATGTTTTTTGTTCTCAAAAAATTACTTCACTTCTCTGCATCAATGATGTCTACTAGAAATTTTGAAAATGAATCTTCAATACATAGAGCAAACAAAACAAGACTTTTAAACTTGTTGGACTGTAACCATCTAAAGCTTAATTTGTGTGTTTATCATTTGCACCACAGTATGGATGAAGTTGAAGATTTTTGAACTAAAAAATACGATATGGAAAATCCCTGAGAAAATTGTTCTCGAAGCATTTTAAGTGGCAATCGAAATCTTTGATATACCACTTTGACCAGTTTCAATAATGTCTATGGCTTTCAATTCACAGTCAAAAAGAACCCAAGGAAAAATTCTGGGGAAAAAAGTCGAAGCTGTTCTAAAACATTTATTTCATTTAGGTTTCATCCAAACAATTTCTGTTGGCATATAAGAAATTGCAACACCAAGAATTTTATTCTTTCCAACGTTTCTACGACAAAGACAATTATGAACTGAAACAAAAACAAATTTTACATAAGTATAATAATTTGTCATTGTCCTTTTTGCAATAATTTATTATCAGTTTTCAGTTGCAAAGTCACAGTTTCCCTTGGTCACTTAATATTATAAAATTTATCCTCATCATTGTTTTGCCTTTTGGGACTCTGTTACTCAACATTTTATTTTTCCGAAAAAAGTAGCAACGCGAAGCAATTAATTAACATAATATTTGGAGCAAAAGCAACACTGCATCTCACTTGGTGCCCTATGAACAACGAGAGATACTGGGCAATGGGAAGGAAGGAGAACAACTACCGAGAAACTGACGACATGCATTGTTTATCTTTAACAGCTGATTTACCGAAATTTTGTTTTTAAGTCATAAGCCACCTTTTCATAGACCGGGCCACATATTATTAAATTCTTAAAGTTGTTGCATAGATTTTTTTAAGATTTTTTTAATTTTGTTTGCATGTTTCATTTTTAATTTTTTAGTACAAACTATTTAAGGAATTGTTTAAATATAAAAAATGTTTGCATGCGTTAGAACATTTTTCTGTGAAAAGTTTTTTCGAACGTGGCAAACAACAACAAAAAAATTTTGCAAATAGCTCACAAATTTATTTTCTAATAACTCGTTTTATTTCTAGAGATTTTCGAGCTAGTGTAAAAAAAAAAAAAAAAAAAAAAACCGCACATATTATTTAAATATCCTTTTTTGCAATTATGGGATATTTCAAAAAAGAAATAATTAAATATATTTACTAAATGAAACAAGAAACACAATTTTTTGAGGTTTGGATAGAGTTACTAAAAAAAAATTTAAAGATCGCCCTCAAAAGCGAATACTAACTATTATAGTATTTCTCAAAAGAACAAAAGAGAAAAGTGACATTTGGTTTATGTATCAAGAATTATACGCTTTGTCATTATCTTGATATATAAAGCAGTCCGCCCACTTACGCGTCCTTTTTTATTAAATTATTTTCATTACTTAACCAGAAGAACTACAGCATTCGAATGTTCTAGACATGCTTTTAGTGATCTAATGAAAAATCGATTTTTTTTTAAATCTTTGGGTAACGTATCTTTGTGTATCAATACTGCATACTATTTGCCAAACAATTTGGAATTTTGTAAACGTGTTTCGATGAACTTATTAAACACAATTTTGTTTTATTTCTTGAATCACTATTTTTTGTATATTTGAGTCAAAATCGCCACAAAATAGTTCGTTTACATTTGGGGCTCTCGTGAAAAAAATTTCCCTCGGAATTTTCCCCATCTTCGAAAATTGGAAAGGTCAATACTTCTGCACTGTTCATTGTAAGCTGGCGACTGGTCTTTTTAAATGAGAGAGTCACTATGAAACTCGACATTATTCGAGATGACAATTTTGAAAGTTGGGAGCAATTCCCAGGGAAATTTTATTCACGATAGGCCCCATTATCTATCTACTATCTCACAATAAGAAATTGAATGATTATTTTTTTTTTAAATCATCTTTTTACAAAATTAATGTTTTTAAAATTAAAATATCATTTAAATTCTTTTTTTGAGAAAACCTAATTTCACCCAGGGACTCTGTAAAACATTTTTATAAAATTTTTCAACATAGGTGAAAAAAGTCATTTCGAAAAACTGGGCGTCTTGTCTTCGTATTCATTCTTCTATGGAATGTTAGTGTTAATGGCTTGACAGATGGACAACGAAATATGTTTTGACGTTGCTATCCTTCGTTTTATTTTGACAATTTATTAATTAATAAATGGAGGATACACCACATTTTGACGTATATAGAGTATTTTGTTCCAAATATCACCGCAAATTGCTTTAATGACGAAAACTTTTATGTATTATTTTTTTTTTCTCTATTTTCAGGCTGTTTTAATTAAAACCAATCCAATGTCATCTCAGCTATTCAATTCTAAGGTAAGGAACAAAATATATTTTGACGTTTATAAATTTTATTTACCGCGAACTGTCAACGGAAAGTATTAGCTCTCAAGTGAAAAAATAAAATGCGAGAGCTTGATTTTTTTTTAGTTTTATAAAACTTAAGTAAATTAATATTTTTCAAAAATTGAATTCGGATCCATCTAATGGACACTATTAATTTTGCTATTGTTAACCTAGGTTAATTTTACTGCATTAGCTTCACACTTTCCAAGGAATTTATGAGACTATTTTTGTGATGAGATTTTAAATTTGTTTGAATAAGTAATCATACTTAATAATATGTCGTTAATCATGACTCAGGTCATTGGAGATTCATGTAAAAAGTTATTCCAATCATGTACTCATTAAGAAGCCTTTTATAAATTCAATTAAAGCTTATCAATCTATTGTGACAACCAAGAAAGGCCAACATCTACATGATATGAATAATATTAGTTATTTAAAAAAAAAGTATTGAGACAAATCAAACAGACAAACATATGTACATATGTATGTACGTTGGTTTTCGTAGTATGTTTGTCAAACACATTTCAATCTCGTATAAAGTGGGGTGTTCCGTGGAAATGTTTTATAAATGTCTAAGAGTCAGGTTGGAATGTATAAAATAAAAATGCAATTATAATTAGATAGAGTTTTAACTTCCTCAATAGAGCAAGTATTGGTTTCGTGTAAAAAATTTAATTTTAGTTTTAGCTCATCTATAAAAAGGATTTTGTTTTTTTTTTTCAATTCTCTCCAAAATTTAAAAATAAATGAGATTGAACGATGGCAATCCTATTTTCTCACCTTAATAACGGGCGATTTGGGGACTCCAGTATGCTCACACAATTTTTTCAACTATGATTTCTTATTTTTTTTTTTTTAAATCCCGCTTTTATGTCAACTGTCAAATAACCCTACAAGACATGAAGGCCAACATCAGGGCAGAAATTTCCAAACTTATCCGCTATTATTCTGGTAAGAGTCATGACAAACGCCAAAGAACGCTTTATTCAGAGTTTGGGGGATGGCATCACCTGTCTGATTGTCAAAACTGTGTAAAACAAAACTTACACTATACAAAAATTTCTAATTCATAAATTATTGCATTGTGCTTCCACAAACTGCATAAGCTTTTTTAATTCGTTTTTAGAAAAAGGATTGCAAATAAAAGTTTTCTAGCCCTTTAACATTGGTCAGATTACAGTTGAGTCAAACTTCGGACTTGCTGTTGAATTCAGAGATTCTGTCCTTAGCCGCACTACATGAATGTGGAATGCCTTACCCGACCAAATATAACCTTTTCATTGCGATGTTCAGACATTCAAAACCTATGCAGGCCGGTATCTCCTTTTAAATCCTTTCCAACTTTCGTAACGCTCAAACATTTTAAGGGTAATCATTATTCCTTTAGTGCGCGCAAAATATATAAAGGGTTTTTCAACAGAGACGCTACAAAAGTAGAGCGACAGGGACAGCAAACGACGCCATATTTCTTGCCGCTCTTTTGACATTTATCTTCAGTAAGGTTTGCCATTTCATGATAGAAAGATATACGAGCCAACGAGTCGAAATTATTAAAATTTACTACCGAAATTCGGAGTGAGTGGCCTCAACGTTAAGAGCGTTACGTCCAATTTATGGTCGTCATAATCGTCCTAGCAGATCAATAATTGAGCGTCTAGTGGAAAAATTTGAATCCACAGGCACAGTACAAAATGTTCCCGTGCCAGTGAGACAAAGAAGTGCCCGTAGTGTCGAGAATATTGATGCCTATGGTCTATGCCAACAAGCCAGCGACGATTGATGAACTTCGTACGAATATCGAACGTGAAATTGCAGCAGTATCGGCCGATTTATGCTTAAAAACCGTCGAAAATTGGGTTCAGCGTCTGGACTTCTGCAAGCGTGCCCGTGGTGGCCATGCAAAAGAAATCGAGTTCCATACATAATGGCATCGAACGTACTTTCACAGGAATAAAGAATTTCATTGATATCCAAAACCGTTTTTGTTTTATTTAAAAAAAAAACTTTTGTAGCGCTCTTATTGAAAAACCCGATACAAAAAAATGGATTTATGGTAAACAACTCTTTCACTTTGACTCTTGATAAAAAGTTATGAAGAATGTACAATTTAGTTGCCACTCTACAATTTTATTCGTTAAAAATTTTAACTATTAGTTTACGACTCAAGTCAGAAATAGTTGCCCCTTAATTTTTAATTTTTCTTTTGATGCACTTCTCTTGGTAACACTGCTGCTTCGATTTGCTCTCACGCCAAAAAATCTGTTGTGGATACTTAGATGAAATGCATTCTACTAGATAGATTTTTAAATTCAAATAAACACGCAACGGAGGTCTACTCATGTAACCAAGCAGTAACGGAGCGATTGAAAAACGAAATGTACAATGAAATAAATTTCCTTAAAGGAAGTTGGGTATTAGAACAATAAATCGTAGCTTCGGTGCAGACACTATAATCATCAAATGAAAAAGATGGAAAAAGTAACGACTGCAATTGCACCATAAGTTGTATATCATTCACATGTTCCCAATAGAAATAAAGGGGGTGAATATAGTGTAACCATTGTACATACTCTAAATTATTTCCGTATTTCATGAACAAATCGAGGATTCACGCAATTTTCTCTAATCACAATTTCACACGATCTATACTTTTCCCAAGATTTTTTTGACGCTTTGGCAAAATGGTTTATCCGTTGAACTATCATGCAGAGGGTCTTGGGTTCGATTCTCTTCCGCTGAAAAAAATGTGTACTGTCTCTTACCGAGAAGTGACAAATTCTCCAAGAGTATCCGCTTGATGAATAGTGCTGCCCATTAGCTGCTAGGAATCGGCAAAAAATTGCAGGTCGCCTCTATTCCTGGCAACACGCAGACTGGAATGGTTGAGAGTTAGGCTCTCTTAGAACCGTAATGACTCCTAATTGAATTTTTGTGAAATTTTAAACCAACAAATCGTATATTTTGTTGCTATGTTTGATCACAAATTAAATATTCAAAAAATGTTTCTTCAAGAAACTCGTTACATCATCTGAAAGTACTAATATTTTTCTTCACAATTCCTCTCTTAGGAAAAGTAGTTGTTACTATTCGCCTTACTGACTTAATTTTTTTACTTGCGACTTATACATAGGTACTTTAAGGCAAGTTATACATTCGTAAAAAAATGGAACTCGAGATTTTGATCAAAGTTGACATAACGATGATACTCGTAGCGAAGACCAAAAAAGTGGGTCTCGCAATTCTGTCTGTCTGTCTGTTCGACTACAGCCAAAACGGCTCGCCCGATTTTCTTTAAACTTGGTAGATATGGGTTTTAATTTAACACCCCCCAACCCACACGTTTTTTTCTTTTTTTTTTAAAGATCAAAACTAACGGTACCTGCCATACGAATTTTTTTCGAAATTTTAAATATATTTTTTGCTCAAAAACTGTCCCACAGATTTGAAAAAAAATTCAAAAAATTTCATTAAGTTAAAGCTAGGTAATGGTTGAAAAAAAATGTCCAAAAAAAAGATTATTTTGGTACCCCCCTTAGAACCATTTTTTTTGTTTTTGAGTTTCTCAAAACGGTGCGGCCGATTTTTTTTAATGTTAAGGCTCTCCAGCAGTTTTAATATTATTGTGTATTCAAATTTAAAAAAATTTTTTTTTTGGATTTTTAAAAAAATTTCAATTTTTTTTTTGAAAACTCATTATTTCGAAAACCTTATGCTCAATTTTTTTTTAAATTTAATAAATAAAAAGTTACAAGATGTGAGAAAAAAAATTATTTTACCTAAAAATAACGGTACCCTCCATACAAGTGTTAAAAAATGGTTTTAGAAAATCGTATTTTTCTCGAAAACGGTTCCGAGAATTTTTCCAAAATTTGTTTTCTTTCGATTAACTCTTACGATCTATAATTTAATAAAAAATTTTGAAAACAAGATATTACTGACTGCACCTACCATAGAACTATTTTTTTCGAATTTTGAATTTCTTATTATCGGTATAACGGATTTTAATGAAATTTTGTATAGAGAAGCTTCTAAAAAGTTTAAAAAACATTACATTTAAAAATTTGGGAGAAATATTTTTTTTTGAATTTAGAAAAAAAAATCAATTTTTTTTGGAAATTCAATATCTCAAAAACGGCTCAATATTTTTTTTTGTAAATTAAATTTTTATTCAAACAATAATAACTTTAAATTAAATTGAATTTATGAAGAAATCATTTATTTCAAAAAAGGATTTCTCAGAAAGGAATACATGTCTAAAATGGGATTAAAAGAACGAAGAATATTCCCAACATAAGAATAGTAACCCTTGGCATAATGGTTAATGCGTTGGACTGTCATGCAGAAGGTATAGAGTTCGATTCTCAGCCGCTGCCAAAACGTTTTCAGGAGAGTACTGCCTCTTGCGAGGAATTGACAAATATTCTAAGAGTATTTTTTGTCATTAGAAGTGCTGCTTATTAGCCGTTCGAAATCGGTAGAAAATCGTAGGTCGCCTCCATTCCTGGCAACACGCACACAGGAATGGTTGAAAGTTGTAAGTCACTAGGTTTAGGCTGTCTACGAGCCCTTATGGCCTCCTATTTATTTTTGTTTTATGTCGAAAACCGGGCCTGAAGAAAAAATTATGATATCGGGTTTGAATGAAGGGCATCGAAAAACTTCGGAAACCCTTGTTTCTGTGATAGGAAAAATTTCAATAATTAGAAGATCAAAGTTATCTTATAAGCTTCAATACATCGAACAATGTAGTTTTGGGTCTTCAACTAAGAATTCAGAAGAGGATTGAAAAATATAAAACTAAGTTAAATTTTTTTGAGGAATTCAATTATTTAAAAATCGATTTCTCAAAAACTTACGAATTCAAGTAAAAAAATAAATTTCAATCTTTCTACGATCTTCATATGGAAATATTTTGTACCTATACTACTGGTTCATCACTTTGTTTACCTATGCTGAGACATCTTTACTCACAGAAACACATAAGGTAAAAATTCAACGAGTGTCTTGTTAAATCAACATGGTGGGTGCACTTTTCAATATACAGGTGTGTTCATTATAAATGTTTACGTATATTGAGCCTTTTACAATCACAAAGAAACATTATGTAAAAATTCAACAATAGTCTTGTTAAATTTACATGGTGCACTTTCCTAAACGTGTAGTCACTTAAAATTATTAGATATGGTATTCAAGTTTCAATTAAAATTGCCATATTTCTAATAACATTCTAGTTGATTTAATAAGATTTCGTGTTGTTTTGGTATAACATTTCCGTATATACTCGTACAGAAATTGGTAACATTTCAACATGACCGAAGTGTTTATTTGTTGCTATTTCTATTATGTAACACATCTTGTTGACTTAGGGTTCCATAAAGTTCATTTTACAAATGTATATCTGTTCAACTTAACATGATCTTGAGTTGACTTCGCACTGTGCCTCCAATTTAAGAGACCACTGTGTTAATGTTGTAAAACTGCATCATCATACTATGTGAAATGCAGCTTCATATAATCTCAAAGCAGTGTTGATTTTACACTTCTACTTTTTATTTCAACAGGAGTAAGCATTAAAATTTTGTATCTTTGCAAATATTTAAATGATCAACCGGGTTGAAAAATAATATCCTGATAATTGATTAATTGATAATTCCATATGAAATTTTCTCTGAGTGTAGACAGGTTCTTAGGCTAAGATACGCGGTTGAGGTTTTGTATTTCTTTAATTTTGAAGGATGAACTTTCTTACGAATTAAGTGAAGCTGATGTAAGTTTACCTATAGATTCTGTTCTATTAAGCAATTAGGCATTACTTTGGTAACCTTGTGAGAATATTTCTCTAATTAAAATGAACTTTGTTCGCTTATGGAACAAAGTTTAACAATTACTAAAATCCAGAGAAAGCATATGCTTCTACCAAAGGAACCAACTATATCCTGCATTGAAAAATAAAAAGCACTACAAGAGATAAATCAGTACAGGGTTTGTACATCAGAAAAGAAGTGCCAGAAGGCCTTTTAAAGTTACCAGTTGTCAAGAGTCAAGCAAACTTAAATTTTTTACACCAAATCATTGCGCTAGAAATATAGACTTTACCTTTGATATTGGATTCTGGATTTCTAAAATATTTACCTGTTGGTGTAAAACAAGGAAATTTTAAACTGCTTTGGGATAAACTTAGTCAAAAGAAATACAATTTATAGTAATTTAACATAAGGTTTTTACTTTTTACTCACCTTTCCCAACATATAAGTACTTAATTAACTAAATTATTTATGACGAACTGACTATTCGACGTTCCCCAGCGTCACTTGTTAAAAATTTCTTTAACATAGTTTGAAAAGATGCAATTGTGTGTTGAACTTTAGCCATACTTTGGTTCATGGCGGCTTAAATTCAATTTTATTGGAATATTAGAAAAGGAAAGTACTCAAATAAAAGAAAAGTAGGTGTGCTAGGAGGCGAATTCTCATATAGATTAGATAGATTAATTGAAAATTTTCAGGGTTCTAGGGACGTTTTATAATTAAATACAACGAAAAAGGGTGTGACAGTGGAAGGATTTTAATGAATTCACTCTATATCATCATATAATAAAACGGCAAACATGTTTTTTGTGGTACACTTTTCTCCAAAAGTATTTAACCGATTTCGATAAATTTTATATGGTTGGAAAGCCACAGTTACGGAGATGTGCCGAATATACTTGAGACACGCATTTACACACTGTGGGTCATTTTTGTTTTTACACTGTCGAACACTTTGCATATTACATAAAATAAAATTTAATTTAATAAATTTGCTTGAAAACACTGCCAATAATATAAATAATAAATAATAAATAAATTGGCACTCGAATTTCGAGAGCTGGGTCGGCTAGTAATTACTTATTTTTACAAAATATGAAAATTTAAAAAAAATCGATTTCTAACATTCATCCCAAAGTCATCCCTCAAATGAAAACCAGGGTTCCTGAGGTAAGAAACTTAAAATATAATTTTATCGTTTTCGCTTCTTCTAACAGAACCAAATCAACTTCAAGTATAAAATAACCACAATGACCGCTAAAACATTTTGCATTTTTCACAACCTTTTGCATTTGCCTCAATGAAAGGCTTTTTTTTTATTGCTTAAGTAACTCAAGCCTAGCAATTGCAACGGTTGTCAAAAGAATTTCAAAAAGAATGTGTACCACCTAGTGTACGAGTTTATGAATTGTATTGCAATTTAATATCTCAACTATATTCTCTAGCCAGACCCCGCTAATACCCCACTTGTTGAAACGTGACATGACACATGAGTTTAAGCTTCTTCGTTTTGCGGTTTTCTCTGCACATCGTTACACAAAGTTTAAGTTTTTGACGCGTCGACGGCACACAATGGCGTTAGTTTAAAAAAAAAATAAAAATATTTTAACTATAATAATTTAATCCGCTTATGCTTAAGTCAACATTTACCCCCAACATTATTTGTTTGCTCAGTGTTATAAGACTCATATGGTAATTGACTAAGTACTTGTAAGCACCGCTTGTAGTATATTGGTTGTTATGACAGATACAGTCGATTCTCTATAGGTTGTTAAGAGTTTAAGTGGTTATTGGAAAACAAAACATAAGTAAGACGGTCTTCTTTCAAGACAAGGCATGTGAAGTTTTAATTTGCTGTTTGTAAGTTTAGAGATCATAAAGATTTTCTGTACCGAAAAGGTCAAACTAGTTTCTTTCTATGACAATCGTAATGGGGTTACTAAACTTGACACATATATTCAAGAATACGATTAAACAAATGTTATAAAAGGATCGGAAAATAGTCGATCTTAGTGGACTTTATTGAACAAAGAATTAGGTGTTATTGCATTTATTATGATTAACAAGTTGGTTTGTTGAAAGGGTCTAAGTTTGTGATCAAATGAGAAACTAATGATAGACACTCGAGTGATAAGATAACACTGTTGAACAAGTAACTTTCTGGTACAACAATTACGAACGCAACAGTGGAAAAAACTAATTGAGTTTACATTCCAACCCTTTAAAATTGAAAATATTAAATTATTTTTAAATATTGTAAAATTGTCTGCAAAAATGAGATAATTTGAATGCTCCAACATAATTGCAATTAATTAATAAAATAAAGAGGATAGGGCCCAAATGGCTACCCTGAGGTGATCCAAAACAAACACTTACCATATTATTTGATGAATAACTATTGAAACAAATCACCGATTACCCCAGTAATACAGCTCTTGAATAATCAGGGAATAGTGAGTTACACCTATCAATAATTCATGTGTGCATGTTGTTAGTTCGGGAATTCAAAGGAAAAAAAAACCCACCTGGACCAGATGTATTCTCTAATTTCATAAACAGTGATGATACTTCCCTTCAACATTATCTTAAATAAGAGTATTAAAAACTCCTACTTCCTTCAGAAGTAGAATACACCAAGGGTTGTTTCAAGAAAGGGGCTAGCTTAGTTTCCAATTACTGACCTGACTTTCTCAACAACAACACGAAAATTCGACTTTCCGAAAAACCAACACCCCTGTAACAGCTGCTGAAATTTTAATACCACATCATAATAGCGCTCAACTGTCATCTTGGCATTGTTGGATATTGCGCAAGCATTTTCGATGGTGCATGGATAAAAGGTCTTGTCCATAAACTCAATATAAACTCGTTGAACCAAAATGTTCCCCTTATGCCATTGTCGCTGAATGGCACTTGCATCGAAGAAACCGAAAAGCTCTCAGTACTCGGTATGTGTGTTAACGACGATTTTCGTTGGAATGATCACATACTCGAGACCGCCAAGAATGCTGCTAAATGCTTAGGACTTCTATATCGATGCAAGACATTTTTCACCCCTTCTGATCTGGCTACAATTTATAAGGCGTATATACGTCTAAAACTCGAGTATAACTCACACCTTTGGACAGGCGCTGCTCAATCTTCTCTCCATTTATTGGATAAAATTCAAAACAGAGCGTTAAAACGGATTGGAAACAGAGCTATCATGGATTCATTCCCATCTCTTGAACACCGTCGGAATGTTTCATGTATTTCATTGTTTTATCGCTTCTTTCACAAGCAATGCTCACTCGAAGTAGCCAATGGCATTCCTCCCCTTTATCAATTCACCCTTGATACCCGCTTCGCTAGGAATGCTCATCAGTTCACCCTTGAGCCTAACTTTGGTCGTACCGTCAAATTTGAGTGCTAGGAATTGGATAATCAATCAACATGTTCAAAAGGGAAATTATCGCTCATCTTTAAACTGCAAAAACCTGATTTTGAAACTCCCAAACGAATCAAAAAAAAAATAAATAAAAAATGCGATACGCAACGTCATGTTTCTAGGAATCCATGTTCAACAAGTTGCTACGATTAAATCTGCACTCAGGGCTTAATACCGTGAACATCTATTATTTGGAACGAACTGGACTATGTCAACTGAAAAGGTCTTAATCTACAAAGAATTCTTGAGACCAGTGATCAGCTACAGCTTTCTAGTTAATACACCATCTCCAAGACAGTCATTGGAGAACTTCAAGCTTCAAGTAATGCTGATAACCTGCACCTAGCTTTACTTTGACCGGGAATATCGGAACGAAAATTTATTTTCAGAAGCAAACTTATACTTATACGAGTACATACACCGTCTGACAACTATTTTCTGATTTAAGCAAAGTAGAAAACATCCCCAACCACCTCAATAAGGTGAGTAGAAGGATGATAATTTAACCATGACATTTTGAGCTGTTACGAAGGTGCAATGGAAAGTCTAGATGACAACATAATTTCAATGAACGATGGAGAAGCAGTTTCAATCGACGCTGATTTTGAGTCAGTCTTCTACCATGACTTAACGACAAACAGATCCAATGTTACATCAAAACTGCCACTTGTCAATCGAAGATGAAAAATAATATGTTTATATTAAACTTTCATGTTTGATATCCAATTATTTGAAATTAATTTTTTGCCAATGTACTAACGTTCAATTAAAACAAAATTGAAATGAATTGCATGTTGGTAGTACGCTGTAATAAAGGGAAGCTACGATTTTCTGTCGAATCCGAACGGCTAAGATGTGTTGCAACTGTTCATGATTATAAACTCTTGGAAGGTTTGTCAATTCTTTGCAAGAGGCAATACATCTGAAAAGCAATGTTTTTTTCTTGGATTCGAACTCTAGATTTTCGGTGTAGCATTCCAATTCGAAGAGATAAGAGAGTTGCATAGATATTACTCCCAGCCAGTTCTTCAATCATATTGCATAGTTCACATAAATTTAACCAAAACGGGACGTATAACTGCGTCTTATCTGAAAAGTGATAGTCTGTTTCCCCGCGCGCAATATCTATGGAACTAAGAAGTATCTGTGGTACTCAAAATGTTTCAATGAATTTCTTCGAAGTTCAACACAATTATAATTTCGAATTTTTAAACTTTTTAAAGAAATCTAGTTCTTGTAGAGGGAACACACTGTAGGTTCATTGTTGTTATTTATTTATTATTATTATTTTATGGTTTTAGTTTATTTTCTCTTCGTTTCTGTGGACAATAGGTGTCAGTCATATTGTGATCCGCTTACATTGACTCAGCGAATGATGCGCTTATGCCATTTAAGGATTATAGTAGGTAGACGGCGTTTTAAAATGTTAGCTTTCCCCTATCCATTACCATTTTAAGCAAAAAAAAAAACACAAATAGATACATTTTTATTTACAGCAGATAAGAGACACAAAATTATATTACGTCTACTTCTGTGTGTATCTCATCTCAGGTTGATAGTATTTTTGCAATTTTCCCCTCTTCTAATTTTATCTCATTGTAGTTTGTTTTATAAATAAAATTCATTTCTGTTTTTGTTTAGTAGTTAACCTTTTGTTTCGTATAACCTTTTCCGCATCGCAGAGGAAATGTGATGAGGATTCTTTCGATCTTTTGTTTTAATTAACTCATCAACTTACCTGAAAATAAAAGAGAAAAAAAAATTGTTAGTTGTTTTGGTTTCATTTTTTTTTTAATTAAGTGAATGGTAAAGGAGATATTTTAGCAAAGAGAGCTTTAAATAAATACAAAAACAAAAATGAAGAAATCAGTTTGACTTGAGCGGTAATGTTGAGATACTCGAGTTGGCTTTATTAATAGAAAGTCAATGGCAGCATTTGAAAGAGAAAATTATTTGTTCTAATGAATGTGCCTTGAGGTTAAACTTTTGAGAATAGTCTCTAAGGAGAGGGAATTTAATTTAAATTACTTTATAAATTGAATGATTACATTGACAATAATAGGTAGGATGTAGTCTAAAAATTTGTAATTAGTTTTTCTTTATTATGTGTATGACGAGTATGAAAAACGTATACTAGTTTAAGTCCTACTAGAATTCGGAATCGTAAATTTGGGAACAAAGTTGAATTTAAACATTTCAGATCTAATGGCTGATAATACTCGTAGTTTGAGTTAAATAATAATAAAAAAAATATTTAATTGTATTATTGCCAAAAAATTAAAAAATGCATTTGAGGCATATTTGGCTCAAAATCACGGATCAAAATGTGCACATATTCATTTTCTTATCATTTCCTGCCATTTAGGTAGATAGGAAGAAATGGCCCTGTGGCCCCATTAGCGCTGAAGTGCGCCATTTTGATTCAATAATTCGTATGAACCTGTGGATGGAATTGATATGGAAAATTCTCACGGAGTCATCCAGTTTGGAATAAGTTCGAAAATATGAAAGGACCTAGAAGGTATTGATGTCTCATATTGTGTGTTTGATTTTGCTCAATTATCCGGAAATTGAATCACACACTCAACCGGACCATCACACTCATCGGCCACCATCTACACTGTGCCACTAGGCAGCTGGTTGACTGGTGGTGAAGCAGTAGCCAATTCTGCCATTTTCCTTGTAAAAATGGCCGATATCCCAAGATTTTTTACTTATGTGCCTTTTTGGCTAATTGTCTTACGATTTAATTGGTTCATGCGCATTTTTTGATAAGTATCTTTGTTTTTTTTTTTTTTATTTTAGTATGGCTCAAGTCCATTTTTTCTACCAAAACAAACTTCTCTCCATTTATTGGATGGAATCTAGAACAGAGCGTTAAAACTAAAACAAAGATATCATGGAATCAGTTCCATCTCTTGAACACCACTGAGTCGGAGTGTTTGTATGTATTTCCTTGTTTTATCTCTATTTATTCTTTCACAAGCAATGCATTCCTCTCCACAATCAGTTCGCCCGTGATAGCCGTTTCGCTAGAAATGCTCATCAGTACACCTTCGAGCATAATTTTGGTTGTACTATCCAATAAATACTCAATACAATAATCTTCTCTCCCCTAATTACAATTTCGCCATCGCTCGTTCTGGGTTTAACATTATCTATAAGGGTCGCTCAATAAAGCATTGAGTATGTGTGAATTATAAAAAAAAATCCCCTAATTCGTCAAGGATATTTGGGATATGATTTAGGATTTCAGAAGTATCATAAAATCTTTGGGGTTTCCGTAAACTTGTTATTGATCTTTATTTTTACGTTCATTAAAAATATTATGTTTAGTATGGATTTTCTAAAAAAAATCACCTTGAAGTCAAAAAAAAAGTTACAAAAATAATAATTCAAGTTATTATTGTTAATTAGGTTATTTTATTTAAATATTGAAAAATTTGGAAAAGCACAAAACACTAACACTAAGTAATTCACTTTCAATTGATATAATCGACAATCTGTTTGGTCTTTCTTGAAGCATTTTACCCCCGAGTTAATTTTTATCATTTTTTATCATTTTAACCTTAAAAACGAACTCTTTCTTTACTGCAATTTGATACCATCATGGATAAAAAGATTATACAGGCTATTTGAACATTTGGAAAGGTTTTTCTAATTTGCCACACTGTTATAAGACTGTATAATTTAGAAATTGTCATTCATTTTTTGCATTTTTAAAAACTCTTATCTTATTTTACTTATGTTGTAACTTTATTTAAAAGCTAAATTTATTAACCAGCTCCTGTCGATATTTGAGCGCATTATGGAGATATAACCCAAGATAACACCAATCTCGTTCAGTAAACTGATCATCATGTGCTAATTCAGTGTGGTGGATCCGAAGCATTCTCTGCTTATCTCTGTAAGTACTGGACAAATTCCCATAAAGTGACTAAAAGTTTCAACTTCGTTTAAATTGCAGTGAGCAGTTCATATTCTCAAGTCCTGCACTTGACGTTCCATTATGAAGCCCGCTCTTCCTTTAAGGATCCATCGTTATTTTGATAGTTGCATTAAGTCTTTATATTCATCTTCTGGATTCTGATTTTTGGCGCACGTTCATTTTTCAAAATTTTCCCTAAAGGCATTAAAAAAACTACATAGTAAGTACAAAAAAGCAAGTAACTTGTTTTATCTATTCTTTCTAATATTTTAGGTACTCCAAATTTCTGTTAGAATTATAAATTCTATAGTTTTGCCATTTGACAGACTTAGTGCTTCGTTTTTTGTTTTTGGAACTCTAGACATATCTAAATGTCAGGGCTTTGGTAATTTGTGTTTAGCCACTATGCAGATCGCAGTAACTGAATGAGCTCTTGAAGACCATCTCGTTTCTGAGAGACATTTAGGAATTTTATTTGAACCTAAATATTCAATAAATTCATTCTAGCGATGGGTAGAGCTAGAACAAAATGTTTATATTTTCTGAACCACTTGAGAAAAACTTCTTGCCTCCTGCACACAATCAGCAGTATGAAGACCTACAAAGTTGAAAAAAAATGTGTGCACATGCTACTAAGGTAAGAAATTGATATTTCTCATTTAATGTCGCTTGCAAACCTGATCATTGCCCGATATATTTGACGCATTATCGTAGCTTTGCCTCTTTAATCCATTATTGGGATATCATGATTTTCCAAAAAATGACAAGATTGTATCCGCCAAAGATTTGTGCTCTTGAATAAAACCTCTCGATAAGTACAAAATTTTTAGCATATCGAATTATAAAAGACAATTGGTCGCCGATCTAGCTTCACCTAAAATTGTCAGTAGTATACTAGTTTTCCCATTATATAAATGAACTCATAGCAAATATTTGCTGATGAAGCGAATCCCTTCTCTGAGTTTTTAACATCAACCATTGTAACTGAAGTGTTTACAAATTGAAATAAATTTAGTCGCAACATTGCAACAACTTTAAAATTGACCGTTAGTTGGTTGTACAGGGGCCTAAAGATGTCACTGGAGGCCCATACAGTAAAATGATTTTATTCTTAGAATATACTCAAGAATCATATCCCAAATTTTCCATGTCTTATTAGATGTATACATAAGTTATCTACCTATCTACTCCTCTATCGTTATTGATCTTTTGATAAATAAAGAAATACTGTAGAAGCTAGAAAAGTAAGCACTTTAATTTACTTTATTTAAATAATGAACTAATGATATACACAAATACTTCAAGGAATAATTTTACATCTCAAAAACGATTCTTCGAAATTACCGCATTCCATAAATCAAAAATGTTTATGATTAAGAAGTCGTAAAACACAACCGCACCAATTCATTTCAATTAAAAAAAAAAAAAAAAAAAAACAAAATATCCCTCAATCTGCAAATGAAAGAATAATTATCATAAATGGAATCACTTTCGCAATCAACATACTCAAATTGACAAACAAAATATGAGTCGGGTTAAGACAACCAAATTGTTGGATCAAACGACTATTTGAGCAATTCATAATGTAGGCCAGTCGGCATAGACGAAAACAATTTTTTAATAATACAAAAAATGTGTAGTTTATGTATTTTATATATGTACGAGTATTTTATGATTGAAATTGGTAGACGGGTTATTCCTGTGTTGGTTGTGTATCCAAGAAAATTGGGCGGGCCGTAAATGGTGTGCATCAGTCGCCATTTAGAAAAACGCATTTGAATCAATATTTCTAGAACGATTCATCGTACAAATAAAACTCGGTTTGATTGTTTCTTTAGGAAGTTTAAACTTCATTTTGTTTTAATGATTTTTCTTGGGACTTATACTTTCAGAGTACAAGCGTCAAACACTTTTTTTCTTTTAAGTTTAACTTATTTTATTACGAGACGAGATAACATACAGGGTGGGTTTTATGTTCCAAGTCGATGTTTTTATTCAACAACTTTTAAATGAAATACAATTTTTTTGTATTCTATTGATTGATTTTATGGTCTTTAACATTAAGTACAGAATACGATGTCGGTTAAGTTGGTGCCTCTGGACGTGGCGAACAGGCGAGCTCTCTTTGCACATTATGCATACCAACTCCGCAGACTTGTTGTAATTTCAGCAATTTCGTTTCTAATGTTGTCATCGAGGTTGCTTTATTGATATATGTACATCTTTTCCTTCGAGTACCCTCATAAGAAGAAATCGGGAGGCGTTAAGTCAGGGGATCGTGGGGGCAAGTCAATATCACCACTTTTTGACGGTATTCGTCCGGGAAAAAAATATATCGTAAAATACGCATCGCATGTGATGTGGCACCGTCTTGGTGAAACCACATGTCTGTAGGCCTTTGATTCCAGCACAAGAAAGTTTTCCAACATGTCCTGAAGGCCGTCACCAGTAACAGTTACAGCAGTGCCTATGGAATCCTTAAAGAAATATGGCCCAATGACGCAACCGGCCCTAATGGCGCACCATACAGTTTTATTTTTGGTGTATCGAACGAGGGCTTTCAGTGCCCCAATAGCGGCTATTCTTACCCACTTACCCAAGTCGAAAAGTGCTTCGTCGCTGCTCAAAATGAGCATTCTAATCTTACCGACGTGAATGGCTATTTCCCTGCAAATGTAATAAAATCTCTACGACTGTCTAATGCAAACTGACAAATTTCATTCACACAAAAATGGCAACCAAATAATATCGACGTGGAATAAAAAATGCACTCTGTATTAGTTTTTAAAAACTCACTCATCAACGAACAAGTCTTAGTCCTTTTAGTGTCTTAGAATTGCATATTTCTAGTTAAAGATCTTTTTCGCCAGTGAACCTCAAGGCTTATATTGCCCTTTTTGAAGAATTCAAAACCTTTTCGAAAACTCTGTGCTACGCATAACCATGTAAATTAGATGTGTACCTACTTGTCTTTAAAAGTCGAACTTTTTATATATGAGCTGTTTTTGCTAAAAGAAATTATTCATTTTAGCAATGATTTTACAAACAAAAATCGTAATTCTTAATGTTGATAAAGAGTATTTTAAAAACCTACAGACTTAATCGCAAACTATACTCTGTTCAACAAAAATTGTCAGTACAGGGAAGATAGGACGTTTGCTTCCCTCTCTGGTTTCATTGGCTTGCATAAGTGTGTCGCTTTTTAAAGCTCTCACAGGGTTTCCCTAGTTTACATTATAAATCGCCAACACTCAACATACTCAAACTCAACTTCATAAAATATGTTCTCAAAAGCTTCAAATCCCAAAAGCTCCCTAATAAAATCCACTGAATAAGCTCCTTGCTTGTAATTGAGAATGATAATGGTAACTCTGTTTTGATGTAGATAACAAGCGCACGGTCGTATTGACTTGCACTTGGCAGTATCCCTTCAGCAGTGGGAGACAACGGTCGTGTTGGGGTGTACAACTTTTTGCGAAGAATTGCAACCACAATTCTTTGAAGAGTCAGTGACTCTTTTTTAAGTGACATTTTTCCCAACGCAATGTAGTGAGGGTGCATCAGGCGCCACTGCTTTGGAAAAAGCTTTCCCATAAGGACTGTACTGACAACTTTTGTTGAACAGAGTATAATTGCTACAATATCCCTGCTGGAACACAATACTGTATTATACAGGTAATAGAATCCCCCGCATACTATTGTTCAAGTTTTTTATTAAGTAAATAAGAAATTCCATACTCAGAATGTAATCTACTACTGATCATTGATCTTTTCTAGTTTATGCCTGAAAGCCATTAAAAAATAATAACACTATGTACTCGTAGTTTTTACTAATATTGCTAAGACTTTTTACCGATTAGAACATGTGGTTCTTATTTTCAATTTGGTATGTATGGGCTTTACCTTGAAACTTTTAGAGGAGATCAAAATTTACATTAAAAAACCGTACTCAGTATATTAATATCAGTAGTGTGTCATCCAAAATTATAAACAAAAATACATTCAGGAGTGCCACTGGGTAGACATCTTGGTCCACTTCTTTTATTGATTTTATTTAATGACTTAATTTCTGTTATAACAAAAGCAGTATAACTCATATTCGAAGATGATTTTAAGTTATGATAATTTAAGTTGAGTTTATGATTATTTAAGTCAAATTCTCATAAGATTATCAGAAACTTCACCGTAATTTGGATTTTCAACAAAATGGCACCCCATAAAATAGAATCTACCAGTTAAAATTCTCTTTCAAGTCGATTCACTGCTCACTCAGGTATACCTCAGGGTAGTCACTTGATTCCTTTTTTCATAATTCATTTTCGATATAACGATAATATAATCTTCTGTTAGTTTTAGTGAGATTTTTTTTTTAAGGTTTTTCTAAAGTTTATTTTTCCAAGGTCACGAACGATTTTTAGTACCTCATTTAGGAAATTTGAAAAATAAAGTTATGCCATTTTAAAGTCAGTAAAGGTCAGATTTATTTATTTATTTTCTTAATTGGCCAGCCATAGATTTTTGTTAATGATTTTTTTAAATTTTCTTCAAAAGTATAAGAGAATGTAAGCAGCTCATTTTGAACATGAAAGCTATGTCTAGTCACATCGAAAATTATCTTTGCACCTGTGATAACAATCTAGTTGTTCAATCTTTTTGTTAAAGATGCTAATAATAGCCTGTGTTCTGTGACCTAAAAAAAACTTTAACTGACCCTTTATGACGATAAGTAGCATCACTTTTTTTTAGAAAATTACACAAATGAGTTGCCAAAAATCGTTATGACCTTCAAACAATTTGAAAAAAATTCATTTAAAAAAATCTATTACTGAAACTAGCTGACCTTTTTTGACCTATTCTATGACATACTTTTTTACGAATATGCAATATATGAGGCGCCAAGATTCATGAGCCTATCCCCTATGTTACTCGTTTCTTACATCTCACGGTACGGACGCTCTTCTATTAAATCCACAAAAGTCGCATTGAATCAATACAAAATTAATTCATTCGCTTTGCTCTGAAATGTAGTCTTTGGGCTGATCCATTCATCTTTCGACTACACGTAAATCCAGATTCAGCTTCTGCAGGGCCAAACCTAATACCAAAGTGTCGTAATATGTATATCTACACCAACTTATATTATTGGTCAAAGTTATGGTCCTAACTTATTAGACTGTATTGACTTAAGCTTTAGTTCATATCATATCATATCGTATCATAAGAGTAGATAATATCATTAACTACGATATACATATATGACCTCATAACCGTATTTTTAAGCTTTTCAATTTGAACTCCTCTTTGTTGAAATTAGATTAAACAATTCGAACCAAGCTCTACGCGCTTGCAACTTGCTTGAACTTACTAGTAATACAGAACAGCACTACTACTACGCGTTTTTCAAAATGGCAGGCAGCTGAAATATATTTTTTTACATTCACACAATTTGTCTTAAATATTCAGGTTTATCTAGCACTCTACCTATTGTCTGAGAGAATACAAAACTAATTTTTTAATTAGCTAACTTATTTCGCATTTTGTTGTTCCCAGGAAATAAAACAAAAAAAATAAATTTTTATTGTTAAAGCTTTTTTTACTAATTTCCCAATTGTGACTTGTCAAATGTCAATCACCTTAACTTCCATGAAGTCCAAAACCTCAAGTTTTTATTTCTTCTAGGCTATTAAACGGCTTATATAGACATTGCTGTTGTTAACAACCCGTACACGTTTTCCTCTAAAATAAAGAACTAAGCTTATGGTTGTTTCGTTTTCAACTCGTTTGTTTTTTTGTGTTTATTTTTTTTCAACAATTGAAGTTGTTAAGATTTGATTTATAGAACATCAATGTTGCTTCTGCCGGCAAGATGAAACTTATGCAGGAAATAATCCATACTCATTTTTTGTAATTTATTTTCTCTCATATCATATTCGCTATATGTACCTCCTATGGATGTATGTCGTCGTTGATTGTGCATAAATTAAATCAACTCAACCGCAAAAATGCAAAGCAGTTATAAAGTTCATACACAGAAATAAGGAATTACTGTTGTTTTCTGTTCTTTTGTTAATAAATCTATACACATGGTTGATTTGAAGAGCATTTGAAAAATTGAAATACAATTCGAGCTCCAACATCAAATTAAATGGCAGATGGGGTTTTTGAGAAGAATGAGGAGAAAGGTTTCAAATTGACATCCATCTTGTGTTTCCAGTGTCACACAAGTAAATTCCATAAATGGACATAGACTTCTGTGTCTTGCATTGAGCGGCCGGCGGCGTGACAAGGTGATCATCTGTCAACGGATGTCTGGTTGCAAGTTAATCGATTTATTGCTGCAATAGTGTGGAGCATTATTTATGTGTAGTTTGGCTTTTAATGATGACCATCAACTATACCGGGTGCAATTTGATGTTTTTATGTTTCCAACTGTTTTACACTTAACGTTCCCATTTACGAAAACGTTTTTTTTTTTTCGTCTGAAATGTGTAGATTTTTGTTTTGACACATTTGACGATATTTTTTGACAGCATTTTTATATATGATAATAAATTGTATACTATCCACTCGTGGTGGTCATGATTTCCATTAAATCATAACACAAAATGGGTGATATTGTTTAAAATTAAAATATCAAAGGCGATATATTAAAATTATTTTTATTTTTTTTAAATAAAATTTAAATTACCCCCGTGGGTCATTCGTAATTGCTCTTTACCTTAATGGCCCCTGCCATAAACAGTTATAATAATGGAAAATAATTTAATTAACAGCGTTCGTATTATCTCTATTTATTAATAATTCTTAATTTTAAGTATTTGTCAATATTATGAAAATGAAGCATTCTTGTCCAAAACGTCATTTTCGTAACGCGTTTCCACTTGATTCTAAAATAAAATAAATAAATTAGCGACACAACGAATTGTAGATAACCTGAACCTGCTGACTTACAATTCACTGGATTTTTACTTGCGACTTATACATACACCGCCGCTCATCTGAATAGGTTCACTGTTTTTCGTAACTTACTGTAAGACTATCTGCATTATATATGGCAATGACTCGTCTGTGTTATGTATGTAATGAAAGAGCATTATTATGCGCTTAGTTTGGGAAAAAAAGTTTTCTCTTAAAGCTTACCGTTATTCTCACACGCTAGCTAAACCTAATTCATTAAAAAAAACTAAGTGTTTTTTTGGCTCATCTGAATAGGTTCAAAAGCAAAAAATGGAGGAAAACAAGAAAAATAACTGTAATTAAATGATTTATTTTGCACATTGAATAGGTAGAGACATAATAATTCATATTAATAATGTGTATCGCCACCTTTTTTTTGAAACTGTTTCGAAAATTGGAATTGGAATGAAGTCATACAGTTTTTCTAGATATTGCAGCGAAATCTCTGCCCACGCTTTCTTAATTCCCTCCATTAAGGACAACTTGTCTTCATATTGTCTCCCCGACTCATACACCTTACGGAAAAGAAGTCCCCAAACATTTTCAATTATGTTAAGGTCAGGTGAGTATGGAAGCCATTCCAACACCTCTACATTTTGGTTCTCGATCCATTGTTTTACCGACCTCGCTGTATGGATAGGGGCATTATAATGCTGGAATGACAATGGTATTGGTTCTAAAAGATCAGAGACTTGAGGGAAGACCTTTTCCAGCACACCTTTGTACACATTTTGTACACATCGACATTCATTCGCGATGTAAGAATTTGCAGCTCAAAGGTTTCATAATATGAAATTGCTCCCCACACCATGACACTGCCTTCACAGCTATGCAGACGGCTTATATAATGTTCTTCTTTACTAAGGTCATGAAAGTAATAGTTGTAGCCATCTGGGCCCTCTAAGTTGTATTTTTTTCATCTGAAAATATAACTCGCCTCCACTCCGATTTCAACGACATGTATTTTTTTTGCAAAATTGGAGACGATTTCCTTTTCGTTTTTCGTTCAAAGGTGTTTTTTTGGTATTTTTTTCTTTTTGAATGCTTAGTACTCTTATTAACGCGTTTCACCATCACCAAACTACACTTAACACCAGTTTTGAGTCTAATTTTTGACGCGGAATCATGCGAATTAGAAGCAGCTGTTATGATTGCGCGTCTATCGGCCATTGATGTGGCCTTATAAGTGTAACCTTTCATATTTTTCCGGTAGTTTTCGATGTTCCGCAAATATTTACCCACTAAATTTTGGCTTCTTTCTATTTTTTCTTGCGATTTTTCTTTCGCTTATCCCTAATTCAATAAATGCTTTTATTTTGCCTTTTTCTTCCTATTTTAAGGATTTTCTGCGACCCATTTTTCTTGTTAAACGGTTTAAAACAATTCGATTTACCAAAAAACTTAACTTTCAGTACACATCCGCCGCGCACATCAATTAAAAATGATTTTTTTGCTTTTGAACCTATTCAGATGAGCCAAAAAAACACTTAGTTTTTTTTAATGAATTAAGTTTAGCTAGCGTGTGAGAATAACGGTAAGCTTTAAGAGAAAACTTTTTTTCCCAAACTAAGCGCATAATAATGCTCTTTCATTACATACATAACACAGACGAGTCATTGCCATATATATGCAGGTAGTCTTACAGTAAGTTACGAAAAACAGTGAACTTATTCAGATGAGCGGCAGTGTAGGTACTATAACACAAGTTATGCATTCGTAAAAAAAAATCAAACTCGAGATTTTGATCAAAGTTGACATTACGATGATAGCGAAGACTAAAAAAGTGGGTCAGGCAATTCTGTCTGTCTGTCTGTCTGTCTGTCGGTTCGACTACAGCCTAAACGGCTGGGCCGATTTTCTTTAAATTTGGTAGATATGGATTTTGATTTTTTCCCCCCACACATTTTTTTCTTTTTTTTTTAAGACCAAAAATAACGGTACCTGCCAAACGAATTTTTTCGAAATTTTATAAATATTTTTTTTTTCTCAAAAACTGTTCGACAGATTTAAAAAATAAAAACACACAAAAATTTCATTTAGTTAAAGCTAGGTAATGGTTAAAAAAAAATTTCCGAAAAATGGTTATTTTTGGTACCCCCCAGGGAACCATTTTTTTTGTTTTTGAATTTCTCAAAAACGGTACAACCGATTTTGATCGTTTTTTTTTTGCGAAGGCTCTTCAAAAATTTAAATGGAATTGTGTATTCAAATTTTCAAAAATTTTTTTTTTGATTTTTAAAAAAAGCTTCAAATTTTTTTTTTCAAAACTCAATATTTCGAAAACCCCATACTAGATTTTTTTTAAACTTCATAAATAAAAGTTTCTTAATACAATCTACAAGATGTGAGAAAAAAAAATTCATTTTACTTTAAAATAAAGGTACCCATCATACAAATGTTCAAAAAATTAAAAAAATGGTTTTCAAAAATCGTATTTTTCTCGAAAACGGCACCTAGAATTTTGATAAATTTTTTTTTCTTTCAATTAATTTTTATGATCTTTAATTTATTAAAAAAAAAAATTGAAATCAAGATATTACAGTTGTACCTACCATAGAACCATTTTTTCGAATTTTGAATTTCTCATTATCCACATAACAGTTCTTAATGAAATGTTTTATAGAGAAGCTTCTAAAAAGTCTAAGACACACATTGCATTTCAAAACTTTTAAATAAATATTTTATGAATTTTCGAAAAAAAAAAATCTATTTTTCATTTTTTTAAAATTCGATATCTCAGAAACGGCTCAATATTTTTTTTTTAAATTTAATTTTTATTCGAACAATAATAAAAACTTTAAATTGGCGTACCAAAATTTTTTTCTTAAGAATCTTTTAAGAATTTTGTATATAAAAGCTTTTTTAAAAAAAAAACCACTAAAACTACTTATAATTTTTGTTCTTGCATATATTCATATTTGCATAGCATTCTGTTTTCGTCTCTTACTATCAAAAGAATTAAAAAAATTAATTTTATCCTTATGAACAGTTTTCTCTAATAACATTCGTTTTTGAAATTCCTAGTCTATTACATAGGAGCAAGTTCGTGCGACCCAGTCGTGCATTTTATTTTTGTAAATATCGTCTCTCCACGTATTTGCATCATTTCCGTGTAAAAAATGTTTTTAAATTCAAATCAACTACCGACCGTTTTTTAAATCCAACAAAGTTATAATTCGTCAAAATAAGTTAAAAAAAATATCGATTGTCGTTTCAGTGGCGTCATTACCGTGCCCTGCTATTGAGATACGGTATAATGACCGGATAGTTACGAATTTTTTTTTCAAATATGTTTTTTCTTTAAAAAGTCATTGTTTTGACATCAAATTTTCCAATTTTTTTGGGATTCTTTCAAAATATTTTTAGAATAAAGTTTGGAACGTAAACCTTAAATAAGTTACTTTAGATCATTTAGAATGGGTATCTACTACACACGGATTTTGGTTTTTCATATTATCTCGAAACTAACTCGATCGATTTTAAATAAACTTCGGTCTTATAAATGATTATAAGAAAAACTGCGTTTTTGACAAAAAAAATTAATGTAACCGAAATAGGGTTTGACGCTTTCTGAGAAAAACATCTGTTATTTTATTTTTATTGTGAGTGTCTAATGTATGCTGATGACCTTAAACTATACCTCTGTATAAAGAATACTCTTGATTGCATAAATCTTCAGGAAGACCTTTCTCGCTTATCTGATTGGTGTAGTGATAATGATCTCAATCTTAATGTATCTAAGTGTCAAAGCATGTCATTTTGTAGAAAAGCCTACCCCATCCTTTTTTCATATAAAATTAGTGGAACTACATTAGCTAGAGTTATTGAAAAAAAGGATCTCGGAATAATTTTCGACATAAAATTGACTTTCTCCAGTCACATTGACTATGTCGTCGCTAAAGCTAGCTCTATGCTTGGTTTTATATATCGTAACTCAAAAGATTTTACGGATCCTTTTACCCTCAGATCACTTTATTTCTGCTTTGTTCGATCAGTTTTGGAATACTGTTGTATCGTATGGAACCCTTTCTATGCTGTTCATTCTATTCGTATTGAAAGGATCCAAAAACGTTTTACTAGAATGTCGATGAGAACTTTGGGTTGGAATATTGATATACCTTCATATAAGTCGAGATGTTTGTTATTAGGGATCCAATCTTTAGAAACTAGAAGATCATAAAGGGTTTTCCAATAAGAGGTGTTATTTTGAATAGCCCGCTATTTCGGTAGCTGTCACTTTTGAAGCTGTCATTTTTTGACATTTGACAAGTAGAAACTACGCTATTAATAAAAATGGAACGATACACGCTTCAACAACGCATTGAAATTATTAAAATTCACTATAAAAATGGTGAAAATTTGGCAGAGACGGTTCGTAAAACTAAAACATTTTTGGGTCGTCGTGAAGCACCTTGTCGGACCGCAATACAGAAATTGGTGGACAAATTCGAGCTGTTGGGACAAGTTAGTGATGTGAAGAATAAAACCCGTGCACGTCGCTCAAGAACAACTGAGAATATTGCTGTTGTAGCCCAAAGTGTTGAAGAAAACCCAGGTTTGTCCATTCCTCGTCGTTCTTTGGAATTAGGCATTCCACAAAGGTCATTACACCGTATTTTGCATAAAGACTTGGGTCTTAAGGCTTATAAAGTTCAGTTAACACAAGAACTCAAGCCGGCTGATCATCAACAACGTCGTGTCTTTGCTGATTGGGTCCTTGAAATGCATGAAAATGATCCGGAATTTCATCGAAAAATCATCTTGACTGATGAGGCCCATTTCCACCTCGGAGGCTACGTCAACAAGCAAAACTGTCGCATCTGGGGCTCGGAAAACCCAAGAGTTATTGTTGAAAAGCCTCTCCATCCACAACGCGTGACTGTTTGGTGCGGTTTATGGTCCCGCGGGGTCATTGGACCTTACTTTTTCGAAAATGAGGCTGGAGCAACAGTTACGGTCAATGGATTGCGCTATCGAGAGATGATTAATGATTTTTTATGGCCTGAATTGGATGGTATTGATCTGGACAACGTTTACTTTCAACAAGACGGCGCTACGTGCCACACAAGCAATGAAACCATCGATCTTTTACGGGAAAAGTTTCCGGACCGTGTTATCTCTCGAAGAGGTGATCACAATTGGCCACCGAGATCATGTGATTTAACACCTTGCGACTTCTTCCTTTGGGGCCACGTGAAAGATAAGGTCTACGCCAACAGCCTAGCGTCGATTCAAGACCTCAAAGATGAAATTCGTGAGGCTATTGAGGACATAGGGCAGCCACTTTGCGATTTGGTTATGGAAAATTTCATGAAAAGGATATGGTCCTGTAAGCGTGGTCTTGGCGGCCATTTGGCTGATGTTGTATTCCATTATTAACGGCATACCTTCCTCTTTATAATGAAATAAACATCCGATCATTTATCTCCAAAAATGCCATTTTTCTTTGAATATCAAAATAACACCTCTTATTGGAAAACCCTTTATTTTGAGATAATGTTTATTAGAGACATCATTAACTATAAAATTAATTGCCCTTTTTTGCTTGCATTGGTATGTTTTTATGCACCTATGCGTGAACTTCGTCCTCTGTTTCTTTTTCAGCCACCTTTTCATAGGGTTAATTATGGTAACAATGAGCCTATAACACGTAGTTTAAGGCAGGCGAACTCAGTTTGTAACTTTCTTGATTTTAATATGTACTTAAGTAGAGAATGCTTTAAGAAAAAATTATTATCTTGTTTACATATTGGTGGTTAGTACTTAAGTATGCAAAAATTGTTATTATGTATATTGTATATTGTATATTGTAGTCTGTAAGAGATATAATTGCTCTGTTTGATGAAATAAATAAATAAATAATAAGTATTTGTCGAAAATGTTTTTTAGAATACAATACATTTCTATGAGAATAAGAAGTCTTAATTTATTTCTGTTAATTAAAGGTTAAATCAATGAATAATTTCATTGATTTGCTTTCGAGTTTGTTCCCACTTTACCACAACAATAAATACTAATAATCTCATACATTATGCCTTCAACGATTAGCCAGTGTGGCTTTAGACTGTAAACGCAATTTCGTGTGGTTTATATTTTTGTGCGACCATTTTTTTCAATACAGAGATAAATCGCGTGAAACTTAACCGATCTTCCTTTTGATAAAAGCTCTTCCTATAACAACATTATGGAACGATATGAAAAGCAACCGTCGAAAAAGCTATTGTTTATTAGTCCGTTTTGTTTAAGTCTCACCTATTTCCACAGAACATATCCCAAGTTAAGCATGGCTCTTCAATTAGTCCAATGTTTTTTCTTAACAAATGGAAGTAACATTGGCTGAAGCCAATTTAAAGTGCGTCAATTTTGGTTGTACCACCTTCATCATGTTCAGAACTGTTGAATTTCTTTCATCATGCAAGGGCCGGAAACATTCAATAATCGAGACCGTGGATATACCTATCAATATCTTACCAATCTGCATTGAAAAAGTCGGAATGGAATATTCTTAAGACGAACTTTACATTTGCTTCTGTCAGACGTATTTTGGTTCTGGTTGGAAGTTAACTTAATATTTCACCATCAAGTTACCCTTTTATGTCATTGATCTTGAATGCTTGTTTCAAGCTTTTGTTCGAGCTTTTGTTCGACCGCTGATCGCTCTCACCTAAGGAAAAGAGTCAATTGGAAGAAAGAGGAACTTCAGCCGGATTTAACGCTTTTCTTGGCCTTTCTGAAGGAAATTTTCGAACTTACACACTTATTTTAAAAACTATTCACTAGAATAACTTGATTTAAAATTAATACAAAAGACGGGCTTTTAATCCCTATAAATCACATAAATAAATGGGGGAGATAGTCTCCTTCCAGTACAATTTATTTTTTGTATTGTCCTTGTCTTGTTTTTTGTCGCACATTTTATGCATCACCCTGCAAACATTTTTTCTGCAATTTACAAATGAATATTAAAAGATCAAAATCGAGGACGGTTGCGACCCCCAATAGGGGTTTACCGGGTACGGGTTTTTCAAATTGACTTCTTCAAAAAGTTATTTCATTTTTTTTTGTTGTAAGGACATTTTCTCTCCAAATGAAGTTACATACATAAGAATATGGTGGCAATCATCTTGAAATTCTTAAAAAGAAAACGCAAAGTTCATATTCCCGTTCACTTATCGCTTATCGGGGAGGAAGACTCCGAGAAAGATGCAATAATTTTCTATCTTTCCCTGAAGTTATAAAAGTTACAAATTCACCAACTGTGATGTGGTAGATACGGAGAAGAAAAAAAAAACACCGAAACGAATAGCAAAAGAAGAGAAGAGGGAATAATTCAGGCAATTCCCTGATGTGTACTAGTTTGAGGAACAGTGCTGTATTTGAGAATCCCACCTTCGTCTTACATGAATTTCTTGAGTTTTTGATTATGTTATCGATTGAAATGCGAATGAAGAAGAGCAAAAAAAAAAAAGAAAAACTTTGAATTTCCAAAGATTCATTGATTTTGGTAGAGGGAAGGGTGTCTCACGACGAGAGTGCTGGGGAGTCGACTGTGTGATGTTAAATGATTACTTGGGAAGGCGTGAATTAATTGGATAAAATTTTTCCCTTTCCTGGAAAATTCTAAATTAGGATATAAAGGAAGAAATTTATGTAATTGCTGTTGAATTGAAATAATTTCATTTTTTTTTTTGCTTCTCGCTATTATGGGTTGAATCTTCGTATTTATGTATAAAATGGAAATGTGGGTTAGGTTTTTAAAGAGGTGTGTGCACAGGAAGAACTTGATGAACGATTTACTAATTGGGGGTTGGTGAAATCTGAAGTAAATTAACGTTGATTTAGATTTTATAATTATTCTAAGTGCAAAAAAAGAAGAAAATTATTCGCTCGTTTGACTTTTCGTACTCTTGTATTTATACTATTTGTGTTTTTTTTTTGAATACCATTAAGAGGAATGAATCAGAAGAACTTATAACTATGGAAGGCAAGAAAGTAGGCAAGAAGTAGGCAGAAATGTACTCGTATATCAAACTTCAGACAGTTGACACTACACTTTACCCAAATTTATTTGAAGAAAATCGATCTTCGTTCATATGTGTACAGCCGTTCGAACCCACAGATAAACGGAGGGTAAGCAGAAAACGACGTTTTGAAACACAAATAATATTTGAAAGTGGAAATACTAGGAAAGTACATGGGAACTGAAATGATTTCATGGGACGAGTCTGTTTTCAAACTCGAACAGTTGCTAGAGTACTGAAAGATTAACATTCACATAAATCCGCTGATCTGGATAGTATCTCATCGATTGTTTCGGTGCTGAATGGATAGAAAACAATATTGATCCACTCCTTCACTAAAAAACACGAATCTTTTCCCTTCAACTTCGTACAAATGTGCTTACGTCCCTTCTTTCAAAGTCATGAAAACGCTGAATAGTAATCAACTAAAGAAATACCTTGAAAACGCAACTTTCTTAATGCCCGGCAGTACGGTTTTAGCAGCAATAGGTCCACAGGTTATTTGATGGTATATGGCGCCGAACAGTGACACCAAATTTTACATCAGAGGAAGTTAGACTATTATCCTTGATATTTCGAAAACGTTTGACATCAAGCTCTCTTGCGTTTGGTATTGATGCACTTTGTATCGATTGTTATCTTCTTCGCTCGATTAGAAATAAACTTTTGAAATTATCAATTGAAGCTGTACAACACGGTTTAAAGTCTGAAATCTATTAAAAAAAGGTGATATGCCTCAGGGCTCCGTTTTGCCACCGATTCTCTTCCTTATAACATGTAATCAAATTTACTGTTGTACTGACGATACCTGCCTCAGTTTTTCATATTCGTTTCTAGAACTACTTTCTTGTCCTTGGTGTATGGAACTGCAACAGAAACATATGATAAACTCATAAGATTTCGATCCCGACAGCATTACTCATTTGGAAATCCAAAACTACGTAGTATTTAATACTTCGAAAACACAATACTCTTTGCTGTCGTTAAAGCCAAAAACTCTGCCAAGTATGAAGGTTTTCTCCGACTATGCAAGAAATTTGTCTCCTTTTTTGAACTTCCTGTTATCGCTATAAAGCACAAATTCAAAGTGAGATTACAACTCGCATATTTGGGTAGATGGTCCTTGAACTTACTTCAGTACGCCACCTTCGTAATGTTTCATGTCTTAGGTTATCGCTTCTTTTATACAAACAATGTTCCAGTGAAATTTTATGTGGCATTTCCCACTAAAACTAAACCAATTTAACCTTCCTTCTCGCACTCCCTTGATTGTCCACCAGCTTACCAGCTTCAGGCCAATTACGGACGTATAGCCAAGCACAGAGATTCTTTCTTTAGCAGTACAACACGAATGTGGAATACTCTCCTTCCAATTGTAATATTCAAAGCCAGTGTTCCGTATCCTATTTTCCTAAGACTCCCACAGTGTTTTAAGCATATTGAGGGAAGGCATAAGCCCACTTAAGGGAGATATTAGGTGCGAGTCCCTTTAGTGGATACCTATAAGTTCTTCAACTACAAACGATCATATTTAAGTAGTCCTATACTTGGGATAAAGGCTAGTGTCTCTCATATTAACCTATAATATGCACAAAAAAAATTGTAGAGAGTTTTAAATCACTAGGATCAGGACCTCTATAAGCTGATGTGTCTCTAATTTTTGACTAAAGATTTGGTTTAGTGTTTAACCGTTACCTCATCTTGATATGGACAGTGTGGCTACTAATGAAGACAAATCCTCATGTTTGCATACTCAATCGTACATATGATCTTATCAAGATTCATAGAACTAACAATTTTGGTAAAGAAGTTTTTTTTTAAGTCAAAGCATTTAATGCACGAAAAACTAACGAATTTTTATTAAATATTATTTTCCATATTTCGAATAGCTAAAGGATTTCTAGACTTCATTTTCACGAGTCTACTGTGTGTAGAGAGAAGAAAGATTAGCTCCCTGGTCAAAGTTCACAATCTGATGCCATTAAAAAGTATTACTGTCAAAAGTAAGCTATTATTCGGCACACTTAAATCGAAACCCTGACAGCTTAGAAAGCAAGAAGTAGGTCAAATTTCGAACAGCTAAGGTCAGAAACAATACAGAGAATAAGACTTGCAAGTGGATAGTAGATGAAAAAAAAAATAAATACATTTCTAAGGCGAGATAAATAACGCTGAATCAGAATCAGTTTCACTGACAAGACAACCAGAGTACCAATGCCCATTGGGGCTTCTCGAAACAATTTCTTTTCTCTTTCTAAAAATTTATTTTTATTCCTCCGGCCCTCCCTTCGTTGAACTTTCATTCCCCGAAGTAAACTTTTTTGGGGTCATCATTCTGCAACACAACTATGACGACGACGATGCTGCAACTGCTTCTTCTGATGACGTTGTTAATGTTTGGCTTGGGCACAAAATACACCTCAGCTGATGATGAAGTGGATATGTACCTACTCCAGATCCAGATTCAGTTTCACATTCCTCAGAGCTTCACATACTCGTACTTAAGGTTTTAACTCAAATTTAACTGCTGTAGCAAAATATTTGTGTTAATTACTCTCTACACAAAGTTCCATATGCTACTGGATACATTTTTTTTAGGTTAGCAGAGAATGCAACTGGATCAGTTCAATGCGGAGGAATGTGAATAGGAATAAAAACACTATTAGGACATCGGCAGCAAACATCAATGTGTTTATTCTTGATTTTTTTCTTCTAATATCATGAAACTATGTCAAACCCACCAAGTTTTTTTTTTTTGTGTCCATGAGGAAAATTTTTAATGGAAAATATGATTTTTTTTTGTTTATCTAAAATTGAATGAATATACGAATGGCAAAGAGAAATTCTAGCTATGTTCCACTTTGACATAGAAAAAATGTTGACAAAAAAAAAACTCTTTATGTCTTGCGTTTTGTTGACATTAGATTACGGTATTTAATGGAATTTTTTTTCAGTAGGAGTATTTTTTCACTCAAATTTTATATACATACTTAGCACTTTTGAACAGTCACGAAAAGTGTTCATACCTAAATGAGTGAAGGAAAATTTAGTTACAGATTAGCCAATTTCCCTCATTCATTGCATTACCATTTGAAATAATTTTGTTTGAAATGATAGTCTGTATGTTAAAATTAACATTCAACAAAGTAAAAAGTAGTACCCCTTGGCATATTTGCTAGAGTGATGGACACTCATGCGAAGGTCTTGGGTTAGACTCTCAGCCGCTGCAAAAAAGTATCTGTCCAAGAGTATCTGTTGGCTTGAAAAGTGCTACTCATTAGTCGTTCGGAATGAGCAGAAAGTCGTAGGTCCACATTTTGTGAAAACCTCAAAAATCAATTTAGTTCATCATTACAATTAGCAAAAATTGTTTTTTTTTTCTTATTTAACCAATAGATACCAGGATGTTTTTCTTAACGAATCGATGTCTTCATTTCTTCCTTTGCACAAGGGTGTTCCTCAAGGCTCTATTTTGGGTCCTTTGTTGTTCTCGATGTAAATTAATGATCTACCTACTTATAAGCTGAACTTTTCCTTGCACATGTATGCGGATGATGTACAATTAAAAAATAGTTTTCGACTTGGTATGCTTGAAAATAAAGCTTATAAAGCTAATGAGGATTTGAATAAAATTGTAGTCTAATCCAGTAAAAACGACCTTTGTTTGAATCCAAAGAAATCAAAGTTCTTAGTAATTTCCAGGAACAATGTTGACACTTCCTACTTCCGTGAAATTTATCTGAACAACACAGTAATTAATTTCGTTGATTCTGCAAAAATTAGATTGACGTTTAATCAAATTCCAACTTGGAATTTTTGCATAAGACTGGTTTCAGGTAATTTATATGGCACTCTTTGTATATGCTTTGGACTTCTCGTCATTTAATACCCTCGAAAACCCGATTGATATTGTCTAAAACATTGGTCGCCCCAGTTATTTTTTTCTGTAGATATCTGTGAAGTTTTAAGTAACTGTGACTATGAGCACAAATGCTTAGGAAACATGACCACATCTCGAACTTCAGTTGTAGTTGTTGGATAAATAGCAAGGTTTCACTGTTTGTTGAGTAAAGAGTAGTGTTGATGGTATTGGAACCAATTAATTTCTTTTTGTTTCTGCCAGTAAGATTTTTTGTTAGGTTGATTGTTGCTTCTAAAAACAGTTTTGGCTTCTCTATTTGCAAATTTATTGCCTTTGACACCTAATGACCAATAACTTGGTACCCAGAAGAGTTATAAACGATTTCCTAGTTTAATAATGTTGTCCCTTATTTTGCCGATGGTAGTTGATCGATTAGTTACATTTTGAATTGCAGCCAGGGTTTAGAGACTGTCAGTGCAACACCATGTTGTTTCTGGATTTCAAATCTATTTCTGTAGCTTTTAAAATTGATTAAGCTTCAGCAGAAAAAATTGAAAATTATGATTGCAGTTTTTTTTTGCAGAAAGGACATGAGCCTTGATCGCTCTTGGAACTATCAGTGAAGAGAATAACCCAATTAGAACCATTGGAATGAAGCTATTTATCAATTCATAGAATTGTTGAAGATATTTTTTCCTTGCAAGATGTGTCTTTCTTATACGAGTATCTGGAGAGTTTTGTGATTGATTTGATTGAATCTCGTAAAAGTAATCAAGGTGGATGTTTCTCAATATTTGCTTTTTTTAACCTTTAATGGGTCAAGGCCAAGGCAAACATTTAAGCGGTATACAGGGTAGGTGGATTCTTAATGAATGTTCGATCGACTGAGGATTTTGACTGCGTTGGAGTGAATAGGGGATCTGAATGAATGAATCCTAGATTTTAACAAGAAGTCTAAAAATCTAACAAAAACTCTGAGAAAATCGAAAAAGGACTTAGTTTGCACAATGCACATGGCAAATTAATCACTTAAAAAAAAAACTAATTTTTGCTAGACATTCCTGGGGAGAGTAACAGCCCATAAAACACAATGAATTTTTGAATCGCCTTTCAGCAGTTTTACCCGGAAAATCTATAGAATATTCTACCCTAGTTCTTATTAAAAATTGTTTCTTTAATTATTTTTTTAACAAATTGACATACACAACCCTTCATATAAATTTGTCGAGGGGTTCTTTTTATTCAGCAGACATCTTCATGTTGTTTAAAAATCCAAATTGTTTTGATTTAGCATCAGTTATTTCAATATCATGATTTTAGATGAATTGAAACAATTTTAAAACATTTAGTTAAATAATTTTATTAGGTAAATTTTCAAAAAATTATTTTGGAAAAATCTAATTTCCAAAAAATAAATTTGAAAAATTCAAATTTCGTTTTAGAAAATTGCACCCTTTTAAAATAAACAAATCATTTCAATGTTTTTTCACGAGGGCTAGTCGATAAGTTTGTAACTTTGATTTTGATCAAAGTTGACAATACGATGAAAGCGAAGATCGAAAAAGTGGCTCTCTCAATTCTGTCTGTCTGTCTGTCTGTTCGACACCAGCTAAACGGCTCAGCCGATTTTCTTCAAACTTGGTAGATATCGGTTTTAATTTCCCCCCGTCCCCATGTTTTTTTCTTTTTTTAAAGACCAAAAATAACGGTTTTGTTGAAATTTTATAAATATTTTTTTTTCTCAAAAAATGTCCCCAGATTAAAAAAAAAAATAAAAAAATTCATCAAAAAATTATTATTTTTGGTACCCCCCTTGGAACCATTTTTTTTGTTTTTGATTTTCTCAATAACGGTACGACCGATTTTGATCATTTTTTTTAATGTTAAGACTCTCTAATAGCAGTTTCAGCATTATTGTGTATTTTAATTTTCAAAAATTTTTTTTTTTTGGATTTTTAAAAAATCTATCAATTTTTTTTTAAACTCAATATTTCGAAAACCCCATGCTCGATTTCTTAAGACTTGATAAATAAAAGTTTCTTAATACAATCTACAAGATATGAGAAAAAAGGAATTATTTTACCTACAAATAACGGTACCCTCCATACAAATGTTAAAAAATGGTTTTCGAAAATCGTATTTTTCTCGAAAACGGCGCTAAAATTTTTGTTCTTTCGATTGATTCTTACGATCTATAATTTAATAAAAAAATTTGTAAACAAGATATTACTGACTGTACCTACTATAGAACAATTTTTTCGAATTTTGAATTTCTCATTATCGGCATAACGGATTTTAATGAAATTTTTTATAAAGAAGCTCCTAAAAAATTTAAAAAAACACTGCATTTCAAAACTTAAATACAAATATTTTTTAAATTTTTGGAAAAAAGTCTTCTTTTTTTTGGAAAATTCGATTTCTCAAAAACGGCTTGATATTTTTCTTGAAAATTTAAATCTCATTCGTAGAATAATAAAAACTTAAAGTTGGCGTACCAAATTTTTTTCTTAAAAATGTTTTAAAAATTTTGTACATAAAAGCTTATTTTTTTAAGGAACCACTACAACGACTTATAATTTGTGTTCTTCCATAAATTCATAATTGCATAGCATTCTGTTTTTATCTCTTACTACTAAAAGAATTTAAAAAAATCATTTTATCCTTATGAAGAATTTTCTTTAATAACATTAGTTTTTTAAATTCCTAGTCTATTACATAGGAGCAAGTTCGTGCGACCCAGTCGTGCATTTTATTCAATTGAAATTGATTTTTGTTTTTCAACATGGTCTCGAATTTCATTAACATTTTCAGAAAAAATGTTATTCAAATTTTTGTATGAGAAACTCTTTTCATCCATTTTCGTTTTGCTAATGTGCTTGCAGACAAATTGGATGGGGCACTGTAGTGATGAATTTATATAATTTATAATTCTGCACTGAATTTAGATTTTTTGTTTTTCAAGTAATCAATGAAGATTATACCTTGAGGATCCTAGAAAATATTTACCATGACTTTTCCCGCCAAACGACAAGACAAGACCCATTTTTTTTACTTTTTTTGGAGCACATTCACTGAAATCCACTGTTTCGATTGTCCATTAATTTCTGATGTATGCAAGTTTCATAAGCTGTTAATCTTATACACCACCGCCGCCGTAAACATTGAGATTAAGGAGCCTTTTCAGCAGACACGTCACCCATGTTTCCGATAATTTTTTCATGTTCAAAGAGCCTTGAAGAGTCCGAATAACGTCATTTCAAATAGTTCCAATGTTAACTATTTCACGAACTATTTCAAGAAATAATCGTGGATTCTTTTGACTGTTCAGCGATCAGTGTACTTATTCAGATTTATTGGTTCTAAGTACCTTTAAGATACATCATTCAAACGGAGAGAGCCAAGTATCAACAAAATGTTCTTCACGGCTATACCACGCAAAAAGAAGTGCATTATTAAAAGACAAAATTTAGTTTTCCCCATTATGAGAATATTAGTAACTCAGAGAAAAGTTCCTTCGATCACTGAAAAATCCTGAGTATTCGAAATACCTGTTTCAATTATTTTGTCTAGGTCCAGAAAAAAACAAAGTTATCCATCATGCAACCCAAATGGCATCTCTCTTAAAAGTCACCGACTAATCGAACATCCCTGAAGTCTATTTAAAAACGAAGTTTTCTCTCTCTGAGTTATGAGCATTACGCTATCTTTTAGAAACGCTTGGAAATTACGCACATTTAATACATTTCACTGTAAAACAAAATATGTTGCGCAATAGAATCCTAAGACTTATCCCCTCCTTCGACAATTCATTAGTGTGATGTGATCTAAACACCAAGGGTTCTTTAATAAATTGAAAAAGGTACTTCAAAACAATACAATCACCGGATATGTCGTCGTTTCAATTACAGAGAACATCCATTCCGAACAAAAACTTCTTCAAATTCCAAAAGAATTCTACTACGAACACGCACAATTAACAGAAACGCTTCCTTTTGTCATTTATTAGGCCGCACACTGCGCGTACGAATACATATGTACTTGTGTAACCAGTCGTCGATTTTTTTTTTCTGCGTTCCTAATTCTTTTCAACACTATTAGACACAAGATTAGACACTTCTGAATCTAATGGTACAACCATACATCTGCCATTGGCGTGACAAAGTATTTGTCAACTATAAAAATTTAACAACTGTCACAAAATTGTTTTAATTTTCACAGCCATATCTCTTCTTCAGTTCGAAATCATCAGTCAGACAGGGCTTCGAGAAGACACAAAGCCAAAAATGGTAACTATCCCTGAATGTCCTGAATAAGGATGCAAACATGTTCCTCACAGCCAAAGAGGAGTTTAAAATAAAAGTAAAATATTAGATTTCTTTGACGTACACACGAACACACACACAGCACAGAGCACACCCTACTGCCTCTCTTTCAATGAAAGGAATGAATTTTTAAAGTCGATTGATTCGGATAATCGAAGAAGTATTGATGCTGAAGGATCCAAGAAGAAGAAGATGAGGGCAGGCCAAGCACAAAACCGCCTGAAAGGAAACACTCTTTGATCCATTTGTGGAAGAAAAAAAAATATATTCAAAAGGATGCAAACTTTTATTGCCACAATGTTGAAAGACGAGTGAATATAAAAATCAGAGCCAAAAAAAAAAAAAAAACACTAAAATGATGGCTTTTACGCTTTTGAATGTCGTCTCATTCAGTGAATAGAATAATGAATTTTTTCTTTGGCCAAAAGGGATAACCATATCTATAGCTGGGTTCCTATTATATGTAAGTAATTTTTATTCAATCTGATTTGATTTTTTTGTCCACTCCAGTCTTCAGTTAAAGTAAATCTGTGTGAGAATAATTACCTTTTTTCGCAATGGAGGATTCTTTTCAAAGCTATTTTTTTTTTCTCCGTTGATAAATTTGTTTTTGAAGTTGTCGAAATTAATGTGTTTTTTATGGAGGTATGAGGTAGTTAAGGCAAATTGTTAAATGTAGACATCCTTAATTTTAGACGTTATCCTTCGTAATCTAGCGAAATATAAAGTGACGAAATCTTAAAGGCTTGATCAATAAACCGACATGATCTTTTTCTACAATAATGAAGGTGAGGGTGAGAGGAGAATGAATTAGCAAGGAAGCTCTGGTATCTTTCGTTTCATTGATAAAGTACCCAGAAGCTAGAGCTTGATACACAAAATTCCGAGGAAGGAAGAGGATTTCTGTTCATCAATTTTAAAATGATTTTACAATATTAAAAAGAAGTTTCTGTTTGTTGTTAAAAAAAATTCCAAAATTCGTAGTGTTAGTCATTTCGCATTTATCAACAAAAATATAAATCGTTCTTTCAGCTAAAAAGTCAGCGACATCACTGAAAATTGTAGCAATGTGCGTCTTTTCAAAAGGTGTCTTAAGAAATCTCATTTTTTTTCTGCTACAAGCCACGCCACTTTTAGAATATTTTAAAGTAATTATGATATCGTAAAATTATTTTTTTGAACTTTTTTCTTCGTCGCTTTTGATCTAAAAAATTCTGCTAGAGAAGTTACGTCACTGAAAAATTAAATTCAATTTTCTAAAATAAAAACTCTCCTTTGCGATCATTTGGCATTGCTTTTGGTTAGATTTGTGAATTTTTCATATACTTAATATCGTAAAATTCTTCATGAAAATGAGCTTTTGGCCTGCAAAATAGACGACGACAATGGCAATTCTAAACAATGTTCGTCTTCATTAAAGCTATCGCTTGACACCTCATAAGATTCTTTTAGTCACCGGGTTTAGCTTCTAAAATTTATTAAATATGTTATATCGTAAAATTCTAGATAAAATGAATATAGTCACTCTTGACTTAAAAAATAAATACTGCTGGAAATGTTATTTCACTTTACCTCTGCATAAAAACAAACCCTGACACCTCATTTGATTTTTTTTTTTCATCTTGTTTAGCTTCCAGAATTTTTTTTTTAAAAATGTATATCGTAAAATTATTTATGACAATAAGCTGGATACCATTTCCATACAATTTGTTGGAAATCGAAGGTTGATTAATTTAGCTAACAAGCCTTTATGTTACACAGAGTCGAACTCTTCTTTAAGATTTAGAAATCACGAGACTTCAAACAGATTTTTTTGGGTCGTCAAAAGGGTGACATTCTCAAAATATACCGATTCTACCAAAAAAAAGGTATTATAATGTTTTTTGTGGAGAATTATTATATCTAAGCTTTAATTTTAAATTAATTTTTTAAAAACATAGTGACAGTTTTCAAGAAATTTTAAAAAAATTAAATTTCACACTTCAAAAAAATCTTAAGCTTTAATTTCAACTTAATGTTTTTAAAACATACTCACAGTTTTCGAGAAAATTTAAAAAAAATTCAATTTTACACTTCAAAAAAAATTTAAGCTCCGGTCCAAATTCAGGCTACTTATGTTCAGCTTTGTCAGAATTATTTCGAAAGTAAAGTCTAATTTTCTTTAGCAAAAAAAATTATTTCGTAAAATTCTTCTTGGAAATGAAAATTGTCACTTTTGACCAAAAAAAAATACTGCCCAAAAAATTCCCTTTACTGAAAATTACATATAGTCTGCGTCAACAAAATAACTATCTCTTTGCGCATCATTTGAGTTTTTTCTCTGTATCGTAAAATTTATTAGTCAAAATGTATATAGGTGGACCTCAAAACCCATGTCTTAAATTAACTTATCAAGCACTTGGCAATCATTTAGTTTACCATAGCGGTAATGTATAATTAGCAAAACTCTGGTTCAAGCGGTCTTTCTTTGAAGCCCCATTAGGCGCCTACAAAATCACTTAAGAGAACTTTATACGCAAGGTGGTATATAAGAGCCAACGAGCATTATAGAATAATGGAGATGAATATCTCCATAAAGGCAAAAGATTTGAAATTAGTTGCAACGCATCGAGACAAACCGTTACGAATGGCGCGTAGGTGTGGTGAAAGCATTATTCCTCTTAAGGTGAAATATAAACTGGCCGAGCTTAATGATGAACAGGAAATATTCTTAAGCTTTGGTATTCATATTCTTCGATAAGACTCCCACTTCAATGTAACATTCTGTGTGTTATTACATTTTGTGAGTTAGTAATATTTAATAACCGCATTTGAATCATCTCATTAAAAAGACTGACTGAACGAAAAAACCAATACCTACCTACATTCATACACAATAAAAAGTCAATCGATAGCCGGCCTAGTTCGGCTTACAAAAAGATTACAAAGATTATCACGCCTACGCTCATTGTGCTTTCTCTTCATATTCCTTTATGACCTAGAACATTCAGTTGGGCATTTAACACGCTTCTTTGACAAACATACACCTCCACTACCAGGTGGTAGGTAACAAAAATAATAAACAAAAATAAAATGGACAGGTAGGCGTGCAACAAGGTCCCGGCGGCGCGGCGTCGTCGTCGGTCGGTCGCCTTCGATATGAGTAGGAAGTAGATTCGATGGTAAAATATCTTCCTTGTGGTGTTTTCCACAGCGAGATGAAATAAAGAAACATAAGTTAGATGACTGTTTTAATGCAATTTTATAGCATTTTATTGTGCATTTTGGACTTCGATATATTAAGAATTTATTTCGTATACTACAAATTTATCTGCGACAAACTAGAAACGTGAAACTAAATAAATACTAAAATGGAGAAGACCAAAAAAGTAAATTCAATAAAGCAAGCACTTGCTTTTGTAGCTTAACCTTATGAGTGTTAATTTTTACAGAAGATTCAATGCGTCTTAATTCTTAAACGCAAATAACATTTGTTTAATTTATTAATTGTTGTTTGTCGTTTAAGCTCCAACGTTATTAATACTACACAGGTAATAAAAATTTTAAAATAACTTGGCAACCTTGCATTCGATTTGACAAACATCGATTTTATTCAATGTTATCTATACTCTGAGCATGTTTTATTGGAGCTTGCCTAGCCAGCAATTTTTTCAAACCTAATCAAAGCGCAATTGATTTTTCAAGTGTGTAAGTAAGGTGTCACATCCGCGACAACATAGTTTTAATTATTTTTCTTATCACAGAACCGAAATTTCAAAAAAAAAAAAGAACAGGGAGATTTGAGACAACAGGGTGGTCCATCTAATTTGACACTGAGAGCTGCTCCGACTCGAAATCTTGAAAGAAAGTAGGTATCATACTTCCGCGGAACGAAATGAATCGTTTTACGCTTGAACAACGTTGGGAAATATTGAAAAAAAGTTTTGGTTGAAATGAAGCACACACCGCGCTTGCTGTACGCAAGTTTGTGCGAAAACTTCGTGATGCTGATATGCTAGTGGACACAACTCATGGTCCCCGTCGTCGTACGGTGTGCACAGACGATACTGTGGCTTCTGTAGCCAAGTGTGAGACTCAATTCACGAACATCAACTCGCCATCGATCTCAACTGCTCAACATTTCACACACGAGCCTGAAGAGAATTCTGCACAAAGATCTCGGATTATTCGCTAGCAAGGTCCATTTGCAATAAGCAATTGTAGGCGCACGACTATCCGTTTCGTAATCGCTTGAACGGCGTTGTGTTCCCTTTCAATGGGAATGTTTGCTCTTACAAATAAAGCCATAATACTTGGAAAAAAAATAATTTTGTTCATTTTATTTCATTTTTAAAAAGAAACTTGTATTTGACCCACCCTTTATAATCTATAATATTCGGTATAATCATAGGCTACGATAGCTGCTATACAAGAAGAATACATTTCGGGTAATTTTCCTTCGTTCTCAAACTCCAACCTACTCGACTACTCTAATTATCTTGGTACTTCATCTTCCCTTTACCGCTTTTTACAACTCCCTCTACCAACGTTACTTACTCCAAGCCCGAAGCAGTCTTATTAAAGATCCTTCTTTTAGTTTGTCAATTTTAAACGAAAATCCGATTACCCTCCATCGCTCTATTTTAATAACGAAACTTCAAATGAACCCAAACAATCGCCCACTTCGTTACTACTGTCTACATTCTTTTACCGAGGATTCCCTTATACCTGATTGTAATTATTTCAATTATTTACCGAGCTTATCACTCGATCCATTTCTTCCTAATACCATTCACCCATTTCTCATCAAACATAAGCTAAAATAAGTTAATGATGAGCCCAGGAAGTAACCCACCATATTTCTCAAACAATGCTCTTCCACACTTTCTCTTCCCCGCTCAAAAATCTTGAATTTATACGTATCTCAAGGAGATTTCCCTAAGTTATGGAAGACTTCTTTTATAACTCTAATACATAAAAAGTGCCCAAAGTGAGATGTTACAAACAATTGTTAAACTTTCACATATTCCCAAAATCTTTGAAAGCATATAATACTAAATTTTTAGTTTTGGCTGTATGTCTTTCCCCTGCCTAGATCATACGACTTACCTCGTTGAATTCGTATCCTTAAGACTGTCAGCTTAGAGAAAGAAAGGAAGTCGATGTTGTATCAACCGATTCTGTAAGGCCTTTTACAAAATTTCTTCTTGAGATGGAATTCTTGTCACTTTAAAAACCGTTACTACAAAGTTCGTTTCAGATCTACATCCTCCAATGATTTACTAGCTAACTCTGGTGTACCACAAGGCAGCCACTTGAACCCTTTCCTTTTTCTTCTTAATATTAACCATATTGAAATGGTCATCAAATATTCCCATATCTCAATCTACGATAACAATACCAAGTTTTTCAAGACCATTTTTCCGACTTATGATTCTAGTCTTCTTTAGCTTGATCTCGACAGTTTATCTGTCTGGTACCTGAAACATTGCTATGAGCTTAATGTTGACAAATGCCAATCAATCACTTTTTCACGAAAGCGCATCCAATTTCCTCCCCGTCTCTACCTTTTCTATTATCAACCCATATTCACCGCTGCGTTTCACGACCTTGTAGTTTTATGAGAGAGCTCAACTTTCTCAAACCTATTTATGTGTTTATTCTTAAAGCAAACTCGGCACTAGGCTATGTAAAACGATAGTCCAAGGCTTTCTCTGGCCCCTACGTGACCCGATCCCTTTACATAACCTTTGTTCGTCCCCTCGACGCCAGTCGAAGATGGACCCCTTATCAACAAATTCATATCTCTATAATCGAGAGCATTCAACGTGGTTTCCTACGTTTTGCTCTTTGTGGTCTGTCTTGGAACAGCCCTTTGATTCTTCGTTCGTATCGAGACCGACTACTACCAATTAACTTGAATACATTGGAAGAACGAAGAGAAGTATGTAAGCGACTTTCTCTTCATTCATCGACTAGTTTCAGGATCTGTTGCCTGCCCAACTCTTTCAAAAATAATTTCCGAAATCTAAGAAATCCTCGTGTCTTCTATCTGCCCACCCAACGTACCTCGTACGGCTCCAACAAACCTATTACTCGCATGCTACGGAGGATTAATTGAAACATTGTCTGTTTCGACTTTGACCTCAGTTCAACCTGCCTAAAACTTCGTCTTTTAAATCATCCTTTAAATTCACCTCAATCTTAGTTTCTTAGTTTTAAGATATAATAATAGCTATATTTAAGTAAGATACTCCTTCGAAAAATGAGAAGGGCCTCGAACTCTTGGCCTGCAGTGTACCTATTCGAGTGTGAAAACAAAATCAATTCTATTTGTCTACGGATATCCTGGAAAAACAAAACACACATATTTAATTAACAGAGCTGAATTTTGTTTACATTTTTATCCACGTAAGCTTATGTAGAAAATAGTAAGAAGTAGGTAAGAGCTTTTAATTTCACCACTCAATTTATTGGTTTATTTCCAAATTTATTTCCATTCTGTCCCACTATTCGCTTCTTTTTCCGTTTAAAAAAAGAAAAAAACTCGAAATGTTCCTCGCGAAAAGAAAAGTAGTTCACGAAGGCGTTTACTACCTGCCTTTGGTGTAATCCACTACTTTTTTGTTGCCATGTGATAAGGTAAAGTCGTGAAAAAAAAATATTCTATATTTTTATATTTGCCGCAACACAAGATGCACAGCGGATGCAGAGGATTTCATATTCTTGACAGGCAGGAAATATGGACGAAGAAAAAGGATTCGCTCTGAACGACGAGGATTGGGAAATAGTGGAAAGGTGGAAATATGATTATTCATCATCATCGAAAAGAAGAGGATGAAAACATAATTTAATACGAAGCCGAGAAGTAGCAGAAACAGCACCAAAACCGGCACTGGCATCAAATCGTTCTTGCCGTTGCTGCTGCTGCAGGTGATGGAAGGAAATTTTGAATTTAAATTTCATGATGTTAGAAATTTCTTGTATTTCCGGTTCCTCCTATGGCAAGCATAGCAACAAAATAAAATAGCAAAAAAAAAAACAAAAAATCAGGAAGTACGGAAAATATTTACAGCTTTGTGGTCATGCGGAGGGAAGTGCTGTTTTGTAGGCGATAAGCACCTTTGTGTATTCTTCATCATCTCCCTAAGCATCCATAAGAATCATACGCTTGGTTGGATAACTTCAAGATCTGAGGCACTTGCAGGTTCCTGCAGCAGAAGCAGGTGTACTGTTTTCATTTTACACATGACAGCCCTTTTGCAGGTATGTATGTGCCTACAAAGGTACTCGTATGTATTTTCTCTCATATAAAAGTTTATGTTTGGATTAAGGAACTAAAAATACTTATATGCAAATGCCTTAAAAGCAAATATTTAATTTCTTATTAGTTCATCAATTTTTTTGAAAGTTTTTGATGGAGAAACTTTTCATGTGATTAATAGAATAGAAAGAACTGTGCACTCGAGCAATTGATGATTTATTCAACTCTTTCAACTTGAAGCTGATAATGAAGTGCGTAGAAGCATATCCGTGTGCAAAAAAAAAATTATGAAAAGTCCCTTTTTGGTGTTAATTTAAATAGTCCCAGTGCAGTCAGTCATATGTCCTATGGGAATTTAAGATTTAATAAGTGAAGACATTTCATGTTTGAGTGAGAGTTGGAGTGAGTACATTCCTTAAAGGAAACTTCAACCCGATTATTCGACCATCAAAGCCTTGTAGGGTTACCACTTTCTTCATCTAAAACCTGAATTTGGTTTATTTTCCCTATTTTTTAAATGAAAGGTATTAATGTTGAATATAAGAAGATTGTTGATACGAATTCTAAAAAATTGAGATATTATAATTTAGAAGTAAAACACGAGAAAGTAGTCGTTTAAGAAAAAAAATTCAAAAATCATTTCATGAAATTTCATGTTATGGAGTTAAGCGTAGAAATTTTTTGAATAGCACAGTTTTTTTTAAATACATTTTTGGTAGTTTTATCTTCATGAGATATGGGTTCAAAAATCAGAAATTTTATGAATTTGTGAGTATTCTTAATACAGATTATAAATGTATATCTACTAAGCAATATGTAGATTTGGTATCAATAATTGAGATGTATTGTAGATTATCATATGTACATTAGATGTTCCCCAAGGGAGCCCACTAGGTCCATTCCTTTTCACTAACTTCATTAATAATATTATTTCAGTGATACGTTCTTATGATTTTCTGGTAAATTCAGACGAATCTTTACTACATTTTAAAGTTTCGAAAGTTGTCTGCTGTTTCAATCCGACGTTAATGCTTTTAGCCATTCCAATGGTCTTAAACTTAGAAGTTAAGGCGATTTGTGAAGAATGTAAAGGTATTCTTTGATTTTGTAATTGAATCTATCTATTCTTATCTCCGGAATTTTTTTTTTAAATTCCATTTTGACTTTTTGGTTCTTAAATCCAACTCTTTAAAGATAGTTTACGAAATATATTTTCAGACAGATAAGCTGGAGTTATTGTCTAGAATATAAAGTTAAATTTGAACCAATTAACTGCAGGATGGGCCATCTAGTGGTTTCTTTTTAAATCATGGGTTATTGTGACACTGACAACTGTTTCCCATTCGAAGTTTGACAGAAAGTCAGTCTTATACCTCCGCAGAACGAATTGAGTAGCTTTACGTTTAAACAACGTTGGGAAATATTGAAAACTTATTTCCAAAGTGGGTGCAGTATAGCCCAAAGAATGCGTTTTTTTAAAAGAAGTTTTGACCGAAATGAAGCACCCACCGCGCATTCTGTACGCAAGTTTGTGCAAAAAGTTCGTGCGCGTCGTACGGTGCGCACAGACGAGAATGTGGCTGCTGTAGTCGAGAGTGTGAGACTAAATTCACGAACATCAACACGCCAGCTTAAAATTTGACGCACTAACCGGAGGAGAATTCTGCACAAATATCTCGGATTATTCAAATCAAATGGACTCTACTGTGAAGCCAGCCGAACCAGCGAATTGAACGACCTTGTGTTCCATAATTAATGGGAATGTTTTCTCTTACTAATTAAGCCATAAAACATGGACAACTTTTAATTTTGTTCATTTTATTGCATTTTCAAAAAGAAACTTGTATTTGGTCTATACTTACAGATCGCCGCCTCAGTACTTAAATGCCCCACAGACCACTTTTTCGGGAAACTGAGTTAAAGATGCAATTATACTAATTCGAATATTCTCTATCGTTTGGCGCTATCCCCGTTGCTCTATCTTCATTATTAACGAAGTTACAGAAAGCACTTTTGCTCTATAAACCACACATTTTTGGCTTCTTTTCATACTTATTTGCCGTATATCCAAAATGGGTACAAGGTGGGGCAATTTTTGTATACAAGGGAAAAAATTAATTGTGTTCATTTTATTTATTTTATTGCAAAGAAACTTGTATTTGATCCACCATTTAATTAATCAAAGAAGCGTTTTGGAGATATAGGTACACACAATTTTGTACAATTACTGGCACAAATCTTAAGCGGTTTATTCAATTAAAATTGTCTGTGTAATTTTAAAAGACATAATCTTCCTCTCCCCGACGATTCATTGTTTTGAATTGAAAATTTTTATTTTCACAATATTAAAAAGCTAAAATTGGCGTACCAAAATTTTTTCTTAAAAATGTTTAAGACTTTTTTGTAATACAAAATTAATTTTTTGAAAAAAAAAAAACCGCTCCATCAATTTTAAAATTTAATTTGCGTAAATTCATATCTATTTGCTCAAAAAATTAGAAAAATTTTGTGTAGCTTTAACTCTATTAAGAGAGTTGTTTCAGCAATTTAAATTCTAAGCCTCTTGAAAGTAAAATCAAGTACGAGCGACCTAGTTGTGAATTTTGTTTTTAATATCATGGCCAAGCCACATAACAATTCCACATAATCACAAAATTTGAACACTAACTAACCTAACAAAAGTCAAAACTGTTACGCTTTGATGACTAAATGATGCTATCGGAACGAAATGATTTATGAACATGCAATATATACGGCTAATATCTTGAAGCAAGAAAAGAATAGAATACAACAGAAATTCCTCAAAGCCGCCAAGGTTAGGTTAGATTATTGGGCTGACAGTTGATCTTGTCACGCATATTGATGCTCGTTGATTTGCTAGTCTTCTCTGCTAGGAAAGACGGTCTTGAAGGGCTTGTACAAATCTAAACGGCGACACCAAAATTACAAGCTACAAGGTTAAAATACTAAATTGTAAGCTTTCCTAAAATTTTAAATCATGAATATCTTGGCTCCCGTTTGTCGTAATGGACTAATTTTTTTTTAATTTGAAGAAAATTAGCAGGACTATAAAACAAAAATCCAAAACTGAAAAGTATTTACCGTGAAATACAGTTTTTTCTCAATAATTATGAAAAAAAGGTATTAAAAACAAGAAAAAAAACGTTGAAACCAACGGTAACTTTTTATGTTTTTGCTCAAACATATTAAATTAAATGCAAGCTGATAGAAAATATTGTTATTAGCAATACAGTTTTTTATTTTCACTTTGCGACATACTGGGGCTGAGATATTAATTAAAACATAAAATCATAAAATGCGTGGGTGCGCTGACTTACCTATGTTCAATAATTTATTACTCGGCTTTCGTTCATCGTAGAGTGTTTTTTTTAAATTGTAGGGAATTACAAGAACTTTAATAATAAAAAATAAAAATTTCATCGTTAAATGAGCTTTTTTCTTAATAATCACGAAAAAGTGATTTTTAAACAACAAAAAATTTGTTTAACTTACTATAACTTTTTTTTAATTTGTTTAAACAAATGGTTTTTCTTAGAACATAATAGATAATGTTATTAGGAATAAATACATGTTTAATTTTTGTTTGTAAGAGATAGTGGAGCCGAGATATTCGCAAATGCCCAAAAAAGGACACAAAATACATTTTTACCAATAACTTTGGTAAAAAAAGTTGTCATATATTGCAAATTTGGTTTTAAGCTTTTCTCATAAGCACCTATCGATCCATGAAAAAAAAATTGACCATGCCTCTGCGCGCAAGGTCAAATGACGCTTTGACTGGACTAATTACCATTCTAAAAACAAAAACATTCTACTTACTTAAGCTAAGGAAGATGCCAACTCTCCTTTTTATATTGGAATCCTAATGTGTCCCAATCCGATAGGAATCCGCATGACAAAGATTTGTGCAGATGTTCCATGTCCAAATCGACAACATTTTTGATTTTACGACAATTATTATTATTATTCTTTTCCGACTTCATTTTACACTATTTTGAGGGATTTTGTGCTATCTTGCCGGTGAAGTTAGCATTACCAAGGATTATTAAAAAAAAAAAATAAGTAGATAAATTTACAACAATTGTTCTAAGTATTCTATCTTTAAAATTTTGAAGTTATAGATAGTGCTAACTTGACGGATATAGATGTCCCAGTCCATCAACCAAGATTTTGTGTTGCAATACTTAGGCGCTTTCATTAAGCCAATTATTAATTATTTAAGTAATTTAATTTAATGCTACAGTTCTTCAAGTTTGTGCTATCTTGATTTCAAGCTAGCAGATCAAATGTAGGAAATGTTGAAAACGTTAGTTAAATCTCTAGGCCATTATACATTATTTTTAACAAATCACTTAGGTATGTAGTTTGGAAATCTTCCTTTTTAATTCCTATTTTTCAATAAATAATATTGAAAATTATAAAGGTATCTGAAAACTTTCGTCAATACCCAAGCTTCTCGAGTCAATCGTTAAATCCAAATTTCAATTTAAGGAACACACGATTTCACTGGTATATCAACTGTTTCTAATCTTGCACTGTTGACTTCTTATGTGGCTAATGTTATAGAAAATGTCGTTTCATTCAGTTAGTCACAGCGTTCTCGTTAAAAAAAATACTTGACAATTTTGGTATCCACTCAGCAATTCTTAATTTTGGATTGCTTCTTTTTAATTAATAGAACGAGTAGCTATAGCTGGTGTACCTCAGGATAGTCTTCTAGGAACGTTATTGTTCATAATTCGCATCGAAAATGAACAAAGCCGTTTTATCAAATATATATTTAGGAAATCGAGTTTTTTGTAGTAGTAGTATATTTTTTCTGTATAAAATTGTAATTAGTCTGTTGAGCTAAGCCCTTAGATGATAAATAAATAAATAAATAAAATTGCTGTTCATTTAATATTGAGGAGCAACTTAAATATCTACTCTAAGATTCCGATTTTTTTTTTTTTCAAAAAGTCCTTTTTAAATTTTTTTGAATAATTTTGAAATGTTTTTCGCAGCAAATTGTTTCAATTAATTAAAGCTCATCGTTTTCGAATTGAGTGCTTGATTTTCATAATCTTTTTCGATGATTTAAAGCCAACAAAATACTTGCATTTTCCATAATATACTCTACGAGTTCTTAATTAATAAAAAAAATATTTCTTTTAAAAAAGAAAGTTAAATTTTCTGAGAAAAACAGAGCAAGTTAGCAGAGCAGGGAAATGGAAATATTTTTTTGTGACAAATCTTCGAAAATGATCTAAAAATTGAGCACCTACTTAATTCGAACAAGAGAGCTCTTAAAGAATCAGACAAATTTGTTGCAAAAAAAACCTTCAAAACACTTGTGTTTGAGAATAATAACGCAAGATTCACATTATAAAGTAAATTCAAACTCAATTTCAATTTCATCAAATATTATTTGTTAACTTTCACAAACATTTCTTATTTACCCTATGTTAACTTGAAAAAACTACTCAAACAGTTAATGTATTTGTTTTAAGTTAAACAGTAATAACTGCTAATCTCTTTCGATTTTGCATATCTAAGATCATATCTTATCTCTTGGGCATCGATCTTTTTTAATTCGATCGTTGACCAGGACACATATGGTAACATTAATAAATTGTATTAAACATTTTTGTTGATTTTTTTTGATGTCGATATATTCTTTCAACATAGACTGAAGGTGTTAGGCTTTGGCAAATTTGGTTTCTATTGGTTTTCGCTGTTTAATAATATTAAATTTTCGCTTTTGATTGAGTGTATCGCAAACAACTTGATTTAATTTTTTCAAAATTCTTTAAAATTTTAAAAAATACACAACTTTTTTTAAAAAAATTGTTTGGGTTCAAAAATACTTTTTTGAATTAATTGAACGAACTATGTTTCGAATTCGCCATTAAGGAACATTTTAAGTTCATTTAAAATTCAAGTTTTTTTCAAGGAGACAGGTCTTCCTTCTTAAACTGTCCACTTACTACCCTCAACTTAAACCTCTCTCGTTTACAACCATGAGGTAGGACAATGAATTCATAGAGATCCGATTCAGTTCTGACCTCTCCCAGGTACCTACTTACTTTTTTTGTTTGCATCATTAATATAGTATTTGGGCCTTGTTTATTAATCAATCGGTTCAATTTTCCTTTCCTACATGTTAATTCAACATTATGTTGTTCATCTACACCTCCTTTGAATTAATTACATTGCAACGACTTCAACATCACTTCTCTACGAGTGCGTAAATCACAATTTAACTGTCTCTAATAAACGTAGGTACCCTATTAGCCCTTAGGAGTGTGTTTAGTGCTATCAATTTATGCCTGGCACATGCACTATGCTTTGCTGCTGCTGCATTAACCAACTATTGCTCAGACACACGTGATGAAAGTCACTTTCAGTGAAATGGTCACCATTTTTGGTAAGAACATTTTTTTTCTCGAATGAAATAGTCTCAAAACACGCAAGTAGCCGACATTTTCTAGAATTCTACTTTCAATTCTCTGCTGAGCATGATTTTTTTTTTGTTCATGACATATGCACATAGGAATAAATGTACATGGGTATGTATACTCTGAGTCTGTCGATTAGGGATGGCATTTTTTTGGATTACACCTGGGAGCAAGTTTCACAGTCTTTGCCAGCTTTACTTTTTCAGATCGGTTCAGATAGAAAAGGTCCTACAGTAAAGACAAGTTATAAGGGGACAAATATTGCAATATCTAAACCAGATGCCCGAAGTTAATTTAAATATTCTTAATTTATCATTTCAAATATTTGATTTTTGCAATTCAGTTCAATTTTTTTTTAAATTTCTTTCTTGGTATTTAACAGAACCATCCAAATCAAGAAGACTAACCTTTATGCCGACTTTGAAGATACATTACATTGCAAAAATTAAACGACCTCAATCAAAAGAGACGGAGTATAATGCTCTAGACACGCTTTCAAAAACCTTTATAAACCAGTCGCCTTTTGAACTCGAGTCCTTTTTTCCGTGTGTCATTTCCAGGAATTCTATTCACGGGAAACCGTAGTTATTCCATGCATTCTAATTTGCATTAATTTTCCCCCGGAAAATGTGCTTGCGATTCCGGAACTCATGATAAGGGTTTCTTCTGATGTGTGTTCCTGGTTTCTGGACCTTTGTTTTTTACTGCTTGTTCTTTTGAATAGGTCCTGTAGTGGGTATTATAATTGGAATCGGGTTGTATGCCCGGCTATAGATCCATATTCATTTCCATATTTAAGTAAACTTCAAAACCTCATATTATCCCTCTTAACCTCGCAGGAATATATCTAAATATTGGATTTTACGTATAGGTATACCACAAGCGGAACAAGTAATGAGGTTGGTTCCACAAACGCCGCCGCACTCGTCTCATATTTCAAGCTTTAATCTCTGCCACATGAGGAGAACGTGTATATGTAGGTAGGCGGGTATTACTTCTGTATGGGTTGGGTATTGGTATCAATTTCATGTCAAAAAAGGCTTCAACTCCGGTTTTGGTATTTGTATCCTTCACCCGCCAACGGATTGAGGTCGAGGAATAAATTTTTAATTTCCAATACATACCTACTTTGCTCTGACAATTGGAGGGCAACGTGTGCCGCGTATAAAAAAAAAAACGTAACAAAACTTTTGCGTACACATCGCATGTAGCACAAAAATGAAAAAAAAAAAAAAAAAACTGACGAGAATAATATGTATTGAGGTCAACCATGTAAAAATGAGGATACTCTCGATGCTGCCGCGAACGACGATGATGGTGATAATGATGATGATGATTATGATGATGGGTGTGGTGATTACATCCTATAACCTATCTAATCTCTCTAAGGACCCTTGGCGGTGTAGTCCTTGACGTCCTATACTACCCGCTTTGTAACTCATTAACAATAATCGCTACGTTAAACAAAGCTATAGGATTCTTTACTTGAGTTTCTGGATTTTTTGCTGGTTTTTGCAGAAAAAAGTGCCGCAAAAGCTTTTCTCGTGCAAATGGGTTGGATATAACTAGGACAATGGCAAGGATAACGATGATGATGGTTGCGATAGTGCGACGATGACGTTCCTAACAATCATACAGTTGCTGCATCTATGTACGAGTATGTAGGTACGTCACACACAAAGTCTTGTGCCCGGTGTTTCAGTTGACATGTCCTTCTATCCTGTTCTCCATATATGAATTGCCGACACATATTTTAGGACACTGAAACACAGAGAGAGAGAGAGAGAGAGAGAGAGAAAGAGTGAAATCGAAAAAGTAATTGTATGCGAGAAGGTTACCATCCGTCCTGTAATTCAGGTAACAGCGATTTTTGAATCGCTTTCTGACCTTTAGGATTAAGAACAAAAAAAGTTTGCAAGGGCAAGTTTTGCATTTGGAAACCGAATCAAAGTCGAGATTTTGATCAAAGTTGACATCAGGATGATAGAGAACACGAAAAAAGTGTGTCCCATAATTCCGTCTGTCTGTATGCCTGTACCTCGACCTGCAGCCTAAACCACTGAAACTTTTTTCTTAAACTTGGTACTTAAGGGTTTTCGGTGATTTCCTAGAGGAGAAATTGAAATTGGTTCTTTAACTAAGAGTACCTGCCACACAGTCGTTATGAAAAATCTTATTTATCTCAAAAACGGCCCTTAAGATTTTGATAAAACAAATGTGTAATGTTGTAAACATGGTCTACATCTGGGTCAACAAAATATTCAAAACAAAAATGTTATTTATGGTACCTGCCATAAAAGCAATTTTTTTTTTCTCATTAATGGTTCTACCGATTTCGATCAAAAAATTTACACAGAAGATCCCTTGAATTTTAAATAATATTGCTTTTAAAAATTTTCTAAAAAGTATCTATTGTTTCGATTTTTGAAGAAAAAAAAAACAATATCTTTAAAACGGGTAAACGATTGTTTTTTTATTTTTTTCCTTTAATGTATTTAAAATTGGCATACTATTTTTTTTATTATTTTTTTAGAAATTTCATATACAACCAATTAATTCAACCAAGTACGTGTGATCCAGTCATGCATTTTATTTCAATTACAAATATATGTATATATGGGGTTTATTTTACCCTCTAGCACGTTGTAGCTTATTCTCGACTGTGTTCAATTTAGTTGAAATTACTTTCACTCAACTGGGATCGAACCTAGAACTAAGCTCTTTAAATGCTATATCAGCTCCATCATAATGCGTATAATAAAATTTCCCTCGAAATTTTCACAAAAATTTTAAAATTGTCAACTTGAATAATGTCGAAAGTTTCCCTTGGAATTTATTGGTACCAGGAATTAAGTTTCATAGGGTCTTAGGCACTCATTTCGAAAGACCAGCCAGCAGCTTATAATGAACAGTGCAGAAGTATTGTCGTTTCCAATTTTCGAAGATGGGGAAAATTCCGAGGAAAATTTTGTTCACGAAAGCGGCCATTATTGTTTATCGAAATCATTTTTGCCAACCCAAACAAATAAGTTAAAACCAAAAATTCGTTGGCCATTTAAAGAGGGAGCTATAGCACACTCTCATTGTTGTTGTTTCTTTTTTTATTAAAACCCTCAAATTATTTATTATTTTTTGTATTTATTTAAATTTAACAAATATGAATATAAGCAATATTTTGAAATATAACAAATATCAAATACAAAAATAAGTATTAATCAAAAATAAATAAAATATGGTCACCATAATAATCGTATTACAAAATAAGAGTATTTTTCATGGGTTATATTTACTTACATGGATATAGTATAAAAGGTTTGTGATTGTAACTTTGTTAAGGGTAGATTTGGAGAGCTGATGACGTGCAGATATAGGGTATAACAACGATGGTCGAAGGAGAATTTTAACTTGCTTCACAGCTAGATAATGGCTGTTTGGTTCATTTCAATTCCAAGGACATACTCAGGTTCCAAAGATCCTAGATTATAAGGGGAGATGGTTTTAACAATGTTGGGAAATAATACGAAAAATCCGTATCTGTATTAAAGGCAATACAGTTCCTAACAGCATTAAAGGTAAACCCATGACTACATCGTACACGGCTGCATTGTTGATAGCTTTAATTATATTTTATTTATAAACAATAGGTCTTGATTGAACTAAAGTAGTCACTAGAGAGGTTCAAGTTTTTTTTTCATAATAAAGTATATGCTCCTCATGAAAGAATCGATCATGATAATATTTCAAGGTTTATTTTTTTGCAAAGTGCCTACCCAGTTAAATTAAAATCTGAGGGACATTTTAGACAAGTTAGTTTAAAGAAACCAAAAGTTAATAGTAACTTTTATCAGTTGATGGGAAGTGATGTAGAAACAATATCCGAAAGATAAGTAAGAAGAATCGCTGGCTTCACATGATTTATGAAGCGTGCCATCTATTTTTATGAACGAGAATAAAACAATTGAGCATCGGACAACATCGGACCTTGAACTAATGCTGACCAAATCCATTGAAATCAAAGTTTTGAGCAGAGTACTCATATCTATGTTCATTATGGTGTATTCGCTGTTTCCGAAACTAATTTTTTAAATCAGACAGTTCATAAATCAGTTTACTTCCGGAAAAAAAATGTTTCAGGCTACTAACTCCAGCCTGAAAGTTCTGACTTTTTGATTCTTGAACTTTTAACGTTGTATTTGTTTTCTTTCGAGCAACAGCTGTGTTGCTTTTTGTTCTAATATTTATTTATTACGAGTATTGTTTTAGGAGGGCGTTGGGATCTTAGTTAATATTCAAGATCGCAATGTAGATGGCATTGATCTTAAAACGTAAGTTAGTTTCAGCAATTGGTCAGACATTGAGATTTTAAAGTCGTAGAGATTGTTAACACCAAACTTATGAAATTATCGAAAAAAAATAAAATAAAATAAAATAAAATAAAATAAAAGATCGAATATGGCTGACAAATAACTGAAACGAACTGATCCTTTCGACACATTACTAATCTCGAAATGAAAATTTTTTTTTGTTCATTAGTTTCAAATTTTCATAAAATTCGTCTGTGGGCTGATAGATTACTGAAAGTTCCTGAAAGTTTGTTGGCAATTAGTGAAATTCAATTCAAAATAGTGAAATTTCAAAAATTCAACATAACAATTTAAGCTACAATTTTAACATACCTCATTCAAAAATTACTGAAGACAAAATTTTAATAAAATAGTGCGGCTAAAGAAAGAATCTCTGAAAGTAACAATACGTCAAGAAGTTGGTACGTACTGAAGCGCAAATAGTACGCTTGAATAGTTTCTGAGGAGCAAGTATACTAGAAAACTAACGTTGTGAGTACCTACTTTTTTCAAATTGTTTCTTATACCCGTGACAAACATCTAGTATAGACACCATGGTATGAATATTATAGTACGAGTATTCCCAATACTATTCTAGGTGACACGTAGTACAGCTTTTCATATGTATTCCTATCCTTTGTTAGCTCACATTTTTGTATAAAGATGGGAATTTTTAATATTTCCCCTCAGGCCATCGATAATTATCCTTCAAATATTAAAAATTTTGGCGATTTGGTTACTGCCAAAAAATTTTCGTTTTTTTAAATTCGTAGCCATTTTGAAATCACAAATTTAAAAATACTAAAAAATCATAATATCGTCGCTGTAGATCGAATACCCCTTAACCCAGAAAAAACCGATTTTTAGGTAATGATGCAATTATATTGTGAAAAAAATTCCGGATCTAATGAAAAATATCCTGTGAACCTAAAAACTATAATTGCAGAGCCACGCGCATAATTAACAACACGTCTCTCATTGCCTTTCATTGATTTGATAATAAGTTTTTTGTCTCGAAAAATCGACTTTTCTGGGTTACGAGGTATTCGATCTACAGCGACGATATACACTGCCCGACAACCGATTAGCGCCCCTTCTAATCTTTATGTTTAAATGCATATAACTCGGAACTCTGAATATGTATTGTGTTCAATCTTTTTATTTGTCATGCTCCTTTATTTGCCCTCGCTCTAAAAAATAACTTGAGTTCTGGAAATTAACCATTGATTTGTTTTGCTTTGTTCTGTCAAATAAGACAAAAATTAATGTATTTTTTTTGCGACAGCCGATTAGCGCCTCTACGCTTAACTATTAATTTTTGCGTGTAAGTTGTGGTATTTTTCTTGTTTAAGTTAACAGTGGTTTATTTTAATAATTTTCAATTAAATTTAGTAATAATGGGAAAAGCAAAAGTATTAAATGGGTCCGAAAAGGCCAAAATAAAGGCTTATAGTGAGTGTGGCCAATCAATCCATCAAATTTCAACAAAAATTAACCGCAGCCGTAAAGTTATTTGCTCATTCTTACACAATGAGCATAACTATGGAAAGAACATGAAAGGCCGGCCATCTTCTTTGATTTCAGCAGCTGACAAGCGAATTATTTTGAGGCAAGCGTCCAATTCGCACGACTCTGCAGCCAAAATTAAAGAAAAGACCGGTGTAAAAGCATGCGTGCGGACTGTGCAAGGAATTATTTCTAATGCTGAACATTTAAAACGTCTTAAAATAAAAAAAAAACCGCCTCTTAACCAACTTCGAAAGACTCAACGCCTCGATTTCTGCAGGGCTCATATGACCTGGGCGAAGGAGTGGAGACTTGTAGTCTTTTCAGACGAAAAAAAATTTAATTTAAAGGGTCCAGATGGCTATGCTTTCTACTTTCATGATCTTCGAAAGGAAGAGCATACCTTAGATCGACTGCATAGCCGTGCTGGTGGTGTCATGGTATGGGGAGCCATTACTTACTATGGCACAATTGAATTGCAATTTCTCACTCCTCGTATGAATACCACAGCATATAATGGTGTGTTAAAAAAAGCTTTCCCTTCAATCAAGGGTATTTTCGGACCGTTGGAATGGAAGTTCCAGCAGGATAACACCCTATCCACACCTCCAAGCTCGTAAAGTCTTGGATTGAGCTTCAAAAAGTGCCCTTGCTAACCTGGGCCCCATATTCGCCCGACCTTAACATTATAGAAAATGTTTGGCGATGGTAAGCACGCAAATTATACGAGTCTGGACGGCAATATCCAACCGAATCGGAACTCATCGAAGGAATAAAAAGTGCATGGGAGACTATTTCACTGGATTATATAAAGATATTATATGACTCCTTACCCAACAGGATGTACGAGGTCATAGTCAACCGTGCTGGCACAACTCATTATTAATTCTTTTACAAATAAGTTGTATATTTATCAAATTAAAATAAAAAAAATATTTGTGGATAGTTTCTGCCCATTTTCTTATGTTATTCGGCATTTTCAAGTGGGGGTTCTAATCAAATGTCCGAAAAAAAAAAATGGATTTTTCATATTATATTCTTTAAAATTCTGTTAAAATGTTATTAATTCAGTTACCACCTTAACTTTAATTTCTTTTCGACTATAATGTTATAAGCTTTCATTGGTAAAAAATTAATTTCAAACGTTCTATTTTATTGGCTGATATTAAGCTTCAAAGACAAAAAGCATAGGGGGCGCTAATCGGTTGTCGGGCAGTGTACATCAATATGACAGTGAGTTTTTGTAAAACTGCTATCCACTTTAGGAAAATGGTGCCTTTTTCGCTAAGGAGAAGACTATAGATTCTAAGCTCATTCCATTTTGCTCGGCAGGTAATGCCGTGGTATACTCCGACAGACATGTAGTTCATTCGTATACTATGGTGTCTATAAAAGATGTGTTTCACGGGCATTGCATGACAAAGTTTGCGCAAATTGTTCAATATATTTTGGTAGGCTTTTTAGAGCAAACAAATGAAACATGGCAAAGGCAGATTAAAGATAAATATTTGAATAAGTATTTTTTTGGCATACTATTTAAAACTGGTGCAGGGGACCTCGAACTTCATTTTCGAAAAGAATCTAAATGACAACCACCCTACGTGCATACAGTTGATGTCACAAGAAAGTGTAACAGATCCCCCTGTTTAAGTTGTATGTACTGATGATGGATTTACCGATAATCGAAGCCATCAACCACAAAAAATATATTTTACATTTTCTGGTTACATTCAATTATTTTGTCAGTTAATGTACCGCCAACACATAAATTATGTACTGGGTACATATCTCATATAACTGATATATACTCACCATATAACTATTAGCCATCTACAGTGAAATATGTAATAACTACATTACTATTTAAGTTATTGGCTGCAAGATGTTTAGAGAAAACAAAGAACATGTATTTAGTCAAATATGGTATGTATGGAGTACACTTCTCAATTCACTGTTTTCACCACAGGATGGCCTTGACTTTCAATAAATTAATTTCTTGTGTCAGTATTCTGTATTGTGAGTTAGCCTAGTGGCTGTGTGCTTCCTCAGTGACTGGTAAGATCCAAATTCAAATTAAAGCAGGCAAGTAAAACTAACATTGTTTTTTTAATAATATAAAGGGTGGGTCAAATACAAGTTTCTTTTTAAAAATGCAATAAAATGAACAAGATTACATTTTTCCCATGTATTATGGCTTTATTAGTAACAGAAAATTTTCCCATTAATTATGGCACACAACATCGTTCAAGTGGCTGCCTCGGCTGGATGCGCAGTAGAGCGTTCTGTCTCTCCAAGCGAGTAATCCGAGATCTTTGTGCAGAATTTTCTTCAGCCTAGTGTGTGAAATGTTGATGTTCGTGAATTGAGTCTCACACTCTCGACTAGAGCAGCCACATTCTCGTCTGTGTGCACCGTATGACGACAGGGACCATGAGTGTTATCCAATGTCCACTATCATAACAGTCTGACGAACTTGCGTACAGCAGGCGCGGTGGATCCTTCATTTCGGTCAAAAATCGCACTGTTTGGGCTATACAGCACTTACTCGGGAAATAAGTTCTCAATGTTTCCCGACGTTGTTCAAGCGTAAAGTCAGTGTCAAAATAAACTATGATTTAAGAAGACACCACTAGGTAACCCACCCTGTACCTATATAGTTTTACAACTAAGGTTAAATAATCAAAAATAAGTACCGAAGTTATGATAGAGAAGATATACATAAAAGTATGTATAGTGAGTTCAATTATAAACAATTATTTACAACACATTGTAATGATTACAGTGTCTTTGTACTCACTACATATTTCTGCAACGAGCTTTTATTACTTGTTCTTAATAGGCATAACATAGCTAAAAAATTGTAAAACCACATTGGTAGATTTCAACATTACTCGTTAAAAAAAATTATGTGTCGAGAAATACATATATGCGATGAGTACATACATTTTTCATTCCGTTCATTGTCAAACATTCACCGAATTAAACAACATCTCATTTCGTTCGACTCAGTTTCGCTGTCGAATTGATGCAATTTTCCTTATATTCTTCAAAATACCTTTGTGGACTTTAGAAAACAAAATATAATATTTTTAAGGTCAAAAAGATGAATTTATTTTCAGCCATGAAAATGTTTCTATCAATTGTTTAAGTTTATCAAGGTCACTAGAATTTGTTACTACATTATTTGCGGAATTTTATTTTAAACAATTGATACCTACAAAATTGTCTATTGCTGAATATTTAATAAAACTGGTTAACCTTTTTTGCCTGTCTTTTAGATGGCTAACAAAGAAATACAAATGAGCTGCATATACTGCAAATTCCGGTTAGTCAGTTGTTATTCTAAGTAACTTTCAAGAAAACAATGAGAAAGTTTACCAATAGATAGTTTTCCCCCACATGAATGTTTTCGAAAATATAATCTAGTGTTTACATATTCACAATCTTGAAGTGTAAATTCCATTTAAATAGAACTATAATATAACTCTCAGAGGTATCGCCCCAATTGCCCACTGGAATTTGCGGTTTCAATGTTAAATATCACTTCTCTTAACATTTTGATAAAATACCAAAATTATAAAGGTCCTCATTCATTCCGATTACTTTAGGATATAAGACCACAAGTTAATTGTCGCCAATTAAGAATATCGCTACAAACACACTCTCCGCACAGTCAATGCAATTACCGATTATCAGAGTTTGTACAAAAGCCACAAAATGTTCCCAGCCGTTTCGTTCGTTGTTCACCACATTTGTTCCAAATACGAGTAAATATCTATATCAGCAAATGTGTCCCAACAAATATTTTTGAACAACAACACAAAATAGTTGAAAACAGAGTGCATGGCGCAATTTATTTTTTTTCTGTCTACTAAACGGATATCAGCTAAAAGTATCTGGAACAAAAAGTAAATAATTAACCGATAAGAAATCGCAGTGACTCTTTCGTCCACATTTTGTTCTTACAAAAAAAAAAATAATGACTCAACCAAACAAAATTCACTTCACAACGTGCACTGTGTACCGACAACGACCGGCACCGGCACCGGCAACCCAAGCGTTCTACCAAAGTTGATGGCAGGAAAAATGTTTGTGACTTTCAAAATATTTTCAATTCAGAGATAACAAAATGTCTTATGTCCGGATAAAGTGTATCTCATTTTTGTGTCTGTGTTAAGATACAGTCGTCTTTGGCGGACATAATGACGCGAAGATTCGTGTTTGCCGGGGCGAGTGACAGACTCTTTGACAGTCGCAGAGGGCGAAAAATATTATATAAGCCATTGGGAAAGTGACTCGACAAACAACTGCAGCTGCACACATACAAATCAAGATAAACATAAATTTGTGTGTTGATTGAACTTGAGGTTCTTCACATAAATTTTAGGAATTTAATTGGAAAACTTAAAGAAGAATCAATGTATGTTATGATTATGAGATACAAGAGTTTCATTCATTCAGAGGTTTGTGAGTAATTTATCGATTCTTGTTAGTGAATCGATGAATCATTCAATTTAGAGTTTGGGTAAAATCGCAAAATATTGTACGGACTGAAGCAGAACATGTAAAGAAGGGAGATTACAGTCGAAGAAGTCATTAATACAAGAAGCAATGACAAAAACCAAACGGGAAAACCAGTGCGGCATGAGTTGAAAAATATAGTAAATCGAATACTTAATCAATAGATAAACTATAAACAGGGGGATGCCCATGCAACTTAACAAATTTATGAGAATTTTGTAGAATAACTTTAAGACCGTGTTTTACTTACTTATGAACATACGATAAAATGTTTTCATATTCAATTCAAGTTTAAAGAATGAGTTTACCTGTTTTTGATTTCAAGTGGAGACCACAGCCTTCACTTTTTTATTTGTCACCTACTCACCTTTGTCACCTTTGTTTTTTACCCTTTGTCACGAACGCTCAAAGAACTAATAAGCATGTGTCAACACAAATTTTCTAACACAAAATCACCAGGGAAAGATCTGAAAACTGCTCAGGTTTTGAAAAACAAAAATGCCTTCAATATAGTCTTCAAAAAACTCCAATTCATAACAAACGCATGTCTAAAGATTAGATTTGTGCCATATCACTGGAAAATTGCAGAAGTCATTGTTACACCTAAGCAAGGTGTACCGAAGTAACACCTCACTTTCTACTATCGCATATAATCATGGGGAAAAGCTTTTGAATAACTGCTCCTGAAAAGGCTTAGAAAAATCATTAGTTGGGTTATAGAAATAAACAATCCCCGATAGACCAAGTGCATTGAATTACAAATGTTGTAGAAATAGAAAGAATAAAGCTGAAAATTATTATTTTCAGCTTTATTCTTAAATGTTGCTCAAGAATTTGAGGACGCTTGACACTTCGGATTTGAGTACAATCTGCGTTCGGACATTCCAAGGCAGTACTCTGAAATAATTAAACGCTAAGTTACCAACCGACTCTTTAGAGTAGAATACGACCAAAATCACTTGCAACTATAGAAAATTGAAATCGGTGTAACACAAGGAAGTGTCTTTGGACCAAACTTGTTTTTTTTTTATTTAGTTTTTAAGAATTAAGCTCGCATTCAAGGAATTCGGCCAGCTTTGCCTAAAATGTTTTATGAAGGGAGATTTCAGTGAATATTGCATTATTGATGCCTGATAAATCCATTACGAAGTTACAGACAAAATTGCAAAATACAGTCGATAAAGTTTGAGATCGGGCGCAACAATGGCGACGAAACAAAATCGAAGAAGATAAGCTTTACAAACAAACGTTTTATCAACAATAATGCTTTACCTTACGCCAATACTGCCAAATACCTTAGAAAAAAAAACTAAATTTGCCCTATTTATCCATATGACATATTTGGTCAGAAAAGCTGGCTGTAAGTTCGTCGTTGTAACAATGCCTCTTGCAAAGTTTTTTTTTAAACCGAACATTTTCCTAGCCAAGTGCGAGAAATTTTTACAATTGTCAACTGTCAAATATTAATAAATGAGGGTCAGGATCTTTTAAAATATTTTGGAACGTAATTTCATTTCTAAGGATCCATTTTTAATTCATCGAGATCTATTTATAGAAAAAACTCATTTCTGTTATGGCCTATGCAACGAGATTACATAGCATAGCCGGCAAATGAAATAAACCATCAAACTGACAGAAGCAATTCTCGAGATCTTAGTCAGTATGAACTGACCTAATTTAAAATTCGATCCAAAACATCAATCAGCAGATAGCTAGGCATATCTTATCTCAATTACACGAAAAGAGTCACTTCTACGAATATTTGTAGAGTATAATGTGTTTAACATTTTTTATCCATAACGATAAATCGCTGATACCTCATACCATAAAATTGTAAATTAATCGCTTTGATAAGCGTGGGTATCGGTTGACATTAAAGAAATTAATAAGATTCAACATACATTTTTAGATGTGAGTGTGTGTGTGTGTGTGTGTAGAACTGTTTGTATATGATATCGAATTTCTTAAAAATTAAATGATTAAAATGTCAAACTGACTTATGTACTTTTGATATCGATTACAATCGGATCATTGTCAAAGTGACACATTTCTTCGATACATTTTCTAAACATTTCCGGTAGAGTTCTTTTTTTATATTTTTTACAACATTGACACTACTTGGATTAAGGTTTCTCCCTTGTGTCTGTGACATCTGGTGGAATGGTGGCATGATTCAGTCGGCGGCGTGACATAAATCGCTTGAAAAATAGTGATTTACAAATCCGCAAATATGACAGTATAATAAAACGGGCCAACCAAAAGCCAAGCAAAGCAAAATCTGTGCGCCAGCCAACCGAGTCATGTCCTGTTGAAGTACAGTATGTAGTCCTCCCTGATGTGACTGTGGCTGTTGCTGGGTGTCTCCGAGGAAATTCCCGAAACAAATGCCAAACATCTGCCTTCCAGTTATAAATTTGTTTTGCAGGCATTGGGCTGGGCAGGGATACAGGGAAGACATAGAGTACAAGAAAATTTCCGACACAAGAAAAGCAGCACAAAGATAACCGGGAGGGTGTAGGACTATTTGTTATAATAGTTGGAGACTTACAAGACGACGAATTAGGGAACAGACATTCGGAATGGGAAAACCGAGGAGCATTCTAGCCGATGACAGTTTAGTTTAGGGTCCTTTTTTGGTGTTTTTTTTTTGCTATGTGAAGGCAAAAGTTATTAGATTGTGTGTAGCTGTATATACATGCTTGTTTCGCTGAGTATCCTTTGTTTCTCCCGTGGGTCTTTGCGCTCCTGACAGAATGCCATTATTCAAACCGAGCTCCTTGTTCAGATGATTCATATATCCAGCTACTGTTGATGATGCTGCTGCTGGTGCTGCTATTTCTGTTTTTATTTGTTCGGTTGTTCTCATTGAGCCCAGGACGATGTTTTATTAGATTTACAAAAGATTAAATATGGCGCTTTGCGCCGCGAGAAACATTTGTGAAATTGGGTTTCTCTGCGGGACTTGCAGCTCTCAGCTTTTAGTTTTGAAATAATTTTTAAGATTTTAGATTTCTTTCTTCTTTTTTGGTTTCATTTCGTTTTGCTTTTGTTTTAGTTTAAATTAAACTTTTGATTTGGATTGCATCTTGGCAGACTAAAAAAGCAATTTAAGGATTTACAACAAAAGTTGACATACCTACATACATAAATACGTATCTATACATTTGGCAGCGAATGGTTATGATTACTGCGGTGCGGCGGGGCGAGATGAGGAACGTAATGTAATTAAATAATCGCAACAAAATTAGATACAAACAAAAAGCCATATAATTGTATTTGGCTGGATGATGTTTCAGGGAGTTTTTTCGTTGCCATGAAAGTTTTTGACTTTTAGTGATTTTATTAAAGAATTGTTTTATGATGATTGAGAGGAGAGTCTAGATTAATTAGTTTTGTTAATTTAAACTTGGTCACAAAGGAGTCGATTTGTATGGCAAGAACTGAGCTTTCAAAGAAAGGTAGGTGTACATTTTGAACATTCTGAAAATGCAATGTCATTTTTCAAAAATGTTTTTAGTTGAAAATTAAAAAAAAAAAAAAAAAATAGATAAGAAATTCATTTCATCTGGGCCCCGCTGACATATATTCCTACATTTTTCAAAGTAGTTTTTTTGCTGCCACAAAATAAAATAATTTACTGTACTATAATACGAGTTGGGCTATAGAAAGCGGCCCTCTACTAATTAACACAAAATATGGTTTTGAAATGAAAAAAAATTAACGATTTAATGAGTCATTCCCAAAGCTGATGTTACTGCAGCTGGTGGCAAACCAGGGCATTGTGACTTTAAACTTTCAACCAGTCATGTGTGCGTGTGTGTGTGAAGGGACTAAAAATTATATGCGTGTGATAATTGTTGAATCAAAAAATATTAAACCGATTTCAATGATGTTTTCAGTTTGTTCCTTTTACCAGGGAAAAGGTCTCTGAGTAAACATTACCTACTGCCACGCCAAATTTTTTTCAATTTTTGAGTCTTCACAATGTTCTTAGAAATTCTAATAAATGTGTAATTAGGCTCAATAAAGTTTTTAAGGGTCACTTGCATGCCCACGCCTACTTTTTTATATTTTTCCTTTTTTTTTTCTTTATTATTAAAAGTCCCAAGAAAGCTGAGATTTTTCCATCCTGTTTTATTTGAACACTAATTATGTATTTAAAAAAAAAGAAAACCGCCCAATGCTACGCCCATTTTTCGAACATTTAGATTTTATCCGTATTTGCCGTCCTACTAATTAAAATTTAAATTTTTATATCTTATAATAAAGTCATTGATAAAAATTTAAAGTCACACACATTCAGTCAAAAGTTGTCACGCTATAAATTGTTCAAATGACGGCAAGTGTCATTTCTACTTTGACATTTGTAAAGTTAACATTTACCAAAAATACATTAACAAGACAAGAGCCGCTTTAATTATTGTTTCGATTTTTTGCGGAATTGTTCGTCGATGGTGTTAGCATAGCTTCGTTCCCTATGACATTTAGCTCATGTGGAAGAGTTTTGGGAGATGGTGACAGGTCTGGCCAGTCTCGGAGCAAACATTCTGCCGAGAAGATCGCCGAAGTGGAGGAAGACATGGCAGAGGACCCATGTCCCTCAAGTTAGTAGACCAAAGTCTGCAGAACAAAGTTTTTGTGATGCAATAATTAGGCGCTTATAAAGTGCTAATTAAGTACCCAAAAATAAAATTAAGTCATCCAGTACTTTCGGTAAAAATTGATATTCTGCTAACGTGATTTCAAGTTAGCAGAGCAGTTATAGAAAATGCTTAAAACGTAATATACAACAATCGCGGTTTGTTTTTTTTTTTCAATTTTTTCCTCTCAAATTGTTTTGATTTATGAAGAGCCCAGTTAATTCGAATTAAGTAACCATTTTTAGAATCAGTTTCGAAGATTTGACGCAAATAAAAAATAATTCTATACATACATTTCCTTGTTCTGCTAACTTGATTTCGATTTTTGTCAAAAAGTTCAACTTTTTTCGACACAAATATTTTTGATCCATTAATAGTTTGTCTATTTTGAATTAAGTAAAATAGGGTTCATCAATTTTTACCAAAAGTACTGAAGCACTAAATTTTATTTCTGCTGACTTTGGTCTGCTTACAATGTGCCTTAAAATCCTTTACAATGTGCAAACAGTCCATCAGCTATTAGCTGTTGACAACCAAGTGCGTGTAACCTATATACACTCAAGCCATCCTGAATCTAGACCTCCAGGTAGAATTTTTTTTTTTAATGAGCGACGAGGCCAATTTTTCTCTCTGTAAGGATATATGAATAAGCATAATTATGGCTTTCGGACCAACGAACATCCGCATATTAACCATGAAAAGTGCTTTGGAACCGGCAGAAAATTTTAGGTCCCCTCCGTTTCTCCAAAAACGCACACAGAATTGGTTGAGAGTTGTAAGATGAGCCGTCATGGCTTCAATTTTTTTTTATTTTTTATTCAATAAAATAAATTTTGTGGCATGAATGCTCGTGGAGAACCATGGCCTACAGTGATCAAAATTGTTAACCAATGCTGTGCGTATATTGGCAGCAGGAATAAATTGCATGTTCAATATTTGTACTACGAGTCGTATATTTGTTTAACATAACGATTTTTTTTAATTTTAATTAATCATACTTCCTCTCACATGCCTAAGTTAAAATCAGCGAATACATATTTTAATATCGAACTAGGTTTATGTGACAGTTTGACATTTACAAATGTCAAAAAAGGTGTGTTTGCTTAGTTTATTTTAGGAACTGTCAGAAGCAATTTATTTAAAAATTGACTTAACTTGATACTAGCAAAAGTTTAAAATTAACAAAATTTTTCTTCGAAATAAATGTTTAAAATTGTTGTGCAAAATATTCTTTAGTAATTGAAATATTGTACTCGTATGAGTAATTTATAAAATTATGAGTACCTACCAGTGACACACTCGCAACAAAGGAAACACCCATGTGAATAAATTCCTCTTTTTCAAAATTCAATAAAATTTCTAAACATTCTGATATTCCACAGATGGGAGTAAAATTTTGAAATTACATTTTTCCAACTTCGTTGTTTGTTCCTTTTTTACTTGCGATATAGGTACTATAGGGCAAGTTCTGCATTTGGAAAAAAAATCGAACTCGAGATTTTGATCAAAGTTGACATTACGATGATAGCGAAGACGAAAAAAGTGGGTCTGACAATTCCGTCTGTCTCTCTGTATGTCTGTATGTCTGTATGTCTGTACCTCTCACTACAGCCTAAACCATTGGACCTATTTCTTTCAATCTCGGTAGTTAAGAGTATTCGGTGATTCCCTAGAGGAGAAATTGAAAATTTTTTTTTTAGCTCCAAAACTAAGGGTACCCCCCATACACCCGTAATGCAAAATCTTATTTATCTCGAAAACGGCTCTAACGATTTTGATAAAAAAATTAAGTGTGATATTATGGACATGGACTATATTTTGGTGAAAAAAAAATTTGGGGGGAAATGTTATTAGGGGTACCTGTCATAGAACGGTTTTTTTGATTTTCGAATTTCTCACCAACGGCTCTAACGATTTTAACCAAAATTTGTATGCAGGAGCTGCTTTGCATTTGAAAAAATATAAACTAAAAATTTTTTTCGAAAAAATAGTTTTTGGATTTTTAAAAAAATAATACAATTTTTTTTTTTGAAAATTTAATATCTTGAAAACCGATACACGATTAAATTTTTAAATTACGTTTTAAAATGTATTTTATTAAATACTAACAATTTGCTTATCAATTTTTTTTTATAAAAATTTTAAGGAAAATTTAGTACACAAAAAACATGTTTCAGTGTGTCTGTAATCTGTATGTCTGTACCTCTCACTACAGCCTAAACCCTTGGACCTATTTCTTTCAATCTCGGTAGTTAAGAATCTTCGGTGATTCCCTAGAGGAGAAATTGAAATTTTTTTTTTAGCTCCAAAACTAAGGGTACCCCCCATACACCCGTATTGCAAAATCTTATTTATCTCGAAAACGGCTCTAACGATTTTGATAAAAAAAATTAAGTGTGATATTATGGACATGGACTACATTTTGGTCAAAAAAAATTTTGGGGCAAAATGTTATTAGGGGTACCTGCCATAGACCCGTTTTTTTGATTTTCGACTTTCTCATTAACGGCTCTAAGGATTTTGACCCAAAATTTTTAGCAGGAGTCCCCTTAAGTTTAAAATAATATTGTATATAAAAATATTCGAAAAAATCTTTATTGGGTTTAAAAAAAAAAAAAAAAATTTTAAATCAATATCTTCAAAACCTATGAACGATTATTTTTTGAAATTACTCGTATTTCCTAAAATGAATATTATTTAATACTTAAAATTCGCATCCCACATTTTTTTCTTGAAAAATTTTAGAGAAATTTCTTATATAAAAAATTTATTTAATAATAAAACGCTTTTTTAAAGTTTGTTTGCATAAATCCATACTTTTCCGGAAACCAGACGGCAATGCCATGCATTTGAACATTATTATCTCATTAAATCCATGTTTTATATTTATAAAATGTATCTTAAATTCCAAAGTACTTTTACATAAGAGCAAGTTCGTGCGATCCAGTCGTGCATTTTATTTTTGAATGTACTTACCTCCGCTTTAGAGAAATTTAAACAAATATAAAACAATTTGAGTAAACGCAAAACAATATTGCATTTATGATCTGAATTGGAATTTGCTTTTAGCTATTTCGGACAAATTTAAGTTACTCCCTTTAATAGCACATTGCACTTGATGCGTTTCGGTTAGTTTGTTTCGGAGTGCGGGAGATCAAATTTGCCCAATTCGGCTCCAAACCACTGCTGGGGAGTAGCACAACAGCATTTTTCTTGCTATTATAACCATCATGATAGACATGTTCATGTACATACATTTAAATAAGAATGCAAGCGAAAATGTATCTTCATCTCCCGTTCGGAGGTCCCTGCTATGAACATTTTTCGATTTTAAAAGATTCCATAACATAAATGTTACAAAAATGCAAAAAAAAAAAAAAAACAACACACGGTTCTTGCTAGTTCCTAGTCACGTTTCGCAATTTTAAATTCGTTTAGTCTACGATGAGTACAACGACGCCACATTCCGCATATCATCGCAAGAACCCAACATATGTTTCCACACTTCTTTTTTTTTCAAATTGAGATTTTAGTCTAGCGGTTGAACTGACTATACAATCGGTTTAGGGTTGCTAATATGCTTCAATGGAAAATGTGATGTTTATCTCGAGTATTAGTTTTTAGAAGACGGATTGAAAAAAAAAACAACAAATGTCAAAAGGCGAAATTTGCTTAAACTCATAAACATGAAATAAAGGCTAGTCGACTCGACCAGATGGGGCAATATTTTTGTTAAATGACCGAAAGACCAGTCATAAAACTTCAAATAAACCTTAAAAACTGTTAAATAATATGGAGAAATCTTATTTTAATGGCAAAGAATGTGCCTAGTATTTAGAATTTACCGCAGACGGGTTTGTATACTTAGCAGTCTTAAAAACACGATGTTACTATTTACGAGTCTATATGAGTCAAATTTGTTCGTATCAATGATAATTACCCACAAACACGGAGCCAACGTGGAAAAATTGTAATTTTCTCAACTGGTCATCCCACAGAACTTAAAAAAAAATCTCATTATGAACCCTTTGGCGTAATGGTTTGTGCGTTGGACTCTCACATCGACTTATGTATGGGGATCAATTCCTAGCCTATGTCACCTAAAGGATCCAAAAAAGAGTATTACTTGTCATGAAAATTCATTCGGACTCGGCTAAAAATTGTAGGCCGCCTCCATTCCTACTGACTAACAAAAAGCAACCTGGAATGCTCGAAAGTTGTAAGTCAAGAGACTCTAGACACGAGCTGTCGTGTCACCAAATTTATTTATTTATATTTCTTCACGGAAAAAAAGCAAAGATCGATTGAAAATTTGTCGAGAAGATGCAAACAAAATACTATATTTATTTTTGTGTAAAGGTAAACGCGGAAATCAAACAAAATGATTAATTGTCAGTGACACCAGTGCTCTAACAGTAAGTCATTTCGTGGTCAAAGGTGACAATATTTATTTTCATAATTTCCAGTACAGAAATGATGTGATATAGTAGGGGAGAGTGGGGCACATTTGAACACTTTTTGCTTTCCAGACTGATAAAACCTAAAATATTCGATCAATTGGCCTGATATTTTATTCACATGGAACAGTAGTATTGACGTTCAATTTAGAAAAATATTTGGTCCATTTAATGAAATATTTATATTGAATTTTTATCTCCAATCAAGACAGGTTCTTATGTTCAAAAGTGCAGTATGGGGCAGTTTTGAACTTGGAAGAGGCACTTTTGAACAGTGATATAATTTTTTTTTACTGAATAAAAGAACTTTTAAATTTTCTTTGTATATTCATTTTTTAATAAGAACTTATCAATAAAACTCAAAATTAATACTTTTGTTATATCATATTCATGTATTTGTAAAAAAAAAAAAATCCACAAATATTAATAAGAAAAAAAAACTAAATCTTAAACTTGTATTTTTAAGTAAAATCTGGATTTTTAGTGAATAAGAATAAGCTTAAGCTAGCTAGTTAAAGATGTTTTCTAGTAATAGCTGTTTTAAAATATCCAACGCTAAGTTCATTTGGTTTTAACTTGTTTTCCAAGCCTAAGCTTCAATTTGTGTGAATAGTTAAAGCTATAAAAATTTCAAGATTTTTTCGACCTAGAAAGCTTTAACTACGCCTTACTTTCAGTATTCAATAGCTCAAAAATGAGACAGAGAACGTATAGACGCAGAGACTGATGGTCGATATTGCAAAACCATTTTTTACCTGAAACCAATACTTGCCCTATAGAACAGATAACAAATTGCTTGATTAATTGCTTGAAGCTGATGAAATTTTCTCTTAAATGTCTTAAATATGTTAAAAAAAACTAATCATGGCAGTTTTGAACATGTTCAAAATACCCCAACACGCTTTTTCAAATCTGCCCAAACTGTTCCAGTGATATAAAATTTATTATAAATATTTAACTGAAATATATTCAGTGAAAAACTTACCGCAATTAGGTTTAAAATTTATTTTTCCTCCAAAAAAATGTGTTCCTGTTTTAAAATCGCGCAGTAATTTTTGTTTAAACTCTTACAACTAAAAAACGAAAACAAAACACTTCCACTAGCAAAAGTACCCTTCACCTCTAAGTCCGAGAGACAACTGAAATATGCAAGGAAAGTCAATGACGTTTATGGATATGGTATTGACAATTGACAGGTTAAAATTTTAAATTACTTTTAAAAAAGAGTAATAAAGTAAAATTTTATAAGCATTGTTCAAATGTGCCCCGAGTTCAAATGTGCCCCACTCTCCCCTAAATTTGTTTAATCAAAATGTTCCCTATTTAACGTTTTTATTTCCGTTTCGAACCAATATAATGTCAGCAAAATTTTTTAAAATCCCATATAAATGACCTTACTTTGAGCTGGGCCTACACGGGTGGGGCAATTTGAATTTTTTGGTTAGCTCAAAAACTCATAAAAACTCACCTACTTACCAATAACTTACTTTCTGGTCCTATGTGGGCGCTCTAAGTTAAGCTATATCTTATCTTTAAAAACTAAAAACTATACATATTTACACTAAACTATATCGATTTTATTTTTTTAAGAACACATTTGAAAAAATAAAATGTACGACTGGGTTGCACGAACTTGCTCCTATGTAACTAGGAATTTTAAAAACGAATGTTGTTAGAGAAAAACTGTTCGTAAGGATAAAATCATTTTTTTTTAATTCTTTAAGTATTAAGAGACATAAATAGAATGGTATGCAAATATGAATTTATGCAAGAACAAAAATTATAAGTTCTTGTAGTGGTTTCTTTAAAAAATAAGCTTTTATATACCTACAAAATTTAAAAAAAAATTAAGAAAAAATATGGTACACCAGCTTTAAGTTTTTATTACTGTACGAATGGAAATTAAATTTCGAAAAAAAAATATTGAGCCGATTTTGAGATACCTATCGAATTTTCGAAGAAAAAAAAATGACTTTTTTCCAAAAATTAAAAAAAAATATTTTTTTCTTAAAGTTTTGAAATGAAATTTTTTTTTTAACTTTTTGGAAGCATCTCTATAAAAAAAATTCATTAAGGTCCGCTTTGTCGATAATAAGAAATTCAAAATTCGAAAAAATGGTTGGTAGGTACAGCTGCAATATCTTAATTTCAAAATTTGTTTTATTAAATTAAAGATCATAAAAATTAATTGAAAGAAAAAAAATTATGAAAATTACGATTTTTGAAAACCAATTTTCTAAATTTTTTTTAACATTTTTAGGTTAAATAAATTTTTTTCTCACATCTTGTAAATTATATTGAGAAACTTTTATTTATCAAGTTTAAAAACAATCTCCTGTCTTACCGTGTCTCTGAGATCCAGAGCAAAAAAGCCCTACTGAACGGAAGGCGCTCTGCTCCGAATTGTTCGAGGACGTCTCGACAATAAAGGAGCCGCCTATACACAGGTCTAAGGCCGACGTGATAGATATGCGAAATTTCCATTCTATCCTGAACCATGACCTCTACTGTCTAAGTAGAGAAATGCATTGTGTGCGATCTTTAGTGTAGTAAGCCCCAAAACTTAGGCATTTGGTCGAGAACATCACTCTTGCAATATGACCCCGAATCAGATTTATAAAAAAAATTACCAATTTTGTTTATGCTGGCGCCGTTGCATAGAATCTGGTTGGAATAATAATGTTTGTAGTTCGAATCGAGTGTTCTGTGTACTGCAAGGTAGCGTTTAAGACACTGTCACTCAAACACCCGAATCTTTTCTGTTTGAGATAGGGCAACGACGAACCACACCGGGCATCCATAGGCATTCATCGGCCGGATCAGAGCCAAGCAGCGAATCACCCTCATCCTACCGTCAAGCTGGCTACTGTACATATAACATACGTTTCGTCAGGGCAAAGGCTCTCCTAGCCCTTGTAAGAGCAGCTTTTTTATGCCTGATCCAACCAGATACCAACGCACTTTACTCGCCAGTGCCAGTTTTTTCTCCTATCGCTTGATCCTAAACAGAATTGCTACAGATTTCCGAAAGTTGGTTTTCAACTTCCAGCATCGAAATACCTCTGAATTGGCTCATTTTCAGGCTATAATTGCCATGCAATTTTTGTTCCCAGAAATGCATCGGAAGTTTTTAGTTAAACTTTATACGAGCACTTCTAAAATAGTGATTACTTTTTGGTTTCTGGTGAAATAGTAACGCCGCATTGCTTCTTATCTTACATTAATTTACCGCTTTTTTTATAGGCAATGTTCTAGTGAAATAACCAAATAATTTAACCGTAATACTCACGCTTCAGAAAATGCCCATCAGTATATCTTTGAGACCAACTTTGGACTTACTGTTAAACTCGAGGATTCTTTCTTTAGCCGCACTACACGAATATGGAGTGCTTTACCCGGCCCAATACTTCCCTCATGAAGTATTGGATTTTTAGACATTTAATACCAATGTACGTCTTTTGAAACCTTCTCCAAATTTTCAAACACTCGCCCAGCCGTTCTCAAACATTTTAAGGGTAATTTAATTATCATTCCTTTAGTGCGCGCAAATATATAAAAAATGGGTTTTGTGTCATATATGTAGTATGAAATCGACAAAAATGTAACTATACTCAGTTGAATATTCTATTACTTTTATGATTGTCTCAAGCTGTTAAAAGACAAAATATTCGATCAATGGGATAGCTCGTTCTATCAATCAAATCGCTTTTTCTATTGAGTCGATTCAAAGAAAAAAAAAAGAAATATTGTGCACTTAGAAAATAGAAGCTAACTAGAAGACTGGTTCCATTTTTTTAAATTTAAATTTAATTGTTTAAAGTTTCAGCTTTTTTTTTCGAAAATTGTCTTACTTCCGGATTATTCAAGTTCATTTTGTTAATTTTTCTTAATTTTTCAGAATGGTACTTCGGGGAGAGTACGATAACTTAGGCGCCAAAAATTGATAACGGATTTTTATAGAAGGGTCAAATACAAGCGTTTTTTACTATGGGAGGGGGGGGTCTATCTCGCCCCGTTTAGGAGGTAGGGGCGATTTTAGAAAAAATGATTTAAATTGCAAAAAAAAATATTAAAAAACAACGGCAACACTTACAATAAAACACTATACCGGTTTTGAAAGCCAGAAGTCCATTCTATAATCGTAAATTTAAATTAAATTATTTATGTCAATAGTTTTTGAAAAATTTGCATGCAAACTCAAAATTTTGTTAAAAAAAATGAAAAAAAAAAGTTTAGACCAATTTTTTTCAAAATTGTAAAATGAAGTGCTTAATTGGATTTTTGTGGTCAATGCTACTATTAATTCTAAATCGAACACAAAAAACCGAATGGTTTTGTCCCTTCTAGTTTTTGAGAAAATCGAAAATTACTAAAACTACTTTTTATGAAATTTTTGATTTTTGGTATTTAACTACGGTGATTTCATTTTGAGGATTATGTTAATGTGGTTCATTTGTAGGTAAAGTACAGCAAATCATTTAGGGTTACCAAGAATGCACCAGAGGAGGTAGAATTGCATGGCATTTCGCGTCTCAGTCAGTCAGTTTGTGAGTAAGTCAGGTGTTACTTAAAAATAGTCAAGTCAATTTTTCAATGTTCAATGTATTAAAACCGTGTTTACAGGCATTTTGATCACAAAAAAAAATTATAGCAAGCACCTCCCGAATCTCTAGCCAATATTGAGGGCCATGGAAAAATGTGCCGATAGATGGGTTTATTGCTCTGAGACTTACTTTTATATGGATTGCACCAGAGAAACTTTTAAATCATTAGTTTTAAGCAAAATTTAAGTAACGTTTTTTATTAAAATAAAAGATTAACTATGTAAATCATTTAAATGTAATTTGAATTTTATATACCCACCTACAAATTTGTAACTATATATTTACTTATGTATCTTAGTCTGTAAGAGTATATAATATGCTCTGGTTGATGAATAAATAATAATAATAATATTGTATTCTTACAATTTTTGTCACCTTTTTGAGTTGGAGTTGAGGGGAGTTGACACTTTAGTTGCAATTAGACCAATTTCTTCTAAGAACGCGATGCTTTTGAAATATATTTTTTTGAAATATTGAAAAGTTATTTAATTTAGGATGAAGTAGTGGATGCTTAGTCGCCATTCTTTATTCAAAGAAAAAAATACTTCACTCTTACAAAGGTTGAATAACGAATGACCTTGGTAAACAATAACCTGTACCACATTACCATTAAAAATGTTAGACACAAACAATAAACATACATATTAATTAAGGAATTATATAAATTTGCTGCATTCGTACAGTAGTCCCAAGGTAATGTGTATTTTTCATAATGTATTAAATTTTCATGTCTGAACATTTTAAATGTGCAACTTTGGGCTACGTACATACATATATTTAGTAGACATTGGATATAGACCATAGGGTAAATTCAAAGTTTCTTTAAATCCAGATTCTGTAAATGCAAAGGAAACCTTGCATACACCCAACCTCGCACCTACCCCAAATCCTATAGTGTGCCCAAGCAGGGGGGTTGCAGGGGGGCAGCATGCCCCCCCATACATATCTCACTGTTTATACGCCGTAATGCGTAAGCAAGCAAAAAAAGCAAATATCCCATAAAAAAGTAGTTTTAGTTATTTTCAATTTTCTCAAAAACTAGACGACATAAAATCATCTAGTTTTCATTTTTTGAATAAGAATAAATTAGAGCAACGAATTTTAGGAAAAATAATAATATAAAACTTTGCAGTTTTGAAAAATTAAACTTTAAACTTTTTTTTATGTTTTTTTTTCACCAAAATTTGAGTTTAAAACTCTTTTTTTTCAAAAACTGTGCATATATTCTACTTGATTTAAAAATTATCTAATAGATCAGAGTATTGGCTTTAAAAAAAGGTATAATACTTAATTGTAGGTATTACCGTTATTTTTTAATATTTTTGTTTCCATTTTAGTACCTTTTTTATAAAATTGCCCCTCCCGCCCAAACGGGGGGAGATAGACCCCCCCCTCCCATAGTAAAAAATGCTTGTGTTGAACTGTTCTACAAAAAACCGTTATAATTTCTTGGCGCCTAAGTTATCGTACTCTTGCCGGTACTTCTAAATCATACAAACAATATTCCATCCTAATAATAATCCTTTTATTAAGAAAAAGTCAAAGAAGAAATTCATTGTCTTTCATGGAAGAATGTCTTCAGTGCTTCTTCACGTTTTAGCTTTGAACCAACCGTGGATGTTTTTCTTTGAGTTTATAAATTAAATTAAAAAAAATAACATTGGCAACCCTTGAAGTGCAGAGGAGTTCCCGGGTGACGTAATCAATTGTTATTGCTCTGAACACACTGATATTTTTTTTTCTATTTTTTTTTAATATGTATTTTCAATTTCTCAAAACATCTACGGTTAATATCCACAGACCCGAGTTTGGTTTTCGTTTGGCTAAAGAAGAAAAACTTTTTCCTATCCATTTTGTTGTTTATTATGAAACTAAGTAGTTTTAGTTTTGAGTACACAAAAAATCAAAAGAATATCTCAAAAAAAAAAAACCACAACCAAACAACCGAAGATGATGATGACGATGAGGAAGAACAACAAAACCATAAGATTCACAGACACGGGAGCACCATGTGTGCACCAGGCCAAACTCGAGGGATAATGCATCCAGAGACAGAGTTCTTCTTTTGTAACGGTGTATGGTCATTGAATGTCATTTAAGTGCGCGCCGAGCGGACTTGGCCCATAACAATACATACATACATATGTATGTCTGTATATGAAATCAGAAAAGAGAAAAGTTTTTCAATCACAATGTGTTGTTTTTTTTTTTGAAATTCCAACGAAACCCTTTTATTTGTTCTGTTTCCGGTTTGTTTAAAAATCCAAGTTGATCTTCGTCGAACTTGCTGTCGATATTTTCTGTAATAATGTTAATGATGATGATGGAGAAATTGGTTTTGTGAAACTGTCTTCTGGAGTATAATGTATTAAAAATAAAATGAGTGGGCAGCGGGCATGGATGGGCTCACCATTGATTGAAGACGCGACGTCGACGCCCGAACAACAAACCAACAAGATATATGTACGTGCATATGTACATTGATTTTGTCAAATGAAATGTTTTGTTTTTTTTTTTTTTTTATTTTGTGACTTTGACGCCTTCTTAATCTGACAAGAGTTCTGTTTCGAATTATTCTTAGTTTGCTGTAGCAAAAGCAGCATCATGCTGAGGACATAGGGTGCAGCAGACACATTCACCAAGTCATATGGCATCAGTGGGGTGTTTTTCAAGGACTCACAGCCAGGCAAAGTATGCATTTTGTATTATTACAAATACACTACATCTGCCACATTGTCGAGACTTGAGATTGGGAATAAAGAAATGACTATGTGTCACTTTGGTTGTGATTTCTGTGTGTGTCGCCATGTTTGCACTGCATTCAAGAGGGACACGAGTGTGTTTCTTGACAGAATTTTATGAGAACATAAAATAAGAAAAACGCGTCTACTAGAATTATGACCTCCAATTCTCCAATCAAACATGGAATGATACTATTTATAAACATTTTTTTTTTTTTTTTATTTTATAAAGAATTATAGTAGTGAGATATTTAAATGACAATTTATGATTTTGAACAGAAATGTTTTTGTTTGATTAGCTGGCAATTAGGAGTTAATAATAGAATTTAATTTGACTAGAAAAACGAAAGAATCTGGTATGCAAACAAAATTCATTAAATGTTAAGTAATTCTGTGCTGTCGACGTTTTATTTAAGGTGAGTCATTTTGACCCAGTTATTCACCCAGAAAGAGATCCGAGTTAAGCTCGTGTTGAATTCTGAAATATGTTTTATCATTACTTTAATCTCGATCTCTTAAGTTAACGCCGACAAATTTGATGACTTAACTTTGGATTAAATGAAGAGATTTTTTTCGTATCCACCTAATAAGCGTTGCCAAGAAAAATTTTGTAGGGTAAATCTACCTACTGAGTAAATTATTGTAAATATGTCGTAAAGTTCTCTTAAAAAAAACGAAATTCATGTTTTTATATATAATTTTTCCAATAAACACTAGAAACTTTAACTTACCAAACTTACACCGAAAGAAGAAGACCCCATCAACTAAGTCAGCGCTTGACGGGTTCAAGTCAACAACGTATTAATATCAGCTCTGGTACGTAAGTCTCCAACTGAAATTTTGTCCATTTTTTGAGACAAATACCCCAAAATAGACTTGGAACTTATGACTACCACAAATGAACCAAAAGCTCTATTGTAAATTATGATCTGGGTAGTTTTGTTCCGCCATTGCCCAAATATTCACTTCGAATCTATATCGATCCAATATTTGCATCGCTTTTAAGCACTTAAATGACAGCATTTATAGAGATCAACCAAACAACCCATGATGATGAGAACTCCCAATCAGAGGAACCAAGTACAAAGGTAGTTTTATATCAGCGCTTGAACCCCTGCATATCAGCGCAGGTATATAAGTCCCCGATAGGAATTTTGTCCCATTTGTATGAGACGAAAGTCCCAAAATAGATTTGGGACTCATGTCCCGCTCAAAGGAACCAAAACTCTATTGGAAATCATGGACTAGGGAGTTTTGTTTCTGGCCCAGTGTGGTTTTAGTGTGGGTGTTTTAATCGAGAAAATCTACCATTGAACAAATATTTACGCCAGGCCAGACCTTCGTAAAAACCCAGAAAAACCAAATTGTAATACTCGTGCTTCAGGGAATGCCCGTCAGTATACCCTTGAGCCCAACTTCGGACGTACTGTTAAATTCGGAGATTTTTTCTTTAGCCGAATGTAGAATACTTTACCAGGCTCAAAATTTTTCAAAACCAAAGTGCCTCGGTATTCAAATATTTGTATCGCTTTTAAGGTCCAATATGACAGCATCTATAGAGACAAGCTATGTAGTAGATATATCGATTAATTTCTGAGTTTTGACATTCCTTATAAACTCGTTCTATTTTGAAGGATGACGATCCATATACATACATCGGAAAAGACCACACCGATACAAAAGGCAAAACGATAAGCTTTTATGATAAATTTTGCAAGAATAGTTTAAAACTCTCGCTCTAACACCTAGGACAAAATCTTTCATGGTTCCGTCCAATTAGTCGAATATACTAACCTTATTTACATAATCGAAAAAAACGTGATTTCGGTACCGCTTTTATGAGTAGGCTGCGGGAAAGATAAGTTTAACGAAACACTGAAGTGATTGATAGAACTTCGCCATTCAGAACTATAGCTTTGCGAGAGTTAAACGAAATCTTGCAAAAGATTTTCAACCTTATTACAGCTGTCAAAAATGTATTGGTCGACAAACGAATGAATTTATCAATTGATTGACAATTTGGTGTTAAGGATATAAATTCATAAATTTTACTGTGAATATTGAATAAACAAAAACGATTGTGAATAAGTATTTTATCGGGTTTTTCAATAAGAACGCTACAAAAGTGTTTTTAAATAAAACAAAAACAGTTTTGGATATTAATGAAATTCTTTATTCCTGTGAAAGTATGTTCGATGCCATTATGTATGGAACTGGATTTCTTTTGCATGGCCACCAAGGGCACGCTTGCAGAAGTCCAGACGCTGAACACAATTTTCGACGGTTTTCAAGCATAAATCGGCCGATACTGCTGCAATTTCACGTTCGATATTCGTACGAAGTTCATCAATCGTCGCTGGCTTGTTGGCATAGACCATAGACTTGACGTAGCCCCACAGGAAATAGTCTAACGGCGTCAAATCGCACGATCGAGGCCTGTGGATTCAAATTTTTCCACTAGACGCTCAATTGTTAATCTGCTAGGACGATTATGACGACCATAAATTGGACGTAGCGCTCTTAATGTTGAGGCCACTGACTCCGAATTTAGGTAGTAAATTTTAATAATTTCGACTCGTTGTTGGCTCGTATATCTTTCCATCTTGAAATGGCAAACCTTACTGAAGAGAAATGTCAAAAGAGCGGCAAGAAATATGGCGTCGTTTGCTGTCCCTGTTGCTCTACTTTCGTAGCGTCCCTGTTGAAAAACCCTTTTCATTGACATTTCAGTTTTCAGTTATTGATTTTTCTCATTTTTTCGTCAAAATTTCATTTAATAATAATTGAATTGTGTTAAAGTTTAAAAAATAAAATGAAACAATACTTGTCTAATCAATTAAATTTAAGAAAGTATTTTCACAAATTGTCAACATCATCAAGGCTCCTCTGCCGCCACGGCACACAGTGGAACGAAAACATGAAAAAGTGGTCATCGGGCTGTAACTTTTGAATTAATGGATGGATTTTGAAACGGTTTTCACTATTTTGTAATTGAAAAATTATAGTTTCATACTATATTTCAAAAACTCAGAAAAAATTAGCAATTTTCTAAGAAAAATTTAACATAACTCCTGAAGCTTTTCAAATTTTAGCTTTAGGCAAATAAAATTAATTTTATGGGGGAAGAACAATTAATATGTACTGCTTTTAATTCATATTACAAATTTGGTGTGCATTTTTGCACTTTTTTTTTTTAAATATGTATTTCGAGACGTCGTTCACATTTTAATTTGAATGTTATTTATATTGAATATTGTTCTAGTTAATATATGTTTATACAAAATTTCTTTTGCCTTTTCATGGTATTTTATTAAAAAATCTATTACTTTTGAAGCATTAAGCTTAATTTCACCTTTCAGCTTCATTTTTTCGGCTAAAAGAAACGTAGTGCTGCATGTACGAGTACTTTGACGTAAAGCTTCGGTTTTACGCCTGTTTTTGTCGCTCACTGAAGTTATTAAACTGTTCATTAATCATGTTAGCGGTTGATGGGGGTGGTTTTATAAAGGTTAATTTGTTAAATTCTGTTTCAAGTCACGTCTTAAGCCGTTTTTTCGCATTTTATTGTTACTGCATTCTACAAATCCATTTTCCAGCTTCAAACAAAACTTGCGAAAAAATTCAAACAAGTCCAATTTTTTCCCGAGATTTTACTTTCGCTGTTTGGATAACAATATTTATAGTCAGGGAAGTCATGTCCGTTAGCCTTTAAAACGTTGACAAAATCTTCGTAAGTAAACACAACCATTTTAACTTAGTAGAAGGCTTCAAAATTATTTGTGTACTAGACAATCGCTTTGTTAAAAAAAAACTAAACAAAACTGTCATTCGTTATTATAAAATCACATGATTATATTTTTTTTTAAATTAAGAGAGAGAAAATAACCGTTAGCATGAGAGCCATACTTTGTTTTTCCATTAAGTCTATAACAAATAATGATAACCTAAAGACAAAATCTCTTTAACAAGAGGAAATAAAATTTAATTGATAAAAGGGGAATCCCCCACCCCCACCCTCTTTGTTTCATGTCAATGTATGCACTGTTTCATAGTTTTAGATTTCTTAATGTTAGTTATTATTATTTATAATGCAAACATGCCCCTATCCCCTTCTCCAGTTAACAAACTTATTTTATTTAAGAGTTCTCAGCTCTTAAGGAGATTTTTAAAAACCCTCCAGAAAGCGGGGTCGGACGCGGTCGGATCCAATTTTTTTAAAATATGACTCCAAATAAGTGCACAATTCATTTAAAACTTCCCAAAAACCGAGCATTTTTGAGCATTTTTTTAAAATCATCTTCAAACTTAAAATTAGAATTTTTTAAAAATACTCACAAAAACAGTTCTTTTTAAGGCTAAAACAATCTTGTTTCAAGGATTTTTTTAATTGTTAAGATTAAATGGACCAATTGCATGCCTACAAAATTTATTTCGAAAAGAAAACATAAAAAGGGTCTGAGAAAAACAAATTACAAAAAAGCGTTAAAATTCCAATTTTTTTTGGTTTTAAAAATATTGCATCTTTGAGTCCCTATTATTTGAAAATTAAGGAGTGTACACTAAAAAACTGTTTTATATGTAAAAGAGGCGACAATTTTCTATGCATATCAAACAAAAAATATTACGAATAATGAAAACAAAAAATCACCCAATGTCCGGAATTTTGTACTAGACGTTCCACTGTGCGGCATCTCGAATTTACAATTGACTGAATAACGGTAATTTTTGAGAAAGACAATGTCAAATTAATCAATTATTCACAATAGATCCTAAATATGGATACACATCACAATTTACCAGTTTACTAACGATATAACCGATTCATCAATTTCGTTGATTAAAGTCAAATATCGTATTGATAAACGATAAGAGGTAGAAAGAAAAACTTGCAAATCTCTTATTCTTTGGATAATCAAGAAAAGGAAGTTGAGTTAAATTTGGTGGTGCAACAGCTCGAAGAGAATCAGGACCTAGTGAGTGATGTATAACTCTCAACCATCCCTGTGTGCGGGTTACCAATTGAGTTGCAAATTAATTAAAAGGTCCTTTTAGATGACATTTACTAACCCGGTCCTGCTTTATGGAACTCGGGCATAGATCTTGTCAAAGGTAAATCAGCACGCTATATAGGATGTTTTGAGATCAATATTCTATGGACGAATTTTGTCATCATCTTTATAAACGGCGAGTCGACACCGACCAAGCCAAAGCAGTAAAAGTTCAACGCCTGAGGTGTAAAGCAGATGAACAGCAATGCTCTGCCCCAGAAAATCTTTCAAAACACTCCCTATGCCACGTTCAGTATCTAGTGAGACCACTGTACTCATAGGAGTCATTAAAAAAAACCAACCTCGACAAATTTATTTTCTTGAATGAAAAATTTAGACCATTTTTCATAAGTTTAATCAAAAGTACCGTACCTATTTATTAAACTCCTAAAAAATGGCCTAAATTACTAGCAACTTGAAAGACTTCATAGAACATCTTGATGACAATACTTACCTCAAGCATACAAAACTTCAGTCCATTCCAATTTCTATTCTTATTGCGTAATTATTTTTGTGTCAAATTTTAACATTTACCTAATTATGTGTGAGATGGTTTTGGTTCTTCATCATTTGGTTCTTCATCATTTGAAAAAAAAATCCCTTAATAAAACCAATAAAAACGTTTCCGTAAACTCATTAATTTTTTGCATTTAATTGTTTTTTGTTTGTTGAAATACATTTTTGATATTTGACAGTCACATCCATCTTCGTTTCTACCACATGGTAAGTTTTTTTTTGTGAGTTCCTTTTCTTCACGTATAAACGCCCACCACCCCATTTAAATACGTCACAAAAACTTGAAGAAATAACAACAACAAAAATAGTCTCCCAGTAGGTGAGGTGACATAAAATGAGAAAAAGAACACCATAAAGCAACTATATGTATTGCATGTACACACAGCATCTCTCTAGTATCCCAGCATAAACATCAAAAAGCTCTCACATTGTCACATATTTTCGCAGTTGCGTGTAATGTTTATTCACAAAAAAAAAAAAGCAAGGAGAGCCATGGTGGAGACTCGAGCTGAATCCTGCTCCTTTTTGAATGCCAGTGTAGTGTCTCTCCACTTTTAGTTTTTCTATTTGACAAGCTTCACATGCTTGACTTAAATTCGAGACAAAACGCACTCAACGAGTTATCATAATTTATAAATTTCACTATTAGCGACAATAGGGAGTTAAAAAGCCCGTATCCTCTTCATTCACTTTATTATAGCCCCAAATTATCTATTTAACGTTTTTTGGTTTAATGCATAAAGTCGGTCGCACAAAATACTTATCTTGGTTTAAGGCTTAAATATTGATTTTGTAATAAACCAAATACGATATGAAGTTGAACGACTCAGAATCTTAACACATTTATTTCATTAAAATAGTATTTTCTAATTGAAAACTGTCTAATTAATTAACTAATTAATTAAATCAACGCGCACAGATTTCGGGTTTGTTTTAGCGACTTCTGAAAGTCACAGTGAGTCAGTGGTGCTTACATTGCTTTTGGATTCATCAAAATGTGTAGTGAGTGAATGAGTTCAATGCGATGGTCTTCAAAGATGGTTCGTTTAATTCTCTCCAGCTGTCAAAATAGTATCCACATTAGAATTGCCCAGTGTATTTGTGTTTGAGAACTTCAATTTTTACTTCAAATCGTATTTGAATCTTCAAGCTATCCGTACATGAATTTAAGCTCAAATCGAAAACACACTGTACTACGCTCGTTGCTGCAGCATAAAAAGGGCAGACGTCTACTAATTCTATGTCATTTTAAAAATTTAGTAAAAATTTGAGAGAATTTATTATGCACCTTGTGAAGCTGACAGACCCACGAATATGTGGTAAACTAAACAGATATTCCTTAATCGTTACTCGTATTTTTTGACATTAGTTTCGAGATCCATCCAACTTATTTTAATGATACAATATTATTTTATTTTACTATCTGAATTTTTTCGATTGGGAACGCATCTTTCATTAGGTCGGTTCAGAAAAACTGGCAAATTCACGACTCTGAAATCTCAGAAAATGTTCTCCGGCATTTTGACTGATTATAAGCACAATACTCCTCAAGAAGTCAAAAGCAGCTTCCATCTCTTTATTTTTAAATTGATCAAATGCCACAACTTTTTGATGTCAAAAGTGAGGAATTTTGGTGATGAACTGCGTTAAGATTTCTTAGATTTCTGAGATCTTAGAAATTAGCCAGTTCAGATTTCTGAGATATGAAATAATTTTTCCATAAAGACATGCCAAAGAAATTCAGTATTTTGTTCATTCTTTTGCAGATCCCAATCGAAGAAGATTCGTCGCTTCAAATGAAGCAGGCAGGTTCAGTTCTTGAGTTAATCAGCCCTATCACGAATTTTATCGTAATCGGAAAATTGTTACGAATCCCGAAAAAAACTATCACAAAATCCATCGTAGTGGAAAATCTCATACAAATTGTCACTACGAACGGTTTTGGTGATAGCTTTTTTCCGGATTCGTAAAAATTTCCGATTACGATGGAATTCGTGATAGGGCTGAATTTACTCTTGCTAAACGGTAGGTCAAGATATTTAAGCGAGATTCCTTACAATTCCCAATTCCTTTAATCGGAGTTGAGACAGTTGGCTCATTTGGAATATGGCTGAGATATTTTCGGTTTGTCTCACTGGCGCAGGAACATTCCATAATGAATATAATCATTCCAATTTTGCCCTATAAAGCACGCACAGGTACAGATACTATGAAGGGGAGATTATTACCCCCGAAAATACAGTTTCGACGGCAAAATCAGAACTCTAGTAGTAATAAATTTCAGAACTTTTTCATTCGTTAACTTCACCATGATAAAAATGTAAACCTTGACTGACTTTTTGACATTGCGAGATTAAAAGCTTAAGAGTGCGTGTCAAAATTTGAGCTCCTACAAAGATAGGACTGGCTTTGTTTAAAAGGAAACTTATCTTTCTGATTACTCATCTACCCACAGAAAATGAGTGGAATGTCGCTTCAGATTTCTAGTACCTACGGCAACATATCTCACCGTTAACTTAAATGGAGAGACCAATTCTGTCGTGCTGTTTGGTCTCCTGGTCAGCCAACATACCAAACATCATTCAAAGACCGGTGCAACTAGTCCATTAGAACTACACCTGTAGCAAATCTTCACAAATTTCTTACAATGGCTAAATCCATCTATTTAAAGAGATGGCGCCCAACAATACTCTATGACTTAAATTGTCATAGGCCCCATTACTGTCATAAGGGACATTTGACACCGTTCATAGAAATTAATCTAACACCCCTAACATACATATATCCCAACAAGACAATTGTCATAAGCACCATCATCCAAGCTGGCCAAGGCGTATGAGTGTGAATATGAATATTGAGATGGTGTTTGCACTGCGACCTAAAGATCTATTGTGCCCTCATCCAGAGTTAGATGAGTTGCTTACCCTACAGCTCTTCCTCCAAGTTTATCCATTTGATGAGCTTAACTATTTGGAGTATCTTCAGAGAGGATAAATCACTCTCTTCTATCTAGTTGAGTCCCAAATACTTGTTTCTTTGATGCATTAGTGCTTCGCATCTGCCTATTATTTGTTCCAGGGTTTCGTCATAAGTATTGCCATGCGTAAGGTCAAGCAGATTCAGATAACACATCGCAAATACGAGTATATCGATAAAACTTCCAAATTGTATGTAATATCTTCCAAGCGGAAGTCCTTGAAGTATACGAGGCCGCCTCAAAATCTTCTAGTCACATGTAAACAAGTCAATGGTCAATATCTACATTGACAGAGGCAGCAATGAAAACCAGTTCTTTCTTTTTCATAAATATGGATGGCTTTTTACCATGAATTCCAGTACACCCTGAGAATGAGTTATACGGAACTGGCCAAAAATCGGCACATTACTTGAACCGATCGAAATCGAACTTATCCCACTTGAGCTAACATTTAACAGCTTCTTCACAGCTCCAAACGACAGTATCAGCGAAATCTTTTTAGAAAAAAAAACTGAAAGTTTACTTTGGCTCTCCAAAAACATTCAAAATGACAACGGAACTTCTGAAGTAGATAACGTTTTTATTGTCGATTGTCGGGCTCAACGACGTCGACATCGCATCCACTTCTTCGCTTCAGTACTGATATTTGACTTTCATTTGCCACCAGGTAAATTAATTTTGACATGCGAAAGTTTTATTGTAATCGATGAAGGTCTCAACTGAACCTCTTGGTTTTTTACACTATCAGGCCATAAACCAATTTGAACCCATATCAGCATCAGTACATTTGACATAGGCTTCATCTCGTTTTTTTTTGCAAATTCCCTATTCTTGTGCGGACTACAAACACAGCCCTCAGAGAATACTTTTTGATGAATTGGTAAATGCATCGACCATGCAACTAACAGCCCTATTATAGCTATCAACTATCAACTAGATACTTGATACATATCAACAAATTGAATGAGTTAGTATTATGACTATCAACATTTTTTTATCGACTGTGAATTTCATTAGATTTTATCATTATTGTGAGTGATTTTTTTGATAGACATGGTATTACGGATATCAATAAAATGGATACACATCAATTTTCTTATCAACCACGAATTCTTGATTGAAACGTAAACATACAAATTTATTCGGGATTTTTAAACGCGAAAAAAGTTAAAAAGAATAATGTGTTTTTAAGGGAGTTATAATGAATTTTTATAAGAACAATTTACATTTTCGCACAAAGAATTTTCCTTTTCGTGGCGGACAAAAAACAAATAAATACTTCAAACGTGGAACGTCAAACGAAATAAGCAAAACTCATTCACAATGAACTTTTTGTAAGTAGATATTCACAATCGGTCTAAAATTTCCAGTTGATACCCATAATACCAAATTATCAACTAATTGATAGAAATTATCGACTATCAAATTGATACTCATAATAGGGATGTAAGAAACGTCCTCAAATTAAGGATCGTCAAGGATGTGCTGTATTTCTTTGTGTATTAGTCTCCATGTTGAGTGTAAACTTTGATTTTAAAGAATCAACGAAAAAAGCCCGAAGTACAAATCCGAAACGCGTCGGTTAAATAAAAAAAAAAGATTGTTGTGATAAAAACGTTTAACTCGAAATAAATAAAATAAAAATTTCCTTTTTTTAATTTTTCTTTATTTTAATTCATTAAAATCAAAAAATGTCCTGTATACCTATAATTGCACTCATTTCCTTTCTTTTTATTTTGTCTACCAAACAAATTATATTAAACACAACCATAGTAGTTATTTGGCCATTTTAGATAAATGCGATCTTCACAACTTCAAAAATTTGAACAGAATTTCTCATCAAATTTTCAGTTTTTCTTAAAAGTTGTGCGATCCCTTTAAAATGAACTCGCTCTTTTATTGAAAATTGAGATTTGCGAAATCTGTCCATATCAGGTTTTTTCCATTTTTAGATTGATTTTTGTCAACGTACCTATTTTTTCTGAATTCATAACTATCTAAATCTTCTAGAGGTGCATTTTAATAGATTTGGACCAAAAAACCTAATTCAGACCCAAATTTGATTTTTAAAAAAATACTCAACTTTCACAAAAGAAAATTAATATTTTTTGAGCCAAGAATATGCGTTAAATAGAAACGCATGTAGCTACCATTTCTTTTTTTTTTCTGTCCAAATAGAGGTGATTTTCTGAGTCCACAAAAATACAAACTGAACTGACCTATTGATGTCGCAAGCATTGAAATTTTTATAATTGATTGTGAATTTGTGCTTTCCAATTCGCCCGATAAAATCTCTTGATTAATTAAAAGTTTTCTTTGGTGGCAATTCAGTTTAGTTAAAAATATAGAAATGGTTAGTTTTCGACGGAAGATTTTCACCATTTATACACACCAAGGATAGAGTTTCAAAACAGAATCCTTTACAGAACTAAGGATAAGGGATAAAGCAAACACGCAAAAAAAAAAAAAAAACAAAGCCAAATAAAAAGAATTGAAGATACTGCTGTGCTGATGTTGAATAGGTACACCTTTAAATTAAAAAAAAAAAAAAAAACACACCTCCCACCCCAATCCAAAGGAGGCAGAAGCGACAACGACGACGATGATGATTATAATAAAGAAGAAGCAAAGTAAAAAGGGAAGAGTTGAAGTTGGAGCTGTGCTTTTTCTTCTACCTACCTCGAGATAAATATCGCTGTCCGGATTGAAAGTGTCATTAACCCGGCGAAATGTGTAATTCACATGCGGAATCGCATGTAGAATTCGCACAAGGATACTAGGTTGGTCCATGCTGGTGCTGGGGCTGATGCTGATGCTGATACTGTTTGCTCCTTCGCCTCCTGCTGACGTCATAAAAGTGTAAGTTTATCCTTTATTTTGTAGGTAGCTCCTCGGGCTGGCTCTGGTTGGTGTTGGTTCGGTTGTTGAAGGTTGTTTTTTGATGGTGATGGTGAGGCGATGATTATGGTGGCCGGAGATTGGAGGTTCGAGGAGCGATGGTGGTGTTTTCGCTTCACTTCACCCACTGCTCGAGGTGGTTTGTGGTGGAAAATTAAGATCCTTTTTTTTCTCTGTTTAATTTTTTTTCTAGCCGCAATTGGCACTATTATTAGATGAAGACGACAACAACCACAACGACGGCACACAATTTGACAGAAAAAGAATCATAGAGATTCGCCCGGACAAGAGGGTGGGGTGCTTATGGCTCCCGGTTTTTTTATTCTTCTGCTTTTCTCTTACACCACACTATACGTCGTCCTTGTTATACATATGTATTTATATAACACTCACTTTCACTTCACACAGGGGGTAAATGATGATGCCTAGATGTTTTTCGCATTTTATCACACTTTCGCACCCCATGAATATTAAATACACATGTACCTACTTCTTTTTGGATAGCAGATTCTTCTTTCGAAATTCAAACTAATTCACTGCTATTTGATTTTATTAAAATCTCACTATTGAATTGAATGATATCGTGCACTGGGAAAAAGGACGACGAGGCTACGGCGACGGTGACGGTGACAGCGACGACGAGAACGACAAAGTTGCGATACAAATTCGATTCGAAAAAAGAAAACACAAATCTCATTTCATCCCCTTTGCATGTTGGTAGTGGATATCCACCAATTTTTGTGTACGTGTGCAGATAAAGTGCTTGCTCTCTTACACTCGATCAGGATGCCGAGAGGCAAGAGTGAGGCAGACGCATGAAATACGACAATAGTGTTGCTGGTATTGGTGTCACAAAGGAGCACATTTTGATTTTACATATTTTTTTTACTTTCAAACGCGCACGCATACAGAATATAAATTGATAACAAAAAATTCACACACAAATTAATTCTTATAAATTATCGATTTTATTTTATTTAAAAATCAGATTGAATTAGATTAGCAGTTCACAGTTAAAGTGAAGTAGTTTTGAGTGAAAATTATTAGACCAATTTGTTTTGTTTTATGCGAGGAGATTACTCTGCTCAATTGAACACAACACGACCGATGATGAGAAACTACTAAAAAAATAAAAATAAAAACTAAATGGAGTTTCGCCGTTCCAGATTTCCAGTTCTTCCAGGGAAAAAGGCAAAAGCAAACCCGCAAAAAGCCCGGTGATTAGAATGAGAGCGCATGCGATCGAGCAAAGATGTTCGTTCATTGGAGAGAGTGAGAAAAGGCAGTTGTGTTTGTTTTTGTTGAGAAATGGTGAGTAGAAATTGGGTCGGTAATCGGTATGGTGTTGGTTGGAGAGATTTTGACATAAGGAATGTAGGATTGAGTTGAATAGTTGAGCGTGCAGGTGGCAGCAAAAGATGTACTAAGAACTAAGGGTTGTGGTATATGAAAGGGCAGCATTCAGACATGAATTTAGATTGAATTTTTGGTAGATCGTATTTATTTTTGTTAAAAAAAATACCAATTTTTTGCCTTTTTTATTTTGAATTTGAAATTATAACAAAATACGATGAATTTTATTGGTAGCTAGTTATGTAAGTATTGCTAAGTGTTGTTCTGATATTAGTTTCTGTTTTCCAGACATCCAGTTTTGTCATTTCTACACAAAAGATTTTCAAATTCTAAATGGGTATATTCGTTATTGGATGTTATAGGAGCCAATTTCGCCTATGTTGTTAAAGGAGCGTTATTTGAAATCTACTGAAGAAGTTGTTTCATTTGATATTTGCTTATTTTGGTTGAATTTGAATATAAATTTTATAAATGAAATTGACAGCTAGTTTTACATGCTTTAATTGACATGTTCACGTAATTTCTAAGCTAAATTTGTTAAAAATATGGAAAAATTTGATTTATCTCATATAGAAATTTAAGCTTATATGAAATGACTTTAAATTTTAAACTTTAACATTTTAATTTTAAATTTTAGATAATAGGCGTGTTTTTTGGAAAACTTATCCGTAGTACAGTAGGATTTTATATGAAAAACAAATACAACATCCACAGTAAGATCACTGCCGATAATCGAATAAACGTCAAATCTCTATCCGCAGCAGGATTTCACTTCTATTTTTATCAGCAGTGATCCTACTGCGGATGTTGTTATTCATATAAAATCCTACTGTACTACGGATAACTTTTCCAAAAAAAAAAAACACGGCTAATAACTAAACTATAAATTCAAGGTAATGCATGGTGCCCTAAACTGTTTAACTAAAAGGAAAAAAGTGTAGATACTAAGAATATGTTGGCTTTAACAATCATTACGTCTTGGTGACGTTTCTGAGAAGTTATTTTCATATATCCTTTTTAGGCTAAACCGTGTTTTTTGTCAAAAAGTTTGACATTTTTGTTTGGAATGTCAATTGTACAGACACTTGCAGCTTTAAAAAAAAAAATTAGTCACCATACATCCTACCATTTTATTTTGTATAACAGAAAAAGCATAACTGCGACCCCATATTTTGAGAAAGTACAATAAATATTTAACCTATCTAATACACAAACCGTAGTATGTTCTTAGCTGCAAGAATCAAAATGCGTTTACTACAATATTTTTTTTTCGCAACTGGTGGAGTCCATTTTGCATCCGCCATAGTAGGCAACGATAACTTCACAATCGAATCCAAGCTAGGAGGGAAATTAGAATCAGCGTGCATTTATTCTGAAATACTGAATTCACCATTCTTAGCAAATATCCAAACCAAACGGCATCAATCAAATTTTCGAATGTTGTCAAGTTTCACAGGTTTCTATTGCAATTAATAATGCATTTTATAAAGTTTGTGGAAGAAACGAAGTAAAAGTAAGGCAATCGTCTTCGCCACACTAGTACCGGGAAAAACACCAAATAATGGCGTACATTTGTCTTAAATGTCTAGATATTTGAATGAGAAGGGACATAAGCATATGTACATGTCGTACGGTTAAAGAATGAATTTCTGTACCTAACAGTACGAACGATATGAGGATCAAGGGTAGTATACTGACTAGCATTCTTGGCGAATTGAGAATTACGATTTAATAATATAAGGGAAGAGGTGCAGCTAGAAATTTCACTACGACGTTGTTTAAAAAAACGTGACAGGAAGGAGACATTTTGACGATGTTCCAATGAAAAACTTGTTTCGGAAATTAATCTACCTATATCTTATCAACTTAAGGCCTCTATCCAGAAGGTGCAAGGATACCCAAGACCAGATATAATGAGAGTTGTATTTTAGCTTCGGGCGTTTATGTACTTAGGTATTATGTCTTATAAATTGTACAGCCAGAGATCAGAAGTAGCCCAGGAAAATTAGACAAAAAAAAGACAAAACTTCGAATAAATCCCGAAAAAATCCTGAATTTTAATGGAGAGCTTTTTTTAAATTTAAATAATAAGCATTTCTTAAACAGTACGAGTACCTACCGTTGATTTTCAATTTTTGGAAAATTTCTTTAAAACTATATTTTTTTTAGAGAAAATTTGATGTACAAATTGTATTTTATGTAATTCTACACAAAAAAAAAATTATAATACTCTTTTTCGTAGAATCAATAGATTTTCAGAAAAACATGCACAAACATTAGAGTATAGTACACTTTGTCGAAAAAATGTAATAAAATTACATTAAGCTAAATTTTTTGTATGGTAATGGTGCATATCTTCATTATAAATTTAATCTTTTGCCCGCTCTTCGCGGACGGATCCTAATTTCAATACGAACTAGAACTAAGCCGCATTAAAACTGAATTTGAATGTACCTACCTATAAGTTTGCGAAATTGAAAAATGAAAGCTCCACCAAATGAAATGCTCCACCTTTACATAACTACTGTATTTTTCATAGATAATGGAGAAACAGAAATGTTGGTGTTTTGTTTTGATCTTTCGTTTGTTTAATTTACATTGGTTCAATACCTAGATCATGGAGAAATATGATTATGTTCTTGGTTCTTGGTTCTTTCGTTTTCATATTTTGTACTGCTTTTTCAAGGCGGACCTCTAACTTCGCATGCTCTCCCGGTAATTAAGTGTTAATTTTTGACAGAAACAAATAAGAAATGAAAAAAAAAACATTCTCAAAATTTTTCAAATCACCAGGCGAACATGCGGAAGCAGTAGGGTAATGTTCGTATATTTTTGATTTCTCTAAAATATTCGCTGTGAAGCACCGCCTTTAAATAACTGCAAAGACAGTTTTATTCAATCGTTTTTCTTTCAATTATTTGCTCGATTATTGACTTCTCTTTCATAGAAATAGAAAGACGTAAATAGTAAGTTTTTGTGTGTTTTTTTTTTTTTTTTTGAATTTAGCAAGCTCTTCCTACACTCAAACTCAGCTTAATTGTGACAGTGGATCACGCGTCTTTCTTTTAAGCAAAAAAGGGATGGGTATGTACCTGTCATAAATTTCAATTTTTTTCTAAAGTGTATACCAAAATTATCAAAAAAATTGTTTTATTTTTGGATTTTAAGGAACCAAATGTTTCCTTTTTTCGTGACATTTTCTTATTTTTGAAAATGATATTTGTTTCGTGTATGATTACATACTTCTTATTAATAAATAGGTCTGGTGTATCTATATAATGTATGTACCTATGTTTTTAATTAAAATTTACTTCATAAATAGATCTGAAGAGAGGTGTAATCACATCCGAAATTTCACAACATAAAAATGACAAATAATAACAATTGACCTTAAGCCTATACTTATCTAAAGATAAACATTTTTTTATAAAGTAAAGGTCACATAGAAAGGAAATATTTACTGTAGTTTATGTTTATATCAAAGAAAAATGTCTTCATCTTGCAGATAGCATTCAAAGCCTGTTATCTACCAAATCACAAAAGTTTTAAAATATGTTGAATTTTCAAAAAAACTAGACATTCTTTTTTTAAAATTAAACTCACAATACTATTTGCACTCTATAGGAGCCTAATCATACGATATATAAAATTATCAAAATCCGTTGTCCTGTTTTTTTTAGAAAACAAAACCAAAAAATGGTTTAATAGAAAGTAGATACTATTAAAAAAAAAAAAATTTTTTGGAATTTTTTCAACCATAAGTTAGCTTTTACAAAAAAACAGTTTTCGGTTTTTTGTTAATCTGTGAACTAGTTTTTGAGTAAAAAAAAATATTCCTTAAAATTCGAAAGAATTTTTGTTTAAATAAATGCACGATTTGCTTTTGTGTAAGAATACTTTGGAATTTGAAAATCGCTTATAAAAAGAAAAACACGAATTTAAGTAGAGAAAAATAATGTAAATTTAATTAGAGAAAAATAATGTTCAAATGCATAAAATTGCCGTTTGATTTCTAGAAAAGTCTGAATTTATGCAAACAAAGTTAAAAAAATCGTTTTATTATTAAATACATTTTTATATAAGAAATTTCCTTAAAGTTTAAAAGAAAATTCTAAAAAAAAATTGGGATAGTTTTTGAAAACTAATCGTTCATTAGCTTTCAAGATGTTGGTTTTTCAAAATTAAAAAAAAATTATTTATTTTTCAAAATTTGTATATTTTATTACCAAATATTGGTCTAGGTGTGTTGGCTTTTCCGGTCGGCAGCCACCTTAACCTAACCTAACCTAACCTCTAGGGAATCACCAAGGTCTAAAGTCCAATTCGTTAGAGCCGTTAATGAGAAAATCGAAACGGTTCTATGATAGGTTGAGGTTGTGTTTTAACATTTTTTTTTAACCAAAATATAGATACTCCATATCCATAGTAGCACAGTATACTTTATTTTTTTATCAAAACCGTTTGAGTCGTTTTTGGAGCTAAATAAAATTTTGTATAACGGCTGTATGGTAGATACCGTTAGTTTTGGATCTAAGCAAAATTGAAGTTTTCCTCTAGGGGATCACCGATAAACTTTATACCTTATACATAATGTATACCAAGTTTGAAGAAAATGACTTCAGCTGTTTAGGCTGTAGATCGAGGTACAGACATACAGACAGACAGGCGAAATTGCGGGTCCCATCTCTTAGTCTTCCTTATCATAGAAATCTCAAATTTGATCAAAATCTCGAGTTCGATTTTTTTCACGAATGCACAACTTGCCGTTTACATAGTACCATGTACATATAACCCGCAAGTAGAAAGGTAACAAAAAATGTTGCGTTACTTCACAGAAAACTAGATACACCTATCACATTTAAAAGCAAAATGTTACAAACTCAAAGTTCTTCAGAAAAATCCGAAAAATAAGTAAAATTGTCAAACTTAAATTTTACTTATATATGTAGTCGATAAACCAACTCCTAAAAAGAAAACAAACACATTCCTGTTCACATATTTACGCCTGAGGTAAATACTGGTGAATTTCTTTTTTATTGAATTTACATTAAATTTCGGGATAAGCAGAACCAATCAAGTTCTTGCCACGATATCTCCAGGAGTAAGTTTGGATGCTAAATTTGTTGCCTCCCAACGAAACTGGACACAATTTATCGGCCCTCAATTCAAAACAAACAGTATATAATGCCAATTCCAATTCGGGACTGGTTCCAATAAACAGAGTATTCACAGGTTTGTTAAGGCCATTATGGGTAAAACGAGCCTTGACGACCATTCCTTTCTGAAAAAAAAAATTACATATTCTTACAACCATTTTAAAGAATAATGTAAGACATCTTACATTTCCCAGATCAAGCTTATTCAGGTAACCCTTGTAGTCGATACGACCGGCTTTCTCCTCTTCATTAAAGTAGACCCAATTGTGTAGACCGATGATAGTGCCATTCTTGACTTCATTTACAAAAACGTGCTCGAATCCAGAGCTTCCGATTTTACCCTGTCCCCGAGAATAAAGTGTGAACCAGATTGATTTTACAAGGTCACGATGGGTTTTAGGATCAGGTGATACAATTCCTAAGGAAAGACATTTGCAAATAGTGTCATGAAGTTGTTTATGTTAATAAGTAGCCCTTACCTTTGTTTTGAAGGAACAACATTGCTTGGCGCATAACATTCGTGGCCATGACAGCATCCACAAAGTCATTTTCTTCTTTCCTTTCCATGGGAGTAACATGTTCATTTATGGAAGTATCGTATTCATAGTTGTTGAAGAGGTCCCGCATCTTGACAATAGTCAGTGGCTGAAGAGCCTTGTCATCGACTTGCAGAAGGCTTTTCAAGAAAATAAAATACATAAAATTAAATATTTTGACAGAGTTGACATATTCTTACGGCTGGGGAGCTTCGTCACTGCTATCTATTGAACGTGTCTTTCCTTGTATGTTGACTGTTATCTGGTTTAGCTGAGAGTTGGTTTCCTTGTTGTATAGGGTCTCAGTAAGCTGTCGAATTTCGTCGTCTGTAGCTAGAGATTTCACTGTCGTTGCTGAACCAGGTGCGACAGTTGTAGTGCCGGATGGAACGTGGGGGATAAAAGCGACACGATTGCCGGTGGATGGAGGGGTGGTACCCCAAGCAGAAGGAGATGTTGGTGTAGCACTAGGAGATCCGGGTGAAGACGGCTTTGAAGGTAGTGTCGGAAAGTCTTCCTTAATTGAAGGTCTTCTCGGAGGTGGTAGAGCTGGGAAATCCTCTTTGACCGTTGTCGGTTTTCTAGTTGTATTGATTGTTGATGGCGACAACGGTGTTGGGGTGTTGGATTTTTTTGGATCCTCAAAATCAGATAAGCTTTCGGGCTTAGCCAGTGGAACTTGAGGACTGATTGGCTTTGGCTTAGATGTTGTTGTTGTTGTAGTTGTTGAGGTCGTAGAAGTTGCAACTACAGCTGGAGTCGGTGCTGGGACAAGTACTGCAGTTGGAGTTGGACTAGCCGGTGCTGCCATAGGAGCTAGAGGTGCCTTAGAGCCAGTTGAATGCACTCCCCTTGGAGGTGGAGTTGGCCCATAACTCAAACTGAGCCCAGATGGCTGTTGATGTGGTTTTGGATAGTGAGGAATCGGACCTGGACCGAAGTTGGAGCTTTCAAAAGGATTAGGTTGACTAGGTTGGACACGATTCGGTGGTTGCCTTGCAGGTGAAGGTTTAGCAGCAGGTACATTTCTAGGAGTCGTTGTTGTAGTCGTTGTAGTAGTGGTGGTCGTAGTTGTTGCAGAACCACCTTTTCCAAACAATCGGCTGAAGAAACCCGGTTTCTTTGTCGTAGGCTCATCTGTACCAGCTTCTTGACATTCTGAGAGTCAAATTTCTTTTTGTTCAAATTAAATCAAAACCAAAAAAATAAATAAAACTTACTTGCAACTTGGCAATGGAAAAGCAATAAAACGACCGAAATTGCTAATATTATCGGAAATCTCATTTTCAATCTTATTCGTTATATATTCGAGGAAGAGCAAAAGGTTAACTTAATAAAAAAAAAAAAAAAATTACTTAAAACTTTCTAAGCAATGTTGATTCGTGAAACCTCTTGATGTGTTTCAATTGAAATTCACAGCCTAACTGAAAACGCTACCAGCCAGCATTGACGATTGTCAGTCTCTCTCGAACTTGAACCAGTTTTTTCGTACCTCATAAAGATTCATTCAGCAATCAGCACTCTCAGTGACTCTGGGTAGAGGGAAGATACGAGCTGCGACTGCGAGGCGAGAAACAATGAAACCCAAGTGATAGTGTGTGACCATTGAAGATTATATAGTCACATTTCATAAGCTGGGAGCTAACCTGAGTTTGATGACTCAACGGCCATGTTTTTTTTTTATTATGATCACCGAGTTGTTGACTTCAATGACGTTTTCAAAGGTGGGAGGAAATAATGTTTACAAAAGCTATTAAAAGACGGATTTTGTTTGACTTATTTCCACCATGGCTTAAGCTTTCTAAAGAGCTATGTATAGCGGATAACTATCTTAAGTGAAGTTCTCAATTTAAATTATCTCATAATACGAGTAGTCTGTTTTTAAATTAATTTTATACGAAGTCTTTCATGTTCTCACTTCACGGCTAGGCTTGTCGATTTGTCTATTTCAACTTGCTCTTGTACTTTTATGGCGAATTATTGTTTCATAAAAACTCGATCAAATAACAATTTAACAAATATTCGAAAAGGAATTTTACGATTCTGTGTGGAATCATTGGAGTAAAAGAAGTCGGTAGTTATACATTAAAAGATACACAATAAGCCAATGCCAATGTGTTAAAGTTTTAGCTGAATATGTTGATTCAAATTAAAAACACTTTTATTTGGTTATACAGATTTATAAATAAATTACTAAATCAGAAATTCAACACGTTTCATTGAATAATAGAAGTTGTGATTTTTTTGCCGCGCGATTATTTAAACGCAAACAAATAAAACACACTACTTTAAATGTGCTACACATACAAATCCCGCTTTTTTAATCCGGTTTTTCGAAAATCCCGCAAAAAAAGTTTTAAAATAACGTCCTCTATAATGCCGTTTTTTTAAATACCGCTTTTTAAAATCCCGTTTATTCAAAATCCCGTTCTATTATAATCCCGCTTTTTAAAATCCCGTCTTATACCGCTTATCCCTTTTTTTATAATACGTAGTTAAAACTTATTGATTTTATGTTGGTTATTTTCCAGATTCTCTAAATGCTAAAGAAACTTTCCATACACCCAACATCGCACCTGCCCCAAATCCTATAGTGTTCCCAAGCAGGGGGGCTTACATACCTCACTGTTTATGCGTCGTAATAAGAAAAGGGATTTTAAAAAACGGGATTATAACTGACGGGATTTCAAAAAGCGGGATTTTAAAAAGCGGGATTATAAAAAGCGTGATTATACAAAAGGGGGATTATAAGAAATAGGATTATAAAAAACGGGATTATAACTGACGGGATTTTAAAAAGCGGGATTTCAAAAAGCGGGATTTTAAAAAACCGGGTTACAAAAAGCGGGATATCGTACCCAACCAATTTAAATCCATTTGATCTATTTAACTTTGCGGCTAAAAAACCCTTGAAAAATAGAACTTGTTTCATTTCTATAATCGCTACGATTTTTAAGTCGTATGTGCGTGCATTTACATTTAACGTCATGTGTCTTATTTCTTGCGGCTAAAAAATCGTGTGATTGAAAATCATAAGTGCATGCATTTTAATTTCTTATTGCGACTGCGATTTTCACGATTTTTTGGTATCGAGTGCGTTCATTCTCATTTAAACTCATCACATAATTTTCAAACGCACGTTGGCTGTTTCATGAACGGATTTCAGGTGACCGGACGATTCGACCCCCGCAATTCCTAATTTACACGTTAAATTAACGTATGCATAATCAAAAATTAAATTAATGAACAGTCATTCCGTATATTCGTAACCTTCAGAATAGTAATAAAGGAATATACAGCGCTTGATGTTCCAGAGGGATTTTATTTGGTTGCCATTTTTTCGTGAATGAAATTTGTCAGTTGGCATTTGATGGCCTCAGGTTGTGGTCGATAACAATTTATTATGAAGCAAAAAAGAAACACACGAGAAAACTACAAAATTATTAAAACATTATATTTTATTCAAATACGCGGAAGATATTACGTAAGCCGAGCAAGTCAATAGTCAACCATATAAATTTTAATTTTGATAATTTGCATGTACTGGGATACAAGGTAAAGAAAATATTGATGCAGTCAGACAGTTTTTGCTGAATTCCCTGGTACTTCTCATCGGTGCCGTTCACGAGAATTGGGCATGTCTCAATTTCAAGAATAATATATAAAACTTCTTACATTTCTCAAATCAAGCTTATTAAGGGTATCCTTGTAGTCGTTACGACCAGCTTTTTAATCTATATTAAAGAACCAACTGTGTACACCGATGATGGTGCCATTCTCGACTTCATTCTCTCTCTTTCCCTAGAGATATGATTGAGACAGCTTTCTTCAAAACTTCAATACGAAAATTGACAATCAACTGTCAGCTTTCATCAAAGGGATAAACTAGGAGGTAGAGTTGCAGAGTTAGGAACTCATCTAGCGCTGGCTGGGGCCACAATAGATCTTTAGGTCGCTCAACTTTAGGTCATTCAACTATCAGCTTGGCAAAATAGAAAGATATTTTTCGTATATGAATGCACGATCAAGTACTTACAACCCAATCATGCCTTTAGATTCGTTAGAATTCAGAGAATTCTTGAATTTATTATTTTACTTTGCTAATTTTCTTTATCAGTATTTACGAGTCAAGAGGTCAATTTGGCACATACAAATTTTTCTGATATAATTTTCTGCTTGGAATAATTTGATGCTGTTGTGTAGGCACATCTCCAGATAGGTTAGGCGTTAGAAATTGCATGTCACATTCTTAATGTAATCTCGCTTAATAATTATTAACTTGATTAATGAACAAATAAGGAGTGATGAATAGAAAATAGGTCAGTTTTCAGTTAATGGCATTTTTCATTGGTGGTCAACCAGCAAGGTGGTTATTTCAGTCTTCTGAAATTTAAATTTAGATTTTTTTTCGGGATATTCGTAAAACCAAAAAAAGAAAACAGTTGTGGTCGCACTAGGGCGCCTATTTTCGTTCAGGGCTAGTTCGTACGTTAGTCCATTATAAAGAATTAAGAGTGTTAAGAAAACTAGCCGTTCGATAAGTAAAAAAATTTTTCTTTAACTCTAACCAGCTAGCACATACTTTACATGTAGTATGCAGCATGCAGGGTGCGGCAACATAACTTCCTGTTTTCAAAATATGCCTCGAAGACAAACGCATCATACCTACTGATCTGGAAAAAAAAACTTAAGAACCACGCTTTCAAAACTCCCGCCCGTTACGACCTCTTTAGCCTGGATGATTTCTTTTTGAAGTAAAACTTCTTTTCCGGCGTTAGGGGTAAACAATTTTCTATGCAGCTTTCAGTGACATGTCAAAACGAGACGTTATCAGTCAAAGTACAGCGACATGTTTTTAGAATACAAAATGTTTGTACGTTTATAGGTTAGAATCTTACATAAAAGACACGACTGGATAGTACTTACTAGCCTCTGGCCGTGGCGCAAAGGCGTACTCTGTTGAGCACATTTTACATAACAAACTTTTTTTGAGAATTTTTGCCAAACATGACACTTGGACATGGAGACATTTCCAATTGTTGTGCACGGCGTCGATGAGTACTACCCGGACTTTCAGCAACACTGCCTCACTGCTTCAATATTTTCTGGCGTACGTTGGTTTAACCCCCCTAACACGGTTTGCGAATCGAACGTTCGAGGTGAATTTTTTTCATTAGCGAACTACACATTCGACATACTACGGTTGGCGAACTTTACAATTCGAGTTCGGAATTTGATTGTTTATTAAAAATATCAAATATATCGTCGCTGTAGATCGAATACCTCGTAACCCAGAAAAAACCGATTTTTAGGTAATGATGCAATTATATTGTGAAAAAAATTCCGGATCTAATGAAAAATATCCTGTGAACCTAAAAACTATAATTGCAGAGCCACGCGCATAATTAACAACACGTCTCTCATTGCCTCTCATTGACTTGATAATAAGTTTTTTGTCTCTCCTGAAAAATCGACTTTTCTGGGTTACGAGGTATTCGATCTACAGCGATCTCGATTCGCCAACCGTAATACTAATTTCTCACATTCATGTTTATTTGTTTGACTCGCCAACCGTAATAAGGGGTAAATGTCGCCGAGTCTTTGCTTTATCTCCGAAATTATGTAAATTTTCAACATTGAAAATTATAAGCAATTAATTTAATAAAACGTTTTAAGAAGTTCAACACGTTTTTGATGCATTAGATGCTCCATACAAAATTTTATCAACCACTCTCTACCACAGCCGTCAAATGCCAACAGACAAATTTCATTTCACACAAAAAAGGCAACCAAATAAAATCGACGTGGAATATAAGCCGCACCCTGTACTACAGCACTTATTTAGAGCCCGTTTGTTGTGACGATTATTACGACCAAAAATTGAAGTTTATTCTATTATGAACAATGAGGAAAGGGATACAGAAAATAATTAATTAAAAAGTGAAAACTTTTGGTTGCACTATATGTAACTCTATTATGAATCTGTATTATATAAGTTAAAAAAATTAAAATTAAAACAAATAATTTGTTTTTGATATTTTCAGACTGTGATTTACTGGAGCCGAGATATTTACAACAAACAACAATTCTTTTTATGTGATCGCAGCGAGGTACCAATATAATGTTTTTTTATGTAAGTATTTATTCAATTAAATATTTTAGAAAATAAATTTACAAACTATATATAAAATGCATCTGGGTAACAACACTATAAGACGAAACAAATTTAAATTACAAATTTTAATAATATAACACAGATTTTTTAGTATTTAAGAAATTGAATCTCAGAGAAACAAAATTAAAGAAACATGAAAAATATTGCAGAAAAATAAAGTATTCAAATCGTCTTTCATTCGTTGACGTGAATTTATATCTGCGCGAGGCTTAATATATCTGCAAGCTGACATGTCAGATCTACGCTCTCAAATACACGATAGTTTTTTTCGAATGATAATTTTTATCGCAACATAGCTTTCTCAAATAATTATTTTCTTTCTTCGTGACCTTTTATTTAATTAAATAATGTTTATCCTCAAGTGGGCTTTAGGTCAATATTTTGTTTAGTTTTTTTATGTTGTGACGTTTCGGGTGTGGTTACACCCTTCTTCAGACCTATTTATTAATTGAAAAATAATTTAAAACATATATACATATATATATTAAATACATCAAAATTCTAAAATAGTATACTTACAACTTTAAAAATTACAAATATTTTTTTATTTGTTTGTTCTTTTTTGGTTTCCGTGTTTTTTGCAAAAAGTTTAAAAGATGTTTTAAATCTTTTTCTTTTTGTTTTATATATCTTACGAGTATCTCTTGTTTTTTATTTATTTATTTGTTTGAAAATTAGTTTTAAACAAAATGATGTTTAATTATTTGAATTTTCAAATTCAAATAATTTATTTTGAAAATAAATTCAAATATTTTTTTGTATATATGTATAATATATTTAATCGTTGAGTTTTGTTTACGTAGATATGGTTTGATAATTAATAAACTGACCGTAAATATTACTAAGTCTATCACAATCTGAACGTCTATTAATACTATTTTCGGTGTTTCTAATATGTAACATTTCTAGTAACATTCTTTTATTGTAATTCTGTTCTGATTGTAAAATTGTTATATTTTTGAAGTCAGGATGATGATTTTCTTCTATGCAATGGAGAGCTAGTGCAGTCTTTTGTGTACTACCACTATTTATATCAGATTTATGACCTGATATACGATTTCGAAGTTTTTGCATTGAGGTTCCTACATAGATTGATGGGCATGATGTTGAGCCATCACCTATACATTTAATCTTGTATACTATATTTGATTTTTCTTCCTTTTCTAATTTATCTTTTAATTTTGAGAAAACTGAATTTCTAAGAGTATTTGTTGATTTAAAGGCTATTCTAGTTTTTTCTTTATCTCTAATTGGTGCTTTCAACAAACGGTTTGAAAAATTTGGAACGTATAAAGCACTTTTATATATTCTTTGTGGTTCATTTATATTTTGAGTTGATCGTCTGACACCATTGAAATAGTTGTTAATAAGTGATTTAGTTATTTCTTTTGGAAATGAATTAGAGTACATTGTATCTTTTATTATTCCAATGTTTTTTTGTCGAAATATAATATCACTAGTGTCTAGAACTCTATTTATGAAATTTTGTGCTGTATTAATAATTACTAGTTTGGGTTGTTGAGAATTGAAATTTATCAAACGGCCTGAAGATGTTGGTTTTTTGTACCAATCAAAAATTAGATGTGTATTTTTTCTTATAACTTTAACATCAAGATATGGGAGCATTCCTTGTTTTTCAACTTCAAATGTAAATTTAATTTTAGGATGAAAGGAATTTAATGCTGTTAAAGTTGAATTAAGTTCAGTTGATTTGATGATTAAAAATAAGTCATCTACATATTTCTTAATAGCTTTTGGTGTATATGATAGTTTTTTTAAAACGTTATCAAGTAAAGTTTCCATAACTATATCTGCTAAAATTGGGGATAAAGGACTTCCCATAGGTACACCTTGTTTTTGCTGATAAGTTGTTTTATTAAATTGTAAATAATTATTATCAACTATGCAAAAATGTAGAAGTTCTAAAAATTGTTTCTTTTTAATTTGTGTATTTTCTTTGATAATATTCCAACTTTTATCAACAGTTTCTATAGCCATATGTACTGGTATATTCGTAAACAGAGAAACTACGTCAAAAGAAACTAGTATATCGTTTTCTTCTAAAATAATTGGTGATATTGTTTCAATAAAGTGTTTTGTATTTTTAACATTATATTTTGAATTTTCAGTTATTTTGTTAAGAATTTTAACAATATATTTTGAAAGTTGATAGCAAGGGACATTTGTAGAAGAGCATATTGGTCGTAAAGGACAATTTTCTTTATGAATCTTAGGTAAGCCATAAATTTTTGGACTATTGGCTGTGTATGTTGTCATACATTTCTTTTCTGATTCATTTAGAATTTTTTGATTGAATAAATCTTTTATATACTTATTATTTCGAACTTGAAGTTTGTTCGTGGGATCATTTCTTAAAATAGTATAGGTTTCTCGATTTTCCATCATATCATTCATCTTTTGAAGATATGTTTCTTTTAAAATTGCTACCGTAACATTTCCTTTATCTGCTGGAACTATGTAAATTTCAGGATGTCTTTTGAGAAATTTTCGTGTATCAGAAAATATTTTATTCAAATATTTGTCAAATGGGGGAGTTGAAGTTGACTTTAAATAATTTTGTAACATTTGTGTAAAACATGTTCGTGCAGATTCATGTTCACTTTGTTCTTTAGTTTTAATAATCTCTTCTCCATCTGCTATCATTTTAAAAAGTGGAAATTCTCTTTTATCAATAGGTAACGAGAATTTAGGACCTAATGATAAAAGCCATTTGATATCATCGGGAAATATTGTATTTGTTTTGTTAACAAACCAATTTTTTTGAAATTTTATCCTCATTTCTTTTTTAATTTTAAGTTTCATTTGTTCTAACTTACGTTTTTGGGTCGTTTTTGTAGTTAAATTAATTTTGTTGTGTGTTAGTTCTTGGCTTTTAAAGAAGAATATATATTCATTATAATCTAGTTTATTCTTAATTTTAATTTCTAAATTATTTATTAATTGTGTTTGTTTTTTTAAAAAAGATTGTTTTTGGGAGATTGTTAAATTTAAAATTTTCGTATGAAAATTTCTTAGTGTCGACGATATTTTTCTTTGTAAATATTTATCAGATTCTTCGGATTCGAAATCAAAAATTGTTTGAACGTTTTTGGTTGAATTTAGTATAAAATCAGGAATAAGTCCATATTCTCTGCATTTTAGAAGGAATATAAGGGAGTTTCTATTTTTAATATTACTTACACAAATCCTGCTATATGATTTAAGATTTGAACAACTTTCTATACCATATCTTCTTCTGATAGATGCATAAAAATCCATTTTAAATGTAGTTACGGTGTGCCCTCCGTTAAATAAATATTTTCTTTCTTCGTGACCTTTTATTTAATTAAATAATGTTTATCCTCAAGTGGGCTTTAGGTCAATATTTTGTTTAGTTTTTTTATGTTGTGACGTTTCGGGTGTGGTTACACCCTTCTTCAGACCTATTTATTAATTGAAAAATAATTTAAAACATATATACATATATATATTAAATACATCAAAATTCTAAAATAGTATACTTACAACTTTAAAAATTACAAATATTTTTTTATTTGTTTGTTCTTTTTTGGTTTCCGTGTTTGTTGCAAAAAGTTTAAAAGATGTTTTAAATCTTTTTCTTTTTGTTTTATATATCTTACGAGTATCTCTTGTTTTTTATTTATTTATTTGTTTGAAAATTAGTTTTAAACAAAATGATGTTTAATTATTTGAATTTTCAAATTCAAATAATTTATTTTGAAAATAAATTCAAATATTTTTTTGTATATATGTATAATATATTTAATCGTTGAGTTTTGTTTACGTAGATATGGTTTGATAATTAATAAACTGACCGTAAATATTACTAAGTCTATCACAATCTGAACGTCTATTAATACTATTTTCGGTGTTTCTAATATGTAACATTTCTAGTAACATTCTTTTATTGTAATTCTGTTCTGATTGTAAAATTGTTATATTTTTGAAGTCAGGATGATGATTTTCTTCTATGCAATGGAGAGCTAGTGCAGTCTTTTGTGTACTACCACTATTTATATCAGATTTATGACCTGATATACGATTTCGAAGTTTTTGCATTGAGGTTCCTACATAGATTGATGGGCATGATGTTGAGCCATCACCTATACATTTAATCTTGTATACTATATTTGATTTTTCTTCCTTTTCTAATTTATCTTTTAATTTTGAGAAAACTGAATTTCTAAGAGTATTTGTTGATTTAAAGGCTATTCTAGTTTTTTCTTTATCTCTAATTGGTGCTTTCAACAAACGGTTTGAAAAATTTGGAACGTATAAAGCACTTTTATATATTCTTTGTGGTTCATTTATATTTTGAGTTGATCGTCTGACACCATTGAAATAGTTGTTAATAAGTGATTTAGTTATTTCTTTTGGAAATGAATTAGAGTACATTGTATCTTTTATTATTCCAATGTTTTTTTGTCGAAATATAATATCACTAGTGTCTAGAACTCTATTTATGAAATTTTGTGCTGTATTAATAATTACTAGTTTGGGTTGTTGAGAATTGAAATTTATCAAACGGCCTGAAGATGTTGGTTTTTTGTACCAATCAAAAATTAGATGTGTATTTTTTCTTATAACTTTAACATCAAGATATGGGAGCATTCCTTGTTTTTCAACTTCAAATGTAAATTTAATTTTAGGATGAAAGGAATTTAATGCTGTTAAAGTTGAATTAAGTTCAGTTGATTTGATGATTAAAAATAAGTCATCTACATATTTCTTAATAGCTTTTGGTGTATATGATAGTTTTTTTAAAACGTTATCAAGTAAAGTTTCCATAACTATATCTGCTAAAATTGGGGATAAAGGACTTCCCATAGGTACACCTTGTTTTTGCTGATAAGTTGTTTTATTAAATTGTAAATAATTATTATCAACTATGCAAAAATGTAGAAGTTCTAAAAATTGTTTCTTTTTAATTTGTGTATTTTCTTTGATAATATTCCAACTTTTATCAACAGTTTCTATAGCCATATGTACTGGTATATTCGTAAACAGAGAAACTACGTCAAAAGAAACTAGTATATCGTTTTCTTCTAAAATAATTGGTGATATTGTTTCAATAAAGTGTTTTGTATTTTTAACATTATATTTTGAATTTTCAGTTATTTTGTTAAGAATTTTAACAATATATTTTGAAAGTTGATAGCAAGGGACATTTGTAGAAGAGCATATTGGTCGTAAAGGACAATTTTCTTTATGAATCTTAGGTAAGCCATAAATTTTTGGACTATTGGCTGTGTATGTTGTCATACATTTCTTTTCTGATTCATTTAGAATTTTTTGATTGAATAAATCTTTTATATACTTATTATTTCGAACTTGAAGTTTGTTCGTGGGATCATTTCTTAAAATAGTATAGGTTTCTCGATTTTCCATCATATCATTCATCTTTTGAAGATATGTTTCTTTTAAAATTGCTACCGTAACATTTCCTTTATCTGCTGGAACTATGTAAATTTCAGGATGTCTTTTGAGAAATTTTCGTGTATCAGAAAATATTTTATTCAAATATTTGTCAAATGGGGGAGTTGAAGTTGACTTTAAATAATTTTGTAACATTTGTGTAAAACATGTTCGTGCAGATTCATTTTCACTTTTTTTCTAGAGAGTTTTTTAATTGGCGCAAGGATATTTTGGCAACCATTTTTTTGTACAGACGTCACCAAAAACTCTGCTAAGTGCTTAGGTTTTCTCCGCCGATGCAAGAAGTTTCTTACCCCTTCTGATCTGGTTGTAATCTATAAAGCCTATATTCGTCCAAACCTTGAATATAATTCCCATATTTGGGCAGGTGCTCCAATAACCCACTTGAGTTTCTTGGATATAATTCAACTGTAATACATGTAATACCCGTACTTCTAGGAATGCTCATCAATTTACCCTTCAGCTCAATCTCGGACGTACTTTCAAGTACAGAGATTCTTTTTTTATATGCTTTACCTGGCTCAATATTTTCCACCCCATTGCAATATGCAGACATTCAAAACCATAGTGCATCGGTATCTCCTTTCAAATCTTATCCTACTTTACTAATTGCTTGCACTGCGTTTGTCATTATAAGGGTATTCATAACCCCTTTAGTGCGTGTGCAATATAGAAAAACAAAAAAAGCACCCGTGGTTGCCCTTCACAATCGACTCTACAACGTTTGGTGAGCAAATTTGAGATGACCGATTCGGTAATCAATGAGCCAACTCCAAGGAACGAAAGATGGTCTGGAGAAGAAAGTGTACATCAGAATCCGAGGCAGTCGTTTCCTCGCCGTGCACAAGATCTTTCGCAGACTTCAATTTGGCGAATTTTGTAGTAGTCCTATACCTGTACAAGATCCAATTGATCCATAATCTTAAAGTTCATGACCATAGAGAACGCCATTTGTTCGCTGAATAGGCTTCGAAGAGCTTTGAAAACGACCCTGTCTGTTTTAACAAGCAAAATTGCCGTAATGAGACGACACCAACCCACACGAGCATCCTAAAAAAATTACGTTTAGTGTGGATTTTGGGTCGACGTCGTCATTGGTCCGTACTTTTTCGAAAACGACATTCGTGAGGCGGTCACCCTCAATGGCGTGCGTTCGATACAGAACGATGATAACCAATTTCTTACGGAACGAATTGAACCATATGGACCTAGTGGACATGTGGTTTCAGCAGGACGGCGCTATACGCCAAACAGCCACGATTGACATTCTGGTATGAACGATTTGTAGGTAAGATTATGTCTCACAGATTTAACGTGAATTAGCCACCAAGCTCATGCGATTAGACCCCGCTAGACTTTTTTGCAGGTCAATGCGAATAAACCACAATCGACCGATGCTCTGAGGTTACCAGAACACAGCATCACTCAAATTCAGCCGTGGAAGAGTCATTGAAAATTGGGCTATTCGGGTCCATAAAAATCTCAGGCGGACACTTAACAATTTCATATATCATAGAAAATAGCATACATGGGCCTTTGTTAATACCTCGCAAACAGCATGTTTGAAATAGAATAAATTTCAAAATCTACCCTTTAATTTTCTCGTTTTCTCACATAATCGGGTTTTCGCATGAAAGCTTTTCGTGCGATATTTTTTCGCATGGTAGTTTTCTCGCTTTGAAAGTCAGGTTTATTTGTTTTGATTGTTTATAACCAAAACTTTAAAACCTTTAGCTTATTTCCAATATGACTTGATCTTGCAAGATGTAATAAAGTCAAATATTGTAGCAAAATAAATCGGTACAGTTGTGAAGAAGAAATAAAGAAATGGAGTGTAATATCTTCTAAAACGCGTTTTTATATTTTTGCGCGATTATGAACTGGTTCAAATCCTATGAGTACTAAAATATTTTTTAAATCTTTTCGACCAATCAAGCCAGGGATTTAAGTAGATGTGAGCAAGCAAAATATATCAAAAGTTGAAGGTGTTCTTAAGAACTCTTAGATGACTCCAAAGCTTAGAAAAAACGCACTTTGTTATCATAATTTTTCAATTTATTTCTATTAATTCATTTTAAATAATTAAATAATTTGTTTACATGTATTTAGTCAAAATTTTAAAATTTACATATCTTCTGTGTATATTCTGGGATTTGTTCCCAATACATATTTGTGGGTGTTCAAATGCACCACCACAACTGATTACACATCATAATTCAGGATTTTTTTTTTAATTATTCATATTTTGTTATCTACAATTTTTTTTGTGAATTGATTTTGTCAACTTATTTTTATCTACTAGCGTAAAACTACTTACTAGTTGAATAAAGTTTCTTTTTGTTTTGTTTTATTTTTGTAGAAGTTTAATTGTTTCATCTTAACCATCATAAAGGTGCAATGCTCATATAAACGTTTACATTTTTTATTTTTAAATTTAATACATTATAGATGGTAGTTTAAAGTCTTAAATAAATTCCATAAATATTATTTTCTCGAAATGCAGATTTTTTGTTTTTAGTTTTACACATAATACTTTGTTCTATATTAATATCTTTTCTTTTTTAATTATAAATATTTATTCACGTCATTATTTTTTTTTATTCATAAGTTTCAGATTGGATAGGTTGCTTAAGTCAGTTTAAAGTTTAAGTTAAACTTTAAGGAGTTTTTGGTTAGTTTAAGCTGTTGCTTGGGAGGGCACGACAATAATGTCAGTTTACAGATTTTTCTGTTTTTTATTTATTAGTAAAAAAATCGGATAAAGACAAAATGATTTTGTTTAAAAGAAACCGTGAGCATAGTTTTATTATATTCTTACATTCTTTTCATTATAGACAGGTAGATAGGTTATTGTATAATTTTTCTTTTTTTGCAATGTGTAGGAATTCCATCCTATAAATGTTAGAGATTTGTCCATAGAATTTTCAGAGCATAGTTATTTTGGTCGAAAATATTTCATTGTTTTTCTTTTTGTTAAATTTAAGGAAATTTTTATTTTACTTACATTTTTGTCTTATTTTCAATTTAACAATGAAAGCCATACATCTACAAATATATTATCTTACATCTTTGTTTTAGAAGAAAAGTTATTTATTTAATTAACTACACTTAAATAAAAAAAATAAGTTGGTTCGATTTTTTTTATTCCCGAATTGTTCAATTGACACTTTTTTAAATATCTAAAAACGGGTATTTTAATGTTTCAAAATATTTGTTATAGATAAAAAAATATTTTTATTTAAGGAATTATATTATGGAAGAAAAATTAGTTGAGTTCTTAAGGCTTCGAGAAAATTTCGGATTCAATTTAGGCTTAAATCTTATCACGCGAAGATTAAAAAATTGTCAAATAAAAAAAACTATTTTTTACAAACGAAAACAGTTTTCAAGTTAAAAATGGGGGTATGCAGAAGTAAAAAGTTAATTTCTATAGTTTCGATTTGATCAAACCTTTTCAGTAATTGTACAGTATATTTAACATTCTCTTTATATATCATATTTAAAATTTATACCTACGTTACATTTCTATAGCACTACCTAATATCGTTCAGTTGTTTTTTTTTTTTATTTTTTTTTTTGTATTGTATACTAAAACACCAATTGTGTGATTTCTCTAAATAAATGAGTACATTTTGTTATCATTAATTTTTAATCGTATTAGTTCTTATCTACCAAGGTCCAGCTCGGCTTATTTGTTCTAAATTTAATTGTTTTGCATTGTTCATCTTTAGAAATTAGTTAATTGTTTTAGGAGAATTTAATTGTCTAGTCTAAGAGATATGTGTTTTATTATTATTTTTATTCCAAGTTTTGTTTTTAGGTGGTATCTTATTATAAATGCTTAAATGTTTTTATTATAAAAATAAAAGAAAACAATTTACTTTAAAAATAAAAACTTATGAAAACAAAAAAAGTATCTAAACTCAAAATTACTTGAAATTATATTTGTTTTTATCTCTATATTTGCCATTAAAATTATAAATGTAATTTATGTACATTAAATAAGTCTTTATATATGAAATATTGTCCCTTAAATGTAAGCGTCTTTAGGTCACAGGATTATTGGGGTCTCTTCGTTTCTTTTGCCTATATCAATTGTGTGCCGTAAGCTTTAAATTTAAATTTGTGCTTTAAAAATTATGGCTTCCCAAACAAAAACAAGGTTTTGGCAAATATGGTTTCGAAAAGTAAATCATTGTATTATTTTCATTGTAGCATTTTTTATCGAAAAATAAACAAAAACAGATGTTCAAGTCTGTCAACAAATCAATAAATAAATCATTTCATATTTTAAGCCAAAAAAACACTGTACAAAAGGCTAGAGTATACTTTTCAAAATTTAGAAAACTTTTTAATATTTTTTGCAGAATTTAAATAAAACTGAATTTTTAAAATAAATAAAATAAATTTCGAAAAACAGAGCTCTGAGAAGTAGAAGTTTGAAAACAGAATGTCATTATTGATTGAGTCAAAATATCTACCCCTAAGGGACCAGTTATAAGAGCAGCTATAATTAAAAACTCAAAATAGATTATTTTAATTTGAAATGTTTAGAAAAAAAACCAATGGTTATTTACACACTTTTAAAAAGCGTATTATATCAAGCTTAAATAAAATTTTATTTTGAGTCAAACTTCTACATTAAACTATTTTTATTGAAATGTTTTAAATTACTGAAATTTTAAAAGTCATTAAGATAAAATGAAATTTACTTGGCTGGAAATAATAATAAAAGCATATTCTTTATTTCGGTAGCAAAATAATCAATTGTGAGTTTTAATAAAAGCTTTATATATTATAAAAACGTAATTAATTTCGTGTCTGGATGCGCATTATGCAAAAACTTCAGGGTATATATCTTTTTTTGACATGACGTCACTTATATTATATAATAAAAGGTGAGTGGAAATACTTTCTACTTTTTTTACTTGCGATATAGGTACTATAGGGCAAGTTCTGCATTTGGAAAAAAAATCGAACTCGAGATTTTGATCAAAGTTGACATTACGATGATAGCGAAGACGAAAAAAGTGGGTCCGACAATTCCGTCTGTCTGTCTGTATGTCTGTATGTCTGTATGTCTGTATGTCTGTACCTCGAACTACAGCCTAAACTACCGGAGGTATTTTCTTCAAACTCGGTAGTTAAGGGTCTTCGGTGATTCCCTAGAGAAAAAATTGAAATTTTTTTTTTAGCTCCAAAACTAAGGGTACCCCCCATACACCCGTAATGCAAAATCTTATTTATCTCGAAAACGGCTCTAACGATTTTGATAAAAAAAATTAAGTGTGATATTATGGACATGGACTACATTTTAGTGAAAAAAACATTTGGGGGGAAATGTTATTAGGGGTACCTGTCATAGAACGGTTTTTTTGATTTTCGAATTTCTCACCAACGGCTCTAACGATTTTAACCAAAATTTTTTTGCAGGAGCTGCTTTGCATTTAAAAAAATATAAACTAAAAATGTTTTCGAAAAAATAGTTTTTGGATTTTTTAAAAAATAATACAATTTTTTTTTTGAAAATTCAATATCTTGAAAACCGATACACGATTAAATTTTTAAATTACGTTTTAAAATGTATTTTATTAAATACTAACAATTTGCATATCAATTTTTTTTATAAAAATTTTAAGGAAAATTTAGTACACAAAAAACATGTTTCAGTGTGTCTGTATGTCTGTACCTCTCACTACAGCCTAAACCACTGCACCTATTTCTTTCAATCTCGGTAGTTAAGAGTCTTCGGTGATTCCCTAGAGGAAAAATTGAAATTTTTTTTTTTAGCTCGAAAACTAAGGGTACCCCCCATACACCCGTAATGCAAAATCTTATTTATCTCGAAAACGGCTCTAACGATTTTGATAAAAAAAATTAAGTGTGATATTATGGACATGGACTATATTCTGGTGAAAAAAAAATTTGGGGGGAAATGTTATTAGGGGTACCTGTCATAGAACGGTTTTTTTGATTTTCGAATTTCTCACCAACGGCTCTAACGATTTAACCAAAATTTTTTTGCAGGAGCTGCTTTGCATTTAAAAAAATATAAACTAAAAATTTTTTCGAAAAAATAGTTTTTGGATTTTTTAAAAAATAATACAATTTTTTTTTTGAAAATTCAATATCTTGAAAACCGATACACGATGAAATTTTTAAATTACGTTTAAAAATGTATTTTATTAAATAATAACAATTTGCATATCAATTTTTTTTATAAAAATTTTAAGGAAAATTTAGTACACAAAAAACATGTTTCAGTGTGTCTGTATGTCTGTACCTCTCATTACAGCCTAAACCCCTGGACCTATTTCTTTCAATCTTGGTAGTTAAGGGTCTTCGGTGATTTCCTAGAGGAAAAATTGAAATTTTTTTTTTAGCTCCAAAACTAAGGGTACCCCCCATACACCCGTAATGCAAAATCTTATTTATCTCGAAAACGGCTCTAACGATTTTGATAAAAAAAATTAAGTGTGATATTATGGACATGGACTACATTTTGGTCAAACAAAATTTTGGGGCAAAATGTTATTAGGGGTACCTGCCATAGACCCGCTTTTTTGATTTTCGACTTTCTCATTAAGGGCTCTAAGGATTTTAACCCAACATTTTTAGCAGGAGTCCCCTTAAGTTTAAAATAATATTGTATATAAAAATATTCGAAAAAATATTTATTGGGTTTTTTAAAAAAAAAATGTTTAAATCAATATCTTCAAAACCTATGAACGATTATTTTTTGAAATTATTTCCTAAAACCAATATTATTAAATACTTAAAATTCGCATCCCACATTTTTTTCTTGAAAAATTTTAGAGAAATTTCTTATATAAAAAATGTATTTAATAATAAAACGATTTTGTAAGGTTTATTTGCATAAATTCATACTTTTCCGGAAACCAGACGGCAATTTTATGCATTTGAACATTATTATCTCATTAAATCCCTGTTTTATATTTATAAAATGTATCTTAAATTCCAAAGTACTTTTACATAAGAGCAAGTTCGTGCGATCCAGTCGTGCATTTTATTTTTTTTAAAGTCAGAAATTTAAGTTGATACTTTTGAGACTGAAAATTAGCCAAGCAACGTTAGGACAATTCTTCTAGTCACCAGTCATTAATTGATTTTCTCAAATAATGGAAAAAGTATATGAAAATTAAGAAAACGTGTTTTCGTCATTCAGCCGCTTTGTAATTTCTCCTCGTTTCATCTTGTCATCTCTTGGATTTTGATAGTGCTTCATTTCTACTTCGATCTTATTAACAGAGTGTTACTGACTTGTGAGATTTGAAAAATTGGTGCTACGAAAATTCGTATCGTATCGTACATTAATAATTATAATTAAAATAATACAATTATGAAAAATTATGATTAATTTGAAAAAGTATTTATTTCTTAAATTAAATTTTTTAAATACACACTGGGTCGCAAGAACTTTTTCTTATGTAATAGACTTCAAAAATGAATGTTATTAGAAACAGACAGAATTTTTTGTCTTTAATATCATCGAAATTTCAAGTTCAATATTTCAACGAATCCATAACTTGCCATTACGTACCTACATATATGTCGCAAGTAAAAAATCAATCTCCATTTTTGAATTTAAACAGACAGAACAAATACAAATATTTTAAGATTTTGGGAAAATTAAAAAAACAGAAAATTTAAAAACATATGAAACAACTTTGTTTATGTTTTAAAATGTTGTCTAACAATCCTAGACTCCAGTCTAAGACTTGAATTGTAAAGGAATTATCAGGGTTAGAGAAGTAAGTTTCTGAAGTTCGTAGTATAATTTACTATTGATTTGACGTTGCCAGAAAGTTTTATGTGATAGAGCACTTACTTACTTAATCTTAAGCCCGTCGTCCATTAAGGGTGACGTACAACTCATCAATTTTCATTCAAATCTAATGAAAGATGCTCTCATTTGCATGGAATCAACGGGTTTGATCTGGTTGGAGATTGTTCCTCAACGATTGCTCAAGTTTTCAGTTAATGTATGATCTTTTGTTGCTTATTGAATATCGTGTTGAAAAACAAATTTATCTTTTCAACCGGTTGCTCAACTTCTTTAATTTTTCGGTGGCGTGAGTTGCGTTGGATGAGAACAAGTTTGTGTGTGGTTGCGGTTGCGAGTTCGGGTATTGTGGTTGTGGTCAATCAACTCACAGCTCAGCTGTAGTGAATGTGAGCATTGTGTTTTGTGTTCCGTTCGCCATTTTTAACTCATTGTGTTGTGTCCGAAATGACCATGCAATAGTTGGAATCAATTATTGAATTCAATAATAACAGTGAAACAAAATATTTGTTTGGTTTAAAGTTTGTGTAGATGTTAGCTTCCTATTGCGTCCAACGCGTTTCCCAACGAGCGATGCTTGGTTTAGTGTACAAGGGTATCAACGCAGTGATCAACTTGTAGTACAACGCAGTTGCAGTTGATCAACTCGAGAAACTTATTTTATTCGTTAAAATCAGACTAGTTATAATCTAATACCGTGTTTCCTAACAATTTAATGGGTTTAACAAGTAGATGAACGGAACTATTCAACAATTGATAAAGTTGACCAACTAGGGGAACGGAGTTATTCAATATTTTTGTGAGATGGTCAACTTGGTGAAAGAAGTTCGCAACGAGTGCAATACTAAAATATTTAATTTTGATTTGAATTTCTTTGATCAACGTGAAGAAGGTGAGTTTGTGCACAAGTGTAAGAGGACACTTAAGGACAACTTAAGAGTTGAATAAACGGTTGAGCGTTGTTAGTTGAACTATAATCTGTTCAATTTATATTTGCAGTACCGGGAAGATAGGATATTTGCCTTTCAGTCTGACCATTACGGATTTCAATAAGCTATCTTTAATTTAAAGCTCTTACAGGATTGCCGTAGGAGCATTAATAATTGCCGCAAATCTCAGAAAAAAATTTGCTACTAAAAGCTCGAAAAAGCTTAATCCTGAAAGGTACATAGCACAAACCAAAGAAAATGCCATATGAATTTCTATCAACTCGACAATGGTAACTCTGATTCAGTGTTTTTTTTTTTAATAAACACAATAAGGATTGGCGATGCAGCAGATAGGTCATGGTGGACTGTCCGTGAGCTCAAAGAAGATTACACAAACAATTTTTATGTAACTCAATGATTGTCTTTCTTATTTCAGTGGCAATTTCTTATGTTAAGCTGCCGTGTAAACAGCAGCAGGCACCAGTGTTCCTGAAAAAGCTCTCCCATAAGGCCTGTACTGCAAATATAAATTGAACAGAGTATAGTTGGGAACGTAGTGGACGAGGGATGAAATATACATGTAGTTGTAGTAAGTTTTCTGACAAACACCGATAAACACGAATTCACTGGCCCGAATGTTATAGTTCTGTAGAAATGCACTTACGATCCTTCTTCTTCGTTCAATAAGAAATTACTTCTTGCACCGATGAATAATGTTATATTGAACAGCTTTAAGTCTATACGATTCATAAACAAATACTTGTGTTTTCCAACGTTCTGTTCTGAGTAGAAGCTCTTTCGAATGAATTATTTCTAAAAGATCTCTTGTTTGAAATTTCTTATCCAATACATTTTTTCATAGATGATTTTTAGTTTATTACATTTTCTTTTTGATAGATTCACATCCATACTCTCGAATGCATGGATTTTCAACGACAATGTACTATTAGTTTATTAAATTCTGATCGGGACATCAAATTTCAAAGGGGAATAAAAAAACGCGTAGTAACTAATGCAACAAAAACTCAATGCTGTCTGCTGTAGTTAAAGTACTTATGTGACACTCCATCTAAGCCACACTTTCATCGACGAAATTGAAAAAAAAACTCAAGTTTTCAGGATTTACATTTCAGCCCACTTTTGTTGAGAATGAGCACATATTCGAAGTCGCCAAAGTCGCTGCTAAGTTCTTAAGTTTGGTTTGACGATGCTAGAAATTTGTTTGTATTTCTGATCTTCCTATAGTCTCAAAGGTCCATCTACATTCCAAAGCTTGAGTACAATTCAACACGATAGAGTCAGTTAGATAGAATATCAAAAATAAACAGGTCAGTTTCTAACTTAATTACTTATTTGATTTCAAGTTGCAAGTAGATACATACATCATCTTTTGATTTCATAGTTTCAACTTTCAAGCAGGTAGTTAAAACGGCTTTAAGCTTTTATTTAGTTTACTTCTTCTTCATGGAAGTTATTGCAAGAGTTTGCTAAATTTTCTAGATCCAAAATGAATGTATTTTTCAGAAGTTCATCGATATATTCCGAGGCTCTAAAGAGTCAGATGTATGTACTTTGAGCTCCACATTGTATAATTTACATCTGTTAACTTGTAATTCTTATTAATAAATCTGTAATAGTCGGTAAAATGATATAATGCCTAACTTAAAATAGCCAAATTCAGTTTTAAAGAAACGAATAGTTTTTGGACATACGTTTGATAGAACCGTTTTCTACTCCAAAAAACATCGGTTTCATAAATCAGTCCATCTATGTATATGACAGATCTGCTAAAGCCTTTTTAAAACTCCTTGAAGTGTTTTTGGAGTGATAAGGATTGAATTTTGTACTTAAAGGAAAAGTAATCAAAAGGGCACATTTTCTATCCGTATGTGAGAGCTAACACGTATATGTTAAGAGCGACTAGTAAATTCTTATTAATAACGTTGATAATGTTTTTCTAATCCAGCTGCTGCCACCTAAAAGCTAAAAACAAAAGAAGTTCAGGTTCTCTACAAGCTGCTATCGATCTTATTTATTTGTTTGATCTTATTCTCATTGAGTTGCAAGGCTCTTAGTAAGGATGTGTTCATGAATCTTAGAGTTATTAAGTACATTTTGATGTTCTCGGAATCAGAGCTAGTCTAAATCTTGTCTTTTGACAAAGGGTATCAACATTTTTAACTCATTCAGAATAGAGATTCGGGCTTGAAGAATGTTTATTTTTTTTCTGCTTTAACGGGTAACTGATGTACATATCTTCAACTAGGGATGACATATGTAACTTTGACAAATTTTTTTAATTTATTTATTTCTGGGGGTTCTGATTTAACTTTGAAAAGCTTCAGGCATCACATTGATATTAGAAAAATAATCAAAATGAACACCGCATTGTGAATTCTATTCAGAATCACTTTTGCTTTGACATAATGACACGAAACCATGCGATGTCAAATTTAATTAAACGTTGTCAAACCAACGATGTACACATAACTTGTGGCAGGGATTGACGATGGGTATAGGGGTGACAACCAGGGTTGTTAAATTAATTTATTTTTTAAACTTTGTGGTTGTATTTGAGGAGAACGTAAAGGTGAAGCGAATTAAATAGACAATTATTTTAATATTGTAAAAAATGCCTTTTTTAGGGCGCGTGATTTGAATTTAATTAGGATGCGGAAATATGGTTTTGCCATATTTTCAAATTTTTGATTCGTGCATAACAAGAGAGGAATTATGGTGAAACGTTTTTGTTAGTGAAATTGATTGAACTGAAATTGTGTGAAACGTGATGTGTTACTGAGTATGGGTGATGAGTGCCACTCGTATTCCGACACCAATTGAAACATACGCAATTTTAAATGAATATACAAATTCGATGTGCATCAAATTGCTAATATTATATGCAAGGATGTCGGAAGTTAATGAAACGAGAGTAGATTGCATACGTGAATTATTATAAATTACCAAGCTTCTTGCTGAAATTCAAATTATAACCCTCAACGGTGTGAAATAACGTAACTGAACCTATAATTTAACGATGAATGTTATGAAAACGTTTTTAACGAATCATTTCGAATCATCATTTGACACCTAGAATTATACATATTTCTTACAAAATAATATTTTTGTAGGTGTTATTTAACTTAGATACATATCAATATAACAAAAGAGGGGGTTTCAAAAATTTGTATTCGTATCAGAAGTATTTAAAATCAAATTTGAATCTTCGCAAAAACGTGAAAAATGTATGCAAGAGTAGAAACTACAGATTAAATGAAATGTCAAATTCTTCTAGAACCTAAAAAGGAATATTGGCCTCAGAATAATTTTGTTAAAATTGAAAAGCACTAACACTCATTTTTTAAAGTATTTTTTATACTTCTTGCAGGTCTTGTCTTCTTCAAATAAGCACTCTTGATTCTACGAATCATATAAAAAACTAAATAAAATATGAAAATATAGAATGACCTAGTGTAAAATATATGTAATAGATAAATTCATCAAGGCAGCCATTTACATATATTTACGTATGTACTAGAGTTTTGAAATCAAACTTAATAAGACATTGATCAGAATATAAATCGATTTCGTGTTAATCACGCCTAAAGCGTTTTTCTTTTCTAGCTCGGAACAGATCCTAAGATGACAAAAAAGTGTTCAATTTTTAGTTTAAAACGTTTAGTGATTTAAATTTGTGCTAATTTCGTTCTGAATATGTTTAGTGGTCTGTTCTTTGTCTGTTCTATAGTTTACTATGTTTAATGTGTCAAAGCTGAAATGTCAGAGTTAAAAAAGTTATCTCCAGTTACTTTTCATTTACATAGGAGGGATCAAAGTTAAAAATGTGGTTAATCTGTTAAATGAAATTTGGTAAAGAAAATTGGGATAATTTTTTTAAAATGAAATCAAAGAAAATTTGTGATTGCATATTGAATTGCATATTGAATTGATTGATTGATTGATTGATTGAAATATTAAATATTACGACATGTAAAAATGCAAACAATTAGTAAAGTAAATTCCCTTTATTTATATTTTTGACCAAATTGTTTAATAAAGCATAGATATGCCTCCTACTCATAAGATTCATCTTTCATTCTATTGCAAAAATTCAACATAATCGAATGATTAATAAATAATGAGAAAATTCATACATACAAGAATTATATTGGAAGTACGAGTAATACAAATTCAACTCAATTTACAGAAATGAAAGTAAGTCTATATGTATAGCCAAACAACTAAAAGTAAACAAAATATAAACACAAAATAAAAACATCTTCAAATTCAGCTGTTTTTGAAAGATTAACCTTTAAACTCATGTCAAGGAGATGAGCTGGAAAAAGTTACATAAAGTAACCTTCTGACACTTTTACTTTGAATTTTGAAACGATTTTGTGACGTCTCGAATTTAACGAAGCTTACTTTTTTTAAGAAAAGAAACTTTTAATAGACGGAGTTAAATTCAGTTCATATCAAAATTCACATTTGACTGGTGGAAAATACTTAACAAATAAATAAGGCGAATGTGGGTAGAACTTCTGGTGCTGAAGGTAAACTTAATAAGTAACATGATTCCTTTTTTTTTTTCTTTCCTTAGTTACTTTAAAATAAGTTCTTAAGTTTTAAATGGAGGGCTCACAGTTGTACCGAACCAAGTCATTTTAAAAAAATCCAAAACCAACGCCAAAATTTCCGCAAAATTGACCTCTATTTAGAGTTGTAATGAACTATGTATAGTTCATTCAGCGCTAAATAGAACTATGTAGCTCTAAATTAACTATGTGGTTCATTACAGCTCTAAATAGAGGTCAATTTTGCGGAAATTCTGGCGTTAGTTTTGGATTTCTTTAAAATGACTTGGTTCGGTAAAGCTGTGAGCCCTCCAAATATCTACGCGTCAACTTTATAAGCTTCCATATGCTTAAAAATTAGCTACTACTATGATCCATGAAAAATTACGTATGTCATTTGGTGACAGCTAAGTACCCAAGTGCCTTTGAAAATTAATCTAGAATGCTTAGACAACCTTTGGTCCAGAAAATGTATTCGATACGCTCGAACGCTTTTCAGAGCCCTGCTCAAAACCATTCACCCCAATTTAGAACATTAAATCAGCTAAAATAAATAAATAGCAGCATAATTAATTTCCTAACAGCCTTCATAAGACTAATATCATTTTGAGGGCAGAATTGATAAACTAATTCAATTGGGATTTTAGAATCAGATATACATATTATCTCGAAGTTTCCAGACCAATCAGACAATTTATTGAGGTAGCTTTTTCTGGTTTAAGTGTTCAACAGACATTGTCGCTAGGTTTAACTAAAGGGTGTTTTTTAGAGAAAAAGAGAGACAAACGCATATTGGCTTCGTTAAAAAAGTTAGTAACTTCTATTTGGTGATAGTTTTTTCGGGATTCGAAAAAGTTTCCGATCTTGATGGAATTCGTGATAAATATGATTAGGTAGGTGAAGTTTTCGGTTTTTCAAGTTTTTGACATCTTTTCATCACCTTGATTCTTTTCATCATCCGATTTTAAGAAAAAAATACTTATATTCGAAGTCATACCAAACACAGTTTAAATAAAATGCACGACTGGGTCGCACGAACTTGCTCCTATGTAAAAGACTAAGGTTGCGCGTACAGTAGTGCGACAAAGCGATGCGATGCGAGAAGCGTTTGCGTGCGAGAAAAATATTTACATTGATTCTTATACACGTGCGCACAGTGAAGCGATATTAGATGCGAGTGTTGCGAGCTTCTCGCATGCCTATCGCAAGCATCTCGCACACAAACTGTTCTGACCACTTTTTGAAGCGAGTTCGTGCGAGAAAGCTCATAATTGTTTGTTTTGAGGTTTCAAAAAAAAATTAAAAGAGTAAAATTTTGTTATTTCAGTGCTTTTATTGTGTGGTGCAACTTTTTACAATTTTGGTGGCAATAATTATAAAGGGATTAACAACATAACTGCAGAAAATATCGCTTCTACTGTGCGCACTATCTCGCATCTAGTTCTCGCATCTCGAACCGCTTGTCGCATCGCTTCTCGTATCGCATCGCTTTGTCGCACTACTGTACGCGTAGCCTAAGAATTTCAAAAATGAATGTTATTAGAGAAACTGTTCATTAGCATAAAATTCATTTTTTAAATGACTAAAAAAACTTATTTAGTAGTTAAAGGTAAGAATAGGATGCCATGTGATTCAAGCAAATATAGATTTATGCAAGAACAAAAATTATAAGTCTTTGTAGTGGTTTCTTAAAAAATAAGGTTTTATATTTTGTTTTGTTTTATTCTGTTTCGCTTGGTGTGTGTTCAAATAAAAAATGTTTTTTTGACTATCGAATAAAAAACGTTTTGCTTTATCCGGTGTGTTTTCAGCCTAAAGCTATAGTGGATATAGTGGAGAGACACTCAGACGAAGTGATTCATAGCCACACAGCTGCTGGAACTTATGGGTTGATAGACGTTATGATGAAAACCATATCTACATCATCGTGTTGTTAAGTTTGATTAAAGCCTTTTTTTTTTTAATTTTTATACGCGCACTCAAGGGGTTATGAATACCCTTTTAATGTCAAACGAATTATCCTAAAAATCAAGTATAAAGAAGGAAGTTTTGGATTGAGTAAGGATCTCACGGACTAACACCCACAAGTGCTATAGTTGGTACATACGAATATACAGGGTGTCCCACAATCACCGCCCCCAAATGAAAACCATGGATTTCTGAAGTCATTTTAAGTCGAAAAACTTAAGAGGTAATTTTTGTTCTCTTTTCCCTTAACTCGCTTTATCTTTGCCAAACTACGTCCGATTCGTAAGATTTTTTTTATAACCAATCAAAAATTTATTACAGTTTTAGTTTGTCCCATAACTTTTTTTTCTGCGGACAACCGCTTCTCCGCAATTTTGCATCAAACCCAATTTTTTTCGTTTTTTAAGTTGTTTCACTTTGATATCATTTTATTCAAAAAACACGTTAATGAGTATTAATTTTTTCGCTTATTATTAAACACCAGTTTATTTTCTTAAAAAAAATATTTTTTTTCCTTAAAAAGAATACAAAATGTTATTAACAAAAAATAAACAGGAATCCATGGTTTTCATTTGGGGCGGTGACTGTGGGACACCCTGTATAATAAAGAGTTTGCTCTTCTGGTTGAACAATGGCTGAATCTTTGTGTTGTCTTATATTTCAATTTATTATTACATCAACTAAGTATGTATGTATTTATATTATTAAATTTTTACACAAGAAAGATTTCGACTAAAGGTCGCAAAAAAACTTTTAATTGATTTAATGAATACAGTCCACAAAAACAAAAATTATAAACACATTTCCTTTTTTATATTTTTCGTTTTTCCTTCTTCTTCACAAAAGAAAATATTCACGTGAAATAAACAGTTTCTCATCATTCATGGTGTTTAGACAAAATAGCTATGATTCATAAATCATAACAGTGCTAATCATTGTTTCACTGAAATTTCATACCTATAATTTATTTTTAAAAAAATCAAAAGTTGTTTAATAACTCCGTCTTTGATGCACCACAATTTCCTTCAAATACAAACAAAATTTAATCTACCAATACTTCTAGTTATAAAAGTCTTCTTTAGAAGTTTTCCTTTTCACCAGCGCATCAATATTTACCTTTCAAATACGAAAAGATGCTGATATATTTTGAATGGTTTTTTTTTATAATTTTTATTAAGTTGTGTTTCAATAGGTTCAAATTGGATAACATTAGTCTAAGCTCTAAAAGACAACTTTCTAAAACCAATTTTCTCATAAATCGATGGGAAAAAACTTTCACAATCAGACAACATAGAAGCTGGAGAATTGCAGAACCGATGCAGTAAGATAAAAGGGACAAATGTAAAATGAACTTTTCTCATCAAATGGACAAGGACGTGAAGCAGAGTGGTGACATAGAACACGGTTGTTAGTATATAGCTATTAACATCCCATAGGAGTCCCTTGATTTGTAAAGTGGAGTGGGCAGTAGGTCATTCAGTCTATCTTTTATTTTCGATTTGGTATTGGTATTAGCCAGGCAGCGTGGGCCGCGAAAGGACCTTATTCTAGAACAACAAAGGATTTCACGTACATTAATAAACGTTGTATGAATGTGCTCTCAAATGAATATGAAATTGCAATACGCTGCAATTGGAAAGTGAACAGCAGCAATGACATGAGTTGAAATCATTCAATTCCTTTTATTTCTGTGATATTGAATAGGGTATTGTCAGTAATCAATGTAACAGTGCTTTGCTTTGATAAAAAAACGAGGAATTAGGGCAGTAACGATACTATTGGGCAATGTGCATGAGTTGTTCGGTTAAGTGGGCAATTCTAATATTTCAAAGACTGATTTTTTAAAGAAATTTTTTGCTTAGATTTATAGCAGATTCAAAATAGCTGTTAATCTAATATTCCAACAATGTTTACCAAATTTCATTTTCTTCAGTAAGATTGCAGAGTGCTATATCAACAATGTCTTCAGCTCTAATGAGTCTAGATGATGGAAGCAACTTAAACTAATCAAAGATTGAAAAAAATTAATTTTACAATTTAAATGTTTCTTTTTCAATATATTTCAATATATGTATATATTATTTTAATAATAAAATAATTTTATTTAATTTAATTAATAAAATAGGGTGCACCGGATTCTTCAATTTTGCAGCTACCTATACATTCCGGGTTAGTGAACGCAAAATTACACATTAAGAGTTTCACCGATTTAAGGACAATAAAGTCTTTATTATAGAGGTCTGGTATTTTTTTGAGTAATATTTAATCTAAAAAACTTAATGCCTTTTAAAAAAAGAGCGATATAAACGGACCGTCCAATGAATTCAACTCCCCGTCTGTCTGAAAAATTTACTTAACAAAACGTTTTCCCATCAAAATCATTCTTTCCATGATTGTCGCGTTTTCTTATGAATATAACCAATTTTCCCCTTTGTCTCTTGCCCCGAATGGATCTTACCTGAATTTCAATTTTAATTTAATTTAACAATGGGGATCCAAGTTTTTGGAAATTCTGCTTGAAAATTCCTTAGAAGAATACAAATCAAAATCCACGAAATACCCCTTTCGCAACTGAAAGACTAAGTGACAAGATATGGTCCCTAATACAAAAAAAAAAAGATTGCTATATTCTGATGCACCCTGTATTGTCCAAGGTTTTGTTTGGTTTCGAAAATAGAGTGGATACCTATATCGCATGCCTTAGTTTTAGTATAACATTTTGAAGGTAAGATACCTACTATTTTATTTTTAACAGACTAGAATCAACTGCGCCATCTACCTAATAATAAAAATACAAACTTGAAAAAATTAATTCTATTAATTTTGAACAAGCCCAACTATTTTGTTTGTGAATTTTTTTGACTGGTATTAAAATTGTGTGTGTAAATTTTGATAAAAGTAATTCTATAAAATATTGTGATTGCTTGCAATAGCATTACAAATTACCAAACGGGAATATGCAGAAGGAGCAAAAAGAAGCAAATGATGGGAATCAAACCCATTAGGAATTGATGACGCTGCGTATGTGGTTAAAAGATTTGTATCATACTATCGACTTGATAAACGAGCCTATCCATCAGGGCCTCAAAATTAGTAAAACTTCCATTCCTGCATCATTGCAGCTGGCCGCGGTCTTACGTTTTCTTGTCGAAGGAAATTTTCAAAAATCAGTTGGAAAAGATTATGGTATCGGTCTTTGTCACAGTACTGTGTCAAAGTTTCTGATTCGGAGAATAAAATTTGTCTAAGTTGAATTCAACTTGAAATGTCTAATGAAGAGGCATGGAAATTTAGACTTAATTTTTTTGAAAAAAAAAAAATAATAATACCTATTCCTGGAATCATAGAACGCATCGATGTGACGCGTCAAGTTTCAACACTATTCTTTAATAGAAAAGGATATTTTTCATTTTTTTTTCTGAAAATTTCACAATAAATAATAAATTCACACAACTAGATCTGATCAAATTTAAATCACCTGAAAATCGAAAAAATCGAAATCTGGAACATGGAAATACGCATCAATTTCACTTCGAAAAAAAATTAAATCGATATCGTCGAAAGCGAATTGTAGAATACTAAATTTTAGTTTGTATCGATTTCAATTTCATTTCGAGTGAAAGTGAAATGTAGAACCTGGCTGTTATAGACACCCACGTGGATTGGTGTTCATTCACCAAGAAGAGGAAGAATTGATTATTCACCTAAGTACCTACATACATATCTACGTATGTTTTACTCAAAAACTAAAAAAATGCTTTTTCCTTAGGTATTTAAAAGATTTTTAGAAACAAAGCTATTTATTAAAAACATTCTAAAACAAAAATGTACTCCGCAAATTAGAAATTCTAATCTGGGGTGGAATCGCGTAAGGTGATAGTTGACTATCAATTCGTTGATTGTCGTTTTTGACTATAGCTGTCTCTATCACATCAATTAAGAATTATAGAGAGAGCGATGGTCAAAACGACAATCAACAAATTGATAATCAACTATCACCTTACGCGATTCCACCCCTGGTCACCTTAGAAATTTTGTTTTCATTTTATCAACTAAAATTTACTCACGATACGAACCACCAGGCGAGCATGCAGAAGAAGTAAGGATTCTTTCCCTCAAGTCTAAATTCACACTAAGGGAAAAGAAACTAAAATTTAAAAATGAAACATTAGGCGAGCATGTGGAAGCAGTAGGTATAGCATTTGGATTTACAAAACAACGCATTCAGTAAAAATAAACTCCGCCTTCTAGCACCTCTGCTCTAATCTTAAATGTTTCTCCATTTCATTTTCTTCCTTCATTTTTTCTCATTCTCTTTTGCTAATTTTGCCGCGACGGAATCATTTTTACATGGTTTCTCAAGATCGACTAGGGCAGGGCCTCCTTTTACTTTTAGCATAAAATGATTGCACACAAACAAAATCTGGTCACTTCACTCTTCCCAGAAGTATCGTTCTGTTTTCTTTATCCTCTCTTCTTACAGTGGGTTGTTCGTTAGGAATTAAATGATAAATTTACTTTTTTTATATCAATTTTAAACTGATACGTTCCAGAACGTAAAATCTTGAATACCAAACCAGTTGGCTAAAATTTACGCTTTATTAAATTAAACTAATTTAATTTTAAAATTTAATGAAATAGTTCAATCCAGATGAATAATAGAATAAACCTAGAATTTACAAAATAGAAAAAATATGTTTAAATAAAATCAATCAACAATAAGTACTCGTAAAATTAACAAACAAAAAATAATCTCAACAAAATAAATATTTTAATATCAATTTTATTATTTGCCATTTTTCTCTCACTTAACTAACAATGATAAACATTAAATAAAATGTATAAAATACACGTCAATTGTTTTTTTTTTAATATTAACTAAAATAATTTTCTAGAAAATAAAAAAGAAACTAATATTTAGTAAGGATTAAATAATTTGTTATAAAATTCAATAAAAAGAAATGCCAACGTGTTTTAACAATGAAAATTATAATTATAATATTAATTAATAATAATCGATTTCATGATTTTTTTTTATTTGTTTGTGTTTGCCTTAAAATTAATTTTCTATTTATTTTGTATTTATTATGGTTTATTTGTTCTTTTTTTATCGTAAGATACAAGTTAGTTGTATGTAGTTGTTTTATTTTTTTAAATTTGTTTACTATAAATATTTGGGCAAATATTATAATATAATATAATGTATATGATTTATTTGTTTTAATTACTTAGAGTTTTTTGTACGAAAACAAATATTTATATTTTGTTTTATTAAATATACCTATTGTTTGTTCCATTTTGCTGGTTTATATTTGTTTTGTTTTCTCATTTTGAGTGCAAATTTAAATCTATTCTTTATATAGTGTGCATTGTTTGATAGTAGTTTTTGGTTTTATTTTACTTAATAATGGACTTTTGTTGTAATATTTAATGATGTTTCGAAAAAATTTGAAATGGAAGTGATTTGCATACATTCATAAAATTTGTCACAACAAAGGAGAAAATGATTGAAATCATGCAAAATAAAAATGACAAAATGGGGTCATTCCATGGTTAATTGTTTTATATTATTTCATTCGCAAATTGTGAAATATTAAAACGTGCCAGCCTGATATTTCTCTGAGTCTGAGGGGCTATGAACTTATTTGATAAAGTTTAAGAAAAATGGAAACGACAAAACTATTCCAACCGCTCTGAATTTGTATGTCGAGTTTTATGTGTGTTCTTAGACATTTCTGAGGTATGCTTAATTTGAAAAGGAGCTAAAATTCGTAAGTGAGGAATTGAAATTCTTTGGAAAACTATTGTTTTTTTTTTTTTTTAAATAAATATGACGGTAAAAATTGTACATTTTGTGAAGTTTTTCCGAACAATTAGTAGATTAAATCGGGTCGGTTCTATTTTATAACAAAATGACAAAACGATTTCAGTCTACTTTACTTAAGCACTCTAGCGGAATGGAATAGATTTCATTAAAATTAAAATTTTTTATGTAAATTTTGGGCATTATTTTCTCAAAATCTATAACTTTTACCAAGAAGGAGTCTTAATCTTTCTTGTGTCGAATAGTAAAATTTTTTTTTAAATGAATTTTAATAACTTTCTTATCCTCATCCTTCCTAAAAGCTATATTCAAATTTGAAGTCGTTCTTAAAAAGTGATTAAAACACACAAAAGAAGCTCTCCAACACAATTCAGCTTATGTGGTTTTTTTGGAGTGAAAGTCCAATATTCTTGGGTGTTCTATCTAGATAAGCGAATCTAAATTAAGTGTTTTTTGGTTTTGAGGAAAAAGGGTATCTATTTCTTTTAAAATTTCGAACAAATGTGTTTTCCTTAAGGGAAACATGATAAGTCGTGGATCATAAAATTCCCTAATTGACGTTTAATTATGCGATGGATCATCTAGTGGCATCATCAATCTTTATATTGTTTCTACAAATATTTCGAAAAAAATAATTTGAACAAAAATTATTTCGATACTCAAACATTGAATCTATTGTCTAACGTCTGCTGAACTATTTACCATTTTTGAACTTACTCGTATTTTAAGAACTGTCGCTAACTACATTCGTACAGAAAACATACATATTTTCATAGCGACTCGCTGTTTTGCAAAAAGTGGTCTAGAGGAGTTGAAAAAGATATGCTGTTAAAAATCAGTATTTCATTCAAATCTTTATAGTTAAGCTTGGTTTCATTGTTCTAAGAAAAAAAAAACTTTTTTTTGGAACTTCTCGAAACTTGAAGCTCCTGAATGACCCCATTCTGCCTATCAAACTTCCATATTTACATCAAACACCCCCGGGAAATAGGTTCATTCTTTGTAAAGCTACGTCATCATCCCCCCTTCAAATGTTTTATACATTTTCGGGATCTGGCAACTTACGTTCACAACAATAGCATACAAATGAACTCAAACGATTACCCAGAGCTGACCAGAAGTTCATTGTCGAAGACACATTACAATTGGAAGCTTGCAATTGCTGCTGCTGATAGTCGTCTTGTGGGATAGGCTGTGGTTGATGCTGCAGTTGGTGCTGATTGGATGATGGTAGCAAGTGTTGTTGCAGCATTGTGAAAGCACCATTGTTCGATGATGAGTATGTGTCTGAGCTCCGGTGTCAAATCTTAGGCGGATCGCGTGATCCGCTTGGAATACCCAAGTCTATGTGCTCCCCAACAGTACCTGATCCGATGCTATCGCTGTACATCAGCTGCACATCGCCCAGGTTGGGAGTTATGACGCGCGGAAGTGCGGTGGATGTAATGATGATTGATTCGCTGGCATCCACGCTTCCAATGCGGATAGGTGGCGGTGCCATTTCACCACTTATTGTGTTGTTGCTATTATTGTCTTCGTTGAGCAGATCATGCCCCCGATTGCTATTGTCCTCGTTGCGTGACGACTTGCGACTGTCGCCACCCGAACTGCTACTGTATCGGTTTCTCGTTGGTACATCTAGGCTGTAGGCACGGTTCCTGCCAGAGCTGATCAATTCATGTTGCTTGTGTTTGAAACTGGGAGAGAGGTTATTAGAAATCGTACAACAAATACCGGCACCTGGCTTGGACAAATCACTGGCGTTATTGTTGCGCACAGAACATGGACTGCTGCGAGTACTACCAAAGCGTTTGTTGCCCTTGTCAAAGCTGAAGGAAAAATAATCAGAAATTTGTTTAAAGCGCGCCTTCCATGACTTGTTTCCGCCAGCGCTAAGTCCATTAGATTGTGAGCAATTTCCATTTGAGTTGACGTTCCTATTATTAACGGGACTGTCAATAGATGGAGCAGTAGACGTCACTGAAGAAGTGACATTAGTAGCGCTTAGGAGCGCAGTAGACGATGTGACATTTATGTGTGGACCTTGTGGAGTATTCATATTCAAAACATCAACGTCGGATAGTTCTCCGCTACCTTCGGATATCTTTGGTCTCTCAATGCAACTGCTTAGATGGTGGGATGTGGAATCGGAAGTGTCAACGCTACCACGATTCTGTCGGTTGTAAAAAACATTACTGTCAGAGATGACTTGCTGCAGGCCATCTGAGAGGCGGCGATTGTTGCAGCTATACTGATCCAGACTTACGGCTCGATTGGAACTGAAGTGACAACGATTCGTATGATAACCATGAATGTTACCGTATGAATTACGGATGCGATTACCCCCAGTACTGCACATTTCTCCAATCATCGATGGACGTTTCTCTCGGGATGACTTCCTGGAATTAGAGTGTGATGACTTCGATCGGTTGCTACTACCTTCTGTGTCCACTTTGAATTTGGAGGTCTTCTCAGCGACCTGAAAAATAAAACAAAAAACCCGAAGGTTTATATTGTGAAGAAGTTCCTCAGAAAACAATATGAATAGCAATAACTTAAATAATAACAATACGCCGCAAAACTTATGGTCTAATCTATTTGCATTTAATAAAACGGCAGTTTATGAAAAGGCATATTTTCATAAACAAGGGAATTTAAATGAAACTGAGCTACTGATTTCTAGCGAGGCAAACAAAATACTCTTATTGATATGGCAAAAGACGTACATTGAAAAAAAAAACTATTTAACCAAACTAGTCACCTGGTTTGAGTTTATCTGCCAGTGAGGTTCAAGTAGCAGAAATGCATTTGAAAAATAAAAAAACGTAATTAATACTTGATGAGAAATAATAGAATAGAAAACAATAAGAAAATGCTGTTTATTTTTTTTGTTTAAATAAATTAAAGAACAGTGTCGAGAAATTTTATAGTAACCTACATACTCTCTTAGCCGAAAACAATAATACAGATGCTTTAGATATCCAGTGCCTTTAGGCCAGTTATACATTGTTGTGCCACTCTCGGTACGCTTTCGCTACGATAAATTATTTTTACACAACAAACAATAAGAGGATGTAGAGGAGTATCGATAGTGTGAATGCACTCATAGCGTCTTGCGCAAGAATATTTTAACGAACCAAGGTTGCACTAGGCTTACATTTTTTTGTAGATTTGTAATTGTTGATATATTGCGGTAATTGGTACTTAATATGAATAACTCTCTGCGAAAATCTAAAGATAGAATTCGGCAAGAAAGGTTTCATTTTAAAATGGTTTAGACAGTGTTGGAAAGAAAAGACAATTTAGAGGAACTGTACACAATAAACTGTTAAATTTGGGGTATATCTATTGAGTTCGAAATCGTGATTAGGGAGTTTCCGATCAACGGTTGACCCAGTATTATAATGATATTAAATTGTAGCACGCATTACTCAATTTCGTTTATGAAATTGTTTGAGTTGTGCTTGAAGAACAGAATAAGCTTTAGTTATGAACATATTTAAATTCTACATGATTTATTATTTAACAAGTTACATCGATTTGATTTTAACTTAAACTTTCAAGTTACAATCCATTCAAAACATGAAGGAACTGAAGTTGGCCACAAATTTAAAAATTAAAATATGAAAGAAGAACATTTTTTGATCGCAATTTTAATTGTCCTTCTACCATTAACTATATGAAAATCAAGCTGTTATTCTCCTTTTTGTCTTGTTTATTTCTGTCAGAAGGTAATATTTGGAGATTAAGAAGAGCCAAGCCTAATAGTCAAGAAATATAGGAAAGTATTAAAGCTCAAAACTTCCTGCAATGTAATTTTAAATTTAGGATGTGCATAGGCTCGTATGTACGTACTATTATTCGAAAGCCCAAAGTATATGATCATTCTTAAAGTTTCGGCCTAAATACATAAGATAAAGTTACTAAAATGAAGAAAAATTATATTGAGGTCACTTAAACTTTCAACTGAATTATATTAGTTAAACAGTTTTTTTTAGCAACAAACATATTTATTGCAAAAATACCAAAACAAAAATATAGGTATCTGATTTCTTCTTTCGGCAAATTACCTTAACTATTGTTTTTTCTTTTTTCTCTTTTCTTCTGACATTATTTAATTAAATTTAACAAAGAACAATCAGGCTGAAGAAACAAGGATCTCTCCACCCAAATTTCCCTTTCATCTTTGTCAGACGCGCTTATAATTTCACACTGAACTGAGGGAAAATGGGCTTTGCCATCAAGTCAACCAATTTGGCTCATGTTAACAAAGTGTTGGTAAACAAAGAAGCAAGTATTGTTGAACAAAATGTCTAAAATTTAACAACGAAACATCAGGCAAGCATGTAAAAGCAGTAGTGATTTGTAAAACATGACATTCAGTGAAAATACACTCCCGCCTTCAAGCTAAATTATATTTTAAACACATACAACATACAAGTCCTCTTATCTCTAGCACTCTTTCTTTCATTGCATTTATTCTTATTCTCATTTCAGGCTCTTCGCTTTACTAGCTTTGCTGCGGCGCAAGCAATTTTCTCGACGATCGACTAGGCCCTCATGTGAAGAAGTAGGTATTACTCCTTCTAATTTTTCTCCTAAAATGATTCACACAAACACAAGATCTGGCCACATCACCACTCTTTATCAAAGAATTGGAGAAGAGGAAACTAGAGAACAAAAACTCATTCCGTCTTCCTTATCCTCGTCTTGTTCAGTGGGCTATTTGGTGAGAAATGATTGTAAATTTAAAGAAATATAATAATCCTTATTATCTTACACAGATCGACATGTCTTTTCAATGGAAAAATCAAAAAAATTAACAGTCCTTGCAGTTTACATCACTTTAGGCGACGAATTTAGTTTGCTTTGGGAGACTCTATAGACCAGTCGACAGAGTCAAAGCGGATTTTTCATAATGGGAAAAATATACTGATCAAATTTTATGACAGGAGTTGGAATCTAGATGGGTTCTCTCTCAGTATTGAGAAATTATAAGTTGTGTGCCTCAGTTGCCATTTTAAAAGAACTCCTTTTACTCATTCAATTTCATTTTTTAAACAAAAAAACGTATTTGGAAAGATCTCAATTCGAAAGGCTAAGGCTGAAAAAAAAACAGTACTTCTGAAATCGATTACCTACATACTTGAATTTATGAAAAAAATTTTAGAATACAAATTAAAACAATTACTTTATGAATTTAATTATTATTTATTAGCGTTTGTAAAAATAACATGTACATAATTGCATATAATAATATTTATATTAAAAACAAACTTTAATATTAAGTGTACCTATATGATTTTATTAAGTGTACGTTTTTATACACATATGTATGTATATTTTTTGATTTGTTAACCCAACAGTTCTATTTAATTTTTTTTCGCAAGAGAAAACAAATATGATTAAAAAATATCATTTATTTTATGAAATATAAATGTAATTGAATCATACAGTTTTTTTTATATTTAAGAATAGATGCCTACCTAATGATAAAAAAGATCTAAGTACCTTTGTATGTATATTTAACTAAGCCTTAAATAAAATTAAATATGTTAACAATTTTTCTAAAGCAAACTAATTGTTAAAAACAGTTCCAAAACAAACAAAAAATAAATAAATACTGATTTATCAATTAAAACTGATTTCTTTTTTCGATAAATTTGATTCTCTAATCTGGTCACCACAGCTTTTTTGTATTTTATGTAACCAGTCGTGCATACATGATTAAGACTCAAATATCGAGTCTTACTCATTCATTCACACTCAGAATTTGAGCTTCAAATTAAAGTACTCAGAGAAAAGAGACAATATAATTTTGGTCTAAAATTTTAAAATGAAACACCAGGCGAGCATGTGAAAGCAGTAGGTATAGCGTTTGGATTTGCAAAACACAACACATTGCATGGAAATAGACCCCGCCTTCGAGCAACGTTATATTTAAAAAAAAAAAAAAACAGATGAACCTCTCTCTAATCTAAGTTATTTATTTCTCCCTTTCATTTCGTTTGTTTCTTTCATTTTTCCATTCTCTTCCTTCATTTTTTCTTCTCTCCTTTTACTTCAATCAAGGCAATTTTACAATTTTTCTCAACGATCGACTAGGGCCTCATAAACAGAAGTAGGTTAATTCCTTTAATATTTTATTCTTACAAACACATATTTCTCCATTCATTTGTTTCCTTCATTTTTTCTCATTCTCTTCTTTTCCTAAATTTGCCTCGGCCAAATAATTACAAAATTTCTCGATCGACTAGGTGATCATATTAAGAAGTAGGTATTTATTCTCTTACTTTTTATAAAAATCCCTACACAACTACACAGTACACACAAACATAAGATCTAGCCACATCACCACTCTTACCAAAAGTAACGTTACTAGAAGGAGGAGTTTAAACTCGAGAGCAAAAAAGTAGTAGCTATTCTGTCTCCTTTTTTACAGTGGGTTATTTGTTGGGTAATGAATGCAAAGTTAAAGAAAAAATAATTATTATCTTCCATAGGCGTATATAATCAATAGAAAAACAAAAAAAATTAAGATTCCATTATGGTCACTCAGCCACCATTTACAATAAAAATTAATTGTAAAAATTACATATAAATAATTGCATTTTTTTATTTAGTAGTTATCGTGTGGAAATAACTTATTTTGAAATGAAACATCAGACGAGCATGTGAAAGCAGTAGGTACAGTGTTTGAATTTGGAAAACACACACAACCACATTGAGTGAAAATGTCTCCGCCTTCACCAGATAATTTTTACCAAATTTCTGAACGATGTACTAGGTGCTCATATTAAGAAAGTAGGTATTTTTTCTTTTACTTTTTATTAAAATGACTGCACGACTCACACAAACATAAGATCTAGCCACATCAAAACTCTTGCCGAAAGTAACGTTACTAGAAGGAGGAGTTTAAACTCATGAGCAAAGAGGTAGTATTCTGTCTCCTTTGTCTCCTTTTTCTACAGTGGGTTGTTTGGTGGGAAGTTAATGAATATTTTATAAAGAAATTATTGTTTGAGGAATATAATCTTAAGTCATTAGAACTCATTAATAATGACAGAATCCTTAAGAAATTGTTGGAAGAGCTGTAATGCGAACTCGAAACAGCATAGAATGTTTGAAAAGAAAAAAGTTCATAGAAATTTCAAAATATATCTACTATCTTTGGGATTATATAACTATTCTCAGTATAAGAAAAATGAGGTCTGAAATTCCTCTGGCTATTGAACTTTTTCATACAATTCTATTAACCGACTTTATCGTACCTTGGTTAGGTAGGTAGGTAGTAACTAGTAGTTTAGTTTTCGAACAGAAAATAAGGTTATCATGTTTGTATTTTACTTCAATTGGTACAATGTTCTAGTTTGCAAGTTGCATCACATACCTTCCCTCTCAGAAACATAATACCTATATATTGTGACAGATAGACGGCGAATTTTTATTTGCCATCTACCCACGTTCCACCAAAAAGCATGTTTACTTTTTGAGTAAATTGAGTCCAACGTAACTCCATGGTAGAATCATAAGGAAGTCGATTGAAAAGGTAAATCATCTTTTTTTGGCTCCTTTGGCTTTTCGAGTTAAAAGAATATCTACGAGTATGTTAAGACTATATAGCGTTCATACCATATCTCAAACTAATTTCGGATGCAGTACACGCTTATTTGCATGAGTAAGAAATCCAAAAGAATCGTTAATCCTCCGGATATGTGTTGTTCAGCTTCCTCCATATACCTATTGTGTTTTATATTTCTATAGTCAAAGCTTAAGATAGATACCAAACGGTGTTGTCTGGTTCACGAAGCAGGTACCTAGCTAGATGTATACATAACATGATAAATGTTTTATGACTACGATGAAAAATAGATTCTTCATTGTATGTACAACAATATATTTATTTGATTTTTAAAGTGGTACACAATTTTTCAAAATTTTCAGAACTACAGAGAGTAATCTATAATGTTTGTAACTGCTTTATGGGCAAAGTATTGGTTACATGTCAAAAAAATTGGTTAATTAAAACTTATATTATGGTCGTTTTCGTTATGACACGTCCGTCTATCTGAGCGTCTTTGCGTACAATTTTACACGAATTAAATTCAAACTTGGCACAGAGCATTTTCATATAGTTCCCTAAAGGAGAACATAGAATTTGTAATCTAGCTCATCTAGAAAGGGTACAATAATTTCGGCTTTTTTTGGCAAAAAATAGGATAATGGAAACGTGGGTTTGAATATTTTTGAGATATTTGCCATATTTTAGGAATATTCTAGTATACCTACCTACTAGAAAAAGTGTTTCTGGTCTAAGATGTTCTCGCCCGAGGGAAAATTATAGGTCTGTTTCATCATTGCTGAAAGTGCAAATACGGTAATGATTCAAAGTTGTAAGGCACTAAGTTCTCTAAGAGCCTTTGTGCCTTCAGTTTTTTTTTCTATCAGTTCGATCGGAAAAATAACCATTCCTCTATAGGCTTGATATGTTCCGTTTAAATTTTGTGCTAATAATAGGATCCTTTGAAAAAAAAAATTAATAACATAAAAACTGCAAGGGTATTTTCGTTAACTACGCTTCAAGTTATAAACTGTATGACAGGTCATTTATAGTGAACAAGGCAAACGAAAACATTCAATAAACAATGATAAACTGGTATTCCACAAGGAATTGTCCCAGGACCGATTGCAATTTTTTTAACTTGGGATATTTTGATGGAAAACAAACTATGACCATTTTAAAAAACGTAATTTGCGTTGTTCTCAAACGCAAACTGCTAAAGTCAAGTGTTCAAAAATCCGAAACGAAATTTGTATGCAAAGCATTATTTTCGAAAACGCAGTTTGCTATAGTTAGATATATGTTGCAAAACGCAGCTTGCAAAAATCATATGTTCGCTAGCATCATTTTAACTGAACAATAAAAAAAGGGTTGATAACAAAAATATTGATAAGTCAGTGAGCATTTTCTTAAACGTCAAATTCGTTTGCAAGAAAATTGACTGACGTTGATCAAGTAGATTTTTTGTAAGGCCGAACGATTGCATATTTCACGATAGCAATATCTGCGTCAAAAAATTACAATCAAAATGACGTTAATTTTACGTTTTCGAAACATTTTTTACTATAGGCTATTAAAAGCTAACCGCTCTGTAATAAGTGCCTTAAAATATGAACAGTGCTAGAGTTTTATTCAGTTCAAAAACTGAAGAAACTGATGGATGTTTAAAAACTTTGTCACAATTTATATTTTAAAACACTTACTCCCACTACAGAGTATCGAACATTATGACAACAAATGTTCAACACTACACACTTTTTCTATCCGACCAACAGGAAAAGACAAAAATCGATGGATATTTAAACGCAAGGTCTAGTTCGTTTCAAATTTCTGTGATATACCTACTTCACATTTTTTGACTTGACTGACTGTAAAGTAGGTCTTAAAGTTACAAAATAATATCAATTTTATTTTCGTGAACCTTAAGCCAATTAGCCACATTTTTTTTTTTCAATTTAAAAACGTATACTAAATAACTCCAATCTACAAAGAAGGATCAACTAATGTATATGTATGTATATGCCTTTTTTAATTCGCAGTTTTAAAAGACTTTTTTTTTGTATCTCATAGTTAGAAACACTAATGAGCCCGGACGTTCTAATTAATCATAATTCTGGTAAATAATTGTGCATCAGTGGCTTCTCTTAGCGAACGCAGTTAAGGGATAAAAAAATACGCGGAAAGTTGCGGTCTCCTGGATAAAAACTGTATTAATTGTAAAAGTAAAACTCCTGCTTTAGTAAAGGACAAAGTGGAAGTGAGGGATAGAGAAATAATATATTTTATAATCTTCCTCCAAGAGACATCTGGCGATGAATTAGCCTGAAATTAATTAAAAAATGCAGCGAGGTTTACTGCACAGAAAATTCAGTACCGCATTAAGATGAATTGATTCCTTGAGAGATATTTTTCCTCAGGGGCTCAATTTAAATCTCGAAAGTTTTACAATGAAGAAAATATCAAATACTTCAATACTCTTTTACGAAGTTTTTAATACTAAATAAAATCATATCTCTTCATTATTCACTTCACCAATAATTTTTTTTTTAAACAGGCATTTTAAATTGACTTAATTGCAAAAACTGAGAATCAACAAGAACGAAGCAAAAGCTAATAATTTGATAAACTATACCCCACCAAATGAGGAAAATAAAATTGAAACAGAAAACGTTATGCTCGTATAACTTTAACTTATGAAAAATACTATTTTAAAAAATGCGAATTGATTAGAAACAACCTGCGGAATGCATTTTTAATGTCATGACCAACGAGTATACTCAGATAGGGTCAACAATAAAAAAAAGAACATTTTTAATTCCAGAATCCTCCATGGCTAAACAATTTTGTTTCAAATTAAAAATTGCGTGTGTTAAGATATTCGGGATTCGGGATTTTATTGTAATGTAATTGTAATTGTACTCAAAATTAAGTATTCTTCAAGAAATAAAAATTTAAAAACTAAATATTTTCATAAAGTTGTCAATTTCATATATTAAGCTCTTATTTTATCTTTGGAAAACTATTTGTATGCAATCTTAAACTCATCAAACATAAAAATATTTCCATCCATGTAAATAAGGTTTCATATCAAGTTAAAATTATCTTTGTTCTGTCTAAATGTGTGAACGTCACCGAAATGCTTTGAAGATAAAATATTGTATTCAAAATATCAATTATGTAGGTACTCGTATTTAGAGGATATTGTTCACGACATTAACGCGTTCATTTCAACAATTGTTGGTGTAGGCAACAAATTGCAATTTTTAAAAATATCACAGGATTTTTTTGGACTGTTTTTTTGCAACTCTGAATGATTTGGACATAAAACAACTGATTTCAAAATTGAGAGTGAATAGATTTTTTTCGATTCCATTCGGATTCTGTGAACATAATTTTTCGTGATTCGAAGCTATACAATCCATTCGGAGATTCTTTAGAATAGAATATATAGATAAGGCCGATTGGCTTTAGGAATTTCGTCGTTCGAAGTTGTCATTCAAGACTTAAGCATTCGGGATATTATTCCCAACCCGCTGCCAATATGACACACTCAGACAATTAGTTGAATTTCGGAATTTTGTATCCGAAAAGTTAAAACAGAAAAGTTATTATAGCTAGATTCCTAGGAATCATTGAAATATAAATCTCCCAGATGAAACCATTAAGCTCCGATCTTTTGGTGGAAGAATTTCCACCAACCCTGCATTCATTTTTAAACAGTCGCACAATAGGCAATTGCATAAAATACGATGAAATAAATTTCAGTTAACGAAATTGAAATAACGAGAGAATAATGCTTGTCCTCTCAATCTGTACGAAATACTTTTAGTAAATGTTGGTCAGACCATGAAAGTTGACCTAAATAGTGGTGTGCTATCAGATTTTTTAACAGCTGCTAAAACGAAATTCAACTAATTTGTTTGGACTTCCACAAAACCAGTAATCTTTAAAAAAAAAAATAAACTGTTGATTTAATATAACCAATGTAGGCCCCAAGACTGAACCTTGAGGCACACCTAAATAAATAACTTTCGATTTACTAAGAGATGCTCCTAATTTAACTTGTTCGGTTTTATCCTTTCAGTAGGATATAAACAAATTAATTATAAAACTTCGAAATTCTACACAATGTAAATTTACGAAAGCTTTGGTTATGTCCACGAAGGGATTAGAACAATGTTTTCTATCATCCAGTGCTTTATATATTAAAGAGCAGAACTCTAATAGGACATTTTCTGTAGAAACCAATTCCATAATACCTCAAAAAAAAAAGTGTGTTCAGAACACTTAAATTAAAAGGAAAGTTACATATTTGATTCACAAAGTAAATTCTTTCACAATAATTTTAGGTTTTGATGAACAAAGTTTGTAATGTAACAGAAAGAACTTATCAGCATTTATTTTTCAAGAAGTCAAAAAATACTGATACAAAAATCTTAGAGGTTGAAACCTTCTAAAAAAAGATCAAGTCGCACCAAAAATTTAAAATATGATTTATAAAAAAACAATATATTTTTATGCAGAATATAAACAGAATTTTTAAGAAGGGATTGAGAATGCTGAGTTCGAATCCGGAGTACAAATATTTCAACACGTTCTTATTTAATGTTAGTTTTCATTTCTAAATAAAATTTCTATTCACAAAGATTTAAATCATCCCTATATTTAAAGTGTTATACCCCTTGACATAATGGGAAAAGTGGTTTAATTGTCATCGAGAGGGTCTTGGGTTCGATTCTCAGCCGCTGCAAAAATCTTTTTCAAGGGTATGCTCTATCTTGCGAAGCAAAAGTGATGCTCATTTTCCGTTCGGATTCCGCAGAAAATCATAGGCCCTCTCCAATCGTGCTAACACGCACACAGGAATGGTGGAGAGGAGAGTTTTAAGTCAGATGGTTTAGGTCTCTACGAGCCGTAATGACCCCTATTTTTTATATTTAAAATCCTGTCCGAAAAATACATGGCTTTCTCAAATACTGACACAAATATTCAAATGATTTTAATTGAATATTCAATTGCAAGGTTAGGCGGGTTAGTGATACCATTTTTTCGCAACTGCTTTTTTGCATTAATTTTCCATCTTAACAATTCTTATCTGAAACCTCGTGATTTGACCCGCTTCTTGTACCTTACTTTATCGGCATGCAGGATTTTCCTCGATTTCTTTTAAATTTTTCACTAATTTTTTGGCAAATTTCAGGAGTAAGTTTTTGTAAAATAAGAGATTTAAATCAATTTTTCACTCTTTAGGGCTTAAAAAAAATCTTTGTCTTTTTTCTCAAACCGGACGTGGCGCGATGGTTGTGTGCTCGCCTGTCAACCTCAGTATCACAGGTTCGATCCCTGCCGTCGTCTATGTCGTCTTTAATTCCATTAAAACCTTCTAAAAATTGTCATCAATGGGTTGCTGGTTTACTCATTACATGTTGTTTAGGCATAACACTAACAACATGTGATTGAGTTAGGCTAGTATGCCCAACAAGGATGAAAAACGAATAAAATAATGCGAATTATAAGAGATATAGAAATAAGACACGGCAATTCTCCGCTTTAGTTCAGCCGCCATCCCTGGAGATAAAAAATCTGAGACAACCACCTTCAGTCTCAGAACATCGTGCCACACATCTTTCCTATCCTTCTTTCTCTTCCGTAACTTTACGCCCGCGCTGTGTTAAAACATTTAAAGGGTAATCATATTCCCTTGAGCGTGAGTTGATTATAAAAAAAAAAAAAAAAAAAAAACATAAATTTATCAATTTGACTACCTTTAGTTTCGTTAATTTATTCTTTCGTCAAGGTTTGTCCTTGTAATTTATTTATTGTGTACTGGGGACATTTCCATCGTTGCTTAGGTTTAAGGCCTTCGTAGTATTATCTCCAACGCAATAAGAAATATTTAACTATCTATCTCAATTCACTAAATATTTAATAAAAGCAATTTTTCTTTCTACCCCATCTCACTCTTTAAAAGCTTAACTTTGAAAAATATCTAGCTCGAGAGACATTGTCAAAAACAACAAGAGTTTTTAAAATCGGATACTTTTTTTATTTTACCCCATTGTACCCTATAGAATCACAACTCAATTTTGAAAAGCCATCTGCCAATCTTTTAAACAAAAGAAGAATTTCGAAATCGAATCCTCCTATTTGTTACTACTCCATTTCATCCTGTCAAAAGGTAGATTTTGAAGGATATCAAGCCCTGAAGCCATTCCTTAAAAAATAACCTTTCAAACACAAGAAAAGAAATTGTATTTCAATCCCATTTTAACCTATAATTTCTACATGTCGAGTTGAGAAAGTTCCATTGAAGAATGAAAATTCAAACAAATGGGTGAGGGCCAGGGCTATTCCCACTTTTATAACGACGTCTCCACAGTGAAATGTCCATAGAAGCTGAAAACTTTACTCTCTACTCGTATCAGCAAATCCGTCACTGGAAACAGGACAGACATTGCGGACCTAGAAGGGTCGTTGTTTTCTGTGTTCTATAATAACGAATTTTAGTTAGGTAGCCGCGGTGCGCGGGGATATGTATATCAATCATAATCTCCTGCGTATCCGTACGTCCATAAAGCAATATGAGAAAATAAATTACTTATACTCACATCAACTTCCGTTGCGGTCTCGGAATCACCACTCTCACTGCCTTCGGGTAAGTCGTGCAGTTCTGCAGCAATGCAGGTGGGCTCATCCACAGAATTCCTAGAGGCGGACTTTTGTGATGGTATACTACGTCTGGACTTAACACTAATACCCGATTGGGAACGTGGCAGCTGTGGGGATACACCACCTCCGTCGGAGCTAGTATTTTCGGCGGCCTCAGCGAGAGATTTGCGTGATTTGTTTTGAGCATCATTTAAGTGTCTGAAATTAGAATAAAATTTAAAAAAAAGAAGACAAATCGAAAGAATCAAAATCAAAATGTTAAATTATTTACTTATAGTAATCCAATGCATTGCGGACTGGGATTATAATCAGTTCTGTTAGCTCGGGCACCAAATCGCCGAGAGCTTCAAATAATGGCAGTAATACTAGACCGATGAATCGAACTTGAGAGCCTGGTTTGCTAACCTTATCAGGATCCATGAAAGGTGTCACAGGCAGTCCTTCCGACTTCTCTGCGGCACTTTGAGCGAAGAACTCTTGCAGCAGACGATCCAACCACGGTTCAGCTACGTCCATAGGACGAGCTTCATTCGAGATGTCTGCGACTTTGATCAGAATCATACAGAGCTATAGAATGGAAACACAGCCTAATGTAGTCCATATTGCAGTGGAAAATCTTTTCAGACACTTACTAAGTTAACATGTGATCTATTCGAGTAATCAAATGTAGGTGTGACCTCCTTGAATTGGTCAAGAATCTCATTGTGGCGGGCCATGTCTGTCGCTAAAATACAACGAATGATTCCCTCCCGGATGACACTGTAAGTTGAAAAAAAAAGAAAGAAATACTATAAAAATACTATAAAATGTTCAGCATCCTGCGGATAATTAAATAATTTATGATGTCAATAATAATTCCCTTCTATCCAGGATTATGTATTATGGTGTCCTGCCAAAATGGTCTTTTTATATTCAAATTAATATTCATTTTGGGAGGAATAGAGAGGAAATTGAAGGACATGTTTTTTGTGTGTTTTCTTGTTACGGGTGTATTAAAAGAAAGCATCTGTTTAATATTTATCTATGTATCTATATTTATAGAAGAATTTTCGGCATCGAAGAAAAAGAATAGATACTTGTGGTTGCTCTTCCACCTCTGAAGTAAGTTGGGGCTATGGGTCTTGCTATTATCGGCATCAAAAAAGTGGATGAGTTCATATTATAAGATTTTGTTGTTTGAATGTTCGAAAGTTTGTGTTTTTAATTAGCCATTAATTTTGATTATTTCAATAAACAAAACATTTTTTATTTTTGATATTAAAATCAATGGCAATACCCCAGTGGAAAGCTATGAAAGGTAGGTATATGGTGCCTAACGTTCTAAAAATTAATTTAAATAGATGTAAAATTTAGAACTGGTGTTCCTTTGGGCAATTGTTTCTCTGAACAACTTTTAGTTGTGTTTCTTGAAAAAATAAACTGAAGTACTTGATGTTATTGATTCATAATAGCTTTTTTTGGCCTTTAGTCCCGGCGATCTAACAAGAAATCATCGCAGTTAACTGTGAGGGCCTTATCGATACGCTATTTTCGTTAAATTAAGTTCATGTTACATCGATTTTTTGATAAAAAATCCAATGTGATTTATATCCAACTAAGAATAAAATTATAATCATTTTGCCCGTGGCCTGATCTTAAAAATAAAAAATATAAGTCATTGATATATTAGAGAATAGTGTTCAAAAGTATGATATTCATTTTTTAAAATGCGTAGACAACTCTTCAAAAATTTTGAGCTCAAGCATAAAATATTAAGAATATTAGTTTAGCTGGGTACTACCGTTATTTTTTAGATGAAATACATTTTTTTTATCTAATCTTGTAGAATGTACGAGTATTTAAGAACTTTTAATAGTCAAGCAATTGGTTTTTGAAGTGGGTACCTATATTGAGTTTTGAAAAAAAAAAATACTATTCAGATTTTTGGGGAGCTTAAGTATAAACAAAATTATCACAACCAGTTGTACGGTTTTTTAGAAACATCAAAATCAATCAAAAAAAGTTTCTAGTGGGGGTACCATTAATATCCATTTTTCGGAAATTTGTTTTAAATTATTACCTAGTTTTAACTAAATGAGTTTTTGAGAAAAAATATTTTATAAAATTTCGAAAAAAATTTATATGGCAGGTATACCGTTATTTAAAAAAAAGGAAAAAAAATAGAAAGTGATATCAATTAAGATTAAAGACAATCGGCCGAGCCGTTCAAGCTGTAGTCGAACAGACTAAGGCTAGGACCGCACTTGCGATTTTTTGTCGAAGCGATTAAAAAGTCGTAGTCGCTACAAATTATTGTCATGCACGCACTTGCGATTTTTTTGCGCGCGATTATTTAATCACAAAAAATGAAACACACTACTTCTTATGTGAGTGCACGCATTTGCTACAAATAAGTAGCGACAGAAAAATCACTTGAAAAAATAGAACTTGTTTCATTTTTTCAATCGCTACGATTTTCAAGTCGCATGTGCGTGCATTCACATTTAAGGCCATGTGTCTTACTTTTTGCGACTAAAAAATCGTGGATTAAAAATCGCAAGTGCGTGCATGCCAATTTCTCTTCGCGACTACGATTTTTAAGTCGTAGTAATTTAAATCGCAAATGTGGGCATATCCATTTGAGTACATGTGTTTCATTTAAGTTTACGACAATCGCATCGCAAGAAAAATGAAACAAATTGCGACTTTTAAATCGTCATGATTTGTTGGTAGCAAGTGCGTCCATTCTCATTTAAATTCATGTGTTCTATTTTTGCGACTAAAAAATCGTGCGATTGAAATCGCAAATGCGGTCCTAGCCTAACAGACAGAATTGCGAGACCCAAAAACATGGCCAAAAACTATAAAAAAAATTTCCGATTTGATGTTTTTTTTTAATGCAAAGTTGTTTACAAATAGTGTGAGCTTCAAACCTCATTGATCTTACAATGCAGATTTTAACGGTTTAATCAGATGATGCTTTTAAAGTGCAAACTTGAAATAGACTATTACACTACCAAGTTTGGTCTGTGATGTGAGGTTGTTTTGGTTTGTTTTTGTTTTTTTTTCTGGTCGGTTTCTAAAATAATTAAACATGGATTCTGTTGCTAGTAGTAGGTATGTAAAATTGGGGATGATTGTTTTTTATTGAATATATTAAGTGTATAGATTTTGAAGCCAGTAAATGCAATGTATTTGATCACTACCAAAAAACAAAAAAAAAATATCTTTAATAATGTAAAATTTAATTCAATTTGAGTGTCAAAGTAATAAATATAGTCTTAAAATTTTGGTTTCTTTTTCCCCAATGAGAAACAGTCAAAATGTATTGCGACTTTTCGCGACTTTTTTAAATATTGACTCTTAAACTTGATAAGAAAGGGCATTTTTTATAATTTAAACTTTTAACTTTTTACACAGGATCACGATCAAGTTTAATTTTACTGTCAAGAAGTCAGCTCCATGATTATTTAAGAAGTTGAACGTCTCGTGACATGCCAGAAAAAATCATTTTTTTGGAAGAAAAAGTGCCTCCAGAAATTACAATCACTTTTTTAAAGCAGAATTCAAAATGGCTGCAAAGTGAAATTCCATTTTTTTTCCTTCATTGTTTTTTCCTTCAAAACTAACTGTTTTTAATGTTTTCATGCAATAACAAATTGAAAATATCTACACGAGAAATAATTTTGGCCATGTTTTTGGTAAAATTTACCTGTGTGCATCGTACAGCTTTTCGAGTTTGATTTTTTTACGAATGCACAACTTGCCATATAAGTAGTAGTAGATATACTTAGTCTTTTCATTCATTTTTATTAATTTACATACAAACAAAAAACAAACGAAACGAAATTTTTGAAAAGAAAGTAACAATAAACACTCAAAACTAAAAAAAAAAAACAAGTAAATAAGTTTTTAAATAATATTTATGTTGAATGTACCTACATTAAGTAAAACAAAAACCATTACTTTTTGTAATGCACGTTACGCCAAGTTTACAACATAAAAAATCTTTTTCATTTTCTTTAATATTCTTTTAAAATTTTGTCGTTTTATTTTATTATTTCTTATAGGGGTTATTACTACCCTTAAAATGATTAACACAGTGCGAGCGTTATGAAAACAAGGAAGGGGTTAAAAGGAGATACCGATGCGGATGCACATTAATTTTTAATTTCTAAAAATTACAATGGGAAGGAAAAATAGAGCTAGGTAGAGCATACCACATTCGTGTAGTTCTACTGAAAAAAGAATCTCTGTATTTCACAGTATCTACGTCCGAAGTTGGACTCAAGGGTAAACTGATGAGCATTCCTAAAAGCGCGAGAAGTGAAATTGTAATTAAATTCAACGACTAATATGGCATTTAGAGTTTTTACATTAAGCTGAGATTTTTCGCTCATAATGGAAAAAGCCCTTTCTGTGTGAGTATTAGAACTTGCCAAACACAACCTGAATTCGAACATTTTTAAAAGAATTGCTTAGGTATTTTCTGTGTAAAAAGTTCAAATCATTTTTCACCCACTGTTTTCAGTCCATTTCCTAATAACATCTGAACTTAAACATTTTAAGCAAACCAGCTCATCAAACAATTGAGTTGTTACTTTTGTGTTCCTTCGGTTTTGGTCCTCAAAGCAGTGGCGTAGCGTAGGGGGGGCGGTGGGGGCGGTCCGCCCCGGGCGGCAGGCCTACGGGGGCGGCAAAATGTCGCCGGTGATGCGGGTAGAGTAGAAATTATATGTTTTATGAAAGATCGTTTGACAAGTCAACAAACAACAATGATGTAAATTTGAAATTTTCCACCCTATCTGTGGTTCGTCGTTGACCGCTCTCGGCTGATTTTCGTGAATTCATAGACGGTGAGTAGGGCCGTAAGAGTGCATTCCGTATTGTCACGCGACTCGCGAAACTAAAACAAAACGTTCCGAAACTCTCGCGAAACTGAAAGGGAGTGTTCCGAAACAAATGATATGCATATGCGAGATATGATAAGATAACTAGGATTCGACGGAAACGTTATTCTAGTCTCAGCCAGCTCAATGTTTTTGCTCCCTTCCGCATCTTAGAAAGTTATTTCGATTGTGTTGTTTATAGTTTAAATACTGTTGAATCTTCTAAAACTAAACACTTAGTACTTCACTCAACCTTTGAACTAGTTTTTGAAAATGAAAAGAATTAAAAGAAGCGGCGTGGAATACCGCAAGAAAAAGGCTAAGAAAGAAGCAGACGCGAAGACCTGAAATATTTCAGTTCTAGTTCTGGTTCAAAAGCTACATTAACGTCTTCGGTGGCATCCAGCAGCAGCGGAAGTGATTCCAATGTAAGTAAGATTCCTCCATCTACAATAGTGAGTGGCCTAGAATTGTCCTCCGGCCAATATTCATGGGAATGCATAACTTATTTTACAGGCAGAAGAAGAAGACGTGCAGACGAAGACGAAGTCGACTCACCAGAAGTACCTCAAGCATCTAGTCACAAGCTTGTGGAAGTTCTTGAGGTACTGGAAGAATTGACGGATCGGTAGCCAGTCTTCTTCTGACAGTCATACAGTCATTCAACTTCCTCACTTTTCTTGGCTTTTGAGCGAGCTGCAGAGCTACCTATGACGCACAGATTTACCTGCAGCAACGTGGACTGAGTGTGGATAAGTGTGCTCAGAAACTCTGCGTTTTAAAAGCTCTCCTAGCGGAGAGCAGAGACCGTTTCGTCCAAGCCGCAATCGACTTTTCTAAGACTCTTTGGAAAAAACTCGGAATCGAACTCAAAACGAGAAGAATTCGCAGGAAAAAACGCATGCATGGCGATGAATCCACAGATGCAGCTTTGTCTCACGTGCCTCATTCGTAAGGCCCGTAGAATCCGTTTATGAAACCGCTGATCCTATTTTACTTTCAATAAAAGATATTTCATTGCCTGTGAAATGATGTCCCGAAATTTAATTTTAATTTAGTATTGAATGGGAGCGGCAAAATGGGTCTCCCGCCCCGGGCGCCGAGATAGTACGCTACGCCACTGCCTCAAAGGTCAAACATGAACACAAATATGAGACCGGCAAAAAAAAGCTTCAAAATGCTAAGGATTTCTATATTGATGCAAGAAATTTTTTTACACCCTCAGATCTGGCTACAATTTTTAAGGCGTTTATACTTCCAAGACTCGAATATAACTCACATCTTTTGGCATGTGCAGCACAAATTTCTCTTCTCTTTATTGGATAAAATCCCGAACAGCGCGTCAAAAAATGATAGGAAACACAGTTTTAATGGAATCATTCCCATCTCTTGAACATTGTAGGAATGTTTTATGTATTTCTTTGTTTTATCGCTTTTTTCACAAGCATCAATGCTAACTCGAAATAGCCAGTTCCTCCTTAAAACAAGTTCACCGGTGATACCGATTGTGCTAGGAATGCTCATCAGTTCACCCTCGAGTCTAATTTTAGTCGTACCGTCGAATATGGGGATTCGTTTTTTAGTCGCACAACAAGATTATGGAATAATTTATACCGGGCACGGTTTTCCCTTGCCATTTCAATTTGAAAACATTCGAAACAAATGTTCATCGACTATCGACACCTCCTTTCTATCGCTCCCTAATTTCCCCACCTCACGTGCTGTGTTTAACATTATAAGGGTCCCAGCATGATTCTATATCTGACCGGGAAAGGACATTATAAAGAATAATCCAACAAAAATTATTCCACTGATTTAAAAATTCGTAGCGTATTCGTAGTAATTCGTATAAATTAAAAAAAAAAAAAAAAACATTTTATTAGAATTTCTAATGTCCTGGAAATATTTTATTTTTACTTGCGATATACATTTATGTAGGCAGGTACCTAGGTACTATAGGGCAAGTTCTGCATTTTGGAAAAAAAACGAACTCGAGATTTTGATCAAAGTTGACATTACGATGATAGCGAAGACGAATAAAGTGGGTCCGACAATTCCGTCTGTCTGTCTGTCTGTATGTCTGTATAAAAGTCGATAGTGCCAAAACGTTTGATGCGTTAAAATTTGTATCCGAAGCTATTTAGATAACTTAATGTTGTTGTAACCACGTATAAAAACACAGCTTATGGTACAAGAATTATGGTACAAGAATAATTTCAGATATCTTAATTTTTCGATGATCGATTTTCGACAAAAGCCGTCGATCGATTAACAGACGACACTCGCAATAAGGGCCATGAAGGGTACAGAAAGTATGATGCTATACCTACATATTCCATCAAAATTTGCAAATTCGTTGTTTTAACCTAGTATCATACTTTTAAAACAGATTTAGCATCGTACTAATTCAATTAAAATTTTGCGCCTATTAAAACGATTTTTAAACTTTGTTTGCGTAAATTCATACTATTCCGGAAATCAGACGGCAATTCCATGCATTTCAACATTTTTATCTCATTAAATGTTTTTTATATTTATAAAATATATGTAAATATTTTCAATCCCAAAGTACCTACCTACATACTTTTAAATAAGCGCAAGTTCGTGCAGTCGTGCATTACTTGTTTTGTGCACGTCGTCGTCTAACCAAGAAATAAAACCGAATTACCAGAATTAAACAAATCACAAATTCAGAAAGAATTTTTACAAAGGTCTAATGGTTTATTTCAACAATGTCATATTTGTATATATAAATTAGACAATTTGTCTGTGTGGAAAAAGTGGAGTAAGTCTCGAAAAATCGGAGCATTGGAGTAGTACCTAGTAGTTTTTTTTCCTTCAAAAGTGGAGCAAATTTGCTCCGAACGGAGCAAGGTTCGAACCATGCCCCAAACCAAAATAATAAAAATCAAGAAAAATGCAAATTTAAAGAAAAGACAAAAATTCTCAAAATGGTGTAACTAAGGGCATCTAGTGGTCGACGCTTGAACCTTAAAAAAATCAGTTAAATTTCAAACAAAATGACGTAATTTAAAAATGGATCACCAGGCGAGCATGCTGAAGCAGTAGGGATTATATATTTGATTTGCAAATTGACTTTGGTATTAAGCTCCACCTTTAACAACTACATACAGATATGTATATGTATATCGTACTTTCGTTTCCTTATCTTCTTCAGTCAAATTGAGTGGTATTAGTGTGTTGGCTGCCGTACAATCATTTTTCAGTGATCATGGGGAAAGGGGAACTTTAAGAAATTTAATGATTTATTGTTCTTTCGTTTCCTACTTCCTTACTTTTTTCATTTATTTCTGTTCAATGAATTTGCGAGGGGTGAGGGGTTTTAAATGAGGACGTTTGCGAAATTTTAACAACACTTCTACATTCGCATGCTCGCTTGGTTTCATTTCTTACTTGATGGCAACCCCCCCCCCCCCCCACCGCCCACCCAAAGTGTTTCATAATTTTCACATTCAAAAATGTAAGCATGTGTTAAGAAAGAAATGAAAAAGTAAGGAAATATGAAACGAAAGAACAAATAAACACTAAATCTCCATGATCACAGTCATACACCAACAACCAACCTTCTACTCAGTTTGCTTGCGCAATCACTGTTTGCGCATGCATGTATGAGTGGTGGGAAAGGTGGAGCTTAACAACGAAAGGCTTACAATTTGCAAAACCAAAAAATATGCAAACGTTTAATCCTTACTGCTTCCGCATGCTCGCCTATAAGTTTTTAATTACGTAATTTTGCTTAGAATCTTTTTCCTTCCTTGTCACTTTTATTGATTGTCGTCTCCGTCACCGTCTAACAAAGAAAGAAATAAAACCTTATTACCAGGCGAGCATGCAAAGGCAGAAAGCTATACATATGCATGTGTTTTCTTTGTTTCTTTCAAACTTCCCCATTCAAACTCCCCGGTACGGTTTTCCACGCATTGCCAAAATATGGTCGTGCCCCAAAACAACGTTTTAGCCTGAGTATGTGTGAAGAAAGAACTGAAAAGGAAAGAAACGACAGAGCAACAACAATATATGCACTAACATCCAAACATCGCCAAATTACGTAATTTTAGATTTGAATTTGGTAGAAACGAAATCTAACTATCAGGCGAGCATGCGCATGTAGAAGAGTTCTAACTCAGCACAATGCAGTTTAATTCTCGCACTCTTCCCTTAAATTCTAAAGCAACAACATATTTTAAGAATGATGTAGAAAAGAAAGAACAATAAACACAAACATTGCTAAGGTTTCTCCATCCTCACTTAAAAATAAAACATGTTGTTCATACACAGTCGACACCAACACCAATGCCACTCAGTTTGCATGCGCAACCACTGTATTGCGCATGCAGGCATGAGTGACGAATCACACAACCTGAATTTGGAAAGAAATGGAAAGTGGGAAAACAAAGAAACAATAAACACTAACATTTCTTAAGATTCCTTCTTCATGATCACTGAAAAAATAAAACATATTCGTACACAGTCATGACCAACGCCACTCAGTATGCATGGTGGTATTCGTGAAGGAGGAAAGGAAACGAAAAAACGATGTATTAAGGTGGAGCTTTACGAAAGTCGAAAAATATAATCCCTACTGCTTCAGCATGCTCGCCTGGTGATTCACTTTTAAATTACGTCATATTTTTTGAAATTTAACTGATTTTTTTAAGGTTCAAGCGTCGACCACTAGATGCCCTTAGTTACACCATTTTGAGAATTTTTGTCTTTTCTTTTAATTTGTGTTTTTCTTGATTTTTATTATTTTATTTTGGGGCATGGTTCGAACCTTGCTCCGTTCGGAGCAAATTTGCTCCACTTTTGAAGGGAAAAAAAACTACTACTACTCCAATGCTCCGATTTTTCGAGATTTACTCCACTTTTTCCACACAGACAAATTGTTTAATTTATGTATATACAAATATGACATTGTTGACATTGACATTGACATTGTTCTTTCTGAATTTGTGATTTGTTTATTTTAAGAAAACAATTTTTGAAAATAATACTTAGTTTTCCAATGAAACCTGTGAATTATTTTTCTTTTTTGCTAATACTATTTATTTATGTTCATATATGTAGGTGTGTTTTAATTTTCCTGAAAAGGAAGGATTTTCTTTTTGTCATCTACTCCGGAAATCTTGCATTTGCTACACTTTTTTTCCAAATTTGCTCCGAAATTTCATGACTGACTGAAAAGGGTTAACGTCATAGAGTGGCCTGCGCAGTCCCCGCACCTTAACCCTATAGAATATTTTTGGTGCGATGTCAAGAAGTATTTTGCTAGGTGTAAGCCAACTTCTAACGCATCCTTTGAAAAGCTACACAGCAGTCTTGGAGGTCCATACCTGTAGAAAGATGTGAAAATCTTATTAATTTGATGCAACGTCGTTGTGCTGCAGTTATTTCTAACAAGGGACATGCAACTAAATATATTGATTTAAGGTTCAAACCCTCAACTATCACTTATGGTAGAAATTGTCTATTAATTTTCCCTTTTGTAATACTTAAAGGTGGATTTTGAATGCGCTACTATTTTTTTGACCGCTGTTTTTTTATATGACTTGGATAAATTTGAAGTTACCAACTAATTTATTGAATTTGAAAATGATTTTATCAGATGACTATTTACTTCTTAGTAAAATTAGTAGATTAATTTATTTTAATTTCTGTTGTGTTAAAAGGTTCATTACTATTATTTTGACCGTAGCTGGTATGTCCCGTGTTTTTGATAGCACATCACAGAGGCGTTTAATCGACCTTAGAGGGCAATTTCTTTTCTGGGAAATTGAAAGAAAAAACTCGTGTTTTTGAGGAGTACAGATAGATATGTATACATACATAAGTATATTGATTAAACTATTTAACAGAAATTAATCGGTTTTGCTTTAAGCTTCGCAAAGTTTATAATATTCGCACAGAATTTGTATTCATTGAGTTATTCCACTTTACCAAAAAAAAGTTGTAAAACTATTTTGAAATTTATAACTGTAGAACCTTAAAGTGACAGCACTATTACGTCTTAAAATCATTGATTTGCTATCTTAAATAAAATGGAGTCGAAAAGAACTCAGTATCTATGTAATATGAAACTAAAGTAATATCAGCTGCCGTATTAAGTTTATTTAATAAGTTTTTGATTTCACTTAAAATTGCTGCTCTTTTATCAAAAGGAAACTTCTATCCAATATATTCCAGTTTTGCCACAAGAGCTCTTCTAGTTTAAACAAAAGTGCACTCTTTACTGCGACAAAACAAATTAAACCAAATAAATACATGTATGCGTTAGTATAGAACAATGGCAGCAGAGGGCACTAGCGACCAAAACAAACTGAACTAACCTCTTCCAAGTTCTCCTAACCATCATCATCATCATCATCATCATCATCATGTTGCATGCAGGGAAAAACTTTTCTTGTAAAATAGGTATACAACAACGTCAGCAAGGAGGATGAAGAAAATGAATTACGTTCTTCAAACCGTAATATGAGTAATGGCAAAGACTGATAGCAGTTCTGTGTCATTGTGACGTGTATGTTTACTTTCTCCTTTCCCAGGACAACACACACACACACACACACACATAAACACGGCTAAACTACGACCGCATCCAAATAAATTGTGCAATGTATCAAGCACAAGCGAGGGAGTATGTGAGAAATGAAGAACCAGCAAAAAGTTCTAATGAAAACTTGTACACTTATTCTCGCGCTCCTTGCGATACCCGTCCCAAATGCTTTCATTCTCTTCATCGTCCTTGTTTTCATCCTCGACGATAGAAAAGTATAACAAAAGACTTATGTATTTGTATTTGCGCGAATAGTTTATGTTGTGAAAAACTTTGTACGCTAACAAACGTGTTTAATTCAAAAAATAACAGAAGAAACAAGTTCCACCGATGATGTGGGACTTTGGATTCTTGAGAGTTGGTACACAAAAGTTGTAAAAGGACTTCACGAAGCTTATGCTAGAGTTCGATTATAAGTTTTACGAGGGTATTTTCGCAGTCATGCATGTTGGTGACACGTAAAGTTCAGCTGAATGTTTGTTTAAAAAATAAACAACTAACTGAAAAAAACATAAACTTTATAAATTAAGAGAAGCTTCACGTTGCATAGGAAACATATATATATTTCGCTTATATGACATCGTAATGTTAGCAGTAAGTCCTAAAATATTTATAGTGAAGTTGTGGGACGGGAGCCATGTTTATTGCCTATACTTTCCGCTGCATATAAACTACGAGTATTTATATGAGTCCATAAGACCCTTTTTGAAATATTATGGCACTTTTTGAATTATGGTGTTCTAGGTACATCAAAATATAGTATGTACTTGCAAATAGGTTTATAACAGATTTTTCAAGGCTTTTCTTATTATCTAATAGTTTTTGTACGATCCTCGTTTCGATGATGGTATTTTAAGACTTGTCTCGTAAATTTCCTTCTAAAAGGGATAAGTAATAAAATTTGTAGGACCTAAATCGAATGGTAGGTACATCGCATGAAAGAATGGATGTAAAAAGAGTTATTGTCAAGCAAAGAGATTCTTTCATTAGCTATACTACGCGAATGTGGAACGATTTACATTAAGGGTATTCATGTAAGCGCGGAAAACCCTCGTAAACCTCGTAAACCAGATAATTTTATCTCCGCAGAAACGAGCTGTCAAAATTTTTATGGGAAAAAGTTTCTGCAAATCTCATAAAATTATCTCACAAATTTGCTGCGGAAAGTGCAGAAATAAACCTCGTAAACTAAAGAAGTATGGATTCTGACTTTTAATTTGACATTTCACAAAATATTTCCCACACTTACGCAAGTATTTCTTAGGGGGTGTTCATGAAAACATGCTACGGAAAGTTATATCTTTCTACAAAGCGGAAAATTATCTCCTTACATGAATACCCTTATTGTTCTATTTTTGCTCCTATTTTAAAATTCAAAATCTTATATACAGGGTGTCCGGGAATTCGTGCCATACTTTGGGATGTGATTCTTGGTCATATTCTAAGAAAAAAATTGTTCTACTGTAAAGTCTGATTTTCAACTTTGACATCACTTTTTGACGATTTAAAAAAAGGCTAACTTTAGTATACCCTGACCCATGTTAAGGTCAATTTCTCTGTCACTACTAATGGTAGGGACCTCATTTTAGACTTTTTTTTAGTATAGAAATATCAGCCTTCAAAACTGCGGTAAAATTGAGGTGATATATTTTTAGGGTTGCCAGATGATGAGATAGCACTAACTCTGAAAGCAAATAATAATGTTTTCAAATTTACGAAAATAACTTTGTTTACAAAAAAGAAATAGGTATTTAATGGCAAATAGATTTATGCCTTAAAAATCCGACACTACAGGTTGTTTTTTTTTTAATAATAAATTCAAATTACACCTATCGCCGACAAGAGAAAAATAGTGCGTATACGCCACAGTTAACATTCCAGACAAATGTTTTTAAAACAAACTGTGTTGAGCGAATGACTAGTTTTTTAAATAAAAATATAATACTAAACAAATAATAAAAGGCAGTATTTATATAACGTGGAAATCGGTCATTTATTATGACCCTCACCCTGGAAACATAGTAAATCACAACAAGTAAAACATTTTGTTCCATCACATAAAAAAAGTAAAACTTCTTTTTCGGCGTTGCGTTGGGGGTAAAAAATTTTCTATACAGCTGTCAGTGACATGTAAAAACGACACGTTATCAGTCAAAGACAGCGACATGTTTTTAGAATACAAAATATTTGTACGTTTATAGGTTAGAATCTTATAGAGGATTTGCTTGAGGGAAAAGAAGTTTTACTTCTACCGCGCGTACGTCAGTAGACACAACCTTTTTTTTATATTTAATTAAATATGGCTTTCGCATCACAACATACCTATAGTTAGAATTTAATATAAAAAACATTTGCCCTATATGCTGAGATAAAGATTTTAAAGAATGAATGAGTTTTTAATTTATTTTGTTCTGTATGTGGATTAATTCAAAAACACAAAACAATACCTTTTCAAATATACGAGAATGAATGTTTTAGAGGACAGTGCTACGATGGAAGCCTGTCGCGGTATTTTTTTTTACTTGAAATTAATTTCTCTTTTTTTCTACGAGCGTTTCCGAGAGTTTACTTCAAATAATTTAAGTCCTTTTGTACTTTTCAAAGAACCCAGCATCCCGACTATCAATTGCGGTAGTACAATAAAGAAAAAAGAAAATAAATAAAACAACTGCTTTTCCATTTTGACATTTCAAAGAGCAGGCAATATTCAATACACAGAAAGACTCGGGGGGGGGGGCGAAAACATGAGTTTTCAAAGTAAAATAAAAATTTCAGTTAATAGAAGTATAATCAAGCTTTAAACAAGGTATAAAATTAAACAAAAAAAAAACTTTGGGAAACCTTTGACGTCTGAAAATTGATTTAATATTTTTTTTTTTTTCATTCTAACAACTAGCTGGATTTGGACCAATCTATTAAGGTTCTAGTACGGTCTAGAATGCCAAAAAAACGCAAGATTTTTAAGAATTTTTTTCTCGGAAACCTTATTAGGTAATAACATAATTTTTTTTTTAATAATGAATACATGCGTCAAGATTACAAAATGGGACAATGTATTTTTTGATGAGTCGACGTTGGCGCCCACTATAATTCGGCCAACATTCGAAAATTGAAAAAAAAAAATTTTGTTTGTACTTTTGAGTGCGTTAATTATAAAAAAAAAATCTGTATTAATTCGATGTATTGAATGCAAAATGCCCTTTTTTCTGATTCGTGTTCTGCGATTAGTTCCTCTTGTTTTCCTGAACATTTCTTGCAAGCAAATGGTGGTACACCAATCAGAATTGATAGTTTCTTTGAAACTTCTTGCGCGAACAACTTTTGTTGTATTTGGCATGCATGCAATATGGCATGGATGCGAGTGGAACTTGGAACTTGCATGTCTTATGCCGGTAGTCCACTATGTGCGCGATAAGTTCAACCAACTTCGTTCAACTTTTTATTCAACTCTTTCGTTGGATAAACGAATTTACAACCTCTTACACTAGTGCAGCAACTTACGTAATTCACGTTGAGCAACTAAAGTTGAACAAAATGCGTTTGGAGCCCCGTACATATAATTGACCAACTTTCCCATATGTTGATTAACCTCGCACACCTAGTTGATCAACTCCTAAAACTTATTCCAGTGTTGAATAGCTCCGTATATCTAGTTCACCAACTTACTGAAATGTTGAATAACCTCGTACACTTGTTGATAAACTTGTTCGATTTTGACAGAAAAAAAAGTTTTTCGAGTTGATCAACTGCGTTTTTGATATGGTTGCAGTTGATGAACGAGTTGATACCTTCGTACACTTAACCAAGGATCACTCGTTGGGGAACGCGTTGAACGCACCACGATAAACAAAAAACTCAAACGTCAAACCTGAAATAATTTTGACTTCAGTTCGGTATATTAGGCAATTGCATTTTCGAGGAAATTTGAGACCAAGCCAATTCCCTGGCATCTCGATTTTTATAAGAGGGGCTCTTTATGTCCCATATATTGGGCTTTTCCTCAATTGCTGAAATCAATTGCAAAATTAATTTCGTGGTCCACTCTGTTTTTTTATCACATGTTTCCATGACGAAAAACCAAAATAAACTAGTTTGCAAGTTCATGGCCCTCAATAGTTCAACCAAGTAGACACATTTCACTGCAACCAACGCAACGCAACACAATATTACGTCAAGAAATCCCAAAGAAAATTAAAAAGTTGATCAACGCGTTGAACAAATAATGTGCAACACATTATCTTGAAAATGTTGCTCAAACATTTTCAAGGAGCAACACGAGCTCGTACACTACCCGTACATTTGTTGCGCAATTCGTTGCACAACGGCCAACAACTAGATCCAACCCGTTGGTTGAACAGAATTGAAGGCACCGTACATTAGAGTTGAATGCGTTGAATTCGAAATTTGTGCGTTGATCGCCTAGTGGACGACCGGCATTAATCTCACGGTATGTCATATGACGATTTTACAACATCATTTGACGCACAACTTCATTTGGCCGAACAATCGTTTTTGGAAGACCTCTACTAAGCTCGTCTTGTAGCAAAGCGCGACCACGATTGAGTTCGAAAAACCAGCAAGGTTTCATTTACGTCAAAAATCATTGTACGAAAATGTTCACGACTCAATTCGACTAAAATGAATGTTTCAAGCAACTCTAAATAACATACGAGTACATAGCACTTGTATGACAAAACATTCTGAGTAAGAGTACAATTAAAAAGGTCAAACTTTACTACAGTAATTTAACACTGGTTATGCCATATTTGAAGACCAACTCACAACCTCCTTATCATCGTGCGTCGAGAAAACTGACTAAGTACATTATTTTTTGAAGCTGAGAAAATGACATATTATGTCCAGCCAGTCTCGAAAAAAAAGCGAATCTACTACCACTCCAATTACCCACCAAATGTACTAACGTCTCTTCTTTCAAAAGTCATGGAAGCGTTGATAAGCAATGCGCTTAAGAAATTTCTTGAAGAACGAACTCTTCAACGACCAGACGTAATGCTTTCGTGGCAATAAAGTTACACTGCTGATTTTGTGGCATATGGCACCGAAAAGTGGAACCAATTTTCGCATCATTTAAGAGAAACAAATGTAATTGAATTTTATAATTCAAAAATATTTGATAGAGTTAGGTACGAAGATCCGTCGTAACGTGTCGCACAGTGGATCCAAGCTGGTCATTCTATGATATTAATTTCACTGGAAAAGACAGTTTTTGGGAACTGAAACAAACGTTGACTTTTCTAAATGCTGAATTCAAATCAGAATTTTTCTATCAGTCAGGTTTTTGAGATTTGAAAATTTAAAAAAAAAAAGTATCTATTAATTTTTTTACTTTGAAAAAAAAAAAAGATGATTCTAATCTTTTTTTCTAGAAATCAATAAAATTCTTGCCAATATCTTTTCTACTTTCGGAGAAATCACTTGTTGAATTGCCTGTTTTTTAGCATAGTATTTTAATAGTCTTAGGGTTTCTGAAGATTATGTGGGCTAGAAACTGATAGATGATTTGTCCTCGTCTAAGAACGATCTTGGAAAGATTTAAATACATTTTAGAAGAAGATTAACTCATTCAGAGATCATTGAACATTGTTTAAAAAAAAAAATATCAACACATGTGTCACGTCACATACCCTCAAAAATAGGGAAAGATTTTTTTTTTATTTTTTTTTACGGGATATGTCTAAAGCTTGAAGTGATATATAAATGCTGAGTTAGGATTCGAATTCAGCACACTAAAAATCTTCCGAGAAGTCAATTTTTGTTTCTGTAAAATATGTACCATACATACATTATTATGTCTCGAAGAATTTGCGAAATATTGAAAAAGCTACGATTTTTTTACAAAAATTAAAATAAACCTTTTTTTTTGAAATTTTCTAAAATATGCACATTTCTCAAATTTTCTACTAAACAATGACAACTCCAACCTCTTACGAACCTTGCTTGCGGAAATATCTCCATACGAAGACTTTTTTAGCTATGGATCGATATTCAGTAGATTTACTTTGGATGGAAACATTTCGAGAACCAGTGGTCACCGAAGCTTTTGGTTTTTAATCTATGAAAGTTCTTGAAATGATGAGTTTTGAAAACTAAGCCCGTTTTTCTGGTTTGGTTTTCATAATATCGCCATTAGAATCAAATTAGGTACTAGACCAAGATTCAGAAAATTCATTTTGGAATAGAATTATTTCTGAACCAGACTTCAAAGAAGCTTTAGGTTTTCGGGTGTGCATGGAATCTGAATAGTTAACCAGGGATTATGAAAACCACAAGGCTTGGCTACAGAATTATTTCCAATTTAAGACATTGTCAGGTAGTTCGAGACCGAAGACAAGTAAGATCAGTAATTAGATTTATAACTTAATAATAAGTCTCAACCTATTCGAATGAATCATTTTTAAGTTCGAAAATTTAACGCTCTACAAAAAATTTTGTATGGTGTTTAACCGTAAATCCAACAAAAACATAAAATTTTAAATTTGTAGGTATTTAATTTTTATCAAATTAAGAATTAATGTAAAGAAAGTTAAAAGGTGAGCTAAATAGGGGGTTCTTCTAAAATATTATCTCTTCCATGTATGATTCTATGTAAGGAATATAGAATTATACTTTGGGTGTATGTTATCAATCAATATTGATCATCATGGAAAACGAAATTTCAAAACTAGTATTAATGTTTCCAAAACAGCTATTTTCATTTTATGGTTTCGATGTTCATTGGTCTCTGCAGAGCTCTGATTTGTGTATTTGAACGATTTTTTCTTTGGAACGCTTATATTCATAAATTCTTTCGATAGGTTTAGGTGGCTGTCGACCGGAAAAGGTAAACACACTTAGACCAATATTTGGTTCATTGTGATAATTTTTTCGATGCATAATATTAAAATTTGTTGAGCTTCATATGCATATAGTAAGTTGCATTGCTACCCTTAAACATTTCCGCCGTAACACTCGAAAAGCTGTGAATGCTCATCAGTTTATTTTGGAGCCTAATTTCGAACAAACCGTCAAATTAAGAGATTCTTTCTTTAATCGTACTACTCGAATGTGGAATACTTTACCTTTCCCGATTATTATGGGATGTGAATGAATTAAGGACTATTCACATGAGAGCGACCGACGAATGAACGAACATTCGCTCATTTTGACATTTTTTAGCGTTTACGGATAGCCGCGCGCGAACAATTCATTCGTTGCAGGGTGGATGGAACGAGTATGTGGAACGTGAATAGTGTTTGACAGTTCGTAGCAATTCTATTGAAATTCGCGACGATAAGTTTATTTTCTCATTTTAGCAATTACAACGCAAATTTTAATAATTTAACATTAAACTAAACTAGATTGCTACCCTTTTGTAAAGTTTTTGTGAAGAATTTAGACTCATAAATGTTTTAAATCCCATTTGTTTTTTTATTCGTTGGTCGTTGGTCGCTCTCATGTAAATAATCCTTTATAAAAATTATGGGGGTACTGCACTGCAACCTAGAGATCTATTGTGCCCCATTGTGATGTACAAGCTTTCGTGATCAATGTGCATCGACATGTCCTATTAAATGCTCTCCACTTAACCTGAACTCTCGAACTGTATTACGCCATTACATTTAAAGGGAAGTCAAAATCCCTTGAGTGTGTGCAAATTATAAAAAAAAAATAAAAAAAACTTAAGGAGCCTCCATAAAATAAAACGATACATAAGTTAAACCAGAATTTGCATTAGAGCCATATCGTCGGATGGAGAACAAAATCAGCTCTTTAATCTTCAAGTCGAAAAGTACATAATATAAGGTCATCCTCATTCTTGGGAAAAGCGCAAATCGAATGAGAAAATGAATTATTATTACATTTTCCTGCCGGTCCCCACAACTACGGTAGTGAGATTACTTTCATAAGCCTTGGATATGAATTTACTTTTTTGTGTAAAACTCTAAAATGTTTTCAGAAGTTTTCAGCAAAAACGTTACTTAAGATCGGGGAAATATTGAAAAAACATATAAATCATTAGAACAGCATTTGCCTTTTAACCCCCACTTTTTGAAACTGCTCGTCAATCAAGAAATATGTTCCTCTTTCAATTTTAATTTGCTCGCATTTCTAAAAAATTCCTTCTTCTTTGAATTTAATAATAGTCTCTCCAAGAGTGTTTTTCATAACAATAAAATCTTGAAGTTGTCAGACTTTGCTCTAGTGCTTATGTGTTTGATAACTTCTGCTGACAGATGCTTCCTTCTTCTATTATATCGCGAAAAGAAAAGCTATTTTCAAAATAAACCGGACATTACAATATGAAACAAAAAAAACCAAAACGAAAAAATTCCTTTCAAAATGATTTCCCATCGGTGTTACTTTTTAATTACTTTTCAGAAATTTTTCTCTAAAGTGATTTCGCTAAAGGCTATAAGGTCACTGTTTATTTTTTTAAAAATTACTCTCTATTGAAATACTTTTCCATGTTGCCAGTCAGTCTCTTTGTTAACACAGCAAGTCCCTGTACGAATATCTACAATACTATTTCGTTTGTTCAACCATCCAACACAAATAAAAGTCCAATTAGAAAACTTTAACGACACTCTGGCTCTCTTTCCTCTGCCAAGATTAAATTAAAATATTTCTGTAAAATAATAACCTTCCTTCCGGTCTGGTCTGGGAGTCTACCTACATGGAAAAATGTTTGCACGCACCCATTGCGCGACAATTATGTCCTTGAAAGGAGAAAAACTCCAATTCCGAAGGAATGTTTTCATTTTCCACCCACAACACTTTGAGATATGCCCTCGGAGTAAACCTAGCCTGGATTGGAAGGATGGGATGGGAAACTAAGATAAAGATGTCGCTGTAAATTGAGAAAACTTAGTTTTCTCATTTTAACTTGGCCATCATCATCATCATCAACTATAAACCTATCATTCGTGAAAAATTGGAAAAAGACAAGGACATAAGTGCAAAACGAGCGGATCCTTGTCAATTTTTTCCTTAAACGAATTGTGGTTTTGGCACGGAAAGATGCTTTGATCAGTTCGCTCAAAATGTTTCTTATTTTTTTTTTACTAAAAAAAAATATTTTTCTTAGTCCATAAAAGTTATGGGTATAAGAAGTTTTCCTGTTTTGAAAAAGTTTCCCATAACCATGTTAATTAAAGAGTTTCTTAGTTTAGACTGGTCAAAATGGTTTTATGTTTTTTTTCTCAGATTAATTTATTGGAAAATTGATAAAGTGTGACCAGTAAAAGAAATATGCAATATTCTTATGTAAAAAAAAAAAAAAACAAAAATAATACCAGGATTGAATTCGGAGGTTGTGAGTGTGCAAAAGTGTTGTACCGCTTATTTTGAAAAATGGGACAGTTTTGTCCTCTGTTTTAACTTGCTCTATAGCATTTAGCAGTTGGTTTCGTCTACACAAAACATTAAGAGGTTTTAATTTAACTTAGCATAAAGTTGATGGAGGAAAGAAACACAGTGGTGCAGTTTGGGAAACAAACCTAAAAGCCGTATTATTGTTTGTTTACTTTTACCCGACAAGTCAAAAGGTTCTGTACATCTTAAGATGACTACCTAGAATCAATGGGAAGTTATAGGGTTTTTGTTTCAGTTGCGTGTTTAATTAGGATTAACAATAACTTAGCAACGATTTCTAAAAGAAAGAAATTAGGAAATCAGGAGAAAGATTAAAGTTTTCAGGTGACGTCTTATTTCGTACATTGAATATTATAATGGGTAATTTGTTTGCTATTTTCTTTTTGGCAACACTGGTTTTGACAGCTCACACACGTTTCGTGTTTTGTGTCACTGTCAAACGTCTTCAGTTTGGTATATAATTTAACCATGAATCGTCTTACAAACGAACAGAGCTTGCAAATTATTGAATTTTATTACCAAAATGCAGGGGTTGTTAAAGAAGTTCATCGTGCGCTTCTTCCATTTTATGGTCAGTTTAATCGACCTACTGAAGCGGCTATTCGGGCTATTGTAACTAAATTTCGTACCAAATTTACATTGTTGGACATCAAACCACCAACACGTTTACGTAGAGTGCGGACTGAGGAAAATATCGCAGCTGTATCGGTGTTAGTGATGACCGTGAATTATCGATTCGGCGCCGTTCGCAGAAATTGGGCCTCTGTTACTCCACTACGTGGAAAATTTTGCTAAAGGATTTAGCTGTGAAGCCTTTCAAAATACAGCTGATGCAAGAATTGAAGCCGAACGACCTACCACAACGCCGAATTTTTGGTGAATGGGCTATTGAAAAGTTGGCCGAAGATCCACTTTTTTATCGAAAAATTGTGTTCAGTGACGAAGCTTATTTCTAGTTGAATGGATACTTGAACAAGCAAACTTGCCGTATTTGGAGTGACCCAGAAGCATTGCAAGAGCTACCAATGCATTCAGAAAAAGTCACTGTTTGGTGCGGATTATGGGCTGGCGGAATCATTGGGTCGTATTTCTTTAAAGATGATGCGAATCGCAACGTTACTGTGAATGGTGAGGGCTACCGTGCGATGACAACAAAATGGAAGAGCTTGACTTGCATGACATCTGGTTTCAACAAGGCGGTGCCACATGCCACACAGCACGCGTAACAATGGACCAATTGAGAAGCGAGTTCGGTGAACAGTTTATTTCACATTTGGAGCCGGTCAATTGGCCGCCTAGATCGTCCGATTTAACACCTCTAGACTATTTTTTGCCCGCTTCGATTGACGCACTAGCAGCCAACATTGAAGCATTTATTCGTGAGATACCGGCCGAAATGTTAGAAAGAGTATGCCGAAATTGGACTATGCGGATGGACCATTTGAGGCGCAGCCGCGGCCAACATTTGCATGAAATAATCTTCAATCTTCAAACATTAAATTATATCGACCGTACTATCATCGATTCAAATAAAGATTTCATGCATTTTTTTTAATTTTATGTGTTTTTTTTTAATTTCCGATAGCTCTTAAAAAATCACTAGTTCTGATCCCAAATTTGGAGAAAGCTTGCAATGAATTTCTTACAGGATCTACGAGGCAGCAACTTAGCTAGGCATTAGGAAGGGTATTCAGGAATGAAATGCGCTCCAATTTCAAATCTTGCCTTGATTTGATATGTGTAGGTCATCAATATGTCCCATATGGGTGGCAGTGAGATCCAGAGGTGACATGCAGTAATGACAAATTTCTTTTCCGCGGTCAGGCACGAAAAACATGGCAGAATTATAGTCTCGGGTGCCCGCACGTAACTTGATACAATCGAGCATTGTCGATCGTAGGTCAACTCGAAACAAATTATTTTTGGCAGCACGTAATTTGAGACGAGTTTCATTGTGACTTCCTGTTACAAATATCATTGTGAACTATAAAATGAAATGTAAAATTGGTATTCTTCTGATGTTTTTTGATTCGGAAAATGAAGATGAGGAAGTACTTAATGCTAAAATCACGCATGGGCCTCGGCCCGTGCCTTTTAAGTGAAGTTTTTTACGTTTTAGTATATTTTTGACTTTGTATATTAGGTAACTTTGTAAGTCTAAGAAAAATGATCTGAAAAAATATGTGTTAACTTGTATTTTAAGAACGAACTACCTTTTTCCAATCTTTAAGATGTTTTTGTAGAGGACCCATTATATTTTAACCTTCCGAAGGCAAGGCTTTTTTTTCCTACGTGAACAGCAACTGGGGTTGTTCATCACCCCATCACTTTTTTTTTAGATAAAACAATACTACAGCTGAAAAATAATTCTTATTTATTATGAGATCGAATGTTTACATTAATAGGAAACTGAGAAGTCGTTTTTTTTTGGATTTTTTAAAATCTAAGTACATAATAATCGAGAGAAAGAGACAATAACTTTCTGTCAGATATTATGGCTTTTTTCATGTAGTGGGGTGATGGGTAACCCCACTTGCCTTCGGAAGGTTAAGAAGTCAGCTATAGTTTTACCCACAGCAAATTTCCGTTTTTCCTTCCTTGGGCACTTTTAAGCATTCCTATGGCTAGATCTAGGTGAGAACTCATAAAAGTGTTCGAAATATCCGTTTGTTTCATATTTATTGACCGACGATAATTTTTTTCTGTCGAGTGAAATCTTTTGTTTCAAACCTCATTTTCTAGTTTGTGTGTTGCCAAATCTGACGATACAATCGCCGATGCTCGATTGTATTGATAAAACACGATTGTACCAAGTTACGCGTGCTGGCACCCCTAAGCTTTTCGTGGAGATATAATATGTAGGTTGCCGTATTTTCAAGATTTTCAAATATAGTATACAATCAAAACTACATTATACAATACCAAAGTGATTTAAAATATTAATATTACCTATAATTATTCATGTTAAACAGTGTAATAATTATTTGTTTAAAACTATCTCTATGCATGCTAAGGTCGACTTCGCTGCAAACTGAATTGAAAAGTTTCAATGAGCGAGTAATAGGTTCATATAAACCGTAATTAGTTCTATGTGAAGGCTCATAAAATAGTTCTAAGCGATTTCTCAAACATCTTTCGGGAACATAAAAGAACAATAGAGAAAGTAATTCACTAGAATTTATTCTATTATCAAAAACGTCTTTAACAAATAATATACATTGAGTATTTCTACGAAATTTAAGCATTTCCAAATCTATAAGAGCACATCTAGAAGGATAATCAGGCAACTCACCCGACCAGTTAAGTTTTCTTAGAGCAAAACGCGTAAATCTTTGCTGTATCCTTTCGATTCTCAAAATACTGTTCTCATAAGAAGGTGACCGAACTACGCTACAGAATTCTAATTAAGACAAAACCAAAGACGAAAATAATGTCTTAAAGGTATAAAAATCTTTAAATACTGCAGAATTTCTTCCTTTAGCGACAACAACATCAATGTGATCTTTAAAATCGAGTTTCGTATTAAAGATAACTCCAAGATCTTTGGTAAATTCGACTCTGAGAAGTATTTTATCCAAAAATGTATATTCAAAATTTATTTGCGAAAATGATTTTGAAGCAGTGAATATTTTGCATTTCGCAAAGTTTAGTTGAAGATGATTATATTTAAAAAACTTTGTACATATGTATGCAACAATCTGAAACTGAAGATACGTTGGAGAATAATTTAACATCATTGGCATACATCAAACACTGACAATGTTTAAGTACGGTCGGAAGATCGTTAATAAAAATAATGAACAGAAGTGGACCTAAGTGACTTCCTTGTGGAAGCCTAGATAACACCCTTTTCGAATTTGAGAAGCACTCATCAATGTGAACAATTTTCTTTCTATCATAGAGATAAGAACTCAAAACCTAACATTCTTAACTTTTGCAAAAGTAGTCCGTGGTGGACACGATCAAATGCGTTTACAAAATCAGTATATAAAACGTCAATTTGGCTTTCTTCTTCCATTTTATTAATGCAAAAATTAGTAAAAATACTAAGATTTGTACTAGTTGAACGACCTTTTGGCAAATCCATGTTGTTTGGAGGAGAGTGCATTTTTAACTGAAAAATAGACTTGTTCCTAGATCATTTTTTCAAAAAGTTTTGGTATGGCGGATAACTATGAAATTGGTCTGTAATTTCTTACCAAATGTTTTAATCCACTTTTGAATATTGGATCAACAAAAGTTATCTTTCATTCCTTAAGAAAATGTCCGGTTGAAATTGATTTGTTGAATATGAGCTTCATTGCCGAGCAGAGTGAAGAAGAAGGGAGGCACTCCTGCAGATGTAAAACATGGTCATACCCTCTTAACCGAAAATTTATTTTTACTGATGGACAGGTATCACCAGAGTCTTTGCCAGAATTGATCGAGTTTAAAGTTGATTTTAATAAAATAAATTATTTTTTCCATAATGTATTTAATATGGACTAACATAAATCATTGAAGAACAGATTTTAAGAAAAAATCTATAAAATGGAGGAAAAGTTTCTTAACGTAGATAAACTGTACAACTCGTTTTAACTTCGCATTAAATAAACATTTTAAACTGACTTTTTCGCCTGGTCACACCAATTGCATTTTGATAATAAATTTCGTGGAAATCAATAGTTTTACAGATGAAGCCATAATTCTAGGACACAAAACCAGCGAAAAAGATGTATGATATTATAAATCAAATCGAATCCAATCCAATCTCAGGCATTTGTTTTAGTTAAACGACCAAAGTTTTGTTTTTTAAATTATATACAGATTTTGTCATTTTTCGGTTGATTAATGGTTTTGAATATCCTTTCAAGCAAACTACACTAAAGCATCGAATCACCTAACTTGAACAAAAAGACGCATATTTCATTTTGGGGGTGGTTATAAATGTAGATAATCTAGTCTTTAATTTGTGCCCCAAATTATATTTTCATTTCAAACTGTTTTACCAAGCAAACAAAAATAACCATAAATAAACTCCGTCTTAATCCTTGAAGCATTATGTTTCGTTAACTAAATAAAAGAGAAAAGGCAAAATTGAAATGAAAAGGATTAATTGTTGTAAGCTTTTATCATCAAACCGTTTCTGGTTATTTTGATGAAAAACATTTTCAACAACAAAATGTCTAATTATTTGCATTTAATTTTATGGAGAACAAAAAGACTAATGATGACGAAGGCGAGGACAAAAAACCCTTCCACACCGCTGATTGTGGCTGGTTCAGATTATGTTCGGAGGACTTTGAAAATTGCCAAGTGAACCATTTTTTTTTGTAATTAATAATATTAAAATAAGTTATGTAGTAGTTTTATCGCTAGATACGAGTAGTTCAAACAATCCTTCGAAAAAAAAAGATCATTCTCATAACACTCGATAAATGCGATTCAGGAAACAGTTCACAGAAAGGTTGTGTGTAGTGTAGTGTGAGTCTCTAACCCTAGTTGAGCAGATAACTCGAGTTTAGTCTAGAAACTTATATGAGCTCCTAATGAAAAACCAGCTCTGAAAATACACAATCTAGTCATGTTTTTAGGAAAGAGTGATTAAAAATGTGTGTATAGCGAAAGGGTGTTTTTTTTTTTAGGATAGAAAGAAAAAGGTTTTGTAGTGAAGTTTTAGTTTATGTTGTTCGAGTTATATAGTATACATTTGTATATCTTCACGATTCAAAGGTATTTTTTCAAAAGTGAAATTAAGAAGATACAAAATATATACCACAAACTAAAATGTAATTATTAAAAGCTAGGCAAATTCGAAATAGACCAATTCTCGACAGTCCGTCATGTACACTTATGTAAAAACTAATATATACAAATATAATTTTTTATCGAATTTATAAATAAATATTTAACTAATATAAAGCACACAGTGCAAGTTTGTGATAGGTTTTCTCATCTCCTGCCGAATCTTATCGGTGTTCCTCAGTGGTCCATACTTGGTCCCCTATTATTCTCTATTTACGTCAACGAACTTTCATTTTTAATTGCTAGTAGTTATCTCATATTAACATAGAAGAAGTTCAAATGTACCTCAGTTCTCCCTTTGGACAAATTCAACATGAAGCTTTAAGTGTTAATAAAGACCTTGAGAAAATTAGTCTTAATTTAAAAAAACAGAAATGTGTAGTTATATCTAGATTATTATCCGCCAATTGTGTTGAACAGTACCCCTTGGCATAATGGTTGGTGTGTTGGACTATCACGCAAAAGGTCTTGGGTTCGATTCTCACCTGCTGAAAAAAAGTTTTTCAGGAGTGTACTGCCTCTTGCGATGAATTGGCAAATCTTCTAAGAGTGTCCCTTCCCTTGTCATGTTAAGCGCTGCCCATTAGCTTTTCGGAATCGGCAGAAAATTATAGGTCCCTTCCATTTTTGGCAGCACGCACACAGGAATAGTTGATAGTTGTAAGTCACTAAGTCCTGGTTCTCTTCGAGCTGTTGCACCACCAAATTATTTTTTTTAATTGTGTTGAGCAATGCTCAAAAACTGGCAGAAATCTCGCAGTGATTTGTTACAGCTTCATGATTTGTGAAAGGAATAAAAATGGACTGGTTCGCATTTTTGACGTAAATGACGTTTTTGAAAATGGCCTTTAACTTTTTTTGTTCTCCTTTTTAAAATTGACTTATAACTGTCTTATATGATATTTTTTCTAATAGTAAATAAGCAATCACAAAATACATTGTAAGGGCTTAAGTTAAAACAATTTAATAAATAAAAATGAAAGTTTTTTAGGAGATCCGTACCTCGGTATATACGAGTAGTTCTGAAAAATAGTTTTTAATAATGAAGAGATACCCAAAGTGTCTGGGACAATACCAGGTAGAATAGAGCAACCTATCCTCTCTGAAAGTGCTCCAAATACTAAAATTTCTAAAAGCAATAGGTTTGGAGGAGGAACTATAGGATGAGCAAGCTCATCAGTTTTTAAGCGGGGGCACAATAGATCTCGAAGTCGCAGTGCAATAACCCCCCAATACAAATTCATTCATTCATACTCGAAGTGTTGTATTGTTTATCGAAAATTGTGAATTCATGCCTATTTTGGCTAAATTGATTTCACAAATTGTTATTTTTCTAAACTCTTCTGATTTATAACAAGTGAATCTCTTATAACTGGGTTGATCAACTTGCCTTTATTTTCTAGCTGTGAAAACGCAATTAACCTTATAAAAATGTATGAAAATAAGTATTTTTTTAAATATTAAATGAACAGATTTAGTAATTCGAAATTGGTGTTGAAGCAGTCCACAGAAATTGGTGTTTCGTACCGGCGATTTTTGTGAACTAAATTGAAATCCATTTCGAATCAATGCCAATCAAATAGTGCGTAGTTGTCTATTGGCCTGATTTATTTAAGTATAAAAATAATTTGTTACATAAAATAATCTTCATAATTTAAATTATTCTATTTAGCTTAAGTTCGTTTAAACTGTCAGTATACGTTTCTTTTTCCATGTAAAACTTGTCTTTCTTCCTAATATAAAAAAATACGTCTGTTAGAAAACCGTCATATTTCCTTTTGTGTAATATAAGTTTCTAGTGCTCTGCTTTTTATGTTTTTATTTTAGATCAAGTTTCTTGTAACACGACCAAACAAAAGTTTGTGGTAATAAACAATTTTTGCAACCACTCTAGCTATGCTCCCCATTCACAGTCAAATCATAAACAATAGGGCAGAGAAAGTAACCTCTTAAGGGCAAACAATGTAACAATAGAATTCTGGCAGAATATGGAATGTTCTTAGTTTTTCTCCTCTAATCCTACAATTTTATTTCGTTGAACAAAAAGTTTTTTTTTTTTTAATTTCAATTAAACGGAAAAGAATAATTTAAGGTTAAATTGTGCAGCATTTTATTTTTGAGAACATAAGGAATTAAGAGATTTATAATGCCTTTGCGCCATTTACATATTTTTTGCCTCAAGAAATATGCATTCAAATTAGTTACTTAATTAAAAGAGAATGGTTTCCCGCTTTCGGTAAAGTCGACAGCGAGTTTCATTTATGTTCTTAGAAGTCTTTCAAGTCTTTTGACATTTTTTTTTTTTCAAAGTAAACCAATTAAAAAATTAAATTGAAATGGTTCTTTTACAGAAAAGTAAGATAATTCTGGAAAGAACTATAAGTTCTGCGATGACTTTCCACTGGCTTCTTTTAAATACTTTGTACAGCTTTCTAATCGCAATAATGTTTTAAAAGAGCACATCGTTGAATCAACATAGTATCAAATTGCATTTATAAAATATAAAAAAATAAATTTTGCAGAGTGTATAAAAGCAAAGTCAATTTTTGGGCCGGAACAAATTCAGATTAACAGCCATTTTGAAAAGTAGTAGGTTTTTATCGCCTAGTATTATTTTTTTTTTTAAATAGATCTAACCCATTGACTTACCACACATTGAGTTGAAAGATAAATAATTAATATAATTTTTGAAGACAGCACGTACGTGCTCTGAACAGAACTTAAGCTAGGGCATGACAAATTTACTTCGTAGTTTTTTTTTGGTGTCCATTTCTATGTTCCAGGATGTCATAATAATAAAAATAATAGAAATGGAATTATGAAATGACATTGTGCATTTTTTCTTATTAATATCAACGTGAGTATAAAACTCGGTTTTCGGGATTGAAAGTTTCCCATTTGGTTTTTTTTAACGACCGACATAATTAATAATCATAAGTCTAAAAATAATTTCAGAACATTTTCGTAGACCCGTTCTCGGTAGGTATAGATATTATATTGTAGGTATTATATTTTTTTCGGAAGTGGTTCTGCAAGGACAGCGTTTGATAAGCTCATTAAATTCCGATCTTGGCAGCATTGTAGAATGGAGTATTAGAAACCAAGTGGAATTTAATTCTTCGAAAACTCGAAGCAGTCTTCTGTCCGCCAAGCGGAATATTCCACCCTTGCCATCATCCATGGATGGCACTTGCATCTAGGGAACCGAAAAGATTTCCATCCTCGGTATGTGTATTACTGACCGTCTTTTGTGGCATGATCACATATTTGACGTTGCGCAAAATTCCGCGAAATAGGTACTAAGGTTTCCTCAGAAGATGTATAAGCAGTTTTTTTCTTCTGATATGGCCTAAGCTTGAGTATAACTACTATAAAAACGCAGGTGCTCTAAAAGTCACATGCACCTCTTAAATAGAATACAAAACAGAGCCCTTAGACTAATTGGAGATAGTCCTATTACGGAAACTTTTGTTTGTTTCGAACACCGTTGTAATGTCTATTGTTTTACATTGTTTTATCGCTTCTTCTATAAACAGTGCCCAAATTATATAGCCGGCTGCATTCCCCCCTTGTAAAAATTTCGCCGTAATACTTGTCTTGCATCGGTTTAATATAGAGATTCTTTCTTTTGCCGTACTACTCGAATGTGGAATTCTTTTAATAATGCAAAAGCATTTAAAACCAATGTGCATCGGCATCTCCTTTTAAATCTCCTCCTTATTTCTTAACTGCTCGTGCTGTGTTATTTCTTACATTATAAGGGTATTCATAACCCCTCTAGTGCTCGCTAATCAAAAAAAAAAATAATAAAAAAAAACGATTTTTTTGCATTAGGACTGTCAACTTGACTATAAGGTTCCCCTAACTTAGCAAAGAAAATTTCTAATCCAAAATGATGTTTATTTTTAGTCGAATACCTAATTAAAACGCCGATTATGCTAATTTTAATTGAGCTTAGTTGCATTATGTTTAAAATTAAGAAAGAGTTAGGAAACTACTTTAATGGTAGTATCATACTAAAACCATAAAACTAACCTGTCTAAAACTTTGCACCATTAATATTTGTTTTTTTTTTATTGAAAATACACGTCTACGCATGAAAAATATTAATTTATTTATTTCTTTAAAATTAGGTCTCATTATCCATCAAACTACCCACTGTGCGAAAACAGGATAAAGAAGACAGAGTGATTGTTTTTGGCTCATGAGTTCTTTCTAACTCCTCCTTCTAGTAACGTTACTTCTGATATGACTAGAGCTAATGAATTTGTGGGGAATCTTTTAAGGAAAAGAAGTAAAAAGAATAATACCTACTTCAACTCATGAGCGCCTAGTCGATCGTCGAAAAATTTACTTGCTACAGTCGTAGGCAAAAACAAAAGAAACATACAAGAAGACATAAGAAGATAGAGAGGATAGAGATTAGAGCTTTTTCTCTATATCGACGTGTTTTTTTTTTAAATATAACGTTGCTTGAAGGCGGAGTAAAATTTTATATAATTTGTTGTGTTTTGCAATTCCAAATATCATGCCTACTGCTTTCTCATGATCGCCTAGTATTCTAAGTTAAATTTTAGGGAATTAATTTGCCCGCATATACAAAACAACTGAATTTGCGAGGAATGTAAAATTTCTTTGTTCTCCTAGTCTCTCTTTTACACGAGTACAATTATGTATAATGGCTAGCGATTTTTGAGGGGAAGCAGCCCTACATCTAATGCATGCTCGCCTGGTGACTGGCGTGCTCGGCTGCTGATTGGCGTTAGGAAAAATAATGGAAAAAATGCAGAGAAAAACAAAATAGCCATGGTGACTAACTAGACTAGAAAGTCTAATTTGTCAGTTTTTTTTTTAAATTGGTAATATTTTGTTTTGGTATGTTTATAACAAATAGTTTTTTTTTTATTAATTTTTAACATTATGTTTGTCAAGAAGAAACAGATAAAGCAATGTTTATCTGTCCTATCACTGAAAATAGTTAGGTATTGTTTTTCCGCTTTTACTAATTTCGTTAGTTTTTTTGTTACTTGGAGTATCTCTATGGACATTGAAATGTCGCGCCACTCAAGAGAAGATAATTGACAGTTTAAAGCTGTTAAAGAGTTTGTAGTGAGCAGAGATTCGATACACCAGCTTGACTCTCTGAGAAATATCGTTTGTTGATATCATGTTTTCTTGAAGCCAAGATCGTTTAAAGTTCCGCCTGGAAGTTGCTTAAATGGTAAAAATAGCAAAGAAGATTTCTTACCAATTATCAAAAATACGTATGGAGTCTGACTGGCCATAAACAATTTTTGAAGTAAAACTTCTTTTCCGGCGTTGGGGGTAAAAAATTTTCTATGCAGCTGTCAGTGACATGTCAAACCGTCACGCCATCCGTCAAAGACAGCGACATGTTTTTAGAATACAAAGTAATTATAACATGAAGTTAGATACGATTTAGAATTTACATATTTCAAATGGCTGCATTCAAAGATAAACATAAAACTATAGGTTCAGACGCGCAATGGCTATGCAACACGAATAATTATTGACAAGCATATTGCAATCCAAATAAATTTTACCAACACCTAACCCTCGCATACAAAGTACTGGCCAAAAAGTTGGGTATATCCACTACCATTTGTATTCTTGCTGTCATAGACGGCATGCCATATGACCATCAGGTTGCCTGAAAGTTTTGAAATTATACTTTTTAATAATATTTATTCGCTTAATCGCACACGCCACCGACATTTGTTTTGGTATTTATAAATTTGAACGTCACCCGACTAATCAATCAAATACTTTAATAATTAATTTTACAAGAGTGCCGCTGTCAATGTACTTGCTTTCCAAGTTGCCTGGATACTGAATTAATGCCAGGTGACTATTAAATTGCTCGGGTTTGTACGGGTTAATAAGAAATGCTTGTGTACATTACAAGATTACAATATGCTTGCCAATACTTGCACGTGCAGCCCTAGGGTAATACAAACAAAGCGAGGCAACTTGCTTGTCAAGTGGCATGAGAGTTTTGTACTTTTCTTCTCGATTTCATTTAAGGCTAGGCGCGCACATTCAATTTTTTGAAGTAAAACTTCTTTACCGGCGTTGGTGGTAAAAAATTCTCTATGCAGCTATCAGTGACATGTCAAACCGTCACGTTATCAGTCAAAGACAGCGACATGTTTTAAAAATACAAAATGTTTGTGAATTATGTGGTCGACCGATTTAACAAGCAGAAACCACTATCCTTTTAAAAAAAAAAAAACAAACAAACATATCTTTTTGATGTTTTTTTGAAGTAAAACTTCTTTTCCGGCGTGGGGGGTAAAAAAATTTCTATGCAGCTGTCAGTGACATCTCAAAACGTCACGTTATCCGTCAAAGAGAGCGACATGTTTTTAGAATACAAAATGTTTGTTCGTAGGTTATAATCTTACAGAAGCTTTGCTTGAGGAAAAAGAAGTTTTACTTCAACCGCGCGTACTTCAGTACACACAATCTTTTTTTTTTTAATATTCTTCTATATATCAATTTGAGATTTTCTTAATTCGTTATTAAATTTTCATTCATTATAGACCAAAGAACCCACTGTATAAGAGAAGACGACAAAGAAAACAAAATAATAGTTTTTTTTTTGAGTTTTAACTCCTCCTTTTAGTAACGTTACTTTTGAGAAGAGTGGTGATGTGTTGCTAGATCTAATGTTTGTGTGTAGGTCATTCTAAGAATAAAATATTAAAGTAAATATACCTACTTCTGTTTATGAGGCCCTAGTCGATCGTTGAGAAAATTGTAAAATTGCCTTGATCCGGGCGCGGCAAATTAAGCAAAACGAGAGAAAGAAAAAATGAAAGAAGAGAATGGAAAAATGAAAGAAGCAAACGAAATGAAATGGAGAAATAACTTAGATTAGAATTAGAGAGTTTTTTTGAAATATACGGTGCTTGAAGGCGGAGTCTATTTTCACTCAATGTGTTGTGTTTTGAAAATTCAATGCTATCCCTACTGCATTCTCATGCTCGCCTGGTGTTTCTTTGAAATTAAGGCTAATTTTTTTATTCGCACCAGGCAATTTTTTTGTTGTGAAGTTTTGTGGATCCCTGAGTGTGACAAAATTACATACTCATTATGCGGAGTGTGAATGATTAGACTTTCGATATTTGAGGGGAAGCAACCCTTCTTTAACTGCATCCTTGGCTGGTGGATCTTTGTAAAATTTTAGTTAAGAAAAATGAAAGAAAAAGCAGAAGAGAAAAAAAAATAGCTATGGTGACCAGCTTTATTTGTGAAGAAAAGAAATAATTGAAATTGTAACTTTTTGTATAGGTACCTACATATTTATGATTTGCAATGCTTTTAAGAAAAAGTTTTATTTTTGTGATATTATTCATGATCATCAAACTTGGCTTACCTATAATAGTTAATTCCATCAAACTTTTAGAAATAAAAAGAGAGATTTTTAATTCAAAAACATTTACCTATATACATAGGTATTTCATTTCTTCCTCAATCGTTTTTGTTTTTTCTTTTGAGAAAAAAATAAATAAAATAAAACTGATGGTGAAAAAGTACATAGGTATACATAGATACCTACTTATGTATTGAAAAAAAAAATAAGAAGGTAGGTAAATAATGTTTAGGTAAATATTTAATACACAAATTATCAAGAGCTTATGTACATGTGTTTCTTACGAAATCTTTCTAATTTTTAAGGTAATAATTATTTTAATTTGTATTTAAACTCCAAAATTTTATGAAGATAAATTTAAGTTATTAATTTCTGGGGTTCATTTGACGCTGGGTATATTGTCGTATTTTTATAACGCCCCAATCATTCAGCTCAAGATATTTTCCCAGCCACGATTAGACTTTGTGATGGTGTAAGGAGTACTAGCGTGAAATTGCAACATGTTTTTGTGGAGGGCGACAGTGACAAATTACATTTTTTTCTGGTTGATAATGTCAAGCACATTTCATTGAGTCTATAAACCGAAAACAAAAATAATTCCCAGTAGTCAATTGTTCCAGATCCATATTCTTGAAGAGGCCCTTCAACTTCACCTTCTTAATATGAAAAGGTGTAGAGTTCGTATCAAAATTTATGCGGCTTTACTGCCCAGACATGTTTTAAACGACGAGATTCATTTAGCCCACATTTATCTAATTAACGAATTTTTGTTTTGTCATAGAGGCCATTTTATTCTTGAAACGTTCTGCAAGAATATCGATGACCTTGTTGTTGTCTCAGATTGGGAGAGTATTGTTTTCTTAATCTAATTTAATCGGCAAAGTTTTGTGGGCAAAATACTAAGAAAACAATTTACAAAAATAAATTTGAAAAATATCCATTCCATGGTTAAAAGGAGCCGATAAGATAGCATTTAGGTCTTTGACTATCCTCGAAATGTAAGTAATTTATAGGTAGATATTCAATGAACTTTCAATTGAGATTTTAGATTTTAAAGAAACTAATTGAAATAAACTTCACATGAAAATATATGTAAATATCTTTCAAAATATTTTTCGAATGCAAATTACTACAAAAAACGGTTTTTGAAAATTTGAAGCGTTTAAAAAATCTGACAAAAAAAACGTTTGATAAAATTTTTGGGACCAAGGGAGCTTAGTTCTCAACATCGAAAAACCAAAATAAAATCATAACCCATCCTTCACAAGGCCACACAAAGATTTACCTAAGACATACGAGGACTTTAGAAAAATTAAACAAAAAAAAATTTGTTTGGCAGTGGAAAGGAATTTTTCTGTTTATTCGAGTTCCAAATTAAGATAAATGTCTCTTTGCAAATATCTCCGACTCCGACTACATTTCGATTCATTTGAACGTACTGATATTTGGATTTATTTGTGTCGAGGCGAATCTGTATCTTTAATAATTATCTTCTTGGTTGTCTCAAGGATTTATTGAACCACAAATTTCTTAATTAGTGGATGCGTGTGTACCTATAAGGATTCCAATGAACGCTTGACTGGATCAATGATTTCCAAAGAAGTTATTTTTAATTGAGACAATAAAATCAATTGTTGATGTAGCTAAATTGCTTTTATCTTCGGAATACAAATTTTGGCACTGTACGTTAGGTGGAGGAAAAGTTGAAAGTAAAATATTTATCAAACATATTTTTTGAAGGTTAAACTTTTGGAAAAAGTTAGGTACCTAGTTTGTTTGAGTGTATTTACCTATTTAATTTTGAAAAAATGAGGAATAGAAGAAAGAGGGAAATCTAAGTTTCCCTGGAGTGGTTACTACTACAAAGCGAACTTTGTAAGCTACAACTGTCTTAACCAGAAATCTAGTTAGATTGATGGCTGTAGAAGCGGGCAGGAAGAACCCCTTAAATCTTTCTTCATATAATGAAGCTAACTGAAAAACCGTTCATATTGATGCAGGGCATCTATTGCTGTAAGTCTTTCTTTTCTTCTAGATATAAAGACTTTCTTAAACCTATCTTTTTATTATTTACCCTCTCAGTTTTAGAGAACGAAAAGGATTCAATTTTTTTGTATATAATTTAGCGCGCACTAAAGGGATGAGGACTACCCGACTAACCTTAAAATGTTTAAGCACATTGCGAGCGTTTAGAAAAGTTAGATGGATTTAAAGAAGATACCGGTGCACATATTGGTTTTAAATGTCTGAATATTCTAAAGAAAGGAAAATATTGAGTGTAAGGCAATGTTCTTAACGTATTTTAGTATAACCTTTACAAAATTTCCCTTCGACAAATATTTCTACACCATCTACCCTCGGCTATGAACCTATCTTCTTAATATTTCAGTGTCTTTTCTCATCAAACTTAGTGCCTTTTTAGATGCCTGAGGGGTTCCTAAGGACGGTCACCCAGGTCCTTTCTTTAATTCTTAAAATTAACAATATTGAAATTGTTTAACTTTTAAGGTTTTCACGGTTGTTGGACATAATCGCTCCTATTTCAGAATTCGGCGAATGAGCTAAAGTGACAGTTTAAATTCATTTCCAAACTTTTGCTATTACGGAATCCGACGAATGAAAGTTGAACGAATGTCGGTAACAATCCCTGCACTACTGACATTTTGTTCAACTTATATGGTAGGTATTACAGAATTCGCACTCCATACAATTTCTATCATTTTACATTCGCACCAATTTCGAGACGAATCAGAAGTGAGTTTTTGATTAAACGAAATTAAACAATAGAGAGTACAAAAATGTAAGTCAAAAGCTTACCATACTGAATGCTAAAGTGTTTGTTTAACAAATTTTAATAAAGAACGCACAAATAGCAACGCAACCAGAGAGCAAGAAATCTAAAAAAAAAAAAAGAGCACACGGTTGGTTTTGAACCGTCCCCCATTTTCGTACTAACCACTCTCAACGATGCTTGATTTCGTTGATCGAAAACGATACTATTATCACAGCCTAGCTCAGTTGAATAAATGTTTGTAGCTGACAGTGTCGATACGAAAGTTCATAAATGATAAGGTAATTTTAGGAATCGACAATGTAGTTCATCGGACGAATTTCTTAATTGGGTTTTACAGCGGATGCGAATCGGGTCAACTCACCGGGAGTTAAATTCTGCGAATTCTGTAATAGACATGAATAAATAAGTATTTTTCGGATTATCCGCGTTATTTGAAATTTAATATGAGTGCAATTTAGGACTCACCCCGAACGTTTCGCATCAACAGCAGTTTCTCGGTGATCACGCTCAATGCAATTTGATGCGAAACGTTCGGGGTGAGTCCTAAATTGCACTCATATTAAATTTCAAATAACGCGGATAATCCGAAAAATACTTATTTATTATTGAAATTGTTGTCAAGCATTTCCATATCACTTTCTATGCCCACGCGATGATTAAAGGTTAAAAATTCGTGTGTCCTTTATCTGTCCACGCGACCTACATAGATCTTACAGCTTACTCGCCAGAATTGGAACGGAAATGCCTATCTTTCCCGATAGGGTAAATATAGGTATGCCCATAGCTACTATAGCTTTGTATATATAGAATATAGCCTATAGTATTATCATGGAGCGCGATTTTGTATTGCGAACGCTAGCCTGGTGGTGGGAAATTAGCGCACGCTTTTACAGTGGAGAGTAGGATAACATACAAAACAAGTAGTAAAAAAGAGAATTTTTTTTTTTTTTTTTATAATCTACCCGCGCTCAAGGGATTAGATTACCCTTTAAATGTTTAATTATTAAATTTAGCAAAGACAAATCTAGCAATTGCAGTCCCTAGCCTTAAGATGTCGCCACAATCTTTCGTCTTCTTGATGGTACTACTATAAGTTTTATATACAAAGCGACTAGTAAACTTATGCTGATGCGAATTGCTCTGGAACAATCAAATACAAGATGGCTTAACACTACCAGCGGCGTAGATAGCTTTTCGTTATGGGGGTCGATAGATTTAGTTCGCTCATTTTTTTTAAGTTTTATTAATTAAAAAAAAAAAAAAAAACAACAAGACTTCATTGAATTCATTATGTATGCCATAAAAAAATTATATTTTTTAAAGATAATACACATTAATTTGAATATTAAAACGGGAATGACACTTTACTATTTTTTTTATTGAATGGCATCACTAATCAAGTAAATTGAGAAGAAAAAAAGTTCCGTTATTTTCTCTTCTGGTGTTTAAAAATTAAAAACAGATTTTTATATATTGCAAAAGTATAACCGCACAATGCAAACCTCTCTGAAGCTTCATTCAGTTATGTGCTTCGAAATGACAAGAAACAATGCCACGTGGTAAACATTTAAGCGATACGGAAAAAGTCAAAATTCAAGCTTTTCGGTTAACTGGCCTAAGCTTAAGGGCTATTTGTAGGAAAATTTAAAGATCCGATCGTGTCGTCCGAAATTTCTTACAAGATCCAGAATCTTATGAGACGAAAATAAGACCCGGGAATCTGCAGAAGCTGATGAAGTTGAGATAAAAGGCGTTTAATAAGTGCTGCATCCAATTCAGCGCATTGTTTGCCGGACGTTCGTGACGAATTGGGCTTAGAAATTTCGGTTTCAACGGTTTTTCGTGCCTTAAAAAGCAGTAAAGTGATTGTTCGGTGCAAAATGATGCCAGCTCCAAATTTGACAACAGTCTACAGAAAACAGTAAGAATTTGCCCAGCAAAACATGAAACGGAATTGGAAAATCATAAGTAACATTCCATTAATTTACACTTAACTCTTGGTATTCAAAATGGCATAATTTAATGAATGTTTTTTTTTTAGATTATTTTGGATTATTTTCAGTGGCGAAAAAAAGTTTAATCATGATGGGTCAGGTGGTTTTAACGGATATTAGCACGATCTGAGAAAGGAAAAAAGTTTTTTTTCAAGAGGAACTTTGGCGGTGGCAGTTGTAAGGTTTGGGGGTCTTCTGCGAGCGTTGTAAGGTTGCACTTACCTTCACCTCTGCAAAGATGAACAGTTTAGCTTGCACCCAGGTGCTTCAGGATAATTTGTAGGGTACACTTAAGACGATTTCGTCGAGTTCGTCACGTCTTCCAGCATGATAATGCCGCAATTCACGTGAGACGTCAGAGTTTGGGATAGTACGAATTGAATAACATACGTTCCCGGCACATTCTCCAGATTGTAACTCTATTGAAAATCTTTGGGGAATTTTGACCCGCAAAATTTATGCCCATAATAGGCAATTATACAGTGTTGCTGAGCTGCGAGAGGCGATTGTGGAAGAATGGAACTGTATAGACGATTTCATATTAAATAACCTTGTCAACAGTATGTCAAAAACAATTTTTAGATTGGTCGAAAATAGGGGCTGCAATGTCCTTTACTAATTTAGCCGAAAAAATTTACTTAAAATAAAAAAAAACAGATCAAAATAAAAAAGCGATTATACTTTTGCAATACAAAAAAAAATCTGTTTTAATTTTTAACCACCAGAAGAGAAACTAACGGAACTTTTTTTTCTTCTCAATTTACTTGATTAGTGATGCCATTCAATGAAAAATAGTAGAGTGTCATTCCCATTTTAATTTTCTACAAAACGCATTTTTACAGGTGCGATTATACTTATGCAAGGCACTAAATCACAAAATAAAATCCAGTTTTCTGTTCTTTTTAGATAAAACACTCATAACCTCGTCTGCTATTATACATAGGTATTTCGCGATGAATAGCTAGAGAAGCCAAACCATTCAAACGATCCTGCAAATAAGTAAACATCCAAAGCTTATCACACTGTTATTAAAATAGACATATTTTTAATAATCTTACTTTTTTGGTCATGCTTCTTTGTATTGTTTTTATTCTCTTTACTGACTGGGGAAAGTTCTTTCGGAAGTTGACGTTGAAACCGGCAGTGTAGCTAATATCTTAAATAAAATATACGAGTATATAGCTGGATGAAAGCTCTTTTTCTTGCACGTTTACTTATTATCAAGTAAAAAAAAAATTTCAGAGTGCGTTTCTTTAACTTATTTGGTTCATGACTGGTTATGTTGAATAATTATCGATCCCAATGGGGGGGATATATCCCCCAGATCCCCCCCTATCTACGCCACTGAACACTACCACTTGTTTGGTGACCAAGCAAATCTGCCCCAAACTGGATTTAAAGCGGTCAAAGTGTTAATTGTCCCTCAGTAGATCTCAGATCAGCTCCGTAATGGGTGTCATAACTGGATACTGTCTCAAAGGTAGACACGCCGCACGACTCGGTGTACTATCAAACGATTTCTGCAGGGGTTGCTAGGACGAGGAGGAAGAGGAAATAATCCCACACCTTCTTTGTACATGCCCCGCTCTCTCTTACAGACGCAAACTTAATCTAGGACACTATTTCTATAATGAACCAAGCAATCTCATCAACACATACATTAAAAGTCTCCTTCACTTCTTCAGAAGCTCCAAATGGTTTTAACTAGTTCCGTATATTAGATCGTGGTATCACAATGGACCTCTACTGGTCTAAGTATGTCAGATGCTTTAGATGACAGCCACTTTAACTTAACATTAACCTACTTGCAATTTTGTTAATTATTAATGATTAACCAAAAAATATGGATTAACGAGTAATTATTTAAGTCAAAAATACTTTTGTCATTATTGCCAAGAAAAATAGAAATTTAAAGAAAAAAACTCTAGTGACACAAATGACATAATACATCGATTACTAGACAAAGTGTATGCTCTTCGGTGAGATCAGAGATCTTGTTGAGTGAAGTCGATTTTTCATTAAAATTTGTTTCCTAAAAAACAAAAAAAAAAAAAAATAAAAATAAAATATTTTACTTTTCGATATTCAACAACGAATAATTCCTTAGACACCGTTTTAAAAATCAAGTACCTAGATCAATTTAAAGCTTCTCGAAGTTCAGATTTAATAGGAATATTTCAAATATGCTGACGTCAGCATCAACGGCACAGATAATTCTTTTTGAAAACTTAAACAACTGACTGAAAATCATTTAACAGTAAATTAAAAAGAAGTGGACAAAAAGGAGTGTCCTGCAGAACTCCAGAATTAAATCTAAAAAACTCTTTTCTTTTATATTTTGAAACAAAACTTGATGTGAATCATTGGCGAATGCTTTAAAAAGTAAATACAAATCTTTTTCCAAGGGAGGGGCATCTTTTTCTCGTTTAAGCAATATGGGTAAGTTTTTTAAGAAAACTTATTAAAAATGAAGAACAATTAAAAAACAATTGGCGACGCTAGATTTCAGCGGCCTATGGCGGCAGCCGGCAGTGTTATTTTGGTGACAACTGTCAGCCCTAATGTCTATTATTCATTTACTGATGCCACCAAGGCAAGTTGCACGATTGTACAGCACGCCCGAATTGTTAAGACTTTATTATATCAAAATGAGTTTTTTGATAGTGTTGCGTCCATTTTACGGTAGTAGTGGTGGCCGTTCACAGTCGACTGTTAAACGTTTGTTGGCCAAATTTGAGACAACCCGTTCGGTAATCAAACATTCCACATTCATATGTCAAAAAGAGATTTGCTATGAAATTGTACAGTTGAACCTGAGGCAATTGATTGCTCACCCTGCACAAGAACTAGGCCTTTCGCAGAACTCAACTTGACGAATTTTCCGACGGAACGTGAACCCACACCCTAACAAGATCGGACAATAGACAACGCTGTTGTTTGATAACTGATTGGCTTCCGAGAGTTTGGAAAAGGACCCCAATTTTGGCCGAAAAATCATCTTTAGCGACGAGGTGCATTTTTGGATGAATGGCTGTGTTAATAAGCAAAATTGCCTAAGTCGAACGACACCAAACCAACCCGAAGTTCACGAAGTGACAATGCATCCTCAAAAAGCAATCGTTTGGTGGGGATTTTTGGACGGCTGCATCAATGGGCCATACTTACTTTTTCAAAAATTACGTTTTAAGCCGGTCACTGCCCATGGCGAGCACTACAGAACTTTGATAACCAATTTCTTATAGCCCAAACCATATGGACAGGACAAGACAGGAGGACGGCGCGGCGCTTCGTGCCCCGAATCCACGATTGACATTTTGCATCAACGATTTGAAGGTAAGGTTATCTCCCGCAAATGTAATGTAAATTAGCCACCAAGGTTGGACTTTTTTTAGTAGGATTTCCTGAAGTCACAGGTCTGTGCAAATAAACCACAATCGATAGAAGGCCTCAGGGTAAACAGAACCCAGGCCATTGCTCAAATTTAAAATTGGGCCACTCGGCTTCAAAAAAACAAAATGTATCTTTTTATACATTTTGCCTGAGTCGTTAAATGTCTGTAGGTCTTTTCGGCTACCTGATTTTCTCAGTGTCTTTGAAGCCGAATTACTGGTCAAACAGAAAGCTAAATCCTATGAGAATTTTATTAAACAACCAGGCGGCTGTTAAAGCCATTGATTTAGCTTCTTCATCCTTTAAATTGGTCCAGCAATGCCAATTGATCTTGCGAGCTTTAATATTGACCACAGTGCCATTTTTTCTGGTTTTCGGGGCACAATGGAATTGATGAAAATGACCTGACTGATGAGCTGGCTGGGCAAGGAATAGCTCTTCATAAATCACTCACTTACGGAAAGAGTTTAACATTCCGCTTGGTGTTAGGTTAAGGTGGCTGATGACCGGAAAAGCCAACACACTTAGACCAATATTTGGACCGTTGTGATACCACAGGATTTCAAAAATCACCCGTACTCGTTAAACCATTTGGAGCTAACAATGAAGCGTTTGAGACAGTGAATGTCGGAATTTCTTAGATCACTAGGATCGTTACAGTAGAAGTCTCCCAAGTGGAGTCTACGTCATTGTGCGAGGGCAGGACAAGAACATAGAAGGTGAGAAACTGACGCCTCTTCTTCTTCATCCATGCAGCTTCTGCAAAAATCATTTGCAGGAAATCCAAGACGGAAAGCATGTCTTCCTATTAGGCAGTGTCCAGTAAGGACACCTTTAACGGAGCTTATATGCAATCTATTAATAGAAATTAGTTGTTTTGAGCATTTAGCATCAAACAATGGCCAAATTTTCTTCGTAGACTGGCAAGTTGGGGTGCTGGGTCATCTATGGTTAGCTTTCTTCATGGTATCATGCTTTAGCATAAGTTTACAATTAGCTAGAGGTATACCGATGTTAGATTTGCTATCCAACAAAGGTATGATTGTTTTTTGTAAGTTCGTCGGCTTTACAATTTCCTGGAATGTCTCTATGCCCTGGCACCCATATAAGGTGAATGTTAAACTGTTTAGACATCTCCACGATGATCGACAATCTTGGGCTGTTAGTGAGTTAATGGAGACAGAGTCCAATGACTTTATGGCAGCATGACTGTCTGAGAAGATGCGTATATCAGTAGTTGATATCACGTTTTCTTTGACCCAAGAAAGAACTTCTTTTATTGCTAGAAGCTCTGCCTGGAACACGCTACAGTGATTGGGAAGACGAAAAGATAGACAAGGATTTAACCTTTCGGAGTATACGCCTCCACCGACCCCGTCATCGGTTTTAGATCCATCTGACCAAAAGTGACTCATTTTCCTAGGTAGACCTGGAAGGAATGGACACTCGAAAGTTTTTATTAAATTTTGGATGAGAGGTGGTGTAATCGACGTTACCAAGTAGAGATCTGAACGAGTTCAGTATAGTGGAGTGGCCAATATCATTATTGATCCACTGCGAGGAGGCTTTAAGCCGAATGGCTGTGCTAGCGGCTTGCTAAAGATATCTAGCGGTATGAGATGACACAGAACATCAAGTGCAGCGGAGGGAGTTGAGCGGAGAGCTACACCCATGATTAAGCAGGCTGTTCGTTGGACTTTGCTGAGCTTGTTGCGGTTTTAGAAAGGGTAGATAGATCAGTTTAACCAACTGCACTTTATCTAGAAAAATGTGACCAACCTATAATAAGTCCCAACAAAATGACTTAATAAGCAGACCCAAGCAAGACATAGACGGAGTAGTTGCAATACGATTAGACCTGGCTTTTAGGGGAATATGAGCGAAACTGGGAATTTTTTTACAATACTTAGTTTCGTATAGTAACTAGCAGGAAAAAGGGACCGTCTTTCGAAAATGGCTAATATGATAGCCCAATTATTCGGAAAATTATTCTTCAACGGCCTTAAGGAACTATCTGAACAGATGATAAAAAAATTGATCTATTTTCTCAATGCAACGAAGTGACTGTGAGATGAACCCCGACGACTTCTGTAACGGGTTCTTCTTGATCTTAACACTGTAAGCTATAGCAAACTTGAGTTAAATGGGAGCTCATGGATTGCTCATCATATCCCATTCAATCTACAGGCCAAATGAGTTTATGGTATCAAAATGGCACACTCCAGCGCTGATTGGGTCAATAACCAAGACCACTCATTCTACCTTTTCACATATAAATTTATCAGCTTACCAATATTTTTCAAAAATGCTTGTTTCTAAGTTCTAGTTCGGCATTAAGTATAAGCAGCTTTTAATGAAATGTTTTGTTTCGAGATAAATTATGTATCTATGTAAGTTAGATGAATTTAGTGTTTCGGAAATAGTTATTGAATGTGAATTTAGAAAATGGAAAATGTATGTAATGAAAGTGAGTATACCGTTTTATTGAAGTTTCTACAGCGCTGAGAAATATATGTAAGTAAGCAAGAAGAAGTGTTTACAGACGGCGAATATCTTGGGATATTCTTCTGCTGCGATCGTTTCGACTTAAAAAAAAAACAGGGGTGGGAAGAGCATTGCTAGAAGCCTAATCATCCGAGCTTTTCGGTAGGTGCTGGGTAGGTTCCAACAACCCGATATTTCAATGATGAAAATTTGTATCTCAGTTCAATTTAAATTGCAAGAACAACAAAAACAACTTACTTAAACGTTTCTCTACTGAAGTGTTTGAATATATTGCATTCCGGATGTTCCAGCAAACGGAAGGCGATTGAACAATGATGGTTTTCCAAAGGTGAAATGTCGTTATACCTAAAAAAAAAAAAAAAAAAACAATCGTCCAAAATAAAACCCACTCCAAAATCGATGTGATTCCTCAAAGTCTTACCTGAGAGCCAGCTCTGTGCGTGCATTTATTTGATAAATATTATTATAGCCAGGATGATCGAGATCATGACATATGCAGGAGACTAAAAGAATCAAACACTCCAACTCCCCAAGGCGTGATATCAGATTGGCTTGCCGTGTAATTGCATACATCTGTAAATAAAAAAAAAACAACAGTGTGTTAATTTTACATACTTAATTGTGTTAGCATACATGAAAAAGCTTAAGTGCTTTATAGTAAATGTCCTTGCAGTAACATCGGAAACACAGAAAATATCCTTTTTTTTTTTTTTAAAAACACGTTCGACAAAAAAACGAACGACAGGAAAAAAATTGGAGGAAAAACGGTCGACTTAAGTGCTTTCAAAGATTCTTGTTACGTTACCTTCAAACTGTGCTCCTTGTCGGTCGTGTCGTCGTAGTTTCTTTCTTTTCTTCGGTTTGAAGTTATTATCCTTTTGTTATCGTATTTGTGTTCAGAAAACTAATTGCGAATGCAGGTCACATCAGTACACACACATGTTTATACCTATATTTATACATGGATGCACCTGAAGAGGCTGAACTAAAAATATCCTTGCAACAACTGTGCCACTGTGGCATCAGAAGCTGCACTCGTACCTATACGTAACACAAACAACATAACCCAGCGGCTAACAGCTCTTAATGGAAGTAGTCTCCTCAAATTTGTGATGGCAGCATTTCATATTGCTTTTTATGTGTTTTTTTCTTCTCCGGTTTTAGTGCCGAATGAAAGATACTTTAGTTGAATATTCACAATTTAAAAGAAAAAGACAGAGCAATGGCGGAATGTGAAGATAGAACGAGAACAACCAGCAGAAACGAATGTGCGCACTCAAAATGTTGAGGTTTCCAATGAGGAATTTGAATATTTAATGTTTCTACCTTGAAGCAGGTGATGAGAAGGGCGAGAGTCGATGGAGGTAGCGCTGGCGATGGCGTTGGAATGGGCAATGGCGGTAGGTCCTAAATGGTATTTGATTTGAGGGGGTTGCAGTAAAATTAATTCGTATTGAGAGTCTTGTTAATTAGTTTTGCAAAGCTTATAAAAGTTCGTAATTGAAACTCATTGATGGATAATGGTATGGAAGAGGGCAGACTGGCGTTTTAATTGTTGGGCTATGTAGGTAGGTACTTTAACTTAAGACAAATCCGATTAACATTTAAATAGTTCACTCAAAGCAAATCACTCAACTGGCTAACTTGATAAATCAGAGCAAATTAATTCTAAGAATAATGTAAATTGTTGATTGCAATATTGTTAAGGATGAGTTATTTTTCAGGTAAGTACCTACTTAAAAGTTTTGCTTTGCTTTTTAAATGTTTAAGTTTTAACCCGTATAGATTTGTTTTGATTTACTATTTTGGTTAAGAGTGTGTCGAACGAAATTGCGAATTTGTTTAAAAAAACACTGGAGGTCTGGAGGTTGTAGGTATAAGCTTGAGCAAATTGTTCACAGTGTGGATAATATTAACAAAACAAAATATAACAACGACTCATAGGTAACCTTAACCTTGTGGCTTACAACTCTTAGCCAATCGTGTGTGCGTGTTGTACCTACAAAGGAATGAAAGTGACCTAAGATTTTTTGGCAAGTCCGACCGAGTACCATGAGATGACATGACAATAGATTCTCTTGGATTTATCAATTCCTCGCCAGGAGAATGCAACCGGATGGGGTTTCAAATTTCCGATCAAACTAAGAGATAGTAGGTATACAGGGTGATTGGCATAAGGTGTGACAAAAAGCTAGGGCGTGTAGGTTGGACTTAGACAAGAAAAAAATCGTATGGGAGGGGGGGTCTATTTCCCCCCGTTTAGGCGGGAGGGGCAATTTAAGAAAAAAATCACTTAAAACAGAAAAAAAATTATTAGAAAATAACGGTGATACCTACAGAGTAATGCTATGGCATTTTGAAAAGCCAGAAATACATTCTTTAATCTTGTTTTTAAATAAAGTTGTTCGAGTGAATAGTTTTTAAAAAATTATTTTCAAAATCAAAATTTTGAAAAAAAAATGAAAAATTTTTTTTTTAAACAATTTTTTTTCAAAATTTTACGTAATTAAGTATTATTTTTTTATTCAATATTCAATGCTCATATTAATTTTTGATCAAACACAAAAAACCGGATGTCAAAATGTTTTGTAGTTTTTGAGAAAATCAAAGATAAGGAAAACTACTTTTGTTCTAAGAAAAGCCTTTTATTTTAGTTTTTATACGTTTTTGGATTCTTAGGTGAATTTACGATTGAAAGGATTAACTTTCTTTTTACTATTTTTTTAATTATCGTCTTATAAACATACAATAATGTGACAAAGTACTGGATTAACCATATTTCACACATTTTTTCATTGAGAACACCTGCGTGAGAGCATTGGTTTAAAATTGACCTGCCACTTTTTTATTATGGTGGGGTCGGCTTGGCGTAGGTGCATTTACGAAAGAAAGGATTATCTTTTTTTTAAAATTTTTTTATTATCAGTCTTATAAGCATACAATAAAATGACAAAGTACTGGATTAACACATTTTTTCATTGAGAACACCTGCGTGAGAGCATTGGATTAATATTAACCTGCGAATGTTTTTCAAATAATTTTTTGTAATAAGCTTTAGTTAAAAAATTGTTAAAAATTTAAATAAACAATAATTATGTATTTTATCTAAATATGCATGTATTTCTTATTTTAATTGATTTCAAGATTCAGGAACATTCTTGTTCTTATTTCGCAATTGCACTTTTCTGTCACTAGTTAGGGCGTGTAACGTTGCATTACTTAAAAAACATTCGCAGGTCAATATTAATCCAATGCTCTCAGGCAGGTGTTCTCAATGAAAAAAATGTGTGAAATATGGTTAATCCAGTACTTTGTCATATTATTGTATGTTTATAAGAGGATAATTAAAAAAATAGTAAAAAGAAAGTTAATCCTTTCAATCGTAAATTCACCTAAGAATCCAAAAACGTATAAAAACTAAAATAAAAGGCTTTTCTTAGAACAAAAGTAGTTTTTCTTATTTTTGATTTTCTCAAAAACTACAAAACATTTTGACATCCGGTTTTTTATGTTTGATCGAAAATTAATATGAGAATTGAATATTGAATAAAAAAATAATACATAATTACGTACAATTTTGAAAAAAATTTGTTTAAAAAAAAATTTTTTCATTTTTTTTTCAAAATTTTGATTTTAAAAATTAATTTTTCAAAAACTATTCACTCGAACAACTTTATTTGAAAACAAAATTAAAGAATGTATTTCTGGCTTTTCAAAATGCCATAGCATTACTCTGTAGGTATCACCGTTATTTTCTAATAATTTTTTTTCTGTTTTAAGTGATTTTTTTCTTAAATTGCCCCTCCCGCCTAAACGGGGGGAAATAGACCCCCCCCTCCCATACGATTTTTTTCTTGTCTAAGTCCAACCTACACGCCCTAGCTTTTTGTCACACCTTATGCCAATCACCCTGTATAAAGCATTGTTTAAAAAAATCAGTGGACTTATGGGAATGGACGAATTGTCATATGACCTGTGTGTAGCGGAATCTGGAAGTCTGATTTTCGACCACTTTAACGAACAGCTGTGGCCCACATAATCGACAATTACAATTTGCAAGCTTTGCTCAGGCGTAATTCTTTTCATGGTGAAATGACAAAATTATGTTCACAAATCTCCCAATTTAGAATCTCTAATGTAAATTTCTTTTACAAAAATCTATTTCTGTGTGAAGATTTGTATACCTCGTCAAATTTTGCGTTCCATTTGTTCCAGAAAAATCATTGACAGGGATTAAAATTTTCAAATCCTTATTTGGAGAAAGATTTATAAATATCTACGTATCTACATAAAAAACGTCCTTTCACACACACCAAACGAACAAATTTCGATCCGGGTTCGAGATCCCTATAGTGTGTAAAGGAAATCGAAATAAAATAGTGTTGTTCCCAAATTGAAATCAAGCAGCCTCTTCAATCTTTTTTTTGCAAAATTGTAGTTTTTTTAAGACTGAGTACCATTCTCATTAGACTCATTCTTTTAATTGCAAAAAAAAAAGAACGCGAATTTCATTCCTTTTTAGACATTGTTCTTCGTCTCTCTTTTATACAAAAAATCTAAAAAATTCTCCTACAAAAGTTAAGAGCTCTAAAACAAGAATATCTACCATCTAATTATTTGAATAATTATGTATTTTTTGCCAAAAAGTATATTTAACATTTATTTTATATATAATGTACAGGTATTATACTTAATGGAACTAATATACACTTAAAAATGTACACCCATGTTCTGTATTGCGAGCGAAAATGAATGGAAAAAGAATTTCAATTTCACCTTAAATGAAGCAGTTCTGCATTCCGAGTGAATTCAATTTTTTTTTTTTTTCATTTTCGAAATGTCAAAATGAGCTGAAAGACAATTTGCATTATTTATTCCAACATTGTTTCTTTAAAATATCTTCTGAAATAGATTCACTCTATCACTATTATTTATATAAAAATTGATAGAAGGAAGGAAAATCAAGAAGAGAGAATTCGTAGAAAAGTTTTACGTGGTAGAGCCGTAAAGCTAAAATTTAAGATCTTCGAGAAACAGTGAAAGTTTAAATTGGGAATGAATCAACATAGACATGTTTGAATTGTTTGTAGTTTCAAAAGAAGCTTCAGACTAAACGACGAAGCATTTATTTACATTTTGCAAGAAATAAATCCCTTAATAAAATCGACTTCAATTCACACAATAACACATAAACTTCTTCCTTAACTTCTTTCATAAATTGCAACAAAACTTTTTCTTGTCGTGAGTTCTATTGTGTTTTAACCTGTAAGCAACAAATTATTTTATCAAAATCAAGGCAAAATGTCAGAGCTTTATTTATATGTTTGTCAATTGTCGCGCAACTGTAAGGTTTCACCAAACGAATTTCCATCTTCGAAAATTCAATTCACATTCGGAATGAACAAATCACAAGTAATTTTATGTGGAATACAGAACTTCAAAATTCAATTTTGTTTTCGAATTCACGATAAGTGAAATGCAGAATTAGGGTGCTAATTTCAATGTTTGCGAAGAATTGAATTTTCAAAGAAAAATTTTAATTTTTTTTTTAAATTTAAGAAAATATTTAAGTACTCGAAAATTTTGATTTGTATTTTAATTTATCTTTTGAAGAAGGCTTAGCTTTTGTATTAAAAGTTATTTATTTTTGGTCTTTTAATAAAATAATTAATAAATTTTGTGGTCAATAAAGGAACTTTAAATTTGAAAAATATTTAACTCTAGACCACAAATTTGGTTCCAATCTTTTAAGTGGTAAATTTAAAAGTTATTTTACAACTAAGTATGGCGTTCGGAAAAAATGCAACTGAAATATTATTTTGAAACGAAAATGCTAGAAAAAATAGAATGCACGACTGGGTCGCACGAACTAGCTACTATGTAATAGACTAGGAATTTTAAAAACGAATGTTGTTAGAGAAAACTGTTCATAAGGGTAAAATGAATTTTTTAAATTCTTTTCGTAGTAAGAGATAAAAACAAAATTTTTAAGACATTTTTAAGAAAAAAATTTGGTACGCCAATTATTACAAATGAGTACAAAATGAAGTACAAATGAGAATTAAAATTCCAAGAAAAATACGAAGCCGTTTTTGAGATATCGAATTTTCCAAAAAAACTGATTTTTTTCCAAAAAATTGAAAAAAAAACTTTTTTAAAGCTTCTTTATAAAAAATTTCATTAAAATCCGTTATGCCGATAATGAGAAATTCAAAATTCGAAAAAATCGTTCTGTGGTAGGTACAGTCAGTAATATCTTGTTTTCATTTTTTTTTTATTAAAAAAGAAAAAAAATTTAAATTCTTGGAACCGTTTTCGAGAAAAATACGATTTACGAAAACAATTTTTTAACATTTGTATAGAGGGTACTGTTATGTTTAGGTAAAATAATTTTTTTCTCATATTTTGTAGATTAAGAAAAATTTTGATTTTTTTTTTTTTAAACCCAAAAAATTTTTTTATTTTTGGTCATAAAAAAAAGAGAAAAAAACATCCGGGGAGAAAAAATTAAAACCCATATCTACCAAGTTTGAAGAAAATCGGCCGAGCCGTTTAGGCTGTAGTCTAACAGACAGACAGATAGAATTGCGAGACCCACTTTTTTAGTCTTCTCTACCATCATAATGTCAACTTTAATCAAAATCTCGAGTTCGATTTTTTTTACGAATGCATAACTTGCCTTATAGTGCCTATAAGTCGCAAGTAAAAATCTTTCTTATAAAAATTTCAACAACCAAATAGTCTAAGGAAGTCCAAGTGGTTACTTATAAGGAGGAGTTCTTGCACTGCGGCATCACTCACACACCTCTGTTGGGAGAGAAGCCGCAGTCATTATAATTTATATTTTGTTAATTATTGATGTGTAAACATCTTTCCCGGCGGTAGAGTGAATCGAAAACGTGTGTAAAACTTATACGTCCCGTGTAACCCGTTACGGTTACACGTTACGGTTACACGTTCCGTGTAGCAATCTACCTTACCGACGATTGCATTTAACACCATGTTTACATTGTTAATATTTCGTACTTACGACATCGTGTTTACATTGGAGACTTTGAGTACTGAAATCTCGATTTTATTACTTTCCATTGCTGGCTAGAACTTAATTCAATCCCTCAACATTTCTTCACCTCTCGACCAATTAGGCCTATTCTGCCACATTTGTTATTCTGCTATAGATTTTCTGTTATGAATCATAAAAGATTTCCACCTTAAAAGATCTATTATGATTGGTATTCAGAGGTTCGAACTTTTATAAAAGTCTCTTGGGCTAGTCGCGCACTGGCAACTGTGATCGAAATCAAATAGTTTAATCACCAGTTGAAAGAGAACCGCGCACTTGCAACTCTTTACTCACGCTCACACTCTTTTCTCTCTTGCGCTTATGGAAAACAGCTCAACTATTACGAATTAATTTTTAGACAATCGTTTAGTTTGTGTCAAAACACAAACTTTTTAGTTGCTCGAATCGAGTTGCTTTAAGTGCGCAGTGTCCCATATAAGCCCATATGTTTCATTTTAGCAACTAAACAGTTGCGAAACTAAAAATTGAATGTGCGCGCCTGGCCTTATGCTACTTCGAAAACGAGATCTGTTATAAAACTGAACTAAATCTGTTATCATAATCAGCTGTGATTATGTAAAATATTTCATCCGACATAATTTAAATGGATGACGAACAAAAAAGTAAACTCTTAGGCTAGGCGCGCACATTCAATTTTTAGTTTCGAAGCTGCTTGGTTCGAGCATTAAAAAAGTTTGTGTTTTGACACAAACTAAACGATTGCGCGCACATTCAATTTTTAATTGCACAACTGTTTGGTTGCTTATAGAAAACAGATGAACTATTTAGTTGAACGTTTGCGCAGGTGCATATAATTATATGTTACACAGAATAGCGAACTCATTTTAGGCAATCGCTTAGTTTGTATCAAAACACAAACTTTTAGTTGCTCGAACCAAGCAGTTGCGAAACTAAAAATTGAATGTGCGCGCCTAGAATAAGGCTATTTTGTGTAACATAAATGCCCATACAAAAGCGAAGTACTTTGTCGATTAGGTTGACCTTTGTGGCGTGTGTGAGGGCTATATATCTAAAGTCACAAACTAGTACGATTGCATTGTATGTTTATTGGGTACGTTCGATAACAAAAATTCGGCACTCGGACGAACGTTGATCTTTACACATCTTAACCGTGAGTCCTGGCACTCACACTTTTTTTTTTTTACAATATTTTTTTGTAAGCAAATATTAATAATTGTTTTTGTTTATAACAAACTGTTTATAACAAAACGAAAAATTGAGTTTTAAAAAAGCGCGGCATTTCTCACACCAATACCCTATTTACTAAAATCGTGATGATTAATAATAGGGCCCATACATGACACAGGCACGTCGCTACAGACCATTATATTTTGTTATTATATATGTAAATATCTGCGCAGACCGCCTGTATCGTGTGTATCCATGTCGACTGTTTGCAGCGACCGTGCGTCTGCGTGAATTCAATTTTTTTGGAATTTTTCTTGGTCTGCAACAACATGTCTGTGTCGTGTATGGAGTATTTTGCGCAGAAGATGAATTACAATAATAAAATAAAATAAAAATAAAATAAATAAAACGATATAAACTAATTTCTGTGCAATAGATTGTCTGCACGGTGTGTGGCGAAGGCATGTTTGCACAGACTTAAGATGTGCAGCGACATGTCTGTGTCGTGTATGGGCCCTATAAGACTGAAGATGTTTTTAAGATGTACTTTAAAATTTTTTCCAAAGAAAACCCTGTCCTCGAACCTTAATCTTGTGGTTTTCAACATTTTGAAATCCAATATAGTATTTTTTTGGGAAGAGAATATCACTGTTGAGACATGTATGAAAATAGCATATAAGTCAATAACATGAAACGCCTTGATGGTGCAGCTAAAAAATATGTTATTAAAAGAGCAACCATTTTGTCTTGAACTTGAAACCAGAACCAATTTCATGATTAGCTTAAAAGATGCCAATTAGAGTTCTACCCAAAGCAGTACTGCTCCAGTATGCACCATGTACTAATATAAAACCTTGTAAGGAGGTTAGTCTTTTAATATACCTATACGTCGAAAGAAATTAAAACTTTCAGATAAATGCAAGCTGGCTACAACGTGTCATGCCTCGTTTGCACTCATTATGAATTCTACAAATTAACTTTGCCTCCGACCTTGTTAACAACGTACTTGGATGAAACTGGAATAAGCACTGTGCTTGATTCTCGGAAAGAAAGTTTCAAACTATTTCCTTTACTTTTGAAAAAGTTATTTTATGCAAAAACATTATTATTTAATGCTCATCTCCAGCTTTTAGGATAAGTATTATGTATGAATTTGAAAGTATACATTCATAAAGGTGCTCTTGGGTATAGAAGTAGATGTTGCAGGAAGGGAAGATAATAGTTCTGTTTAGTGACGCTGTTCCGAACAGTTTAGAGCAGTTTGGAACAGAAAAGTACACCTTTTTGCTGTTCAATGAGAAATTTTCTGTTCTAAACTATTGTGATTTGCTGTTCAATGAGTCTGGAACAGTTTGGAACAGCTTAGAACAAGATTTCTTGCCCTCGCTTTTTAGTTAGAGAAAGGTAGAACAGATAACTGACTGTTCAAACTTGTCTGACATTTCTCATGGAAACTGTTCTACTCTGCTCTGTTCTACTCTATTCTGCTCTGTTCGATTCTGAACTTTTATTCACTGAACGAAACTAATTATTGTAAGTCTTTGTTGAAGCTGGTCCGACAAATGTGGAAAATCTAAAAGCATCGATACTACCTTCATTCGCAGGTGCTTTGTACATAAAATGCTAGAAGAAGACGTATACCATTTTCAAGCACAATGTAGGTGCGGCAATTTTATGAGGTCGTCAGTCTTTTCAAATAGCTTGAAGAATTTTAATTTACCTTTGTTGTAAGGAGCAGTAGTTGAATATTTTGAAAAATTTGACATTTTTGGAAACTGGTTTAATATCTGTTGAGTATAATATAATTTACTCGTAGTTTGAGTTTAAGCTAAAGCTGGTTTTCGAAAGTAAATCTTACTGTCCCGAGGAGCTGGGGCTTTCAGTAGAGCTAGTGAGTTGGTGTGTTTCTCAGCATTTTTCATGGCTATTTTGATAATCAGAGCATCAGCATTATTTTTGGCTTGCTTTTTGCTTTTTATTCCGACCTTTTTTACCAGACAGGGTTAATATATGTATGTAGCTACTACCAACGCTACGTGTAAACTATTGCTGAATCCAGATAATTTATAGAAAACAAACAATAAATTGACCAGCATCACCACTTGCTCGATGACAAATCAGATTTGGCCACTACTGGACCTCAAGAGCTCTAAGAGTTTGAAATCTTTAAGTAGATGGCACATTGGCATGATAATATGTGTCATTACAGGGCACTGTCTAAAAGGCAAGCACGCAGCAGCAGTTGGTGTTTATTGAAACGATTTTTGCAAAATCTGCATGAGCCTGCTATATTTCAAAGACTAAGGCTAGGCGCGCACATTAAATTTTTAGTTCCGCAACTGTTTAGTTGCTAAAATGAAACATATGGGCTCATATGAGACACCGCGCACTTAGAGCAACTCGATTCGAGCAACTAAAAAGTTTGAGTTTTGACACAAACTAAACAATTGCCTTCGCAACAGTTGAGCTGTTTTCAATAAGCGCAAGAGAGAAAAGAGTGTGAGCGTGAGTAAAGAGTTGCTAGTGCACGGTTCTCTTTCAACTGGTGATTAAACTATTTGATTTCGATCACAGTTGCCAGTGCGCGACTAGCCTAAGACTCCATTTGGGAGATTGTACTTCAACGATCTCACAGATCTGGCAAATACAGATGTAGCTAGTCCAAGGGGACCCAAGTGTGCTGAGGTGTCACAATTAGCAAACTTATAATCTTAGTGTATTCCAGTAAATCTAATTATACAGGGCGCCCCTTAACTCGTGCATAATATTTTAGGATTCTTGGATGTATTTGTTTTACAGTAAGGGCCTATCTCCAATTTTTATATCATATATCGGGGATTTAAAAAAAAGGCTTACTTAGGTGTACCTTGACCAAAGTTAACAGTAATTGCTCAAAGGTTTTTTGCATACCTTTAATATGTCTGAGACACAGCGTGAGCATTAGGAAAAAGGGAGGGGTTAGAAAGGAGGTGTCGGTGTACATTGGTTTTGAATTCTTGAACATTGCAATGACTGGGAAAGACAGACCGTGGTAAGGAATTCCACATTCGCGTAGTACGGCTAAAAAACGAATCTCTGTACTTCACAGTACGACCGACGTTGGGCTCGAGGGTAAATTGATGGGCATTCCTAGAAGTGCGAGTATTACAGTTGAATTGTTTAAGGGGAGGAATGCAACTGGCTATTTCACTAGAGCAAAGTCCGTTAAAATAACGGTAAAAAAGGGTGAGGCAAGAAACATTACGACGATGTTGGAGTGACGTAAATGAGCCAATGATGTTGTTGTCACCAATCATTTTAAAAGCTCTTCTTTGAATACTGTCCAAGAGACTTAAGTAAGTTATTGGAGCACCAGCCCATAGATGTAATTGCGTCCAAGCAAATTTGATATCTTGAGATATCCAGTTTCTAGCATGTTCAATTTTTTCCCTGTCCATTCTAATTGTTTAAGGGTCGATTTTCTCTAGAAAATGCGTAATAAACACAACGTTTTACTATTTTTTTTTGAATGAACGTAACAATAATAAAAATAAAACTCAATGACAAGTTTGCGGAAAAACCCATAGATTTTATGATACTTGAGGAAAACATGGAACTATTTCATGGCCATTAACTGACCAAGTGGTAATCGCTAATCATGCCAAATTTCAGCCACTAACAATTTTTGTATGTATATTCTTGGTGGACTTTATCTTTGGTCCTCTCAAACCCGTAAAATTCGTCAGTTTGGTGCGTGTTGCAAACATTCATTTGATTTTTGTTCATGATGAATTTATTTTTTTTTTAAGAAAAACCACCAGTGAAGCTCAGAGATATCGCTCGGCGTACAGTTAATGAGACTGACGGGAGAGCGCAATCTTTTATAACTCCGGAACAATGGATAGAAACGAAATCGCCAAGGTAAATTGAAACGTGTTAGCAATCAGACGGCCAAATGCGGCAATTCGAAATGAACTTTTAGGCTCTGTATGGTGCCTTGGTTGACCTAGAAACAATGAGCTCTAAGTCAAAAACCACAACAAATGATTGTCAAAACAATTAATTCCAATTTATTTACTGACAATTAATGATTGCTTCCAGTTTTTGCAATCAATTCTACCATCTTCAACGAAAACTTTGACGAACTGACTGACAGGTATAACGTTACAGTCTAAGGCACTGAATATAAGAACCATTAAACATTTACATAGTACAAATTCCCGCAAGCTGAAATAGCTTTTCTAAATAATGAAATTAATAAACTGTTTTGCCCTTTAGCTTTTCAACGAGACTTTTAATGAATTCCTGGAAAACCGCAATTGAAGCCACTTGTATGCTTAATTTATATCAGAATTATAATGGCTTCTCCATAATAAATTGGGGATTAAAAGACATTTTTTTGGAAAATACCCTTGATACACAAATCTGCTACAAAATTATGGTTATTCATGCAGCACAGAAACCAATTCATTACAAGCAGGTTTGATGTTAATTCTTAATTATAATTGAAGAGCTTGCAATTGCAAAAATGTATCACGATTAATTGTAATGGAAAACCTATATACATATATGAAGGTATTAGAGCTTTTCTATTCATATACAGAAGCACTCATCACAAGCCCTTCACATCAGCAAGGCACTTTAAAGATTTCTTAAAATTAGCTCAAGTCACTGAAAATAGCTACAGCCACCATTGTTGGCATCAAAAGTGATCCAAAAATATCCCTCGCCACAAGGTCAAGAGTACCTATCTATGTAGGTCCTTATTTCTATTTGCAGAACGTTCTTAAATACATGTGCTTAGAAAATGCACTTCAAGACAAAATGTTAAAATGTTCACAGCACGACAAAACGAAGGAAAAAAAAAATAACGCAAATGCAAGTGCTAAAAATAAATGAAAATTGTTTCAATATCCTTCGGTCCTTAAGTGATGCGGGGATTTTAAGCTTTTTTTTCTCAGTTTTCAACACTGTGGTTCTTTTAGTTTTCAAAAATATACGAATCCCTATATGTCATAAATGTGTGTGACTATTGCAGCAGGAGGGAGAAGAAAAGGAATATCATATGCTCTCATTGAAATTGTATTATTTTCTCTTTTCTAGCACAACAATGGTATCCTTAAATGCATTGCATTTTGTTTTTCTGTTCAATGTACTGTGCAGTGTGCACAGCTATCGATTGGACATGGATAAAAGGAAGGACACTGTATACCTACATGGTCCAGAATGCAATATGTTACCCATTACTGGCCAAGGGAGCTAGGGACGTGCAGCACTTAAAATGGCACAGGACCTTTTATCGTTCTAATTCTAAGCTTATACGTATATACATAAATGTTTAAGGACTTTTAAGTTGATTCCCAAATGACAAATTTTCTTTTTAGATAGAAGTGTGTTCAACTTTCTTTTAAGTGCGAATATAAAAATAAATACATTTACGAGTATGTATGTATACGAACACAGCCCCACAAAGATTTGGAAAAATACAACAAAACAAAAAATAGGACAAAATAGACAAAGCAAAGGAGAACTTTTTGTGAATAGAATCATCTACCGAACGAATAAACGGATAAATAAAGTTTACGTTGATAGCTCCTGCATGAAAAGATACTCGTGCAAGGACATTGTATCTCTTGATGCTTATCCTAGTGTGTATTGTGCATGTACTAGGTGAGTTTGTTGACAGAATGTCCTTGTGACATATTTTGTGTTCTTGGCTTCGATTTTTTGTACAACATAGCAAGCAAAGCTTTGTTTTTTTTTTTTAAATCAGATTGTTAAAAAAGTGGGGGAAGGTAAGAGGAGCGCCCGGAAAATATACCTATTCATCGAATGACGTTTTTTTAAATCATTGATTTTTATTATACACTGACTATTAATATACAGTAAATGATTGAAAGTTTAATGATTCAGGTAATTCTTGGAAAGAGTCCTAAGAACCTTCCACTAGCAATAAAATTTATCCTATAGATTCCATAGTTGCATTTTTTCCAAGCGTGAGATTTAGTTCAGTTCGAAGTAAGAAATAATGAGCTAAGCTCCAATTTCAAAAAGGATCTAATTTGACGCACCCAATCCAATTCCCTAAAACATAGGTATGTCTATAATGTTTCAATTTGAAAAAGATTATTAAAAAATTCGCCAGTGGAAGAGGGCTCTGAACCTGCAAGGTTTTTTTCGCTATTTTCAATAAGAATTCGATTCATTTTAGAGCTTGAATATTAACGAGTTTTTTATAAAAAATAAAATGCACGACTGAGTCGCACGAACTTGCTCCTATGTAATAGACTAAGAATTTCAAAAATGAATGTTATTAGAGAAAAACTGTTCATAAGCATAAAAATTAATTTTTTAAACGACTAAAACAACTTCTTTAGTAGTTGGAGGTAAAAATAAAATGCCATGTGATTCAAGAAAATATAGGTTCATGCAAGAACAAAAATTATAAGTTTCTTAAAAAATAAGTTTTTATTATACCAAATTTTTAAAACTTTTTAAGAAAAAATTTTGGTACGCCAATTTAAAGTTTTTATTATTGTTTGAATAAAAATTAAATTTACAAAAAAAATATTGAGCCGTTTTCGAGATATTGAATTTTCAAAAAAAAAAACGATTTTTTTTCAAAATTCAAAAAAAAAATCGTAAAGTTTTGAAATACAATGTTTTTTAAACTTTTTAGAAGCTTCTCTCTAAAAAATTCATTAAAATCCGTTATGCCGATAATGAGAAATTCAAAATTTAAAAAAAATCGCTCTATGGTAGGTACAGTCAGTAATATCTTGTTTTCAAAATTTTTTGTATTTATAGATCTTAAAAATTAATTGAAAGAAAAAAAATTTAAGCAAAATTCTCGGAACCCTTTTCGAGAAAAATACGATTTTCGAAAACCATTTTTTAACATTTGTATAATGGGTAGTTTTTGGGGAGCTTTAGCAAAAAAATATGATCAAAATCGGTGGTACCGTTTTTAAGAAAATCAAAAACAAAAAAATGGTTCTTTGGTGGGTACCCTCAATAGGAACATTTTTTTTCAACCATTACATATATGTATAGATATCTTTAACTAAAAGAAATTTTTTTGTATTTTTATTTTTTAAATCTGTCGAACAGTTTTTGAGAAAAAAAAATATTTATTAAATTTCGAAAAAAAATCGTATGGTACCGTTATTTTTGGTCTTAAAAAAAAGAAAAAAACCTGTGGGAGATAAAATTTAAAAATGATATCTAGCCGTTTAGGCTGTAGTCGAACCAACAAACTGATAGGCAGAATTGCGAGATCCACTTTTTTAGTCTTCGCTATCATCGTAATGTTAACTTTGATCAAAATCTCGAGTTCGATTTTTTTTCCAAATGCAGAACTTGCCCTATAGTACCTACCTATATCGCAAGTAAAAATGAATCGAACAGAACAAAAATTTGCTAGTTTTCGTTTTTCAATAAATTATTTTTGTGTTATTTAATCGTTTTTTATTTAACTTCTTTCAAGGCAAGTCCAAAAGATAAAAACAATATTGTTTTTAGCATTAAATCTCCGCTTAATGGAATTTTTAAATCCGCTTAAGTGAATTCTTTTTTCACTTAGGTATCCGATCTCCGCTTAAGTGAAATTATTTTAAGCGGGATTCGCTTAAGTGAAAAACCCGCTTAAGTGAAAGAAAGACTGTGACATTTTGCCGTTTCTCTTAAGCGGGTTTTAATGTATTTAAAAAATCACAATGTTATTTCCATGGTCGAAATAGAATTTTTGTTTTTTTATTCTTTATTTCTCCATGCGGTGAGTTAAAGGCGGAGCAAAAGCAAGAATACTTATTCGATTATTAAATGCCTACTTCTTTCGCATGCTCGCCTGGTGATACACTTTTTAACTATACGACATTTTGCTTAAATTTGTTGCTTTTTTCCGAGGGTGTTGTATGACGTCTTAGAAATAAAATCTTATTAGTTAACAGGCGAGCATGCGAATGTAGCAGAGTTCTTATGTGTTTGTTTTATTTTTGAATTTCGCAATGTTCCCCCTTCCTACTCTGCTCAATAAGGCATTATTCTAACATTAAATAAAATGCACGACTGGATCGCACGAACTTGCTCTTATGTAAAAGTACTTTGGAATTTAAGATACATTTTATAAATATAAAACATGGATTTAATGAGATAATAATGTTCAAATGCATAAAATTGCCGTCTGGTTTCCGGAAAAGTATGAATTTATGCAAATAAACCTTAAAAAATCGTTTTATTATTGAATAAATTTTTTATATAAGAAATTTCTCTAAAATTTTTCAAGAAAAAAATGTGGGATGCGAATTTTAAGTATTTAATAATATTGGTTTTAGGAAATAATTTCAAAAAATAATCGTTCATAGGTTTTGAAGATATTGATTTAATTTTTTTTTTTTTTTTAAAAACCCAATAAATATTTTTTCGAATATTTTTATATACAATATTATTTTAAACTTAAGGGGACTCCTGCTAAAAATTTTGGGTTAAAATCCTTAGAGCCGTTAATGAGAAAGTCGAAAATCAAAAAAACGGGTCTATGGCAGGTACCCCTAATAACATTTAGCCCCAAAATTTTTTTTGACCAAAATGTAGTCCATGTCCATAATATCACACTTAATTTTTTTTATCAAAATCGTTAGAGCCGTTTTCGAGATAAATAAGATTTTGCATTACGGGTGTATGGGGGGTACCCTTAGTTTTGGAGCTAAAAAAAAAATTTCAATTTTTCCTCTAGGGAATCACCGAAGACCCTTTACTACCGAGATTGAAAGAAATAGGTGCAAGGGTTTAGGCTGTAGTGAGAGGTACAGACATACAGACACACTGAAACATGTTTTTTGTGTACTAAATTTTCCTTAAAATTTTTATAAAAAAAATTGATATGCAAATTGTTAGTATTTAATAAAATACATTTTAAAACGTAATTTAAAAATTTAATCGTGTATCGGTTTTCAAGATATTGAATTTTCAAAAAAAAAATTGTATTATTTTTTTAAAAATCCAAAAACTATTTTTTCGAAAAAATTTTTAGTTTATATTTTTTCAAATGCAAAGCAGCTCCTGCATAAAAATTTTGGTTAAAATCGTTAGAGCCGTTGGTGAGAAATTCGAAAATCAATAAAACCGTTCTATGACAGGTACCCCTTATAACATTTCCCCCCAAATTTTTTTTTTCACCAAAATATAGTCCATGTCCATAGTATCACACTTAATTTTTTTTATCAAAATCGTTAGAGCCGTTTTTGAGATAAATAAGATTTTGCATTACGGGTGTATGGGGGGTACCCTTAGTTTTGGAGCTAAAAAAAAAATTTCAAATTTTCCTCTAGGGAATCACCGAAGACCCTTAACTACCGAGATTGAAAGAAATAGGTCCAAGGGTTTAGGCTGTAGTGAGAGGTACAGACATACAGACACACTGAAACATGTTTTTTGTGTACTAAATTTTCCTTAAAATTTTTATAAAAAAAATTGATATGCAAATTGTTAGTATTTAATAAAATACATTTTAAAACGTAATTTAAAAATTTAATCGTGTATCGGTTTTCAAGATATTGAATTTTCAAAAAAAAAATTGTATTATTTTTTTAAAAATCCAAAAACTATTTTTTCGAAAAAATTTTTAGTTTGTATTTTTTCAAATGCAAAGCAGCTCCTGCATAAAAATTTTGGTTAAAATCGTTAGAGCCGTTGGTGAGAAATTCGAAAATCAAAAAAACCGTTCTATGACAGGTACCCCTTATAACATTTCCCCCCAAATTTTTTTTTTCACCAAAATATAGTCCATGTCCATAGTATCACACTTAATTTTTTTTATCAAAATCGTTAGAGCCTTTTTTGAGATAAATAAGATTTTGCATTACGGGTGTATGGGGGGTACCCTTAGTTTTGGAGCTAAAAAAAAAATTTCAATTTTTCCTCTAGGGAATCACCGAAGACCCTTAACTACCGAGTTTGAAGAAAATACGTCAGGTAGTTTAGGCTGTAGCTCGAGGTACAGACATACAGACATACAGACATACAGACATACAGACAGACAGACGGAATTGTCAGACCCACTTTTTTCGTCTTCGCTATCATCGTAATGTCAACTTTGATCAAAATCTCGAGTTCGATTTTTTTTCCAAATGCAGAACTTGCCCTATAGTACCTATATCGCAAGTAAAAAAGTGAGATACCTCTGAAGCAACAAAACTTATTAAGAAAAAATCAATACAATACACACTCAGTTTGAGTGAGCAATCACTGTATTGTGCATGCGCATGCATGAGTGGGTTAAAGAGTCACATAACATGATGCAGAAAAGTATGGAAACGAAAGAACAATAAACACTAACATTTCTTAAATTTCTTTCTCCATGATCAGCCAAAAATAAAACCAATTCGTACACAGTCAACACCAATACTACTCAGCTAGCATGAGTGCGGAATGATAGGAAACGAAAAAACGATGTATGTAGTTGAAAAAGAAAAGGTCGTACATTTTGTCTTTCTTTCACATGTTCACTTCAATGTTTTTACTTGCGACTTATAGGTACTATAAGGCAAGTTATGCATTCGGAAAAAAAATCGAACTCGAGATTTTGATCAAAGTTGACATTAGGCGTTTTTCTTTTTTAGTTCAGAACAGAGCCTGAGTTGTCAAAAAATAAATTGTGTTTCTTTTTTAGTTCAGAGCGTTCAGAGCTTCGTAAATGTGTTTCTTTTTTCGTTCTGAGCATGTTCTGAGCGTGTTCAGAGTGCGCTCTATAAGCTCAGAATAAAATAACTGAGCAGATAGAGTACAATGCTTAACACAGGCATTTGACAGATGGAAATGTAAAAAAAAAATGGCGACAGCTAAGTGTTCAGGTGTGTTTCAAAAAATACTCAGAGCGCTCAGAGCACGCTTGGTTCAGAGGATGTTCGGAACATGCTCGACATGCTCGGACTCTGTTCGGAGCTCTATACTGAACTAAAAAAGAAAAACGCCTATTACGATGATAGCGAAGACTAAAAAAGTGGGTCTCGCAATTCTGTCTGTCTGTCTGTCTGTCCGTTCGATTGCAGCTAAACGGCTCAGCCGATTTTCTTCAAACTTGGTAGATATGGGTTTTAATTTTTTCCCCCCGGATGTTTTTTAATTTGATTTTTTAAGACCAAAAATAACGGTACCTGCCATACGAATTTTTTTCGAAATTTTATAAACATTTTTTTTTTCTCAAAAACTGTTCCACAGATTTTAAAAACAAAAACACAAAAAAATTTCGTTTAATTAAAGCTAGGTAATAGTTGAAAAATTTTTTCAGAAAAATGGTTATTGAGGGTACCCCCCATGGAACCATTTTTTTTGTTTTTGATTTTCTCAAAAATGGTACAACCGATTTTGATAATTTTTTTTTTGCTAAGGCTCCCCAAAAACCTGAATAGAATTGTGTACTCAAGTTTTCAAAAAAAAATTTTTTGGAGTTTTAAAAAAAACTTCAAAATTTTTTTTTCAAAACTCAATATTTTTTTTTTAAATCTTAATAAATAAAAGTTTCTCAATATAATCTATAAGATGTGAGGAAAAAAATTTTATTTTACCTAAAAATAAAGGTACCTACCATACAAATGCTAAAAAATTAAAAAAAAATTGTTTTCAAAAATCGTATTTTTCTCAAAAACGGTTCCGAGAATTTTGATAAATTTTTTTTACTTTCAATTAATTTTTACGATCTTTAATTTAATAAAAAAAAATTTTATTTTACCTAAAAATAAAGGTACCTACCATACAAATGCTAAAAAATTAAAAAAAAATTGTTTTCAAAAATCGTATTTTTCTCAAAAACGGTTCCGAGAATTTTGATAAATTTTTTTTACTTTCAATTAATTTTTACGATCTTTAATTTAATAAAAAAAAATTGAAATTAAGATATTACAGCTTGTACCTACCATAGAACCATTTTTTCGAATTTTGAACTTCTCATTATCCACATAACGGATCTTAATAAAATTTTTTATAGAGAAGCTTCTAAATACATAGTCTAAAACACATTGCATTTCAAAACTTTAAAATAAATAATTTTTGAATTTTTGAAAAAAAAAAAATCTATTTTTTCTTTGAAAATTCGATATCTCAGAAACGGCTCAATATTTTTGTTTTTTTTAAATTTTATTTTTATTCGAACAATAATAAAAACTTTAAATTGGCGTAGGGTAGGTGCACCAGTATCCGGCCAGTCACTAGTATCCGGCCACTTTCGATTTAATGGTTAAAAATAAGAAAAATGTACATAGTTTGCATGAGCAAATGCATTTTTAAGATAGCTTCAGGTCTATCTAATGTTTTGGTAAAGTTTGACCGATCTACACATCGTTAATCTGTGTCAAAAAAAATATAAAGTCTGTGAAGTTCGTTGCGAAAGCAAGAAGTGTTTTTAAAAGTTCTCGAGTGGTAGCCAAAGCAATAACAAAAATTAGTAAGTTTCAGTGTTCTTTTTGTTATAAAAACTTATTTTATTCTTGATTTGTGTAGATAATATAATTATTGACGATAAAATGTAAAAATAATGGGGATTTAATGTTTTAAATTAACAAAAATATGGTGGCCGGTTACTAGAACACAATTTTTATATGATGTTCTAGTAACCGGCCAGGGTGGCCGGACACTAGAACTTTACCTGAAATCGATTTATTTATATTTTTTACTCTAAAAAGAAGTAAAATTATTGTATCTACCCATATAATAAGTAAAAATGTGTTTAAAGTGTTAAGTTTCAGTATCCGGCCACTATTTTTGGTCAGGAGATTGCTATGGCCGGTTTTTAGAACAATCTGCGCTAGTATACGGCCACTTAACTTATTGTATGTAAATCCATACTTTTTTATAGGAAATGATTCAAGAAAATGAAATTAACGAAACACAAGACCTTTTGCGAAATGAAAAAATCGAACTAGCTATAATTGACATTCGATCTAATAAATTAAGCCATCGAAAAGCAGCTATAAAATACAACATTCCTAGAAGTACTTTGCAGGATAGTTTATATGGCAAGGTTCACGACTCTTCCCAAACGAAAGGGCCAGATACAATATTAAACCTTGAAGAGGAGAAACAAATTACAAATTGGTGTATTCAAATGGCAAAGTGTCGGTTCCCATTAAAAAAAGTGAGCTTTTAGACACCGTCCAAAAAATTATTAAGTCTGATAAAAAGAATAATCCGTTTAAGGATGATGGACCGGGAAGAACGTGGCTTAGGCTGTTTTCAAACGTAATCCATACTTGAGCCTTAGGGAAGCTAAGACTATTTCTAAGGGGAGAGCCGTTGTGACAAAAAATTGTATTCAGAAATGGTTTTGTGATTTTGAGAGCTTTCTTCTAGAAAATGACCATGATGACATATTACTGGATCCCAGTAGAATATTAAATGGAGACGAAACCAGCTTTTCCATGTAGGGAAAGTAGTTGCTCCAAAGGGCTTTAAAAATGTTAACCAGGTACAAATAGGGAACGTTCTACGAATACATTGCTAATTGCGTAATCAACTGGATTGATAAGAAAAAAGTTAAGAAACCAATTTTGCTATTTGTAGATGGTCACAGATCGCACTTGTCAATGCAACTGAGCCAGCTTTGTGATGAAAACAAAATCATTTTGTATGCTCTCCCTCCTAATACTACTCATATTCTCATATTCTTCAACCAGCTGATGTGAGCGTATTCAAACCCCTCAAAAGAAGACTGGAAAAAAACAGTTGGCGAATGACACACGCAACATATTGGAACGGTTCTTACACGTAAAGATTTCTGTCCACTATTAGAAACGGTTCTTACGAAAAACACTAATTTGACGCAAACAATTAAAAACGGTTTTCGAAAATGTAGACTGTTTCCATTCAATAGTGATGCTGTTGATTATAGCAAATGCGTTCAAGATAGCATGGAAAACAATACCATACAGGCAGCAGAAGTTGAAGATACAGAACCAGTTCAATCAGTGCAACAAGCTGAACCAGATCGGTTCTCCATTGCAGCATCTGTTATCATAGAGATCAAGGACAAACTAGAAGAGCATGGAATAAGTATTTCTAAGATACTAAATATCTTAGAAGATTCGAAATCAACCCCTGTACAAGAGTCTCAAAACATAGAAGACATGGATCTTCGTTCACTGCCTCTAAATACGGTTTTTGACCTGAACGAAGATGGGACGCTACAGTTATCTGAAGCTTTAGATTTTAACGAGCAAATGTTTTCGGAATATGGAAGCAAAGCTTTATTCCAATTCAGATTCTAGCAATGAATCCAGGCACCATAACTGAATCGGGGGTAAATCCTTTCTCTACTCCTTCATCTCCCGAAACGTTTGCCCACAGCAACGGTTACTTCTGCTACGGTTGAATCACCAATTTGCCCGATAACGCCAATTTCACCAAAAAGATCTCCTCTTATGTCCCTACCAGCATTGGAAAATTACATTCTTCAATCTCTAGGATCCAACACTTTAGACTCTCCATTAATTAACAAACAATCTCTTAAATTAAAAAGAACTGAAAGCAGACAATCATCTTGTTTTTAAAACTATGTTATTAACAAAGTTGAATAAAATAACAGAAGACTGGAAGTAATGTGTAATTTATTTAAAAAATAGATTTCCTCGAGTATAAAGCACCTGGCCGGGTAATAGATCAAAAGTGGCCGGCTACTGAAATTTGGTGGCCGGGTATTGGTGAAAATTGACTTTTTTTAAAAATAATTTCATATTTAATTATATGATTTAGGAATTCGAAGTTTATATTTTTTTTTCAATACTTAACAGGTTTTATGATCCATCAAAACTAATAACATAGATGTATGTATATAATCATGTGACTTAATTATGTAGCTTCAAAGTAGGAAAATGTGTTAGGTGGCCGGGTACTGGTGCACTTACCCTACCAAAATTTTTTCTTAAAAAGCTTTGAAAAAGTTTGTACATAAAAGCTTTTTTTTAAGAAACCACTACAACGACTTATAATTTTTGTTCTTGCATAAATTAATAATATTTGGATAGCATTATGTTTTTGTCTCTTACTACTAAAATAATTTAAAAATTAATTTTATGCTTATGAACAGCTTTTCTCTAATAACATTCGTTTTTAAAATTCCTAGTCTATTACATAGGAGCAAGTTCGTGCGACCCAGTCGTGCATTTTATTTATTTCACCATGCGGTGAGTTAAAGGCGGAGCAAGAAATTACCAATCTTCAAAAGCAAGAATACATGATCATTGAATCCCTACTTCTTCTGCATGCTCGCCTGGTGATTCATTTTTAAATTTCTTTATATTGTTTGAAATTTAACTGAAATTTGAAAGGTTCAAGCGTCCATCACTAGATGCCCTTAGTGACTCCATTTTGAGAATTATTTTCTTTTGTTAATTTCAATTATTTTGTCTTTCAAAATTTTTGTTTGGTCGTCTTCTACCAAGAAATTAAATCTAATTACCAGGCGAACATGCGAAGTTAGAGGGTCTCCTTCGTTTGCTTTAATTTTTAAATTTCCCAAGCTTCTTACAAACGCACTCAAACCACCAGATATACCAATGTAGCTCAAGTAAGCAAGTTAGATCACAATACACTAACATTTCTTAAATTTCTCCATGATCACAGAATATTAAAACAAATTCGTACACAGTCAACACCAATGCCACTCAGTTTGCGTGCGCAGTCACTGAAATGGGCATTTTAGCATGGCACTCATGGAAGGAAAGGAAACGAAAAAACGATGCATGTAGTTGATAAAGGTGGAGCTTAACCACTAAAGTCAATTTGCAGGACAAAAATATAATCCCTACTGGTTCAGCATGCTCGCCTGGTGATCTAGTTCTTAATGGCTGATTTGTTTGCCTAAAAAAATATCGTAAGTACTCATACAGTGACAGTCGGATTATCAGCTTAAAATTTTTAACTTAGCTTGAAGGGGAAATTAAAAACAGGTTATTCCTCTTTCGCATGTTCACCTATTGACTATGCTTCGTGTTTGGAATAGAAAAATAAATGAAAAAGAAGGGGTCATAGGTACATTTTGTCTTTCTTTCACATGTTTACTTTAAACGTATTTATTTCTCCATGAGGTGAGTTAAAGGCGGAGTAAAAGATTATCAATATTCAGGAAAGAATATAGGATAGTTGAATCCCTACTTCTGCCGCATGCTCGCCTGGTGATTCATTTTTAAATTTCTTTACATTGTTTGAAATTTAACTGAAACAAGCTTGAACAAGCGTCTACCACTAGATGCCCTTAGTTACATCATTTTGAGAAATATTTTCTTTTGTTAATTTTGAATTTTGTCTTCATTTAAAATTCTTATCTCGTCGTCTTCTACCAAGAAAAAAATCTAATTACCAAGCGAGCATGCGAAGTTAGAGGGTTCTAAAGCGTTTGCTTTTATTTTTAAATTTCGCAAGCTTCTTACATATAGGTACACACTCGGACCAGACACCAATGAGGCTCAAGTAAGCAAGACAGTAAGGGAACGAAAGATCGCGATACACTAACAATTTGTGTGTTTCTCCATGATCACTGAAAAATGAAACCCGTTTTTGCAGTTACTTAAAGGCGGAGCTTTTTGCAATTTGCAACAACAAAAATGTATAAAATTTCAATGTATAGGTACTGTTTCTGCATTCTCGCCTGGTAATGGATTTTTTAATGGTACGTCATTTTGCTAAAAATCTCGGTTTCAAATTTCCAGACTTCCTAGGACTCGGTTTTTCTTTTCTTTTTAGAATTGAAAAGAAATAATAATTTTATCGATATCAGCCCATAAAATAACTTTAAAAACACACTATTCAATTTCGCATTTTTTATTGTAATTAAACATTTATTTATTTCAATTAAATCAGAATTTTCAAAATTCGTCCTTTCTTTGCGGAATTTATCTATATTGGTTTCTCCAAGAGCGAAACAACAACTGCCCTCCAAGGAAAGATGCTGTTCATGCATCATCCTTCTACCCTCTGTTCTTTGAAATATTTTTAATTTTCGTATGAAAATTATTTTTTTTTGTTAGATAGGAAAGTTCTCCTAAAGAACAAAACAACCAAAAATATCTAAAGAATTTATCTTCAAGGATCTATGATTAAAGAAGTGAACTGTTATTGATTGGGAATTCCTTTATCTGCATCAAATAGGCGGCAGCCACCGAGGAAATCACATGGATTTTGCATGAGGAATCGGTCAAAGTTATGTCATAATTACCATCATCAGCAAGGCATCATCTGCTCAATTACAAAGACTGCTCGGCTTATCCCCGTTCAATTATTCCTAATTATACATAACTAAACTATCCAATTAGTTCCACACGATGTGTGAACCAAAAATCATTGCTTTATAGCCTGGACAGCCTATAAGTGTGACAAACGATGGAATCTGTAGTGACGGATACAGAAGGCTCATCCATTTTATTCCTCACCCCCTTCACCGCCAGCACCCAAGTATTATACACAATGTGTCAGTTTTGATAAAAGTCGATGTTCATCACCATCACGCATCACACGCTTGTCAGTGTCGTAGTCCGACATGATAAAGAGGCATAAAAAAGCCCATAAAAAAAGTGTCAATAAAAACTCCCTACATCTATACACCAGAATGAGCACCCAGAAACGTGTATAACTATTAGATTGACATGTGACATTCGACAAGTCAAAGGATTGATTTTTTTTTTGTTGGTTTGTTTTATATGTATTTGGAAATTTCTTTACTCACCATTTGTGCTACACAAAAGCAGTGGCGAAAATTATGGAACGGAACTTCGTTATAGTGCTTATAGACCTCATAAAGCCATTCGCGTAGCGTGTCCATGGGTATGTGGAACTTGTGTGTGAATCCCAATTCGATGAACATGGTCTGCATCAAATGAATGACATCTGAATCACTCCAATCGTACGAATCAAACGAGGGCAGACGTAGAGCAGCCTTCACCTCGTCCGAGAACGTTGTATCACATATCTCCAGAAAGCGTTTCTTAACTTCGGTGTGCTTTGGTAAACTACTTTTTCGGTGTGGAGGTCCCATAGGACGTTTCGATAAACCTGTAAAAGAACAAAAAAGGTCTTGGTTAGAAAAGGTGGCTAAGGATTATCCAGTGTGTCTACTTGGTGTAGCAATCACAACAGCTAATATAAATAAAAATTCAATTAGGGTAAGTAAGGGAGTGGGTAATCTTTCGGTTGGATGGAGGATCCACGTACAAATGCAAATCAGTGTTTTAAGTGTAGGCTCCTCTGTTCTCTCCATTGCGTTGTTGATGTTGTAATAAAGCCCAATTTCGAAAAAGGGATAATCAAGTGTATATCCTCGTAATGGTCGTTCAGTTGTTATGTTCAAGAACAGCATTAAGAGCGGGTACTTTGGGTGATAATTTGGATTTTAAATTGCTGGGTATAGGCACAAAGTGTGTAATAATAGTGGTTTTGCACCTAGGAAATGAATAATTAAAAGGATTTTTTTCTGCCAGCCGAGAACAGAGATTTTTTTGCAAAATTTATTGCAGACAATGTTTAATTTTGGAAGTCAAATTGCACGATTTTCTGTTTTATTCCTAGATGGGTCTTTCTAAGGTGTGTGGAATGTACTTAAAGATTGTATTAATTAAATAGCTAACATGTTGGTTTTTTATGTTGGCTTTAGAACATCAAAAAGGTTAGATATACATGAAGTCGAGAATTGGGTGTTAAAAGAACTTATAAGAGTTGTTTGAATAATTCACTGAAGCAACTCCTTAGGTCAATTAAAAGCAGCCACTAATTGAAAATGAAAATAAGTTTATACTTTGATGAATATGTTCATTAAAAGAACAAACTTTTAGTTGAGTCAATGAATTTATTTCATTAACGAATGTAAAATATGTCGAAAGTGTTATCAAATGTGATAGTCGGTTTATTTTAAGGGTTATAATTTCAAAATTGATAGGGACTAGAAACGAAATTCAGTACAAAATCACAAGAAATTCGAGCTCGAGATTTTGATCACACTTGACTTGAAAGAAGAAAAAAGAAAGTCGACTATAGTCTTAACGTCTCGGTCGAATTTCTTTAAACTTGGTAGATGCATTTTTAATTTTTTCCGTTCACATCCTCCACAAGACCACAGTTTTTTTTAATCTTAGAAAATATCGTATTTCTCAAAAACTGTTCCACAGAATTTAAAAAAAATTTTAAAAATTAAAATAAAGCTTCTAAAAAGTTTGCGAAGCATTTTTTTGGAACTTGACTATCTGCAAGATGAAGAAATAAAATGCACGACTGGGTCGCACGAATTTACTCCTATGTAATAGGCTAGGAATTTTAAAAACGATTGTTATTAAAGAAAACTGTTCGTAAGGACAACATAAGTTTTTATAATTCTTTTAGTAGTATAGGAGATAAAAACAGAATGCTATATGTAAATATGAATTTATGCAAGAACAAAACTTATAAGTCGTTGTAGTGGTTTCTTAAAAAATAGCTTTTGTATACAAAATTTTGAAAAGATTTTTAAGAAAAAATTTTGGTACGCCAACTTTAAGTTTTTATTATTGTACGAACTCGTGTTGTGCAACGGTTTAGGGCAGAAATTGCCATCGGACCTACTGGTCAGTATAAATGCCAGAAATCGACTTTTGTATCCCCCTATAGAGCCATCGAATACGATTTTCAAAACTAAAGAACAAATATTGATATTGAGATACTCGTACCTAGGTTAGGTTCGGTTACACACTTAGACCATAAGTTAGTCCACTACCACTATTATACCAAATTGAATCTTGGAGACATACAATGGGTTTTATTCCGTTTTGAAAAAAGAAAGTCATTGATAACAAAAAATAATTAGCATAATTAGATACCTACGCCTTTTATAGTTAATTGTAAATGTGAACGTCTTGCATACTCTAGTGGGCGCAATAGTGCGTTATGTATGCAAGTATGCAGTTCTTTCCAAAGTCTAAAAAATCGTGATAAAAAATTTGCTATAACTTCCAACTGCCCTGATTGAAGGTGGCCTTCTTAGTGCAAGAAGTAGCCTATTCTTATCGCGTCTGGCAGGCAGAAAGCTGTCTGTAAAACGTTTTGGACCTCGATATTTTCAATCAGGTTGCTTAAATCTACATTTAGGCAAAGTTGTTATCACAATTATTTGGACTTGGGAAGAACTGCATACTTGATGCACTATTATGTATTATTGGTCCCACTAGATTATGCAAGACTTTCACATTTGTAAATAACTATAAAAGGCCTATCTAATTATGCTAATTATTTTTTGTTATCAATCACACCCAAAACACAGATAGGTATAGGTATAGCAACCAAACTCAATCTAACTCACAGCTATAAGAAAGTTGCAAGTACATACATACATACATGCACTCTTCGACAGCACTTATCCTGATCCTTCATTTATACCACCCGATGGATGTGTTTTTCCTATCATGGCATTGTATTTTCCCTGCCATCCCCTAGTTTTCCCATTTTCACTTAAAAGCTTTTCTGTCTCCCGAAATGCAATTTGTATCCGCATCTTATACGTGACAGTTGAAACATCTACATTCCAAACTATTTCGAACTATGTATATAGCTGTCAAAGGAATAAACAAACATACACACACAACCACACTTAGTAGTCGTCTTTGCCCGCAAAAGACGACAATCCAGCTTATAGTGCCTTCTCAGGGAAAAATTGAATTTTCATCCATTCAATGGCGGGCGGTGGCGGCAGCGATGGACAGGCAGACGGGAGACCTGCCGAAACACAGGAACGGGAAGAGAAGTCTTGTCAAAAATGCTCCCAATCGTCTTAAGAAGTGAGACGTTACTGCTACATTCCCCCCCGGTGCGGTGCACAAAACACGTACCATATGCAGTTTCCATCCACCATCCACACCCAAACTATTGTTCACACAAAATTGAGTGAATGAATAACAGGAGTTGTGCACGTACATGTCCTTTTCCGGTATCCGAAAAGGAAAACAGTTTTAGCACGGATGATAGAATTCTGTATTGCATGAGATTACGTAAGTTGTCGCCCACATCAGACGACGACGACGACGACGAGGACGACGACGAACGAAGGGAAGAGTGGAAAGGAACTTCCGGAGGCTCCTCGTTGCCATGTCAAATGATATAGATTGAACGACCTGATATCAATCTCCTCTATACATTTCTTTATTAAATTTATTTCGCTCCCTCATTTTTATTTCGGGACTGGTGCGAATTCGCATTCGATTGCGAATTCCGGAGGAGAATGAGTGCGCCCTGGACGATTGTTTGAAGATCCTGTGGCATTCTTGTTCTTCGCTTTGAACTTTCACCTGACACATTACACACTTATTTGTGCTCCCTCTCTCTCTCTCTCTTGTGGAGAAATCATCATTTGAAGGTGAATTAGTTTATATAAGTTATAACGGTTGCCGCTGCTGGTTGGTAGGAAAATGTGTTTTTATAAGTGCGACGAGCCATAGGTATAAGATGACAGGACAAACATTTGTCAGAACTGACACTGTGTGTTTGTTCGATTAGAGAGCTGTAAGTCCAAAAGGTGAAATCGGAGATTAAACGTCCATTAATCAAAATGTGACAGCCAACGCTGAAGGGAATTTATTAAATTTATGGAAATATTGACAGAATATCGTGTAATATTGATTTTTATCGAACGACCTGACCTTTTGGCATTAGACTGTTCTAAGCTGGACAAAAGACCAAGAGGATTTTGTTTTACATGAATTTCACAACGAATCCTAAGGGTACAATACTAAAAAAAAAATGAAAAAAAAAAATTGCCAACACCGTTGACACATTGAACGTAAGCTATTACCAATTTTAGAAAGCGTATTGTGCGGTGGAAAATCTCCTTAATGGAAAAACGGAGAATTTTAGTCGAATACCCTTCGGAAATATTTAAGAGCTTAGTCTAAAGGTAGGTAATGGTTAGAATCCTGGCTAAATATAGACAAAAATGGGTACGAGAAAATATGTGGCAGATAATATTTTGTCCCTGAAATTTCATTCAACCCTTTAAAGGAATTTTCTTCCCAGAAATTTCAATCAAACAATATGAATCATATCAACACCGCTTATGGTCGAGATAAAACTTAAAATTATTCGACTATAAGTGTGTTCTTTGCTTGTAGGTATACAATGTTAAAAAAAAGTTGGTTTTTCATACAAAACGAAAATTTAAAGTATTTTCAATTCTGTGTCCATCTCTACCGTTTGATTTGAAGGTTTGAAAACGTAATGTTTTTCTGGGTTTCAAATAATGAGCATGACGCACCTCAACACCCTCTGGCTTTACACTCTGCTGGATCTATTATCTCTACATATCTGGAGGACTGTGCATCCAGGACATATTCGGCTGCAGTGCAGTAATCAGAGTTTATCGGACATGGATACTAAAGATTGCCTCAATAGGGCACTTTTGAGTCAGGGATTTGGAAGGAGGTTGATCTTGATTGAAGCCAAAATCTCGCCATTAGTATTTACATATAACACCCTAATTCTAAACTTTAACAAATAAATGGCCATCTGCTGTTATTGTTTAATAAGTGGAAAAAGAAAGCCATTTTTTTTTGCTTGTATAATTCACATGCGCTCATTTGTTTATTAAGAAACCCTTATAATGTTAAACACGTCGGGAAATTATGTAGGAGTGAGGGGAAACTTCTGGTCTAGATTCGTTCAGAAAGCAAAGTAGGCATTTTTTTAATTCAGCGAAAAGAACTAAAATACTGTAAAATTAGAATTCTTATATGCAACCCCTAAAAAAACAACAAGAATGAATTGATTTTCCTAGAGGATCTTTTTCGGCAAATGAAAGAAGCTTCGAAAGAAGAGCAAAACCCGCTGCACTATAATGGTTCCGAGACGAATCTTTGCTAAGAATCGCTAAAACCTACGAGCACTATCAAATTTTACTGGAAGCTCCTTTAATAACTATGCTGACTTTAATACGTTATATACTCAACATTTTCAAGCCATAGAAGTTTGAAGGACTTTTGGTGAATTGATTAATCTAAGTTGACTTCCAGAACTATAAATTTAAGACTAGGTAGCATTTTTGCATTAAGATCTGTTAGCAGAGTTACGCCACAAGGTGGTGCGCTACATATCTCTCTTTCTTTCGAGCTTAGTAGTTAAAGAGCTACTTAAATGCCTAAAGCTACATATGCAAAAGACGATGTCAGTATCAAAAATGTATCCTAAAGAATTCAAAGAACCTTAGATGTGCCGATCTCGATGGCGCGTTGCGATACAATATTTGTCCACAAGAATCTCGTGAATGTACTCATTTCTTTATGAATATCGAGATTGTTTTGATAATGTCTATATTGTACGAGTCTGGCCTTATAAAACATTGGCGCAAAATTTTAATTGAATTAGTACGATGCTAAAGCTGTTTTAGTATGATACTAGGCTAGGTTAAAACAACGAATTTGCAAATTTTAATCGAATATAGCATCATACTTTCTCTACCCTTTTACTAAAGTTAAAATCATCGAATACCTACTTTATTTTTTTAGTTTCGTGCTAGCTTCATATTATGACTCTTTGACATTTACAAACATCAAAAAAAGGTTCGTGTACTTACTTTTTTACACGAAATGTCATTGTTTTAGGTGTGTTCAGAAGCAATTTATAAAGGAAATTCTTTTAGTACAACTAGTGAGAAAATGTTCAAAATTAAGAATAAGTTAGTAAACTACTTACTATAAAGTTAGCAAATTGTTAAGTAGTATCATACTAATATCTACCTTAATAATAGGCTGTTTAAAATTTTGCGCCATTTTTAATAAACTGACGGAGTGGGTTCCACAACCCATACCCCAATACCCCATATTAGACTGCTTTAGATAAACTAAATCTTATCAGATCACTTTGATGCACCTCTCGATATTTTAAGCAAACAAAAGGCCGCAATCACAGCCACATTTGCAAGTATTATTACTTACATGGTGTCAAGATTATAGTTCAATAAAAATTTCTAGTAAACGTCTCTTCTAGAACCTATTTTAAGAAGATCAACTGCGTTTTCATTTTAAACACCAACAGGTTCAAAACTCGTAGTTTGTTGGAGGCGTGTGTGAAGATAGATTCTGTTTAAATCTCTCACTTCGTCCTCCATGTCATTGAAGCGCATTCCGGTGGAACTTTTTGGTAAATTTAGAAGATCTTTTTAGCTTAAAGAAAACGTGATAACAACTTGGGATATCCGTATATTTTCAGGCAGCTATACACGTAGACAAATCTAACCGAGAGTGTTAGTGGGTAAAAAAATGTGCTGAAAACTTCTTATACTCGGGTAAGAATTACGAAGTATAAGTTACTAAAAGCAGCGTAAAATACAACTTTAACTTTTTTACATTAATCGAGGAGCTAGGCTATAATTCGTTATTTCCAAGATTGTTTACTTTAAACGAGTAACGTGTTTAAATTCAATTACTACACTTAATTAACTTAATTAATTTAACACATTTCTTATTTAATATTAAATAATCTCGTTAAATACACGTTTATATTGTTTAAATAAAATGAGTATTCAGGTTATTTAATTTTACTAAGTCAATGGGTTAAAATATTAAAATGAATTTATCTTCTAGCTTGATTTTACAGAATGGTGCTGGTAAAATAAATAATTTTAAACCGAATGAATATTGTTAAAATCGCCCACCAAATTGGTTAAAACAATCGATCAGATTTACTAAATTAAATAACCGAGTTAACTGGTGTAATTTTAATGGGGTAAGTTTGTATGCTGTATATTAGCAGTCTCACTTGTTTAATTTTACACGAGTTTTACGTTGTACTTAACCGATTATTTTCTGTTCGGTAAAAGAAAAGGGGCTAGTAGATTTGAAAAAAAGCTGTGCGCGGTTAATTTCATTAATTTTCTTTTTCATATTGCATTTATCAGATATTGATTAAACAGAAAAAATTCTTAAAAACACCAATTTCAGAAACAAATCAGACAATTATAATTATATTATCAGGCCCCGCTCGGGACTAATAAAGAAAAACGTCTTATATAATGTCTGAACTCTGTCTTTGCTATCTATAGAACAACCTTTAACTGCCCATGCGCAGGAATTCAAAATTCATCTTTGTTGGGTGTCGGTTTCTAGAGACATTTCACGAAATTGTAAAATTGATTAACTGGACAAACAAGTCAGATAATAGGTTAAATTATGGTGTACACATCGCTATATGTAAAACAATTTAGAGGCTAGAAGTATATAGAGACCAAGTCTTTGGTGGAAGAATTTGGCCACTTGTTTGGTGACAAAACAGATCTGGTTATAGCTGGATCTGAGCGTCAAGTGTTATCCGCACATAGAAAGAAAAAACTGCGGGTATAAGTATTAAGACTTCATCATTAAGAAAAGAATAACTTTTGCACTCTAAATCAGCATCCAAGTTTTTCAAAGCCAAGCAGAAAACAAAACGTCCACTTAATTATCCCTTGTCTATTTATATCCTCTCCGTTCCTTAAGAAGTTGCCCAAGAGACTATTCATTTTATATCCACAAATATGCCTTTGTCATCGGTCACTCTTGCGATTGTGGTACTTACTCATTTTCAAACAAGAAGTTTTTAATGCCAACCTAACGGACATTATATACATCGCTATGGGTCCTTTTTTACTTTTCTGATGTAACTACTGCCACAGAACACCAATTACTAAATACCTGTTTCGTACTATGGTATCCTTGCGTACCATAACGCATGGCTAAAAATGTATTATTTATGAAATAGGCTTTTAAATAATGAATTCTAATTACCTGAAGGTAAATCCCTGCTATTACCAACAGCTTACTCCTACCAAAATCGTGGACAGTAAAAGCAATGACAACGGAAGGATGCGCAACTATTTACGGAGCGAATATTAATTTTAAAGGAATGCGTATTTAACAATGCGACAGGACGTATTCTGCTCTAATCTGCACTATGAATGCAAAGTGATACTGATGCTGATGGCTTGCGTTGAAAATCTGAGTTCTGTCGCTACTTTAATAAAAAGGGCTTCAATTATTCAATGTTTGGTAAGTGAACCGTCTATAATGTTCACAAAAAAGGATTCAAACTGCGGGGTGAAAATGTATTTTCATTTTTTTTTTTCGGGGAAAATCCAATAGAGCCCAGAGAAATTGGACAAAAAAAATTACCAAATTTCGAAAAAAAATCCGAAAAAGTTGAATTTTGGTGGAGAGCTTTATTTATATATCCTTAGCATTTCTTAAAAAGTACAATAAATATGAACAAGGGCTAAGGTTCTTTGGGGTATGAAATTCAGTTTTTTTTTAAATTTCTGTTTTTTTTTTTTTTTATGTGAAAGGAAAAACTATAGCTTATGCAATTTTACAAGACTTATTTTTGTAGAATCAATAGATTTTGAGAAAAATATGCAGAAACATAATGCTATAGTGCATGAAAAATGGACCCAAAGCAAAAACGAAAAATGACCCCAAAACTGGGGCAATTTGAAAATGGAAATATCGTCCAAATAAAAGAAAGAAAAAGCCCAAAGCTAAAAATGAAAAATAGGCTCAAAAATGTACAACAATATTTTTGTATTTTAAACGTTTCGGTTGAGTTTTCATACTTATAGGCCTTATTTTATTTTAATGTTTGGGGGATATTCCGAATAAGGTCCCAAATATTTCTTTGAAAATTCAAAATCTTGAAGTACCTACTTAGGTCCTACGATTAAATTTTAAAATTACGTTAAAAAATTTATATGTAGGTATCATTAAATAGATATCTACTAACAATTTCAAAATTTTTTTTTCCTACCTATCTACATAAGAAACATGTTTCAGTAGGAATGTCCGCTTTCTTTAAACTCGGTACTTAAGGATCTTAGGTAATTCCCTAGAGGAGAAATAAATTTTTTAATTAGTATTTTATCTAGATATATCTTCAAAATGTGTGAACGATTATTTTTTGAAATTATTTCCTAAAATCTATATTAGATACTAAATATAGGTAGGTAAAATTGGCATGCCAAATTTTAAAGAAATTTCTTATACCTACCTATAAAAAATTACTTAAATAATGAAACGATTTTTAAACTTTGTTTGCATAAATTCATAGTTACATTTCTGGAAAGACTGCAATTTTATATTTATAAAATATATTTTAAATATGGGAGAGCAAGTATATCTACCTACGAAACTGGAGTCTTGCCGAAATAAAACTCAATGTCACTCTTCTGCACAATTTTCCCAGGAATTGAAACCCTCATACCTACCAGCCGAACATGCGAAAGCAGATAATTTTAAAAAGCATAATGCAGCTTATTTCTCGCAATAAACAAAGTAAGATCCTCCCTTAACAAACATATATTTAAAGCACATGTATGAGAAGCAATATCTATCCCAATGAAAGCATTGCAAACTATGGGAACGAAAGGACAAAAAAAAACTACTTACATTTCTCCATTATCTGTTCTCGATGATCTATGAAAAATAATACTGTTATTTTAAGGCGGAGCCTAACAAGGAAAAATTTGCAAACATTTAAAAGGTACCTACTGCTTCCGCATGCTTGCTTGGTGATACAACTTTTTAAGATCTATGCTTACAAGTCGTGTTTGCTTTTATTTCAAACTCAGCTCAATCCAGCTTAACACTCACACTATACAAAGTAAGATCCGCCTTCAGCACCGTAATATTTTGCCCAGATAAAAGCAGTACAAAATATGAAAACGAAAGACAAAGAACATTTCTCTATGATCTATTCAAAAATACAGTTCCTTAAAGGTGGAGCTTCGCAACGAAAGTTTTGCAATTTGCGAACATTTGATCCCTACTGCCTCCGCATGCTCGCCTGGTGATTTAAAGAATTTTGACCTAATTACCAGGCGAGCATGCGAAGGTAGAGAGGCAAAAATATTTTTTGCTATTATTTCGCAAACCCCAATATTAAGCTCAATGCAGCTAACTCTCTTACTATACAAAGTAAGATCCGCCTTGAAAAAGCAGTACAAAATATGAAAACGAAAGACAAAGAACATAACTATTTTCCTATGATCTATTGACAATGTAAATTAAGCAAACGAAAGATCAAAACAAAACACCAAAATTTCTCCATGATCTTTTGAAAAATACAGTTCCTTAAATGTGGAGCTTCGCAAAGAAAGTTAAATTATTTAGTCCCTACTGCCTCCGCATGGTCGCCTGGTGATACACTTTTTAAAATCGCCATTTTGCTTTGAATTTTGCTTCAATTTTCGAAGATTCGGTTGTCTACCGCTAGATGTCGTTAGTTACTATTTAATTTCCTTAATAATTTCGGTTTCGTCGTCTTCTACCAAGAAATGAAACCTAATTACCAGGCGAGCATGCTTAGGTAGAGGGTTCCTGTTCTTGCTTTAATTTTTAATTTCGCAAACTTATACATTCAAATTCAGTTTTAATGCGACTTAGTTTTAGTTTGTATTAAAGTTAGGATCCGCCCGCAAACAGCGTTATATTTTAAGAATGTGTGAAGAAATAGCTAATCCGATAAAAGAAAAGCAAGATATGGGAAAGAAAGGAACATAAAACACTAACATTTCCCCATGATCTGTTCAAAAATAAAACCTGTTTATGCAGTTATTTAAAGGTGGAGCTTCGCAACAAAAGTTTTACAAGTTGCAAACATTTAATCCCTACTGATTTTGCATGCTCGCCTGGTGATGAACTTTTTAAAACCGTCGTTTTGCTTTGAATTTTGCTTCAATTTTCGTAGGTTCAGTTGTCTACCACTAGATGTCGTTAGTCACACCATTTTGAGAATGTTGAATGTATCTTGTCTTTTTTTTATCATTTGCGCGAACTGCACAGTGCGAGCATTTAAGAAAGTTTGTGAAGTTTTAAAAGGAGATATACCGATGCACATTTGTTTTAAATGTCTGGAAAACGCAATTGAAGGGAAATACTGGGCCACATTTGTGTAGTGAGGCTAAAGAAAGAATCTCTTAATTTAACAGTAGATACACGTCCCAAGTTGGGCTGAGAATAAAGTGATGGGCATTCCACGAAGCTCGAATTGCATTGCTTAAGGGGAGGAATGCAACTAGCACTTTCACTAGAATACTGTTTATAAAAATAACAAGAAAATAATGACATACAATAAATATTGAAACGGGCGGTGCTCGAGAGATTCCACTTTAATGACAGAAAACAAGATTGTGTTTTTGAAGCATACATTTCTACGCGGTTTATGGTTCCCCATTCGACAATAATAGCAAGATCAGAATTTATTGAGCTTATCATACGATGTCGTTCGAAAAGAACTTTTGAAAGACAAGGACGTGAATTCTGAAAATTATATGAGAAGCTGGAAGTACTGTCGTCACAAAACAATTTATTAGATTTGAAGTTTCAGACAAAAGATCATTGATGAATAATGAGAAAGAGAGTCGGAGACAAAAGGGAGCCCTCTGGCACACCAGAATTTATTTTATGAATTTTAGACTTACAACCATCCAATACAAATAGTCCATTGAGCTAGTCGAAAAGTAGTTTCAAATTCAAAGAAGACATTGATCGATATGAAATGCACACGATTGTTTTTACTGGAGGACACCCATTAATTTTGCTCTCAAATGGAAAAGCATAGTGTGAAACTTTACTCTTTTCGCAGTCTTTTTCTTTAGCAAACATTTTTGCTATTTATATAGATACATAAATATTTTTTTTTGCATTAAAACAAAATGGAGTTTTATTAGTTTTTTTTTATTTATTAAGAGCACAAAACAGACATAGTAATATTTGAAGCAGTACCACCATGACATTTTTTTTCATAAAAAGAGAAAAAAGTTGATTAAAATATGTAATGCAAATGAGATTAAATTATAATTTACTATTGAGGACTAGAGGAAAACATCTTTGATGATAAAATTACTAAAAGCTGTACAGAAAGCCATACATCATGACCACGCCGCCACAGCTGCCACATGTAATGACCAAAACTTTTCTCTGCTGGAATATTCATTATCGTATTCTATAAAGAGGGCAATCTTTACAAGACGAAGCCATGTTAGACGGTATCCTTGTAAAGTAATAGAAATTTATTTGATATTTCTACAAGACATTCGTTCTTGACTCAAGTTACGATAATATGTTCTTCTGTTCCTACACTCCTCTTCGACAGAATAGGCACACACTTCGTTATAATTATTTTTTGATTAAATTTATTCAAATTGACTTAAGCAGAGACTGATTTTTTTTTTGTGCCGGTTGAGGGAAGATTAGGTGATTATTATATTGTTAATTATTTCTGTAATTTTCACAATCTATTTTTACAAACAATTCGAGAAGGTTTTTTATAGTGGGTGTGGTATGAAACCGAATTCAACATCGTACCTGAAATTTACTTGAAAATCGGTTAAGTTGTTTTTATGAAATATTTTCCACTCTCCCTTAAAAAGCCCCACAATGCGTTTTGCGTTGTGCCGTGATACGTTTAGTAAATGTCTCAATGCGTGCTTAGCCTTTAGAATGTCTACTGTCTACTTTTTAAAAGTATGATATCATCGAAGAAACGAACAAGACTGCTTCCTATTTAATCGAAGTGGAGTGTATGTAAAAGTTGGAGCAAGTTTCATTTATCTTTCTATTAGTATGTAACAGATAGAATTACAAAATTCGTCTTTCGTAGAATTACCACCAGCAATAAACGGGATTTTGTAATTTCAGAAGTAAAATTCATAAAGGAAATAGAATCTAAATACACAAATCAAAATAATTTCCTTTCTTGCAGAAATGTATATGAGCGAGCAGACAACGTTGACAGCGTCATCTGTTATGCCTGACATGATGATTTTCATATTTTATATATTCCCCACGCAAAAGTCTCTGTCACATTTAATTCCAGCCAGATGAAACGCCAAATGAAGGATTATCCTTGAGACGTAGATATTTTCATCGCTAATGATATCCAAATGTCAATTTTTCAAAATCGAATTACGCCTGAAATCATATAGGGACATTAGAAGATTATTACTCTTTTCCAGATTGTGAGGGTTTATTATGTTTTATTATCAAATAAGAAACAAGCTTTTGTAAACTGGGTTAAATATTAGAATGCCATTTTAAGTCGTGATAGCAGGAGTAGTTAAAAGATTTCTTTTTATTTTACGTGCACTGAAGGCATTCTCTTAAAATGTTTGAGCCCAGTAAACGAGCGTTAGGAAAGTTGGATAGGCTTAAAAGAAGATACCGATGCTCATTGGTTTTAGAAGTTTGAATTAAGAACTGGGAGAGGTTTACTTGGCCATTCGGATATTAGAGAAAACTTAAATGCAACTGGCTTTCACATTATAACCATCATTTTCTTAGCAAGAACAAGGGATCTTATATTTTGTTGTTTCGAAACGTCTTAGGGATAAAACACCCACTCAGATTTCCGCCACAACTTTTTAAATAGTATACAATTCATCTCAAATAAACATGACCCTTATTAATCGTGAATTATTTCTCTACCAAACATCTATTTGAAATGTTTATAAATTGAGTTAGAGATTTTTTTAGAATGTTTTGGGCATGATTTTCTTAAGCCAAAGAGACTCCAGAATGGTGTAACATTTCATGCTGTTACCGAGAAGCTTACAGGAAAACACAATTCCACAGAAAATTCAATTCCTGTGAAAAGCGTGCACGGTTTTCCATTATCGGATAAAAACAGCTCAGGAGATGGAGATGGAGTGCTTTGCGACGGTTTTAAACCATAAATATGACAATGCGAGTCTCCAAAATGAGCTATCCGGAGTACCAAGTCCCCAAATTCGGATTGCCCTCCCAGACACACACATATTGCAGTTGCGATAAAATCCTCTAAGAAGAACAAAGCGGTTGGCAATGCCGGAATGCCCTTCCAATTGTTCCAAGCAGCTTCTTGTACATCGACAGAGCTATTGAACAAACCTCATTATACATATAATTTTGCATTAAGCCTAGTACTCAGTTCAAGTGAAAATGAAAATTTCATATAAAAGTGACTGCTGGTTCACTGGCATGAAATCGGCAACGAGAGGTGAGTACTAAAATGTGGATTGGAAAAACAAATATGTTCCACAACTTTTTCCACGCTATGATTTTCATTTTTAAATGTACAACCATCAGGAAAAAGTTTAAGGCAACGTGGAAAACTGTGACATTTGTCAGTTGATTTGAATATTTTATTTCAAAACAAAAAATTGAAAATTTATAAACAGAAAGAACGAATCAGTTTAAAAATAATTGTCATTTAATTTTTCATCCAAAGTGAGTATCATAAATTCAAGTGGAAAAGTTTATTCTATTTTCATTTTTATTCTTCGCGTGTAATTTGGAACGTACTTATTTATTTTTCATTTCACGCTAGGTGAGTACTAGGCTTTAAGCGAGGTTCGTTTAAGTGAAAAACCCGCTTAAGTGAAAGAAAGACTGTGACATTTTGCCGTTTCTCTTAAGCGGGTTTTACTGTACATTAGTACTTGGTTTCTTTTCCAAGACGAGCACGATTACCCACTATTGCCGTGGTGAATTAAAAACTATGAGTTTGCAGTCTTAAATGCTTAAGGCGATTTCGGCCAAAAATACTACCAAAATCTCCACTAAGACCTTCTTCGCTTTGCGAAAAAAAGAATACACTTGATTCAGTTTTATGTATTTAAGTTAAAAGTGACATTTTTATAGACTAAAAACAATGTATAAACAATTCTCGATTTTTTTACATTAATTCATTAAGTGTGATAGGTATACATAGATACAAAATGTTTGAATCCCCCACAAAATGAAATTACCAAAAATCCTTTATTCTCTTATAATTTATTAGGACTCTTTTATTTCAAAACATTCGTGAAACAAGATCTTCTTTTTTAAGCCTTCTGAATGTCAGTGTATCTAAATGTACACTCTTACAGTTCTGTTTTGCACAAGGCTCCTCCGACCACTCGAGAAATGAGCTTCCTGTAAAACAAATAAACTCAAATCCGAAGAAACCACCTCTGGTGATATCCAATACAAAACTAAGCTGCACACATTTTTCACATTGAAAACCATTTTCTTTGAGCAAAAGAAATTCTGTCTAAGAATTACTTTCATTCCAGATCCGGATACCACGATTTCACTCTCGTCATCATCAACACCATTACACCAGACACACACGCCCCTGCAGGAGACTCAAACAAACTCTGGAATTTCTGTGTATCCTGAAAGCATCTTTCAGATACGGAATTGATTTAGCGAGTCAGAAACGAAAGTGAAAGAAAGCGTGTGAATGAAATGAAGGATGATACAACTCCAATCGATTCAGATTCACAAAGGAAAAACACACACACACACAAACAGAGACTGAGAACCTTTGAATTGCAAGAAGGATGAGCTAGGGAAAATAATGTGAAATACGCACCTTCAAAGGAATTCCTCAAGAATAAATTTTTCTGAAATCATCTTGGCTGATGGGAGCGAAGGTGGCATTTGTAGCCAAGTAGAAAAAGGGCATCAGGAATTTCTTTGCCATTCGCAATTTTGGAATTAAATAGATTGAGAATTCCTCACCTCATTCATTCCTCAGCAGACACCAGAGTTAAATGTGGCGAAACGGAAAATGTTATTAACGCTTAGTCCTGCCATGCCATCATTCATCCCCGTTTAATGCTACAACTTACGGCTTTCCACCTCCATCGAATGCGAATGGTATTAGGAAGATTACATATCTGGCTAAGCTAATGAGTTATTAGCACAACAGTTGGCCAGATAAGACTCGTTAATTAATTACTTTAATAGTTGTTACATCGTGTACGCGCTCCAAATGTCGAGTGGATGACACTTGAATTAGCATATTGTTAGGTGGCGTGTATCGATAATGCAGTAATAATGTAAGTTCTGAAATTCTATGTTTTAGATACATATGAGTATATCTGTAGGCCGGATTAAATCTAATGTAATTTAATAACAAAAATATAAATAAAAATAAACATAATCGAACGGGTGACCGTAAGTTTATCTATCTCATCGAGACTGTTGAAAAATACATTTTTACTTGCGATATAGGTACTATAGGGCAAGTTCTGCATTTGGAAAAAAAATCGAACTCGAGATTTTGATCAAAGTTGACATTACGATGATAGCGAAGACGAAAAAAGTGGGTCTGGCAATTCTGTCTGTCTGTCTGTCTGTATGTCTGTACCTCGATCTAGAGCCTAAGCCACTGGACCTATTTTCTTCAAACTCGGTAGTTATGGGTCTTCGGTGGGGAAATTGAAATTTTTTTTTTAGCTCTAAAACTAACGGTACCCCCCATACACCCGTAATGCAAAATCTTATTTATCTCGAAAACGGCTCTAACGATTTTGATAAAAAAAATTAAGTGTGATATTATGAACATGGACTACATTTTGGTCAAAAAAAATTTTGGGGCAAAATGTTATTAGGGGTACCTGCCATAGACCCGTTTTTTTGATTTTCGACTTTCTCATTAACGGCTCTAAGGATTTTAACCCAAAATTTTTATCAGGAGTCCCCTTAAGTTTAAAATAATATTGTATATAAAAATATTCGAAAAAATATTTATTGGTTTTTTTTGAAAAATCAATATCTTCAAAACCTATGAACGATTATTTTTTGAAATAATTTCCTAAAGTCAATATTATTAATTACTTAAAATTCGCATCCCACATTTTTTTCTTGAAAAATTTTAAAGAAATTTCTTATATAAAAAATTTATTTATTTAATAATAAAACGGTTTTTTAAAGTTTGTTTGCATAAATTCATACTTTTCCAGAAATCAGACGGCAATTTCATTTTAAATGCATGTTTTATATTTATAAAATGTATCTTAAATTCCAAAGTACTTTTACATAAGAGCAAGTTCGTGCGATCCAGTCGTGCATTTTATTTAAGTTGCTTTGGTTAAATTTACATTTAGGTAATATTTATGCTTAAATATACCTACCTGTTGAGATTGAGACAGTGGACTGCTGTTACCTAAGGTGTGGAAAAAATTCCCGCACCTTGGCTCAAAACTTAGGGGCTAATCCTAATACCATTCGTAACCCGACTGCGCTGCGCGCCATACCCTTTTCTTTGGCGATGGAATAGATGATGAAAAAGGCGAGATTGTCGACATGAATGTAAAGGCAATTTGGGAAACGTTGGCCGTTAAAATGCAAACCTACAAAACTGCTGTCGAAAATGCTATTCTGCTACTGCGTCTTTATGACATCGTCTCTGGATAAATGAATCGGAAGGACAATGCATTCATTTTATCAAATTTTAAAAAAGTCATTTCGGAGTTGGAGCTGCCATGGAAGTCCATGTTTTTACTTGGGACTTGGTACTATAAGGCAAATTATGCATTCGTAAAAAAAATCGAACTCGAGATTTTGATCAAAGTTGACATTACGATGATAGCGAAGACTAAAAAAAGTGGGTCTCGCAATTCTGTCTGTCTGTCTGTCTGTTCGACTACAGCCTAAACGGCTCGGCCGATTTTATTTAAACTTGGCAGATATCATTTTTAATTTTTTCCCCCCAGTTTTTTTCTTCTTTTTTTTTTAAGACCAAAAATAACGGTACCTGCCATACGATTTTTTTCGAAATTTTATAAATATTTTTTTTTCTCAAAAACTGTTCGACAGATTTTAAAAATAAAAATACAAAAAAATTCAATTTAGTTAAAGCTAGGTAATGGTTGAAAAAAATTTTACGAAAAATGGTTATTGAGGGTACCTCCCATGGAACCATTTTTTTCTGTTTTTCATTTTCTCAAAAACAGTACAACCGATTTTGATAATTTTTTTTGCTAAAGCTCCCCAAAAACAAAAAGAATTGTGTACTCGAATTTTCAAAAAAAAAATTCTTGGATTTTTAAAAAAAAAACTTCAAAATGTTTTTTTAAAACTTAATACATATTTCGAAAACCCCATGCTCGATTTTTTTCAAACTTGATAAATAAAATTTTCTCAACATAATCTATAAGATGTGAGAAAAAAAATTTATTTTACCTAAAAATTAAGGTACCCACCATACAAATGCTAAAAAATAAAAAAAAAATGGTTTTCAAAAATCGTTTTTTTCTCGAAAACGGCGCATAGAATTTTGATAAAATTTTTTTCTTTCAATTAATTTTTACGGATCTTTTTTTTAAAAAAAAATTTCTCATTATCCACATAACGGATCTTAATGAAATTTTTTATAGAGAAGCTTCTAAAAAGTCTAAAACACATTGCATTTCAAAACTTTAAAATAAATATTTTTTGAAAAATCTACATATTTTTTTCTTTTTTTGAAAGTTCGATATCGATTCTAGGTGGGTTCCATTTTCGAACAAAGTTAGATTTTCGAAAACCATTTTTTAACATTTGTATGATTACTACAGTTGTTTAGATAAAATCAAAACATTTTGTCGTAGATTATGCAGATGTTCAGCCTAATTTTGTCATTCGATTTAAATAGAAAGTATGTCGAATTCGAATAATTTGCAGTTTGAGATTCGTACGATTAGAAAGTTTCACTTTATCAATGGAAAGTTCATTTATCTTTCGAAAAGTAAGCAAATTTTCACGTTCGAATCGTTCGAAAGAAATGTCAGTTCATTCTCGTTCAATTTTTTCTGGCATATAAACATATAAGTTTAGTATTTTTGAATTATTTGTTGGTGTTTTTAATGAAGGTCGCAATGGCATTCCAATTGGACAAAAACCGGGAGCAGAAAGAAGTTCTGATCAGATTGATGGAACAAAATCCTGATAAAGCCAAGAGATTTTCATCAAACCCGGGTGACACTGATCGTTATTGGAGAGGTGTTGCGGGAAAGGATCTATTATCCGTCTTCACTATATTCATAAATAAAACAGTTGCCATTTTGTTTTTTAACATCTCGCTTGAATTTATCCATATTTTTAAGAAAAAAATTTACAAATGGTAATTCAAAATTCAAGTGTGACCAGATATGTGTAAATTAAATAGGCTTTGAAGTTTACTTACTAAAAAAAAACGAAATGAATATTTACAAAACGTTTGATTATTTCAATTAAATAAGTTATTTATAAGATTACTTTTAACATATGCGTATAGCAATTTTTTGAACGTTATACTTGAAATAATTGACCGAATTTATAAAGGTAACGAGTACCATATTTTACTTCTTTTTGATATCAATTAACTTATCATACTGTTTTCTAAATGCTTCTAAGTTTTAAAATGTCAGTTTTTATCGATCTTTTTCAGATTTAAACTTTACCGGGCCGTTAGCATTACTTATTTTTACTTTATTTTTTTTGTAAATGATAAAGTATTATTTTTAGACCATAATTTTTTAAAAATAGAAATCAGTTTGCTCATACTAAATCAGCTAGAAATGTCAGTAAATTTCAAACAGCTGATTTCAAAAAGGAATTTCGTAAAGGTTCATTTTATGCAATCATTCGAAAATGAACATTTTTCGCTCGAATGTCAAAATACTCGTATGCTAAGTTCAATCGAATGAAAATATCTATTCTATCGAATGAGCTATTTGTTCGTATCTCAAAATAATCATGAGTATTGAAAAATCGTAAATATTTAAATTTAAAAAAAAAATGTGCATGTGGTTTTCGAACGATAACAACAAGAACGATAAAAAACCGTTTTTGAGAAAACCGAAATCGAAATTTGTAACGAAGCGTTCCATGCTTCCACCAATATCAATAATAAATCATTGTTCAACCATGATTCCGCAGCCGCCGCAGCAGCAACGGCCGACGACACCATACAACGCATCAGCTACTGACCGACCGACGACACCATACGACGCTGCAGCTACCGACGACACCAGTCACTTCGGCAAGATAAGAGATTTGATACCATTCTCTAATATAATACACAGGGCCGTACCAACAATCAAATTAAGAGACGACTTTAATATTTGAGCGAAATGGACCTTTATTTAAAGAGCTCTATAAAGTTAACCATACATGTTATGAACTTAATATTTATGTGAACTCTAAATTATGAACCATTTATTTTACGGAACCTAAAAAATAAAATGCAGCATATATGGTCAGTTATATAGAGTCCATTAAATAATGCTTCATTTCGCTCAAATATTAAAGTCGTCTCTTAATTTGATTGTTGGTAAGGCACTAAGGCCCACAGTCACTATAACATCATGACGTCACAGCCGAGGGAACACATTTGGTAATTTTCGTTCGACCCGTATAAAGTTCACACGCAGTTTATACAAAAAATATAATAAGACGACCTACTTTTATGAAGGAAAGTCACTTGTTTGCAACGGTCGAAGCTGACGAGCTGGATTATAGTTTACAAGGCAACTGAAATTGTCTAGCTATTTCGTTCCTCAGTTTGGTTCGAAGAATAAACGTCCTAATTGCTACCAGGGGCTTTGGTACCTGCTGATTTGTCAGTGCATATGCATTGAACTAGTGCCACCAGGGGCCTCAAACCTGCTGATTTTGCAAGCGCCAAGAGCGTAGTCCGTACTTGTAAAAGAGTAAACCGATACCGAAAACCAGTTAATGAGAAACCAGATGCCAGAATAGAGTTTTCTAAAGGAAACCGACAGGAGCACAATACAAGGGGAATAACCGATACACAATACAAGGTGTAAATTAATTGGAGTCTAGAATGTTTTAGTTGTTATATGAATTTAAGATTTGTTTTTAATAAAGATTTTGCATAAGATCTTAAAGACCTTCCTACTGAAGTTTCGTGTTTTCTTCAGAGCGACCCTGAAAATCCGGTGAGCAAAAACCTCAACTGGAAAGCTAAAAGCACATCACAAATTTTACATTACATTTACATTACTTTTTCAAAGTAAAACCATTTGCTAAATGAAATTTTTGTTTTTTTTTTTAATCTGTGATTTATACTTATTCCAACAGTCTACCAGTCCATGAGAGCCCTCTGGTTCGTAACTTTTTGTATTAAGCTGAAATGTTTGTAGGTGCAACTGATATAGTGCTGTCAAAGTTAAGGGCATGTGTCAAAGATGTAGTCAGGTATTCTTATTTTGTACAGACGAGGGAATACATTCCTGATTTTATTAATTTTAGGCTGGGGGTACCATTTCCAGCTGTTTGTTTGAAGAGCTCTTACCACTCTCTATTAAATAAATTTTTAATTTTATTTTAGCGTAGTTTTTCAATATAATTTTATTTTTAAGAAACACAATTCCTTGAAATATATTTTTATAAGCAACCATAAACGTACAAGGGTCTTTTTCTCATTCCTTTTTAATAAACCTTAAAATGGATTAAAAAGTAAGTACGAAATGTATGTAAAAAAATAAATTTGGCCTCGAAGAGAACTAGTACAGTACTTTTCATGACACAAGATACTCTTAGAGAATTTATCAATTCCGCGCAAGAGGCAGTGTGCCTTTGAAAAACTGTTTTGTTCGAACCCAAGACCTTCTGCATGACATTTATGACATCATGTCAAGGGGTACTACTTATTGGGTATTCTCTGGTTAAAAAAGAAGTCATGAAGTCATAGTTAATTGAAGTAAGTCAAGTTAGTTAGGTTATTCTTATGATGATTTAAATTTAAATTCTATATTCCTATTCCTTACACTTTGTTGTGAATTTATAAAAATTATTTTATCATTTGTTACATTCTACTTAATTTGAATGTCAAATGATATCATCAACGTGATGGTCGAAAATTTGGATTTAGCAACTAAACGAAAGAAACGAAATTCTCAGCAAATATATTTTAAATGATTTACACCCTTAACAACAGTTTCACATTCGAATACATATATTTTTCAAGGCTTTTTAATTTTGTATTCTCACGAAGTCATTTGTCAAACTGAAGAAACATTTGAACTTTTTTAGATGTTTACCTAACACACATAGTTCAAGATGGCATATTCCCTTTAAAATACCCGTTAATGTTTTTTTTTTGTATTTCCTATATAAGTATAACTTATAGCATGTTATGTCACCTTTGAGATACTTACATAAACGTCACGTAAATTGGTACTTTTAAAAAAATAAGCCCAGAGCCAAGAACACACCACTGCACTCACTCCCTTTTTCAATGAATGATAGCAACGTGACCTAAATATTGAGAATCAAAAATCCCATCAGGCATTCAAATAGAATGTTGAGATAGCTTCATGTCAGCCTGAATTCCTTCAGCTACAAGTAAAAGGGCTTTGTCAATATACTAAAAGGAAAAATAATCAAATGTGACAGTTGCCTTAAGTATACTTGATTTCTTAACTAATTGATTAAAGCCCGAGATTAAGTTGTATTGGTTAATGATTAAAGAGGATGGTTGAAAAAGAATTTATGATGATTGAGGATTTTGAATTTTTTAGTAAAATTAAATTTTGTAGTTTAATCTGTGCGGTATTTTGTAAGATATGAAAGGATCAAGGTATCATGAGGAATTGTGGATTAGTTCTGTTTAAGTTTTTAAACAAAATATTTCTTAAAAATCGGAATATCATTTTTCTGGCTATCTCCAATAGGTACAATCGGATGTTCTTACTGCAAAATTAGTTAACAACTATTTCAAATGTGAAAACATATTAACGAAAATTCTGGTGCAAGGCTTCAAATCTTTTGACAGTGAGAAATTGAAAGATTTATTTAAATCTAAAATTAAAAAAGCTTGAAATGTTTTAATATAAGATATAAGAACTAGGTACATGCAGACAAATAGTTATTTAAAACAATGAACATACAACATTGTGTAAAATTAAACAAGTGAGCGGAGCTAATTTAGAACTCACTCGGTTAAAATTACACGAGTCAATTTGATAGAAAAAAAAATGTTTAAATTTACACACTGTATAAATGAGATGGTGAGAGATTATCTCAGAGACCGCGAACTCATCTATCAAACAACAAAAGGACCGAGAAGAAAAGTTATTACGGCAGGAGCAGCGCAGGGATCTATCCTCGGACCAGACCTATGGAATATCTCTTACGATGATTTGCATGGAGATGCCAGAGGATTCCTTTTTAGTTGGATACGCAGATGACGTTGCCTCGGTGATAACAGCAAGATACACCGAAAGTGCCCAGAAAAAACTCAACCAAGTCATGTGAAGAATAAATACTTGGATGGAGGAACACTGCTTGTCTCTAGCTACTGAGAAAACCGAAGTAGTGATGCTACGAGTATTAACAAAGAAGCGAATTCCCACGCTTCTCGACTATGACACCGAAATTATAACAAGTAAGAATGCTGTTAAATACCTGGGAATAAGACTCGACACAAAGCTAAGTTTTTGAGTACAAATAAGGTCCGCTGCAGAACGAGCATCCAAAGTGACAGCCTCTCTGACAAGACTGATGGCAAACATAGGTGGACCATCCGCAGGTAAACGAAAACTGTTAATGGCGACAACACACGGTATTCTACTGTATGGAAGCGAGATCTGAACGGGCGCACTAAATCAAGAAAGGTACCGGAAACGAAAGTAGTCCCGAGGAGGAGATTTCATCGAGCCACTTTTGGAGGTTTAGCTGGTATGCCAAGGTTAAAACCCTTGGAGAGCCCAGCACAGGGTGAGGTATGGATACCTCCTTATGGTGCGTCAAGCATTCCTCTAAGAGTAAAGGAAAAAAAAATTCCAGACTTACTTTACAGTCTGCTGTCGTAGTGAATGTCAAATTGGAATAATATACTCGGGCAGTTATAACTTAACTCCAAGGTTGACGTTACAAACTTAGTCAATTGGTGTAAGTTATTGGTTCGGTAGGAGAAGCCAATTCAGAACACAACTCAGTGGCGTTAACCAATGGTCTCATTTCCAGTAGTTCGTCAACTCGGTTGGAGAACCCCATCTTCTCATTTCTCAATAAGAGTAACTATTCTACTCGGTTCAAATTTATCCGCCATTAGAAAAGCGTATCTACTTAATAATAGTAACTTAATTAAAGTAGCCAAACTTATCGGTTGGAGTTATCTATCTACCCAAGCTAAATGGTGCACCTTTAATATTCCATTATTTTAACACACTGAGAAACGCTCTCGGATATAATTTATTTTCTGCGTCTACGATTTGATATATATATTAGCGAATCCTTTGAGAGTTTGCAAGGATTGTTATACTAGAGTAACATATGTTAGCTCTAATATGACGTTTAGCATGAAGGGTTTTAGGGGTTAAAAATACGCGTCGTTAGAAACATTAAATAAATTCCATATTTTACCTAACAATGTAATAGTTTTTTAATGTTTCAATTTAATTTTTTAATTAAGTATTCACGCGAGGAACAAAAATTCGGAGTTAAAATTTAAAGCCATAGTTTGGTGGAAAACAAAAAATTATGGACAAAGTAGGTATATATTCAGTAGAACCACTAAGGTGGTTTAGAGGCGAATCTTCAACACATTTTTTTTGGGCAGCTTACATCATTGTATCAATTTAGCTAAAAATTAGATTTTTGCACATCTTAAACTGCTTTCAAGAACACACAATATTCTGCCAGAAAGGCTTTACCAATTTGTTTTTAAATTTGAGATCTGTATATTATTTGGATAGAAAATTTTTCGAGTCGAAAAAAATCATTTGAGAGGCTGTTGATTTGCCCCCGTTTAGATATAAGGGATAATTTCATAATAAAAAAACCTGGGACGGTGCCGAAGAAACTTACCATTCCGTAAGTACCTCAAAGAATTCCAATTTTTTGTCATAACGAAGTGTTCTTCTAAGTCTTTAACTGCAAACAATATGATTCTAAGAGATTGAGAAATTAACATAAAGCCGAGAAACGACTGATTGCACTGATACTTTACAAATGTTATGTTATGTTACTTCTTATAATTATGCTTATTTGAAAGCAGTTTACTAACTTCCAACATTACCTATCTATCACTCACTCTATTATCAACAAAATTGAAGTTAATATGAAATCTGAAGATAATCGTCTAAATAGTATCCTCCAATGTCTTACGAAGAAAGCTGAAGTAATTATTAAGAAGCTTATTGTTGCTCACATTGAGGATTGTAAACTTTTAACCACTTTTCAATCAGGAAATCCTAATTTTGGTGGGGGCAATACCCCCATTTATTTAGCTTAATACAAGCTTCATAACTTAATCTAACTTAAAACTATGAAACTTACAGTTAGGGTTAGGCTAACTTAAAACTATGATTGGATTGTGTTTCGGGAAGGTTTTTTAGGCAGAAAGTGCTGAGGTTAAAGTCGAAATCGTTTTCATTCGAATTAACCCTCCGCAACATACGCGTAATAGGTTCGTTGGAGCCATAGGAGGTACGGTGGGTGGGGAGATAGAAGAGGCGAGGATTTCTAAGGTTACGAGGGTTTGTGCTGAAAAAGATAGAGTTGTAAAGAGTTTGACAGTCAACAGAGCCTGAGAGAAGCCGATGAATGAAGAGAATCTCTGCTATATCTCTCCGTTCTTGCAGTGTATTTAAGTTAATTAGTTGAAGGCGGTTCTGGTAGGGGGGCAGGATCAAGGGATTATTCCAAGACAGGCCGCGAAGGGCAAATCTTAGGAAGCGACGTTGAATGCTCTCGATTCTAGAGATATGGATTTGTTGATATGGGGACCAAACTTGACTGGCGTACTCAAGTAGAGGACGAACAAACGTTATGTAAAGGGATCGGGTGACGTAGGGGTCGGAGAATTCTTTGGACCACCGTTTAACAAAACCAAGTGAAGAGTTGGCTTTTAAAATAATATTATCGATATGTGCCAAGAAGTTGAGCTCTCGGTCGCATAATATTCCTAGGTCGCGGATCGATTCAACAGTTGATATGGGTTGGTTATGTAGAAGGTAGAGACGTGGAGGAGATTTTATGTGTTTACGTGAAAAAGTGATTGATTGGCATTTGGCAATATTTAGCTCTAAGCAGTTTTTAAGGCACCAGACTGAGAAACTGTCGAGATCTTGTTGGATAAGGGAAGAGTCGTGTTTTGAAGAAATTGTTTTGAAGATTTTAGTATCGTCAGCGTAGAGTGAGATATGGGAATGTTTGATGACGATTTCAATATCGTTAATGATAAGAATGAAAAGGAGAGGACCTAAGTGGCTGCCTTGTGGGACTCCGGAGGTAGCTAAGAAAGGACTAGAGAGGGAAGATCTGAAACGAACACAGTAATAACGGTTTTCTAGATAAGAAGAAATCCATTTCAAGAAATTAGGTTCAAAGCCAAGGGCGGATAATTGAAAAGTATTAGTTTATGCGAAATTTTGTCAAAAGCTTTGCTAAAGTCAGTAAATATAGCGTCAACTTCCTTTCCGTTCTCTAAGGCAGATAGGGAATACGATACAAATTCGACAAGGTTAGTGGTTGTAGACCTACATTTAAGAAAGCCGTGTTGTCTTGGAGAGATCAGAGACTTACAGCGGAAACTTAAAATTTCGTACAAGATACTTTCAAATATTTTAGGTATATGTGAAAGTTTGGCAATGGGACGATAGTTTTTAACATCGCTCTTAGGACCCTTTTTGTGTATTGGGGTTATGAAAGAGGTTTTCCATACCTGAGGAAATTCTCCTTGAGATAGCGATAAGCTGAAAATTTTAGAGAGGGGAAAAGAGAGGGCTGAAGAGCATTTTTTCAGGAATATTGCAGGGAGGCCATCAGGACCAGGAAGAAATTCGTCATTAAGTTGATTTAGCTTATTTTCGATTAGACATGGGTCAACGGTAAGCGGAAGAGATGGGCCTAGGGAGAAATTTGGCAAGTAATCGAAATAACCAGAATCAGGTACAAAGGAGTCGTCAGTGAAAGATTTCTTGAAAAAGGTGGCAAAAAAGTTGGCAATACCGTGCGAATTATTTGAAGTTTCGGTATTGAAGGAAAGAGAGGTAGGGTAACCATCGGATTTTCTTTTGAAATTGACGAACTGAAAGAACGACTTAGGATCATTTATAAGGTTGGTTTGTGTTTCAGTTAAGTAGCGTTGGTAAAGGGAGTTGTATAGTTCGGTAAAGTGAAGATAGGAACCAAGGTAGTTAGAATAATCGGTGGGAGAGTTAGTGCGGAGGAAAATTGCCCACAATTTGTTTCTCTTATTACGCAAAGAGCGAAGCTTGCGGTTATAAAAAGGTGGTGAAGCGAACGATGATTTATGGCGACAAAAGGGTACATGGAGTGAAATAGAATTGAATATTTCTGTGTAAAATATTTCTGCGGCATCTTTCACAATAAGGTTATCAAAATTGAAGGAAACTCTGTTCAGATATTCGTTAATTTGAGGGAAGTTTGCTTTGTGAAAATCATAAGAGTACTTATTTGCTGGCAGTTGAGTTGGTAATGGAGAATCATGATAGAGTGAGAGAAAGAGGGGAGGATGATAATTGTCGATGGTAGATAGCGAAAGGGGAGAGAGTGACACTGTAGAGTTAATGGGATCGGTTGTGAAAATAAGATCTAGTTGCCTGTCCATATAGTTTGGGATACCACTAACTTGGCATAGACTTGAATCAGCTAGGTGATCTATAAATAGACATTCCTTGGCAGAGGTGGGATTGGAAGCTATGTAATAAGACTGATCTTCGGATGGAATCCATTTTAGATAAGGAAGGTTAAAGTCACCGAAAAGAAGGATATCATCGTTGGGGTCACACACATCCATTATATGGTCAACCGTATCAATGGCGAGCTTATAAGATTCGATGGGTTGTGACGGCAGAATATAGCAACATATAACATAAAGTGACTTGCGAGGTAGTGTTATCTTAACGGAAACATAGTCAAGATTCGAGGAAGAAGAGATTGCAATGAGGGATGAGTCTAGTGTATTTTGAATAGCTATGAGGACACCTCGACAAGGGCATTCGCCGGTAGGTTGGTTAAGAACATCATCGCGATAAACATTGAAAGAGGAAGGAAACAATTCTTGGTTGTTGATACTAGGGACCAGATTTGTTTCAGTCAGGGCGTAGATTTCAAAGGGTAAAGCATGGGTTTGTTGCAAAACAGCATGAGTTTTGGAACGTAGGCCTCTTACGTTTTGGTAGTAGAAAGTAAGAGGGAGGATTTGACGGTCTGGGACGGGACGGAGGTTTGATTTAGATGGGGCATTAAGAGAATTTGGATTAGGATCGAAAATAGTTATTGAAGTTTTTACGCGTGTTTTGAAGGTGCGACGTACGTTTGGAGCTGATGTGAGAGGCATACGTATTAAGGTCTTTGTTGACTGTTGTGACGGAGATGTTAAAGTTTTCATGAAATCGGGTGTAGATTTTTTTCAAGGCTATAGGGTCAGTAGGGAGTCCTTCTTTTTGAATTTGAACGATAACGTTGGTTTTGGTTTTGCCGTCGATACAAACAGAGTCAGATTTATCATGTAGGTAGGCTAGATACAAACGAACATTTTCGAAGAGTTTATGATCACGGAGTCTAGCCATAACATAATGCCCCTCGAGTTCACTGTTTGTTGGTGCGGGGTCGGTTAATCTTGTAGTGAGTTTCACAGTAGGGGGGTGCATTGGGTTGAAAATTGGAGGGTTTGTGGTTGAGGGGCTGTTGGACAAAACATCTCTTGAAAGAGGGCCTGATTCGGATAATAAGTTAAAAGATACACGCTTTTGTTGAATAGGACCAACAAGGGAAGGATTAGAATTGATTGCTGGGGGTGATGAAGATGGATAAGGGCTAGGGTTTATAGTGTGGGAGTGAATAAAATTAGGATATTTAGTGTTGGTGGCGGTGTTATAAGAAGAAGTATTCTCTGGTTGATGGCTTACACGATTCAAAGGATTGGAAGTGAAATTATATGGAGTGAAAGATGGAAAGAGGTTAGTTTTAAAACTCCAGTTTGAGTTGAGTCGGGAAAGAGGGGCAGCTTTATTTTTGTTATTATATTTGTCTTTTGGTTTAAGAGTAGGTTTTGGGTGAGGTTTACTATTTTTTAAAGGTTTTGAATTATTTGAAGCTAGAGGGCTTGGCTTGTTGTTTGATTTCCTTGAAACATCTTTGAGGAAAAACTCGTTCTGTCGCTTTTCTATCCATTTGGCCACAGTCATCTTTCCCATTCGGAGAGCATCCCCAGAGATTGAGCAAAAGAGCCATTGGTACTTAGATGGTATGCTTATTTTAAAGCTTTGCTGCTTGGAGCGAGGTGATGAGATCCTCTGACATTCTTTTAAAGAAATGGAGAACTTTTTATAAAATAAATCCATTATCCAGGGAGCATCAGCAAGCTGGGGAGCGCCTTTGATGAAAAATGTCCCGTAATCGGCATTGTTGCTAAGCCTCTGAAGTCTGGCGTTCCATTCAGATTTGCTCCAAGTAGTCCCAAAACGATTAATGGTAGGTGAAGCTAGTTCAAGAGGAGGTTGACAAGCAGGTGGAGACGGCAGAGGTGGTTGTTGGCATCCCGGTAAAGGTAGAAGGGCAGCAGTAGGTTGTGTATTTTGTGTTGCAGCATTAATAGCTCGTAAAACAGGCTCAGGAGAGAATGAAGGTAAACTGGATGAGGCCGGTGCAAGTAAGGGTGAAACACTAGCAGACGTAATAGGAGCTGTAGTTACGGATGATGATGCTGTAAAATCTGATAGCTGGGGAAGCCGATAGGTGGTGTCTTGTATTTCAGAATGTATAGATCTGTTGTACGCTGATGGGGCAGGTTGAATTTGGGTGGATATCCCATCGATTTTACAGGATGCGCTTATTACTTCATCGGCTAGTTGGCCAATATTATATCGCGTTTCCAAAACTTCATTACTTATAATATTTATTGTACCAACAGCTTCCTCAAGAAGGGCAAGTGGTTGACGGAGACCTGGTATCATTATTTTTGAAGAGCAACATAGATTTAATGTCTTTTTTTAAAGAATCGAAACATTTATTTAAGTCGTCTTCGCAGATTTTATTATTTAATGTCTCCTTAAGAACCACGAGCTGATTCTCGATTGTTGAAAGTTTAGCCACACTTTTTTTGTTTGCTAACTCGAGAATATTATTCAGTTCTTCAATCGGCTTAACAAACTCATCTATTTTCTGCAATTCGCGTAAAATGTTTTTCTGGAAAGATTTATTGTCGGACACGATGCCATTTATTAAATCACTTTGGCATTTTATTGCAAGTAAAATATGTGAGAGCGAAATTTCTCTGCACTCATCACAATAAAATACAAAATGGGCTAAATAATCTTTTAAATAAACAACTGATCTTTTTGAAAGCCCAATGCACGAAAGATGATAGGATTTCCCACATAGACCATTGCATTTTAGAAGATCTTCATTTTTGGGTGCATTGCAAGCATTACAGTATTCCATTTTTTTAGTTTTTTTTTTTTTTTTTTTTATTTATTTTAGGTAAGTGAGGGCAAAAGAGTTATTGAAAAAGGGCTGGTTATGCACAAAAATTAAATTAATTTAGAATATTGACTACGACAGTGGTGGTTTGAATGGGTCAATAATAAACACAATAGGGTCACAGAGTTTGCGATTACACAACGAAATTGGGTCAATTAAAAATTTATTACGACACGACTTCTGTTGATATAAACAGCAATAAGTAGTTAACACAGGTAAGCAATTTTTAATCACAATAGGTTGTCGCGATAGTAGAAAAGGTAGGAACTGGGTCAAAGAGTTCGCGATTAAAAGTGCAGAGGTATGCGAACTTAACTATAAGAAGTTTCAATTATTAGTTATGTGGGTAATGAAGAGCAAATCGAAAAAACGTCTTCACTTGGCGGCGGCTAAAACTCATTGCTAAGCAGGTCTATACGTTGTGAAAAGTTGCTGACGACATTGGGGAAGAATGACTTAAAATAAACGATATCGTTTAGACTTTTCAATAAGGCATTAAATTCAAATAATTTTAAGATTCTTCTTATAATAAACTTATCGCTCAAAATAGGTTTGGTTTATCCCCAAAAATATTTATACTGAAATTTTTATCTGGTAAGACACAAAAAATTAAAACAAAAAATAAGCTTTTCAGAATTTCTCTATACATATGGCATTCCCTAGGAGTCCATTCTGGGACCATTGCTTTTTATCAATATCGTGTTTAATTTTTAAGTTTGTTCATATTCGTATATATGCTCAGGAAGTCAAGTTGGACTTCTGACGAAGGAGTCTGTAGGTTGAATGAAACATATTAACGCTCAAACCAAATAGATCAAATTGTATGGTAATCTCTAGGTCACCACTTTATGAGGCCATTAAGGCTCGCAGAGAATCTAAACCTTGTGACTTGGAACTCTTAACCACTCTTGTGTGCGTGTTTGCAGGAATGTAGGGGACCTACAATTTTCTGCCGATTCCGAATGGCTAAAGAGCAGCACTTTCCATGAAAACTTTTTTGGGACTTTATTCATATTTCAGACATGCATAGTACGAACAAGACTGCTTGGTTCTTCCCTCCAAAAATAGGTCAATATGCGTAAATTTATCTTCCTCAAAAAGCTCTTGTTACAATGAGCAGTTTTTATTCTACTTAATTACTTTTAAATTTTCACAATTCCAATAATATCTATTATTTTCTATGTTTGTTGTAATAAACTGCAGTGGAAAGAAATGACAGCTTCTGTCAAAAAGCAAGCAAGTTCAACCTTCTTGACATTTGTTAACGTCAAATTGTCACGAAATTATTAGTAGGATAGGTATCTACTAAAAATTTAAAATAAATAAATTAAAATAAATTAATTATAACAGAACTTTTTTACACTTGAATAGTACTAAACTAGTTTCGACATCGGTCTTATAAGATTGTAATTTTCGCTATTGTTTTTTTTAGGAGTTAAGTTGGAAAGTTGTGGTTTTAGTTTACTATATTTTTCTAAGTGCGTTCCCAAATTAAAATTAATTTATGAAATCTTAAGCAAATTTTCAGACCCAAGGTAAGAACTAAAACACCTCACTCATAACCTATATTTTATGCGGCAGTTTTCAATTACTATTCATTTTTAAACTAAGGACAAAAAACGAAGAAAAAAGGGAAAAAACCCATTTTTAAGATATTTCGCTATTCCCCTTTTAAAAAGCCTCCAGCAAAATCCTGTTAATGGATGTGTTTTTAATAAGAGAATATGAATATAAATATAAAAGTAATCTTTCTGCTTGCCTTTCTGACCCAGTAGGTACACATTCTTCCCATTGTGCCCAGGAATCCAAATTCCACATAAACATAATAGGAGAGTACTTGCCGCTTCCGGCTTCGGGGTTTCTTTTAAACAACATTGTTTTGTGTGTGTACGCAGTAAAATATTCGACATGATTTGCTGACGCATTTTAATAATACTTAAACCTTTGATGGAGCAAAATCCTTTGCAACAACTCGAATCTTCATTTCTTCTTCTCCTTCTTGTCTTGGGTTTGGTATCCTATGTTTGTCTTAGGAAATTTCTTTGAATACTGGGAAACAAAGCAAAAGAAATATTCATATAGACATGTGTATATGTGGCAACTATGACAACGAACGCCTTAACACAACACTTTAATGTAGACATTTTCATTGCAAAATGACAAATCGTCCCCTCCATCCAGAGTCCTTTGTCAGGGTCCTTGTTGAACTAGAAAGAAGGATGGTTTGATCTTTGCCACAGGGCCAAAGAACAATGGGAACATTGCAATCAAGAACGTCTTTTATGTTTGCCACGGAGAATTTATATCGGTTGTAGCCTTAAAGGTAAATTTTTTTTCCTGGTTCTGTTTTTGCTGCTTGCTTTGTAAGGGATATATTAAAATCTTGAATCATAACAGAGCATAGCTCTGCTTTAATTTAGTAGATATCTGCCTCGATACATAAGGACCTAACATGAACATATAATATGTTAAAAAGATATTAGATTTACTTAATTCAAAAGTTGATGAGAAATTTCAGAATTTGGGAAAATAATATTCTACAAAAATAATCTGCCCTTACTCTCTCTTTAGCAAAAAGGTTAGCGGTTTTAGGGACATGGATCCTACAGGAAACAAAAACCAAAACAAATTGATTTGAAATTAAAAATTAATTAAAATCTAAGAAAAATAAAATGCACAACTGGGTCGCACTAACTTACTCTTATGTAATAGAATTTTAAAAATGATTGTTATGAGAGAAAAGTCTTCATAACCATTAAGATTCATTTTTAAACTCTTTAAGTACAGTAAGAGAAAAAAACAGAATGCAATGTTATTTCTTAAGCTAATAGGACTTTATGCAAGAAAAAAAATTATAAGTCAACATTCTTAAGAAACAATTTTGATACGCCAGCTTTGAGTTTGTATTACTGTTAGAATAAAACTTAAATTTTAAACAAACATAATGGACCGTTTATGAGATATCGAATTTTCACAAAAGTTGTTTTTTTTTTATTCAAAAAATATTTTAATTTAAGTTTTGAAATGCTGTGTTTTTCAAAATTCAAAGAAGTGTTTCTAATCTAAAAATGTTTTTCAAAAAATTAGTTTTTGAATAAAAAAAAAATAGGTACTTAATAGCAATTTTTTTTTGAAAATTTGATGTCTTTTATAAAAATTTTATGGAAAAATTAGTAGATAGATACACAAATTATTAACGGTAGGTATACCTGTCGTAGAACCGTTTTTTTTATTTTCGACTTTCTCTTTAAGGGCTCTAACGATTTTAACCAAACATTTTCACCAGGAGCCTATTAAGTTTAAAATAATATCGTATAGGTAGATAGGTATCTACCTATAAAAATATTCGAAAAAAATATTTTTTGGGTTTTAAAAAAAAAAAAAAAAAAAAAAAAAAAAAAAAAAATCCGATTTTTAAACTTTGTTTGCGTAAATTCATACTTTTTCGGAAATCAGACGGCAATTCCATTCATTTCAACATTTTTATATTATTAAATGTTTTAGATATATTTATAAAATGTATGTACTTACATATTTTAAATCCCAAAGTACTTTTATAACAGCAAGTTCGTGCAGTCGCGTACATTATTTGTTTTGTGCACGTCCGTCGGCTAACCAAGAAATAAAACTGAATTACCAGGCTAGCATGCGAATGTAGAAGACTTGGTAAAATCTTGAACAAATGTCCCCATTTAAACCCCCAGTGCGTCATAATACACTCATTCAAAAATGTAAGCGTGTGTTAAGAAAGAAATGAAAAAGTAAGGAAATATGAAACGAAAGAACAAATAAACACTAAATCTCCATGATCACAGTCAACACCAACAACAATACTACTCAGTTTGCTTGCGCAATCATTGTACATATTGCGCATGCATGTATTAGTGGTGGTAAAGGTGGAGCTTAACAACGAAAGGCTAACAATTTGCAAAATTAAAAAATATGCAAACGTTTAATCCCTGCTGCTTCCGCATGCTCGCCTGGTGATATAGTTTTTAATTACGTAATTTTGCTTAGAATCTTTTCTCTTCCTTCTTGTTTTGTCGTCTCCGTCACTAATATAGAAAGAAATGAAACCTTATTACCAGGCGAGCATGCAATGGCAGAAAGCTATAATGTGTTTTCTTTGTTTCTTCATTTCGTAAACTTCCCCAAAATATGGCCGTGCCCCCAAAACAAAGGTTTTAGCACAGATAATTATATAATTATCTGTGGTTTTAGCCTGAGTATGTGTGAAGAAAGAACTGAAAAGGAAAGAAACGACAGAGCAACAACAATATATGCACTAACATCCAAACATCGCCAAATTACGTAATTTTAGATTTGAATTTGGTAGAAACGAAATCTAACTATCAGGCGAGCATGCGCATGTAGAAGAGTTCTAACTCAGCACAATGCAGTTTAATTCTCGCACTCTTCCCTTAAATTCTAAAGCAACAACATATTTTAAGAATGATGTAGAAAAGAAAGAACAATAAACACAAACATTGCTAAGGTTTCTCCATCCTCACTTAAAAATAAAACATGTTGTTCATACACAGTCGACACCAACACCAATGCCACTCAGTTTGCATGCGCAACCACTGTATTGCGCATGCAGGCATGAGTGACGAATCACACAACCTGAATTTGGAAAGAAATGGAAAGTGGGAAAACAAAGAAACAATAAACACTAACATTTCTTAAGATTCCTTCTTCATGATCACTGAAAAAATAAAACATATTCGTACACAGTCATGACCAACGCCACTCAGTATGCGTGGTGGTATTCGTGAAGGAGGAAAGGAAACGAAAAAACGATGTATTAAGGTGGAGCTTTACGAAAGTAGAAAAATATGCAAAAATACGAGTATAATCCCTACTAGTCTACTACTTCAGCATGCTCGCCTGGTGATTCACTTTCAAATTACGTCATTTTGTTTGAAATTTAACTGATTTTTTAAAGGTTCAAGCGTCGACCACTAGATGCCCTTAGTTACACCATTTTGAGAATTTTTGTCTTTTCTTTTAATTTGTGTTTTTCTTGATTTTTATTATTTTATTTTGGGGCATGGTTCGAACCTTGCTCCGTTCGGAGCAAATTTGCTCCACTTTTGAAGGAAAAAAAAAACTACTACTACTCCAATGCTCCGATTTTTCGAGATTTACTCCACTTTTTCCACACAGACAAATTGTTTAATTTGTATACAAATATGACATTGTTGACATTGACATTGACATTGTTCTTTCTGAATTTGTGATTTGTTTATTTTCAGAAAACAATTTTTGAAAATAATACTAAGTTTTCCAATGAAACCTGTGAATTATTTTTCCTTTTTGCTAATACAATTTTTTTATGTTCATATAATATATGTAGGTATGTTTTCATGACTGTGGTGAACCCTGGTTTGGGGTTGGCTTCAAGTAAGAAATGAAACCAAGTTACCAAGCGAGCATGCGAAGGGAGAAGTGTTGTTGAAATTTCGCAAACATTTAAACCCCCTCCCCTCTCACAGATTCATTGTAAAGAAAGAAATGAAAAAAGTAAGGAAGTATAGGAAAAGAAAGAACAATACACTAAATTTCTTAAGGTTCCCTTTGATCACTGAAAAATGGTCGTACACACACTAATGCCACTCAGTTTGACTGAAGAAGATAAGGAAACGAAAGAACGATATATATCTGTAGTTGTTAAAGGTGGAGCTTAATACCAAAGTCAATTTGCAAATCAAGTATGTAATCCCTACTGCTTCAGCATGCTCGCCTGGTGATTCACTTTCAAATTACGTCATTTTGTTTGAAATTTAACTGATTTTTTAAAGGTTCAAGCGTCGACCACTAGATGCCCTTAGTTACACCATTTTGAGAATAGTTTGTATATTAATTTATATCTGTACGCATGCTCTTTTTGTTTTATGTAATTTTTACTTGCAATATAAGTAAGTAGTTAGGTCCTTTATGAAAAATTCTGCATTTGAAAAAAAAAATTGAAAAATTTTAAAGAAAATTTCTTAGATACAAAATTAATTTAATAATAAAACGATTTTTAAACTTTGTTGCATATTCATACTTTTCTAGAAATCAGACGGATATCTTATGCATTCGAATATTTTTATCTCATTTAATCCATGTTTTATATTTATAAAATGAATTTTAAATTCAAGTCATTTGAAAATTTGAATAAAGAATATACTATCCAAACTTAAGCCTAAAGAAAAGAATCAAAAACAAAAAGAGGTTGAAGGTGGATACCTATCTACCATTAATAAATTTTTCAAGCATTATCTACCTATTAGGTATTTTGCCATATGGAATTTTGTGGATTTAAACAAAAATATGTGGAAGAGTTTTTGAGAAAAAAGAATATTTTATAAAATTTCGAAAAAAAAAATAAGGAAAAAAGCGTGTTGGGGAAAAAATTTATAAATTTTTAAAAATAAATCAAGAAAATCTTTAATTCGATTTTTTTAACGAGTGCATAACTTGCCATATACATACCTACCTAAGCTCCAACTACCAAAAGGAGTTGTTTCAGCCATTTAGAAAAATGAATTTTATTCTTATGAAGAATTTTTTCTAATAACATCCATTCTTAAAAGTCTCTTAAGCACAATCCGGTCGTACATTTTTTAATTAAACACTAAAGCGACATTCTTTTACTAAAAAATTTTAAATATTTTTGCAGGTCTTAAAAGACTGCCGTTAAGACAATAATTAAAAAATAAACACATTTGAGGGCAATGGGTCACAAAGAGCCTAAGCTTAGTGACTTCTGAATTTCTGTAGGTCAGAAATTTTCTTCCAAGTCCCCCGCAACCAGTAGCACCCCTAAAAAAAGAACATTTTTTTGTTTTTGGGTTGCAACAACTGGGGACCGATCTCAGACTCTCGATCTGGAGTTCAAGGACTAACCAAATCGGCACGTGTATTAGTTCTTTTACTCAGCTTAAACTTTTAAAGTCATTTTCAAGAAAAAAAACACACTTTTATTTAATCAACACAATTTTTTGGTACTGAATCAAAAAAAAAAAAATGCCACTAAAAAAATACCAAGCTCCGGGCTTATGAACAGCAATATTGCTGTTGTAATTCCCTACTAAATTTAGAGATCATAAGAACTCTCTGCCAAACTATCGACGACGGCAGATTGATCGTTCTTAGAATTTGTAATTGGAAGTAAGACCTTAGGACCTTTGTAGTTGTAGAACTCAAACAAAGAGCTTTCGAGATTTGTTGCTTTTTGAATTTCTTGACGACAATTTATGAATTTCAAAACAAGAAGGATTACTGAAAACTACGAAATCCCTGTAAGGACTTAAGGAGCAACGGATTTATGCAAGCCCTTCCAAACAGACTCAAGAGCAAACAGTTTATTTTCCGTGAACTGAAAATTATGTTCATCAGAGTCCGGTTTCTAAGACAGAAATTTCACAATGTTTTGAAATGTCAAAAGTTTGATAAAAAAAATCTGATTTTAAAATACAAGTGCGATCAATCCAAGTATATATATCGAAGACTTCTTGAAAACACTCTACATGATAACCAAAAATGAAACCTCATTTCTGTTGAAGCATAATGAATGCATACTCGTTTATATACTGTGGATAATCTACGCCAACACAAATCCTTCTCTAGAACCCCACAATATGGGTTAACCCCTTTTACAATATCATTATTGTCCCTCATTTACCGTCGGGACCTTTAATCAAAGAGATTAGAAAGGGGTTGCACCGTCTTGGTACACCATCATCATCATGCTTCAGAGCACAACAATGATTGTACACAAAAACGCTATCATCCCCGAAAACTATTTGGACATACACCTTCATTGAATGACTGGTTAAATCCGAGCCAAATCGAAGTTAAATTAAATAAATTCCTTCGAACGAAGGCGCCTAACCATAAAAGTTGTTCAACTGAATCGGAAAAAAGGACCCTAAGATGAACGTAGATATGTCTATACAATATACAAAACTTAGATAATATTGGAGTCCGTTTTACTTTCATTGAAATGTAATTCAATCGCATCAGAATAGAGCACCCCTCTCGCTTCAAATGAACCCAAGAAATTTTGAAATTCTATGTAGGTACACAAGACAATATGGATTCGCATTGACAAGGGCTATTTTAAGGAATTTTTTTATGTGAAATCAAACTGAGCGAAAGGTGAAATAAATGACAACAACAAAAAGGTACGAAAAACACCTTTGAAACACCAAAAATATCTCCAAGGCACAGAGGGAAAATAAACAAAATCTTGTAGCCCACAGTTATTTGGAAAGGATAACAAAGGTAAAATTGATTTCGTGCTTTCTGCTTAATTAGACAAGAGAACGGAGGTCTCGCCACCTTCCCATCTACATATTTTGTCAGGCATGTGTTTTTGTCGCTCTCAATTCACTGCGACACATCTGAAATGAAATTCAGGATTTGGGGGTGTGTAGTTTGCACTTGTACAATCTATATAATTTGCATTATTTGGGCTTTCATAGAAAATTCCAGCTAATTAATATCGGAAAATGAACGATTGAAGCGCGGAGACTCGGAGGCACGTTCAACGGTTTTACCTCTCAATATCTATGGTTTTTTTGTTAAGTTAAAATTTGTTGAAAAATATCTGTTTCCGACAAGCTACCCTTTCATGTTTTTAAATAGATATTCAACGGGGAGTCTGCAAAGATTTTATATAAGGATAACAACATTTTATCCTCGAGTGAAATTGTTTGGAAATAGTTTCCTTCCTTGATGTGAAGTGGAAGTGGAGTCGCTTTCAGCACAAGCACAAGCACAACGTTCTTTTGAAAAGCATTCAAGTTCTGTGTTGGTTGTGACACTCAGTTGAATGGAGAAATTTCTGATGGTAATACGCGCGTGTCAGCATTCTGAATAAGGTAAAGTCATCCATTCCTGTCTGCACACACGCGAACGCAAAGGCAATGCTAAAATTCGCAAAAAACAAACATAATGCAGAAAAAAATCCTTTTTTTTTGCCAGGATCTACACTCCGCAACGGTGCAGTAAGTTCTCATAAATTATTTAAATATTTGGTAGAAATAGGATATAAAATAATTAACTAGATTAGAACAAAAAAAAAAGTATCATTATTTGTTCTATAAACGTTGGAACTTGGAAGCACACGCTGTACAAATACAAACTACCAATCCTATTTTGAGGACTTTTTAGCTGACTCACCGAGGAAGAATCTATTACCCCGTTTACAAGAGAAGATTGAGGAATCGAATCGAATCTGAATTGAGATTTCGATCCAGGTATATGGTGGCACTGGATCGAGAGATCGAATTGAAATGGGATCGAAATGACAATATGGTTTTGTACACCACACTCGATTCTTCGATTCCTCGATTTTGGTATACAAGCATATTTTCGATTCGATTCAGCTCGTTTAGTGGGATCGGATCGAGAAATCCTATTTCAATCCGATCCAGGTACACATGGAGCTAAATCCTGATTCAATTCCGATTCAATTCCCCATATAAACGTAATATATAATGTATCGTGTACATCAACATATTTTGATATCTTTCCATGTTTCCACCATTTCAAACACGGCAACTCTGAAGAAATTCATGCACTGATTTATGACGTGTTCAAATGAGTGCGCCGTTTTGATACCATAAGCTGTCAAACGAGCTTGTGTGTGTGAAATATGTTGAATGATTCATAAGCTCCCTTCTACCTGACTTAAGATCAAGGAGTACCCGTTACAGAAGTCGTCGAGGTTCGTCTCAGAGTCATTTCGTTGAGTCGAGAAAAGAGATCGAGTAATTAATCTTCAGTTCAGAGCAGGACATGACTGTTCCCTTTTTCTGTTGATCCCCACAACTACGACAATGAGTATTATAAGCAATGCCCAGCTTCGCTGTGGGTCCCTCTCGTAGCCAGTGCCCAGTTCATGTTGTTACTACCCTGGCAATGCCTTGCCTGGGTCTGCATATTAGGTCATTTTCTCGAGACTTATTATAGGTGGGCTATATGTTTCTAGATATAATACTAACCTAGGCTGCTCCACCTAACGTTGGATCCTGTGAGAAAAAATGGGGACCATTTTCATAACCCGAAGAGGAATGTTAGCTCACTTTCTGCAAGTAAGCTATGAAGGACTGATCCGTGCCTAGCTAGCTCGTCATCCCGTTCAATTGCCTCTATTCCACTGTGACTCGGAAACCAGACAAGAGTGACTCTGTGGTTAATGTTCAGGCTCGCAATCTCATCCGGAAATTGCTGGACTAATTAAGAGGACGAAGAAGCCCAAAAAATGGCTTTAACAGCCTGTCTGTAAAAATTACCGTTTTCCGGTTTTGATTTTGGCCCAGTTTACGTATTTCGCCCGCTTCACTTACTGCCAGTAATTCAGTTTTAAATACTCTAAAACAGAAATGTATTACTATTATATTTTTCCTTTAATAAGAGAATTTATTAGACTGTTCATATTTCTTTGATGAAGATGGACGAGAATCTTTTATGTGATTTAATTTTTCTTTTATAAACTTCATTCCTTGCGCTGCAAAATCTTAAGAGAATTTTACAGCCAATATGAATGGTTATAATTTTTAAAAATAAAAGGTTTCTGCCGATCAGCCGCAAACTCAAATTCAGTCAGATCTACTTGTATGTGCCTGGAGACATCAAAATTTGGATCTCTCAGATGCCAGTGAAGCATGCGGCAGATATTTAAACGACGGCATATTCCACAAATAAAAATCCATTTTTTTTAAATTTTAACAACGCAAACAACCAAACTAAAAGTAAATATAATTTTTTTCAACAATAAGCGTGAACATAACAAGAATTTAAAGTGCTGAAATATTGAGAGTCTAGATGGCGCTTATTTAGATTGTAAAAAAATGTGAAAAGTGACATACATATATGAAATTAATTATAAAATCGAACGACATTGAATTCATCATGCTTACAAACTTCGAAATTAAAATAAATTCACGACTGGGGATCGCACTTATTTGCTCTTATGTAAAAGTAGTTTGGAATTTAACAAATATTTATAAATAAATATAAAACATGGATTTAATGAGATACAAATGCATAAAATTACCGTCTGATTTCTAGAAAAGTATGAATTTATGAAAACAAAGTTTTAAAATCGTTTTATTATTGAATTCATTTTTTATACTTGTAGATATAAGAATTTTTTTTTTTAATTTTCAAGAAAAAATTTGGGAATTTTAAGTATTTCGTAATATAGATTTTAGTAAATAATTTAAAAAAATAATCGTTCACATGTTTTAAGATATTGATTTGAAAAAAAAAATTGGAAAAAATTCAATTTCTTCTCTAAAGAATAATTGAAAATATCTCCAGTAAAGGCTGATCGAGGTACAGACATACAGAAATAAAGACACACGGGCGGAATTGCCAGACCTACTTTTTTCGTGTTCTCTATCATCGTAATGTCAAGTTTGACCAAAATCTCGAGTTCGATCAAATGCAAAACTTGCCCTATAGTACCTATGTACATACATATATCGCAAGGAAAAACAAATGAATTTAAAAGGGACCATAAGCAATTTACTCACTTTTATTTGCTGTGCTCGTAATAAGTTTTAACAAAACATGTCTGATTCCATTTTAAGTTCTTATAAATAAGAATTAGAATAAGTCTTTTCGACTTGGGAAATTGTGAGATTCGGAAAACTTAGAAAAAAAAAAAATTAAAAAAAGGTAGTGATCCTCTCGTCCGCGGACTGTCAGAAAGGCAATGGTTTGTTGTAATGGCTGTTACCTATTTTTACAAGCCACATACGTTGAAATTTATTTCATGAGCTGAGTTTGAATGAAGGACTTTGATTTGAAAAATTCCAAACTAAAAGCAACACGTTAGAAATCCCTACTTATTTGAAGTTTTATGCAGAATTCGAATGTTAAGTAAAATATTTTTAGCACAAATTGTTTTTTACATCGAAAGTTTATTTAACATTTTAGAAATTTAAAATATTAAAATACTTTGATTTTTTTTTTGGTGGAACGTGGAATCAATATCCACTATTTTATTGTATGCAAAAAGTATTGTTCAAAATTAAAAAAAAAAGTTTTTCACATAGGAGCTTACATATAAGAAATACCATAATCATATAGGCCTCAGATAAGGCATGATTTTATTTTTATCGCGATAAAATATTTAATATTACTTAGCTATCGACAACATGTATGGAAAGATCAAAGTATTTTCGTGTAATCGAATCAAGTAATGTTGTATTACTATATACAACCGTTGATCATAGAATTTTTAAATATTTATGAAAATTAAAAAAAAATTGCATAAAAAGAATTTAACTTAGCTTGAAGATTGCAATCAAATTAGGACAGCATGAAATTTTCTGTTATTTTGGTCAAGAAACCGAGTTCGAAGCAATTAATGACAACAATTCGTGGGGTTATATTGTCGTTAAATACATAAAGCAATTTATAAAATTGAGTATAATTTATTTATGTAATCTCTGGGACTTAAAAGTCACCTAATATGTATGTGTACCTTTTATTTTAAAACAATCTGTTATATCATTTCTCCGATATTATGTCGTTTCCGTTTGCAATCCTTTTTCCTCCCAGTAGGCCAAAAGCCATCGATTGACTTTGCCGAGAAAGAAATGTTACCAAATATCTACTTACTTTTTGTTCCCGATTTCTCGATGAACACACGTATTCATGAGGAGTATTCGAAATCCGATGCAAGTTGTCTCTTTGCAAAGGTGCGACTTTCTATTACAACAAAATATGTTAATTAACATTTTGCAACAGAAGAATGGAACAGTGTAAAATTTACTTTGGGTTCGATTCCCAGCCGACACACTTTTTTATTTTTTCCAGGGGTTCTGCCTCAGTTATGAAAAGGTCTTCTCATCTTAAATGTTCGGACTCGAACTCGGCCTCCTCCATACCTGAAGCTATTGCACCTCAAATGAATTTATATTAAACTTTAACTTATATACCTACCTATACATGGTGAGTCAAATACATTCAGAGAAAAAAGGCAAGCTAAATTCAAGTAGTGGCAGGCTTATTTTAAGATTTTTGTATTCTTATTTTTGTTATCCTGAAAGTGACACCTTTCATTCCTGATTCAAGAATTTTATTCTTAAAACAAATTTGTATTCCAAAATTAAGAACAAAATCTTGATTTGAGCCACCGCGTTGTTAAATTAAGTTTTTACATTCTCAAATCAAGCCGAAGCGATCTTAACTCGTTTGCTGCAAGAAAGTTTAGATCGTTGTTTCATTTTGATGTGCGGTATATTCAAGGTCGGACGTGCTACGTTAGTGATTCAAGTGATTTTTGAAGACCTCAAAGAAGCAATACCTCATCTTTGGGCTCCGGATAGAATTCAGGGAAAAATTGCTTTCGTGGAAAAAAACTGAATACTTTAAGTTTATTAATGCTGTATTTAATGTCTATAATATATTTTTAGTTTGGAATAAATTATGAAACAATTTCTGTGCCGACAAATAAAAGTAGAAACCTCGCTCCAACGCCCCAAGTAGCAGCAGTTTTTTTTTTAGTTTTTATAAGAAATTTCGTATACCTACAAAATATTATTTATTTTTTATTTACATATTAGTAAATCTCCTACAACTATTTTTTTTTAAATTTTGTTTGCATACATTTATTTTGTCTCTAGGATCCAGACGGCTTCTATTTTGTTAACCTTATACTATTTTAGGAATATTTTAGAAAAACAAGCAATGAATTTCATGCATTTCTTCAAGAACACTATGTTTTTATAAATCCTTTTTAAATTCCAAAGGTACGCGGTACGTGCGATACTGTAGTCGTGTATTTGATTTATTATATTTTTAATTTTTTCTCAAATATATATATTTTTTTTTTATAAAAAGAATATAAGCACAATAGTTTACCTTAAGTTTAAATATTATTCTATTTGTTTAAATTGTTATAAATGTTTCAATATTTCTCAAGCTTACGAGGCATACTTTTTTTATTGATTTAAAATTGTAAATTTTGATCTTCTTTGTTTTATTTTTTGTTTTATTTAAGACAAATGTTTTTGCAAAAGTTAAACTTATTTGTTTTTGTGTTTTGGCTCCGAGTTTAAGCATTCAATTACAGAAAACAGAATTTTGTTCCCCATCACAGCTTCGTAGTTATATGGTTTATTTTATAAGGAGTCAACAAAACCACATTATTGTGGTTATATAAAATTCCCTCAATTGTAAAATTTTAAAGACTTTTCTACATCTCGAAAAATATAACCATTTTCCAATGTGTACCTAGATGTTTTTCATATTTCTTAAATTTTTATAAATCCTACTATCCTATCCTACTAATATTATAAATGTGAATGTTACGATGTATGGATGTTTGTTACTCAATAACTCTTGAACAACTGAATGGATCTTGATAAAATTTAACACACAAAAAAGTTATAGTCTGGATTACCGTATAGGCTACTTTTTTTTTATTATCAAGGGAGGGGCATTGGGTGGTCGAAACACCCCAAAATTATTTATCTCTACTTCTATCTTCGTATTGCACTGAAATGTAGTACTTACATATACATAAGTAGTTGTATTGAAATGCCATACTTTGGTGGTGCGCGCCCAGAGGAGGGGCATTGTTTGATTAATTTTCCTAAGTAGTAACGATAAAAACACTCAAAAAAGTTTTTTAAAAAAAATAAAACAAAAATAAAATTCTCCGAATTAAAAACAAAAAAATTTGACAAATATTTGTGTGTCTTTAAATTTAAACAATTTTAAGGTAAGTTAAACTTTATGTGCCTACAGGTTTAACTACATATGTACATTGTTATAGGATAGTTCAAAATATCCTTCGCTTGGCTCCACTACCTTTAAGAAAAGGACTTGATTGGATTTATTGGTTTGCTGTTTTGTTTTAATCCAGGTACAGGCATACGTTAAATAAAAATAATTCGTACGCTTTCAACTTCTCATGTTGAACAGGAGATCAGTTGTGACAGTTCTTGGCTAAGCTAAACGTGTTCATTATTTCAGTGGTAAGTCGTCTTTTTCAAATAGAACTGTTCAACGATGACACACAGAAGTAAAATAAACACCCAAAAACAACATTCCGTACTTCACACAAGATTTCCATTTACACAAGATTTCCAATGCAAGAAAAACTGAGCGAATCTACAGAAACTTTTAGACACATGATTTATTTTGAAAAACTTCAGTTGAAAAAAAAATTTGCTTGCGGGAGTTCCCGCACGGGTACGCTAGTAAATAAATAAATTAGTGGAAAAATCCTTAATACCAGTTCTATTGATGTGTAATGTAAATAAAATCGTGTGTACGTGTAACCAAATTCCCTTGGTATACCTACATCTAATTGGATAGGAAAATATGTGCCCAGGATATGAGTCCTCATTTAACCCACTGCTTTTGAATAACATGACGTTCAAAATAAGTTTTAATGAGAACCGTTGGCGTTGCCATGGTATAATAGCTCAATGAATTTATACAAAAAACATTAATTAAAGTTTATGATTTTGGTTTATATAGAAAGCTGAAAATAAAAAATAAAAAAAATTACTTGTTGCATTTTAAACAGAAGTGGGTCGTTGATGCAGTTATGAAAGTGAACTGAATTCAAGAAACAGGGCAATTCACGCCATTCTGCTTAAACTATACATAACCGCGTATCTATGTAGAAAACTGTTTTGAGACGAAGGCTTACATTTTAAATTAAAAGAAGTTGTGCCTGAAGGCCTTTATGCTTAGAGAATATCTACCCTTTTGAGTAAGACACGGGAATGAGTATTAAGATTCTAATGAAATAGTAGCTGGGGTACCACAAGGAATTGTGCTTGGCCCAATTGTACACCTATAATTCACACGTCATATACCTCAAACGGAAGACACTTTTGTAGCCACGTTTGCTGACGAAACTGCAATACTAACAGCGGGCAGGACAACCAACAAAGCTACAAAACGCTCTTGATTCCGTCAGTGAATGGACAAAACCTTGCCGGACAACACCGAACTGACTAAGATAATTCCACGCGGACTTTAAGTACAAAAATATTAATAGATTACCAGTATTCCGTTTGCATCAGCTCATCAACCAAATTTGGGAGGAGGAAAGTATGCCCGACGACTGGTCAAATAGCTCTATATGCCCGATCAACAAAAAAGGCGATTCTATGTCCTGCAAAAACTACAGAGGCATATACTTGCTTAATGTTGCCTATACAAGATCCTATCCACCGTACTATGTGAGCGTCTAAAACCTTTCTGCAACACTATGATTGGCACGTACCGGTGTGGCTTCAGGCCAGGCAGATCAACGATAGACCAAATCTTCACATTGAGGCAAATCCTAGAAAAGACCAACGAATTTCAAGTCGAGACCCACCATCTTTTCATCGACTTTAAAGCCGCATATGATAGCATAAGTCGCCAAGAGCTTCTATTGGCAATGTCGGAACTCGGGATCCCGAAAAAACTGATCCAGCTATGCCGCATGACGTTACAAAATACGCGGTGCAACGTGCAAATGGGTAACAGGTCATCCGAGCTATTCCAGACGAGTCCAGGTTTCAGACAAGGAGATGAGCTATCATGTAATTTCTTCAACGTAGTCCTGGAGCAGATAGAGCGCAAGAGTGGTGTTAACCTGAAAGGCACTATCATCAACAGGTATTCCCAACTGCTTGGCTATGCGGACGTCATCGACATAATCAGCCGCTTCAAAAGAACTGTGCTAGATGAATTCACAGCTATTGATGAACCGCCGAAACAAAGTATATACGAGTACTATCAACAAACAAAGCCTCAGCTGTCCATCGCCTAGGACAAACTGTCACTGTTGGTAACAGTAATTCCGAGGTAGTCAAGAAGTTCACCTACCTCGGAACAAACATCAATTCCACGAACGACACCTTAGTGGAAATCCGACAAAGAATTACCCTAGCAAACCCTTGTTACTTCGGTTTGTCTAAACAAATGGGTTCAAACCTCCTTTCTCGAAAGACAAAGTGAACGCTATACAAAACACTAATTTTACCAGTTCGACTCTACGGCACTGAGTCCTGGATACTGATACTGGGCACTTTCGAGAGAAAAATTCGTCGGCGGATATTTGGTTCTATGCGAAGAAGGCGAATGGAGAGAAGCGAATGGACAACAACGCTCCAGCCAAGAAAATCATCGAATCCCAGCCCCCAGGTTGGAGACGATCAGGAAGACCGAACCTCCGCTATAGGTACCAGGCGGTTACAGTTACAGACGCAAGACGCTTGGTCTCGACGACTGGAGGGAGCTCGCGAGGGATCGGAACAGATGGAAGACACCAATATCTCAGGCAGAGACTCTCCATGGATTGGGAGTATTTTTTAGTATTTTGTGAAGAGTTAAAAAAATAAAGTTGGAGAAACATACTGGTAGCTCGGGAAGCACTATAAGTTCAGTATTGAAAACAAGCTGATTTTATACAGACAGGTTCTTAAGTCTATCTGGACTTTCGGTATGCAACTCTGGGGTAACATTTTGAATAGCTTCAAAACGTTTGAAAATAAACTGCTAAGATCATTTGCACCTTGGTGTAAAAGAAATGAAGATCTTCACTGGGATTTCGGGATTGCTGCGGTTCACGATGAAATGAAAAATTTCGTGCGAAATCATAAAACATAGCTATTAGAACACTCAAATAGATCAATAATCTAATTTCTCGATGAAACGAATTAGGTACGACGCCTGTGAAGGATTAAACCTTTGAACCTAATACACTAAAAGGACAACCGTTTTAAAATCGCGAAATGCGCAGGAACTGTCACCGGATAGTTACTTGCAGTACGATATTTATTTCTGTCGAATATAAATCTCTAGATAAGTGTCAGCTTAGTTGCAATCGTTGTCTTAGTGATGTAAGAATCTCACTCGCGTTTTTCGGCCCTCATAGATCCTCTAGAAGATTGAAAACCTACCCACGGAAAAAATAAAAAAATTAGTTTTGCCCGAGTTTATGTAAAAAACCCCTTCCAGAATAAATTTCTGAGAAGACTCTTCAAAAAGTTTGACTTGTGGTATAATTTTTTGATTTATAATCGAAAAAATTGACAGTTACTTTTTCAAAATTCATAAAGTTTAAGCTCGAAATGTTTCCTTGCATTTGTGATAAAACTATCAATTTATATGAAAGCAGGACCAGAAAATATATTATCATGTTTTCACAAAGATCCAACGGTATCTTAAACATGTCAGATCATCCACAGAAAAAAATATGTTAAATGCAAATTTGACACAATGTTTATAAAAGTTTCACTATGCTTAAGCTGCGAACTGGGTTTGCACGTGGACTGACCTTGAATTTTACCATCATTTTGGTAAGAACCTATTAACATATTTATTTACTTTTCTTAAAAAAAAAACTTTTAAGTCTTGTCATTGTCTGGTTCCATTTTATCATTCCTAAGAGTACACTAAGCCTTCGATTCGGCAATAACTTAAGGACAAACTTTTAACGCCCAGAGCTCATTTCCGACTTTTTAAACGATACTTTTTATATCATAAAGTTCTTTCCCGTACACAACTCGATTAAAATTCATGAAATAGCCTTAAGAAGACGACGAAAACTTTTAAATCGTAGGTACACAACGACGGATGAAAATTTCTACACGTTGTCTTCATAAATGTCAAGTAAACTTAATTTTTTGCTTTTACAAAAGTTTAAATATCTTGAAAAAAACAAAATCATAAATCATGATTCCTATACAAGTGGTTGACCGATTCATGATGGCACAAAGCTAAACCAAGAAGATTCTTTTCAATTTCTAGTCCTTTGAAGGGATGAACCATGTCATTTATGTACGTTCGTTGACATCCATTTCAAGGATTTTCACTTTCGAATCTTTTGGCTTATCCGTATCTAAGCTGTTTTGCAATTTAAATTTTTCGTCAAGCACAATACACTTTTAAATGATGGAACAACGACGATGCTGCGACAAATATTATGTGGTTGTACCCTCAACATAGAACATCCTCCCTTCTCCAACTCTCTGATCCTTGAACAAAAAGCTTTGTTATTGAAACGCACATGCTTTTGGGAATTTACAGATGTTTTCTTTTTTTACCAGAGTTTGCAACGGAAACTGTGCCCATTAACATACATTTTTAGCTTTCTCTTTATAGTACCCTGTTAGATGCTGTTGTTGGAGATTTCGAAAGGTCTACGACGCCCGATCAATTGCTAAGTGCTATACATATACCTATGTAATTAAAAAAAATTCAAAACTTCTCACGTATTCTGGCTGCTTCAGAGACTTTTTTGCCCCTAGAGGGCGATATCTGTGGCGCATAATGTGGTTTTTGGAGATTAAGAGTACTCAAGCGGGTTTTTTGAGTGAAATTGTTTTACGTCCGAGGCTTGAATATGGAAAAAAAATCAAATTACGAAGAACACTTCATTGAGGAAAGCTTCGTTTTTAAGAGCCTACGCAAGAGAAAGTGTACGAAAATTAAATTGTCTCTTGAATAAAAGATAAATAAGTAAATTGTTTTAAGTTTGATTGCGAAAATTACTCAGAAAAGCGACGGTGTTTTTTTTTTGCAAGGTGCCTCTTTCTAATTGGCAATCGATAAAATCTGTGTTTAGGTTTTTTATAATACAAACTTTATATACTTCTGAAATAAATCAGCCAGTAGAAGACTTAGCACTATTTAATTAGACTTGTTGGATTATTGATTCAAAGTAAGTAGCTTTTCCCAAAAAAATTGGGTTTTCGCTAGTCAACTGCGATGAGTCCAAGTGAGATCGCCGGGACGAAACTCAAATTTGTGTGAACTAGAGTCCAAAAATAGCTATTTTAAATGGTTTGTTTGAAAAGTTAATTGCATATAGGCCAATTAGGACTCAAAGGGATTCAAGGTTCGGGTAGATTGAGCGAAGCAGAGCTTATCGAATAGATATGACTATGATTTTCTTTGACTCATTTTATGGAGAAACATGCAACATCTTGAATCAAGAAATTGCATAAGCGAGCATCCTAGGACATGTTGATGATATTGAGAAACATAGTCAAACATTCGCAAGTCATAAACATACTTAACCAACAACCATAACATTAAAAGTTTTTGCATTGAGTGCGAATCTGGCCTACAGTAGGCATACTACTGCAGCATAAACAATGATAGGCAGTAGCAGTAGTAAAGTTTTAATAAGTCTCAGCTTAGTAGAGATAGATGCGGCCGACACAGGGAGATTGATATGATCATCAGGAAAAAGGGTCCGATTAATTTTGAAGTCTAGATTCCCGACAGTAGATATTTACAAAAACAAGTTGGAAACAGGATATAAGAACAGGCGGAAGGGTAATTACATCAAATTTCTTTTTACATAGGTATTGCAATTATTTGCTATTTGGAAGGATTAAGAGTTAATCCATTGCATAAGGTCCAATTGCAGATCCCGGAAATTATGCCAGAGAAAATAACGCTAAAATTTATTTTTTGAAAAAACAACAAAAAATGTTGTTTGCTCAAAATTGGAAAAAAGCCAGAAGTTATTTTCGAAAATAAGTCAGAAATGTTGGAAATTGTGCCAACTAGGTATAGAAAAAGATTCAGAAAACAAAATGGAAACTAGGCCAGAAAATTAATTTATTCTGAACTAATTTCCAAATTAGATTTTGGAAAAAGGACCAGCGACAGTACGCGGTGCTGGCGGCATGGCGGGGCGCGGAGAGTGCGCGGCTCGGAACGTTGGGCCCTTGAGCGTTCTGTTCAGTAGAGCAGCATCCCAGGTGACTGTTATTTGTTTCTTTTTACTTCATCACATTTAAAGTGTCTTCTTTAAAATTTTTTTTTTTCACTGATAAACGCTCAAAAGCAACTAAATTATATTTTTACTTGCGACTTAGGCTTCGGCCACGCACTAAGCGACGTCGCTCTGTAGCTTAAAACAATCACAAGTCGCTCAGGATTTATGTGGCCACCTCCATACATTTTAGCGTGTTTTACTTTTTTTTTGCGTCGCTCAGCGACTCGTCGCCCAATCGCTCAGTCGCTCAGTGCGTGGCCGAAGCCTTAAAGGTACTATAAGGAGAGTTATGCATTCTGAAAAAAAAAATCGAACTCGAGATTTTGATCAAAGTTGACATTAGGATGATAGCGAAGACCAAAAAAGTGGGTCTCGCAATTCTGTCTGTCTGTCCGTTCGATTGCATCTAAACGGCTCGGCCGATTTTCTTCAAACTTGGTAGATATGGGTTTTAATTTTTTCCCCCCGCATGTTTTTGGATTTGATTTTTTAAGACCAAAAAAAACAGTACCTGCCATACGAATTTTTTTCGAAATTTTATAAGTATTTTTTTTTTCTCAAAAACTGTCCCACAGATTTAAAAAAAAAAATCAGAAAATTTCTTTTAGTTAAACCTAGGTAATGGTTGAAAAAAAAATTACAAAAAATTATTATTTTTGGTACCCCCCTTGGAACCATTTTTTTGTTTTTGATTTTCTCAAAAACGGTACGACCGATTTTGATCATTTTTTTTATATTAAAGCTCCCCAGAAGTTTTTTCAAAAACTTTTTTTTTGGATTTTTAAAAATATTTTCAATTTTTTTTTTTTTTGAAAACTTAATATTTCGAAAGCCCCATGCTCGATTTTTTTAAAACTTGATAAGTAAAAGTTTCTTAAAATAATCTAATTTTACCTAAAAATAACGGTACCCTCCATACAAATGTTAAAAAATGGCTTTAAAAAATCGTATCTATTTTTCTCGAAAGCGCTTCCGAGAATTTTACTTAAATTTTTTTTCTTTCAATTAATTTTTAGGATCTATAATTTAATAAAAAATTTTTAAAAAAGATATTACTGACTGTACCTACCAAAGAGCGATTTTTTTTAATTTTTAAATTTAACATTATTGGCATAACGGATTTTAATGAAATTTTTTAGAGAGAAGCTTCTAAAAAGTTTAAAAAACATTGTATTTCAAAACTTTAAGAAAAATATTTTTTTTTGAATTTTAAAAAAACAATCGTTTTTTTTTTTTGAAAATTCAATATCTCGAAAACGGCTCAATATTTTTTTTTGTAAATTTAATTTTTGTTCAAATAATAATAAAAAATTTAAATTGGCGTACCAAAATTTTTTCTTAAAAATGTTTTAAAATTTTGTATATAAAAGCTTATTTTTTAAAAAACCTCTACAAGGACTTATAATTTTTGTTCTTGCATGAACCTATATTTGCTTGCATCACATGGCATCCTATTTTGTCCTCCAACTACTAAAGAAGTTGTTTTAGTCGTTTAAAAGATTAATTTTTATGCTTATGAACAGTTTTTCTCTAATAACATTAATTTTTGAAATTCTTACATAGGAGCAAGTTCGTGCGACCCAGTCGTACATTTTATTTTAAATGTTATTACAACGTAAGAGAATGCCTAAAATAAGTGTTAGTTGTTAACTCTAATTAATGTAAAATACAGTTTTCTAACTTTTTCCTAAAAAAAAGGAAAAAACGCCAGATTTTTGAAAAAATGTGTGAAATGCTGGAAATATTGCCGGAAAAATCTAAGCTTTTTTCCTAGAAAAAAAGGCCAGAATTTGTATGAACGTAATGTAATGTAAAATTTTTCTTTTATTCCAACAAACAAAAAAAAAAAAAAACAAAACTGGCGTAATTTCCTCGTGCGTAATTTCCTGGAGCTGAAAGTTCTTCATTAAATCTACAAATTGGATCCTCCGACAAATTAAATAGTTGAGCGATGAATTTATAAACATCATCTGCATAAAAATGCAATATGAAATTGTGACACACTTCATGGAGGTCGTTGAGGAACATGCAGAACAACAAAGGGCACAAAATTGAACCCTGTGGCGCACCTGCAAAACAAATTCTTTGATTCAGAAAAAATATCACCGACTTAAACAATGTTGTTGTAGGTAGCTTTTAATGAAACGGACCGATCTTCCACTCAAACTAAAATACAAACTCAGTTTTTTACACAAGATTTCGTGATTAACTCTGTCAAATGCCTTTGCGAAGTCCAGCAAACAAAATATAGACAATTTATTTTGACCATACTGAATTCTAATACCGTCCAGGGGGTCAATTCTCTATCTGTGAAACTGTGAAGTGATAAGTTCTTTCCCAACTTCACTGACTAAGCGATTTGCAATATATGAAAAAAATTAATAAAATGTCAATTTGTTTTTCAAATATTAAATTTGTTTTACACTCAAACAATTTTGTAAAAACATACATACAAACAAAATTAAACTTAAAAATGACACTAAATGATAAATGCCTTCATTTTTTAATATAATTTTGTTTGTAATTTTCATTTTTTATCATTTATCATTTGAGTGTGAAAAGAAATTTAATATTTGAAAAAAAAATTGACATTTTATTTTTTTTTATAAATTGCGAATCGCATAGTGATGAGTGAAGTTGGGAAAAAAACTTATCGCACTTCACAGTTTCACAGATAGAGAATTGACCCCCAGTACTGTAGAACAGCTATGATTTGGGCGAACACCCTAGCGAACAGAAGAAAACAAACTATGTTGACTGACGTGGTTGGATATCTGACTTGCTAGAATCTCCTCTAAGACTTTTGACAGGCAGGGAAGGGTGCTTATAAGCTTAGGCTTTTTATGTATTGGTATTACTTTCACAAGCTTCCAGTAATCGGGAAATGATGAGGAAGTAATACAAAAATTGATTATATGTGTAAAAGTTGAGATGATTCGAGGAAGTATCATTTTTATTATTCGACTTTATTTCATGAGGCAAATATGCTCGAATCGCTTTTACACTTTCCGACCACATCATATCATTATTTACTTATCGACTTTATTTCATGAGTCTTCATCAACCGAATTACGAGTAGATTGAGCGAGTTAATGCTGTATATAGTATTTCATAATCGGAGATGACTTCAACATCAAATTTATTTCCTCCATATATGTATAATGCTATTTTGATGGGTTTGAAGTTTGATCATTTGGGTCAGGACAATTATCTACAACCTCCTTTCTGCCAACTCAAATAGAACGCAAGCCACCCCAAAGCTAACGAAAATTCTGGTTTGTACTTAATTTGACGAAAGAAACTCTAACAGTTTACGGGGGAAGGGTTATGCTACCATTTCGAATACAATTTATGTCGGTTCTTAATTGGTCTAAACACTTTAGAGATGAACCACGGACAATTTTTATTGCGAACTAGAACTGTCATTAAGTAGTAAGTATCTACTGAAAAAAAATTTCCATTTATTTTGCATATTTCTTTCTATCAAACTAAGATTTGCAAAAAAGAAATTTTTCTTTTGAACGGTTAAAAAGTTGCTAAATTCGTTTCACCATCATTTTGCAATATTCTTCCATTTGTATTGTGTATTTCATTTCACATAGTGAAAATTTGCAAGAAGACGAAACTAAATGTTTTTGAAAAGTTAAAAAATATTCGTTACACCAAAGTTGAATTTGTTAAGAATTCTTCCATTTTCTTTCACAAATTAGTTTTTTACATTTTGTTGCATATAAAATTGTGCTTAGTTTATAAAAAAAATGAAGGTGTTTGGACTTTTGACAGCCAAATAGCAAATAGTGTCTTGCACAGTTCTACGTACACTTTGTGGTTTGATTAGAAATTGAAAATATGCACATAATATTTGAAAGTGTCTAAAGTGAGTATTCAAAGTATTAAGCCCAGTTTCGGAAGCAACAATTGACGAATTTCTAGAAAACAATATTTTCTGTCATTTCTAGGACTTCTGAGAAACTCTATAGGTAAATTGCTTTGATTAGCTGTATGATAATCAAGATTGATGCACTCAAAAAAGTTAAGGAGCATATTGTTAGAAGATATGGTTATTTAGTACATTCAAATAAGAATAAATAAGAACTGTAACACTCCGGATTCCCGGCTATGTTCTTCGTTAAAGTCTAAGGCATTCGCATTAGTATCCCTTGGCGCAATGTATTGTGCGTTTAGCTGTCACCTTGAATTTCTGGACTCTTTTTCCACCAACTGCCAACTTAAACAAAATGTTTTTAGGGGTTCTATCACTTGCAATTCTCCGAAAATGTCTCTTGTCGTGAAAAGTGCTTTATACGAGTATCTTAGCTTCTATTCCTGTCGACAACACGCTGTCGGTCATTAGTAATTTTTTTTAAGTCCAAGGCATTAATTACCCAGCGTATTGTCTCCCCCAATTCTTGAGTGTATTGTTTTTTTAATAAAACTTTCATTCAAAAAGCTACAGCATGCGGATGCGTTCGATTGGTTTTTCGAGTACGTTTAATTCTAGTCTCTGTTTTCGATTTCAGTCTTATATGGACTTCACTTTACATACATCATTGGCACTAACTTCGAGTTAAGGGATACCAGAGGGTCACCATACCAAAGATAATACAAAAAAACAAAACATCCGCTGTATAGATACTACCAGAGTTCTTGACTGGCGCATTTTCTAAAAACCTTCCGTCCATCCGAATTAAGAAAATCCAACAATTAGAATCTAAAGCTATAATATTGCTGCATTGAATAATAAATTAAATATTTTTTTTAAAGAATAGTTTAGCATTTTATTCCTTTAATTTTGTAGGAGATTCGTTTTTCGAGAAGCTACAAAGTTGAAAGTGAAATGCGATTGGTGAAAAAGGGCCCTGGACCAACAGACAAGCCTACTAGCAATTCGCCTGGTGAAATTTGATTTTAGACTTTTTTGACACGAAATTATTACAAATTTAAATTTAATCTTTGTCCTTAAGTGGGGTAAAGATCAAAGATTTTTTGTTTTTTTAATCACTCGCGCTTAAGGGTATGTAAAGAGACCCTTATAATGATAAACACAGCACGGGCGATGGGGAAACTAGGAGGCGAGAGAAAGGAGGTGTCGTAAACATTGGTTTTGAATGTTTGCAAATTGAAATGGCAAGGGAAAACCGTGCTGGGTAAGTTATTCCATAATCGTGTTGTGCGACTAAGTTAGGATGAACTGATGAGCATTCCTAGCGAAGCTGGTATCACGGGTGAATTGATAAAGGGAAGGAATGCAACTGGCTATTTCGAGTGAGCATTGCTTGTGAAAGAAGCGATAAAACAGGGAAAAACGAGGAAATACGATGGAAATGAATCCATGATAGCTCTGTTTCCAATCAGTTTTAACGCTCTGTTCTGAATTCAATCTAATAAATGGATAGAAGATTGTGCTGCGCCTGCTCAAAGGTGCGAGTTATACTCGAGTTTTGGACGTATAAACGCCTTATAAATGGTAGCCAGATCAGAAGGGGTGAAAAATTTCTTACATCGATATAGAAATCCTAAGCATTTAGCAGCATTCTTGGCGGTCTCAAGAATGTGATCATTCCAACGAAGATTGGCGTTAGTTAACACACATATCGAGTACTGAGAGCTTTTCGGTTTCTTCGATGTAAGTGATATTCAGCGACAATGGCATAAGGGGGACATTTTGCTTCAACGACAATAGACAGCATTGAATTTTCGAAGCATTAAACTCCACACGGTTTTTTATACCCCATTAAACAATACTGTAAAGATCGGAGTTTAATGAGCTTATCATACGATACCCTTGCAATTCCACTTCCGAAGGAGATGGACGTGAATTTGGGAATGAGTATGAAAAGCTGAGAGTAGAGTCGTCGGCAAAAGAATGAAGTGGATTAGAAGTTTCATACAAGAGATCATTTATAAAAATGAGGAAAAGTGTCGGAGACAAAGCGGAGCCTTGGGGAATACCAGCATTTATTTTAGGAAGATCAGACTTAAAATCGTCCAATACAACGTGTAATTAGGTAATTTCTAATCCAAAGAAATATCAAGCGCAATAATCTTACTTTCTCCAAGACAATGTGAAGATCTGTTCCACTCTTCGGTGAGATATGCCATCAGATCACCAGTGGAACGATTGCTCCGAAAGCCGTATTGCCGGTCATTAAGAATCTTTCGAGATATTTCTTGAGCTGATGATTTATCAGCGATTCCATGACCTTGGAAAGAAGGGACTTAAGTGCGATTGGTCGATAGGACGAGGGGGAGGAAGGTTCACCTTTTTTAGGAACAGGATGGACAAATGCTGTTTTCCATCTTCTAGGGAAGATTCCAGAACAGTAGGAGCGATGGAAAAGCTTACGCAATGGTTTTGCCAGCGATAAAGGACACCTCTGCAGAAGAATGGGGGGTATACCATCAGGAACAGCGGATTTGTTTATATCGAGGTCTTGAAGGGCTCTATAGTAGCTGTACGAGTGCGGAAATATACTTATCATATTAAATGATTTAAATTCTCAAGTACAGGAGGGGCAATGTTGCTAACAGGCAACGTGGAGCTAGCAGCAAAATGAGCTGCAAGTATATTTGCCTTCTCTAAAGAGCTAGTTATCGATTTGTCATTGAAGATCAGCGTTGAAACCGAAGATGAAGTCGAATTCTTCACGTTCTTGACAAATGACCAGAAATGTCTACTGCCTTTGGGACATTGCAGGATTTTTTGCCTTAATTTCGGGTCATGTAAGAATTTGGTTCTCTTCATAACAGGGTTGCATTGGTTTCCAACTTGTTTAAACCTTTCCGATTTTTCTCGGTTGGGTTGGCTTTGTAAGAGCGGATAAGTCCGATAAGTTACTTGGGTGTCGTAAAGGAAATAAGAAATTACAAGGACCAGTCAAGGAATTAAATGGTCACAATTTGTAAGTCAGAACAATCAAATAGCTTATAACGTAATAAAAATAAATAATTACAATCCCGTTTCCCAATATTGGTCTAACTTCTTTCTCTGGGGTTTCTTGTTCCGGATGTTGACTGTTGAAGTTCTGTTTGCCAACACACACGCAAATAAACAAACAAAACTAATTTCCCTAATACACCTACCGATTCTTTTGGTTTGTGACTTTTATTTTCTATTCGGGGATAAAGTGTATTGCCTGAATCCTATTTACTTTATTTTTTTTTTCAGGGGATAGATACCTACACAAATGTGAGGTCCAATAAATAAAGTGGATTTGCCATTTTCTTTTGTTGTTGAAGAAATACGACATTTCCCAAAGTTCTTTAAATCTCTTAAGCCAACAGCAAAGTTCTGTATTTTTTTTTTTATTGTGGTTCAGATAAGATTGAGGGTATCACTTTCTTTCGTGTAAAACCTTCGTTATAAATAATGTGATTAAATAAAAATCACTTCTAAGCACACATGCACATGAGAGAAGGATGAGGGAATTTTTGTTTGTGGGAGAAATAATATTCTATTTAAGGCATTAAAGAAGAAAATTAATATTTTGTTGACGTGTACAGAAGAAATTAAAAAAACAAATTCTACAAAAGACTAAAGGATCATTATTTCTAAGACTTACTATGCATTTCCTTGTGTGTTAACTTACCTGCAAGAAAAAAGATACAATGAGGTGACTAATTGTTGTAAATTAATTAGTAAAATGAAACAGTCAAGCAAAAAAAAAGTAATTTAATTCGAAGCATTCTCTGGAAATGCTGTAGGTCAAATATAATTTTTAGCCTGTAGGTTTTCTTTGGCTTTTTTAATTAGTTGTTTCAACAGAGCTTCTAACAAAGAAGTTCTTTGAGCATTTCTAATACTCTTGGCGAATTTACTTTAGTTGTGGTATTGTTTTTTTTTTAAATTACTGAAAACTTGATTATGTATTTCTGAATTATAGGTTTCAGGGAAAATAGTGATTAGGGGGAAGGCAGATGACATTGAACCCATTTTTAAATATATTTGTAACAACGGAAATTTCTGCAGATATCTATAGACGCAGTGCATTGCTACGTTGAAATTAAAAAAAATATGCATGCACATATTAAAGGCAAATAAGAAATTATGACACAAAATTGATAAAAAAACTCTGCTGATCCGATCACTACCAAACTTCACATGATCACTCGCTGTGATAATCTGAAGATTGTCTGAAAATTTCATCAAAATGGTTCACGATATTTTGGAGGCCTTTGAAAATATAAAGACATCTATTTTTAAATATACATACACTGCCGTTCATAAGGTTAGAAGCAGGCATTTTTGAGAAGTAAAATCGACATTTCTCCCGTTACATGATGGATTAGAAGAAAACAACTATGGTAATTGAGAGACTATTTTGTCAACAACAAAATATAAAATTTGGGTATAAGAGAGATTTAGCTAACGGAACTTTTATGACAAATTGTAAAGTGAGTCAAGAATATGCGAAAATAAATCGGGTCATTAGATTAGAAGCATTGAACAAATCAACGTTGTTTTGTGAAGTGAATAAATTTTTGTTCGGTTTAAACGGTACATTTTATAAATTAATTGTTCTTGATTGAGTGTTAATTAAAATGGGCAAGAAAAAATGTTTGACAGTGGAGGAAAGGGCAAGAATAGATGTTTATTGCTCTGAAGGTCTTTCATGCCGTGCTATAGCCCGAAAAACAAATCGAAGTGATCATTGTGTCAGCAATTATTTAAAAAATCCATCGTCTTACTCAAAAAATTATAAAGGAAACACTTCCTCTGCCTTAACACTTCGCGAAACGCGAAGTATCCTTAGAATAGCGTCAAATTCAGCTTTATCGGCAGCTAAAATAAGGGAGAAAGCTAATGTTAAGGCCAGCTTGTCCACTGTTAAACGCACGATTCGCCATGCTAAGCACTTAAAGCGCCTGAAGCTTAAAAAAAACCACCACTTAATGACGCAAGGAAGAAGCAACGCTTGTGTTTCGCGAAAGATCACATGAGCTGGGATGTGCAAAATGGAATGACCACAAATGATTGGCGGAAGGTTATTTTTTCCGACGAAAAAAAATTTAACCTAGATGAGCCAGATGGTTATAATTATTATTTCCATGACCTGAGGAAAGAGGGGCGGTTTTTAAACCGTCACCATAGCATAGAAGGAGGCGTTATGGTCTGGGGCTCAATTTCATTTTATGGCGCTATAGACTTGGTAGTCCAAGATACCAAAATGACTGGGAAAACCTACAAAGCCTTGCTTGAATCAGTATTCCCCAAAATTAGCGAGGTGTTTGGACCAATTCCATGGATTTTTCAGCAGGACAACGCTCCCATACACACAGCCCGAGAGGTAAAATCCTTCATTGCGAACCAAAACGTCCACTTGCTGCCTTGGCCACCATATTCCCCGGACCTAAACATAATTGAAAATGTGTGGGGCTGGCTTACACGTAAGGTATATGAGGGAGGGAAGCAATACGATGACAAGGAAGCGCTAATTCAGTGTATCAAATTGGCCTGGAGTGAGATTTCACTGGACTACTTGGAATCTCTTTATAAATCCTTAAAAGATAGAATTTTTGAAGTTATTTTGAAGGCTGGTGGCAGCACACATTATTAAAAATCTAATAAAAGCTAAAATAAATAACAAATTATAAATAACTGCATTTTATTTTCATTTATTTGATGTGCTTCTAATCTAATGACCCGATTTATTTTCGCATATTCTTGACTCACTTTACAATTTGTCATAAAAGCTCCGTTAGCTTAATCTTTCCTATACCCAAATTTTATATTTTGTTCTTAACAAAATAGTCTTTCGTTTACCATTGTTGTTTTTTTCTAATCCATCATGTAACGGGAGAAAAGTCGATTTTACTTCTCAAAAATGCCTGCTTCTAACCTTATGACCGGCAGTGTATGTATACGAGGGCGGTCCGATAAGTACGTACCCTCACCACCCGATGGTGCCAGTATCGTACGAGAGATTTATGTTCTAGTGCATTCTCTTAGACGGCTACTGTCAAAATTTCTGCCGAATCGGACCCGTAGTTTTGTTCTGACCACTCGTGGAAGGCAGCTTGTCAGCGAATTTTCGTAAAATCGAAAAAGCAATATCGGTCGGTGATTCGATTCTTGTTTTTGGAAGAAAAATCGTACAGCGAAATCAAAGAGCGCTTGGATGCTGTGTACGGTGACATTTCTCCTTCGATGTCGACCGTCTAAAATTGGTATAACGAGTTTCAACGTGGTGGCACATCGGTTTTTGACAAGCTCCACCCAGGTGCCCCGAAAATAGCTACCACGGAGGATAATCTATCAAAAATCCACTATATCGTATTGGCAAACCGCCGATTGAAAGTGCGCGAGATAGCTGAAACAGTGGACATCTTAAAAGACAGCGTGGGTCATATCCTCCATGAAATTTTGGGCATGATGGGTGCCGCGTTTGCTCACTCCGGACAACAAGTGCAACCGTGAGACCACTTCAGAGCAGTGTCGAAATTGGTCAAATTGCACCGTATTCTCCAGATTTGACTTTTTTTGTTTGCAAACTTCAAAAAAATCACTCGTCGGGCAGAAATTTGAGTCAAATGAGGAAGTCATCGCCGCCATGGAGGCCTACTATGCAGACCTCGAGAAAACCTATTTATCGGATGGATTAAAGAAGTTGGAGCATCGCTGGATCGCCACTTTTCCAAAATGTTTGTTTTTCTTTTGTAGGCTACGTACTTACCGGACCGACCTCGTATACAAAGATATAGGAGAGTTGGTAAAGTTGTGCCGATTCTTAAAATAGGTAAAAGTACTAATAATGTCCACGTTTACAGACCAATAATAAGTAAATTTTTTAAAAATACATATATTAAATACAAAACTGCAAGATTTTATTTTATGTCTATACAATATATTTTGCCAATGGAACAATTTGGTTTCAGGAAAGATCACTTCACCTCGCATTAAGTCCTAAGGATTTCTAATCATATCAAAGTGGTATAGTTTATCATCTAAACCAGGAGTCGGCAACGAAGTGCCCGCGGGCACCAAGATGCCCGCGAGATAATCTTGAGATGCCCGCATTTAAACACATTTCATGTGTATCATCTTTAATTTTTTAATAACTATATAATTTATGCAAAATGACATTTTAAATTATTTAATAACCGATTTGAAGATTTCAATAATTTAGAAAAAAATGTAATATTCTTCATTAACCCTTTTACCCAACTGGATGACGATATTGCTATTAAAATTGCAAACTATGTCGATATTCCAAATAAAGAGGACCTAGAATTGGAAATTAAACAAATGACATCGAATTAAAGCCATATCATCACGATGAAAAATTCTGGAGTTTGGTTAGCAAATGTACATAACTATCCAATGTTAAGAAATTGTGATATAAAATTGAGCTCTCTTTGCGCATCCACATATTTTTTCATAAAATTGAAGTACCGAACGACCCTTACAGATATTCATTTGGACCAATGCCTATAAGAACTGCCAATTCGAATTATGTGCCAAATTATAGTGAATTAGCTGACAACTTGCAATTTCAAGCTTCACATTGAATTTAAGAAATAAATGAAATAAATTTAATTTGAATTGATATTATTGCCATATTAAAAAATTGATTTTTCATTGGGTGGTGCCCGCTGAACTTTTGGATTTCAAAACTGTGCCCGACTACTTAAAAAGGTTGCCGACGGCTGATCTAAACAGTCCACTGGGTTAGAACAACTTGATATTGAGCAATTCTTTGATTCAGTGTGGCATAATGGGATTCTTTATATAAAGTTATCAAATTCAGATTTCTTCCATATTCTTATTCAACTGATTCAGTTTTCTTACAAATAGATACTTTAGGTATGGTCTATTTAAACAATTACTTTTCAGCAAGAAGATCAGTTCCAGAAGGTTTTCCCCAAGGGTCAATTCTTGCTTCCTTGTTATATAATTTGTTCACATCCGATTTTCCTGATATATCTAAATATGAATTCGAAAACAAAATAATCCATATTTAAAGTAATTTTTCAAGACATGATACTGTACCCGCCTTGCGCTCAAATGCACTTAAAAAAAACTATAAAATTTCCCAAAATAAAGTTTTAAAGATGATTTAGAATCTTCCATGGTTTTATTCGAACTCAAGAAGAAGCTAATGTTCTTCCTTGAAAATCTCAAAGAAAAATTCTTTGAATAGCTTAATCTTTATTTCACTTACACCTTTTCACCTTCTCAATCACAAGCTTTCGTGAAACTCGGCTACGGTATCACTCCGAGGTTAAATTCCAAGGAAACTCTCTCCCAGCCCCAGAATCACTGGATTCTTGAAGTTGTTGGTGCCATCCTAAAACTTGGTGAATCCAAGGCCGTATTTAGACATATTCACAATAACAATTTTTGAGACAAATAAAAAGTTGAAAATACTATTCTGAACATTCTCTCAGCTAATCTAATAAATTTTACTATTCTTAACTTATTCGAAAAAGGAGCAAATACTAGTTACTAATCTCTTAAGAATTTTAAGGAACCGAAGAAGGAAGGCAAAGATATTTCAAAAATTAAGTTTTCACCATTAATTTCGAGAGTCTAAATCTCCATCTTTTTCGTAACTTCGTTATTAGAACAACCACAAATTATGGAACTCCCAGAATTTCTATCAGTTCCTTTTATCGAGAACGTACTGTGTTTACGAATAAAACCATCACTTCAAAACTTTAACAATGAGTTACACCTTTTCGGTGAGTTTTTAATTATAACAATTTAGCTAATAACGATTCGGTGAATCAGCTACATGTTTAAATTTAGATAAGTTAACTCTTGTCTCTATAACGTGGGTTGTTTTTTTTTTCAATTGTATTTACCTAATTGTATGATGTACACTTAAGAGCCATTAAATATCGCACCACAAAAATATTGCATCATAGAAAATATGTGTCACGTCAAATGATTTCTTTGAAAATCATTATTTGAATAATGATACACAATTTTCAATTTGTTATTTAATTAATTTCAAGTTTATGTTTCCTATTAAATGAAATTAAACTAAAAATTATAATTAAAGTAAGATATTACTCATAATTCTAAGTACTTATGTACAAATATCAAAGAGTGAAATATTTGGTGCTACTTAATATACTTGAACTACAGTTCATGAAGCTAAATGCACGAATGGGCCACACTTTGCTCAGACTTAGAACTTTTTTAACATTTACTTAAGTAACTTCGTATATGTACTCTGTTATAGAGAAATATAAACCAACTCAAACCTTGAAACCTGAAATCAAGGGCCCGTTTAGCATCAATCGTTTAAAAGGATACGTAAGACTTTTTATTTAAAAATTCGAGTTGCTTACAAAGTATCTCCTAGAATATTATGATCCTTATTTGTCAAGGTTTGGATGATAATCGAGTAAGAATAGACAACGAAATGTCAAAGAAACGAAACAAAAATTAGAGATTGTGTTCCTCAAAATCCTAGGTTAATACGAGGGTCAGAAAATATGTTTTTTTGAAAATTTCTCAATAACGGTAGGTACCTATATGCTTTAGAAACAAAAATTGTTCTACAAACTTGTAGCCCAGATATTTTTTCCACAAAAGTAGTCATAAGAAGTTTTTTCTTTGTAGGAGAAATGCCCCAAATGGAGTCAACGTTTTTTGCACATGTACAGAGAAGGTGATGAATCGATTCCACTTCTTCTTCGACTAGAAATCGTTTAATTAAACACCAGGCCCGTTGCGTGTTTGCCTATTAGTCAGTGTCCTGTTATGAAAACTATTACGGAGCCGAAGTGCGATATGTTTTAAAATATCAAACTCTTAGAGCTCTTAAGGTCCAATATTGGCCACATCTGTTTTGTCTCCAAATAAGTGGTAATGCTGTTGAACCTAAGGTTGGCTCTCTTTATAGCATCTTGCTTTTATAAAAGTTTATATGTAATAATGGGTGGCACGAGTACGATAACTTGGCCGCCAAGATTTGATGACGGATTTTTTTAGAAGGGTCAAAAATAAGCACTTTTTACTATGGGAGGGGGGGGGTCTATCTCCCCCCGCTTAGGAGGTAGGGGCACTTTTAGAAAAAATGGTTTAAATTGAAAAAAAAAAAATATTAAAAAACAACGGCAACACCTACAATAAAGTGCTATACTGCGTTTGAAAGCCAGAAGATTGTTCTATAATCCTGCATTTAAATTAAATTACTCATGTCAATAGTTTTTGAGAAATTCGCATTTAAAGTCCAAATTTTGATAAAATAACGTGAAAAAAAAAGTTTAGACGAATTGTTTTCAAAATTGTGAAATGAAATTGTAAATTAGCTTACATGTGTTTCATGTATCTATCAGTTCTTAATCGAACACAAAAAACCGCATGTTTCTACGTCTTCTGGTTTTTGAGAAAATCGAAAATAACTAAAACTACTTTTCTACAAAATGTTTGATATTTTTTGCTTCCTTACATAAATAAATCAGTGCTAGCTTCCAACATTACAATATATAAACAGTAAAGTATGTATGGGGGGGCATGCTGCCCCCCTGCAACCCCCCTGCTTGGGCACACTATAGGATTTGGGGTAGGTGCGAGGTTGGGTGCATGCAAAGTTTCTTTTTCATTCACAGAATCTGTATTTAAAAAAAATTCAAATTTATTCTATTTATCCAATGTCCACTAAATACATATAAAATACAATAAACGATCTTGAAAACCAAAACAAACTTCTGACCATGTTCACCAATACATGGCACTATTTTTCTATCGAAAATATTGCCTAGAAAGGAAATATAAGGACGAATGGGCTTCGCAAATAATAGAGTTTTTATCAGATGTAAAAAAAGTTTACCCTTGTTATACCGATGCACAGTGGGACTCACTGTATGGGAGAGATAACCAAAACTCAATTTTCAAATTATAACCGTTATTATTTTCTCTTTATTATTATGTCAAGTTATGCTCTCAGGCTTTTTCTTATGATTTGTTTATGCTCATAATGCTAAAGTGTTGCGTAGGTTAAAGCTATAAAGTTGTGAAACCAAGAGTGTCAAGTGCATTACCCGAATTTCATAATTTTTGTATCAATTTATTTAATGGTCTTTACTTTTTTTAAAAAATTGATCAAACATAATCAGCTATGGACCAAGGTAAGCTTAATTGAAAAAAAATATTTTTTAGGGAAAGCTTGCAAAATTTTGGGAAATACTATGAGTTAAAGTAGGTTTTGTGTTTCGATCAATATAAACGGTTTATTTTTTGTAAGAGCAGATTACTTTTAAAAATTATTAGCCTCTTCAATACAGTAGAGTATCTTTAATGTGAAACTGAAGTCAAAAGTAAAAGCGAGTTGCCCCTTTTTTTTTAATAATTTTTTTTCTTACCTTGTAATAGTATTTTCCTTACACAGTATTACCCTATGTTTCCATTTTCTTTTAGGAACAGAACCAAAAATTATTATTAAACGGGAAACATTTTTTGACATATTCAATAATAGTGTTAAAAAGGTTTTTGATGACAAATTTGACGAAATTATTGAATATGTAGCTGTCAAAACAAATTGTCCCGTTGAAGAAAAATCAAACTTGTCCAATAAGCTTCGAAATTTTAAAAGTCAATTAAAAGCAAAATGGGCAAAGAGTGGTAGATATGCAACTAAATTTAAAAAGAATGAAATGATTTGGTTAAGTGGATGTTACGAGTTTACTCTCTACACTTCCAAAAAAGGTGGTAGACCGAGTCTTTCCTTTGGCGAAAGTAGCGAGAGCTCTAAGCGAAGGAAAACAGCTGATATCCGTGCTGAACATACTTCAGATCTGTTGACTTATGCCGCACAGATGAGTTTGAGAGCTGAAGGAAAAACTATGGAAGCGGATGTGATTAAAAAAGTTTCAACGGTGCCAACATACGCTAAAGATTGCATAGACCTTAATAATCATTTAAAAATCAAAAAACTTACGCCTCGAGAAGCGCTCTCAATTCTCATTGAAGCTAAGCTTAGTAGAACACAATATAACGTCATAAGAGACTATGTGAAAGATATATTTCCATCATACAAATTAGTACAGGCAGAGAAAAAAAGAACTTATCCTGATGATGTGAAAGTTTCCGAATCTGAAGCTGAAGTACCTTTACAATCACTACTAGACCATACAGCTACTCGTTTGTTACAAAGTCAAAGTCCTGTAATCAAGTCAGAAGGTTTTGAAAATTTTGAAAAAATAATTCTGTTTTCCAAATGGGGATTTGATGGCAGCTCGAGCCACACACAATTCAAACAGAAATTTTTATCTGATGCGTCTGATGACAAATATATATTTTTGACTTGCCTTGTCCCACTACATTTAAGTAGCGAAAAAAACGGTAAGTCTTCAGTTTTATGGCGAAATCCTAAGCCATCTTCGCCCAGATTCTGTAGACCAATAAGCCTTATGTATAAAAAAGAAACAACAGAACTTGCTATTTCAAAAAAAGAGAATATTGACCGTCAAATTGAACTGCTTACTCCTACAAAAGTTTTAATAGATGGCAACACAATTTTCGTTACTCACCAACTAATGTTCACAATGGTAGATGGTAAAATTTGTAACTCACTTTCTGGCACTAAATCTTCATTAAAATGCTATTTATGTAATGCCACTTCAAAAGACTTTAACGATCTTGAAAACGTTTGCCAAAGGCCCATAAATACCCAATATGTGTCGTTTGGAATCTCCGTTCTACATGCGTGGATACGATCATTCGAATCATTGCTGCACTTGAGTTATAAGCTACCAACACTTACCTGGCGCTTGTCGAGTGAAAATAAACTTTTGGTAGAACAAACGAAAAAAACTATCCAAGTGCAATTTAAAACAGAACTTGGACTTATCGTTGACAAGCCTAAACCGGGTTTTGGCAATTCAAATGATGGTAATGTAGCTCGAAAATTCTTCCAAAACTACAATACTTCTGCAAACATTACCAAAATTGATACAGAACTAATTCGAAGAATTTACATTATTTTGCAAGCAATATCCAGTGGGATTCGAATAAATCCAGACAAATTTCAAAAATATTGTTTGGAAACGGCTTCCTTGTATGTTGGATTATATCCTTGGATGCCTATGACTCCTACCCTCCATAAAATTTTAATACACGGCTCTATTATAGTACGTGAGGCTTTATTACCGATCGGAATGTTAAGTGAAGAGGCTCATGAGTCAAGAAATAAAGATTTCAAATATTACAGAGAATTTTTTGCCAGGAAAACTTCCAGAGTTGACAATATCACCGATATTATGAACAGGTTATTTATTTCATCTGATCCTTTGTTAAGTCTCTCGCGTAAATTACCAGTGTTCGATAAAAAGATGTTTGATATTGATGTTGTTATGATGTTAGAAGAAGAGATTTAAATTGAAAAAATATACAAAATTAAAAAAAAAAATTAAAACTAAAAACAGAATAAAAACTAAAAAAAAAATTAAATTTACAAAATATTATTAAAAAAAAAGAACAATACACGCATTTTCAACTTCATTTATAAACAACACCTTATTAACTAAGTTTTGCGCATAGCTTTCCTTATCTTGGCCCCAGTGTGCGATGGTGATATATGTGAGGGTTTACAGTTAAAAGACATCGATCCTCCCACCCTTCAGAGCGAAAATTTAAAAAGTGTTTTACCGCCAAAACATCCTCGGCTTCCCACCATAAAAGAGTAACTCAACGAACTCGACTGTTATAGTACGGACGATGGCTTTATTGACGAGACTTACACACCTTTTTAATACATTTTGATCATTTTTAACTAACTATGACTGACTAACTCCTGACTAACTGATAAAATAACTGATCTAGATGCAATTCTACCTCCTCATGGTGCATTCTGGGTAACGCTAAATGAATTGCGGTACTGAACTAACAAAGATTCATTATGTTTATTAACATTAATCCTTAAAATGGAATCACCGTCACCACCAAAAATCAAAAAATGTAGTTTTGGTAATTTTCGATTTTCTCAAAAACTAGAAGATATAGAACCATGCGGTTTTTTGTGTTCGATTAAGAACTGATAGATACATGGATCACATATAAGTTAATTTACAATTTCATTTCAAAATTTTGAAAACAATCGGTCTAAACTTTTTTTTTCACGTTATTTTATCAAAATTTAGAATTTAAATGCAAATTTCTCAGAAACCATTGACATGAGTAATTTAATTTAAATGCAGGATTATAGAACAATCTTCTGGCTTTCAAACGCAGTATAGCACTTTATTGTAAGTGTTGCCGTTGTTTTTTTAATATTTTTTTTTTCAATTTAAACCATTTTTTTTTTAAAGTGCCCCTACCTCCTAAACGGAGGTTTTCTCAAAAACCAAAAGACATAGAACCATGCGATTTTTTGTGTTCGATTAAGAACTGATAGGTACATGAAACACATATCAGCTAATTTACAATTTCATTTCACAATTTTGAAAACAACCGGTCTAAACATTTTTTTTCACGTTTTTTTATCAAAATTTGGACTTTAAATGCGAATTTCTCAAAAACTATTGATATGAGTAATAAAATTTAAATGCAGGATTTTAGAACAATCTTCTGGCTTTCAAACGCAGTATAGCACTTTATTGTAGGTGTTGCCGTTGTTTTTTAATATTTTTTTTTTCAATTTAAACCATTTTTTCTAAAAGTGCCCCTACCTCCTAAACGGGGGGAGATAGACCCCCCCCTCCCATTATAAAAAGAGCTTATTTTTGACCCCCCTACAAAAACCCGTTATCAAATCTTGGCGGCCAAGTTATCGTACTCTCCCCTAATGGGTACCTATGTATGTATGTATACCAATATTTATCCCATCTTTTAAAATAGGTAGGTATCTAAAGTTGTTCAATTTTAGTCAGTTTACTATCAAACCTCCGGGTCCGAGAAAAGTTAAAAGTTAACTTCTGCACCATCTTAAAGAAGATGATCAGCAGTTTAAGAGTTTGTATTGACCAAATATTTGAAAGCAGCTTGGCTATTTGAGAAAATTCAGATATCCGTTTTTAAAATCACGTTTTCTTTAAGTCAAGATAAAGCCTGGAACGCACTAAAATGAGTAAAAGTTCCCCAAAAATAGCAGCCAAACATTATCACCCAAATTTCAGTTTTTGTTTTTTTCTTTGAAATACTCATATTTATGAAAAATTATTTTATTTCTAAGAAAATTTTCATTAATTTCTCACCAAACAACCCACTGTTAAAAAAAAAATAGAATAAGAGGATAAAGAAGACAGAATAATTATTTTTTGTTATTGATTTTTAACTCCTCCTTTTAGTTACGGTACTTCTGATATGCCTGGATCTAATGTTTTTGGTCTTTCCAAGTCAAGAAAAACAATACCTACTTCTGAACATGAGACCCTAGTCGATCGCTGAAAAATTTTGTAAAATTGAGGGGTGTGGCAAATTTATTAGAAAAAGAGAATGGCAAAAATTAAAGGATAAGAGGTGTAGTAGTAGTAGTGAGGAGATCAGAGGTGTGTAGTAAAAACTTCTGTTTTGCAAATTCAAATGCTATTCCCTACTTCATTCACATGCTCGCCTGGTGTTTCTTTGAAATTTTAGTCAGTAAAATTAATTTCTCGCTCGCACCCCCAATACAATACAATCGTTTTTGGCTGTTTGTTCAATGAATCAGAATGTTTTGATACCTGTACTATGAAAGAACTTTTGTTTTATCAAGGGTTCCATTATGGAGCCTGACTGACCATAAAAGACTTACTAGGTATATCAACTTACTATTGAAAGACAATAATTATTTTATTTTTTTTAACTTGCATTCATTACACATCAAACAACCCACTGTGCGAAAAGAGGATAAGGAAGACAGAATGATTGATTTTTGCTTATGAGTTCTAACTCCTCCTTCTAGTAACGTTACTTCTGATATGGCCAGATCGAATATTTGTGTGTTAAGCGGCAAATACACACGACACTTGTGTGCACACCGGTGTCGGTGTACGGAAATGTGTCCCGTCTGTGGGCTGGTGCGCACACCGATTTTCGGTGTCCGACACCGTGTGGGTAAAATCAAAAGTTTTTGATTTTTGGTGTCGGTGTCTCGATCGGTGTGATGTGTATTGCGATGTGCGCACACATTTGCTATTCAGTATTCACTATTCACTATTCAGTTGCAGCCGAATCGTTGTGCGGTAAAGCACGTCGAAAAATTTACTTGCGACTTAAAGATTCTATAAGATAAGTTATGCATTCGGAAAAAAAATCGAACTCGAAATTTTGAAATTACGATGATAGCGAAGACTAAGAAAGTGGGTCTCGCAATTCTATCTACATGTTTGTTCGACTATAGCTTAAACGGCTGGGCCGATTTACTTTGATCTATGGTAGATATCATTTTTAATTTTTCCCCCCACAGTTTTTTTCTTTTTTATTGACCAAAAATAACGGTACCTTTTATACGAATTTTTTTTTCGAAATTTTACCTATCAATATTTGTTCTTCTCAAAAAATGTTCAACAGATTTAAAAACATTTTCCGAAAAATGGTTATTGAGAGTACCCGCCATGGAACAATTTTTTTTTAATTTTTGATTTTATCAAAAACGGTACCATTGATTTTAATAATTTTTTTTTGCTAAGGCTTGAAAAGTATTATGTATTCAAATTTTCAATATAATCTACAAGATGTGAGAAAAAAATGTATTTTACCTTAAAAAAAGGTACCCAACATAGAAATGTTAAAAAATGTTTTGAAAAATCGTATTTTTCTCGAAAACGGCGCCTAGAATTTTGATAACATTATTTTCTTTCAATAAATTTTTATGATCTTTAATTAAATAAAAAAACATTTAAATTAAGATACCTATATGTAACAGCTTGTACCTACCATAGAACCATTTTTTTCAAATTTTGAATTACTTATTATTATCGACATCATCAACGCGCCAACCTCATCGTCTAATGGACGACGTCCATATCACTTATGGTTAGATCTCTCCAGTATGAGATCTCTTGCACAACTAAAGTGTGCACGATTCGGTGTGCCGTGTGTGGTGGAATGCTACACCGGTGTAGGCACACCGGTGTGCACACAAGTGTCGTGTGTATTTGCCGCTTTAGTCATTGTAAGAAAAAAGTTAAAGGAACAATACCTACTTCTTGCACATGAGGCCCTAGTACATCGTGGAAAAATATTGTAAAATTTTGTAAAATTGCCTTGATCTAGGCGCGGGGAACAATTGAGATTCGAGGTGTAGTTGTAGTAGGTGTAACTTTAGGGGAAGTCTATTTTCACTCAATATGTTGTGTTTTGCAAATCCAAATAATATCCCTACTGCATTTGCATGCTCGCCTGATGTTTCTTTGAAATTTTAGTCAGTATTTCTTGCTCTCTCTTTTTATATGTATTTGAGGGGAAGCATTCCTACTTCTTCTACATGCTCGCATGGCAGTTCGTTGTTAAATTTTAGTGAAGGAAAAATGAATAGAAAAAATGCAGAAAATTAAAAAAAACATTAATTATGGTGACCAGATTAGAAAGTCTAATTAGTCGAAAAAACAAAACACAAGTTTTTTTCTGATAGCCTTATTTTTATTAAACATGTAACGATGTTATTAAATATGATTTATCATAATCAAACTTCGCTTACCTCTATCTAATAATAAATTCCAACAAACTTTAAGAAATAAAAAAAGATTTTTTTAATTCAATAATTTTTTATTATTCATAGATACGAGTACCTATAATAAATGATGTGATCTCTCGATCGTTTTTGTTTTTACAAAACAAATCAATAATATTAAAACACTATATACTTAAAAAAGACGTAGGTATGTTTGTACTTACTATTAATATTATTTATGCAAAACACGTAATTTTTACAAACTTATAATTTTAAGATCATACAATAAATACCTATTTGAATTTTTTTGTACCTATCTGTTTTCACTGTGCAAAAAATTCGATTTTTTTTAGCTCGACTAGAACGGCTGTCTGCCGTATGACAATTCTGGGTTTTTCTTCAAATGTTCTCAAAAAATCCTATAGTGATTTTGATTATATGTACTTTGTTATATTATAATTATATTTTGTTGACTATAATAAAATAAGAGTTTTTGGTTTTGGCATGAAAAAAACTAATTACGGAGAAAATTGTCGTACCTATCTTTGGATTTTCCTGTATGTTTTCTTGACAAATTTTTAACAAAGGCACCTCTAAGGGATAATACATGCATTCTGAAATTCTACAACATACATACCTAATTACATTTTTATGAATGAAAAAGTCAAGGAAGAAATTATTCTAGTATCATCATCATGATGTCCTTGAACCGGAAGACCAAGTTAATGCGATCAAGCAGTGTATATTTTTCTTGTATTAAACACGTGGTAGAGAGATTATTTTTAATTTTAAATTTTAAACTTCGTACCTTCTTAATTGTTAACATGAAATTGTCATTGCCATAAATTTTTATAAGTCAATACATACTTGGCGGTTATCTATTATGTAGTGGTTCACACTCGCAAATCGTGTTGTAAAAATTCACTAAGAAATATATCGTAAACGTTTGTATAGTTCATATACTGCTTTTGATAGTCATTGATCGCCTCCCGTCTTGCCCAGTTATAGTGATACATTGATTTTTAAACATTTCAGATTAGTTAAGCCGAAGCTGATATTCTGGATGACAACCAAGCTGTGTCCCTTTGAATACGATTTCAGGAAATTAGGACTATCCAAGACCACTATGCACAGTATTTGTTAAAACATCTTTGCCTAAATACTTTGTGAAGTTCAGTTTTAAGAAGACTTGAAGACATCAGACCACGAACAGTGCCTTACTTTCGTTAATTATGTAGGTACTCGAATTGAATGAACTAGGCTATGTTTTCTTAACAAATTCTGAGTGATGAAGCTCATTTCCCTCATTTGTTTAAGTACGTTAAGAAACAAAACTGCCGGATCTGGGGATCAGAAAATTCAAGATTAATGGTGGAACAATCTCTTCATCCACATTAAGTAACAGTTTGGTGCGAGTTTTAGCTGGCGGTGCGATTGTGCCATATTTATTCGAAAGTAATTCTGATGCGAGCAAATTCAGTGATTAGATTGTTGTGATGGATGTTGACAGGCCATTTTAGTTTTGCCCGAAATTAATGCTATATGGACGTAAAAAACGTAAAATTTCTGCAAGATGACCTTAATATGCCAAACAACTCGTGAAACAATGATTTTATTGAGTGATGAGTGCCAAAAAACTCGTAAAACAATGGTTCTTCTGTTGAGTGATAAAAATCAACGAACGAACAAGCAGGATTTTTTCTTTGGGATTATGTCAAAGATTAAGTCTACGCCAATACTCCAAGATATCACTGAAAAAATTAAAAAAAAAAAACCATAAACGTCAAGTTTAAGAAAAATAATATTTAGCCAGACAACAGACAGTCAATTACGATACCCTCTTTCGGTGGCGTGAAAGCCAGAGGTGGGTTAGAAGGCGAGTGCCTAGGGAAGCGCATAGCGGAAAAATATTAAAAACAGAGCTATCTTTATGGTGGATACTGTATACAAATAAATACGTACATAAGCCCAAAAGAAAATTTTTTAATATCGTTCCAATGGCTAAAAAATGAGATAGTTCAAGTTTAATATCTGGATTTGCTGTTTGGCTAAAATCTGTATCGTAAAAAGATATTAGCGTAAAATGTAAGTACCTTCAGCAACTCGTATTTTAGTATGATATTAAAAAGATACGCCATCGAATGTATTATCTAGTTTAGCATTTCATAAAAGTTAAAATCTGCGAATAAATATTTTATATTTTTAGAGTCAGACTATCTTCATATTACACGTTAAAATTTTGAAAAGTCAAACAAAAATATGTCTTTGCTTAATTTTATGCACTAACTGTTAATGTTTTCAGAAGAAATTTATTAATATATAGATTTAGCACGATGCTTTTTAAAAAATTGATTTAAATTTATAAACAAATAAATAAATTCCTTTGAAGTTAGAAAACCTTAACACCATGCCGTCTAAAATGCTCCCTTATTCTTTCCAAATCACTGCAACGATAACCAATCGATATCATTCTGGGATTAAAGCTGATTAAAAAACTTGCGTGAACACTTCAAAAAAGTCAAAGAAAACTTCGATACCATTCATCGATGAATGAATTGCAAAAGCAAAACAGATACAAAGAGAATATTTTGCTGACCCAAATGCATTCCATGACATTCGTATTGAAAAAACAGCCGGTGCGATTTCAACTAGAAGATTGGAATTAAGTTGACAAATAATCAACGAATTTATATGAAATAAGAAAATTACTTCAATTTTTTAAGCGGAGTGATTGAATTTAATTCAATAGAAAGTTTGAGCGACCTCAACTCCAAAGCGCGTTTCGTCCAGGTACGACAGTGGGCTCATCAGTTAGATGCTGTCGTACCCTCTAAGACGCAATTATTTTTTGTCAAATAATCGTACAGGGTGAACCATCTAGTGGTTTCTTTTTAAATCATAGGATATTTTGACACTGACAGATGTTTCCCGCTCGAAATCTTGACACAAAGTCAGTATCATATCTCCGCGGAACAAAATGAGTCGCTTTATGGTTGAAAAACGTTGGGAAATATTGAAAACTTATTTCCAAGTGAGTGCTGTGTAGTGTAGCCCATACAGTGCGATTTTTTAAAAGAAGTTTTAGCCGAAATGAAGCACCTGCTGCTCGTAAATTTGTGCAAAAAGTTCGTGAGACTGGTATGCTAGTGGTGGCACAGACGAGAATGTGGCTGCTGTAGCCGAGAGTGTGAGACTCAATTCACGAATATCAATTCGCCATCGATCGCAACAGCTCAACATTTCACTCACTAGCCTGAGGAGAATTCTGTACAAAGATCTTGGAAGGTCCAATTGAAGCAGCAATTCAAGGCAAACGACTTTCCACTTGAACGACGCACGTTGTGTTCCATAACTAATGCTCTTACTAAAAAGACCATAATACATGGACTAAATTCCATTTTGTATTTATAAATTTATACTTGTGTTTGGCCCACCCTTTAGTACCTACCATTTGTATCTCTCGTAAAAACCACAAAAAGGAAATGCTATCAAAATTAAAAATATTCTTAAATAAAATAAAAAAAAAATACATTTTCTTTGGGTTAGTTAAATTTCCATGATATAATTTTAATTGTAATAAAACCCATAACAGAGAAACAAAATTTTCAGTAAAAAAAAATACGATTTCTATGAATAATTCATCTCAACTGAAACTTGTAAATTTTTGAAGAAAACCAGAGAATGATTTATTCAACGCATTTGCCTTGATAAATGTTCTTCTATATTCTCCATCTTAATTGAATACCTAATATGAACAAATTCTATTAAATCAACTTGAGAATAATTTAAAAATCACATCCTTTCCTTGATAATATAGGTACAACAAAAATATTAACCGTTTGTTCAAGCTCTTAAATTTTCCCAAGTATCCCATAATATTTTATCAATTTACCATTATTTTGCTCGTTCATCATAAATTCAAGTTCCTTTCTCGTAATCCCCTCTGACTCGGATACACATAAGGATCGGATATCTTGAGGCAGAAATATTGAAATTCAATGAACGTGTCTTGTCCGACAAATGGGATCTAATGCTTGTATGTCATACATAAAATTGCTTCTTCATTTTTACCTATACAAAATGACATGCTCAAGTTCTTCATTTAACAATATGATAAGGAATACTTAATTAATGATAGAGAATACCACAATTAAAGGAAATTACTATATAATTAATATAGATTTATTTCTAGGATACCGTTCTGTAAGCTGTTGCCTTATACAAACGTGCTCGAGCGGCTCATTGCCACTGTCAATTTTTTCACTTTTGCTATCACAAATTAATTACTTGCATAAGAATAAATAAATTTGGTGGTGCCACAGCAACAGTAGAGAACCAGGACCTAGTGAGTTACAACTTTTGACCATTTTCATGTGCGTGTTACCAGGAAAGGAGGGGACCTACAATTTTCATGACAAGATATACTATTGGATGATTTTTCCCTTTCTCGCTAGAGGCAGTATATTTTTGAAAAAACATTTTTTCAGAGTCTGAGAATCGAAACCTAGATCCTCCACATGATAGTCCAACGTAATAACCATTATGCCAAAGGGTACCACTAATCCGTATACTGCAAGCCAAAAGTTTGAGTCCAACGAAATCAATTGACTTCATTCATGTCTTGGGGTTCAGTTTATGAAATAAATAATGGGTTTCTTACCTCAACAGAACGCAACAGTTCGGGGTTGAAAAAGTTTGATTTTAAATCTAGATTTTTTTTCTTTTAAAAAGGACATTTTGTTTATATAAATGTGGAAACACCGATTATATGGATTATTGGGTTTTTCATTGTTAAAAATTTCTATGATTTTTGGTTGTTGTTTCGGCAAGGTTTTCAAAACCGAATTATTGTAGAGCTGGGTTGCAATTATTTTGTATAAAAGCCTCGCTTTGAAGTCATAGGCATTTATTTAAGATTCTGTACCTATTGAGTATAACAACTATTTCAAAATGGCAAAAGTTGCGGAAATCACAGTTGAAAAACGTTCTGCAATCATCACTCTTATTAGAGAAGGAAAATCGCAGCGGGAAGTTGCTTTGCACTTGAGGATATTGAAGAGCTTCGACCAACGCTCCATTAAACCATTGTCAGGAGGCTAATAGTAACGAAGGCCAAACGAATTAGACGAACAACAGCATCGGAAATAAGGACCAAGATAAATCCAACACGGAATAACCCGCTGTCCATCAATGACAACGGTCAAACGGAGGCTAAGAGATGCTGGATTATTTAGACGAGTTTCTGTTCGAAAACCCTGTCTCGACCACAAAACAAAGTGAAACGAACGGTAAGAGTGGGCAAAAAAGCATGATATACGAGGGCGGTCCGATAAGTACTTAGCCTTACTGCCCTATGTCGCTAGTCGTAAGAGAGATTTACTATCGTCTAGTACATTTACTTAGACGGCTACTGTAAAATTTTCAGCCGAATCGGACCCGTAGTTTTGTTTTGACCACGTGTGGAAGCCAGTTTGTCCGCGAATTTTAGAAAAACGGAAAAAGAGCCATATCGGTCGGTGATTCGATTCTTGTTTTTGAAAGGGAAATCACGCAGCGAAGAGCGCTTGGATGCTGTGTACGGTGACTTTTCTCCTTTGATGGCGACCGTCATTAATTGGTATAACGAGTTTCAACTTGGTCGCACATCGGTTTTTGATGAGCCCCGACCAGGTGTCCCGAAAATGGCTGCCACGGATGATAACGTGTCAAAAATTCATGATCTCGTATTGGTAGAACGCCGATGGAAGGTGCGAGATAGCTGAAACAGTAGGCATCTCAAAAGACCGCTTGGGTCATATCCTCCATGAAATTTTGGGCATGAGAAAACTGTCGGCGCGATGGGTTCCGCGTTTGCTCACTCTGGACAACAAGCGCAACCGTGAGACCACTTCAAAGCAGAGGTCAAATTGGTCGAATTACACTACGAACTGCTGTCCCATTCACCGTATTATTCAGATTTGGCCCCGTGACTTTTTTGTTTGCAAACTTGAAAAAATCACTGGCCGCCGTGCAAAAATTTAAGTCGAATGAGGAGGCCGCCACGGAGGCCTACTTTGCAGATTTTCGGGAAAACCTATTTTTCGGATGGGTTAAAGAAGTTGGAGGTTGGAGCATCGCTGGATCAAGTGTATCGAGCTAAAAGAAGACTATGTTGAGAAATAAATCGGCTAAGTACTTATCGGACCACCCTCTTAGAATGGACAAATGGAGCGATGACAAACAAGTTCGAGGAATTTGGCATCAAACGGACTGTTTTTGTTCGATGCAGTGCTGAACGAAAGATGCTACCCGACTGCATGGCTCCTAACGTCAAGCATGAAGGTGATTCTATGATGGTCTGGGGATGTTTCTCTTCAATGGGAGAATTGAGTATATCGGAAAAATGAACAAGGAGGGATATGTGAAGATATTGAATGAAAACACTTAGAGGAAGGATTCGTATTTCAAGAGGATAACGACCTCCAGACTTTACTAGGATTACCTAATCAAACAGAGAGAAAACAAGGAAATCTAATAAGCCATGACAGAGTTTCATAGCAGGATCCGGGATCTATGCCCTTCATCGGAATCTTCGTGGTGGAGCACATAACAGGATTGCTGGAACAATATATGTACCATATATAAAACAATTTAAAAAGAAAGAATTTTGAAAAAAGTAATAGAAGTAATACTCGTAGAATAGGTGAAGGAGGATTTGCTGACGAAAAATCGGTGCGAGCCATTTTTTCTTCTTTTTTTTTTTAAATAATTGCCTGCGTTAACAATAAAAATGAAAATATTTTTCGACTTATTTTGGTTTTATGTATGTAGGTTCACCATAAATTTTGACATACTTACTTATTTTTTTACTTGCGTAGGTTCTATAAGGCAAGTTATGCATTCGGAAAAAAAATCGAACTCGAGATTTTGATCAAAGTTGACATTACGATGATAGCGAAGACGAATAGAGTGGGTCCGGCAATTCCGTCTGTCTGTCTGTATGTCTGTACCTCGATCTAGAGCCTAAGCCACTGGACCTATTTTCTTCAAACTCGGTACGAGTAGTTATGGGTCTTCGGTGATTCCCTAGAGGGGAAATTGAAATTTTTTTTTGTTTGCTCCAAAACTAACGCTACCCCCATACATCCGTAATGCAGAATCTTATTTATCTCGAAAACGGCTCTAACGATTTTAATAAAAAAAACTAGGTGTGATATTATGGACATGGACTACGTTTTGGTAAAAAAAAAATTGGGGCAAAATGTTATTAACGGTACCTGTCATAGAACCGTTTTTTTGATTTTCGACTTTCTCATTAACGGCTTTAACGATTTTAACCAAAAATTTTCAGCAGGAGTCCCCCTAAGTTTAAAATAATACGTATATAAAAATATTCGAAAAATTATTTGTTGGGTTTTTTTGAAAAAATTTTTTTTTTGAAAAATCAATATCTTCAAAACCTATGAACGATTATTTTTTTAAATTATTTCCAAAAATCAATATTATTAAATACTTAAAATTCGCATCCCTCATTTTTTTCTTGAAAAATTTAAAAAAAATTTCTTATATAAAAAATTTATTTATTTAATAATAAAACGATTTTTTAAAGTTTGTTTGCATAAATTCATACTTTTCTAGAAATTAGACGGCAATTTCATTTTAAATTCATGTTTTATATTTATAAAATGTTCTTAAATTCCAAAGTACTTTTACATAAGAGCAAGTTCGTGCGACCCAGTAGTGCATTTTATTTACTTAAAAGTGCTAGAAATTGGTTTTTCTCTCGAAAAAATGAGAGTGGGCTCAAAACCCTTGACCTGCAGTGAGTCGATAGTAGCCTAACTAATTTTTGCATTTATTTTTGAAAACACCCAAACTGCTTTTTATTATATCAAAAGTCAGGGGTTTCCAAGAAATGTTATTCTAGATGTTTCAAAAAGCTCAAATTTTTATTTTAATAACTTACATTTAAAAAAAAAAATTTAAAGTTATGTAACGAAGCGGTTTATGCTACCCCACTCTATATTACTTCAGTATTTATACCCACCTACATAGTTCACATTCAGTTTTTACTGAAAAGTCATCATGAGGGCTTACTTGGATAAACAAAAGGCACCCTTTCGATCATACACAAAGTCAGGCGACACAGTAAATTGATTGCATAAATCTTTCGAAATCCAGTCGTAGGCAAGTAGTACAGACGAATTGGTCACGGTAGCTTTTCTTGCTTTTGCGAGGCTTCCCCCCACCAGTGGTAAGGGGTTTCGTAGAAAAACAAGTTAGGTAGGTGAGATTGTCCAGCTATTTCTTATTAAGGCTTCCCCCCACCAGTGGTAAGGGGTCTTAGTTTGAAGTTTAATGTCCTAATTGCCACCAGGGGCTTCGGTACCTCCTGATCAACCAGAGCGTCTAAGCTTGCTGTTCTAGTGCCACCAGGGGCGTATAGTACCTGCTGATCAACCAGAGCGTTTAAGCCTGCTGTTCTAGTGCCACCAGGGGCGTATAGTACCTGCTAATTAGTGCCCCCAAGGGCGATTTGTACCTACTGATTAGTGCCAACAGGGGCGTTGTACTGTTGTATCCCGTCACAAGCCGATATCCGAATGATAGGACCAGTTCGAAGCCGAATTACCAGAAACGAGAATACCCGTAACCAAGTACCAGATCCGAATCAGCAGCAACCAATACGACGATACGAAGCAGCAAGACCAAGTAGATTATTCAACTACCCGGAATAAGTGAAATATTAGTAGCAGTATATTGTGTGTTATAATAAATTTAAGAGTTATTTTCAATAAAGATTTTGTTATAAGGTTTGAAGACCTTTTACTCTAAAGTTTCGTGTTTTCTTCAGGACGACCCTGGCGAGACCGGAGAGCAGAACCTCGGCTGGAAAGCAAAAAGCACATCACAGTTAAGGGTAGGTGTCTCGAACCAGCCAACTAAAAATTCATATGAATTCGAATGTGTTAGTCAGCTGTCTTCACCAAGTTCAAGATTTGAACTTAAATTTTACTTTAATGGTCTTTTTACTTACGATATAAAGGTAGATACTACAAGGCAAGATATAGACTCGTGAACTCGAGATTTTGATCAGACTTGAGATTATGATGATAGGGAAGATGAAAATAGTCGGTTTAACAATTCTGTCTATCCGACTTTCTGTTTGTTCGACTACAACCTAAGCGGCTTGGTCGATTTTCTTCAAACTTTGTAGATAGAATTTTTAAATTCAAATTCTTGACACCTGAAATTTGTTATATTGTTTTTCTCAGTAGATACGACTTTAAAGTTCGTAGAAAAGAGCATGGATGTTATATTCAATTCAATTTCAATTCAACTTTATTAAGACATTTTAAAAACAGTACATTTGTTTGATCTTACGTCTAAATACAGCAGCCGACTTTTAGAGGTATGTCTAGCTTGGATAGTTTTAGAGATAAATAGATTTTTATATAAATTTGAAAATAACAATAGGGATTTTAACTATAGTAAATCATTTTTTGAATGCGTACACTTGCTACCGGTATACTATCAGCTTAGCTTCTAAAGAGCACTTATAACTAATTTTATAAAATATAACTTATACCTAAAACTTAAGCTAAAAAAAACAAATACAAGACAAAAACAAAAACTCTGCAATGAGTTTTAATTTCATTTAAAAGTGTTTATACATTATATACATTGGGTGAAGTCATCTGGAATTATTTTCGATGAAAACACCCATCAAGTATGAGTACATAAACGTAACTTTTCTCTATCTCATTATTGAATTATATATCGCTATATGAACAAAAAAAGATAAATAAATTAAACGTCGGTCTATATACCATTATGTAGTTTTAGTCAAAAATCAATTTATCCTCTTAGATTGCCGGGTAGTGCCTTGTCATAAAATGGCACAGTCAGTTCTCTGTTTGTATCTGGTCTCAAATGGGTTAGAGATGCGCTGTGCAAAAGGTTAACAGGAGAAAGGTAATAATTATCATTAATACTATCATTGCTATTAGAATCAAACACGGCTCTTACTAAAGGATTAGAATGTGAACGACAGTTTTGAAGTCTTTTTAATAAAAGGTCGATTTGATACACCATCAAAGGTGTTAGTGTTGTGGCTTCATACAGAGTTTTGTTTGAGAACCATTTCTTATTCCGTTTTCGAAACTTTCCACTACAAAATCTTAAAATTTTTCTTTCAAAATTCTCAAGCTCTTTAGCAACAGTTGGAGAAATCGAAAACCAGATACCAAACCCATATGTTAATATGGGTCTTAAAAGAGTTTTGTACATTAAAATTTTTGTGCTTCCAGGCATATGTTTGGAGCTCAATAAAGGTTTCAAATTGGGTGTGACCATTTTTACTCTCATCAGAGATTTTCTACCATGTTTATTAAAGACGAATCTATTGTGAAAATTTATACCCAATATTTTGGATTCAGTTCTTAGAGGGACGCTATGCCCGTTTATTTGTAAAGATAAAGCTTTGCTTTCTTTCACAGCTGGGTAATGCCCCCTTCCACTTGAGTTTCTAAAACAAGTAAGATTGCATTTTTCTGGGTTTATTTTTAAACCCCATCTTTTAAAATAACTTTCTAAGATAGGAATTTTTTCTTTTATTTTGCAAAGGGCAATGCTTGGTTTTTTGTCACTTGCAAGGATACTAGTATTGTCTGCATACAGCAAACCACATGGTTCCTGAATCATAAAATCTGTAAAAGGGAAATCATGAAGGAAAATGTTAAATAATGTTGGACCCAGTATCGATCCTTGAGCTATGCCCGAGAGAACAGCAATTTGTTCAGAAAATTTTGATCCTATATAAACTGAGGTAAATCTGTCCTCTAGAAAACTTTGTATAACTCTGGTGAGCCAACTTGGAAAACCTAGAGAAATAAGTTTGAATATTAAGCCCTTATGCCAAACATTATCAAAAGCCTTTTCGAGATCTATATCAAGGCACAGTGTAACTTTTTTATTTCTTAAGTTTTGTGTAACTTTGTTGTGTAAAACCAACAACGCATGTTCCGTAGAGTGACTTTTTTTGAATCCAAATTGGTTATTGGGAATAACATTTAAATCATCGCATATTTTGTTGATGTGTTCAACTAAAACTCTTTCGTAAAGCTTTCCAATATTTGAAAGTAAAGAAACTGGGCGAAAATCCTTAATATCTTTTGCGTTTTTCGTTTTTGCTATAGGGACAAGTTTTGCCACTTTCCACATTTTCGGAAAGTAACCATTGTTTATGCAATGGTTAAATATAGATGTCAGAGCTACGTCAAGGGAGTGGGGGCACCTTTTTAAGATAAAATTGGATATTTTGTCAACTCCAGCTGATTTTTTATTGTTAATACTAAGTCTAAATTGATTAATAACAGTTTCAGTTGTAAAGGGCAATTCATTTTGATTTGTTGTTGTGTTAACCAATGAAAATGTCTTTAAAGGTTGTTCTGTTTGTGTCTGACAGAACTCAAAGATTTTAAGTGTAACTTCATTTGCAAGGGATAAATCATAAGTTGGTGTATTCTCAGAGTACAATTCCGAATAAAAGTTTTTAAATGCTTCAAGTTTTTGGTCTGCATTTTCTAAAGCGTTGCCGTCATTGCTAAGCACATCTCTGCGAATGTCCGTGCCGAAAAATTTTCTACCTGTTATCTTATCGATTTGTCTAAATGCTTGAGGGGAAGGTCTAATACTCTTCAACTTTTGTTTAAAACTTTCGTTCATTTCTAATCGAACCCTATCTTTAATAATTTTATTTAAACACTGGATTCTAGAGTTCAATTGTTGGTATTCCGAATTTACCCTATTGAGATATCGATGGAAAAGTCTCTTTAACTGTCGTAACCATATATTTCGTAGTTTTAGTAGTTGCTTAGTATAATCAGATATGTTATGGTATTTTAGGCTCTTTGTGTGTTATATTTCAGAGTTGTTTTCAATACTTGATGTAATTTTTTCATTTATTTCACTTATGAGGTAATCTATATCAAAGTTGGATGCGTTTCTTTCATTCAGGATATTAATTTGAGAAACACGGTTATGCAGATCATACCTGAAAGTTTCCCAATTGGTATTTTTAAAGCTAACATATGTTTCTGGAGGTTGCAGCAGCGGACTGAAATTAGTAAAATTGAATTCAAGTGAAATGCCGTAATGGTCCGCAATTGTGGGAAAAGTGGAACATATTGAAGGATGCGCTGCGCATATGACATAGTGGATGAAATTAAGAAATAATCTAAAACTGATGAGGATCTTGGAAAGGTGGGGCTAAATGGAGAAACTATATCTAAGCCCAAATAAGGACCATCAAAGAACCAATTGTGAAGAACGTTTCCATTTTGGTTACTCTTAGAATCACCCCATTTAGTGTGACGCGCGTTAAAATCCCCTCCGATTATAACTGCATCAAATGTTTCAATAAAAGCGTAAAATCTTTGTAATTCCCTATTTAATGTATCACCAGCTTTAGACGGAATATATATACTTCCAATAAGAATTTTTTCTGTAAAACCAGCATTGTTGCAGGTTAATGTACCTAAGGCTACAGAAAGTATTTCACTTGGAAAATTTACTACACTATACTTGTATTTTTTATCTAAGATGATTGCAGTTCCTCTCCCAGAATCATTTCGTATTATATTATAGCCATTAAAGATAGGCTTATGTCTAGAATTTAATCTTGTTTCTGATATGAAACAAATTTGTGGTTTTTTTTGGTTGAGCAAGTTAACGAGCGCCAATCTTCTGTCATGAGAGATAATTGAATTATAATTAGCTGATATTATTTTTATTTTAGTTTGATCCATCATACTACTATAGAGGCAACAAAGTCGAGATATGCGAACATTTTCTCTTCTTTAGTTTGTAGTGCTTGGTATTTAGGCCAAAACTGACGTATTTTTACCAAAAGATCTTGAAATGATAAATTGAAAAGGTTTTTTGCTTCATTTAAGAAGTTATTAAGTTCACCTGTTGGTGGATTTATAACATTTGAAATACCATTCGCCTTTGCCTGGCGGGGCTGGGATGGCTTTAGAGATGTTTTTGCATTTCGGCAAAAGAAACATTTGTGGTTGTAAAACTGTTTATATTATCATGCACCAACATTCTATTTGCATGAGCAACTTGTTTTGTTCTCTGAGCTAGAGAATCTTTTTTATTTTTATATTTAAGATACGCGGGACAACCCACATAACTAGCTGCGTGACCTGCTTGGTCACAGTTTAGACATTTTGGAGTTGGAATCTCTTTATTAGATTTTTGAAGATTTTTAACAGATTCGATACAAGCATTTGAATCATGTGATTCTCCACAGAGCACGCATCTGCTCCCATATGCACAACATTCTCCAGAATGCCCAAATCTCTGACATCGGAAACAACGTATAACAGACTTGCCATGTGGTTTTTCCCAATATATGCGTTGAAAAAGTAAGTACCTAATGCATGTAAGATCTTTGGTAGATTCACCTTGGTCTAATTGGACCGAAAAAATGTTCAATTTAACATTCTGCTCTTTAGTTCTAGCCGTGGAAAATGGTGAAATTTTATAAATTTTAAGGTTGGGAGAAGCCGCAATTAAAGCCTGTTTAACCTTCTCTACAGGAGTGTCTCCATCGAGACCCTTCAACAAGATAGTAACGCGTTTACTTTCTTTCGGAGAGAGCGAGAACGCGCCAATGCCAGTTCCACGTATTTTTTCTATAATCAATGTATGTACATCAGAATTATTAACATAGACCTTCGTTTTTTTATACCCAATATTTACAAATTTATGTTTTAGATCAGAAATTTTGCATTCAGTAGCTGCGAGTGCAACAACATCACTTAAAAGTTCACAGTTAGCCCCAAAAATAAATATTGGTGGGCAAAATGATATATTTTTTACAATACACTGGTCAGTATTATTAGTAGACTTAACATTAGTTACATTATTAGGTTTATTATTTATAATCGATGGATTTGGCAGAGATGAACCCAGACTTAACAAAGGAGCATAAACGTTGTTTGAAAGGTTTCCGTACTCGTGTGAATTAAGAGATGAGTCGTTCGTCGTATTTTTAAGTTTTTTCCCTGAGTTAGGTATGAAATCATTTGCAGAACGTTTGAGATTTCTTATCACTGTTGTCCACTCGCTTTGCTCTGCGGCATCATCATTTTCTTCTTCCATGGCTTGGCCTTGATTGTCGATTGAGTTTTTCTCTCTATATGTTTGAGAGTTATCAGGTTTTTTATCTGGATTAGAGAGATTTATATTTATGCCTGCAGCATTGCTGGCATTAACACAGAAAGAATGAGAGGAACTTGGGTTCACTCTTGTATGAAAGGGATTAATTCCGTTATTGTTTTTATCAAATATATTTTGAGTGTTTTCGTTGTTTAGCAAATATGCATTTTTATGCAAATTGTCATCACACATCACAAAATTTGCGTTAGTTATTTTGTTAACAGTTTTTTCATATTCCAGCTTTAAAGCTGGAATATCAGAATTTTTTTTTCACTTTTCTCCACTTTTTAGAGTCACTATCTCAGGAGGGAAAATTTATATTTGCGGTGCAAAGCCGCTCTAAATTAGGTAATTGGAAACAAGTAATCGCACTGTAACAAATAGGTACGTCTTATCACTTCGGTAGATCGATGCGAACTCCCCATGGAATGTTATATGGAAATTGTGCGTCGTTAAAAGACCGTTTTTTCAGTACAACTGATTTAAAATATTATATTTTTACAAAGCCACAATCATATGTCTCCGGATTTTCGAAGTTGTACTGTACTCGTATAAAAAAGATAGAAATCATAAAGGATTGCAATTTTTTCAGGTCATTTTCTATATACATAGTTTGATCGCAAACCACAAATTGCTAAAAATTCTTCCAAGCCGAAAAATAGAAGTAATCCTCTTGACAAAAACAAGAGAATATTTTCATATTAATTGAATAAAACTTTTCCTTGTGTAAGTGGCATTTTTTCGGTCCCTTATGACCATAAAACATAGTTAGAAGATGTCCAGCAAAAAGAATGAATAAGTTTTGATGTGGTTTTTCTTTCCAATTATTTTTTTCGGTGGTTTCCAGTCGTCAAAAGCAAATGGATTCACTATTTTAATTAAATTTGATTAAAATATGAAATATTTTTTCATTTGAATGATTAAAGGCACAATTTTAAGTTACAATTGTATTAAAAAAAAAAATTATGAGTTGTGATTTTTATTTAATTTGAAAAAAGTTACTTTTAAGTTTGTACGAAGAGACATTCATACATTTTATTCTTGAGAGATTTTGGAATTTTGAAAAGTTTGAGAGTGAGACGAATTGAAGGATATAACTTTGTTATCTTGAGAAAACACCTTTTTGGACAGAAAACTTAAAATTTGTGTTACGAAAGTTTTTGTCTAGGTCCTAACTACACGACGTTTGTGTAGTGATGCTGTTGAAATAAGACACTCCAAGAACAATTTGTTAGTTAGCTAGTTAGTAACTTTTCCTCTGAATCCATTCTATGAGCATATATTTATTATACGTGTTCGAGTTTAAATTATAAAGCAAAAAAAAGCATGTGATGATGATGGCAAATACTTTTGTTTAATTTTAACAAAGTTTGGTGGAGAACCTAAAGCAAGTGAGTTATTACTCTTGGAGGATTTTTCACTCACTTTCAAGAGGTGATATATGTACCTCGAAGAAAAAAAAAATTATTTTTTGTGGCACCGGCTGGGGATCGAACCTGGAAGTCTGTCACAGTATAATGCAAGAATTATGCCAAGGCCTATTACTAAGATTTGAGGTTTGGTACTATGTATACGAATAAGTCGGTCAAAATATACATTCAATAAATCAATACAGTTTCATCATTAAATTAATATATGTAGTCTCAAATGATAGAACTGTGACAGGCAAAATTATTGGTTTAAGGGAAAGAGATTCAATCAACAACTGTCGAACAGTAACAAAAGTTCTTGACATCCTAAGAGACGGTATGATCAAAAAATATAATTTCGATAAGAAGTTTTGAATGAATTTAATCAACAAAAAAGATTGGATATGAGAAGCAATAAAATACAACCTCGAAACAACATTACATTACATTACATATTCCACTACTCCGTAGATAAATCTACGAAGTAGAGACACTGAAAGCACTGGTAACTCAGACCATCGGCTTATACAATACAACATAGAGAAAGAACAACAGCTCACGGTTTGTATTTGAACGGTCCCCCATCCAAGTACTAACCACGCACAATGATGCTTGATTTCGCTGATCGATGGGAAGCGATGCTTTCATCAAAGACTAGGCTAAGAAAATTGATTTTGATGTATGTACTAGGGTAAAATGGGGTAAAAACAAGAAAATAGCATCCGCTAAGAAACACAAATGTCTCAGAATAGAACAATAAAATGCACGACTGGGTCGCATGAACTTGCTCTTATATTCAAATAACTTAGAATGAAAATATGAAATTTATTTTTAAAAGCGTTTGTATACAAAATTTAATCAAAATCGGTTGAGCCGATAATAAGAAAGTCAACAATCAAACAAATAGATCCATGATAGGTTCTTCCAGTAATGTCATAGTTTTAAAAAATTTTATTTATAAATCGTAAAAATTAAGGGAAATAGAAAAAAATTATATAAATTCTAGGTGCCGTTTTCGAGAAAAATCGGATTTTCGAAAACCAATTTTTACCATTTCTAATTTTTAAATGAAATGAAAATTTTATTCTGCATCTTGTAAATATAGTATTAAAAAACTCTAAATACATAGTCAAATTAAAAAAAAAAAATCGAGCATTTGGTTTTCAAAATGCTGAGTCTAAAAAATAAAATTGGAAAATTTAAATAAATAATGCTTATCAAATTTTAAAAGAACAAAAGAAACAAATACCATCAAGAAGGGACTGCACAAGTAGCACAAAATGGTATAATTTCGGTATCACATTTCTTAATTCATACTTTATTCCTTCTTTATAAGGTATGTCAATGTATGCCTACTTAATTCCATCTTAATATGATCTTTATTAGGTATTGTTTAAAAGAACTTAACTTGGTGTGTTTACTTCTACTTAAAGCATTCTTAAATACTTCTTAAATGGGCATTTCTTAAATCGGTTGTTTTTGTTACTTAATTCCTTCTTTAATCCTTCTGAAAACATTACTTTTTTATTTTGGTATTAAATCGGTATTTTTCAGCTTCTTTAATACGTTTTTATGTCTTCTGAAACAGTATGATTTATAACGCCGTTTTCGTACTTTTAGTTTTAGATGGAAAGCAAAATGTGTAAACCGAATTTATTAAATCTTTGAAAAAAAGAGATTTCTTCATTATTGCAGACAAACAACAATTAAAATAGCATTTATGTAAAATGTGACTTTTTTAATGACATCCGTTTATGTAACTGACAAAATGTCCATACTTAATTCATACTTTATTCCTTCTTTATTGCTTATTGGGTAGGTGTGCCACTTTATGGCTACTTAATTCCGTCTTAATTTCGTCTTTTTTAGGTATTGCTTTACAGAACTTAACATGGTGTGGTGACTTCTACTTAAAGCATTCTTAAATACTTCTTAAATTGGCATTTCTTAAATCGGTTGTTTTTGTTACTTAATTCCTTCTTTAATCCTTCTAAAAACATTCCTTTTTTATTTTGGTATTAAATCGGTATTTTTCCGATTCTTTAATACGTATTTAAGTCTTCTTAAACACTATAATATTAAAAACACGAGAGAGTTATTTGAGTAGCACTTTGAGACAAGATATTTTATGTGTCACAGTGGCACAATAGGTAGAGCACAAGCACGACAAGCGAGAGGACTCGTGTTCGAATCTCAGTGGAAGCACAGAGGTAAATTAAAAAAAACAACTTTTAAAATTGTTTCATTCCAGCAAAAAATCACATGAAGACTCTAATATAATCAACAATATTAAAAAACAAACAGTTAATAAAAAAAAAATATTTTTGTTGTTTCTAATAATTTTTTTAAGAATTACCGTAGCTCTTTAAGAAGGAGTTAAGAAGTATTTAAGAAGATGTAAGGAACTATTTAAGAAGGAGTAATGAAGTATTTAAGAAGAATGATATCCCGATTTAAGACCATTTTAAGACTCAATTTATCTTCTTATTTCCTTCTATCGGACCGCCCACTTGCGCCTTTTCTCTACTTAATAGGGACTTAAATCCGTCTTATAGAAGATGTCAGATACCGATTTAGAATTCTTAAAGACTTCGTTAAGTAATTCTGTGCTACTTGTGTGGTGCAGGAATCTTTTGACTTAGAACCAAACTTTCCTAACCGATAGGGCAGCCACATGTAGATTCTGCTCTCTGAAGGTGCCTCAAATACTAAAATTTCTAAGAGCAATATTTGGAGGAAGAATTGTAAGATGAGCAAGCTCATCCAATTTTAGGTGGGGGCATAATAGATCTATACCTCGCAGTGCAATTACCGAACAGAAACGAAGAGATACTAGTATTAGTGAAAGTGACAGCGAATTTGTTTGTTTCCAAGCCCTAGTGGCCCAGTTACCGCAAAAAATGCATTTAAAGTACAACTTTTTCCAAAATAGAACTAGCGAAAATAACTACTTTAAATATAACGCAACTTGACGTCAGGTCAGGACAAACGTTCAAGTGGTCATAAAACCATCGACAGACATTACCAAATAAAAGGTCTTGATTTCAAGATCGTGAATACGCACATGACATACGATTAGGTGTTCCCACAATCGCCATCATGCGCGATTAAAATGATTCAGCCAATCAAAATATATCGCAATTGAATGTTGACCACTAGTTTCAAAAAACAATAACAAAAAGACTATTTTTGTTCCGCAATTTGCTGGAACACGCGATGAAAATCGCAGATTTAAAAAAATCTTTGATTTAACATGCTTTTGAAGGTTACCACTTAAAATTTGACATCAAACGTCAATAAATTTGAAAATTTAATTAAACAAACTCACGATATTAGTAGATTCTCCTTGGAATAATGGTTAGTGCGTAGAGTCTTAGCAGCTGAAAAAGTATGAACTGACAATTGCTAGGAAGTAACAAATTCTCCAAGAAAATCTCTTACCATGAAAAGTTTTTCCCATTAGCCGTTCGAATCGGTAGAAAATTATCGATTTACATTTGAAAAGTAACTAATCGTATGGAAGAAAGCTGTGAATGCGCTTAAGCAAGATTGACAAATTTGTAAAAAAATGAATACAATCAAGTCGTTTTAAGTTCATTATTTAGTTTTCTTTTTAAATCAGGATGATTTTGAGAAAAAATTTAGAAATTTATGATTTTGAAAAAACTCTAACAGTTTGAAGCATTTAATGCAAAACTCTTTGTACATATGTATATTCCAGTTTATGTTACGTTTTTACATTTAGAGAATTATATAAAAATACAAGAGTTCCCTAGGGTAGTCATTTAGGTCTAATTTGATTAGTAATATATATATAGTTTTCCATTAGTTTTCAAACGGTTACCTACTGATATTTTTTTACTGTGAGAAGCTCCAAATCAATCCTACTTTAAGCTGACAACACACACACAAGGCCTCAAACAATAAATTTTTTCCTGCAGCCTCGATCCCTAGCTTCTAGCTAGCTGGCCCCAGTTTTGCATGCCAAGTTTTTGATAGTTTTGTTATCCAAGAAATCCTTTGCTTTGAAAGTTTCTTCACAGGTGCCGTGAAATAGTCCGTTGAAAGGTCAATAATTAACGTTTTGAATATTATTTTATTTTGTTGAAAAGTGTCAAATGCAAAAATAAGGTCTGAAGGATTCAAAGAAGGAAGCCATGTATAGTATAAGAATTTATACAAATTGTAAAATGTGGATTTTTTGGAAATTGTATTTAGAAAAAATAAGTTAAATGATAATATACGATACATTTAACATTATAAAGTGAATATTTACAAATATTGACGATAAAACCATAAAATTGTAAATTTAAGACTTTTTTATCGTGGTACTGAGGCATTTTTAAATAAACTAATACTTTGCGGATTATTTGTTTTAATTTTATTCAACGTTTCAACGTTCGACGTTTCAACAGGGTTTCACTTGACGTTACTTGTCAGGGTCCCTCACAGCCCCACATGCCATAAGATTTTTTTTCGAAATTTCATAAAATAGTTTTTGTTTCTCAAAAACTGTTGTAAAAATATATAAATTTTCATTTAGTTAAAGCTAAGTGAAGTTTGAAAATAGTTTCTGAAAAATTGTTTTTAGCCAGTTTTTGTGTTTTTGGTTTTCTCAAAAACAGTACAAACGATTTTTATCATATTTTATATTTTGAATTTTGGATAGTATTGCACATTCGAAAAATAAAAATTGTTTTGTATTTAAAAAAAAAAATATTCAATGTTTATTTTCAAAACCCATATATTTCGAAAACTGCATGCAGACAGTTAAAATTTTTTTAATACATGATGTGAGAACAAAAATTTGTATTTTATCTAAAAATAACGGTTTTAGCAAATAGTATTTTTTTCGATAACGGACCTTGAATTTTGATAAATTATTTTTCTTTCGATTAATTTTTACGATCTATACTTCAAGAAAATATTTTTTGAAATTAAGATATTACATACTGGTCCCACCATACAACCATTTCGTCGAACTTGGAACTTCTCATTACTATCGACATGACGGATTTTAATTGATTTTTTTTTATAGAGAAGCTTTTGAAGATTAAAAACTTTCGAAAACAACGCATTTCAAAACTTAAAAAAAAAAAGATGTTTTGAATTTAAAAAAATCATTTTTGGTTTGTAAAATTCTATGTATGCATATCTCCGAAAAGGGTTAGTATTTTGATTTTCTTTGAATATTTAATTTTTAATCGTACAAAAATAAAAACTTAATAGAGTTGGCATTTTAAAGCTTTTTTTTTATATAAATCTTATTTTTACTTGCGACTTATAGGTACTATAAGGCAAGTTATGCATTCGTAAAAAAAAATCGAACTCCAGATTTTGATCAAAGTTGACATTACGATGATAGCGAAGACCAAAAAAGTGGGTCTCGCAATTCTGTCTGTCTGTCTGTCGCTGCGACTACAGCCTAAACGGCTCGGCCGATTTTCTTCAAACTTGGTAGATATGAGTTTTAATTTTTCCCCCCCCGGACGTTTTTTTGTGTTTTTTTTTAAGACCAAAAATAACGGTACCTGCCATGCGTTTTTTTTTCGAATTTTTTTAAATATTATTTTTTCTCAAAAACTGTCTCACAGATTTTTTTAAAAAAAATTTGAAATTTCGTTTGGTTTAAACTAGCTAATGGTTGAAAAAAATTTCCAAAAAAATTGTTATTTTTGGTAGCCGCCCTGGGTCCATTTTTTTTGTTTTTGATTTGCTCGAAAACTGTAAAGCCCATTTAAATCATTTTTTTTATGCCAAAGCTCCTCCAAAGTTTGAATATTATTACATATTCAAATTTAATTTTTTTTACTTTTTGGATTTTAAAAAAAAATTTCAAATTTTTTTTTTGGAAACTCAAAATTTCGAAAACCCCATGCTCGATTTTTTTCAAACTTGACAAATAAAAGTTTTTTTACATAATCTTCAAGATTTGAGAAAACAATTTTGTTTTATCTAAAACTAACGGTACCTTCCATACAAATTTAAAAAAATGGTTTTCGAAAATCGTATTTTTTTTTGAAAACGGTTCCGAGAATTTTGCTAAAATTTTTTTCTTTTGATTAAGATTTACGATCTATAATTTAATAAAAAAAAATTGAAATTTAGATATGTATTACTGACTGTACCTACCATAGAACGATTTTTTCGAATCTTGAATTTCTCATTATCGGCATAACGGATTTTAACGAAATTTTTTATAAAGAAGCTCCTAAAAAGTTTAAAAAACATTGCATTTAAAAACTTAAGAAAAAATATTTTTTTTCAATTTTTAGAAAAAAAAGTATTTTTTTTTGTTGAAAAATTCGATATCTCAAGAACGGCTTAATATTTTTTTTTGGAAATTAGACTTTTTATTCGTACAATAATAAAAACTTAAGGTTGGCGTATCAAAATTTTTTCTTAAAAATGTTTTAAAAATGTTGTACATAAAAGCTTATTATTTTAAGGAACCACTACAACGACTTATAATTTTTGTTCCTGCATAAATTCATATTCTGCATTCTGTTTTTATCTCTTACTACTAAAAGAATTTAAAAAATTAATTTTATCCTTATGAACAGTTTTCTTTAATAACATCCGTTTTTAAAATTCCTAGTCTATTACATAGGAGCAAGTTCGTGCGACCCAGTCGTGCATTTTATTGAACAACAACTTATAATTTTTGTTCTTATATAAATTCATATTTTCTGAAGAAATCACTTACTAATAAATAATCATCAACATCAAAGTTTTTTTTTTGAATTAAGCTAAAACAAGATGTTTCGACAAATCCGATCCTAATTACACTATTCACACAGGAATCTTTTCATTACTCGTAGAGCCGGAAAATTATAACCATTGACCAAACGATTCCTCTAATCGTCCCAGGATATACTCGTAGACACTCCTGTCCATTTTTATATTTTGTTTTTAAATAAAAATTGAATTTGATTGAAAATGGTGATGCTGTTCTGCAGGATGTGCCCAAAATAATTTCCAATTTTTTTTTATTGCCAATTTTATTTTCGAAGGATAACTGAATTGAAAGGCACACAAAAATATCATCCAATATTCGAATGGTTTTCTTGACAACCAGGGCCGGACAAGCTATACGTGCAAGCTGTGCAAATGCGCAGGGCGCTGAACTCAAAAGGCGCCTTGGGCAAGCGTTAAAAAAGCCACTACTTCATAACCACTACCTACCATCTTTTTTAAGTTTCATTTCTTTTTATAGCTCACTCCAATATTGGTATTTATTATATAATTCTGAATTTAAAGACAGATATACATATATATATATAGATACATATCAAGTTTTCCAAAAATAAGTCGATGTTTAATTTCCTATACACACCCCCATTCCCACAGTAAAAAAAACTACATCACAAAATCTTTACAAAGTGCACAATTTTGTTCGCTTAACAACAGATACCTACATATTTGCTATTTTTCTCTTTATCAATCCACTGTTACGTTATTCTTCACACTCACCATCGCGTCTATGAGTGAAGGCATTTATTTTATTTTGATATCCCTCCCCTATGCAGTGTAACATAAAACAGAATTTCAACAGCAAATACAGACAGTTAACAGTTTGCAAGTTGATAACATGAGCACGATGCCAATTCTTCCATATGAAATTGAAGTCGGCAATGTTACTCAAACAGAAATTCTGAGGTACAAAATTCATACTCAGTGCGCAGAATTAAAAGTTGCGTCTAGGAATTTAAACTCTTCCGGTTGAGTGTTTCTTGTACTATGTTTTACTTTGGCACTGGCCTCTGTTTATGAGTGAAATTTTATCACTGTCGTGTGTCGAGAATGAGACAAAGGGTTGAAATATGGAAATACTTGAGTGATGATGATGCGATGATTAATGTTGAGGTTTGTCGTTAATGAGTGAATCTGTTTTATTCAATTTCTCCTTTTCTCTATTTTTTTGTTCTTGCCAGTTATTGTTTACATTTAAAAAGGGATTTTTTGACTAGTCTAATTACTTTATTAACTTCCCATAGGGAGTTATTTGTCTATGTATTATGGTAAAAAAACTCAAAACAAAAGAAAGGATAGGGAATCTATATTTACAATAAAACTTGCTACGCTACTATTCCAGTAGTGTATACGAGTATGTAAATATAAGGTTATGATAATGGTTCAAACATGAAAGGAAAAGAGGCTGGTGTTCAAAACAAAATTAAATGTTTTGGACCAAGAACTTATTTTGTTCAGGCTGCTTGCATTCCTTTTGGTTGTTGTTGGTTTTTAATGATTCAGCTTGCTGTTCATTGGAAGCTGTTAAGTTTTTTGACATTGCTCAATGCATATAAAACTTTGTATCAGGTTCAACAATGCGTTGGGACATACATACATATATACAAAAAATTTCGCTGGTTTGACCTCAAAACCCCTTTCTGAAACCAGATGGGAGTAGACTAAATGCTTTAAAACCATTCAAAAAAGTCTTAGAAGCTATAATATGAAGCTCCTATTGAAATATCTGAGGCTGGAAACGTTGAGAATAGAAACATGCTGTACTTAGGAAGTAAAATTTTAGTTTAAAGTTTATATGTTGCATATTAATCTAGTTTGATATTTAAGAACAAAATAATGGCGCAAAATTTTAATTGAATTAGTACGATGCTAAAGCTGTTTTAGTATGATACTAGGTTAAAACAACAATTTTAATCGAATATAGCATCATACTTCTCTACCCTTTTATTAAAGTTAAAATCATCGAATACCTACTTTATTTTTTTAGTATTGTGCTAGCTTCATATGACACTTTGACATTTGCAGACATCAAAAAAGGTTCGTATACTTATTATTTTAAACGAAATGTCGTTGTTGTAGGTGTGTTTAGAGCAATTTATTAAGGAAATTCTTTTAGTACGATACTAGTGCGAAAATGTTTAAAATTAAGAATGAGTTAGTAAACTACTATAAGGTTAGCAAATTGTTAAGTAGTATCATACTAATACCTTAATAATAGGCTGTTTAAAATTTTGCGCCAATATAACTAGTAAGTATTTACAAACTCCGTCTGCTAATTTATCTACTAAATATGCTACTAAAAACTCTTTAGTGGAAATTCGATCAGAAGAACAATTCACTAACGTGCAATCAGCTGAAGCCATAGCTCTAAATCTATAAATACCATCACAGTTTCCTCAAATAACAGTTTTTTGAAACTAAAATTAATAAAAAACTACTTCAGGACCCAAAGGACTCAGGAAAGATAAGTTGACTAGTCAATCATGGCTATAGAGAAAGAGTTTGTCAAGTCATTATATTATGATGATCTGGTAGCTGAGTTTGCTAAAACAGAAGCCAGAAAAGTTAATATAGCCGGTTCTATTTATTTTTATTAAAATAATAATCTTATTATTATTTCCTACATGAGCGACAATTAATGAGTTCATTATTTATTTGTATGTTGTTATGTTTTTGAATTAGTTTTTAAATATTTTTTACTTCAAAAAATACTTTTTTCAGTTCCTAAATTTTTGTGATATATTTTTTTACTATTATTTTTGTGATATATTTTTGATTTCATAGTTTTTAATAAAAATCATATTTATTTTAATTAAATATAAGTATTATCTAGGAATAAGCCTCTTGGGGATCCCTCGTTAAAAAAACGCACTGCAAAGGGTACCTCTTGGGTAATGAGGAAATTACTTTTTCCGCCAATCCAATCCAAATGAGAGGCGCCACTGATAAAGCTTGCGCAGGGCTCTAATTTAGCTCGGGCCGGTCCTGTTGACAACAGACAACAACGACCGTGTTACCCAAATTAGGCAGGCAAACCAACACAGTCATTGAGTTGGAAACATTTGCTATGATAACTTGTCAAGTTTTTCAATATTATTTATTAAGAATTGAGATCCACTGAAATTACTAAAATATATAAATTTTTTTGTAGATAAGAATATTTGGGTTTTATTAGGTTTTTTTGTGTTCACTTAGCCAGATTGATGATGAAATCGAATTTGATTTCAGAAGAATGTTAAATTAGTCAATACATATTTGAAAATACACAAAAAAATCTATTAGATGGATTATTTAAATTGCCATCTATCTATATAAACAGATGTATCCATACTTAAGTTGGACGGAGTTGGAAAAATGAGGATTGAATCCAATGACCCGTTTTTAATTCGGTGTAATAAACGTAAATTTACGTACACGAGTATTTATCTGTTTTTTTTTTTTTTGCCCGTAGAGCCAAAAATCACATCGAAATTAACTTTATGAGAATGTTATTTTCCGGTACTTGATCACGGGTAATGAAGATTTCTGCGTTAATTAGTGGATGAGTCTGAATGCGCGAATGCAATTTCACTCACAGGCGATATGGATATAGTACTCGTATTCGTGCAGTGATGCCAGAAGAGTTTTTTTTTTTTTTTTGTAATTGCCCTTCCCTGTGTGCTCTTGAATGAAGTTGATTGGAATGGAATTTAATTAAAACTGATATCCGTACATGGAGAGTAACGTAGGATTCATTTCTGCGGATTTTGAAAGTTTTTACAGTTTTTTTTTTAATCAGACTCAGGATTTAAATATTTATGGCTTTAAAACTAATATGCAAAGGTTCCTTTTAAATCTTTCCCAATTTTCCTAACGCTTGTGTTAATTCATTTTAAGGGTGGTCAAAATCCCTTTAATTAAATACAAAAATTCATGCATCAAAACTTGTAGAATTTTCAGAATTTAGTTTTATGTTGGTTTTTTAACTAAGTATGAACATTTACTCAGAAAATGTTTTTGCTTGGTAAATATATTTTCGGTTGGATGCTCAAAAATGGTTTTTATATAAAGACACGTTCTTGCTTTCAAGTTTTAAATACTATTAATGAAATTTTTAGAAGAATTATATAAAACATGACTTTATGGAGCTTAACATTTTAAAGGTCAGGTTAAAGTCGTTTAATTCAGAAAATGACATCAGAGATGAAATTAAACTAAGAACATTTGAACATTGTTGTTTCTAGAATTAAGTCTTCTCTCGAATTACTAAAGTGTCCCTTTAAAAGACTCTTATAAGGCATGATCCTTGGTAAATGCTTTAATATGTTTCGAGAGGCAAATTGTCCGGGTGATTTTTGGTCCAATTCGCATAGATAGAGAATGGAGGAGAAGTTGCTGGAATAACTACGAACAGCCACAACGACATGGTGAAACCAAGTAAAGTTTAACGACCGAGATGGCTGAGTCAATGAGAGCGAGTTGTCCCAAGCGCTGCGGCCCGGAGAGTCTTCGAGTTCAATGCCAAGAAACGGCGCATTAGAAGAAGATCACGCCTCAGGCAATGCACACAGGTGGGATAGGACCTCAACTAACTTAGCGCGTGAAACTAGAGACAGATAGCAAAGAGTCGAGCTGGCCACAAGCTCCAGCTGGGCCACAAATGCCACCCCAATACATTCAATACAATCCACTGCCCGGTGGGCAATCACGCCCAGTCCTGAGAAGCCCATAATGGGTAATACCCGTCGTGCCATAACTCTTACTCCCATTCGATCACCGAACGATTACCAGAACCTAAGTGTCATTCAGAGTAAAATCTTCCCATCATCAGATGAAACGGATGCCTATATAAGTCGCAAAACTGTTGAGAATGTGTTAAACGCTCAGTACCAGAATTTAAGCGTGATCCAAGACAAAATTTTCCAAAGTGGAAATCCATCGATGGAGGACAAAGTTGGGGTTTTTTTTTGAATCGCAAAGCAATTGAGAACACATTGAATTTTCAACTTGCTCGGAAACACCATTTGAATCTTCATCGTAGTTTGAGTGCAGAGTCTGGCCAAGTGGCTAATGGCTCGCCACCAAGTGATGGCGGGACGATCCCAGATCATCTGAATCAACCAAGACGTCGTGATTCAGGAAACTGGAGTGGAGATAGAAACAGTGCTAGCTCGGCTTCTTCAACGACTCTTGACAATCCTACCTTTACATGGTTGGCAAACGAGGAGGACCTGCTGCGGTTCCTCAAAGCCCGAAGAGGCAAGGCGGTATGCCGTACGATCCAGGCTATGACTCGTTCTCACTATCATGAACGGACTCACATCCTCCTAAGCACCACAATCCGCAATTAGCTAAGATACCAAAATCGGTGGTGCTAACAGGAGATTGTGAGAAACTGTGCCAAGAAGCTGATCAGCTCCTCGAGAAATCTAGAATAGTTGAAGAATCTCATGATCTGGAAACAACTCTTGTGTTGTGCAATGCTGCAGCAGGCAGAGCTCGAGCAGCAATGGATGCTCCCTATAGCAACCCACACACTATGACTTTCGCCAGAATGAAACACAATACTTGTATACCATAATGAGAGCCCGCAGTCTTCATCGTAGAATTATAGTTGAAAAGGTCACAGACTTGGAGACCAATTATCCACCAGAGTTGATAAAAAACATCATGAGTGGTGGCAGCGTCAAACACGTCCACCAAAATAGCAAGGAAAAGACTTTGGAGAAGTCAGTCAACAAGAATATTGGAATATATGCAACATTGCCCAAAAAGAAGACACCAATCTCCATTGCTTCCATTCTTAATGATGATAATGCAATTGAATTTGATCCACCGGCGAAGCCAGAGAGAGAAAGTCGCAGCATCTTTGGTCGCAACAAGGAAAAGGACAAGCGAAGTCGCAGTAAAGATCGTAACAAGATCACACGAGAGTTTTGTGTGGCTGGGACTCTACTTGTTAACGCCAAGGACACCCTCAAGAAGCACAAAGAAGATAAGGACTAGAAAAAAGAAAAAGATAAAAGCGAAAAGAAGCAGCACAAAATTCGTAGGAAACTTCTAATGGGAGGCTTGATAAGAAGAAAGAACCGAATCCATGCCCGATCTGACCGAGGCCAATGCAGTCGAGGAGCAGCAACAAAAGGAGAAACCAGCTCCTCCGATGATATCTGTGGATGATAGTACTGTAAGTGTGAACAAGAACAAGGCAAGTGGATACATCTCAGAGGGCCATTTTGATTACCGGGAGACAAGCAATGCCAACCCAAACCTTGAGCGCAGTAAGCTCATGAGAAAAAGCTTCCATGGCAGTGGTCGAGAATTGACAGTTGTTGCCAAAGTTGCTCCACCACCATCTTGACGAACAAGTTCTGCTTTAACTCAACAAGAACAAACCATTCAACCCTTTCATGAAGCAAATCTTTCCAACATTTCTAGCATGAGCGAAGATTTCCTCCAGACAATCATCACCACCTGCGTACATGTTCTTTCAGAACAGTCTCCAATGAAACACGATGAACAGAACAATAGCTACAAAAATCCAATTGGTTATGCAGATGGAGGAGTTGATGAAGTCGATGGTCGTCTTATGGACTCAACACTAGACCTTCCTCCATACCCAAGCCCACCGATATCAGCTTGCCATTCAAGACAGGCGAATGAAGATTTCCCACCACCACCACCAGAAATCGACATGGAACCACTCAATCAGCAAATCAATCAGATCCAAGCTCTCGAAGCAAATAAAATCCGTAATCTGGTCCGATGCTGTGGGATCTTTGAATAGTGTAAGAGATCTGGCCAATCGATTCGAGCAGACTAAGCTCCAACCACAGCCACCACAACAAATCTCAGATCAAAACTCACAAATACGATCGTATCCATCGCAGGAGCTAGAGCTGTGTAAATCGTTCATTTCAAATGATCGAATCGTTCAACAATCGATTACGAAAATGATCCGATCTTTTCAATCAATCGATCATTCGATCATTTTCATTTCACTGAAATGATTCAATACTGTTCCTATTCGATATTAATTTCGATTTCGATGATAAGATTGACTTGTGGCTTTGATAGTTTTCACAAAATACTCTATGATGAGGCTACTTCATGGATTAAAAAGTGTCAAAAAATTCAAGAAAAAGAGATTTTATTTGTTGCTTCGGAAAAGAGCAATTTTAGGGCTTTCGGCTAACATTTGGTACGAAATATACCTTGTACGTCATAACTGAATTGGTCCTCTATTCGTCAAGTCATAAACTGTCGAATTCCATCAAAGGATGGCTACGATGCCGATGGATTAAGAAACGTCCAAAAATCCGCATTAAACATACCGGATCCTGATACATCAAATAACATCAGTTCAACCCAACAATTGTTTTTGCGGCCTACAACATCAACGACCAACCCGATCAATCATGTTGTTCAATGCCGAGTTCAACCCAGAAGTTCCAGTCCACCATCCGTTTGGCGTTCATAATCCACGTTGATTGAATCGGAAGAAATGGAATCAAGTAAATCATGATTAATCGAGTCAACTGATATCGAAAATCGAGAATCATGTAAATGATTGAGATTGAGATCGATTAAAATGATTGATTTCGATCATCAATACTTTTCGATGATCGGATCAAAAAAATCGAATCGATCCCGATTGACACAGCTCTAGCAGGAGCTTCTTAGCAGCAAACCGCAAATTCGAACACAAATGAATGGTCTTCCAGGTCCACCAGGTTGCGCAGGTGTTGACGAAGTCGATTGCCCACGCCCGCGCCTACCTTCAAACCAGGGACTATGAAGACTGCTGCGGAAATACGAGAAGTTGAAATGCTGAACGCTGTAGTCCAACAACCACTGAGCAATTCCCAAAATGGCATCAAGGGAGTAAAGAAGAAAACCGTCTCTTTTTTCGATCAGGTCATTCTTGTTGCCACAGCAGATGAAGAAGAATATGACAGCTTCATTCCCAATCCGATTCTGGAGCGTGTCTTACGCACTGCCCAGAATCCAAATGACAAAGTAACTGCCCAACTCATTCAACAGCAACAGCAAAATATGCTAAGGCTTTCAACCGAAGCGACTCCAAGAAATGTCTCCCAATAACAGCAACCAAGTCCGACACCTTCCGTAATTGATACCCGATGAATTCTTCCTCAAGATATGCATCGCCACATCCAGATGAGACACCAGCACAGTCCACAAATATGGACAAAAATCGCCACGAAATATCATATCCGGACAGCAACAGTCCACAATTTCATTAACATCAGCAGATCCCAGCCATGCAGCACCAACTACCACCCTCCCAATCCAACCCAAACACTAACACCACCACACACAACATGCGTTCACAAGTTTACACTCCAAGGCAGGACATTTTCAGAATGCAAAATGTACCAGAACAGATGAACGGAAGTGCCAATACTAATACCAACAACTCCAGCCCCCACCTCAAGACAAGCCCACTTAACAATGGTAACGGCTTGGTTAGGCAACTACCACCACGAACCAGTATGAGCGGCATCGCAAGTCTTGCCAACATGCAACACATGCAGATGCTCAGTGGCAACACTGGACAAATAGACAAATGGATCGCGGGCTCCAATCGTTGATCAGCAGGTTTTTTCCAACTCAAACCCTATTTGGTGTCGCTTTTTTAAGACCCTGGTGTAACTGCAACTGTATCACCACCTTAAGTAAATAAGGTAGGTTACTAATGCTTTTTTTTAGATTTTAGCTATCCTTAAAATGCTTGAGGAAAGGGGGAAAGTATTTAAAAGGAGATACCGATAAACATTGGTTTTGAATGTTACAATATCGTAATGGGAGGGAAATATTGAGCCGAGTAATGCATTCCACATTCGTGTAGTGTGGCTAAGCAAAGAATCTCCGAATTTAACAGTACACCCCAAGTTGGGCTCTAGAGTAAACTGATGAGCATTCCCCGAAGAGATATTATGAGGGTTGAATGGTTTGAGAGAAACGATGGTAATTTCACCAGAACACTGTTTAAAAAATAATGGTAAAATAATGAAAGACAGGAAACATAGCGGAGGTGCTCTAGAGATTAGTTTAGTCACCTATCATTTTTAAAGCTCATTTTTGGATTCTATCGAAGAGAGTTATAAGAGAACCTGTCCAAAATAATTACCACGGATTTCGCTGGCAAAGTACTTCAAGGAAAGTACATCATGATACCAATTTGAGTTTACTTTAAAAGATGGAGTTCTCCAACATTGGCACGACTGTGCAGCATAAGTAACAGTTAAAGAGCGTTTATTCGTTCTTAAATTTGAGGAACACTTTAAGAATCGGATACAAAAAAAAACAGAGGAAATATACCTACCTACCTTCATAAAAATGACATCTGATAGCACTTAGGTAGGTACTACACTGCCTCAAGAAACGAAAATAAACACAAGCACACAAGGAACAAACCAACAGAAGAAAGAAGAGAGAACTCCTCAAGGATATAGATCCATATCGATACTCCTTCAATATACACAAACACACAAAAGAAAATATAGTATATATTTGTTGTAATTCGAATTGGGAAAACAATGCCAATGGAAAAGACTTGACAAAGTTTCCTGCAAAGTGACGAAAATACACACTATCGCTAATGGAAAATAATTTTTCATTATTTTCTGCAAGGGTACTGTTATTTTTATCGTCCTGGGAATGGAATTCATTTTGAGTTCCTGACGAAATGTCAGATGATACTCCCGAGTGTAATTGCAACTAAACGTGTATATGTATATTCCAATCAATAAAATGGACCCAATTTGCAAGAGATATCCCAAAAGGAAGTTGACAAGAAATTAACACTATTCCTATTTGTATATCCTCGCCAAAGGTTACGCGTGGTCGTATTGACGAACGCGCTCCTTGCACTCGAATTTATTTTCTAAATATAAAAATCGTAATTCGATATTTTTCCCTCCCAAGGACTATGGTGTCTGCTTGAAGTCATGAAGCAGAGCGGAGAGGGAGAAATGTATGTAGTACTAGAAAGCCTGCGGCATGACCATTTCCGTTTCCTTTTGTGATTATGTATGTATGATTGCGAAATAGAATGTGACAAATATGTTTATGCAAAGTGATTGCGATTTTAGTGTAACCAAAGGAAAATGGGCGCAAATTGATGTCAAGGAGGATGTATTCGCATTTGAAAAAAAACACAGTAGTTATGGCCGACAGTAAAAAAGGAGAAATATGCAAAGGACGTGGTGGATTTAATGCATTCTCTGGCAGACATACTTTGCAAAAGGACAAGCTTACTCACAGGAAGACAGCGTCAAATGAAAACCATTCAAGATAACACATGGCAAGTACTATAGTTATGCCCATTGAATTATGCTCGAGCAATAAAAGGCACGATAAAATTAATGGGCGTTCATTTCGAATGCAAAATAATAAAAATGAATACAGAATTGTGTGTTCGAGCAGAGAGAGAGACATGCTGATTTTATGCGACGAAACTCATTGATTCCAGGCATCTTTTTATGGCTCAAAATGTAAGTTTTATAGGTGTGAACATATTAAATTTTTAATATACGCACTGAGAAAATATTGCTTGGGAAATAAAAAAAACTTGAAGAGCGCCTTTGGTAGTGCTTACATGAAATTTTAATTTGTTTGCTTCTTTCATATGAACTTGTAATTCTTGGTAAATCTTGCATTCATTAAACCTTCATGGTTTTTTTTTTTTGTTGGAAAAAAAGTCTCCAATCAATTAAAAAGTTAGTGCTTTTCTAGTGGATGCAGATTTAAGATAGTTTCTTAACACAAGGGCTCTTGTCCACAAGTTTCATGAGGAATTTTCTTAAATTGATTTATCAAGAGACTTGAGAGAGAGAAAAAAGTTGGAAGTTGCACAATTTGTGCCAAAGACAAGTGGCACAAATGAGAATGCAGAAATGCATATGTAACTACATGTAGGTTATAGTAAAGGAGATGAAAATATCTGCATAGTTTCCATTAGCGCACTTTTTAATGTACAAAATGGATCTAAGGCGCACTTAGATCAAAAGTTTTTTTTTAACAAAATATATCACTGGCATAAAATTTGTAAGCTCCCTAAATCGTAAGAGATCATATATCCTAATCAAATAACCAAAAAGAAAATATGCAAGTGGTGAATAAATCAATTAAATTCTTTAGCTTTTATCTAATCATTTTTGGAGATTCTTAGAATAAGACAAATATATTAAATGCATTTTTTTTTTCACAATTATTTTTTTAACTATGACTCAAAATTAGAAATAGTACGCCTTTATTGTGGGATCTTCAGAAAAGTATGTCGTACGAAAGATGATTAAATGGTCATAAAAGATTAACAATTTTCAGTAATTGGTCATTACATTTTTTTTAATAAAAAATTATCTTAAAAAAACTTTAAGGATTAAAAAAAAATCGCATATGTCTGATCAATTATCAAACCTAATTGACCATTTATTAGATACTGACTTACAGATAGAATATTTCATTTTTGAATATCCCTTAAATAAAATGTTAAGAATCTCTACGCCCTTTCTAAGGTTATTAGATGGACTAGAAAGTGCGGCCTGATGGTAAACCCGTCAAAAACAGAATTAGTCCTTTTTACAAATAAGAGGAAAATACCAAGCTTCAGAATACCTTCAATTGAAGGCACCCCGCTGAAGATTTCAGATCATGCAAAGTATCTTGATGTGATTCTAGATAGGAAATTAAACTGGAGTCTTAACATTAAGGAAAGAGCGAAAAAAGGAATGATTGCATTCTACTCATGTAACACAATCTTTGGGAAATCCTGGGGACCTAGCCCAAAAATTATTAGGTGGATGTATTTGGCGATAATCAGACCAATACTAACTTATGGTAATTTGGTATGGTGGAATGCAACGAAAAAGAGCACGGACCTCAAAACTCTGACAAAAGAACAGAGACTTGCGTGCATTGGAATTACGGGTACCATGAGATCCACACCAACAGCAGGGTTAGAGGCGATACTCAACCTGAAACCCCTAGACCGTTTCGTACAAGCATCCGCAGCATACAGCGCCTTAAGGCTAAGCCAGACTAATACCTGGAAAAACATTGCAATAGGATATGCTCAAATTCTTCCGAAATATTTGGGTGATAGTATCATTACAGATTATACAACACCCGAACTTGACTTTTATAAACCATTCCAAACTGCCTTTCCAAGCAGAGAAGAATGGCTGAACAACCAACCCTACGCCAGTGAATCAGCAATAGCAATCTATACTGATGGCTCCAAAATGGACACAGGTGTTGGTGCAGGCTTTTTCTCAGAACATCTTGAGCTAAACAACTCACTTAGGCTCCCAGATCATGGCAGTTTCTTCCAAGCGGAGGTCCTGACAACAGCTACTAGACAGGTATCAATGATGGCGATACCACAGGCTGATATCACCTCTTACATTGACAGCCAAGCGCCAAGAAAAGCGATTTCTGCCACTGCGATAAAATCGAAGCTTGTCTCTTTCTGTCGCGAAGAGCTTAAGGTTCTTGGCACGCAGCACAATATTAGACTACAGAAAATTTCAGATTTAATCCTAAAGAAATCCAATATCCAATAAAAGGTGGAGTCTAATTGACACCTGTGATACCAGTAGGAAAGTAAGGACTTGCGTTAACAAGTAGAGGACTGACAAAATTATGCAACTTAGTAAGAAGTCCCTTTGCTCTCTTACGAGCATAATCACCGGACATAATCATCATCATATAATAAAACGGCAAACATGTTTTTTGTGGTACACTTTTCTCCAAAAGTATTTAACCGATTTCGATAAATTTTATATGGTTGGAAAGCCACAGTTACGGAGATGTGCAGAATATACTTGAGACACGCATTTACACACTGTGGTTCATTTTTGTTTTTGCACTGTCGAACACTTTGCATATTACATAATAAATTAATAAATTAATTAATAATAATTAATAAATTTGCTTGAAAACACTGCCAAATATATAAATAATAAATAATAAATAAATTGGCACTCGAATTTCGAGAGTTGGGTCGGCTAGTTTACTGAAATATCATAAATTTAAAATGAAACTAAGTACAGATGACCTATGCAGAGGATGTTCTGATGAAGAGGTACATGAAGACACATCACATGCCACCAGGGAAGGAAATGGCTTGCGGTAGTTACTTCTTTGACAATCTAGAAGATTTTTCTAATATTTCAGGAATTCACATATTGAACTTCGTCAATGCCTCAAAATGGCTTCACTGATTAATAGAATACATACTTAGGTTTTATCAGGAAAGAGTGATAACACTCATGGGTAACACAATGAATCTACATTGATCTAAGTGTGACAATAGCAACATCAATTATTGTCAGGCCAACAACCTAACCTAACCTAACTCGCCGGGAGTAAAATTCTACGAATTCTGTAATCGACATGAATAACCCATAAATAAAATGCTAAGAATCTCTATTACCTTGAAAAGATTTTAAAAACTCCTACACAAAATGTATGTCTGAACCAAGTAATCAAATTTGACATGATCTTCTAGGGCCATTTAATGACCTTTTTGTTGGTATATTTTTTGAAAATCCCACATTGTACGACGAGCCATACGACCCATATCCAATAAAGTGTCCGAAAAATGTAATCCAATAAAACTCATCTCCATGGGGAAAAGTTGTCAAAGAACGAAATACCTAGTGCATATTTGTTGGCCAATATTTCAAAATCTCAAAAAATTCAAAACAATTGCAAATATATTCACAATATTGCAAAGTTGATAAGTTGAAGAGTATTATCTAATAACCCACTTGACTCTGAAAAAGGGTACCACCGCGATTTCATGTTTTTCACTATTTTATCGCCAGTTGGGTTATTACTCTAAGACAATTCTACCGCAATTATCTTTGAGATAAGCTTCGGACGTACTTTTAAGTTCAGAGATTTGTTCTTGAGCCACACTTCACGAATGTGAAATGCTTTATTGATTACCCGCTCCCCCATCCTTTTTTTTCAGGTGAGAAGTTATCATGCTTTGCAACAGTTAGGAACGTGCATTTTCAATCGATGTCCACTTTTCGAAAAAAATTTTTACGAAATAGCGTGAATGTAGCCCTGTTCATCTCTGACCCTGACAGGAAATCAATTTTTACATACAAATATGACTTGTACCTAAAGCGAAGGTTACACAAGAAGGAATGTTAAACTTGCCGAATTAAGTAGAGAAATAAAAGAGCTAAAGTCGTATTATGTGAACGTCTGAAGCCTTTCGTCAACAACTTGATAGGTCCATATCAGTGCGGCTTTAAACTAGGAAAGTCCACCATCGATCAGATATTCACATTACGGCAGATCTTGGAAAAAACCCAGGAGCTACAAATCGACACCTACCACATTTTCATCGATTTCAAAGCCTCGTACGATAGCATCTATAGGAGCGAACTATACAGAGCAATGTCTAGTTTTGGCATCCCTGACAAACTTGTTCGCTTGTGCAGGATGATGATGGAGAATTCACACTGCTCCATCAAGGTCTCACCGATGCATTTGATGTCAAAAAAGGTTTTAGACAAGGAGATGCTCTGTCGCGTGATTTCTTCAATATCGTTCTTGAAAGAATAGTGCAAAACTCACGCGCCAACACAAGAGGCACAATCTTTCAAAAGTCCGTCCAGTTACTCGGATACGCCGATGATATTGACATTATTGGAAGAACAAAGCGTGATGTCAGTGGCGCATTTGTGAGCATTGAGACGGAAGCGAAGAAGATGGGTTTAGCGCTAAATGAGGGCAAGACCAAGTATATGCTGTCATAAAGGACACACAACACCGACTTCTTGGACAAAACGTCATTATAGACAGTTATAACTTTGAGGTAGTTAATCACTTTATATACCTAGGCGCCGCTATAAATTCAGAAAATGACCCCAGCGCTGAAATCAAACGGCGAATAACTCTTGCCAATCGCTGTTTCTTTGGACTAAGAAGGCAATTGAATAGCAAAATCCTCTCTCGAGCAACTAAAGCGTCCCTACATAAAACCCTTATCATCCCGGTCCTTGTCTATGGTGCAGAGACATGGACTTTGTCGAAAGTGGATGAGAGCGCTTTAGGATGTTTCGAGAGGAAAATTCTTCGCGTGATCTTTGGTCCCGTCTGCACAGACGGGGAGTGGAGGAGAACATATAACCACGAACTGTACGGGCTGTACAGCGAAACTGACCTAGTCAAACGAATCAAAGTCCAACGACTGAGATTGCTAGGTCATGTAGAGCGAATGGACCCGAATGCTCCGGCCCGGAAAGTCTTCGAATCCAACCCCGAGGGACGGCGCAGTAGAGGAAGACCGCGACTCAGGTGGGAGAGGACCTCAACCAACTTGGTGTGCGAAACTGGAGACAGCTAGCTAGGGACCGAGCTAGCTGGAGAAGCTTGTTGGTTGAGGCCCTGGTCCACCTCGGACTGTAGCGCCACCGTAAGTAAATAAGTAAGTAAAGTCTAAGAAAACTCCGAGATATACCTAACTTACTTGCGGTTGAAGTTCTCAAAATGCTTCCTCGCAAAGGGTGAACTAATCTCAATAAATGCCACTCCTAGGCTTGAGTATGTTCGAATGTGAATAGGAATTTGGTTCTGAAACCATTTCTGAAATTTTCATTTAACCGTAATAGTCTTTGAGAAAAGTTTAATTCGGCACTTACATCAAGTAACAAGAAATAAGTTCAGATTTAGAAGCAAGCACTCTGAAACTGACCAAATTTATTCAGCGACAAGACAAGTTCGGCCTGAAGGACAAGATCATAGATTCTTTCGTGTAATACACGGAAACCAGTATTTAGAATTAGTGAAGTGGCTGGATTACCACAAGGAAGTGTTCACGGTCCAGTTGTGTACCTTTTATTTACACAAGATTATACAGTCCCTGGCCATATTACTAAAGGGACTGTGGATTTTTCAGAAATTCAGGATTTGTACTAGATTATACGCAATATTTTTGACTTTTAGATAGTAAACTTTATTTAAGAGACATAGCATGTTACTATTTTAAATTTGCTTTTCACATATTGTGTCAAAAAGAACAAACTTGTTTTTACCATATTCACCATATGGGCTTGTTTTTGTTCCTGTGTGTTCTAAAACCATGGGTAAAAGAGGTGATCTTACAACATGTAAACAAGCAGAAATTAAGGCACTCTTTATTGCTATAGTTTTTTAAATACAACGAAGATTGGAGGTGTCTGAGGCTAGTGGTCAAAAAATTAAGGCCAAAGTTGAATTAGGACAGAGTTTAAGTCTGTAGAGGAAAAAATATGCGGAAGAAAGATTGTTTACTCCAAAGTCATGTTAAACCAGATTTTCATTTTTATCAGGTCTGCTGCTTGTACGTCGTCACTATGTAAAAAAATATCAACCCGCGCGCCTTATCCAGACTCACATGACTTCTGTGCGAGCTAAAAGGCATACTAAAGCAGGACCAGTATAAAGAAGATTTAAGGAATCGGTTGGTGATCTAAGTAAACGAATGGTCTCCGCATGTTCAAACTTTTGTTTTTATGCAAGGAGCCCGGTCTGTAGAAACTAATTTCCAAAAAATCAATATCTCCTTGTTGGCTTTGCCGGGTAACAGTCCTGACGTGATCCCTATTGAAATTATGTTTGAGCTGATGAAGGGGAAACTGGCTAAGTTCATCACAACCAAAACACAGCTCTTAAAAAAGATCATTCATGAGTAGAATCATCATATACAAATGCAGCCTACAGTTCAGTCTTGTATTGACAGCATGCCGCGGAAAATTGAAGCTCTCATAGGGTCTAAAGGATTTTCATCTTTGTCCAAATATTAATATATACACATGTTTTTTTTTTTTAAATATGGTCTTTTATAATTGTTAACAATTATGATATAACGTAAATTATAAAATAATATACATAGATGAAATCAAATGTTCAAATAGTAGTTAATTCGTATTTTTCATAAAACTTCCAGTGCGTCTAATATGGCCAGGGACCAGTGGTACCACTTAACTTCAATTGAAGTAGATCTACTCCTTTTTTTTTTTAATATTTTAAAATCTACTTCCTACTTCGCACCATCAGCAAAATACTGAAATCTACTTCATTTTAAAAATCTCTGTTTCAATCTACTTCAATTTTACAAAAAAAAAGCCCAAATCTACTGTTTCAATTTCTCATTTAGGCTGCAGGTTGAGGTATAGACCTGCAAACAGACGGAATCTCTACTTTTTTTGTGTTTTAATGTCAATTGATGAAAATCTCGAGTTCTAATTTTTTCAAAAAGTAAGTAAAAGGCCATTTTAATATCTACTTCGATTTTTATCAATTTACTTCAATTTTTTTTCAAATCTACTTCGAATTTTCTTCCGGAAGTGCTAACACTGCCAGGGACTGTAACTCAAACGGAAGACACAATCGTAGCAAAGTATGTTGACGAATGTACAAGAACATGGCGGATAGCGCTCAACGAAAAAAATAAGTCCAAGTCGCCTATACGTATAAAGTAAAATGCACGACTGGGTCGCACGAACTTGCTCCTATATAATAGACTAGGAATATTAAAAACGAATGTTATTAGAGAAAACTGTTCCTAAGGATAAAATTATTTTTTTGTTATTTTTTTGGTATTAAGGGACAAAAACAGAATGCTATGCAAATATGAATTTATGCAAAAAAAAAATTATAACTCGTTGTAGTGGTTTTTTAAAAAAAAATAAGCTTTTATATACAAATTTTTTAAAACATTTTTAAGAAAAAATTTGGTACGCCAACTTTAAGTTTTTATTATTGTACGAATGAAAATTAAATTTCAAAAAAAAAATATTGAGCCATTCAAATTTTCCAGAAAAAAATGCCTTTTTTCTAAAAATTCAAAAAACATTTTTTTTTGAGTTTTGAAATGCAATGTTTTTGAAACTGTTTAGAAGCATCTCTATAAAAAATTTCATTAAAATCCGTAATGTCGATAATGAAAAATTCAAATTTAGAAAAAATAGTTCTATGGTAGGTACAACCTGTAATATCTAAAAGTCAATTTTTTTTATTAAATTGAAAATCGTAAGAATTATTTGAAAGAACAAAATTTTTATCAAAATTTTAGGCGCCGTTTTCGAGAAAAATACCATTTTTGAAAATAATTTTTTAACATTTGTATGGTGGGTACCTTTGTTTTTAGATGAAATAATATTTTTTTTTTCTAACATCTTGTAGATTATATTGAGAAACTTTTATTTATCAAGTTTAAAAAATATTGATATTTGAAAAAAAAAATTTGAAATTTTTTTTAAGCCCAAAAAAAATATTTTTGAAAATTTGAATTCACAATACTATTTAAAATTTTGGACATCTTTCGCCAAAAAAAAAATGATCAAAATCGGTTGTACCGTTTTTGAGAAAATCAAAAACAAAAAACATGGTTCCATGGGGGGTACCCCCAATAACCATTTTTCTGAAAATTTTTCTCAACCATTACCCAACTCTGACTAAATGAAATTTGTTTGTAGTTTTATTTTTTAAATTTGTTGAACAGTTTTTGAGAAAAAAAAATTTGTATAAAAATTCGAAAAAAATCGTATGGCAGGTACCGTGATTTTTGGTCTTAAAAAAAAGAAAAAAACGTGTGGGGGAAAAAAATTAAAAATGATATTTACCAAGTTTAAAGAAAATCGAAGAAACACACAGACAGACAGACAGAATTGCGAGAACCACTTTTTTAGTCTTCGCTACGAGTATTATCGTAATGTCAACTTTGATCAAAATCTCGAGTTCGATTTTTTTTTACGAATGCATAACTTGCCTTATAGTACCTTTAAGTCGCAAGTAAAAATAATATATTTCAGGCATTCGATAATAAAGTTCAAATTCGGTTGGAAAACAAAGCGAATCATCTCGGACGCGAAATTAAAATAGAAGCAGCATGTTGAGAATATATGCCAAGAATAATAAAGTCGGAGAAATGAACTGGTTGCTCGGAAATCACTCTAACTCAGTATCGAAAACAAGCTAATTTTATAAATACCCGAAGGTACTTAAGCCTGACTGGACTTCGGTTGTACTTGCGATTCTAATTTGAAAATCTTCCAAGAGTTTGAAAGTAACCTGTAAAGCTTATTTGTAAATGCGCCTTAGTGTGTATTAAAAACGAATATGTATATTCACAGATATCGCGCAATTACCAGGGGTCGTGATGAAGTTTCAAATAAACTGCTTGATAAGTTTCAACTTGGTTGCAATCGTGAAACGGGAAAGTTTTAATAAAACGAGAATCTGACAATTTTAGGAGCTCACGTTTTTCAGACAGCGAGAGTGCCAAAACGAAGAACTGGAGTCCCTTTGCCCTTCATATCACCATAGAACATTGAGGCAGTTGAAAACTTCAATCTTACAATATCGAAAGCGTTGTACTGTGCGCAAATATGTGTTTGTCCTTGGACTTTCAGTGAAACGAAATCTTCATTTAAAGAGTGCATTAACACTCCGAACGCGATTTCAGTCATCTAACAAATACATACATATGAGGCGCTCGAAACCCATTCAGTGGAGGAATTGTTGATTTCAGCGATGAAGCCAATTTTCTATAGAGTGGATGGGTACGACTTGAGTAGGAGAACACTTCGTTCCAAGAGGACGAAACAATGGCTCAAACTCGAAGTGAATCGGTAGCTGTTTTTAAGGAACAATTCCCGGAGCGCCCCATCTCAATAAGCGGCTATTTGGAGTGACTAGTTTGCTCCTCCGATTTAGCATTTGGCGATTATTTTTTGGCTGGTTTTTAAAACCTCACAATTATGTGGACCATCCGAGGATCCAACAAGACCTGAAAACCAACATCCGAACAGAAATAACTTATAGAACCTTTGATATACTACCGAAGGAAGGGTCATGACCAACACCAGATATCTGTTTACTGAGTGTACCTTATATGATTATCAACATTTTGCTGGATAACAAATTTTGATTCATAATGCCACGGTATACGGTGTACGGGAAAGTTAAAAGAAATGGACTACGAAATTTAGAATTTTAATAAAAAATCTCACAATCAAAAATTTTGACCTTCCATAACAAAACTCAAACATTTTTGAAATCTAAAACGACACACATATTCATGAGACGCAACTTGTAACTTTTAGGGCTTTTCATTCTTCTCTTGGCTCTGCAGTAGAGTACCTACAATATGGAAGGGTTTTCAAAACAAATTTGAAATTCGATATGTTAGGGTTCCTAAGTTCATAAATTTAACGGGGAGGTATAAAATGTAAACCGTGATGGTAAACATTAACCTCTAAAAATACACAAATTTTGTACCTCCATAAAACCCATAGCAACACATTTTATCTGCGCTCATTTATACATATTGCAACACCATCTACTTCTTTATACAAAAGCACCATCATCATCGCCATCCATTGTCGGCATTAAAAGTCGAGGGTTTGCGTATAATATTTCAAATTATGAACAACACTACAGGGTACTCTCTTGACCTAAAAAATATTTACATTATAGGTACACAAATTCCCCAAAACCAGATACAACCCATGCACCGCATCATATACCCACAGCTCGCAATCCGCGAGTATATATGGTTTATTGGTAATGCTACATGATCCAAAAAGGGGTTGCAACGATTGTAAAATAAGCGAAAGTAGGTAATAAAAAATGAAAGCCATTCAGAACCACATCGTAGGGCATGGAGTGTTTGGCCAAAACTTTCTTGCAATTTAATTGGAAATGGAACGACGAACAATTTTATTGCATCGTTAAAAATGCTGCTCGTAGAGGAGAACTTCCTCAAATGTTCCTCCCCCGACAACATAGGGCTTAATGCGTTGGCTGCGGTAAGAGTATCCTGTAGAATTACTGTTGAGATATTTCGATACTGAGGGCCTTTTGGTAGTTCCATGTTGCAAGGACTGGCGACTCACATCCCGAACGCGGTTTAAATGAAATATTTTCATTGGGTCGTTGAGTTAGTGTTGTTTAATGAGTGAGTGAATACTTTCGAACGTTAATGTTGCATGCGATGGGTCGCGTCGTCGGTCGGTCGGTGGGTCCGTCGGGGTAGGCATGAAATATGTAAGCACCGGGAAAATCGATATAAAAGCGAAAATTAAACATGATCGTAAGTAGGTATCTGCGTATTCGGATATACGGAATCAAATATCCTTAATTAAATACACCGACACACACAAACACCGACCAATCCAAAGCATGCAGCGAAAACCTTGAAGAGGAGCCAGGATTACTATACGTGCTTCAGATTAATTGAACAGATACTTGTGGGGAGCTTTGAAAGTGGAAGGTATATCTAGCATCATTTTTTTTTTTTGTTTGAGGACTTGTTTGAAATACAAATAGAGAGGATGAGAGTTGGTATTCAATTTGGGTAACCTCTTCAAAAAGGATTATTTTGGAACACGAAAGCAGAAGGTGATGATTTAGGAATGCTGAGAGCGTGCGACGCCCGCGCCAGTGTGTTCGGTGGTTAACGAAGACGTGATGATCTCAATGCGAACTCTTAATCCGCAGACGAACCAACAAAAGTAAATGCGTAACTCGTTAATGAAGTTTTTTAATTTTATTTAATTTTCAATCAACAGAGGCGACGCCACATTGGATTATCTGCTCTTACCCATATTGATATGTGATGCTATAGAGGGTAAGGTCTTAGCAACTTTTCAAGTAACTTTGGCACTGAGCGTGTCGTCCATTGCCTGAGGAGTTTTTGTTTGCAAAATTTAAACAAAGTAGTAACTTTTCGTCGGAACTGTCTTCAATTCAATCCGCAAAAGTTGGGAATGAAGGATGCCGTCGTCGTAGTTGAAAAACAACTTGGTGACTTTCGAAGCCGCAACTTCAATACGATAATGTGAGCTGGGATTATTTTGGCGATTGTGTTTTCATTCGAAATTATCCCTCGCAATGGTGAAGTTTGAAATAATTGTTTGAAAGACTTTAATTGACAATATACAAAACTTGTGGTTTTTCGCAGAAAATAAGATTAAAGTCGATGGCTTTTGGTTTTTGTTGACCAGTTTGTTTCTATAGAGAGCAACTACTCTCTGGATATGTGTTGGGTTTTGGAATTCTTAAGTTTTTATGAATTGTAGCAATGTTGGTACCACCTCGTGTCGTAGTAATTAGTACGTTGGATTTCCAAGCCAAACGTCTGGGATCAACTCCCAGCCTCTGCTTCTGCCTAGAACAAAAAAGGAATGACAAATCCTCTAAGAGTATTTTTTGTCATGGAAGCTGCTTAAAATTATAGCAGTTTGGACTCACTAGACAACTGAAGGTCCTCTCAATATTGAGAGTTGTAAATCACTAGACCCTAGAGACTTAAAAGGTGTTGCTCGTCGAATTATTTTTTAAATTTTTAATGCAAAATTAATTCAACAATGTTCAAGAACTAGACATGTGGATTTATGAAGACGGACAGTATAGTCTACAGGTCATAAGCAAAAGACAGAGAACAGATGCACACAATGCCTTCTCCGACCATGGACTTTTATCATAAGAAAATTCTAAGAAAATGGATTCTTTGGGGGCTGTTTTTCACCAAGTGTTCAAGGTAAAAGGGAGTATTCACCCAGTTCATAACTTGAAGAGGCCCTAGTTTAACCAACTCTACCTTCTTTGAACAGTGGTTTCACAGGTTTCAATCAATGGAAGAACCCATTTTTGTAGAGAGAAACGGGTCGTTTTTTTTTTTTTTTTTATTTCGAAGGTGGGCCGCTTTCGATACTCTAAAGAAAAGTAAGTTGAACTACATTATCTATATTGGGAATGTAGTTGATATCTGTTTTACAATGTTCTGAATAATGGATAATATCTAGGAAAATAATAATGATTCATTCTTAACTGAAATTGTGATAGACAATTCCAATTTGGCGAATCTAAATGTCAATAAGTCTTTTGTCAAGTTTATTTAAGAAGGCCTCTATCCAAGAAGGGCAACAATATGATGCGGAGTTCTCAGTTCGGTTTTAAGGCATCTATATCTTCAACTTCCTAAGCGCTCGCTCTGTAATAAAACACTTCAAGGTTAGTTAAAATCCCTTTAGTGCGCGCAAAATAAAAAAACACGGCGCTTCATGCTACCCCTAATCTGGGACAGAAGGTCTGTCTGAAGCTAACCATTGATACATATATTTTCAAAATTTTTTAAGCCATGCTCCATGGAAGAAAGTGGAAATGTAACTTCTATTACAAGTCTTTGATATTGAAGGTGGTCTTCAACAGGGAGCAGTCAACTAGAGTCGATTCTATTCCAGCGCGCATTAACCTGGAAGCTAGTCATACTCCAGGTAATTGCGAATGCCATCGTACAGCTTAGCCGCAATACTGAGGTCAGCAGAATTCTATTGCAATGTGATTTTGGCAGTTGAAAAAGGAAAGATCTACTTCTATAACCTTACAATATCCAATAGCTCAATCCTGTTGACCCGGAAAAATGTTTAGAGGGCTGCTGAAGTGTCCCTAACATTACCGAGAATGACGAAGAATTTTAAGGAAATTTTATGAAGAGTGATTAGATTATTTTCACCTAAGCGGGTTTATGAACAAGAAAAATTGCAGAATGCCAAAAATCTCCACCAACGTACATCCCTTACACTCAATTCGTGTAACTATTTCGTGGTCAATAACCTCCTGTAAGATTTATGGGCCATATTTCTTCGAAAGTGTTACGGTTAATGGGCATCGTTACAGAATCCTTTTTCAACTCATTCAAGCACAAAACAATGTTGACCTCATTAGGTATCAGCAAGACGGAGCCACCGTTTTTTTCGTTTAAAAGTTATTCAAGATTCACATAGGAACATTGCATATTGAATTGCAATACCTAGTCACTGCCACCTTTAACAAAAATGCTTCCCATCTTAGCCGTTCGGACTCGTTAGAAAACTGTAGGTCCATTCCTGACGACAACTCAAACACAGGATTGGTTCAGAGTTGGAAGTCACTTGGTCCTGTGTCCTATAGAACGAGGCTAAAATAAACCGAATACATAATTTTTTGTTTATTTTTCTGGCCTTAATTTCCTAAGTATTCAAAAAACGTTGAAGCCCAAAAAGTCATTTGTTAAATAATAAAAGACACTTGGACATTTTCAAAGAACGGTATATTTCGTAACCTTCATTTAAATAAAATGCACGACTGGATCGCACGAACTTGCTTTATGTAAAAGTACTTTGGAATTTAAGATACATTTTATAAATATAAAACATGAATTTAAAATGAAATTGCCGTCTGATTTCTGGAAAAGTATGAATTTATGCAAACAAACTTTAAAAAACCGTTTTATTATTAAATAAATAAATTTTTTATATAAGAAATTTCTTTAAAATTTTTCAAGAAAAAAATGTGGGATGCGAATTTTAAGTATTTAATAATATTGATTTTAGGAAATAATTTCCAAAAACAATCGTTCATAGGTTTTGAAGATATTGATTTTTCAAAAAAATTGTTTTTTCAAAAAAACCTAACAAATAATTTTTCGAATATTTTTATATACAATATTATTTTAAACTTAGGGGGACTCCTGCTGAAAATTTTTGGTTAAAATCGTTAGAGCCGTTAATGAGAAAGTCGAAAATCAAAAAAACGGTTCTATGACAGGTACCGTTAATAACATTTTGCCCCAAATTTTTTTTTACCAAAACGTAGTCCATATCCATAATATCACACCTAATTTTTTTTATCAAAATCGTTAGAGCCGTTTTCGAGATAAATAAGATTTTGCATTACGGGTGTATGGGGGGTACCGTTAGTTTTAGAGCTAAAAAAAAAATTTCAATTTCCCCTCTAGGGAATCACCGAAGACCCATAACTACCGAGTTTGAAGAAAATAGGTCAAGTGGCTTAAGCTCTAGATCGAGGTACAGACATACAGACAGACAGACAGACAGACAGACAGACAGACAGACGGAATTGCCGGACCCACTTTATTCGTCTTCGCTATCATCGTAATGTCAACTTTGATCAAAATCTCGAGTTCGATTTTTTTTCCAAATGCAGAACTTGCCCTATAGTACCTATATCGCAAGTAAAAAGGTAACAGAAGTCCTTAGAAAACATGCAAGATCAGAATTACATAAGCAGCGACTGCAAAGTCAAACTAATTCATTTGGGAACCGGCTGAGATGTACGAGGTAATAATGGTAAATTAAAGAGAATCAAGCTCCCTCTAAGTCTAAAGGTAATGAGAAAATATTAAAACTTTTAAATTAAATAAATTGAACTCATTTCTTGATCTTTCATTGATTAGTCCTGAAATATTTAGGAATTTGCAAACATTCAAGACCAATGTTCATCGGCATCTCCTTTCTCTTCCCTCCTAATTTAAGTCTCCTCCAAAATATCGGAAAGATTTTTGAAATATTCCTAAGTTAGTCTATTCTATTCGTTGGTAAAAAAAGGAGATTATCCCGCAAAATCAAAAGAAATCTCTTTGCAATGCACGCTAATACAAAATTGATTTTAGACATCAACTAGAATCTTAACGCCAGAAGATGTACAGCTGCCTTTGTAGTATATGTATATCGAAAAAGCCTTCGACACGGTATTCAATAACGGGTAAATTAACAAACTTCTTCGATATGAATTCCCAAATCATCTTAGAAATATGATAATATCCATGATATTCGGAACTAAATTTTTCCTAACAGATAGAGAATACACGACAACTGAAGCTTTTAGTGTCACGAATGGTCTTCTGCAGGGCAAAATGACTGTGCCAACCGCGTTCGGCAATGATGCTAAGCTGTATGCGAGTGGCACAAAAAACCAGCTTCAAACTGACTATGGGAAATTGGGAAATGTGAAACCATACTGTTTCGCACCCCAGTAAGACGTGGTAGGTCGGACTTGAGACGCAATTGGAAAAACCTAATAACCATATCGAGTTGAAAACTGCTGTGAAGTATTTACGAGTAGATTATTTTTTGGACAAGTTCTTGTTATAACTACAATGAGCACATAAATGCTCAGTTAGAGAAGCATTTATGTCTCTCATGAGTGTTTTCTAATCCAGCTACTTGAGATCCGATGTGAAGATTATTTGTTACCAAGCCTTCATTTGTCCGATTCGGGCTATTGAAATATTATTATAGAATTAAGTGAATAAAAAAAGTCCTGATTCCGAACTTCTAATCGTGACGTTACAGTCTCACACAAATCACATTATTTGATACCGAATATCACCAATATTTATTTATTAATACTAAAAGTCTATTTTGAAGATTTTGATGTGCAGAAATGAAATAAAAATCTAGATGAAAAATATAACCATACTCAATTCAAGTATTAAAAAGTTTTTAGACCATAAGAACTGGTTATAGTCATAAACTACAAAATTAGGCTACATACATACATTTTAGTAGCATTGATTAATGGCCGAATAAAAGTGGGCCTTTTATTATAATGCAAAATTCACCCCAAATCTCATTAAATTTACTTAAACGATTTGGATGATTTTTCATTTCTTTTAAGTTTACCTTCGAGCCCAACTTCGGTCGTACTGGGAAGTACAGAGATTCGTTTTTTAGCCGTACTACGCGAATGTGGAATTCCTTACCACACTCTGTCTTTCCCAGTCATTGCAATGTTCAAGAATTCAAAACCAATCTACACCGACATCTCCTTTCTAACCCCTCCCTTTTTTCCTAATGCTCACACTGTGTCTGACATATTAAGGGTATACAAAAAACCTTTGCTAATTATAAAAAAAAAGCTTTGAGTGAAATTTCATCATAATTGGCCCAAACTTAAAGAACATGAAATTCGACCTTTATCAAAAATAGCTCGAAAATAACAAACGAAAATTTCCCAACGGTGTGGGGCATTTTTCACAATGATAGCCAAAATTTCAATATAGAAAAATTTCACAAATTAATACTCGGCAAAAAAATCAAAACCTATTTTGATTTTGCGTTATGATAATACAATTTTCGAAAAATAAAGAAGACTATTTTGCAACAGTGATTGAATAATTGTACAATAAATCGCACGATTTTTATGTGCGATTATTTATTAACTTTTGAGTATTAAAATACTTATCAGCATGATATTTGTGAATCTTATAGTAAAATCGCCTAAAAAGAATAAAAACCACGCGATTACTTAAAGTCGCGGAGTTCCTTTAAATTTAGGAAAATGTTTGTTGTTCATTACCTACGTGAATTAGGGGACCAAAATGAATTTTCACTGTAAGCTAAGAAATGGAAAAGTCTGCGAAGTATCAAATCAAATCAAAAGAAGTGTATCAGATCATGGTTTAAAAAATTTGGATGAAATACAAAAAAAAAAAAAAAAAAAAATCGCACCAGATCCCACATGAAAAACAGTTTCCTAGACAATGCATAACTACCTAATATGTACGAGTCATGTGTCTAGCTATCATTGCAAAAGATAAGCACCAATCTGTGAACAGAAGACACTTGGTACGAGTAATACGTCCATCACCTGCGATAACTAATTCATTGACTGGTAAACTTTGTGCGGGATATAAACATGGATCTCATAAAAGTTTGACCAGATTGCTACTGATGCATGCCTCTATTATCATGTTCGAAGTTTCGAAACGGACCAACATTGACTTGGACTACTTTCTCATTGCCAAGATTCAGGTGCGAAGCGAATATGCCGGATATGCGAATATGCCAGAGCCAAGACAAGGAACTATTGTGCAGAAGTTTAATATCGGAAGGTTGCAATCGTATGACTATGATAGGGAATTTTTTCCATCACGTCTCTTATAATTTCTAGAGAAGTCCTACGTCCTTAGCAAATCAAGTATTGAAAATAAGTAGATAATATCTCTGACAAGCTGGATGACACAAAGCCACCCAAGAAAACTCCAAATGCAGCTAAATAGGAAGCATTCACATCAGAGCTGCACTACATTCAACATTTAAATTAGATACTACAAATTGATGAAATTAAGCAAGTCGAGTCGTTAGAAATACGAACACTTCTTTGCTATTCATATTTTTGATGAAAATTGTTCTTTGAAAAATTTAACTTAATTTTGAAAACAAAAGTTGAAAAAAACTTCTAAGGAGTTCTGTAAATACTCGACCATGGAACAGAAGAACTTGGATCGGCTAAACCCCGTAGATAGTGAACACAATCTAATACCAAAAAACTGCAATTTCATTATTCTTCACGATAACTTCCATAGCGTTATATCAAAAGTTGAAGTTACAAACTTGTTGACTTAAATCAGAATTTCTTTGTAGCTCGGTTTGACATTTTGGTACCGTATTGGGCAAGTGATTAGAAGATCCCAGGTTCGAATGTTGAACGTTTTTTATCACAAAAAAATGTTAATTTTGATGTTTTGTTGAATTATCAGATTCTTTATTCGGTGTTGTTCAGCAAGACGTATTCAAGTAAATGTGATAAACCAGTCGAAATTGATACTAATCACATAGTTTTGGTAAGACAAATTATTTGGTGAAGTGACATCAAGAAACCGATAGTCGAACACGCTAATATGAAGTAAAATAAACTCGAGAATGGTACCGGAACCAACTACACTTGGTCCATGTTCGAGTTTTTTAGGTATTAAATTTAGTATGTATGTCCAAAACAACTAACAGGAGAGCATGTAAACTATTAACTCCAATACAACGAATAATTACAGATGGTCTAAATTTCCCCAGGTTATTTCATAATGATAACAAATAGTTTTAAAATTATTTAAGAAACATTAAACAAGTGAACAATAAAAATTAACTTACATAGCCAATTCGTCCGCTCGGTGTATTCTACTTTTCGCTTCAAATCCTTGACTAAGGCTCTAAAGTCATCATCGCTAAAGTGGCACTGAATGATTGTATTGTTCATTTGCACAACGCTAAATTCGCTATTTCCATTATTGCCAGCGGTGCCGCCGCCTACGCCGCCCACAACACTTCCACCAGTACTATCCGGCAATGTGGCAATGTTTGCTCCCTCGCCATTCAGCGGACCTTGACGAGGATAGAGCGATGCACATCCGTTGCCAGTTCCACCGCCACCCGCGTCAACATTATTACACGATTTACTTAGAATAATTGTGGACTTTTTCGCAATAGAATTGACAGCCAGCAGGTGTTCGCCTGTCGCACCGCAACTTCCTCGATGCACTGGCTTCGAAGAAGCTGGCACGAGCTGTTGACAGTTATTCACTTTGAGTTGGTCCATCGCCTCGCTACCACTGCCACGCCGTCGGCAATCAATTAGGGCGTTATCACTGCCGCGCCGACCGGTGCTGGCCGCAAAGGACACCATCGTTGTGCCTCGTCCGCCGCCTTCCCGCTGACTAGATCCCATTGTAGTGGTGGTCACATTAAGGAAGTTCTTGCGCAGAGTGTTATCATTGCTCTCGTCCTCGTCATCGTTGGCTTGCAGCAGACGCTCAACACTACTGCTGGTCGTACTGTTGCTATTCATTATGTAGAAACAGTGATCCTTGCTAGAGTTGCCTCTCGTTTCGCGTATCACGGTCACCGTCTGATGATCCTCATAAATTTGTACTAATAAATTCTCAAGGATTCGCTGACGCAACCTGGCATCGGCAGAGTCTAGCGATTGATGGAGGTCGTGTTCGCCGCTCTGCTGGGCGTCAACAGTCGTAGTAGTAGCCGTACTGCCGAGGCTCTCCGCCGAGCTGTATGATGGCACACTTGCTAAGTCACTGTAAGGATTCGTCAATTTGAAATTCGCATATATCTCGCCGAGATACCGAACGCGCGAAGCGATGTATCCAATTTTGCGGATTAATTGAACGTCCGTGCAGACGCCGGTGGAGGAATCGTCGTCACTATCGTCATTTGGTATGGATGGGGATTTGCAATTATCCTTGTACATATGGCAGGATGGACTGTTGACTAAAATAATTTAAAACAAAATTCGGTTGTGCGAAGGGTTCAATGGGTTACTGTTTTTTTTTTTTTTTTGAAATGATGGTGAGTGTGACACTTTCAAAAAGTCGGGTTTCAGTGTATAGGTACTATAAAACGATTGGAGTAATGGGCCACGGCATTATTATCCTTCGAGTGAGGCTAAAGTGTCTTCTTTACAAATGAATAAAATGTTCATTGAACTTTGCATAACTACTGTATTGTTTGGTCCTTTTTTCTTTTCATCGAAACGTTGCCGTTCGGTCGCTTCCTTCCTTACGATTTCACTTGAATGATTTGATGCAAAAAATATAAACTGAATGCCGCACAAAAACTCAACGTGTAACGATTCGTTTTCTTTTCTTCGTTTCCTTCTTCTTCTTCTTTTTCTGATACTTCAAAGATAATTGCAACCGAACTTGAGCGGAAATAATTACTCGATGATCCTTTTGCAGCTTTCCTCTCTTACTTCCGACAAAACAAACGACGGCAACGGATGAAGGTATTATTCGTATGTGCAGCAAACTGTTACGAACAGGTGTCCTGGTTTCCTGTGAAATAAACAAAAGCAGACATTAATATTAAATTTTGCCACAACTGTTTGGTGTTGTGATAAGGGTTGAGTATATATTTATTTCCATTCAATTGTTTATTCTGTGGACGTGGAATGGTAGTGTTTCTTAATTAAAATTATACCCAAGCCCAGTGGGTAATGAATAAGATGAATTTTTGCAACTTAAGCCAAAAACTGTTTGGGTTTTTCAGTTCAATTGGGGTGAACTTTCATTTTAAAAATTGATCATTATTTATGACTACGAATCTCGAGGAACGTTGTATCCACTGCAAAATGCAGTTGTTTACAAACTTTTTGACTGATTTGGGCATAACTTCACAGAAACACTCTCGGGCATAAATTAAAAATTTCCTGAAACTGGGCATTGAGCCAGTAGTCGTATTCTGTCAAATACATTGTTCGAATATGAGATCAATCGCTAAAGTCCTTTATTCATGGCGGCCATTTAATTTTACAGTATTTTTATTTTTTGACGCTAAATACAAATAAATAACAATACTATAAGCAAAGCAATACATTCGGATAATAAAACTATTCAACCCTATCACGAATTTCATCGTAATCGGAAACATGTTACGAACCCCGAAAAAAATCTATCACAAAATCCATCGCAGTGGAAAATCTCATACAAATTGTCATTACGAACTGATTTGGTGATAGCTTTTTTCGGGATTCGTAAAAGTTTCCGATTACGATGGAATTCGTGATAGGGCTGATTAATCTAAAGCAGTGGGCAGCGGAACACTATTTTATCAAAATGTCAGCTCCAGCACCGAGGCCCGTTTTTGAATGAATCTTTTGCACGTTCACATGTAAAATTGCTAACAACTTGATAATAACTCATTTTAACATCTATTCGTCGTTATTGGAATACTCAAATTGACATTACGATGAAAGGGAAAACGAAAAAAGTGGGTCTTACAATTCTGCGTTTTCGTCTACGGCCTATACGGCTTGGCTGATTTTCTTCAAATTTCGTAGGTAGCATTTCCTCCGATACGATTTTTCTTTTTTTGGGACCAAAACTTATCGGTACTTTCCATACAATTTTTAACGAAATTTAAGAACATATTTTTTGAAAACTGTTCCATAACTGCAAAAAATATCAAAAAAATTTCATTTAGTAAAACCCAGCTTATGGTTGAAAAAAAAAAATCAAAAAACCGTTATTAATGGTACCTTCCACATAACATTTGTTAGCTTTCGATTTTTTCAAAAAAGTGAAAAGTGGGTTCCTTTAAAATTTGATAAGCATTGTTTATTCAAGTTTTCCAATTTTATTTTTTAAACTCAGCATTTTGAAAACCAAATGCTCGATTCTTTTTTTAAATTTGACTGTAGAGTTTTTTAAAACTATTTACAAGATGCAGAATAAAATTTTCATTTCATTTAAAAATTAGAAATGGTAAAAATTGGTTTTCGAAAATCCGATTTTTCTCGAAAACGGCACCTAGAATTTATGTAATTTTTTTTTCTATTTCCCTTAATTTTTACGATCTATAATTAAAATTTTTTAAAACTATGACATTACTGGAAGTACCTATCATGGATCTATTTGTTTGATTTTTGACTTTCTTATTATCGGCTCAACCGATTTTGATTAAATTTTGTATGCAAACGCTTTTAAAAATAAATTTCATATTTTCAAACCTTTTATTTCTATTAACAGTCATTCTAATTTATTTGAATATAAGAGCAAGTTCATGCGACCCAGTCGTGCATTTAATTGTTGTATTCTGAGACATTTGTGTTTCTTGGTGGATGCTATTTTTTTGTTTTTACCCTATTTTACCCTATATACATACATCAAAATCAATTTTCTTATTCTAGACTTTGATAAGAGCATCGCTTCCGATCGATCAGCGAAATGAAGCATCATCAAGCGTGGTTAGTACTTGGATGAGGACCGCTCAATACCAACCGTGTGCTGTTAACATGTGTTTCATTTGTTGTTCCTTCTCCTCCCCGATGGGTTTTACCTTGTCGTGGTGGGGAGGCTTATGTCTATTTCTCCGGCGATCCAGCTGGAGATTTAGGCAACTAAGAAAAGCCAAAAATTATGTGACCAGAGAAGTCACGGCCAAACATGAAGAAAAGCAATTGAGAGGGGCATTGTCTTTTGCTATGATGTATTGGCCTAGCAATCTACGGAATTGATTAAGATGATGGTAAAGTATGATTGCTTAGGACTATCGTTTCTCTTTTTATCGATGTCTTGGTTTAAGCAATCTGGATTATGGATGGTCCTTCCCAAAGCTAAAAGATTGCTTAGGACTATTGTTCGTTGTAGGGCGAAAAAGACTAATCGAGAATATTGGTGCAGATTGTGGTTGGCTTCGGCCAGCTATGGTCTGCATCACGGAGTTTCTACTCCATAAAACTTACTTAGAACAAGCAAAATAACCCGAATTGGGTACCTCGGGAATAATGAGATTGAAGAAATTGCCCCGCTAATTAGAGCCCCCAGGGTGTAAAAACCTTGGTCTCATTATTAATCGGGTAGGCCCTCTGTAAGAGAGCACAAGATGGCTGTGATTATACCAACCAAGTCACGCAGTTGGCTATTATTACCAACAATAGTTAGATGGAAAAACACGGACCAAGGATGGTAATGTCTACACAGTGCAAATTTGGAACAGTTTGGAGGCTGGCTTGAATTCTGAGGCAGACTGTACAAGATATTGATTGATAGCAATGTCGAGTTGGTTTGTCGGGCAATCTACGAAGTAGTGTAATATGTAATTTAATGTAATATATAGATCTTTAAAATTATTCAGCACTTACGCCATCTTTTTAATATAATCTTTTAAAAACAAAAAGAATTTATAAAATCAGATTTGTGATTTATGAATATCTCTAACGTGCAAAGCTACTTTTTGGATATAAATCCAACGTGCTGCGCTTCGCTCGAAAACTCCTGATGAATTAATTTCGACCAAAAATTATAGAAATACTCTTAGGTTTGAGTTCGATGGGGTCGGAAGTTTCGGAGAACGTAGAACCTTCAAATGATAGGTACAAAATGTACACTTACAAAACTTTATACCTAGTCGACGGTACACAATTTGCAATCCATTGGGTTGATGTCTGAACTGCCGGCTGACCAATCATAGGGTGTTTCCAAGCCACTCTTGAGTAGTGTTCGATTTTCGAGCTTTAGCAGAGTCGTTTTGAAATGTCCACTACTTCTTGTTGAACATTGTTTGGCCGATTGGACTTTCGAAGTCTTTCAAAACAGTTTTTCATAAAATCCCGAGAAGTTTTGACTCCTTTCTGACAATCTTCGTTCGGGATGTTCGGAATGAGTTCTGAAGATAATTTTTGATGTCCGAGCAGTTGCGTAGCGTGGATGGGGCGGAGGGGGTGGCCTGCCCCGGGCAGCAGAAGGCCATGGGCGCAAAATGTCGCCGGTGAAGCGGGTAAAGAAGAGATTGACAAGTCAACAAACAACAATGAAGTAAAAATCTCGCGAAACTGAAAGGGAGCGTTCCGAAACAAATGAGTGCGAGACCGCTGGCGGTGGCCCTGCAAACGGGCAGGCTTTTGACCACGTATATATAGGTATAAAGTATGTACAGTAGGTAAAGTAGGTACCCGTCAGCTCCTCGCATATCATATGTTTCGGAACGCTCCCTTTCAGTTTCGCAAGAGTTTTGGAACGTTCCATTTTAGTTTCGCGAGTCGCGCAACAATAACGAAATGCACCCTAAGATTCGACGGAAACGTTAATCTAATCTAAGCCAGCTCAATATTTTTGCTCTCTCCCGCATCACAGAAAGTCATTTCGATTGTGTTGTTTATCGTTTAAATACTGTTGAATCTTCTAAAACTAAACATTTAGTACTTCACTCAACCTTTGAACTAGTTTTTGAAAATGAAAAGACTCAAAGAAAGCGGTGCGGAATACCCCAAGAAAAAGGCTAAGAAAGAAGCAGATGCGAAGAAGTCTCAAGGTGCATTACTGAAATATTTATGTTCTAGTTCTGGATCGAAAGTCACGTTAACGTCTTCGGCGGCATCCAGCAGCAACGGAAGTGATTCCAATGTAAGTATATGATTCCTCCATCTAGAAACGTGCGTTCCTAGAATTGTCCGCTGGCCAATATTTATGGGAATGCATAACTTATTTTACAGGCAGAAGAAGACGTGTCTACGAAGTCGTTCTGGTCCCACCACAGAGCAGGGTCAAGATGAAGTCGACTCACCAGAAGTACCTCAAGCATCTAGTCACAAACCTGCAGAAGAAGTAAACCTCGATGTTGCCAAAGAAGACATAATTGAAATCGAGCCTTCTGCTCGAAGGAGAAAAGGTCGCCGTGGTAGAATCATTCATCGACTTCTTCGAACCAAAAGGAAAAAATGCAGAAGATCTCAGCAACGATATAATCGCGAAGATCAGACGGACTGGACATACAGAACTTGAGAGGACAGGCTTATGACAACGCTGCCACAATGTCAGGGATCGACAATAGAATTCAAGCCCGGATTAAAGCACAGAATCCGAAAGCTACATTCGTTGCATGCACAAACCACTCACTCAACTTGGCTGGGGTACACGCTGCTTCTGAATCAGTGAATTCCGTGAGGTTTTTTGAAACTCTGGAGAAGTTATTTGCCTTCTTTTCTGCACCAACTGCCCGGAGGAACGCTTTGGTTGCCGTCACAGGTCAAGCAGTGAAACAAGTTACGAGTAAACGCGCTGGAGCGCTAGACATGAAGCTGTCAAGACGCTTAAAAATAAGTTTGCGGAAGTTCTTGAGGTACTGGAAGAATTGACGGATTCATCTCAAACTTCCGAAACAAGATCGGGAGCCAGTCTTCTTCTGACAGCCATGTCATTCAACTTCCTCACTTTTCTTTGCTTTTAGGCTGCAATGCTATCTGAAGTAGATGACGCACAGATTTACCTGCAGCAACGAGGACTTAGTCTGCTCAGAAACTCTGCGCTTTAAAAGCTCTCCTAGAGGAGAGCAGAGACCGTTTCGTCCAAGCCGCAATCGACTTTGCTAAGACTCTCTGCGAAAAACTCGGAATCGAACTCAAAACGAGAAGAATTCGCAGGAAAAACCCATACATGGGGATGAATCCGCAGATGCAGCTTTGTCTCACGAGCAGGAACTCCGTCGAGAGGTGTTCGCGTCATTTGACAAGATCATTCAAGGAATGACGAAATAAAATGAACGAAATGACGATTCCAGCAAGTTCAAGAAATAGCGAACAAGTTCGGATTTTTGACGCCAGCGAAACTTTTGGACAGCAAGTACGAGTGTGATCTTTTCATGTATTAGAAGACATCGACAAGGATGAGTTTCAAATGAAGCGGAAGCGTCTCCAGCAGTTTGTCGCCAGTTCTGAGTCAGAGGAAGATATAAGGGGCAAAGGACCACTAAAGCTTCTTCAGTTCATTCAAAAACTGAATCTGGGAATTTCGGTTCCAAATATAGTCATCTTCATTCGTATATATTTGACTTTGAAAATTAGTGTCGCTAGTTGTGAGAGAAATTTTTCGATCGATCGGCTGCAAATATTGATTTTGACAAAGTTATTACTGGCTTCGCTGCTCGTAAGGCCCGTAGAATCCGTTTGTGAAACCGCTGATCCTATTTTAATAAAATAAAAGATACCTCATTGCCTGTGAAATGATGTCTCGAAATTTAATTTTAATTAAGTATTGAATGGGGGTGGCAAAATAGGTCTCCCGCCCCGGGCGCCGAGATGGCACGCTACGCCACTGTGTTCGAGCATAAACTTGTTGATCTGTTTTTAAGAACATTGTTCGGCGATGCAGATCTTGGCGAAAATGAACAAAATTTATTTAGGAGCATTCTTCCCGACTTAGTAGAACTTTCGATGTATACTTATTTTTTTTACGAGCGTCTATGGTAAGACCCGAGCACTTAATTTTCTGATGATGCGGGACATAACGATACGCATACGATTCCAACCAATCACCGAAAATAACAATTACACGCCTTTTTCCTACTTATTCGTTACAAGCTTTAGCTTTCACGGCGAATTTCGTTCAGCTTTACGCAATTCGAACGTTCGATGTCAATTACAGATTCTTAACGTATCGCCAGAAACAGGATACTTTCAGGCAACCGTTGAGTTAATCTGGAGGCGTTAATCGTGGAACGACTGAAAAAGTTTGTGCAAAATGGCCGCCAAAGCGTCTCCTATTGTTTCGCAAATCTTTCATTGTTCGATCAATCTCCTTTAATACATACTCGCTTGTGTGCCATAGTGCATTCATTACAGGTGATAATTTTGCAGGTTTTCAATACCCACGCCTTTGTAGAATTTCTTGAAATGTTCTATGTGGATTCGTCATTCATCTGAAAATTTAATAAATGAGCCTTTTTCAGAAGAAGCGATTGAAAGTGTGATGTCCTGCCTTGACCTTGACTTTGTAGCTAAAATCAAAGAAATGAGGAACTTTTTGACAGTTCCACCAGGCGCCGCCGTTTTCTTTCTCAATTGCCTTCACTAATCTGTCGTACACATTCTTTTGCGAACTGTCAAAGCGTCTGGATCGAAATCTCACTCGCAATGCAATTCTTTTTTAAATCCGTCGTGGATCGAGCGAATAGATTCGAAAATTAAATGAAGTTACATTAGTAGGGCCCCGATACTTGTCTTCGGTCAAAATCATTGTCACCATCGACCCCTGAAAGTATGCAATTTCGAATTTTCACAATTTTCCTAGTTTTCCCGTCGAAATTTCCAGCTCCCTGGTGTGTGTCAACAATTATTGAAAATTATACAAATTCATCAATTGGCAGTGTCATCCATCCAAATCACTTGATACAAAATTTTGACAGGCACTTCTAGCCAAATAGACATCAAGCAGATTACTTAAGTTTTATGTTACCAATCCAATCGTTGAGAGGTACTCGTGCAAAGAAAAAGGCATTTCACCCTATTTTTACGCCCAAGAAAAAAGGCACACAATAAGTATACGTTTAAAGAGCCAATTTTTAACAAAGGCCTTTCCACACGTAGTCTCTTGAAAAGTTTAACAACCGTTTTCCTTCTTTTTTTTTTCCATACCCATGCCAATTCACAATCTTTACCCATAACTTGCCTCAAATTCATTTTGTGGCAAAGTAAATTTTACTCTTGTATATGCAAATGTGGAAGCCTTTCAATCGATTCATTTTATCTTATTTATAAATCAATGAAATCAACCCGACATAATGACTTTTCCAAATTTCTTACTGCCTTCGGGTATGGTTATGGCATAAGATGGGGTTTTATATTCGTTCTATTGAAAACGCTGCTATAGACCCTTTTTTGTTTGATTCATAAAAATTGAAATTTATTGGCATATGTTGAGTTTGATAGATATGTGAGAAGAGATATGGTAAACGAAGCGCGAGTAAACGTAATTTGACGATGTCGAAATAGATGCCTGGATTTTTTTCCCTTAAGTTAATTTGAAAACTTTTAGAATTGCTAACATGCTCATTCGAGTTTTGGGATATCATTTTTGAGGAAAAAGTATTTATCAGTAAGTATTCATCCCTTTTTAATTTTAATTTTAAAAATGAAGGTGTCATGTTACAATCAATTATTGCTGCGCTGTGATTCCTCATGAAGTTAAACTTTTCAGAATTCTTGCAGTTTTGGAAATATGTCGTTAAATTCAAGGGAGCATAGGACGAAATGGCCTACAAGACCAAAAACGACGAGGTACTAGCATGCGTATGGTAGTTCATTTCAAGTTGATGTGTGGAAAAAATGGGTCGATAATTAATGTTTTGACAGAGAAAACTTCTTGATCAAAAGAAGTTCGTCCCGTTTGCATGCTCCTCCAGGGTATTTAGAATTTATAGGTTTAGTTTAGCTGTGTCTTTTTGGTAGTATGGGATCAAAAAGGTTTTTAAAAAGGCAAAGGGCTGCAGTTTCGTAAAATTTAAGAGCCGATACTTAATTTAAATTCTAACCAAAAGGCGAAAAATATAAACATAGATTGCAATAATTTTCAGTTTTCAATTCTGAATGGAGAATACAAACCCCTTTCCAAGCCAAACAATGGATAACATTTTTTAAGAATTTTCGAAAAATAATCTTCCTTCCCCAATATCTTTGGGTGACTACATATGCGAAACCACCTCTTGAAAGAGGTTGCTGGTGTAAAAAATCCTTAATTATATTGTCAAGAGCTAAACTTGCTCATATGGTCAAAATTGTTTACTAGTATAGATCGGTGCCGTAATGAGTTGAGGTTTCTCAGTGTTACGAACATATGTAGTTGCCATCAGATGGCTCCCTGGACATCGTGATATAAACAGAAACGAAAAGATAGATGAATTGGCCAAAAGCGGGTTATCTCTTGATCCGAGACAAACTTAAGGCTTGGTAATTACATATGCCACTGGAACAAGAGAAAAGCAAAATTCGCCAGAATTTTCTTGAGGGTGCGGACGTCAGATAGTCAACAATCGACAGTTGTTGGATTTCAAGGATCCTATCGCCGATGATTTCGAGAAAAAAAAAAACTGAATATAGACTCAAAATAAGCAAGCCTCAACTATCCACACTAATTGAAGTCCTAACGAGCCACAATTCAACGGTTACCCACAGGAGCGGAATGGGCATTAGATCGACGGACTTCTATAGAGGGTGTCAAGATGAAGAGGTGGAGGAGGGCTTATCTCACTTCCAATGTGAATGCCTCAGCCTAGCCAGAACCAGAAAAGCAGCCCTCGGAGAAAATTTGTCTACGAATTGAGTAACATCTCTACTCTGCCACTAAAGAACATTTTAAAATTCATTCAAAATTCAGGATGGTTCAAGGAAGCATCGAATACCTAAGCTCCTCTTTTACACAACTTTCTTATCTACTTCTTGGACAGTGCAATGCATTATCAATTGGGTTCTGAAGACGCTATGTCTGGTTTAAATCTCAATCAAGGCCAAAGTCGTTAATTTGAAAGTATAAAGGTCATCACCACTAAAAAGGATTCTGATGATCGGCACCCGTGAAATAGCTACAACTCCAGGCAATACTAAACACTTGGTGGTAGTTCATTTAAGTTCTTCTAGTAATATTCAAACTTTCAATATTCATAGGAATAAATCATCAGTAAGTTGAAGACCACACAACAAGGTACACTGCGCGCGAAAGAACTGACCTAATAAGCAATTCACCTAATTCAAGATAAAAGGATACATACTCGAAAAATTCGACTATCAAAATCCGTTGCAATGGCAGAAATTGACATTAAGCAAGAAGACACCAAGAAGAATGAAGAATGGAGAAACCTACAGATCCATCACATAAAGAAGAAGAATCTATATAGGTATCTTTATATATATAATTCTTCTGTGAGTGTGTATGTCACTGAACTTCTCTTAAACGACTGGACCGATGTTGATGAAATTTTTTGTGTGTGTTCAAGGGGATCTGAGAATGGTTTAGATTCACAATATTATATAAAAATCAATTGCTGTTCGTTTGTCTCGCTAAAACTTGAGAATGGCTAGACCGATTTTGATAATTTTAATCTTAAAATATTTGTGGAAGTTCAGGGAAGGTTTAAGCGGTGAGAAACATACATAATAAGTAACGGAAAAAAAATTAATTTTCCAATACAAAATGTTCCTAGCTGTGAAACATTTGACGTCTTTGCACTACAAATTACTGCAGAAATTTACAATGAGACATTGATCATGATAGAAGATTTGTTTTTATTGATTGTAAATAAAGTATTGTCGTGTTTGGGCATAACACCACCCAATCGTCCTATGCGCGATACATTTAACCATGACTTGCGAAGAGAACAAGAATACGGTACTGAAGTATTGGCCGAAACAGTTCGTTCAAACGTTCCGCAATTGAATGAACAGCAAAGAATTGCGTATGATACTTCGATTGAAGCTGTGAACAGTAGATCTGGTGGAATTTACTTCTTTGATGCTCCCGGGAAACTGGAAAAACGTTTCTAATTTCATTGCTGTTGGCAAAGATCAGATCGCAAAATGAAGTAGCCCTAGCATTGGCTTCATCTGGAATAGCTGCAACATTGTTAGAAGGTGGATGGTGCACATTCTACCTTGAAATTTCCACTAAACATCCAAATCAACGAAGCTCCAGTTTGCAACATCGCCAAAAATAGCGCAATGGCGAAGATTCTACAGATACGCAAATTGATCGTTTGAAATGAATGTACGATGTACAAGAAATCATTCGAGGCACTGGACAGAACGTTAAAAGATCTTCGTGACAGCCAAAACATTTTTGGTGGAGCCATGATTCGGTTGTCAAGTGATTTTCGTCAGACTCTTCCAATTATTCCCCGATCAACTGTTGCTGACGAACTAAACGCATGCTTAAAATTCTCTAATTTGTGGCAACATGTAAGTACACTCCTATTAACAACTCACAAGCGAGTATTTTTGCAACAAGATCAAACTGCTATTATGTTTTCGAAGCAATTTTTAGATATTGAAAATGGTAAAGTCACAGTTGATACCTCAACCGGATTAATTATACTACTCAAGGATTTTTGTCACTTCGTCGATTCAAAAAAGTAGCTTATTCGGCGTGTTTTTACGGACATAGAAAAACGGCTCAGAAACCATAATTGACTGAGTGAACGAGCAATATTGGCGACCATAAGCAAAGATGTCGAAGTTTTCAACGTAACAATTCAAAATTTTCTTCCCGGAGAGTTGTTATCTTATAAATCAGTTGACACAGTTACAAACCATGATGATGTAGGCAACTTTTTCACAGAGTTTTTAAATTCTCTGAATTTGCCTGGACTACCACCTCAGAATTTACAATTAAAAGTAGGATCAGTTTTGATTATTCTGCCTAACATTAATCAACCTCGACTGTGCAATGGTACGAGACTGGCTGGAAAAAACCTAATGAATAACGTCATCGAGGCCAATATCATCAAGGGAAAATACAAACGAGAGGGTGTCTCCATTTAGCGTATACCGATAATTCCAACGGATTTGCCATTTTTTCGTCCGTTTGGCCTTTGCGATGACAAGGCCAGTCTTTTAAAGTTTACGGAATCAACTTGAAGTTTCCCTGTTTCGCGCATGGGCAATTATAAGTTGCGAGTTTGCGAGTCGGAAAACTATCTTCTTATATATTTACGCACCGCAAAATAAGACAAAAAATATAGTACATCAGAAAGTCTTAAATTGATTAATTGAATAACTGTGTTGTATTTAATGTATGTAGATAAAAATTTTGTATTAAGTTTTGACCACATTTCCCAAAAATATATGAAGGTGATACGAAGTTTACCGGGTCATCTAGTACCATATAAAAATCAATTGCTGTTCGTTTGTCTCGCTAAAACTCGAGAATGGCTGGACCGATTTTGCTAATTTTGGTTTTGAAATATTTGTGGAATATCAGGGAAGGTTTAAACAGTGAGAATCATAAATAATAAGTAACGGAAAATACTAAAAACGACAATTAAATTTAACAATACAAAATGTTTCTAGCTGTGAAACATTTGATGTCTTTGCACTACAAATTACTGCAGAAATTTATAATGATACATTGATCATGGTAGAAGATATGTGCTTATTGAGTGTAAATAAAGTATTGTCGTGTTTTTGCATGACAGCACCCAATCGTCCTATGGGTGATGCATTTAGCCACGAGTTGCAAAGAGAGCAACAATACAATACTGAAGTATTTACCGAAGCAGTTCGTTCAAATGTTCCGCAACTGAATGAACAACAAAGAATTGCGTACGATGCTTTGATGGAAGCTGTGAACAGTGAAGCTGTTGGAACTTACTTGATGCTCCCGGGGGACTGGAAAAACGTTCCTACTTTCATACCTGTTGGCAAAGATCAGAGAACTGCATGCTTGATGCACTAATGCGCCCACTAGAGTATGCAAGACGTTCACATTTATAAATAACTATAAAAGGCCTATAAAATTTTTTGTTATCAATCACACCCAAAAATTACTGTGGGCTCTTAGTCTAATAGTAAGGTCGCAGTTGACACCTCGATCGGATTAATACACTACTCATCTAGTAATCTAATAAAAATATAAAAGAGGATCCTGAACCCGATAACAGCGATAAAGACGCGACGATATTGATTCGACAACATCAACTATATCAAACCTATTTGCGAATAACCAAATATCAGTTGGAACATTACAAAATATTATTATTAATAGTGATTCTAAAGACGAACTGGACCTGGATGATGCGTGCGCATGCGTCGATTGTTGGACATTGTATCCGAAATGTGAAAGAAGCCCTTGTCCAAGCTATATTCCAAACTGGGAAGAAATAAATGACATTGTCCAGAAAAATAAGCAATAACAGACAAATTGACAATACCAACACAAATAGCAATGAAAGCAACTAGGACGAAGAAGAAGTAAGATCATCTAAATTCCAATGTGTAAACGATAGAAGTCTTTCTGTCTATTCGTTTCAACATCAAACTTTAAAAAATAAACAATTAATATTTTTGTAAATTAAAATGAGTGATTCATACTAGTTGAATACCTCCTCCATTTTATTTTCCACTGTTTCTTGCTTTCCTTTAATTTTCATCTGCTCGCATATTTCCTAAATCCATCAAGTTACTTGTCTCCTATCATTTTTCGAAAACCATTCTCAAAATTTTTAAAGTATAAAATTTAATTTGTTTTTCTAAATCTTGTAGATATTATTAAAAAAAACTGTAAATTGTCAAGTTTCAAAAAAATCAAGCAAGTGGTTTTCGAAAGAATTTTGAAACTTAATTATGAATATTTTTTTAAAACTCCTAAAAAAATTAATACAAAATATTATTATTTTTTTAGGAGATTTAGAATAAAAAATATTTAGATCAAAACGTTTTTGCGAAAAATTGAAAAATTTGTTTCTAGCTAAATGAAATTTTTGGATATGGAAATAGAAAAACAAAAAAAATTTCAAAACTTTCGCAAAAATGTGCGACAGGCAGAGATCCAAAATAACCGTTGACCTTTATTTTCAATCGGTTTCTCACTGAGATTTATTTAATTCGCCAATTTCATTTTGGTCTTGGTCTGTGATTTATTTTTAAAAATTAATTTTTTAGGTCTTTGGGTGAGATTTATCATTTATGTTCACAAATATCTCTTATCTGTTGACTTATTTAACTAAAAATAAATGGAAATGGTTAACCTTAAACCTTTTCCATAGAAAATAAATCAAAAATGGTTAAAATGATAAATTATATTATTTTCTTTATTTTGCAAGTAAAAACCACAAAATATATTATATATATATATATATATAAAACCTTTAACTCTTGTTAGTAAACTTGTGTTATTTCCATTCTTGAAATTTGGTTTGGGCACTTTCACTATTGTATTAAGCCTAACTAAAAGAAAACTCCCAAGAGTTTTTGAATTTAAATTGTATCTTCTTTCACTAAGTATAAAACTTAGAGAAGAATTTATTTTTATTCTTTATTTATTTATTTATTTTTATTTTTTTCTTGCAGCAATAAGTTGTCACCGGTTAACCAAAACCTAAAAAAAATCAAAATAAAAGTTTCTCTCTGAGAAACCGAAACCAAAAAAAAATTTAGGTAAACTGGTTATTAAGTGATCATTTTTGTAAATCTCAACAAGTGAGAGTAATTTAAGAGACCTTTCAAAAGGTTGAGATTTACTTTTGATCTCTGGCGACAGGTACCCTTACATTTGGTCTTAAAAACACTAAAGAAAAAAAGTGTCCAGAGAGCCCTTTAGGCTGTATTCGAACTGTGAGACAGAATGAGAAATCCACTTTTTTGGTCTGCCCTGATCAAAATCTCGAGATATATTTTTTACGACTACATAACTTCCCATGTAGTACCTATAAATCGCAAATAAAAAAAATATTAACTTAGACTTAATTTATTGTTATTGATGTCCATTAAAACCCGTTCATCCGAAACATACTCTCACTACACAACCCGTTCAAGAGAACCAAACTGACCCTATCCAATAGATAAATCTTTTATAGAACAAGTGTTAATATTTTTAAAAGAGCAATTTGAAAAAAGCAAGATGATTGCTTGATAACGGTATTTATATGGCTTTTAAGCGATTAGTTTTTCCTCACAGTCATCACCATCAGGATGCGTTCGGTATAAGAAGCATATCTAGTACTTTTTATTTCCTTTCGGTGTCAATCGAGTGTAACTTTTTTTTCCATAGTAAAGAAGATACATTGAACGCATTCATGACATGGAACGTTGAATTGACGTCATGATATGTCGACATTAGATAAATGTACATACAACCTATAGCTAAGAGCTACCTAGGTGCATACTTTCGATTTAATATGTAACTGATTAATCATACAAAAATGAGGGCGTAACTATTTGTGATGAATGAGGCCAAATGTATGTCAATGTTTCGCAAAATTAATTTACAAGGGTGGAAGAGATTGAACGACTGATAAACTGTAAGGGTGAGAAAATGAAAAAAAAAATACACCACTTGTTCGCCTGCTTAATGACATTGATGTATTGTATGCTTGCACATACTTACAATTGACAAATATATACTTTACCAGCACAGAGGAAACAAAAGCTACATTTTAATGAATAGTTGGAGTGAGATTGTTGTGACCGATTGAGTGCATGCACACAACAATTGCAAGCACTTAGCAATGTTTAAGCAGTCTTAACCTTTAGAAACCTCAGTTTAAATAAATTTCCTTGATCAAATTTAATAGTATTTATAATGCTAAGATGCTTTTGTTGATTTTGAATACAAATACAAGTATGGAAGAATACTCGTAGGGATGATAATTAATTACAAAACAATAGATCGGTATGGTAAGCAAGCCGTATAAGATCTCCTAAGGCCCAGTTTCTCAGGTGCAAACTTAAAGTTGAACCAGAGTTGCCTATTTGCCTAATACACGTTAACTTAAACTTTAACTCCAAAGGTCGAATGGTATAGCAATAAAAAATTGTTCTAAAAGTTCTATTTTTTTATAAATACAAAATAACAAAATATCAAAACAAGAAGTCGAAAATATCCCCATCATTTTTTTTTTCAGATACGTTAACGAGAGATAGAACACTGGGGTATATTTCCGCTCGTATCCAATCTTCAAAGTTGATAAGACCTATTGAGGAACTATTTTTTTGAATAGTTATATGAATACAAGGTCCCCCATAATCACTGTTATAGTCGAAATCAATCGCTTCCCAAGGTCATTTTAAGTTTTTGAGTTGGAGTTATAATGAACGATTTTTTAATTTTTTCTAACTTGGAATTTGTCATGAAAATCAACGTTCAGTAATCTGAAACGATTCTGCTTATGACTCCTTTGTCTAGGGCATCGAGGGATACGAGAAAAAACTCGCACAAGCTGGTGATCATGGGGCCACGTGAACAGCTATTTACAAGTGGCTGGATCAGTATCGATAGTTCAATACACATAGATGATGCTCCGACTAGGGCTAGGGGAGCTTTTGACCTGACTAAACGGTTGTTTTATAGCAACCTGGGACCAAATTACGGCTTCAGTGACCGAGTGAGTGAGTCCCATCAGTGATCGAATGAAAATGTCAAATTAGTCTAATCGATTGCTCGATGACGTAAGCGGTAATGCCAAGCTCACATAATTCTGTCACGTATTACTCGAAAACTGATGCGATAATTTGGCCCCTGATGTCAATCTGGTGATTTGATACATGGCTCTCATCAGGCCGACAATAATTGTCTACAGGTATTCGGTAGACAACATTGCCTCGTCCCAAATGATTTGGGTGTTTGACAGGCAGTGCATTCGACGCTGCCTTGGACTTCATACAGAACACCAGCTTCGAAGTTCAAATTTTATCATTCCAACCAGGTTTTATACAATCGTGCCAACATGAATATAATTGATAAATTTGCGCTGAAGCTTACTCGGGGTTACATGGCAAAGATGATGTCCTCGACAATAAGGTTGTGTTTTTTATGAACATGACTTAATTTTGCTTGAGAAATTCCTCTATATTGACAGTCGGGGACTAGTACAATGCAGATTGGTGGCTCCCATAATTCACCAAGTCGGACGTAGAACAGTGGATATGCGGTTCCTATACGATCGAACCATCCTCACACATCACGTTAATTGGTACAATCGAGTATAGCAAGTTTCTTATTTGATTCAACTCAATCGAAAGGCTGATTCTAGTGTCGAATAAACCCGATTGTATCAAGTCTTAGGGCCCTTGAGCGTCTTAGATTTAGTAGCAATCTGTCCGACCAGGACCAAAATGATGGATAAAGCAGGAGAATCGGTTTTGGTGGCTTCTCAATGAAATATGATAAGGGTGATCGACTTGGGATTTGCTTGAAAGTCTTGGCCGACTTATAGTTTTGAAGTTAAGGTATAAGCAGGGACAGTCGGTTCTACAAAAATAAATACAAAATAGAAGAAAATTGAATTTTATTAAAAATTGCTTCTGTGGTGGTTACATTTTATTAGGTAGAGTTAGGACCAGTTATGAAGTACATAATGTTTAGGATTATTTTTAAGTAGTTTGTAAGAGTTATATAAAACTAAAAAAATGGTCGAAAGGATTTAAAATAAGTAAATGGAGTATAACTTAGAGTGCCCGCGTGGGGCCAGTTGAACTTGTAAGAGTTTTAAAATTAGTTCCATTGCAAGTACCGTGATTTTTGGGTTTGAAAAAACATATTCTAATCGCCTTTTCAAGGAAGCCAATACACGCTGAATATTAAATTTTATGTTAATCAGTCCAGACGTTTAGATTGTAGATCTGAATATGCGAGTGGTTTATAGACCGAATTGCGTGAGCAGCTTGAAAGTGTCATTGAGCATCGTACATTGAGCATTCGGCTTCGAATTATTTCAAGACTGAAAAATGTGACATATAAAGGGTTTTCCAAACAAACTGTTAGTGAAATATCATTAATTTAGAAGGCCCATGTATTTCAATATGGAATATGACAACATTCAACTGTCCGCCGCAGTTTCGTTGGCTGGTGCGCAACCGATACTTCAAATTTTCTTTAACTCTGGCCAATGAATCGCATGAATCAGGCTGTATTTGAACAATGGCAATGATCAAATAAGCTTTCAGGACAGTATTGGCATAAACCTGTGACTTAAGAAAACACCTCAAGAAGTTTAAAATGGTCAAATTGCACGATATACGATATCGGTGGTCATCATCGTTGCGTGAGATAATCATGTTTGAAAATCGCTCTGCAAAATGTCCATTGTGGCACGGGCTGTGTGGAACGTAGCACCGTCTTTTTGAAAACATATGTCATCGGAGTCTATATCATCCAATTCAAACCGAAAGAAATTGGTTATCATCGACCGAAAGCGCGAGCCGTCGAGGCCTGACCAATGAAATTCTTAAAATAGAATGGACCGATGATACCATCAGCCTAAGATCCACTTCTACACCAAAATTGATTTTCTCTAGATGCATTTCAATTTGGTGGATCTCGTGTGGATTGTGATCGATCGAAATTCGATAATTTCGTTTGTTGACGAACCCATTCTTGCAGAAATGGGCCTCATTGCATTAAATAGAAACAAAAAAATAGAAGCAATTGTGTATTGGCTTCCTTAGTAAATGCTATATTCACTATCCTATTAGACTGTCTAATGACATTATTACCACGAAGTAATAAATACACCAAAAACACTACTACTTTGGACATCGTAATTATGTGACTACACACACAAATGATAAATAATTGTACCATATTGCATGCCACCGCCAACTTGGATACAATTTACCCATTCTGGGCCAACAACACAACAACATCAATTATCCAACACATTCCGTCGCACCTAACCCGGTGGGGTGCAATCCTTTTTGGCACTACTTCAAAAGGATCCAGCTGAGGCTTATAATATGCGTTGTTCATGGCTCTGACTGTATAGTATCGGCTTCTTAACCACAACCAAGAAATAACACGACCACATAATTACATGGAATATTAATTTAGTGGAAAGCATTCTCTCTGTCTCCATCACGTCGCGTCGTCATCGTTCTCTACGTCGTCGTCGTCCTCGTCGTCGACATTTTAGTCCTTTATTTATGTAGTTATTGTTGTCTTTAACGTGGTTTTTAAACAATTCAAATTGATTCACGCTGCTTTTAGTATTGGATAACTTTTGTTGTTCATGGATATGTTGAGCTTAACCTTTATTGGAATTTTTAAGAGCAATTCCTATCTATCTCTATTTTGTTGGTGGAAGAGTTTCAGTTTGAAACCAAAGGAATTCAACTATTAGTTTATTTTGATTTGATAGATAACTAGATAATAAAAATATTTTATACAGAATAAAATCGAAAATGAAATAGAAAATTCGTATCACAAAGTGTGTTTTTTTTTTAGAGACGGAGAACTATAATTTGAAATAAAACACAGAAAAATGTATTTAATATCCATGACATTGGCTATATATCAAGGATAATTTGTTGTCATTAATGTTGGAATATGATTTCGGGAAGGTGGCCGCCGCGCCGCGACTAGCGCGTTCCGTACATGGCCTTATAGGGAGGTGCAATTTTAATACTCTCTTCGCATTAAATAAGACTGTATTTGGGCAATAATCCTTCGAATTATGACTTTTAAGAGCTCAATTGTTTCTGGTTTATCGGCGTTGACATGCGGCCTTACATATCCCCAAAGAATGTAATCAAATAACAAAAATGAAGGCGGTTTAGAAAAAACGTATAAACATAGTTTCTCGAATTAAGGGCTCTGATAGCCGATTATAAGTATTCCACAAAGCACACGTAATGCCTGATTAAATTTTAAGAATTAGCAAACGTTGGTTCAGCGTTGGTCTATTTATAATGATTTATAGGACTTGATGGCATTCCTGCAGAGCTTTTACAAGCGGTGCCAACGACATCGAGCGAACTCCTGCATCCACTTATAAAGAAAGCTTAGGTCTCCGAAGGATTTCCGAATGAGTGGAAAAAGGCTTTCGATAGCGTCAATAGAGAATTTATTTGGCTTGCTTTACGCAGGAGGGGCATCCCGGATAAATTAATAGCTATTATTAAGGCAACTTATGACGAATCCAAATGTCACGTTTTGCACGAAGGGAGGCTGTCAGAAGAGTTTGAAGTCCAAAGTGGAGTCAGACAGGGCTGCATTCTGTCACCAATATTGATTCTGTTGGTGATAAGCGATGTCCTGCCAGCGGCATTGACGGGAAACGGAGGAATTCGATGGACTCTGACGTTTCACCTGAAACATCTTGACTTTGCGGACGACGTATGCTTGCTCTCTCATAGGACCATGGATCTCCATCAAATAACAACAGGGGTGGAGAGAGAAGCAGAAATCGTGGGGCTGAAAATCAACTCTGGCAAAACAAAGATGATCAGCTTCGGAACCCAGTCGTCTTCTCTCATAAATATTTCTCAACAACCGGTAGATAAAGTACAGAGCTTTCAATACCTTGGAAGCATCATCTCTACCGAGGGTGGCACCGAACAGGATATCAGCAGTCGAATCGGGAAGGTAAAGGCTGCTTTCAATATGCTTAGAAATGTATGGAAGAATAACTCTCTAAGCTTAAGAACCAAGCAACAGCTGTTTCGATCCAACGTCAAGTCCGTCTTACTTTACAGTTGCAGCACTACTTGGAAAGTAACAGTAGGTGTCACTAAGAAGCTGCAAGCGTTCATTAATAGATGTCTACGAAACATCCTTAGGATTTTCTGGCCCAATCGTATATCAAACGAAGAGCTCCTCAGGAAAACGGGTCAGGAACCTATTGACTCTATTATACGACGTCGAAAGTCGCAGTGGATCGGACACAAGCTTCGAAAAGGCGATAACTGTATTCCGGCGCATGCAATGCAGTGGAATCCGCTCACTCAAGAAGGAAGGAGAGCTGGACGTACGAGAAGCTCAAGTAGAAGAGTCAGCCCAACTAGGCAAGAGTTAGAGGGAGTTTCGACTCATATCGAGGAACCAACCATGATGGTGAACTGGCGTTGTGGATGCCCTATGCCTCACTAGGGGTCCCCCACCGATATAAAAGGTCTGAGGACCTTAGTAAGTAAGTAAGTAAACTTACCTCAAAACAACCGAGAACTTTCAAATCGGCTGGCACAGAAAACTGTGTTGCCAATTTAAAATTCTCTACCTTTAAAAAAAAACGTTATAATACTATAAAATGGCTTTATAAAAAGTTATATTGGTCTATACCAAAAAAAAAATTTTTTTTGAATTTGATGTAATTAGAAAAAATCTTAAAAATAATGAAATTCGTTTTATAAATTGGTAGAACAATTCTTCAAATAGTTTTGAACTGAAATAAATAAAATAAAGTAAATTTTTCTTAATTCCTAAGAATTAGCAATTCAAACCCACTCTACTTTTTGTAATATTAGTGCTTTAGCATCCCCTGATTGGACGTTCTAAAACAATGATCGAATTTGAGTCCTGTTTATCTAAATCCACTAGAAAATGCTTTGGTTTTGGTAAAATCTTTAACGTCGTTATACAAAACTGTCCTTATTCTTTAGAAAAACTCTTACTCAGTCTGTTTTTCAATTTCATTCTAAACACTGGAATCATTCACCAAGCATGAAAAACGCGAAACCCAGTTTTAGGCTGAGTGCTCCATGAATCAAGTAATTATAGCCAAATTTCGCTCCTTCCTGGTGCCGGAAAAGTGTTTGAAAAATTATCTATAAGAGACTTCAGTGGTGTATAGAAAAATATAACACATAAAGAACCAAGTTGATTATAAACAAGGCCTTAGAACTATGAACATAATACATAATTGAATTTACCATCTCTGAGTTATAAAGGAAAAGTCATGTTTCTGTTTTATTTATCGATTTTGGAAAAGAATTCGTCTTGTCATATTGTCTTGAAAAATTCCTTAAATGAAAAATAGGCCCGAAGCTATTCAAGTTTGTGTAGTCATTTTTAACAAATCGCAAGTCCGGAACGAGAAAAAAAATATATATTTTTTCGAGTATCAAAAACCTTCCTAAGGGTGTACCTTAGGGCTCACCACTCTCTGTTATTCTTTTTGTTATAAGCGCTTTCAAAGATCTGATTATCTGATTGCAATTCTCATGAAATATAAGACCATAAAATACAGCTTCTATGCCGATAACCTTGTTATTCATTCTTTATGTACCAATTTGTTATCCAAAAAACATAAAAGTTTAAAGAAATTAAACTATGTTGAAGATAAAGAATTATCATTAAGCTCTTAAGAAAAATGTATCATCAAGAGTCAATATTATCAAATATCCTAACACTCTCATAAACGTAACAAGAGCTGTATCTAAAAATTGATAATAGACTTTCAATATACGACAAGCGCTTCAAAAGAACCCTACAAATCATTTCCTCAGCATACCCAGCCATCCGGATTGAAGCAAGAGCCTTCGAAAGAACACCAGTCAAGAACATTTTAGTAGATGCAGGTCTCCTTTGGATGGAACAAAGTTTAAGTCTACTCTTATTATTACTTGTCATTAAGCTGTTTTCGACGCCAAGTTTATGAGCCGAAGACGTCAAACTTATCCTTAATAGACAAAAATTCCTCCATCAACAACGGATGGAATAATAACAAAAATCTTAATTAACATCTCAACTAAACCAACACGAATTTTGACCCACAAACGTCTTGTCTTCTACTTGAAGACTTGACTTTCTTCACTTCAAACAACGACACGCAACTTTAAATTGAAACCAAAACTTTTATGAACTTGAAAACTCCTATCTTATGTCCGGCCGTTTAAGTTCCAAAAACCGATAAACAGGATTTGGTGAATCTGTAAAGGTGTTTGAAAAGTTGAGGATGCTTTTGTTAGCAAAGAAGATTCAGCCCATATAAATATTCATAAAGATAAGGAATAGTGTCGGAGGCAGGACGGAGCCTTGTGGCAAACCAACATTTATTTTTTGAATATATGTAAGATTTAAGCCGTTCGAAAAAAAAACTCGAAAAGTGACATAGTTAATTACTAATCCAACGAAGGATAGACTTATCGATACCAAACGTAGGTAGTTTTTATAAAAGAGCTTCGTGCCAAACTCAATTAAATGCTTTTGAAAAGTACATTTTTACCTTGTTGATGTAAGAATTGGTTTTACTTTTTGTTGAGGCACATAATGCTTTCAGATCATGAGTGGACTTGTTACAAAAAACCGATCATAAAATACCCCTAATTCTTCAAGATAATGAAGAGAAGAGTCGGTTGTTAAAGGGCGAGGAATTTTGGGTTGAGAAATATAGCTTTAAACCTAATTTGAAATAATCCCTAAGAGTAAGACAAACATTTTTACCAATGGATTTGCTAGGGAAGAAAATCAAGTCTCCAAGACATACAATCTGTACCAGCGGGTTTTTGCATTTCAAAAGATTTTTGGACTTTTCAGATTGAGCGAAAACAATCTCAAGAGTTCGGTTTTCAGATCACAATTGCTATACAGATCTTCATCAATTTAATTTCGATGTTTATTTTAGCTTTTCTATAAAAATTAAAATATTCCAAAAATTACTTCAGCTGTCTCATTTCCGTTCGCTTTTTTAAAAACTCATCTTTGAGTATACCCCTTCTCAATAAAGAACACTCAACTCAACACCCGAATCACTTTCCAAATCAAATCTTAAAAAAACAGGCTATATTGTTGGATAATATATAAAAACATCAGAGACCTGAAGACAGCGACTTATATCTCTCAACCATTTCTGTGTAAGTATTGTAGGAAGGAATGGAGAGGACCTGCAATTGTCTGGCAAGTTTAAATGAGAAATACTTTCAGGATGAACATCCCTAAAATATATTTTTTGTTTTAGGTGGGAAACGAGCATACCCCTCTGACATGACAGTTCAGAACATTAATCATTATGCAACAACATCATAAAAGAGATGTTTAAAACCAAATTGATTTTTCTATTAAAATTGTTAAACCTGTTTTCGGAAAAGCGGTTTAATAAAAACCGTCTACCCAATTTTTGAAAACACCAAAACATTCTGTATAAAACAAAAGCAAATCTACCGCAGAAGTTTATTTACTTTTGATCTCAGCCAGAAAGATTGTATCAAATGCGATTCAGTTATAGGCTTAAGGTACCTTATTTACACAGGAATTATGTATTGTCATAAATACGAGGTTTTGACTACTTATATCGGTGTCATTTGTAAGACTTCACCCCAGGGATTATTGCGCAAGAATATTGTGCGAAACTTTTTACAACATTTCGATTAACTTTTTTATTGATATCTTCGTGGACTCCATAATATTTTCTTTTCATCGATTTGTGTACCTGTGAATGTCTACACTTTTTATTCGCTTCGCAAGAGAAAATCTCCGTCCATCATCGTTCGAGTTTGTACAGCGGCTACCATAGGTATGATATAAAATTGTTATTAACTCCACACGCACCGGTGAGTGTGTGTTGTAAGGTAATATTCGCCACGGATTTTTATTTCTTATTTTCCACCACCCCTATACCTAGTACGTGTTTATATGGCTAAGGGTCGGGAAAAGCCTATACCATAGCCATACTGATCTTGGTTTTAGGCTTTCGGCAAATGGTTTTATTTGGAACGCATGTTGTGGTTGTTAATGGGAATTTTCGCAAGCCCTTGTTGTTTTTTGTTACTCTTGGTAACAGTAGGAGCAATGTGTGTTGAGGTATTTGTGGGTCGGTATACATATGCGGGTAATGGCATAGAAGGGTCTTTACCCCTCTGTCACTGAAAAGTAGGTCGGTATAAATCATACGCAAGTGCAAAAATGGCAATGGGTGTTAACACATCGCTGGAGCTGTTATTTTCTTCTTATTAAAAAAATCGTTAAAACAAATTTTATTCTGGCATGTTGTAAAATGGCGTTTTATATGTATACAAGCCTATCTGCCATATGGGTTAAGCACATAGAACACATCTACACATATGTAAGTGCGGTGAATATGTTGTCAATGAATATTGCTTCTGTGGTCCTTTAAGGATTTTGATAGAAATTGTGTAGCTAAAATGCGCATCTCTTTTTGATTCGTCCAAAAGACATAAATCACAAAGGAATTTTAAGGGCGTCATTTCGCAGGCATTAATCAAAATATGTTACAGAGATTTATTTTTAAGACTCAATAAAGTTTGGGATGATTTTTTGTTCGGATATGTTAGGCAATTAATGTTTGGATATGTTGGATCGTTAAATTGAAAAAAAAAAAAAAACTCAATAAGTTTAGTAATAAAGAATACGATTTAATTTACTTTAGTGCGTCGCTGGAAGATACTATTAATTTTGTTAATCTGCCAGATTTTAATGGTCAGTATTTTTCTGTTTATTTTTCCCTCAAATTACTTATTGATTTTGTATTTAAGGAGATTTTGACTTTGTCGACTGAAGGAATGTTTTTCGATTGATACATTTTGAAAATTAAAAAAAAATAATAAATCAGTGATTTATGCAAGTCACACCAAGGTAGTTATAAAATGAGAACCAGCTCCAAATTGAACGCACACAATGTGCACAAACATACTTATGCATTTCGAAAATGTGGTCAAGACTTTTTAGAATTTTATTTTCACATAGATGTAGGTCACTTCTAGGATACTCAAAATAATTTTTAATGTTTAAAAAAATCGTAAATATATTCGATTAGGAATGTCAATTGAAGAGATTCTTTTTTAACGGCACTACACGAATGTGGATTATTTAAAGAAAGGAATTCATGTATATTTGAAAAACCGTGTGATACTTTTTAAAATTGAATTAACAACTGAAGCCAGCACAAGTGATTCAAACTATAACTTTGCCGACCATTGAAGAATAATGGGAAACGGTTGAGCTGTCTCACAGACTTCGGTCCGTTAGAGGGACGGCAGAAAATGCTCAAACGATAAGGAGTAGAGAGTGGCTTGAGAGCAAGAAGACCTGATTGTGCAAAACAAGCGACGTAGGTCAAATGGAATTTGCTCGCCTTCACCAAAATTCATGAGCCTGGATATGAATGCCCTCGAATACGTTTGGAACCTGCTGGGAAGAAGAATTAGGAAGAAACAAACTCAACAGTCAGTTGGATGATGATATTTATTCTGCTCGAAGAATGTGAGAATTTGGACGACAAGATCGTAGGGAACCATATCCAAGGAGAATTAAAGCTTAATTATATGTTCGGGGAGAAAATAAGAAACTAAGTTAAATATTTTCACACTTGACAGTCGTATGAAGATGATTCACAAGGGTAATGTATAGGGATTGGGCCATGTTAGGGCCGGAGAGTTCTTGGAACACAAATCCAAGTGCTAAGTTGAGCTCTTGACCATACAAAATAAAATGCACGAACTTGCTCCTATGTAATAGACTAGGAATTTTAAAAACGAATGTTATTAGAGAAAACTGTTCATAAGGATAAAATTAATTTTTAAATTCTTTTAGTAGTAAGAGACAAAACTCGAATGCTATCCAAATATGAATTTATGCTAGAACAAAAATTGTAAGTCGTTGTAGTGGTCTCTTAAAAAAAACGAAGCTTTTATAAACAAACTTTTTAAAAGCTTCCTAAGAAAAAATTTTGGTACGCCAATTTGAAGTTTTTATTATTGTTCGAATAAAATTAAATTTACAAAAAAAATATTGAGTCGTTTCTGAGATATCCAATTTTCAAAAAAAGAAAAAATAGATTTTTTTTTTCAAAAATTCAAAAAATATTTATTTTAACGTTTTGAAATGCAATGTATTTTAGATTTTTTAAAAGCTTCTATATAAAAATTTTCATTAAGATCCGTTATGTGGATAATGAGAAATTCAAAATTCGAAAAAATGGTTCTATGGTAGGTTAAAGCTGTAATATCTTAATTTCAATTTTTTTTTATTAAATTAAAGATCTTAAGAATTAATTGAAAGAACAAAAATTTTCTCAAAATTCTAAGCGCCACTTTCGAGAAAAATACGATTTTTGAAAACCGTTTTTTTTAAATTTTTTTAGCATTTGTATGGTAGGTACCTTTATTTTTAGGTAAAATAAAATTTTTTTCTCACATCTTGTAGATTATATTGAGAAACTTTTATTTATCAAGTTTAAAAATAGTCTAGCGTGGGGTTCTCGAAATATTGAGTTTTGAAAAAAAAATTGAAGCTTTTTTTAAAAATCCAATTTTTTTTTTGTGAAAATTTGAGTACATAATTCTATTTATGTTTTTGACGAGCTTTAGCAAAAAAAATGATTAAAATCTGTTGTACCGTTTTTGAGAAAATCAAAAACAAAAATAAATGGTTTCATGGGGGGTACCCTCCAAAAAAAAAAATACTGAGCCGTTTTTGAGATATCTAATTTTCCAAAAAAAAATTATTTTTTTTTTCAAAAATTCAAAAAATATTTTTTTTAGCAAAAAATTTCATTAAAATCCGTTATGTCGGTAAATTTAAAAAAAATGGTTCTATGGTAGGTAAGAGCTGTAATATCTTAATTTCAAAGTAGCATAGGGTTCTCGAAATATTGAGTTTTGAAAAAAAAATTGAAATTTTTTTTAAAAATCCAAAAAATTTTGTTTTGGAAATTTGAATACAAAATTCTACGAGTATTAATGTTTTTGAGGAGCTTTAGCAAAAAAAAATGATCATAATCGGTTGTACCGTTTTCGAGAAAATCAAAAACAAAAAAAAATAGTTCCTTGGGGTACCCGCAATAACCATTTTTCGGAAATTTTTTTTCAACCAATACCTACTTTTAACTAAACGAAATTTTTTTGTATCTTTTTTTTTTAAATCTGTCGAACAGTTTTTTTTTAAAAAAAGAAAAAAACGTGTGGGGGAAAAAAATAAAACTGATATCTACCAAGTTTAAAGAAAATCGGCCGAGTCGTTTAGGCTGTAGTCGAACCGAAAGACAGACCGACAGACAGACGGAATTGTGAGACCCACTTTTTTAGTCTTCGCTATCATCGTAATGTCAACTTTGATCAAAATCTCGAGTTCAATTTTTTTACGAATACATAACTTGCGTTATAGTACCAATAAGTCGCAAGTAAAAATTAGGTGAGGAATGGAATCAGCGTTGGATGTGATTTGATATAGCAAACGGTAGAAACGGGGAGGATATTTCATGCGTTTCGGTGAAAAAATGATTCATTGGCATTTGGCTATATTGAGCCCAAGCGATTTTTGGGATATCCGAAATATAAATAAGGATATTTTGTGGAGGGAAAGTAGAATCATTTGTCGAAAAAATGGTTTTGAAATATGTACTTAGTATTATAGCGTAGAGTGAAATATGGGAATATTTTATAACCATTTCAATATCGTTAATAGATTTCTAATAAATACTAGAGGACCTAAGTGACTGCCTTGTGGTACCCCGGAGGTATGTAGATAAGAAATCATTGGAAGAAGATCTAAAATGAATCTGACCATAACGCTTTCTTTGGTAGAAATAAATACAATTTACGAAGATAGATTCAAACCTGAGGATTGGAGAGTAGTAAAAAAGATAATGATTTTATTATTAAATTTAGCAAAGACAAATCTAGCAATTGCAGTCCCTAGCCTTAAGATGTCGCCAAAATCTTTCGTCTTCTTGAAAGTACTATAAGTTTTATATACAAAGGTATAAGTGATTATGATTTAATTCTTTACAAATTTCTATATCATCTTACAAAAGATGATACGGCAAGAAATTTGAAAATACGAGTACATGATAAATGAAGTTTTAAGTATCACAAATGGTATTTGTATGGTTTCAACCAGAATTTCTTTACAACTGGTTCCAAAATGGAAGACATTTAAATTTAACTCCAAGCCAAGTTTGATACATTGCAATCCTACTGTTCAGGTTGGAAGCTTTAAATAAAGCCCCGAGTATTCGAATGAAAATGTTTAAGAGCCTGTAAGCAGATGTAAGGAAGTGAACTTTTTCTTGAACAATGCTTCCTGAATTCCAAAAGTTGACAACTTCATACTAGACCTTGAGATTAATTTCTTCACACTGATGGTGGAATATGACTATTTTACTCGAGTTCTGAGACATCTTGATATATCAGATACATATTGTTTTCTTGGTTCAAATAGTTATCTATCAGTGAATCTATCAATGAATAAGAATAATATACAAGTAACATGCTACGAGAAGAGCGCAGAAAATATTTATTTATTATTAATGGATCTTTGAAATGGGAGTTTCAACTTTAGTTTAAAGATTAGAATCCCATAGGAAAATAACTCTAATCGGTCTTAAAAATAAAAAAAAAATTAAGGCCTGATATTTGATCTCCACTCTGACGATAACTCGGAGAGGAGCAGAGCTAAGCTTTATGTTTTAAAATTTCATCTTTTAACAAAAATTAAATATGCAATAAACTGTTTCAAAAAAAGGTTGTGTACTGCCGTACGCGCGGTAGAAGTACAACTTCTTTTCCCTCGCGCAAAGCCGCTAACCTATAAACGTACAAACATTTTGTATTCTAAAAACATGTCGCTGTCTTTGACTGATAACATGTCGTTTTGACATTTCACTGACAGCTCCATAGAAAATTATTCAACCTCAACGCCGCAAAAGAAGTTTTACTTCAAAAATTCATTCAAAATCTTACAATAGGGTAAAACTAAAAAAAAAATCATGTTAACATTGTTAAGTTTATTCGGGCTTTCGAGTAATTTTTAAAGAATTGAGTGAATAAACAAATTAAGTCTTTCTTTGTTTCTTTGTGTCTAAATCTTCTTCCTGCATTTCCATTTTTAGTCTTCCTAAACCTCCACAAAATTTAAATGAGAAAAGCAAACAAACGTATCAACTTCCCGTGCTAAACTTATCATTAAAATACACTTTGTGCAAACATCCTTCTTCTCTGAGACCAATTTCTAAGTTTGTTAATAATCCTGTACAGTATTCCTATTCAACTAATGACATAAAATAAATCTACAGTAAACCATCACAGATACACATTATACATAGTGCTGTCAAATTCTCATGACTGTTTGTACAGATAATATCATTATCAAATAATTATTGCAAATCCAATTATTGGTGGAAATTCTCTCTAAACATAAATCATCCCCTTGAGTACTCCGCTCTTCCATCACACTATTCTCAGTTCAAAAATAAAACATCAGATGACAATATTGTCTCAAACCTAACGTAACTAACATAAATTACCATCTCTACATATGGCCGTCTGTCGTTTGCAAATGAACGACTTCATAGCCCAAATATAAATTCAAAATGTCCCACAAATTTCGGCGGTTCTTGAACATCGAATGTGTTTATTTGACGTCGCTGATGTCATCCTCATTTCGATGAAAAGCAAACAAACGCACTTCCTTTGCTGGATAAACAAAATGATCCTCCGAAGAGCACTGGGGCACGTTTGATGTGTCCTACGTCTACCAAAGAATCAATTTATTCGAAATCCCTTACATCCGTTTCCCCACATTTACTATACATGTTATTTATAGATTTAGACTTTTATGAAAATTAAAAATATTTATTTTGGCAAGCCAAGAGGGATCATCGTGTAGATATATTATACATAATACATACACCCATTTAATATTAAAGGTTTCGCCAACTTTCCATTTATCCAAACTTTGTCATGTTCATTTTTCGATGTTGAGAAAAATGTTGCGTATACGCCATACACATCAAAGTAATTATTTCGCTCGAAGAATTCGAATGGGATTAATAATTCACTAGCCAGTCGCACTCTGACAGCAGAAATTCATGAAAAATTCACTTTTGAAATAGGTACAGGACTTTCGTTTGCCTAGGTATATTTTTTTTTGCCAAGAAGTCTCATTCAGCAACAACTCATCTATTCAGAAAGGGGGAGAATTTGGTTTTAGAGAACGTTTGGCAACATCCAAATCGATTAAATTTGCAAACCGACAAAATCCTCTTATCGGGTTCAATGGGACTGTGGACTGTGTGTGCGCCGGTGTGAACGATGGCAAATGGTGTGGAGAACTGCTCTGCAGACCTAATCGGGTCATAGATTTCATTGGCCCCAGGGCATACATTGTTTTCGGTTGAATGAATTCAAGCTACAAGGACAAATTGCGATTTCGAATATCTGGTATAATTTTTCACTCGAGGAAATTTTGATTTTTGTTTTCAATGTTTCGCAATAAAAACATACTTTTTGAAAATGAATTTATTATAAATGTACATAGGTATGATTTAGTTTCAGGCCATGATATACAAGTGAATTTCCAATGAACACGAAATGATATTGAAATTCTAATAAAATTAAATTGAATTTGATTTAAATGGAAAAAATATAGAATCATAGTTTGAGTTTTTATATTTTTAGCATAGGGTGACGTAGGCTTGAGTGAAGGTTTTCGTGATATCCTGGTCTTAAGGTGCGAAGAATTCGGTATTTTGAGTTTCATTTATGCACCACCAGTAAATTTTTCTCGATATCATGTTTCAAAACAAAAGTCCTAAAATTAATCGTGGATTCTTCCTACGTATACTTTTTTTCTCCTTTGAAAGATGATAAGTAAGCTTTAAGTATTCACCTCACCATACTTATGTAACTGCCGAATACGCCACTATTGTGAAAAACTCATAAATTCCAACTGAAGATTTCTCAAAGAGGAATGAAAATTTCTGCAAGATTTAAATGAAATTTTGCTGTTACGTGTGTGGTTAAGATAGTCTTAACAATACGTGTTTTTGTCTCTTTTAGCGGAAATTCATTTAAATTTTAAATTTAAGCCTCATCGCAGTTTTCAGTTTTCAATTTTCCTTTTTTTTTATTTAGATCTTGGACGTAGGTACTAGAAATTTTAAAAGTCATAACGACAAGAAACGTAAATTTAATAAAATATTTTTTTTTGTAGAAAATTGAACATGCTTAAAAACGGTGTTGCGATGTTTTACCATGAATCAATAGCTTGAAACTGCAGCAAACTTGCTATTAGCTAAGAAAAACCAAGTTCACTTTTTCCTATTGATATTTCAGTCCAAACAAGAGCTCTTAATAATTTATTAAGAAATACACGACTGGATCACATGAACCTTCGCTTTTGGCTCGAGACTATCTATAAAGTAACTTAGATATTGATAAAAGTAATAGGTATTGATTTTTTCAATACTGTAACATAGTTAAGAAGATGGTTTGAATTTTTTTTCTAAATTTTAGAAAACAAAGTTATTTCCGCTAGGAAAGATCTAATTCAATGGATTAAGGCAAGACGGGGAGTTAACAACGGGTGTACTCTTAAAATTGTCTTTTCGAAAGGAAAAAACTTTTATTATTTGAAAAGATTTAGGTTGAAATTACGAACATGATAGTTTTATCAGTGCCCTCAATGAAACGTTCATTTTCAACCTTAGATGTCAAAACATGAGATCATGTGGCTAAAGGTTCATATTTTGAAATGTGTGTCATCGATTGTATAGTAGATACAAATAATTTAAGATATTTTAGCAGTCAATAGCATACCTAAGACATCCGTATAACAGTTGGTCATTTGGATAACACTCCACAAAAAGCAGGGGCTGGTTCAAGAATGTGAAGGTAGACTCAAGCCAAGGAAAAACATCGTATGTCAGAAGAGATATTATTTACCCCATTTATCAAGGAAATTAAGAAATGTTTACTAATAAAATAAATTATATCATACAGCTCTTTGGAACTATTAAAATCTTGCTTAATATTTGTATTCAAAATACTAAATCAAATTATGTACATATGTCAGTGAATATTTTAAAAAAAAAACCATTTGTATGCTCAAAATTTTGAAAACCATGACAGAAATATTTTACACGTGCTTAATGGTCAATTGAGAGATGCGGAGGACTATGACAGAGGAAAACAATTTCTAAAAAAAAACTCGATGCGCAAATCGGTGAATTTAATGGAAAAATTGAACAAATAAACACCAAAGTTGTTAATCTTGAGTCTATACTCCTCGAAAATAATTCGGAAATTAATCAATCCAAATCTTAATTATCTACTGTAAAAAGTTCACTCACAGCTGTCACTACTAAATGAAATGTATCCAAGGCGATTATTAACTAAAACTCTTCTGATATATCCGACCTCAAACATAATCTTGAGCGAGTTACTGGCGACAGTTCATAAAAGAAAACGGTGTGGTAGCCACCCACCGATACCATACTTATCTCTCACTTGGTAGGCGAAAACATCGAATCAATTTTTCACTCACTTTGCTGTTACGAGTGTCGAAAACATTTTTCGCACCAAACAGAAGGCTAAATCTATAGATTCAGGGATTAATAAAAAAAATTCAAGACACTGTATGAACGCAACAATGATCTTAGCACGATAGGTGTTTTTGGCAAATAAACTAAAAAAGAACTTTGCTTACAACACGTCGGTATTAATTCACAGTCAACGAACACCTTGCTTATGTTTATATTTTACATGGATCTGTATAATATCAAACGTTAACTGGAGGAAACTTCTGATCAGCAACATTAAAGACCTTGATAGCATTGCCAGCTTAAATGAAGATTAAATAAGTTTGTCAACATTAGCTTTTCTTTATTTTAATTTTATTTTAACTAATTTCTAATTTTTTTTGCTTTCTTTAGTTAAAGAAAACTCTATTCTTCTAATACATATGTACTTATATGTAGGTTCACTATCAAACACTTGTTTTTGTTGTCTTCTTTCTCTTGCTTCAACTCATTGTACAAATATTGTTGTGAATGATGCAATATTATGAAGTCTAGGTGGGTATAGTATTTTTCGTTGTAACAGGGTTACCCTCGGAATAATTGTTTTTACGTTGGACTGTCATGCAGAAAATATTGGGTTCGATTCTCAGCTCCTGCAAAAAAGCTCTTCGAGCTGTTGCACCACCAAATTTATTTTTTTTTGTAACAGGGCTGGTCGCGTCGGTGGTGATGGAGTTGCAGTGTTTGTTTGGGATGGTGTTGCCATTAAACTTATTGACTTATCCCCTCGGGGCTTCGATATTGAATTTTTGTTTCTCAAACTTGCCAACAAAAATAAGAAGATTCTCGATGGTACTGCTAATCGACCTAATATTAACGTTAACTTGTTGCCATTTATTGTCGAACTTGAGCTTATATCTATACATCTTACCTCGATATTAATTTTTGCGGAGATTTAAACAGCAATCATATCGACGAAATGGGTTCACTCAACTTCTCTGTCAACACTACTTCACCTACTCATTTCTCTGAGAATTCCTCTTCGTTTCTGGATTTATTCCTCGTCAGCCCCAAAGGCAAAGTTCTTTTCTGTGATCAGTTATAGGCACCTGCCTATTACATGATCTTTTATACCTTGCCTTTGATTTTGATATCACGTTCTCACCTCGTAATTTCTCTTATAGAGATTTCAAAAACATTAATTACGTTCTTCTTGAAGAACAAGTCGGAAGCATCAATTGCAAAAATTCTGCACGAACAAAGTTGTAAAAATATTTGCGCAAGCAGCCTAGAACTAAGGTGTCCGTTTGATACTACTTAACAATTTGCTAACTTTGAAGTAGTTCCCTAACTCTTTCTTAATTTTAAACATTTTTAAACTAGTATCGTACTAAGGTAATTTTTTAATAAATTGCTTCTGAAAACCCCGAAAATAATATCAGTTCATTCAAACACCAAAGTAATCAGACATTTTTGATTTTTTTTTAAATGGCAAATAGTCATATGAAGTTAGCACGATACTAAAAAATAAAATAGCTGTTTGACAATTTTAACTTTGATAAAATGTTAGAGAAAGTATGAAAAATCTTCGTTTTAAGCAGGTATTGTACTAAAAAAATTTTAAAATCGTACTAATTTGACTAAACTTTTGCGCCATTTATTTTAGAGAAATATGTATAATTTTGTTTACTCCTAAAGAACTATAAGTTGTTGAGGCATTTTTTCGTAAATTTTTGTATTAAACCAAATAAAGTCAAATGCTGGGCGAGGTTCCAACTTGGACTACGACTTCAAAAGCATAACTCAATACCAAATGTCAACCCTGTTGGCATTCTATCGGGGTCAAAGTTTTTCACATTAATGCAAGGTTAAATTAAATCCTTGCGGTCACTACAGGACCAACAAAATCCGCGCAACTTACATAGAAAATAATGTATGATGAATTTTCTGTTTAACAAAAAAAATCATAGTAAAGCGTTAAATTTAAATGAGATCTTGGAAAAAAGATAATTAACAATATACAGTAATAGTAAACAGTAAAATGTAATATTTACAATCTAGAGCTCGGTTATTGTTTTATATAAATTTATATCGTTTGCCTCATAAGTATCTTTAATTAAAAATCGAGGTTTAATTCAAACTTTACTTAAGACTTATAATAATACGAGTAATCCTTGTTGACAAAAATGATGTGAAATCACATGTTAGCGGGTCTGTTCATTTATCGAAAATTTAACCTTTTGGATACCTACCATAACTTTATATGCTCTGTCCAACAAAGATTGTTGGTACAGGGAAGATAGGGCTTATACATCTCAATTTGGGTCTAGCGTATTGCATAAGTTTAAGCTCTTACCGCAAATCTAATTATGCATAATAAATGGTTTCAAGTATAATTGAAAGTAGTACTAGCGTTACCGCCAGTAAAGTTAACACAGTAACAATTTTGAAAAAGAAAACAAAATTGATTTTATGTCAATTATTTTCGACGCACTATAAAAAAAATTCCTTAATCAACATTAACAGTTTCTAAAAAAAAAAAAATTTTAAAACAACGACCAATACTTATCTTCTAATCCTAAAAGCTTTAAGAAGACAAAAACTTTGTCAGCTTTTGTACACAAGCTATAGAAAGAATTGAGAGGGTAAAATTATCAATGGTTACTGTAATTTTGTGTGATTACTAATACTTGTAATATAATTAACAGAAGGACATCAAGATTGGTTATATACGTGGATTAAAAAAGAAATAACGAAAACAATGCAGTAGTTGGCTCCTGGTGAATTTAAGAAGCATATTTTTCCTGTGCAGTGCTCTAGGAAATCGGTAGATACCCCTGGTTTAAAAAAGAAAAAGCTTTCCCATGAGGTTAGAGTTAGGTACCCGGTAGCGTTATATTTATTGCTTTACAGTGTCACAAGGTCTTGGATCGATTCCCAGTCGCTTCCATTTAAAACATGAAAATATTTTACATTTTTTTAAGAAGTTCTGCCTTTTGTGAGGATATTTTGTCGTGAAAAATGTTTCTAAACTCAGCCGTTGGGACTGGACAGAAACGATGGAGATTTTATTTTACTTTTGAAAATTGGAACGTTAGCAAATTCCGCGTCCCTAAAGGGCCTGGGCTCCTAATCTGGTTCTTGATTAGCACCAAAAAGTTAGAAATATTATATGTATGAGATTTTTTTGAAAAAAAAATATGTATAGTGAATTTTTAAACACTGTTAAACTTATGCTTGTATACAAAAACTTTTTTAATCACTTGACTTCAAGAAAATGTCGCCCCACTGTATTAATTTGTTTGGACTTTCATGGGGGAAACTGGATTTCCATAGATTGTTTCGAAAATATTTCTACACAAACCTTCAGACTTACTTTGTACCTTGTTTATATTCTCTTAAAATTGCACAAACTTTATATCAGCCTGTTTTACTACCCCAGTCCCAAATTAAAATACGTCGCTTAATGATCACCAACCATATTATTTGACAGCAACGACTCCTATGAGTGAATTAATTTTTCGAAGGAATCAACACTTCTGATGGGTGGATAAGCAATTTATTTTGATAAAGGTTAAATGAGCCACACTGTGGTTATTCTTTTGCATCACAATGTTTGGATATACATCTGCGCTCTGCCCCGAACTTTATTACGATGACTTTCATAGCAAACTCCCATCCTGTCACTAGCGTCAATCCAATTATAATTCTATTCCGATAGAATTGCACAATGAAAAGCCGTCCGAAACCATAACATGTTAGATTTGATCGATAGATGCTCGTTAAGAGCAACATACTGATGCATAGCAACCCGATATCATGATGCGGAACGAATATTCCTCTGCGGCGCTCGACTTGACTCTAATGTTCCGTAGGTACCTATTTCTTTCATCGTTCTCGTCCTCATCATCGTCGTCGTGAGGAAGCTAAAGCACCAAAGCACTGTAGCGCCAACGCGTACTCAATACACCCGACGCGTACCGGCCTTAATTAGATTGGGCTTTGATGCCAGGCAAATGCTTTATGAAGTCTATGACGATGACGATGACGACGTTGATGGTGGTGCCAAGTACCACCATCATAAAGGATGTGGGACGGATTCGGTTTTTTGGTAGGTATTCGACTACAGAGTCGTCAAGGGGATGATAATAATAATTTTGTATATAACTTAGGCTAAATTGACGTCGATGACTAGGACGACAAGAAGGACCGGCAGAGGCTCGAGGATGAAACAGATCTATCAAGAATGCATAGCACAAAACACTTGAATGGATTTGACACTAAATCATCAAGAGTTTGAACAAGATGATGGAATAAACGAAATTGTTTTCATTTATTTTAATCGAATCCACGAACAATGAATTAGTAGTGAAAAGGAACAGAGCCTTTTGATTTTACGGTAATTCATCCGTTTTGCTGATGAATTGAGAATTCTGTATGTACAGAGTTTCCTTGGAGATGGAGCACTAATCTGCAATGCCAAATGTTTTTTTTGTGTCATAGACACACATATAGATACCAACCAGAAGTAATTAGCAGATAAAGCAATTAAAAAGTTGATCTAATTAGTTTGTTTTCTGCGTTTAATTATGTCAATTAATTGGAGTCAAGAGAAAGAGTGATGATTTTGTGACAGGCACACAATTCAAACCAACCACAATAAATCCTTATGCCCGACAGACATTTCTGAGATGCACAAACAATAGCAATAAATTTTAGGTATGAATATTAAATGAAGATTTTTTTAATGGCGATTTAAAAAATCATTTAAAAATCAAATCAATTTTAATAAATTTTGTGAATAATAAAAAATAACACATAAAAACACTTGTCTTATAAACATGGCAATCAAAGTGATTTACGAGTTTTTGAAAATTTATTATTTTGTTGAAAGTTATTTTACAGTCCATACAAATAATTTATTTGCTCAGCTTGAAATTCTGGACATATTTGGTCCCAGGTTGAACACTCTGCTGTTAGGTGTTTGCGTACGAAAAGCTCGAGGGCAGAAACGAGCCCAGGCTTAAATATTCTCTTCAAAAACATGAAAAAACTAATTTTTAGCAAATTTTCTACTTTGTATCTATTTTGTTTTTGGCACTTGTATAAATCTACATGTATTCAGAGTTCAAAATAAAAAAATGAAAATTGTCCGACATAGACAGAGGTCCTGAAAACTTATTGCAATATCTAAAACAAATAATTCTGTCCATTAAAAGTGAATAAGAGTTCGGTATTGAAGGTATGTTACTCTAAAATCAGAAGCTCGTGTTTCAACTGTCGATATCGATCCTGAAATTTTTCAAATAAGACAAAATTTGAAAATTTTGACACTCTGTATATAGTATCAACAGTTCAAGTGGTTTCGATTTTAAAATATTGTATGTTATATGTTGTGATAAGAGAAAAATATGGAAAATTATAAAATTGACAAATGAATATATAAAACTATTTCATTAAAAAATTATTTTTTTTTACAAAATATGAATTTATAAAAAAAAAATGCAATTTCTTTGGAAGGGTTTGAAAAAAAAAATTTACACAAATTTCTAAATATTTTTAAGAAAACATTTTTCTCGGTATAGGTACACCAATTTTATTTTATTAATTTTTGGCAGTGATAAAAGTTAAATTTAAAAAGTAATAAACAGGTTTTTTTTTTTTAATTTTGTTGAATTTTTTTGTCTGCCTTTTTTATTAATTCATAGTGATTTTTATTTGTAAAATTTTGATAAGCAACATTTCTAACTACTAGGTCCGACGATCTTGCTCTTATGTTTAATAGACTTAAAATATGGATATTTTACTAGAGGAAAATGTGAGAAACATAAAATTAATTTTTAAAAAATTTTACACAATTCATTTAGTAAAAACAGAACGCCATGTCAATTCTTAAGAAAATACTAAAAATTCTAAAAGCCATTTTTAAGAAAAATACTATTTTCGAAATCATTTTTTTAACATTTGTACTATTAGATAAAAATTTTTCTGTTTTGCTTAATTTTTACGATTTAATTCAAAACCAGAAAAGTTAAAATTAAAACGTTATACTGACAGTACCTACGAGTATCATACAAAGATTTTTGTGATTTCAGACTTTCTCATTATCGACATACATATGTATATGTAACTGATTTGAATGATAATTTGTATACAGAAGCTTTTTAAAAGTCTTATAAATATGTATTGCATATCAAACATTACAAAAACTATTCTCAAAATTCAGAAAACATATTTCTAAATATTATTTTTGAAAATTCGACATCTCAAAAACTGGTTAATGTTTTTTTTTGTTTAATTTAGTATTTTTTAAGTAGGTATTCACAAGGTGTGCTGTTTTTGAATTTCATGTTTCTGCACCTTTTGCTATAATATCTAATATTAATTTTTAAAATTCTAAGTCTATTAAAAATAGAAGCAAGTTCCTAAAAAATAAATAATTAAAAAAAAAATTAATAAAATAACATTGGAGTACACGATAGTTTTTTTTTTAAAAGTTATCAAGTAAAGTTAAAGTAGGTATGACAGATACCCTATTTTTGGTTAAAAAAAAAAGACATGTGAGCCAGTGTCACAATTAAGCTGAGTTTGAGTGTAGTAAGAGCTTGCTAAATTAAAAAGAAAAAAACAAAATCTTACTAATTACATCTTTCCCCATGAAAAGGAGAAGTCAAAAATCGAACAGAGAAAGCAATGAAATAAAAGAAAAACGATTAAAAAAAAAACTGTCTTTGTTGTTATTTAAAGGCGGTGCTTCACAACGAATTTTAAGAGAAACCAAAAATATTCGAACATTACCCTACTGCTTCTGCATGCTCGCCTGGTGATTTAAAGAATTTTGAGAATTGTTTACCAGGCAAGCATGCGAAGGTAGAGGCTATACTTATGTACGTACGTGTTTGATTTTATTTCGCAAGCTCCTACATTCAAACTCAGCTCAATGCAGCTTAACACTCACACTATACAAAGTAAGATCCGCATTCAGCACCCAGGTAAAAGCAGTACAAAATATGAAAACGAAAGACAAAGAACATTTCTCTATGATCTATTGAAAAATACAGTTCCTTAAAGGTGGAGCTTCGCAACGAAAGTTTTGCAATTTGCGATCATTTAATCCCTACTGCCTCCGCATGCTCGCCTGGTGATTTAAAGAATTTTGACCTAATTACCAGGCGAGCATGCGAAGGTAGAGGCAAACATATTTTTTTCTATTATTTCGCAAACTCCAACATTCGAACTCAAGCTCAATGCAGCTAACTCTCACACTATACAAAGTAAGATCCGCCTTGAAAAAGCAGTACAAAATATGAAAACGAAAGACAAAGAACATAACTATTTTTCTATGATCTATTGAACCAATGTAAATTAAGCAAACGAAAGATCAAAACTAAACACCAAAATTTCTCCATGATCTTTTGAAAAATACAGTTCCTTAAAGGTGGAGCTTCGCAACGAAAGTTAAATCATTTAGTCCCTACTGCCTCCGCATGCTCGCCTGGTGATACACTTTTTAAAATTGCCATTTTGCTTTGAATTTTGATTCAATTTTCGAAGGTTCATTTGTCTACAACTAGATGTCGTTAGGAAGTATTTAATTTTCTTAATAATTTCGGTTTCGGTGTCTTCTACCAAGAAATGAAATCTAATTACCAGGCGAGCATGCGCAGGTAGAGGGTTCCTGTTCTTGCTTTCATTTTTACTTGCGATATAGGTACTATAGGGCAAGTTCTGCATTTGGAAAAAAAATTGAACTCGAGATTTTGATCAAAGTTGACATTACGATGATAGCGAAGACGAAAAAAGTGGGTCCGACAATTCCGTCTGTCTGTCTGTATGTCTGTATGTCTGTATGTCTGTATGTCTGTATGTCTGTACCTCGAACTACAGCCTAAACTACTGGAGGTATTTTCTTCAAACTTGGTAGTTAAGGGTCTTCGGTGATTCCCTAGAGGAAAAATTGAAATTTTTTTTTTATCCCCAAAACTAAGGGTACCCCCCATACACCCGTAATGCAAAATCTTATTTATCTCGAAAACGGCTCTAACGATTTTGATAAAAAAAATTAGGTGTGATATTATGGACATGGACTATATTTTGGTGAAAAAAAAATTTGGGGGGAAATGTTATTAGGGGTACCCGTCATAGAACGGTTTTTTTGATTTTCGAATTTCTCACCAACGGCTCTAACGATTTTAACCAAAATTTTTATGCAGGAGCTCCTTTTTATTTAAAAAAATATGAACTAAAAATTTTTTCGAAAAAATAGTTTTTGGATTTTTAAAAAAATAATACAATTTTTTTTTGAAAATTCAATATCTTGAAAACCGATACACGATTAAATTTTTAAATTACGTTTTAAAATTTATTTTATTAAATACTAACAATTTGCATATCAATTTTTTTTATAAAAATTTTAAGGAAAATTTAGTACACAAAAAACATGTTTCAGTGTGTCTGTATGTCTGTACCTCGAACTACAGCCTAAACCACTCGACCTATTTCTTTCAATCGCGGTAGTTAAGAGTCTTCGGTGATTCCCTAGAGGAAAAATTGAAATTTTTTTTTTAGCTCGAAAACTAAGGGTACCCCCCATACACCCGTAATGCAAAATCTTATTTATCTCGAAAACGGCTCTAACGATTTTGGTAAAAAAAATTATGTGTGATATTATGGACATGGACTATATTTTGGTGAAAAAAAAATTTGGGGGGAAATGTTATTAGGGGTACCTGTCATAGAACGGTTTTTTTTATTTTCGAATTTCTCACCAACGGCTCTAACGATTTTAACCAAAATTTTTATGCAGGAGCTCCTTTGCATTTTAAAAAATATAAACTAAAAATTTTTTCGAAAAAATAGTTTTTGGATTTTAAAAAAAATAATACAATTTTTTTTTTGAAAATTCAATATCTTGAAAACCGATATACGATTACATTTTTAAATTACGTTGTAAAATGTATTTTATTAAATACTAACAATTTGCATATCAATTTTTTTTATAAAAATTTTAAGGAAAATTTAGTACACAAAAAACATGTTTCAGTGTGTCTGTATGTCTGTACCTCGAACTACAGCCTAAACCACTGGACCTATTTCTTTCAATCTCGGTAGTTAAGAGTCTTCGGTGATTCCCTAGAGGAAAAATTGAAATTTTTTTTTTTATCCCCAAAACTAAGGGTACCCCCCATACACCCGTAATGCAAAATCTTATTTATCTCGAAAACGGCTCTAACGATTTTGATAAAAAAAATTAAGTGTGATATTATGGACATGGACTACATTTTGGTCAAAAAAATTTTTGGGGCAAAATGTTATTAAGGGTACCTGCCATAGACCCGTTTTTTTGATTTTCGAATTTCTCATTAACGTCTCTAAGAATTTTAACCCAACATTTTTAGCAGGAGTCCCCTTAAGTTTAAAATAATATTGTATATAAAAATATTCGAAAAAATATTTATTTGGTTTTTTAAAAAAAAAAATTTTTTAAATCAATATCTTCAAAACATATGAACGATTATTTTTTGAAATTATTTCCTAAAACCAATATTATTAAATACTTAAAATTCGCATCCCACATTTTTTTCTTGAAAAATTTTAGAGAAATTTCTTATATAAAAAATTTATTTAATAATAAAACGATTTTTTAAGGTTTATTTGCATAAATTCATACTTTTCCGGAAACCAGACGGCAATTTTATGCATTTGAACATTATTATCTCATTAAATCCATGTTTTATATTTATAAAATGTATCTTAAATTCCAAAGTACTTTTACATAAGAGCAAGTTCGTGCGATCCAGTCGTGCATTTTATTTAATTTCGCAAACTTATACATTCAAATTCAGTTTTAATGCGGCTTAGTTTTATTTCGTATTAAAGTTAAGATCCGCCCGCAAACAGCGTTATATTTTAAGAATGTGTGAAGAAATAGCTAATCCGATAAAAGGATATGGGAAAGAAAGGAACATAAAACACTAACATTTCCCCATGATCTGTTCAAAAATAAAACCTGTTTATGCAGTTATTTAAAGGTGGAGCTTCACAATGGAATTTGCGAACATTTGATCCCTACTGCCTTCGCATGCTCGCCTGGTAATACACTTTTTAAAATCGCCATTTTGCTTTGCTTCAATTTTCGAAGGTTCGGTTGTCTACCACTAGATGTCGTTAGTTACACCATTTTGAGAAATTTCAGTTCTATTTTAATATTTAATTTTCTTAAATTTTAAATCTTGATTTGATATTCTTCTCTCTACCAATAAATGAAATCTAACTACCATTCGAGCATGCGAAGGTAGAAAGTTCTTACAAATATGTGTTTGCGTTAATATTTTAATTTCGCAAGCCTGCACATTAAAAACTCAGCAAATCCAGGTCTTAATTCTCACACTGAACAAAGTAAGGCTCCTTCTTAAGTAACTTAATGTGAAAAATACATCTTAGGGTATCTACTTTTGTTGGTTCTAATATCCTTAAACTCGAGAGTCTCCATTTAGAGATCTGTCCGTGTCCATTTACCCAATTTCTCCATCGTTTGTTCTTCAACTACTATCGAAAATTAAAAATTTACAAAACACAAACAATCTTCTTTGCTTTATAAAATTTATTTTTTCTTATTTAAAAATGTTTTATAAAATAAAAATGTATAATTATTTATTGTTTCGACTATAGCGCTCCGGTGCTTATCTGTTTATATACTGCAGCTGTCTAGTTCACAAAAAATGTCAAAAAAATACAACGCCATTTGCAAAAATTGAAACATCTTCCGATGGGATGATTAATTTTGCGCCACCTTTTTATTTATTTATTTATTTATTTACATAACTAAATTGCTAGTTTTACAAAAAATTTCTTACAAAGGTGTACATTAAGATTCTTAAACAATTTCATGGAAAAATGTTGTTTTAAATTGACATGAATTAATTATTGTTTTATCAAACAAATTGTTATATTTAAGATTGTAAATATTAAATAGTTTAAACATTTTATTTAATGGAGAAAATTTTTCATAATTGGTACGATAGTTTGAAATAAGTATACTCTCCGGTATGTTCCTTAAAGTTCTTTGAGGAATATTAAAATTAATACGAGACAGAAGGTGCAAACAGTCTTTGTTACCGTTGATTAATTTTACAATGAAAACGAAACATAAATAGGAACGTCTATTCTCGAGACTAGGTAAATCAATAAGTCTAAGTCTATTATTATAAGGTGGAAGATCATAAGGATTATCCCAGCCAAGTCCCCTGAGGGCAAACCTAATGAATCTTTTTTGCACCTGTTCTAGTCTATTTTTATGACATTCATAATGAGGTGACCAAACCTGACAAGCGTATTCTAGAATGGGTCGAACAAAAGATATAAAAAGCTGCTTTGTCACGAAAGGGTCTGAAAATTGTTTTGATTCTCTTTTTATCCATCCAAGAATGGAATTAGCTTTGTTTGAAATGGAGTTTATATGTTGAATGAATTCGAGTTTGCGATCAAATGTGACCTACCTTGTAGGTAAGTATGTATGTGTTAAGGTTTAAAATGAAAAATTGCAATTTTTTTTTTGAAAATTTAAATACACAATATCTACTATTTTAATATAATAAAATTGATAAAAATTAAAGGTACTATTTTAAAAAAATATTATCGAGTGTAACTTAATGAAACAGTTTTAATGAGACAGTTTTTCTAAAATTTCGAACAAAAATTTAATGGCAGGTAACGTTATTTTTAGTCTTGAAAACAGCAAAAATTAAAAATGCTTTTCACAAAATTTAAATAAAATGGGCTGACAGAATTGTCGGGCTCACTTTTGCGTCTTCCCAATCATCTTAATGTCAAGTCTGATCAAAATTTCGAGTTCGATTTTTTTTTTCGATTGCATAACTTGCCATATGTACATACCTACGTACATACAGGTGTATATACGTTAATATAACCTAAATAACGCAATTAAAAAATGGTCCTTTTAAAGGTTCCATGTAAAGTTGTACCACATCAGCAGTTTTTCAAATACCTATAAGATAGTGTTAAAAATTTGATACTTGTTGTTTTGAAAATATGTATGTATTAAAATTTTTTGGGAACATTTAAGTATGCAATACAATAAAACATTCTAAACTTTTCTGCATACGAAATTCGATCAATTCAATTTCAACGTTTTTGAGAAACTCAACATTTACAAGATTGGTCCAATGTGAGGTTCCATTAATTATCAGTTGTTTACGAAAATATAATCTATGCTTATACGAATGAGTGCTATGTAAGTAAAAACACAAAATTCCGGGTAATGAAATCCCACCAAACAAAATCCCGCAAATAGTTAGGTTTTTCAACGAGCTGATCGGCCCCTATCAATGTGGTTTTAGGCCCGGCAAATCTACCCTGGATCAGATGTTCACACTTCGACAGATTTTGGAAAAAACCCAGGAGTTCCAAATCGATACACACCATACCTTTTTATCGATTTCAAAGTCGCGTATGATAGCGTGGACAGAGAACAACTATATAGAGCCATGTCTCATCTCGGAAAACCTGCCAAGCTCGTCCGCTTGTGCAGGATGACGATGGAGAAATCTCGCTGCTCCGTCAAGGTCGGTAAGAACACCACCGAACACCCTTTTGATGTCGAGAAAGGTCTGAGGCAAGGCGACGCGCTACTCGTATCATGCAACCTATTTAACATCGCTCTTTAAGCAATTGTACGAAACTCAAACGTGAACAAAAGAGGTACAATTTTTCAAAAGTCAGTTCAACTGCTTGCTTATGCGGATGATATTGATATCATTGGGAGGACGAAGCGAGCTGTTACCGGTGCGTTTGCAGGTATTGAATTAGAGGCGGCGAAGATGGGTTTGGCTGTTAATGAGGACGAGACGAAGTGTATGCTATCATCGAGAAAGGAATCTCAACATTGTCGACTCGGGCAAAACATCACGATGGATACGTATAACTTCGAATAACATCAGTGCAGAGATCAAGCGAAGAATTACTCTTGCCAACCGTTGTTTCTTCGGGCTAAGAAAGCATTTGAGTAATAAAGCCCTATCTCAAAGAACCAAGGAGACCTTGTATAAGACCCTCATCATCCCGGTCCTGCTGCATGGACACTGTCTAAAACGGATGAAAATCAGCTTGGGTGTTTAGAAAGAAAAGTTCTTCGTTTGATCTTCGGTCCAGTCTGTATCGATGGAGTATGGAGGAGAAGGTTCAACAACGAGATGTACGGGCTTTACAGCGACGTTGACCTAGTCAAGAAGCTGAAAATACAACGGCTGAGATGGCTGGGACACGTGGAGCGTATGGACACCGACGCGACGCACCAGCCCGTCGAATCTTCGAATCCACCCCTGATGGTCTGCGCAGCAGAGGAAGACCCCACCTCAGGTGGCGCGCACAAGTGGAGAGCAACCTCAACCAACTTAGAATGCGTAACTGGAGGCAGCTAGGTAAGGACCGAGCTAGCTGGATGGGCTTGTTGGTTGAGGCCGTAGTCCACCCTGGACTGTGAGCGCCATCTAAAGTAAGCATTTTCTGAATAACAATACTACTTGTTAACAACTGAGATCGATGCCAAAGTAAATAATATGTATATAACGAGTAGAGCTCAAGATATTTTAAGTATTAAACATTTTTTTTTATTTCATTAAGCTAGTTTGAAATCATTCTTATAGTGTATACATTTTTTTTAATTTCTTAATCTTAATTTTAGTTTTAAGCATTTTAGTTCGGTCCTATATGTACATACATAATGTGTAAATATGTATAATTTCAAATTTTATAAACCTTTAGGTTTAAGAAGTATTTTAAGGCATTATTTGGGAAATTTGTTTAAATACCATACAATCGCTATAAATTGATGACCAAACTCATTTTATTAATCAACAGGTTCAAAAGATCCCTTTTCGGACCCTTTGTACCTCTCAAGCGATTTTGTTCTTTTGCTTGGGGTATGTTCAGTCACCAGACCTGTCCCTTTTCAATAGTTTTCTTGGGCAAAACTTTCTTAGCGGCACGCCTAGCAGATCCAACGGATTTAAATTTTTATCAAGCTTAAGAAGTTTCTTTAGCAATTAAGGTTATCGCAAGAGAAATAATTGGAGACATAATGCGAGTAAGTAAGGTAAGGTTAAAGTTAAAATGTGTGATGATATGGCTTGCTGAACCATCTTATTCAGACCTTAATGGATTCATTGGTCTTACCAGTATCCCCAGGCACACTAGGTTACAGAGTTAAACATAGATTCATATCCATTTTCAATATTTTTTTCATCTCAAAAACACAGTCAGCAAAACAGCTTCAGTAAATTTGTTTTCAAAGATGTTAAACTTTTTTTCCTAAAAGCTTTTGAAAATCCCACACTCAAGAAAATTTAAAATTCATACCCGGGAATTTGTATTCAGGATTTTCGTATTCCCCCCATTTTTAGTTCACTGCTTCCAAATACAATCCAAGACTCTAAGCATATGTACATATATATCATTTCAATGGGGTGAGTCACTGTTAAAAAGTGGGTATTGTTATCAACTTAACTGAAAGTAAACATGTATCTCTATTTTTATTATTTTTGAGTGCAAAATATTAATGTTTTATTAGTTTTAGATACAAAAGAAAACAACCCAAGTTTAAGATAAACTCCTTCAAATGGTTTTTTTTTTTTAAAGTTCTGTTATGAAAAAGTGCTCGTCTTGCTAAGAGCCATCCATAATGTTATTCAAACCAAATAACTAACTTTCAGAAATGTATACTATCAATAAGACTTCTCAAGTCTCAACAGCCACAAGCCACAACACAAAACAAACAGCAAAAATCAATACCTCCCTAGCAACTTTAGTTCTGCACGAAATATCTCCCTCAACTTACTTAAGCAGTTTGAACTAAATCCTCTTCATCTGTGTATACTGTTAAGTAAAATATTATAGCGAATTAATTTAGGTAGGTAGTTAGGTTAACTTATTTATTTGCATTTTAGATTTTACATAAGAATTAATAACCTCCCCTGAAAAAGTTGACTTCTTGACTATGACTGGAAAAATTCAACCAGTCAGCAAAGTTGATGCAGACAATAACAAAACTACCCTCGTCAGCAAAATGAGAAACTACACAAAGAACTTTTCCATCTTTTCTTTCTGGGCTATGAGAAAAGTATCCCGTCAGTTGGTCGCGTCGTCGTAAGTTTCTAGATACGTAAATTTCCATTCAGAATGAGAAAAAAAAACACGACTCAGTTGGCAAAGTTCCATTTACCCATTAGTTTGCTTGGCAACCAAGTTGAATGACCCAAAACCCACCCCATTACTATAATCCAAGTCAGATTGCCAAACTGAGGATTTATAAAATTTTAATACCACTTAACCTTTCATTGTTGTTTCTGCCCAGTCCCTCTGCTTGCATCCTCGCAACGCCATCTTTTGACACATGTGACGACGTTACACAACTCCTTCTCTTCATCTCTACCTCCCGACTCCATGCCGTAACTTCCCAGTTTAATCCAACTAATACAAGCTGACACTTAAAACTAGCAGCTTTTGTAAATATTTCATTTTATCGATTTACCGACAGAAAGTAGCAAATGGATGCAGATGAGAACTGAAAAGTTAGGATAACTGTTTCTCATTTACGAATATATGTATGTATGAACAGATTAATACACTCAGAAAAATTCTCCCTTAACCAATTTCATGATTTATACTTAAAAACCAAGAGATTTCACTTAAAAAAGGGAATATCTTGAAAATTGCTCTGACAATTTTGGTGTAACCTTGAAGGAACAGTAGACTTTTTGATAAGAAAATTATCAACAAAAAAATTCAATAATAGATATATGAAAGCTGATTTAACTAAATGGGGCCTATCGTGAATAAAATTTCCCTGGGAATTGTTCCCAACTTTCAAAATTGTCATCTCGAATAATGTCGAAAGTTTCCCTTGGAATTTATTGATATTGGGAATTAAGTGACTTTGACTCTCATTTAAAAAGGCCAGTCGCCAGCTTACAAAAAACAGTGCAGAAGTATTGACCTTTCCAATTTTCGAAGATGGAGAAAATTCCGAGGGAAATTTTGTTCACGATAGCCCCCAATATGTTGAAATTTTTGTACCTTTTATTTAAAAAAAATTGGATACAAAATGTTTAAAGCATTTTTAAGAAAAAACTTGGTACACTAATTTTAATTGCAAGTTATTGTACAAATAAAAATAAAAATTCAAAAAAAAAATATTGGGCTGGTTTTGAAACACTAAATTAAAAATTAAATCATTGTTTTTTTTATTTGAAAAAATATTTTTTGCAAAGATTGTATAAGCAATGATTTTAAGTTTTGAGAGAATTTCTTAATAAATTAAATTTAATTTTAATAGGGTTTGCCTAAAATTGGAGCCGTTCTCGAGAAAACTTAGATTTTCCAAACCGTTTTTTAACAATTGTATGGTATTGTACCGCTATCTATAGTTTATGGTAGATAGAAGAATATTTTTGTCTTAAAATCTTTAAGACAGTGTAAAAATGGCTAAGTGCCAAGCGCCAAGTGGTTTTAAAAATATTGAGTTTTCAACAAAACAAAAAAGAAAATTTAAAAAATTGTTAAAATATAATTAAAATATTTGTTGGGAATTATTTTGGTAGGCATAGGTTAGGTTAGGTTAAAGTGGCCGTCATTAAAGCATCTGACACACTTAGACCAGTAGAGGTCCATTCAGATACCACGATCTAATAGGGAACAAAAAGGTTCTCTATTAGTTAAAACCATTTGGAGCTTCTGATGAAGCGAAGGAGACTTTTGATGTCTATGTTTATGAGAGGTTCATTTAAGAAATATTTTCCTAGATGAAGTTTGCGTCTGTAAGAGAGAGCAGGGCATGTACAGAGAAGGTGTGGGATTGTTTCCTCTTCCTCCTCGTCCAAGCAACTCCTGCAAAAATCGTTTGATAGTACACCGAGTCGTGCGGCGTATCTACCAATAAGACAGTGTCCAGTTATGACACCTATTACGGAGCTGATCTGAGGTCTACCGAGGGACAATAAACACTTTGACCGCTTCACGTCCAGGTTGGGCCAGATTTGTTGGTCGCCAAGCAAGTGGTAGTGTTAAGCCATCTTGTGTTTGATTGTTCCAGAACGATTCGTTTCAGCGTAAGTTTACTTGTAGCTATAGGCATACCTATATGTACCCTGTCCGGCAAGATAGGTATTTCCGTTCCAATTCTGGCGAGTTCGTCGGCCCTGCAATTCCCCGGAATGTCCCTGTGACCCGGCACCCAGAATAGGTGAATATTAAACTGTTTGGCCATCTCCATCAGAGTTGAACGACAGTCTTGGGCTATAATGGAGTTTGAAGAGACTGATGCGAGGGATTTCAAAGCAGCCTGACTATCTGAGAAGATACGGATAACCGTGCTAGATACCACGTTTTCTTTAAGCCAAGACAATACTTCCAGAATACGCCAGAATTTCCGCCTGGAATACGCTACAATGGTTTGGTAGGCGGAAGGAGAGACTAAGTCCATCTGAGTATACCCCACAACCCACTCCGGTTTTAGTTTTCGATCCATCTGTATAAAAATGTACAGATAGGTATGCAATTTTACTATTATATTTGAGGAACGGATGAACAGAGCCAATTTGTCTAATGAATTTTCGATATTAGGAAACGAAAAAAACTAACGACATTATTATGTATCTTTATTTTTCTATCAAAAGTATTATTTTTTTTTAAATAGCTTCGAAGTGGTTTTAATCGAAAATTCTTCAAATCTTTTAATATTTTAACTTTTAAGTCCAGTAAAACAAAAAACACGCAAAATTGTTGACAAGTTTGCTTCTGTTCAAGAGGTCCTCGACTTTAAGGTGATTCTGCATAAATATTTAAACAAGATTGAGAAAATAGAATACGAGTATATAAAACTTTTTTCAATTTTTTTATGAATATCTTTGGAACAGTTTTTGACCCTAAAAAAATTAAAAAAAAAACGAACATGTCTGGAAAATATTCAAAAAAAAAAAAAAAAATAGATCCGAACAGATACAAAGGGCCTTACCAACAATCAAACTAAGAGAGGACTTTAATATCGGACTAAGAGGCACACAATTGCAGGTTGCCTCCATTAGTTCCGAGACACACAAACAAAAATATTTGAGAGTTGTATTGTAAATCACTAGACCCTAGTTATCCACGAACTTTCGCGCCACCAAAATCATTTATTTATTTAAATTAAAACTACGACATAATTTCCCCTTTTTTGGAATTCCGGATAATGATTTCCTAACTTCGACAGGGGTGGCTGCGGCCACATTTTTGATGCTATGTCTGTCAAATGCGGTGTCGTTTATTAAGCGGCAAATACACACGACACTTGTGTGCACACCGGCGTGCCTACACCGGTGTAGCATTCCACCACACACGGCACACCGAATCGTGCACACTTTAGTTGTGCAAGAGATCTCATACTGGAGAGATCTAACCATGAGTGATATGGACGTCGTCTATTGGACGATGAGGTTGGCGCGTTAATTGAAATCGCTTCTTGCATGGAAGAAAATTATTGTTTGTTCTTCAAAAATTCAAAAAATATTTTTTTTAAAGTTTGGAATGCAATGTGCAATGAATGCATCTCTATAAAAAATTTCATTGAAATCAATTATGTCGATAATGAGTAATTCAAAATTCGAAAAAATGGTTCTGTGTGGTCGGTGGTACCGTTTTTGAGAAAATCAAAAACAAAAAAAAAAAAATGTTTCCATGGCGGGTACTCTCAATAACCATTTTTCGGAAAATGTTTTTAAAACTGTTGAACATTTTTTGAGAAGAACAAATATTTATAAAATTCGTATGAAAGGTACCGTTATTTTTGGTCTTAAAAAAAATAAAAAAACCTGTGGGTGGAAAAATTAAAAATAATATCTACCAAGTTTAAAGTAAATCGGCCCAGACGTTTAAGCTATAGTCAAACTGACATATAAACAGAATTGCGAGACCCACTTTCTTAGTCTTCGCTATCATCGTTATGACAAAATTATTATTATTATTATTATAGATTATATTATAGTACCTATAAGCAAGGTTGCGAATTTTTGAATTAAAAAACAACATAAGTAATAAGTCCGTAGATGATTTGTGAATTAAAAAAAATTAATTCATAAGTTAGATAGTGACTTATGTATGATTTAAAAAAAATTTAATTCATAAACTACTAAGTGACTTATGAATTAAAAAAAAACATTAATTCACAACCTACTAAGTGACTTATGAATGAAAAAAAATTTAATTCTTAAGCTATGTAGTTGGTAGATTGGAAATGTTTAAGCTTGTTTTGCCTACATAATTATTTAATTATTAACGAAAGTAGATTTCAAGCTTTTGTGTGTCATAAAATTATTATGCTAGCTCATACATTTTCCAATTAATAATTTTTTAATCAGATATCATCCATTAGCTTATGAATTATTTTTTTTTTTTAATTCATAAGTCACTAGGAAGCTTTTAAATAAATTAATTTTTTTTTTAAATTCTTAAGTCACTTGCTCATGACTTATTTGTTTTTAATTTCTAAGTCAGTAACTAGATGCTGAATTACATTGTTTTTAATTCATAAGTCACCCACCACTGGCATAAGCTTTCGCAACCCTGCCTATAAATCGCAAGTAAATTTTTCGACGTGCTTTACCGCACAACGATTCGGCTGCAACTGAATATAGTGAATAGTGAATACTGAATAGCAAATGTGCGCGCACATCGCAATACACATCACACCGATCGAGACACCGACACCAAAAATCAAAAACTTTTGATTTTACCCACACGGTGTCGGACACCGAAAATCGGTGTGCGCACCAGCCCACAGACGGGACACATTTCCGTACACCGACACCGGTGTGCACACAAGTGTCGTGTGTATTTGCCGCTTTAGACGATGAGGTTGGCGCGTTAATAATGTCGATAATGAGTAATTCAAAATTTGAAAAAATGGTTCTATGGTAGGTACAAGCTGTTATATCTTAATTTAATTAAAGATCATAAAAATTTATTGAAAGAAAAAAATTTATCAAAATTCTAGGCGCCGTTTTCGAGAAAAATACGATTTTTCAAAACATTTTTTAACATTTCTATGTTGGGTACCTTTTTTAGGTAAAATACATTTTTTTCTTATATCTTGTAGGTAGATTATATTACCATTTTTGATAAAATCAAAAACAAAAAAAATTGTTCCATGGCGGGTACTCTCAATAACCATTTTTCGGAAAATGTTTTTAAATCTGTCGAACATTTTTTGAGAAGAACAAATATTTATAAAATTTCTAAAAAAAAAGTACCGTTATTTTTGGTCTTAAGAAAAAAGAAAAAAACCTGTGGGGGGAAAAATTAAAAATGATATCTACCATAGTTTAAAGTAAATCGGCCCAGCCGTTTAAGCTATAGTCGAACAAACATATAGACAGAATTGCGAGACCCACTTTTTTAGTCTTCGCTATCATCGTAATGTCAAAATTTCGAGTTCGATGTTTTTTCCGAATGCATAACTTATCTTATAGAACCTATAAGTCGCAAGTAAATTTTTCGACGTGCTTAACTGCACAACGATTCGGCTCCAACTGAATAGTGAATACTGAATACTGAATAGCAAATGTGCGCGCACATCCCCATACACATCACACCGATCGAGACACCGACACCAAAAATCAAAAACTTTTGATTTTACCCACACGGTGTCGGACACCGAAAATCGGTGTGCGCACCAGCCCACACACGGGACACATTTCCGTACACCGACACCGGTGTCCACACAAGTGTCGTGTGTATTTGCCGCTTAAGTCTATTTTTCCAAATCAAGATTTGAAGCTCTCTGCAATATGGGAAATGGTTCAATGAAACCATAGGGTCTTATTGTGATTGTCGGTTAACGTTCGAATCACTAAAAGTCACAAAACGTTGCAAGCGTTGAACTTGACCTGAATAACTTTATGTTGTTGTAAACACTTATGAAAACACAGCTTTTGGTATCTGATACAAGGACAAATGCAGATATCTTAAATTCTTAATGATCGATTTTCGACAAAAGTCGACACTCGCCATAGATAATGTCCGCTTACTTGGCTCTTGAAGTTGGCCCCAATTCGGTCAAAAACTCATATTCAGCGACAAAGTTATTTCTGGATGAATGGGTTCATCCCAAATCGAATTAGGGACTATCACAATTCACACCAGATCCACCAATTGGCACTGCATCCACAGAAAGTCACTTTTTGGAGTAGATTTTGGCCTGGCGGCATCATCGATCCATATTTCGTTGAAGAATTACGTTGGTCAGGCCATCACCGTCAAAGGCGAGTTTATATCGGTATAGATGATAACCGATTTAATTTGGTTTGAAGTGGATGATGTGGACACTGAAGACATGTGGTTTCAACATTCCGCGGCGCGTTGTTACGACCCACACAGCCAGTGTCACATAGGATATTTTGCACGAACGATTTCCGAATATGCTCACGCAAAAGCAATGTGAAGTTTGCACCGAAATCATGCGGTTTGGCATCACTGATCGCCAACATTATCAATACCATTGAACAAATTCAGCCCAATCTATGCGCCAGAATTATTGAAAATTAGACTTTCGGGTGCGCACCACTCAGCGAAGCCGCCGCGCCGCACAGTGGTTTGGTTTGTATGGGAGAAGGGAAAAAAGTCTGTTAAACATATTTGGTCAAATTTTTTTTAGGAAAAAATAACTAGAAAAAAAGTTACTGATATTTTTCTAAAATTGGAGGGTTTTTATGTTTGTATAGAAGAGTGGACATAATTTGTAAAACCTAAACTTTTAAACGGATTTAATTGAATGTTAAGATTAGTCTTATACATATTTGGTCGGTCAAATTTTAGTTCAGAAAAAATCATTAGTATAAAAGTTATTGACACTTTTAAAAAATTTGAGGTGAAAGTTGAAAAATTTTGCAGGCAGAAATAAATTGTTTCGCAAAAATCGAATTTCTCAGACCTGGGTCAATGTATTAATTTTATGTAAAGGTAAATATTTTTTTTCTAAAAATAGTGGGCTTAACCAGTTTGTTCTTACAATTAGTACCGAAGAAATCAAACTTTGAACATAACTCCTACATCTGCAAATATCTGCAGCTGATTTTTTCTGTGCTTTAATTTGAAAGAAGTATGGAGAACACGCTGATAAACTTCGTTGCTAGGAGTCTTTCGGAGCTTTTTTTTTAAATCAAAAAGTTAAAAAAACATTTTTTCTTGGTGCCAAGGTTTTAGGCTACTTATAGAAGGCTTCTTTTATAAATTAGCAATTTTTTTTTTTATTTTTTAGATAGTCAAAAAATAGACCAATAAAATGATATAAAGAAGTGTTAAGAAGTTACGGAATTTATTTAAAGGAACTTCGGAAAAAGACATCTAAAACATCTAAAAGTTTGTTGAGAATGTGGTTCGCGACTTGAATAAAATTATTTTTCAAATTTAAGGGGCTCTAAATTAGAACATACATACAATATACATACATATATGTATGTCAAAAAATACTTCGAAATCATACGCTCGTGTTATCTAAGAGTATCTAGACATAAAGCTTAAAAGGCTAGGTATGACTTTTTCCAAAGACTCTAGACCGCACAGTGGCCGTGGACATTTAAATAATTTTAAACTTTTGGGAACTTAGATTAGACTCTAATTCTTGGACCACTAAGATTGAAATTTCTTCGAAACGTCGGCAAGAAGAAATTTATAACTATTTCTCATAAAATTAACCCCGTAAGTTCCGAAGTCTTTAAAAGTCTAAAATGATTATTGTACGCGAAAAAAGTTTAAAATTTCATTTCAATGATGTTTTATTCATTTTAAATAAATAAATACTTTTCGCTCAGTTTGTTTTACTCAAATTCAAATACAGGAAACATGTAATGGAAAACCCCATATAAGGCATATTTTTGTCTAATCTGAAATGAAGTTTTATATTTTTTGAAAGGGACACTTTTTCGCTATTAATACTGATGACTTTGGAGTTTAGTTTCACGGAAAAAATTTTGGGCAACCTTGTTAATCATATAGACTTCATTAAGAACAACTAAGTATCCAATATGTGTATGCCCAAATAAAACTAAGATTTAACAGTTCGTCAGTTATAAATTATTATCAAAACCAAAAGAGAAGAGTGAAATTTGACTAAAAGTGCGTTTTTCATCACTTAGTATGAACTTAGTCCTGGGTTAAGTAGTAGACTCCTATTTCAATATAATTTCTTTCGCAGTGTATGAAGTGAATTGAAATTGTGATTTTAAATTTGTATGGCACACCAATAGTTCACAACTTGCTGTTTCTAATGGAGGTTTTCGTTTCGCCTGGAGAGGGGAAACAAAAAAAAAAAAAATCCCCCCCATTCTACATTCAGAAGAGAAAACAATAGTGATGCATGAAAACTAAAGTAGAAATTGACAACGAATGGAAATTGTAACCGTATCCACATCCGTCTGCAAAAACAAGGATAAATCGATATTCAATGGGCTTTTTGCTGTGCCATTGATGTTGTGGTGATTAAATGGCAGCAAATCTACTTACAATGTTTTCATTTTCAACGATGTGATTCTTTTTTTATATGCTGGGATGCGATTCTTTGGTTTTGTGATTAGATTAGATAAGTAGGGATGTGAAAAGGACAAATCGCAAATGGTCTTCGCTTCGATGATTGGAGAGGTGTTGTGTTTTGTAGGGATTTCAGTTTAGAGAAGAGTGTTTTGCCAATGAAGGGTCTCTGGCAGATTTATATAAATTGATATAACTGTATTATTGAAAAAACGGTTCTTAAGATAATTAATTAAAGTAAATGTGGGTATGTTTTTTAAAGAGATTGGTTTTTTGATTATATTATCCAAAAGCTCTTAAAGTAAATTACTTACGAACAAAATTGATTTAGGTATTTAATATTTAAGAGATTAAAAAATGAGATGGTTTATAATTCCAATTTTTTATATTTAAGGAAATACATTAATATTTGTTGCCGAGTTTTAACGTAAGCAAGGCGTATCAAAATTCATGAAAACAAATACAAAATTTTGATATTATGTTTTAGATCATAATGTTTCATTACAAAATATGTACTATATGTAATGATAAAAGTGTCCTTTTTTAACTTCCCATAGGGAGTTATTGTAATCGGTCCGATTTGTCAAATTGGAATTTTTGACATTTCGCGACGTTTCAAGGTCCCTAGATAATAATAAATGCTATTGATAAAATAATGCTATTGATTTCAAATAAAATTTAATGTACTCATTATAAGGTCATACAGATTTGGTATGAATTTAGAAAAAAATGAACATACCGTTATTTAAAAAAAAAATAAACTGAAAAAAAAAATTTCATAAATCAGATATTCTAAGAACGGAAGACAATTTGAAACTCAAAATAATTTTATTTTACGAAAAATAATGTGTTTGACAACTGGTGAAAATTTAAAAAAAAAAATTTTAAAAAAAAATCAGTTTACGTTTTTTTTTACAAAAAATAAAAAACTATATAAAATTCTATTGCAAATTGGTAAAAATTGTTTTTCGACTCAGATTTCTCGAGAACTAGTAGTGATATTGACTTCTAATTTAGTTTATTTTATACATAGTATAATTTTGTACAATTTATTGGTAAAATGTTGACAATTATTGAATTAATAGTTTTTTTTTAAGAAAATGGGAAGTTATCAGTGTGGGTCGCACCCAGCCTATTTTTATTTCACGGATTCGACGAGCGAAACTGATAATTGTAGCAGAATATTTTAAGAAGTCTCCATTCTTTTTTCATAAGAAAATAATTTTACAGGCAAATAAATGTGTGAAGAAAAGCGACTTTTTTATATTATGTGTTTGTTTTTTACTTCACGATGCCTTCTTCAAATTTTTTGTGTGAGATTTAGTTTTTACTTTTGCAATTGGTGAATATCTTTCCGCAATGTTTTGTTTAAATATTGCTTCTCTGATGAGATGGCTTATCACAAATATCATCTTCGATTTGCACAATTGACTATCGTTTTTGAAAACAAACAAATATTTTATTTTTGAAATTTTCATTTTAACCTACAACAAACACACTTTTTTAAAATTAAAAAATAAAATTTTGTGAATGTGTCCACAAATTTAACTTTTTGTTTTTAAAAATATTTATATACATATTAGATTCAACAAATTCAGTTGACATTTTTTAAATATCCTTTAAAAATGTTTGTTAGGGAAATTAAATTAAGTACCAACCTATGTGCATACTTTAAATTCCGTTTCAAACTTTATAAAGTTAGTTTAAAAAATTGCGGGCGAATAAATATTTATTAAAATAAAATAGGAATTTTTCCTAAACACGTTTACAAAATTTAAGAATGCAATTTAAAAATTATACGTTAATTTGTTAAAATTATTAATGAACAAATTATAATTTTCGAATTAAATTTTTGAAAATTTTATGTAACATTGAATTTGTAAAAAAAAAATGGAAAATTACTTTTCAAATTAATATTTGAATTTGATTTCTAAAAAATTAAAATTTAGTTATTCAAAGTTTTTTATTACCCAAAGCGAAACAAATAAAATGCACGACTGGGTCGCACGAACTTGCTCCTATGTATGTAAAAGACTAAGAATTTCAAAAATGAACGTTATTAGAGAAACTGTTCATAAGCATAAAATTCATTTTTAAATGATTAAAAAAACTTCTTTAGTAGTTAAAGGTAAGAATAGGATGCCATGTGATTCAAGCAAATATAGATTTATGCAAGAACAAAAATATAAGTCTTTGTAGTGGTTTCTTCAAAAATAAGTTTTTATATAAGAAAATTTTAAAACATTTTTAAGAAAAAATTTTGGTACGCCAATTTGAAGTTTTATTATTGTATGAATAAAAATTAAATTTACAAAAAAAAGTGTTGAGCCGTTTTCGAGATATTGAATTTTCAAAAAACAAAAAATTGATTTTTTTTTTTCAAAATTCAAAAAAATATTTTTCTTAAAGTTTTGAAATGCAATGTTTCTTAAACTTTTTAGAAGCTTCTCTCTACGAAATTTCATTAAAATCCGTTGTGCTGATAATGAGAAATTCAAAATTTTAAAAACGTTTTATAGTTGGTACAGTCAGTAATATCTTGTTTTCAAATATTTTTTTATTAAATTACAGATATTAAAAAATAATAGAAAGAAAAAAAATTTAAGCAAAATTCTCAGAACCGTTTTCGAGAAAAATACGATTTTCGAAAACCATTTTTTAACATTTTTATGGAAGGTACCGTTATTTTTAGGTAAAATGAATTTATTTTTCTCATATCTTTTAGATTATTTTTTCAAACTTTAATTTATCAAGTTTTGAAAAAATCGAATATTGTGTTTAAAAAAAAAATTTCGAAAGTTTTTTTAAAAATCCAAAAAAATTTGTGTTGGAAAATTTTAATACACAATAATATTTAAACTGTTGGGAAGCTTTAGCATAAAAAAATGATCAAAATCGGTGGAACCGTTTTTGAGAAAATCAAAAACAAAAAAAATGGTCCGAAGGGGGGTACCAAAACTACTCATTTTTTGGAAAATTTTTTTGCAACCATTATCTAGGTTTAACTAAATTAAATTTTTTGAATTTTTTTTTTTTAAATCGTTGGGACAGTTTTTGAGAAAAAAAAAATATTTATAAAATTTCGAAAAAAAATGGTATGGCAGGTGCCGTTATTTTTGGTTTTAAAAAATCAAATCAAAAAACATCCGGGGGTAAAAAATTAGAACCCATATCTACCAAGTTTGAAGAAAATCGGCCGAACCGTTTAGCTGTACCCGAACAGACAGACAGACAGGCAGCCAGAAGTGCCAGACCCACTTTTTTCGTCTTCGCTATCATCGTAATGTCAACTTTGATCAAAATCTCGAGTTCTATTTTTTTTACGAATGCATAACTTGCCTTATAGTACCTATAAGTCGCAAGTAAAAATTAAAGATGGCAACTGAAGAAAAAACAGGAGAAATTTCTTATTAAAAACAGCTAATAGGCTTTCAATTGGCGTGGGTAGCTTGTGGCGGCCATGTTTTTTTGTTGTTTATTATTCAGTTACAGATGCCAAATCACCAAGGCAAGTTACAGGATTGAAAAACAGATTCCAATGATAAAATCCTATTATCAAAACAAGTGTTCGTTTCGCACGTTGCGCCAATTTTATGGTAGATATAGTGATCCTTCACAGTCGACTCTTCAATGGTATGTAGCCAAATTTGAAATCACCGGTTGGGTTATCAATTAGCCAACAATTGTACGTCAATGGAACACAAGATCGAACGAGAACGAGCAGTCCGTTAAAGTGCACAGCTGAATCCGAGGCCGTCGATTCCTTGCCGTGCACATGAGCTCGGACTTTGGCAGACTTCAACTTGGTTTTGGGATTTGGAACTACAAACGCTCAAAGCTCATGACCAAAGACAACGCAGTTTGTACGCTGACTGGACCTTGGAACGTTTGGATGAGGACTCCAATTTTTGAATGTTAGCAAGAAAAATTACCTGAATGGGACGACACCAACCCCCACGAGTGAAAAGTGAAAAGTATCCTCAAAAAGATACCGTTTGGTGTTGATTATGAACCCGGGGCGTCATGGGTCCGTACTTTTTTGAAAACGGTCGCCGTCAATGGAAAGCAGCTGATAACCAATTTTTTATCGCCACATTGAACCATATATGTAGATACAGACATAGATGCCAAGTGGTTCCAGCAGGACGTCGCTATGAGCCTTTTAGCGAACACCACGACTGACATTCTGCATGAATGATTTGAGCTTAAGGTTATTTCTCGCTAGATTTTTCCATGTGGGGTTTAAGGAACATATCTAATTTAAAAGGGATTTTAAATCCGTTGAACCAGCAAATTAAAAAAAAAAAAACCTTTTTTAAATTGTAACAGTTTCTGTGTGATATAAGGATATCAAGAGTATTGCATACGTTTAGGTGCACTGAAATGTTTCTTAAGTTAATTCTTTTTTTTAGTTTCAATTCCACGGGATTTGGTATAGTTTTTTTTGGACTTTAAGACTGTTTTAGTTTTTTTATTATTTTCCGCGAAGCAGGTCTAGTTCGAACCTAACTTCTTTTCAGTATCAAATTCTTCAAAACAGTTATGGACTTATGGCTCATTATTTTTCTAATATTAGTGATCTATAAACTCATTGTATTGTAGATTGTTGGTCCACTTGTATAAGTTATAGTTTCACACTTGTGCACTTATAATCTTCCCAAGGGGGTCAATACTCCGTTGTGAACTTTCAGCCAACAAATACTATAGAACAAGTCTAATTATAGGACTACATGAACCTCCACTAGCGAGAATGTATAAGGATACTACTCTAACAAGGTTAAGATATCCTCTGGCTAAACAAAGCAAATATTTTTATAAAAGTAACTTTGATAGATAGGTAAATTGTTAAACACTTTTACACTCAAACTAATAATTAAAAAATAAATAAAAAGAAAGCCTTAAATGAGGACGATTTCGTCAAGAAAAAATTTAGGTAGACCAAAATGGAGACAGATAAGGTGGACATATTCCTTTGGATTTACAATTTTCGGTAACTGCCCAAAAAGTGAGCTTAACAAACTTAAAACTCCACTCAATTCAGCAGTTAGAATGGCCCTTGGTGCATTCCGTACGACACTCATTCCTAATCTTCTCGCTGAAGCTGGTTTCCTCCCTCTGGAAGAACGTAGAGACCTCCTTACCGCAAAGCTAATTCCTAAGAGTTAATTATCTCATATGGATCACCCATACAAAAGGACATTTTACTCACGCTAAAACGAAAGACTTAACCTAAATCTGAACATACCATCTACAAAGTATGTCAAATTGCAAACAAGCTTGATATTCCACTCAAAACCTTCAACACAAAACCAGTCCGTTTCCCCCCTTGGACATTGAAGAGAAACAACGTAGACACTCAACTCTCATCATTTAAAAAAATCAAAACTTGACCCTATCCATTTTAGGCAAATGTTTAACGAAATGCACGATAACCTATCGAAACTCAATTACAATTTTCTATACACGGATGGATCTGAAATAAATAACAGAATTGCTTATGCGATAGTTGACCAAGATTTTAAGACGGTACAAGCTTGCAGCCTTTATGAACACAACAACCGCCGAATCAGCCGCTATCATAGGAGCTATTGAATACGCCGAACAAAGAAGAGGCACATTTTGCATTTTCTCCGATAGTCTCTCAACGTTAAACGTCGTACTCAATCTTAGTTGCAACTTCATCCCAATTGTAAAGATTCGTAACAAGATTTGCCAATACAACTCCAAAATTAAACTTGTCTGGATACCTGGACATGTTAACATCCGAGGGAACGAAGCAGCAGATGCTGCTGCAAAATTAGCCACAAACATTATTAACCCCTTATGCCTTCCAGTTCACATCCCTTCCACTCTTAACAGACCTGAAACAAGGGCAATCATCAGACTGAGACTCGGCCATACCTGCCTCACGCATATCCACCTAATCGACAAAAACTCAACCTGTCTATTTTGCAACAACCCACAGCAGATGACCATCGAGCACCTCTTAAATAACTGTCCCAACTTCCAACGAGCTAAGCACAGGATCAACCGCACAGACATATTGAAAAGTCCTAAAATGGAAAACTTGTTGAAAATACTTTAATTTTTAAGAAAAAAACGATCTCTTAAGTAAAATTTAAAAATACAAAAAAAAAGGTATTAACTAATAAATAAAATTAAAACTATTACCATGTATCAAAAAAAACATGTTAAATTTTGTATGAAGGCTGATGGCTTTACTATTAATGCTTTCCTCTTTAATTATCTTTACGATTTTACATTGTAATTATAATAAATAAATAAATAAATACATAAACATAATTTAAAACAACATTACTGGCCATTGAGCTGATATCTAAGGCTTTATTCAGTTCACAATGATCATCTTGTCTTCACGTTAAGTAAAAGAAATCATTGAAAGTTTGTTAAAATGCCCCAAGCAGTTTCCGAGCAAATTAGAACGATGGAAGAAACTAAGCCATAAGTGCGATCTTGCGGCATTTCTCAGTATTTTTCTACAAAAACAAAACAAACCACAAGATAGAAACAGGCGCCAGCTTTTGACTAGTAATTAAGGAAGACATAGGATCTAAAGAAGAGAATCATTTTATAGAACGTTGTTTTAAGTAAGACTTCTGACATGCCTATGTCTCTATGTGAGCGATCAAAATCTCGTCGCTATTTCATATCAAATTTATAAGTATACCTTCACGAACAAAACTTTATGGTTGTTCAGTTGAAAATTTAACCAAAGCTCATTCTTTATTTCGCCTTGTGGATGATGTAGGATTTTATGCAACCATGCCAATAACTTTTATCTCCCTTGATAATTTTCACATATTCTTTGTTTGCATGTGTTAGAAGGGTGGATATTTTAGGAAAGTTCCATCATTACCATGAGGAAATGAGTTTCAAGTACAAAATATTGCCAACAAATCCTCACGTTTCTTTATATTTTACGAGTATACCCTCAAGAAATGCTGGAAACAAAACAAAAAGAGTATACAGAATAGAATCAGGATTGTACTAAGCCACCATTGTTTTAATAATACGCAGGAGAAAATCACATATAGGGGTGACAAGACTCAGAAACAAATTATTCCAAGAAAAGCACACGCTCCTTATAATATCTAGAAGGTTCTGCCTCTCAAACTGACACACAAAATATTTACCTCTCAGGTGTAGGCATACAAACGAAAATTGCAAGTTACCTGAAAACAAAGAACACCACTCGGTTGGCCATATTTGCTTTTATGATTCTCGAAATCTAAAACTTTCATGAAATACTTTTCTGCAACTCCGCAAAGTCTACAGTTGATGATAAATTGGCTTATTTTATTCTGTGAAAAGTGGAGACTTATAATAAACAGAAATAAATCGAAGATAATGGTTTTCACAAGAAATTATCGGGGTAATTCAGCACAAAACTATTATTGGTTTCTGCAACGTACCCGTATTGATGTCTTGAGAGAGTATATGTACTTGGGTGCTAAGCTGAATTCAACACTGGATTATAACACACACATCGAAAAGAAAACTAAAAATTTTCAGAAACTTATAAACTCTACCTGGAAAAATGTTTTGTTAAATGAACACGTTAGCCTGTCAACAAAGTACATAATGTTCGAAGCAGTCTTTAAATCGATGGGAAAGCAAAGAATTTGAAGAAATCGAAAAACTGCGGAGAAATTTCATCAAAAAATTGATAAACCTCCCAATTAAAAACAACAAATTCACCCCTGTTCTGATTTTCGTTTACGAAAGTAATACTTTCGTTTTCATTTCGATTCGAGTTTGTCTGAAGAATTTTAATTCGTAAATTTAAAAATGTATACAAGTATTTTTAAAAATATATCTTTAAAAACAATTTTTTTCTCTTTTATGAAGGGGAAGACACATGTATAACAGAAAACCTGTCTGAATGTTGGTACCACTGCAAGGCAAATTTGTACGAAATTAAGAACGTCGTTTTCAAATCCATACGAAAATCAATTTCGGTAACGAATTCAATTCGGAACGAAAATCAGAACAGGCGTGATTATGCTTTTATTAGAAACAAGCTTTCCTTAACTTTATACTAGTACCCTAAAAACACAAACCTACTATATTGTAAAAGTTCTCTTCTTCATCCCCGAAACGTGACTCTCAAACAAAATGCTTCAATATGGCATTAGAAATATGGATTTGTGGGTAGAGAAATGGCTAAATTTTGGTGAAGTCTATGAGGACGATACGAACACAATTCTTCATGATCAAAATACATTAAAAGATCGGTTGTATCGTATAATCCAAAAGTTTGAAGATTCTCAAAGAGTGTTGCTTGTTGGGCTTCCCAGCAGTCGGAGAGCAGATTTTTGTATTCAAAACTCAATTTGAATCTAGAAGCTGATAACAATTTTTGCGACTTGCATAGTTAAACACAATTTTTTTTTTGATTTTTAAAACCAGATGGGAGGTCTTTTGGCCTCAATGGAGCACCCCACAATCGATTGATCAGTTTTGAACTCTATATGACCTTAAATCATGGGAAGACCGCTTTCATTTAATTGGAGTGTGCCTAAGCAACGTTTAGGAGCAAATTCTTTAACGGTGCAGGAAACAATAGTTTTCAGACTCGCCAGAAAATTCTAGATCCCCCCCACTATTCCTGCCGACAACTCGCACACAGGAGTGGTGTGAGTGTTGCAAGTAACGACGAGCTTTTTACCTCTAATTTATATTTTTTTAGCAGAATCGAATCTGTTAAATCCAGGGAAGTAGTACAAAATCGCAATTAAAATGTTTACCTTTTTTTAAAGATATATCTCAACAGAATTCACCGTTAGTTTCTAAACTAAATTTCAAATTACGACTTTGCTTCAAAGTAGAAAGTTTGAACAATTTGAAAATCTCAAATCAAATTTATTTTGCAAACCAATAACTTTCCCTTAAAGTATTTACCTATCCCACCTTCGCAAGTGAAGAGATAAAAAAAAATCACAAGCCCTTGAGATAAGTTAAAGTATGAAGATTGTTGGAATATTTGGAAATGTAGGTGGCGTTTCACTGATTCGAGGAATCAGTGTGAGAAATGAGGCAAAAAGAGCATTTTACTCCTTGACAAACTTGATTATCACCCAATTAGAATTTATAACTTTTCCATTATGGTAAGTAATACTTTGGAAGGCTCAAATTGTCTAAAATGTGCCAGAAAATCTGCCAAACCATGATTTTTTTTACGGTAAGATAGGCATTTATAAAAAGCAACACAACTTGTATCCATATATGTACATATGCAGTCGTGCCTTGTAAAGTCGCAAAAAACATTTGAAAACTCGAATAGAAATGATTTCAGAAAATTGTTCAAGAGAAATGTGTGTACTCGTATTTTGAGAAGAAAAAGTTGAATTGTTGTTTAACTTAGAGCAATTACTTTATTTAAGTAATTGTTCGGTTAGATACTTTACTGGTAAGAAAATCACCAGAGTATGAGTTTTTCATTTCGAGTTATTATAGCAAGATATGATAAAAGCGAAAAGCCACATCCTCGCACAGTGTCTGAGAATTCATTAATCTAGCGCCATTTAATTCAAAAATTAATTTGCCAAAATAAAGAAAACGGTTTTTCTGGTTGCTAAAAGCTTCAGTTTAATGTTTTTGAAGAAACCGTTGTTGTAGGGGAGATGCGAAAAAAAAATCATTGGGGTAAGAGCTGGAGTATTTGGTTAATTGTATTGATTAGTTTTTAGAAGGTGGATTCGTGAATTTTGTTTTTGGAGAGTTTCGTGTGATTTTTGTAAACAAAATTTGTTTTATTTTTATAAATCAATATCAGTTGAAAAAAACCGAACTGATCCTTTTTTACAAACAAAAGGAAATTAACGACTTTTAAAATTCACTTTAATTGAAGGGACCCAACTCAAAATCTCCGATCATGCGAAATATCTTGGCGTGGTCCTGGATACGAAAAATATTAAAGCCAGGGGCCCTAGCACGTAACTTGATACGCTCGAGTTAGGTCGATACAATCGAGAATACAGTTCTTTCTTATGATCAGCCGATAGTTTTCGATTCGATTGAATCAAATAAGGAACTCCCTATACTCGATTACATCGACTTGACTCGATTGTATCAAGTTAAGTGCTGGCACCACAGGTTAGCTTTTGCTAAAAAGGACAAACACTGGACCATTGACGAATTGAAAAAAGTCATTTGGTCGGACGAGACGAAGGTCAATAGAATAGGAACGGATGGTAGATCTTTTTATTGGTCACGTCCTGGAGAACCACTTCAACAACATCAAGTTCAAAAGACCGTGAAACATGGAGGAGGTTCGGTGATAGCTTGGGGCTGTTTCTTGTGGAACTCTGTTGGTCCTTTGGTGAAAATCGATCACATCATGAACAAAGAAAAATATTTGTACATTTTGAAGACAAATTTACCACCTTTTACTGCATCAACAGGCTTCAATGATTTTGAAAAAACTTTTCAGCTGGACGGAGATCCAAAACACACGTCAAAAATTGTCTCGTAATGGCTGAGAAATCAACAGTTTACGACTGCATAAAGCCCTAACCTCTATCCAATTGAAAATTTATGGTCAATTGTGAAGCGAAGGTTGGGGCAGCACAAAAATCACCCATCAAACACTCAGGAGTTTTGGCAACGAATGGAGCTGGAATGGGGCCGTATTCCAGAGCAATTTCTCTATAATTTGGTGGAAAGTATACCAAAACGTTGCTCCCAAGTAATTTAAAATAAAGGTTTATGGATACTAAATACTAAAGAAAAAACATTTATTTTAAACGTGCATAATTGGACAAGTCTAAAAACTAATGGAATATTTTTTATTCTGTATAATATATTATTTTTTGAAAAAGTTATTCACCCATATTCTGAAACTCGTATTCGACTATAGTCGTATGTTGGTATTCCAGGAGTCGTATATTCGACTTCACTTGTACTAATATTGGGAAACGCAAAACATCGCATACGACTATTCATATTTTATCGTTATTCTGAATCTCGTATTCGATTTACTTGAAGTCGTATTTGTGTACTTTATTACTCGTGTTCAATTTTCTAAACGAGACTTGTTTTTTTTTTATAAAAATTGACAAAAAGTTAATGTAAGTACATTGCTACCTCTTGGTACAATGCTTAGTGTGTTAAACTGCCATTCGGAAGGTCTGGAGTTCGATTCTCACCCGCAGCAAAAAGTTTTTCAGGAGTGTACTGCCGTTATTATATCTTGCAAGGAGTTGACAAATCCTCTAATCTTGTCTCGGAAATTGCTGCACATTAGCCTTTCGGAATCGGCAGAAAATTGTAGGACCCCTCCGTTCCTGGTAACACGCACACAGGAATGGTTGAGAATTGTAAGTCACTATAAGTCGAGCTGTTGCACCACCAAATTTTTTAAAGTCCATTTTGTATTGGTTTATTTGTTTGAACTCAACGTTATTAACGCGTTCATATTTAGTAAAGTAATAAATCGTTTTCAATTTGAGGCATTGGTTTGTGCATTGGAAGAAAATTTGGAGGTAGCAAGGGGCCATAGGAAGAGTGGAAAACTCAAAGCAAATATTTAACAGTTTTGGGCGGACCTTTCGATAAAACTAAATAGCCTTGGGCCTCCCATCCAAAATGGTCCAGCTTGTCTTAAAGCCAGAAATATTTAACAAATTGTAATACATGCCTCTTTAGGTCTGCAATGATCAAAAGTATTTAGTTAAATCAGAAACTGCATCACAATAAGCAGCAATTTAAAGCACAGGGGTGGTGAAATTACAATCATATGCCAGAGCAAATTTGAGGAGTGCATTATAACATTTTAAATTTAAATTGTTAATCCCCAAGGATCAAACATTGGAGTTTTTCAGCCTCTTCCTGTAGTCGATACGATAAATGCTGAAGATGAAACTGACATAGTTAAAGTATATAACGAGGATTCACAAGCCAGTAACACCACTCGTACAAACAAAAACAAATAAAATAGAAGAAGAGCTACTTCAAATCAATGGAGCACATCAGAATTTTATTATAAATAAAATAATTTAATTTAAAAAACAACAAATGACTTTTTCAATTCCGATTTATTGATTTTGACAATTACCTACGGGCGACAATATACGTTGTTTTTTTTAAGCTTCTCGTACGCAACGTATACGACTTGAAGAATAACGATTTTGATACAAAACGAGTTCGAGTTCGACTACGAGTACGAGACAAAATACGACTTGTGGAATATGGGTGATTATAAATAAAAAAATTTAATTAAATAAACAAAATGAAAAAAATAAAAAAAAGATTTTAACTCTATTAAAAACTCTTACTTTAAATCAATTTTTCAAATAAGCGAAAACATTTAACGAACTCTAATGAAATGCATTGGACAAACTTACCAACCTTAAAATCATAACCAAGGTAGAATGGCATATATTGGAATTTATGGGGCAGTGAGGTCCACCCACTACAGCGGGTCTGGAAGCTATACTCAACTTACAGAACACCTAGATCTATTTATACCAGAATTGGCAGACAATAGCGCACTTCGGCTTAGCCAAACTGGTATAGTTGGAGATATTGTGCCATAGGTCATGTGCAGATTCTACAGAAATACACGGCAAATAGGGTATGTACAAACTACATAACACCCCGTTTAGATTTTTACAGCCCGTTCAAGACCGCCTTTTCTAGCAGAGAGGACTGAAAAATTAACGAGTCATAAACCTACGAATCGATGATAGCAGTATATAACGATGGTTTCAATATGGGAACTGGTGTTGGTGCAGGACTAGCCGGCTCATTCAGACTTTCTGATGACAGAAGTGTCTTTCAAGCTGAGTTCCTGGCAGTGACGAAAGCTGCTAGACAAATCTTAATGATGGTAATACCGCTAGGTTGATATCACCTTTTTCATTGAGAGCCAAGCGGCAATAGCGATTTCTACCATTGAAATCAAATCGAAGCTTGTAACTTGCTGCCGCGAAGAGCTTGCAGTTCTTGGTACACATCATAACATAAGGCTCTTTTGGGTTCCTGGTGACAGTGGTGTCCTAGGTAATGAAAGCGCTGACGAGCTGGCAAGAATAGGATCTTGATCAGATACAAGAGTTCAAGTCCCAATCTGTTATCTTAAACAGGTAATCGAGCGAAAAGTTCTAGCTACAGAAAACAACAGATGGACACGCTCGATCCCTGTCTAGATAACCATAAAATTATTGCCTAGTTTCAGCAAACCTACTGAATAAAAAGTCTATTTCTTCTCGTGAGCATCACCAATGGTCAACACCAACTGGGTTACCACAAGAAAAAAATGAAACTCAATATGGACGACTTTTGCAGAGGATGCGGTGACGAGGAGAGTATACTCCTCACTTCCTGTGTCACTGCTCTACGCTGTATCATCTGAGAAACAGGCACCTAGCGAGACACTTCTTTAACGACTTGAAGGAGCTCTCTGACATTCCAAGCACATATTGAAATTTATTAACAATACCAAATGGCTTGAAAATTCCTAAGCTCTATAAACTAGCCGACCACGAGACTGGAAATCGTCTCCACTAAAGTCAAAAAACATAAAATGTATCACGGACGACAATCATAGAACGAACGAAAACGACTGCGCGATGAACGTGTTTCTCGCAAGAGCAGCAACAACCGGAGAATGGGCCTCGCCTATACACCAGCGATTGCCAATCCTGGGGTAAACACGAGCGTCAGTGAGTTGATGGGGTCACCTCTCCCTAAGATTGGTAAAATCCTCTTGAGTAAATGGACAGTCCCTTCGACTTATAAAGCAATACTGACCAAACGAACGGACATATAATTCAAACACAGACCTATCAAACTCATCTACCAGACGTTGCAAGAAGCCACATGCTACTATAGGTCTGGTGGAAAGATGATTTCTCTCACCTTAAAAGACGTCTACCAATCCTCAATCAGGTGGTTATGTGGCAACAGGTATTTCTTCAATGACCTAGAAGCTCCCTCCGACATTGAGGCTATAGCTTGCTGAAACTCATCAACACCCTTAACGGGCTTGAATGACATAGGATCATCATAGGATTCACAATTCCTAGGGTATCTCAACTGATCTAAATTGATCAACAAGATCAACTGTCAGACCACATAAATGTACGATCTCAAAGAACTGGAAGGTAAGTAAAATTATGATACAGGGTGTTCAAAAATAATTTAAAGTGAAATTGAGAAAAACTGATTTATTTCAGTAGTATATAGAATTTGTATTATAAAAACCTTCATATAGAATCAATGCAAGGCCAAGGGCAAAATCTTCCAACGTTAATGATTACAATTTTAATCTTGGTTAGGTATAGTTCACATTGGACTTTTGTCAAAAAATCGATGTAAGATGAACTGAATTCAACAAAAATTGCGAATTGACAAGGTCCTCACAGTCAACTGATGAGTCCATGTGAGATCACCCGGACGAAACGCCGATTTTTGTGGACTAAAGGCCAAAAAAGCTATTCTGGAAAAACAAAATATTTATTTTGCAAATTTTAACAATCCCGAGAGCAAAACTATAGTTGCTCAGGTTATTCAAATGGCAGACTACCTAAATTTTTTTTACACTATCAGAATTGGTCGAAGAAAGCTTATAGCAAGCTCCGTCTTTCGACCAATGGTTTGCCAACACAGAGAACTGTGTTATACCACCGGCTCATTTCAAAGTCTTATATGTAAATACTTACATATGTATGTAAGTTATTAGATGGTATGTATTAAGTTCTTGTTTTTCAGAATGTCTATTGATATTCCGAGCAAATTTTTATGTTTGGGTATCTTAGATCAAAATCAAGTGACTTGAAATCGTTTAGACAACGTGCTGCTTTCTAAAGACGCTATAACGAAATGTTGGTTAAAATCGGTGGACACCGTAAAACTACCGCAAGGGGTCTTAAATGAAATTCCTTCCTCATCTTTTGATAACAGATCACCAGGTAGGCCAAACAAACACTTTGATGAGTGCTGCTAAAAAAAGACAAAAAACCAAAAGTTCAGGGTCTTATGGATTCATTTAGCTCTGAAGAAATTGCTATGGCTAAAGAACTGAATGAATAAAAATAGACATATCCCCCGTCTGCGGTTTTTCTTTTGTTTTTTTAAAAAGAGGTTTGTTTTCAGTGTAATTTTATTTTGATAATTTAACTTTGCATTTATCTTTCATAAGGTTCAAGACTCATTAACCATCTGAAGAAGCGTTAGCCATGATAATAGATTCATAGACCTACTCATCAATAGCAAATAATTCGGTCAAAAATAAACTAAGAGGAATAGATTTGGAGGAAGAACTGTAAGATTGTTAAGCTCATCTATAGATTCAGCGGGGGGCACAATAGTTCTCTAGGCCATAGTGTAATACCCCAATCCATAATTCATACATTCAAGTTAGGCCACAAGTCGCAAGTCACTATGCACCTATTCGACATATGGACGCACCTTGTTCAGTCACTTGATCAGAAAAACCAAGGCACACATGTCATGCACCTCTTTCTCCAGAAGCATCGTCGCAGGTCAGGACGAGTCAAGGACTCGTGACAAGTCAGAAAGTGCAGTAGGTTTGCAGGATAACATGCATTCGGCTTCTATATTTTTTTGAATTTTTATTAAAAACAAAATCGGTCGTTATACGAGTAAGTCCGCTGTTAAACTCTTAAAAACAAAAGAGTTCAAGAAAACTTGATGATTAAAAATGTTACCAATCTTTAGTCAGATATTTTATATTTTTTGTCCAATCAAGGCGTCGAATACAATACAATATATAACCTCATAGCAAAATAAAGCTTCTGTTACCCGATTTTAACTTGACTGTTTTCGTCATTTGTTTGATCCAATTACGCGCATACATCATCATGACTTAAAATATTTCCAGGACGATGCAACAATCCTATGTTGTTAGTATCGAAACCAAATAACGGTAGATGTGTAGTCGGCTATTTCTATAAGCTCATATACTCATATAGAACTCAAAGCAATTTTTTTTTTAATCTTTTCATAACAAAAAGAGATAAATGAATAATATGATGGTACAGCACAAGGACTTGCATATAATGTTCTTTTTTTTTATTCTTTACTGTTGAAATGAATCGAACTGAAGTTTGAAGATGTTAAGTCCGATTAAAAGTAAAATACTAATTGATTTCAGAGAATTATGTTCAAAATAAAAGAAAAGAAAATTGTATGGAAAAGAGGAAAACCTGAAGGAAATAAATAAATAATTGCCCCTATCAAAGCTTCTTCATTATTGGGAATTAATTTCGTTATGAATCGTATCGAATTCATTGAATTCTTTATAATAATGCGTATCATGCAATGATATCGTATGGCGAATTAAATGTTCATAGTAAGTACTTATGTAAGTTATAGAAGATACGTAGCATGATATGATATGATACAGTCAGCATTTAATATCTTAATTACGGGAAATGAACTACCTTGTTTTGTATATCTATGAACGCTGATACAAAATATATTATTCACAGATTATGAAGTAAAATAATTAACAGTATAATCAATGTAGCTAAGCCTATATGAGTTAACATTACCCTTGATGTCTATTAGAGCTTATTTCCTTTTCTTTACTTTATGCTAAGTCTTAACGACTATACAAAATTGTCTCTCTTAAGTTTAGCAAAGCTCCAGGGAACCTAAACGCAGTGCGGTTCAATTGTCAACCATTCCTGTCTTATGTTGTCGGCAGAAATGGAGGAAACCAATAATTGTATGCCTGGTCCGAACGGCTTAGATGAGTAGCAAGAACGATTTGCCACTTCCTCGCAGAAGGCATTACCCCTGAAACTCATTTTTTTAGGCGGCTTGGGAGTGAATCCAGACCTTCGACAAAAAGACTTCCATGGTAAAATTTATCGGGATCTGGGTACTAGGATTTAATCTGGATAGAAAAAGTGTTTAGGTATGACAAAAATCGAACTCGAGTATTTGAACAACCTTGACATTATGATGATAGAGAACACGAATAAAGTGGCTTTCGATATGCTGTCTGTCGGTCTGCCTATCTGTTCGGTTACTGCCTATACTTTGACTTTAGAGAAACATAGATGTCGCTCAGATGGCGTTGAATTTTTTTCCCAGCTAACTTTGTTTTTTTATAGCCCTAGACAAAACAATTTAAATAGACCTGTCAATTTTTAACCGTTTTATAGATATGAAAGAACTTTTACTTGGGTTATTAAAAAAAAAAATAGAAAAAAAGTGAATTTCGCGTGTTAGTAAAGCACAACTTTTTGCCTGGTAAAACCATTAAGGAAACTGAGGAAAAACTTAAAAAAATACCATGGAGAATCTGCTCCTTCGCATGGAATAGTTCAAGTGGTTCACGGAATTTCGTTGTGCTCGTATGGGCACAAAGGAGGCTGAGCGTCCAGGACGTCTAAATAAAGTCACAACTAAAGAAAAGATCACCAAAATAAAGAATATTGCGTCAGACGACCGCCACGCCGCATCAAGATTCGTGAGATAGCTAACATTGTAGCCATTTCAAATGATACGAGTAGCGTTACTCGGATCCTACATGACCATTTAGCCATGAAAAAATTATCGGCAATATGGGCGCCGCATTTAATAACAAGTGAACAAAAACGAAATCTGGTCGTAACTTCAGAGCTAGGTTTTGAACTCTTTTGAGCGCAATTCAAATGAATTTTTCGGCGTTTTATAACTGTTGATGAAACACTACAAACCAGAATTGAAAAAACAATCGAAACAGTGGACTTTTTCAGATGAACGTGGACCCAAAAAGCACAAATTGTTCCGTCGCCGGGAAAAGTTATGGCAACGGTTTTCTGGGATTCCCACGGCGGCGTAATCTTCATTGATTATTTGGAAAAAGGAAAAACAATTACCGGGAATTATTATGCCAATTTACTGGATAGATTCGAAACAGAATTGGTGGAAAATATGAATAGGAAAAAAGTTCTGTTTCATAACGACAATGCTCTCCAGCACATTCGTCAGCAGTAGCAAAAGAATAATTAGCTAAGTTGAGCTATGAACTGCTACTTCATCCACCCTATTCTCCATACTAGGCTTCTTGAGATTTGTTCCTACTTCCAATTATGAAGAAATGGCTCGGTGGAAAAAAATGTTCATCAAATAATGAAGTTATTGATGCAACAAATGTATATTTTGCAGAGTTTGACAAAACTTAATTTTTGGAAGGATTAAAAAGGAAGGAATAACGTTGGAGGATGTGCGTAGCTCTAAAAGGAGACTATGTTGAAAAATAAAATTAATTTTAAAATAAAAGACCTTTCTTTCATTTAAAAGTCACTGATTTGCCGAACAACCCTCGTGGGTCCATTTTGTTAAACTTTTTTTTTTATTTTTAAGAAGCAAAAGCGGCGCCCCTTGGCATAAAAATTAGTGCGTTCAACTGTCATACAGAGGGTGTTTGGTTAGATTCCCATCAGCCGCTCCAAAAGAGAGGAATTGCCAAATCTCTTCTCGTAAACAGTGGTGCTCAATTGTCTTTCGAAATGGGCAGAAAATTGTAGGTCTCCTCCATTTGCCCAAACAAGCACCCAGAAATAATTGAGAGTTGTAGATCACTAGGTTTAGGCTCTGTACTAGCCGTCATGGCTTCTTATTTACTTTATTTGAAAGCGGGCCATTCACATTTTTTGGCAAAACAAAATAATTGCTTTCTTAAAAACGGCTATAGAGATTTTCATAAAAAAAAATTTAACCAACGAATAATCGTTATCTGATCGTTCAGTACATAGAATCATTTTCGACTTGTTATATAATTCACACGAGCTCAAGTGTTCATTAAGATACCATTAAAATGTTAAATAAAGCACGATAGATAGGAAAATTAGGGGGGATAAAAGGGGGGTGTCGATGAACATTGGTCTTGAATGTTTGCAAAATGAAATGGCAAGGGAAAACCGTGCCGGCTAAATTATTGCATAATCGTGTTGTGCGACTAAAAAATTATTCTTTGTATTTGACGGTACAACCAAAATTAGGATCTAGGGTCAACTGATGAGCGTTCCTAGCGAAACGGGTATATCACGGGTGAACTGATTAGGGAGGAATGCAACTGGCTATTTCGAGTGAGCATTGTTTGTAAAACAAGCGATAGATCACGGAAATACATTTTTTATTTATTTCAGCTTAATTCAAGCCTGTTACTTAAAACTTAACAAAATAAGATTTTTTAAAGTTAGATTAATAATAATAGTAATAATTGTTACTTAATAGTTATTAGTTTGGGTGGAAAGTTGGGTCGGGAAATGAAGGTATAATTATTGGAGAGCATTTTTAAGGGCAGTTTTTGAACTACTTAAATCAAAAATAGTTGAGTTGTTAGCAGTTCTAAGCATTCTTGTAAGTGGTTCATTTTGGCCGTACTCGGTTCGGTGAAGGGGTATACAGAAGAGTGGTGTCGATCTGAGGCGAGATTGATTTGTGTTTTGCTTTATTTTGCGCAGCAAGTCTACGCAGTCGATACATCCAGATAATAACTGGTGTAAAAATAGAAGGTCAGCATTATCTCGACGTACTCTTAAGGTCTGTAAATTTATCAGTTTAAGACGGTTTTCGTAGTCTAAATGGGTCGACCCATCCGAGGCCGCGCAAACAAAATCTTATAAATCTGCGCTGAACCTCTTCAATGCGCTGGATGTGGACATGATAATAAGGTGACCAGGTGGGAGAGGCATATTCAAGTAGAGGACGTACAAAAGCAACGTATAAGGATTTTGTGACGTAGGGATTTGAGATGATGTTGAGCGGACAGGATTGGAAGTACTTCCTCTGCACAAAGCAGTGCCTAAACGATCACATAAATAGGACTGGACCCAAGATAAAAACGGAGATGGGAATCCATATGATTTCAATTTAAAAAAAAATTATATTGTGAGAAATCCTATCAAATGCTTTGCTGAAATCAGTTGCAACTGCATCAATTTCGTAGCCTAATTCCATGATTGGGAAACACACAGCAAGAAATAGATAGCTGAAATAGAGCAGTGAGTGGTTTAGCAAGTTAAGAGATGCATTTTTTAAGAACAATAGGAGGAATACCGTCAGGACCCGATGAAAAATCGTCCTTAAGCTGGCGAACCTTGTTAATCACTGATAATTGACATTATATTAATCGATGTCAAAGAGGTCTTGGCACAACCATTCATATAACTAAAAAAACCAAAGTCTACTTCAGAGTTATTAGAAGAAAATGATTGGCCAAAAAAATCGGCGAAATAGTTAGAAATAGTTATAGGATCAGTGGATGAGGCATTGCAGTAGTTCCAGGTTGAGGGATAACCATCTGACTTTCTTTTAAGTTAATAAATTGAAAAAAGTGTTTTAGGTTCGAGATACGATCAGATTGAGTTTGGATGAGATGATTTGAGTAGAGTGACTCAAAAAGTGGAAAAGTTGTAGAAGGCTACCATGTAATTGGAAAGATCATTGTCTGATTTTGACCTGAGAAATTTTTTCCATAGGATATTTCTTCTGTTACGAAGAAGGCGAAGTTCTTTGGTGTACCAACAAGGAGAAGCTATAAAATTCTTCTGAGGCATAAGTGGTGTGGATTGTGCAAAGCAGGTTTGTATAGGAGCGTAAAAGGTGGTTAAAATAATTACAATACTCGAGTCCATAGTGATAAAGTCGAAGTTAAGTTTACCAATCAGCTCGTTAAGCTTATCAATGATAGTTTTACGGAAATTATATTTTTGCGGTGGGATAGAGTAAAAACGAATGTTTTCGTACTCAAAGGCAAAAGTAACTGAAATGGGTGGGTGGTGGTTGTACAGTTTTGATAGGATGTGTTTATTTACAATTACTTCAGTATTAAGAGCATTTGTTGAAAAAAACCAAGTCTAATTGTCTTTCCAAATAATTTTTTACTCCACTAGTCTGGGCAAGATTAGAAGACAGAAGTCTATCAACAAATAAAATTTCTTTTTCAGATATTGCATTGGTAGAAACATAATATATCTCATCTTCAGAAATTTCCCATACTATAGATGGGGAAGGTTAAAGTCACCTACTTAAATTATATCATCTTCGGAGTCAATATGATCAACCACATAATCAATTGCATCTACTAAGATTTGATATGCAGTAGTAGGCTGGGAGGGGGGTATATAGCAGCACAATAAATAAAAGAAATATTTGGATACACGGACTTTTACACAAATTATTTCAAGGTTCAGGATATTAGGTATGATAAACAACTATGAGTCCCAATTAGAATTTATTGCCAGGAGAACACTGCGGCCTGATGAAGAGTTACCATCTGAGACTAGGATATCCTTACGATAGACGATAAAATCAGAGGTAAAAAGTTCACTGTTATTAAAATCCGGTGTTAGATTTGTTGTGTTTTTTACAGAAAACAATCCTGCGGTGTTCAAGGGCTGGAAATGATTTCATGATAGCTCTGTTTTCTATCAGCTTTAACACTCTATTCTGGATTATATCCAATTAATGAAGTAAAGTTTGTACTGGACCTGCTCAAAGATGTGAGTTATACTCGAGTTTTATACGTATAAACACCTTATACATATATGGTATCCAGATAAAAAGGGTGAAACATTTTTTTCACATCGATATAGAAATCCTAAGGATTTAGCAGCATTTTTGGCGGTCTCGAGAATGTGGTCATTCCAACGTAGATCGTCGAAAACGAATATGAGAAGCTAAGAGCAGAGTCGTCGGCAAAACAACGAAGAGGATTAGAAGTTTCAGACAAGGGATCATTTAAAAAAATGAGGAAGAGAATTGGACACAAAACGGAACCCTGGGGAACACCAGCATTTATTTTATTAAGATCAGACTTGAAACCATTCAATAAAATATGTATTGAACAATCAGACGGTATTTTCTAACCCAAAGTGTAAGGGTTGCGTTGATAACAAACGCACGCATTTTCAATAAGAGAGCGTGCTACCAAACTCTATCAAATCTCAATTTCTTCAAAACCAAGATGTGAATTGGCTTTATTAGTTATGGAGTTTATGTGTCGTATAAATTCAAGCTTACCCTCAAATGGCCCACTAAGGACAGAAATATCGCTAATACGAGATAAAGATACACTATTTAATAATAGTTAAGAGAACTTATGGTAATCTTCCTTTAGATTTATTGACGTAAATTAAGTCAACATTGCAATTCTCCACCGTCGCAAGAATTTGAAATAGTTTTGAAGATTGATACATCGTCTGCCTAAATGAAACACTTTGAGTGCTTCAAAACAGATAGTAAGTCATTTATGCACAGAATAAAAAGTAAAGGGCCTACATTTCTGTCCTGTGGTATTCCAGAGTTTTGGAGGTATGGCAATTGAAAAGTACCGAGTATAAGAGGAATATTTTATTATTTCAATAAAAATAAAAATTAAGGAACAAAAACAAAAAAAAAAAACAGTTTAAATGTTTGCCTTAATTTGTAAAATATTTTGAAATAATATTCATTTCAAAGACTCAGTTTCTTCAACTTAACTTAAAGAACTTTCTTGTGGACCATATTATTTCCAAAAAATATATATATACCAAGGAATCGTTCTTAAATAGAAATGTAAGAAATGTGATTTATTATTCATATTTACCGTTTCCTTAGATCCCATCAAATAAGATAAAACTAAATTTGTCAAAGCGAAGAACTTACTTAATACCAAATCCTGCTGGCTTCGTTATTGGTTTCCAGTTGATTAAATTCCAAATACGAGTACCTATCTACCTTACTCTTCTAGTCGTTATGAAAGATATGTAGATACAACGTAGGTACCTATTACTCATTTATCTATCTTCAAATTCTATTTTCAAGGAAAGAATTTTGAGCCGTTTCTCATTCTTATGGCTATACATATACGGAAGACAGAAAAGGATACAGAATACCTTCAAGGAGATAACACAAAAATATAAATATAATTTTTTTTTTCTCATCAAAAAGAATCCTTCTTAGGTCTGGTCCTTCAAAGGATAGAAATTCTGAATTCTTTGATACAAATAAAAAAAAAAAACTGCCCAAATTAAATAATATAATTTCAAAAAGTCATTATTCTTCAGAAAAAATATCATCATCTCCCAAATACAAGCCAGACTATCCCTTCTCCGATAATCATGAATAAAAAGCTAGTCATGAACATGGCTTTGCTCTTGAAGGTACCAACAACATAAAGATGATTGAAAGGTCGACAAAAAGCCTGGTGTTATTACCCCTAGTTGTGTTTTATTGGATCCAACTTGATCCTTGAAAATTTAAGAGCAAGGAAAAAACAAAAAGAAATAGAGAAGTAGGAATGCCCTATTTAAGTCCCACCTTAAACTGAAATTCAACAGGAGTTCCATTCCTTTTGTTTTGCTTCTTAGCCCCGGAACCTATCCCAATTCATTCCATTCGTTTCTATTCAAATGAATATTTCATAAAGGAATCATTCGGGAGATAGAGCAGCCTCATATAGTAGTGTTGTATGTATGTACAGAGTATCTTCTTGGCATTCGTTATTTATATGCAAGAAAAAAAAAACATTTTTCTTCTTTTCAATTCTTCCCACTGGGAATCCAGGACTTTTGGTTTATAACTGCTCGAGTAAAATTATTCTGGACGAAGAGGACAAAAAGGAGAAATTTCCATCGCAAATGTATTATGTATTTATGTAACTGCGAAGGAGGATTATTAACAAATTTTTACTTTTCAAGACAGACCTTATTCGAAACCACACCTGCCGGATAGAGTCAAAGTCCTGATGGGTATAACGACGAATGGTGGAAATGTTTCAAGGGGAAGTAGCCATCATGTGAAATTGACAAACGACAGATGGTAGAGAATTATGGCGTGAAAGGGATTATTGTGAATTTAGTACTTTCCATTTCACCACAATCCAGAAATGCTATTTACTGAAGGTACCTTGGTAATGGAAAATAAATTACAATAAGGAGTGGTAATCAATCATTTTAATTATTGGCTATAAAATAAAAGAGACTGCAGCAATTGGCCCAAAGAGTATAGATTCTGTGTATTAATTATTAGAAGGAAGAAGGAGGAAGATGAAGAAATAAACGATAAGACAAAACTTGTCCTATCGCGCACTAAAGGGGTAGTGACTACCCTTTAAATAATTGAACACAATACGAGTGTTATGAAAGGAGGTAACGGTGAACATTAGTTTAGAAATTCTGAACACTAAAATACAGAAGGGATATCACAACCACGTAGAACATTCTACATCCGCACAGTTCGGCAAAAAAATATTCTCTTAACTCGAAAGCAAGGTCGAAATTGTGTTCAAATGCAAACTGGTGTGCATTCTTAGAAGTGCGAGTACTACGGTGAAATAGTTTGATAGAACGAAAATCAGAGCCAGGTTAAGCTTATACATTCGTGCGGTTCGGCTATAAAATAATCTCTATACTTGACAGTACGAGCGAAATAAAACTGGTAAACTGGTTTCCATTATTAGGAGTACGGGCATTACAGTGAAATTGTGCAAAGCATATTTCACTATAGTTCTGCTATAAGAATAGCGATAAAACAAGGGGAGAAATGAATCATTGCGCCAATGATTCAGAGATGCGAATGTTTCAGTTATAGCTCTATCACTTATCATTTTATAAGGTCTACATAATTTGGAATTATATCCAAAAGAAAGTTAAATGAACACCAATTTATATATGAGAATTTTATTCAAGTTTGTCTTTCATTGTTTTACCTTTATTTTTATAAACATGTTCTTGTGAAATGTCCAGCTGAATTCCTTCCCTTAAACAATTCAACTGTAATACTCGCGCTTCAGGAAATGCCTACCTTAAGTCCAACTTGAGACGTACTGTTAAACTCAGAGATTCTTTCCTTAGCCGCACTACACGAATGACCAATGTTTTACCGGCCTCACCCTTTCTCTTCCATTACGCTATTCAGACATTCAAAATCAATGTGCATCGGTCTATCCTTTAAAATCCTCTCCAACTTTCCTAAACGCTCACACTGTTATCAAACATTTTAAAGGTAGAATAGTCCCTTTGTTGCGGGCAAAATTATAAAAAAAATTCAGAATTTAATGAGCTCTTCTTACGTTGTCGTTGGGGTTATACATTCGAAAAACAAGATTATCAAAGGTACGAGTACTTACATTTTCGTTAAGCTTTATCACTTACCTTATCTGAAATGAAAAGAAAACATACATATGGTTAATAATCTATTTTAAAAAAATTAATGAAATATTGTATTTGATAAATAAATCAATGTTCAATAAATTCTAAAAACAAATTAATAATAAATAAGAGGAAAAATAGCTTGAAGAAGGCTTGAACCTAGTGGCTAATAACTCCCAATAATTCCTGTTCTTGGATTGGAACCAAATTTCATGACAAAAGATATCTACTCTTAAAGGATTTGTCACTTCCTTGCTCTTGCAACTGCCTCCTGGCAGTACCATTGTCAAACAATTTTTATTTTCATTTTCAGGTGGCAGGGGAACCTAACCTTGTTCAATGCACGTAATAGTTCGTGCATTTGGGTGTCACTCCGTACGTTTGCGATCAAACCCAAGCACTCCCACCGAAAAATTAAAAAAACTATTTTTTTTTAGGGTAATGTCTCTTACGAGGAAGTTACAAATGTTCTCAAATTGTAGCTCCCGTCCTCTCCATTTCAGCCTAAAACTTGCACGTTGTTTTTTCTACGAGCAGTTGGGCTTCAATTTTGTTTCATTTTCTGATTAAGGAATTTCACAAGATTTTACCCCGGAAAGCAGATGGTTCCAGAATTCTTAGATTCGTTGAAGGTATCGTTTGACAAAAATCATACTAATTCCCTCCGTGCGTGCGCCGGATTCAGTAATTATTGGTCTGGTTAAGAGAATCGATCAGGTATACAAAAGTTCAACCAAAAATTACTAACATGGATCTAACAGGGATTTCCAAACTTTGACATCTTATTGCGGCCATATTGTTGAAGCTAAATCTGTAAAATTGGCATTGATTTATCAAGTCTGTCTTGTCAAATTTACGTGAATAGTAATAGCCTTCAACAACATGTGCAAATAATTTAATAATGTTTTATGGAAGTGGCTCTTCTGTTCGAGCAACGTTTCGCGAGCTTCGCCATTTTAAAGTTGCCATAATCGTCCTTCCGATTAGACTATTCGAATCATGGTGGATAACTTCGAGTCGACCGGTTCAGGGAACAATCCAACAACAAAAGTCAACATAAGTCAAAGAAATTCAAGACCTGCCGAAAATATCGCCGCTGTCCGTGCAGGAGAATCCACACAAGAACTCGGTCATTTGCAGACCACAACTTGGCAAATTTTGTAACATGACTTGATGTTTCAACCAAGCCAAGCCGCGGCGGTCATTTGAATGATGTTATAATATAATATAATATAATATATTATATTTCATGCACAATTGTGCATACATGGGCCTTCTAAATAAACACAAAAATTCACTGATATTTTTCTCACAGTTTGTTTGAATCAAATTAAAATATAGGGAAGGTTTAATGAAATAAAGGCATTATTAATTTTTTGACTACTATTAAACGGTGTAACTGATTTTGATCGAACTAAAACGACGAAACCGACTTGGCACATAACGCCATTTGAACGTTTTATCTAAAAATAATGTTAGATACTTATTTTTCCCGGATGCTACGATTAAACCATATTAACGTCAGCGTCAATGTGTTGAACTTTTCTTAAAAGTGAAGATAAATACTAATGTAGATCAAAAATTTCAAAAAAAAACATTTTAAAATTAAGAAAGCGTTTAAAAGAAATTAAATTCGATATTTCAAAAACATGTTAATGACTGATTTTGAAATTCATTTTTTACCAGCGCATTCATAAGTAGGTATGTAGTTAGAAAAAATCAAATTAATTTTGTTAAAATTTTTTAAAAAGTTTTATACAGTCAAAATCAGTCATAATGAAATCGGATATTTTGAGCAAATTCTTAAGTTCCGGCGGAGGCTTATTCAATTAGCAACAACTGTATTACGCCTTGAACAATACCGGCTATAACGAACTATCGCTTAAAGCGAACATTTTCTAATGAAAATTTAAACATTAATCACTTACATAGTTATAACAAAAATTTGAAAAATAAAAAAAGTTACATAGACTTGGTTTGGTATTTCATATCAAATTGGGCTAGAAGTTTTTCTTCTTTTAACTAGAGCAGGGTTTAAGCGAATTTGTTGACCTTAAGAAATGAGTTTTTATTCTTTTAGTTAGTTAGACTAGTAGGTGGTGATTCCAATAGAAGTTTGGTAGCTGAATATTCGGTATCGGTTTCAACCATACCCAAAGTTTTCAATGACAAATAAAAAAGTAAAACGAAATTTGAAGGGTCTAATTTAAAAGTAAGAAAAGTTCGATCCAGTCAATTTCTCTGCTTACCAGCGGCTCAAGGATCAATGAAGCTTAAATGTTTGATTAACATTATATATATAAATATGTAGATATAATAAAGTATGAACACAATGATTTCATCTCACTTTCCCTTAGAAAAACTTTTACATTTTAAAAAACCAGTTTGCTTTACGAAAAGCTTATTCAGACTGAAAAATGTCATGAATAAATTGAATAGGAAAGATTAAAATTCAAATCAGTTTCATGAACAATTCAAACAAATAAGAAAGGAGTACGCATTTTTGAAGGAATTTACTTACAAGCAATACATTTGTTCCCTGGAATGGATTTTAAAAAAAAAATCCAAAGAGTTTTTCGTCTTACTTACAGAAGTTCTTTTGTTGACGTTGGCAACCTCAACTTATCGTTATGTTTACCCGGAATTGTCTTTTCTTGAAACTAACTATTCAGTTTCAACAGATATTATTGCACCGATTCTATTATTGAACTTTTTCTAAAAATTTTGCAGCTTAACTTTGGTTTACATTCGACCTGTCTTTTTTTAAAGGACTTGGATCATAATCACTCCCATTTATAAATATGGGTCAAAATGATCTGTTGCAAACTATAGACTCATTGCAAAGTTGCAATTAATCCCTACAGTTTTCGAAGCTGTTGTAAAAACCATAATCACATTTCTGAACACCAAAATGGCCTTTTGACAGGAACATCTGCAACTACTTTTTTAGCTTGAAACTTTGGCTTCTATTCCTTGCTCCTTAAGTGGATAAAAACTTATTAATTAAGTAGAAAAATTTTCTAAAAAATATTCAACTTTTCAAGTGTTCCTCAAGGAAGTCATTTAGGACCGCTGCTTTCTATTATTTTTATAAATGATTTACCACTTCATCTATCTTATTCTAGTCGCCCTGGTGCCTGCAAGGATGAGGAAGGAAACACCATAGTGGAAGCGCAGTCGATGTTGAAAATCTGAAGAGATGATTTTAATCAGCTGCTTAATGGAGATGATGACCAAAATTCGGCCAGCAAGCAGCCATGTCAAGCAAATTTGGTTGATGATCTAGAGTTCTACCCACCCGACCTACGTGAGATCAAGTTAGCCATCGCTAGGTTAAAATCGAACAAGCTTTTTAAGTACGCTGGAGATGATCTGGTTAGGAGCATACACCAACTTTTCAACAAAATATGGTCAGAGAAAAGTATGCCCGACGAGTGGAACCTTAGTACCATCTGCCCGATCCACAAAAAAGGTAACCGCCTTCTCTGCAGCAACTATAGAGGCATTAGCCTTTTAAGATCCTGTCTAGCGTATTATGTGAACGACTGAAGCCATTTACTGATGAACTGATTGGCCCCTATCAGTGTGGTTTCAGACCTGGAAAGTCTACCATCGACAATACGCCAAATCCTGGAGAAGACCCAAGAATTTAACATCAATACAAACCACCTATTCATTGATTTTAAAGCAGCTTATGACAGCGTTAATAGAGAAGAGCTGTACCGTGTCATGTCGAGTTTTGGTATCCCTGCCAAACTGATACGCCTTATCAGGATGACGTTGGAAAATGCCCGTTGCTCCGTCAAAATTGGGAGAGATTCAACCGAAACCTTCGAAACCACCAGAGGACTTCGACAAGGTGACACGCTTTCATGTAGCTGTTTCAATATTGTCCTTGATGGAGTAGTGCGCAATACTCGGCCCAACATCAATGGCACTATCTTTCAAAAGTCCACTCAATATCTTGGATACGCGGATGACTTCGACATAATGGGAAGATCCAAGCGAGCAGTTACGGCTACCTTTTCTAGTATGGTGTCAGAAGCGTACAAAATGGGTCTTGTGATCAATGAGGAGAAGACGAAGTATATGCTGTCATCAAATAAAGCCGATTCCCACCGCAGACTTGGTCAAAACGTGACTATTGATAGATATAAATTCGAGGTGGTCAGAGAATTTTTCTACCTGGGTACCGCTGTGAACTCTGCAAATGACATCAGTGCTGAAATCAAACGTAGATTAACTCTTGCTAATCGCTGTTTTTGGGGTAAATAAGCAATTGAGGAATAAAGCACTATCGAGAAACACCAAGGAGACGCTGTACAAAACCCTGAGCATCCCGGTCCTGCTATATGGTGCTGAAGCAAGGACCCTTTCCCAGGCGGATGAAAGTTCCCTTAGTGTTTTCGAGAGAAAGGTTCTACGCACAATTTATGGGCCGGTGTGTGTCGATAGCCAAAATAACATCTGGCGAGATGTACAGCGGCGTGTCCCTAGTCAAGAAAATACGTATTCAGAGGTTAAGATGGCTAGGTATTCCGTAAGCTATTCAACGCTATGCCAGAGGGTACGAGAAACAGAGGCAGACCTCATCACCTGTGGCGTGATCAAGTTGAAGGAGATTTAAGGCAACTTGGGACTCGAAACCGGAGGCAGCAAGCTAGAGATCGAGACTGCTGGTGGGGTCTACTATTTGAGGCCCAGGTGCACCCCACGTTGTAGCGCCAACTAAAGTAAAGTAAGTAAGTCTATCTTATTCTAAATGCCTTTTATCTGCTGAAGATTTGAAAATTTTCAGCAGCATTAATTCAATTTATGATGTGAATGAGGTTTAATCTGACTAGAACAAAATTTTCAATTGGTGAAAGTGAAAAAAAAAAAAAAAGAAAAAATGGGCTGTACTTCAATGATAAAAAATGTAGTGTAGCAACATTCCAACATCCCAGGTGTTTTGATTAAAAATTCGAAAACGATATTCTACAGAGATTTGATAGCCAGAAAGATCTAGGAGTTATTTTCGGCTCCAAAATGAATTTTTCTGCCATATAAATCATGCATGTTTCAAAGACGAATTCCAATTCGAAATTCAAAAAACTTTGAAAACCCTTTATTGCCGATTCCGAACGGCTAATGAGCAGCACTTTCCATGACAAGAGATACTCCTGGAGAATTTGTCAATTCCTCGCAAGAGGCAGTACACACCTGAAAAAAAATTCTTGCAGCGGCTGAGAATCGAACTCGAGACCTTCCACATGACAGTCCAACGCACGAACCATTATGCCAAGTTGCGGCATTTAATATTTCAAATGTCCTATAAACGATTTTCAACAAAAATCATTTTGTAAAAAGCTTTTTGCAGATATTACCTTTGTTTAAAAAAATATACCAGAAACGTCGTCGACTGTTCCAAACTGAGAGCCCAAATGTCGAACCAAACGATGTTTTTAATTATTATTTAAGTTTCCACTTAAATTACTTAAATGATTTATGTTAAACGAATCCGATATTGAATAATTACCACAACTTCTGAATCGATCGAAAATCGCGTCGTTTACGTGGTTTTCTTCCGAAGTGAAAAGTACTTAATTACAAGCTACACCAGGTGACCGTGCCAAAAAAAATTTCAAATTAATCAACGACTTGCTGAAGTCATTCCTTTTTATTGAAGTCGTTCATTGGGCAGACGACTTGTCGTTGTCATTTTTTGTTTTAAATTAGATTATCTACGTGTGGTTACGGCTACGTGTTCTTATCAGTTTGAAACAAAAAAAAAAACACAAAAATTCGAAAATATTACAAAAGTAGAACACTTCCTCTTTTGAGGTTTAAGGTTTAGTGCTCGAAAACCTCATTATTAAGTATAGAAGTTAGGTTCCCATTCATTCCCAATCCCAGCCCCAGTCCCAATTCCAGGGTCCCAACACATCATACTAGCAGCAGCAGTTAGTGGTTGAGGTTGAGGCGATGTGGTGCTGGTTGAGCGTTAATTAAAATGCATTTATGTCATGGGGGTTGAATGACACGGTGATGATGGGTGTCGTGTCACGAAGACGAAGTGAGCTGGGAACATGGAGGACCGACAACGACGGTTGAAAAGTCGTTCTCTTCTCTTATACGGTTGTTAATTTTCCTTTCGATGACCGATGGTCATGTGTGTACGAGTATACACATAGTCACATTTAATGTACTTGTACATGTATGTAACTTGCTGTTATGAAAGAAAGTAATTATGGGCATGAGGTACTTAGGTAGTGTGGGGTTTTCAATAAGCTTTTTTCCCAGGAACTAGAACACGTTGGTTAAGGGTCAAAGACTGGTGGTGGCAGGCGTTGTAAGTTGAAACAATAAGTTTAATGAAGCAGGTTTTTTTTTATCTCAGTTGACTTTAATGTAGATTTTGTCGTGACATAAAAGGATCTCGGAGAATGATGTGCTTATTTTTCGGAAAGTAAGAGCTTAGGTATACATAGTTAGACTTTATAAATCGAGAAATCAATGGCGATACATAATGTACGTATATGAATATGATGAGTTTAGTATGTTTTGCCAGAACTGTTTGGCAAATTGAGGTTTTGAGGAGGTTCATTGCGCAGTTTTTCTATTAAGCATTCTATTATTTGTTGGTTTTCATTATGAGCTTGGCAATTTACGTTATCTATTTAAAGTTACTGACAAATTTTTATTTCGCTTTTTACATTAAGTAATTTTTATTTAAATAAGTCTATATTTGAGAATATTGAGCATTTTGCTGGTCTGTCTGGTTTGTCTGGTCTGTCTGTCTGGTCTGTGTGGTCTGTCTGGTCTGTCTGGTCTGTGTGGTCTGTGTGGTCTGTGTGGTCTGTCTGGTCTGTCTAATCGTCTATACAGCCTAAATGGTTCGGCCAATTTTTTGATAAGCTTGGTAGATAGTATTTTTAAATTTTAATTTTGACATGGAAATTTGTTTTCGAAATTCTATTAAATATATATTTTTCTTAAGAACTGTTTCACAGATTTTTTTCAACTAAAATATTTCTTTTACTAAAAGCTAGCTAATGTTTAAAAATAAATTCCCAAAAATGGTAATGGAACCCTTCATAGAAAAACAGTGTTGAAGGAAATAATTTGTCAGTGTACTTAGGTGCAATCCATAACTTTTTAAAAATGTTGGTATCTATCAATCTATAGCCTTGGTTTCAACCGAAAATGACTGCTATGGGTGTAAGAAATGCTGATCCGAGCTCATAAAGGTCTTCGCTTAAGAGTCTATTACTCTACTTTTACTCTAGAAATATTTATCCATAATCGCCTTGAAGCTTCCTAATAAATCGTAGGCTGCTAATTCTTATAAAAACTTTTATATATCGGTATATTATCTTATCGGTATAGTTACTATAGGGCAAGTTTTACATTTAGAAACAAAACAAAGTCGAGAAAAATGTGGATATTGTAATTCCTTCCGTCTGTACATCGACCTAAAGTCTGAATAGGTGAATCTATTTTCTTCAAACTTGGTATCTCGAAAACGGCTCTACTGATTTCGATAGAAAAAATTCGGAGAACTTTTATAGGCATGACTACATTTTGGTCAAAATAAATTTAAGAAAAATGTCATAGAACCGCTTTTTCTATGTTCGACTTTCTCATTAACGAATCTAACTATTTTGACAAAAATTTTTGTAAAAGATTTCCTTTGAATTTGAAATAATATTGAATGTAGAAATTTTCGAAAAAAACATTGTTTCGATTTTTGGAGAAAAAATCATTGATTTTTATTTTAAATTTAAATTAATTTAATTTAATTGCCTTTGATGAAAAAGACTTTCAAAAAACAATTTTTTTACAGATATATATTTTTTTTTCAACACATCGACTCTATCAAATAAATAAATTAGAAAAATAATGCCCGAAAATCTGAAATAATTTTTTTTTTAATTTTTAAAAACATAATTAAAAATTGGAACACAAATATTGTATTTCGGATAATGACAAGGATAATGAGAAAAAATAAATTTCATCAAGTCGTTTTAAAATATCGAATTCTTAAAATAGTCCAAAAAATAATTTAAATAGGTTCGACCGGTAACAAGAGAGTCAAATTTTAAAAAAGGGTTTAAGGCAGGTAGGTAATGTTGATAACTACATTTGGTAATTTTTTTCTGGGCAATGGCAGGTCGTACTAATTCTAACAACACACCAAATTTTTAACAAAAACGAAGTAGACCTTGACATGAAAACTCAGAATTTCCTTAATGGGGTTTTAACAGTTCTATAGCAGGTACCAATATAGTATCATGCTCTAAAAACCCTTTTATAATTATTTTTTTTTAGAAACTAGTTTTAAAAACATCTAGATTCCAAGTTTAAAAAAGTGTGCAAATTCTTTCGAAACTTGGTTTAAAATAAAAAAAAACATTTAAGAAACGTAAAAAATTGGTTATATCGTTTTCGATTTTTTTATAAATTTATGGACACGTTTTTAAGATAAATATGATGTTTGTTAATGGCTCCAAAAATGTGTGCATTAGGTACCGTTATATTGGCTTAAACAAAATTGAACAAAATTTTGAGGTACATATGTCAGGAAAAATGATAGGTAGGTAAGCAGGTTTGAAGAAAATTGATACATCTACATAGACTTGTTTGTTCTGTTACCGAACTGACTGATGGACAGAATAGAAAGATCGACTTTTTTCAATCTTAAAACCACGTGGTTCAATGGTCAGTGCATTGGACTATCACTTCGAAGTCTAATTCCCAGAAGTCACCATTAAAAAAACAGAATTTTGAAGGGAATCTTTTCCTGTGAGGAAGTTAAAAATCATCTAAAAGTATCCCATGTTATAAAGTGCTTCACACCTGAACCGATCGGACTTGGGAAAAAATATAAAATTTGACCATTAAATATATTTAAAAAAAAAACATCGATTAAGTTTATTTAAAATTTTCCACTTTCATACATTTTTACTTCAAAAAGAAACTGACAGTGGTAAACGAATTTTTTTAATTTTTTTCTGAAAGCTGTTAAGACAATTCTGATTTAACTTGGAACAGTGAAATTTTCCTATGCTGACAACTCCCTTAGGCGTATAAACTCCCTTAGAGTGACATATTTTCTTGTAGGGAAATAGTTCCATATAAGTTGTATGATTTTCAAATTCATTTAGGGGAATATTTTCTTGAACGGACAAGGGCAGAATTCGCATATACAATGATAAAACATTAGACGGACCCCAGAGCAGGATTAAATATGTCAATTTTGTCAAAGGAGATTTTAATTTTCAGTCAGCGAACAGCAAACGATTCATGGCTAATTGCGTAAAAATCTTAATAGAGTAACTACCTTCATTCGACAAGACCTCTCTTCCTCAAGACTGGAAGTTGGAAAAAATAAAAGTTGGTTATCTTCCACCAAACACCAAATCGTGATATGAAATTTTTATTTTCACTACCAGCCTCTAATTTCAAAGCATTTCAACGAAGGCTCACATCACAAGCCATCCTGTTCTAGAAGCAATTAATTTTATTAATAATGCTTGGAAGCTTACAATTACAAAAACACTTGCTAATTATTTTAAAAATTGTGGGTTCGCAAAAAGTTAGATCTAGAGAAAAATTAACACGATTCAGAAGATGAATTTTCACCTTCGCCATGAATGCAGTAGGAAGGTCAACCGGAAGATTATGTCCTTATCAATGAAAATGTAAGTGTGGAAGATGAACAGTGAAAAGTCTGATAGTGAATCAGATAAGGGTTAAAAAATGAAATTGGGACTTTAGAACTTTGAACTTTCACTGTGAACGCACCCTTAAACCCATCACCAAACTGTCAATGTCAAACTATACATTGAAAATCACAATTTTATCATGGTGAAGTTCACGAACGAGTAAGTAAATAATTAAAGTCTATCACCAGAATTCCGCGTCAGTGACGGCAACTTTAAGACCGTTAACGCCAATTTTTTTCGGTATTCGCGTAAGCTCATTTTTGGCTAAACGGAAACAGAATACAAGTATGTAAGTGTCTGGTGAAAACTCTCATTTGCTTCAAGAAATACCACTTCATCCTAAAAAAAAATAACTATGGTGTGGTTTTAATGCCGGTGGTGTCTTTGGGCTATTTTTGTCTTTAATGAAAATTACCGTAATGTTACATTCAACGGAGACTTCTTGCAGTCATATTTCTTAGGTCAATTCCATAGACTAGATATTAATTCAATAAGACGATATCACAAGCCACACAACGGGTCTCATAATCGACGTATTGAAAACTCAATTCAATGAACGTTTGATAAGTTGTACCGATTTGACACCTATGTATGTCGTGTGATTTAAAACATCTTTTTATGTGGTAACGTTAAATCATTCATCTTTATCAAAAAGCTGACATCGTGAGAAGAAGAACTCAGAGCAAAAATGTACCGAGAGATAGCGGCTGTCTCTGTCGAAATATGTGGCCAAATCATCGAACATTAGGTTCAACGAATCAGTCGATGTAAACTTCGTGGTTGACATATATGAAAAACGTCGAACTCCATGTATAAATGTTTTGGTTGTCGATACTTTAACGCAATAGTGATATTTTTGAGATTTATCTCACATGGTTTGCGTTAAAAAAAAGTCCTTATTGGAAAACCCTATAGTTTAAATTTTTTTTATTTGGTTTCCTTTAAACGGAAACCTTCCTTAGACGGACAAACATTTTTGCACCATATAGCTGTCCGCTCAAGGGAGATTTCACTGTATTGTGAATTTTGAATTGATTGCAATTAATTACGTTTCAGAACGTTCTTTAAAATTCACACTAAATAGAGAAAATATTAAATTATTTTCTTGACATCCATTATGAAATTGTCAAAACGTTTTCAATTCGTTTTGAAATTTCATGTAATTAATATCAATTATCAATATTGAAGGCAGAATAATTATTTTACTGCAAGTATTTTAACCCTCTTTCATTATTAATCACCCAAGTGCTAAGCTATAAATAAATTTGTAGCCATTTTCAAATAAATTATTAACATATTTTGAAAGTAAAAATAACCCTACATTCATCCTGCATACATATACTTATGTATACATTTATGATTACTATTTTAATTATACTGATGATTATTCAATTTAAGGAAAAGTTTATAAAACCAAAGTTTTAACCTCAAAATTTGCATTTTTAATCCAAACAAAATTCATAAAAGTTGCAAGGAAAAATCGCTTACCACCATGAATTAATAATGAATAAAGTACCACAATTCTTGGACATCCCCCAGCAAAACCAAAAAAAAAATTGCACAAACACTCTATACACAGATACATCTCCCATAAACCAATCATATCCCTAGATTTTAATGGTATTCTATTATTCAAACAATTTCGCCCACAATTATAGCACTTTGTTGAATTTATTAAAAAAAAAAACACAACAAAAAACCATCGCAATGATTGGAAAAACAAATTAGATTTTCACAAATGAAAAAGGTTTTACAAAAACAAAAAATGGCAATGCGTACAAATTTCTACCTTCCAGCCTAATTAATTGCCGAACGAATTTCCAACAAAAGTAATCCCGTGCGGTCACACACAACCGCACAATATAACCTTTTGAGTTTCTGTGCGCCTTTTATGTTGTTTTAACATTTGTTTGCAATACAAATACGAATGCGAATAGATATTTCCGTTCGCACACACAATATAATTCAGCTTCCAATAAATAAACACTTGTTTTCGTACAAAAATGAAATATACTCGGCTCGGCAGGATGTGTTTTTGAAATTCAAACAAATATCCCAGATACAGTGGAAATATAATTTAAATAGTTTGTTATTAAATATGCGGCTACAAAATGATATTCATTTAATTGAGTTTATTTAAGGCTGCCAGCTGTGCGGTGAGCTGCTGAAATTTTGTGGAGTATTAATATATGATCTGGTTTTTCTTCGGTTGGTTTTATATTTAAACAATAAATGACTGTAAGTAAAATTAATTCAGGGAATTTTTTGCCAATTGTCAGTTGCACTTTTTCAACCGAAAATAGATGCTTACACAGAAAGCAACCCTTTATTAAATAAAATGCAAGACTGCATGGCATTACTTGCTAGTACTTTGAAACTTAAAAAATTCCTTGTAAATATGAAAACATCAATTTAATTAGAGAAGTTTGTTGAAATGCATAAAATTGCCATCTGATTTCCAGAAAAGTATGTAATCAAGGTTTAAGCAATCGTCAAAGCAATTTTGTATATAAGAACTTTCTTTAAATGTTTGAAAAAAAAAGTTTTCGTTGTCAATTTTATAAAATGTACCTACTAGGGTGGTCCTTATTTTTCGACTTTTGAATTATCTTCGGGGCACTTTCTCATTTGATTATATACCTCTAAATATGAAATAAGTTTTTTTGTTTTTTTTTTCTTAAGATTTAGAGGTCGCTACCAGCTGTCAAAATTTTTACAAAATTCATTAAAGAACAGCTTAAATGATAGTTTTATTAATGTTTCATTTAGGCGTTTATATCACATTTTCCGCGTCCAAGTGAAACTAGCTTTTTATCCCTTCCTCCCCTCGACATCTCTTCTGTAACGACGCATCGAGATTTAGACCGTTTACACAATCAAAAAGATAAGCCGTAAGGCGTACAAATTAGGTTTTAAATTATACGTCTTATGGCTTATCTTTTTGATTGTGTGAACAAACACCCTTATCCCGCCCCGCACTTCAGTTCTAATGATTTATTAACTAGAGCGCACGCGTTTTATTTGTAAAAATCATAGTAACGTGTTTAACTTGCAATGAAGTTAACAAATAGCGGACTTAGTAAAGCTACCAGAAATCAAAGTAAAGTTTGGCTTATCGGACAATTATTATCCGAATTAAGCCAATCAACGTTACCAACCATCGGTGAAGTTTTGAGTTTTTTGAAAAATGAAGAAAAGAAAACCATACTTGAATCTGAATCTGACGGGAAAAAGCTAGTACACCAATTCAATTAAAAAAAACATGTCATCAGTAAAATTGAAAAACTACTCAAAGAATGGCAGGATCTAAAAAAAATAAAGAAAACAAGAAAAAACGTTCAGAAGCATTAAAGAAAAAAGAACAAAACTGGCAACAAAAATTAGAAGATTTATTTGATATTGCTCATCATGATGCTTTAAATATTATGACTTTAGAAGAAGACAAGAAGTTTTTATTAGCACTGCGACAGAATCGATACCAATTTTGAATTGGTTCAGCGGACAGAAAAAGTTTAAACAAATGTAAGAAAATTAAAGAAAAAGGAGAACGCCTTGAAAAATTGGGCGAGCTTGAAAACAAAGATATCTTGGCTTTAACAGAAAAGTGCTCTTTTTCTTCATTATCATTTCTTTCGTCGTCGTCTACCACCTGTACCCCCACTAGTAAAGAAGCAACTTCATCTGACTTCGAATGCATATCAAAATTGTCCGAAATGCAACCACCTCAGAAACGAGCTCGAAAAGACATTATTAACAGCCAATTAGCTTCCAGTCTTGATGTCTCTATCAGAAGAGCTAGTTTCGCTTGTCTTTTTCAATGACGAACTTCCAGTTCTAGAGAAGAAAAAAATTTTAGAAGCACTGAAAATTAAAGGCACAGAAGATTACTTGAAAAAAAAACCTTGATATCACACATATCCACGAAAAAAATATAGAAAACTTCGTTAGTAATTCCTTAAGATTCTTCCAGATCCTAGGTATTTCATTAAATTTTTTGAAAAAAGACGTGGAAACTTGGAACGAAGACACTGATTATGTAGCTGCCAAAAATATCGTTCATTCTTTGCGAGTAGTGAACGACGTAGCTGGCCGCGGTGTTGATTTAATGGAAGAATATAATAAATTAATTACAACCAATGAAGAACAAAAGCAATATTTGCTTTTGTTGGTAAAAGAGTATAGGAAAAAGTACCGTAATACTAACAAGTCAACCCTGTATCTTAAAAATAAATGATTCAAATATCTACATAATATCTTAATTTATAACAACAATAATTTTGTAATATTTTTTATGTCCTGTCTATAAAAATAAAAGAATCTAACAAATGTACATATATAGATTTTGAGTTTTTATCTAAAATTCAAACCTTGGTAGCGACGTCTAAATGTCATTGAAAAATTTCCAAAAAAATACTGAAATACTTTCTTATGGTATATAATCAAATTACGTGTTCCCCGCGAAATTAAAGAAAAAAAATTTTTTCTTAGGAATATGGACCACCCTAGTACCTCCACTAACAGGCACAACTATTCGACCACCTGCATTTTTCGTCACCCTGACTCTTTAAGTTCACTATGATATATTTGCTGATTTGTTTTTTGTTTAACAGATATTTTCAAAAAAAAAAAAAAAAAAAAAAAAAAAAAAAAAAACACTAAAACCCTTATTTCGCCCTCTAAAATTATGTCATCGAAGCGGTTTTTGCAATTTAAGTGTTTTTATTTACGAAAATATGTATATTTTTTTTTTCAATATATATCAACTTTTAGAAAAATGTATTAATACCAATATTTCACTTGCGACTTATAGGTACTATAAGGCAAGTTATGCATTCGAAAAAAATGAATTCGAGATTTGGATCAAAGCTGGCATTACGATGATATTCTGTCTGTCTGTTCGACTACAGCCTAAACGGCTCGGCCGATTTTCTTGAAATTTGGTAGATATCATTTTTAATTTTTCCCCCACACGTTTTTTCTTTTTTTTAAAGACTAAAAATAACGGTACCTACCATACGATTTTTTTAAATTTTTTAAATATTTTTTTTTTTCTCAAAAATTGTTCGACAGATTTAAAAAATCAAAATATGTACCACAAAATTTTATTTAGTTAAAGCTAGGTAATGGTTGAAAAAAAGTTCCGAAAAATTGTTCTTGAGGGTACCCCCATGGAACCATTTTTTTTTTTTGATTTTCTCAAAAACGGTACCAGCGATTTAGATTAAATTCAAATTTTCAAAAAAAAAATTTTGGATTTAAAAAAAATTTTTTTTTTTCAAAACTCAATATTTTGAGAACCCCATGCTAGATTTTACTTAATAAATAAAAGTTTTTTTTCTACAAGATGTGAGAAAAAAAAAATTATTTTACCTATAAATAAAGGTACCCACCATACACATGTTAAAAAATGGTTTTCAAAAATCGTATATTTCTCGAAAACGGCGCGGCGCCTAGAATTTTGATACAAAATTTTTTCTTCCAATCAATTTTTATGATCTTTAATTTAATAAAAAAAAATTAAATTAAGATATTACAGCTTGTACCTGCCATAGAACCATTTTGTCTAGTTTTGAATTTCTCACTATCGACAGAACGGATTTCAATGAAAATTTTTATAGAAATGCTTCTAAAATATTCAAAAAACATTGCATTTCAAAAGTTAAAAAAAAAATATTTTTTGAATTTTTGGAAAAAATTTGATTTTTTTTTTTTTAATTTTTTAATTTTTGTTCTTGCATAAATTCATATTTGCATAACATTCTATTTTATCTTTTATTAATAAGAGAGTTTAAAAAATTAATTTTATCCATAGTTTTCTCTTATAACATTCGTTTTTAAAATCCCTAGTCTATTACATAGGAGCAAGTTCGTGCGACCCAATCGTGCATTTTATTTAATATTGTATTTCAGTTAATTATACTTGAAATTTCTTTTGTACCAAAGTAAGTAAATATAGGTAAATCTAGGTTTATTATTTGTGACTCTAGAAAATTGCCACTCGATGTACCTGGTATAGCTAGATTGGGATTCGGGAAACTCGCTCATACACGAGGAAGCCAGGTCAAGGTCGTCATCGATGCACTTCAGCTACGGATGATCGCTTTGTCGTCAGCAACATACTAAGAAATGGGTTTTGCACCGCTACGGAAGCTCGTACACATCTTTTTGAGGTGAGGAATGTTAGTGGCAAAATTGAATATCAGAGCTTTCCGGCCAGCACGCACCCCCGAATCGCTCCCACAGCACCGTACATCAAGACTTCATTTTGCGCGAGAATATGATAAGAAGACTGCAGAGGAATCTCCCTCCTGACGTCTTATTCTCAGGCGAAAGCAGAATAGGTCTACGCGGTCCAGATAGACGTCAGCGTGTCTACAGGCGAAAAAACGAAATGTTTGCTTCATGCACGATGACCGAAACAGTGGGTTACCAAGGAGGGTCTATAATGGTTTGGGGAGGCATCAGTTGTGAAGCTCGCACGGACCTTGTTGTGGCCGATAGAGGCAGTGCGAACGCTCAGATGCCTTTCGCACGTTCTATTGGTGACAACTTTCGGTTAATGCATGACAACGCACGCTGCCATACCGCAAATTCTGTAACTACGAGTAACTACCTAAATGAGGTCGAGATTCCAGTCCAGATGTCAATCTTATCGAGTATAATTAGGACAACCTAAAAAACGTGTCCGAGCGAGAACACATGTCCCTACTATTCTAGGAGAGCTTAAGACAGCTGCGGTTTTTGAGGTTGTTGGTTGAAATGGCACAGTATCTCATAGAAGGATATTCAGGATATCATTGAAGGATCGCAAACCCGCTCGACGAAGTAATTAGAGCCCGCGGCGCAAACACCCATTTTTAAAAATTTAGTTTTTCAATAATTTTACCACATTTTTAACATTAAAAGATAACATCTTTGTCAGAATTTTTTTTCCAAAAACTTGTTTTTGTGTTAATTGTGTTAATAAACGCGTTTTTTTTTAGAATTTTTGTTTTCTCAAAGTTTGCTTTCAAGATTACTCACACCCAATGTGGTTTAAATTTGACGGTTTCTTTAAATTTATTTTTTTGTGGACGAATATTCTGTTGTAAGGCGAGTCCAACATTGTGTTATATGGTGGAAAGTTATCTCGTCAATATGTAAGAAGGCCTCGAAACACAGAATATAATCCACGCTTCACATCTAAGACAGTAAAACATGAAGGATCCAGCATAATGGTTTGGGCATGTTTTTCCTTCTATAGTTTACCGGATTGAAGGCATTATGGATCAGTATCTTTATAAGATCACGGACGAAGTTATGTTCCCATATTCTGAAGATGAAATGCCACTGAAATGGGTCTTTCAACAAAACAACGACCCAAAGCATACAAGTAAACTTGCGCAGCAGTGGTTCCAAGAAAAGAGGGTTAATGTCATGGAGTGGCATACGCAGTCCCCAGACCTCAACCCTATAGAAAGTCTTTGGTGCGACGTCAAGAAGTATGTTGATAGTTGTAAGCCTATTACTAACACAGCCCTTTGGTCAGCTATACATCAGTCTTGGAGGTTCATACGTCGTTCTGCTGCTGTCATTTCTTTCAAGGGAAATGCAACTAAATATTTATTTAAGGTTCAAACCCTCGACTATCACTTGAGGTAGAAATTGTCTATTAACTTTCCCTTTTGTAATATTTAAAGGTGGATTTTGAATGCGCTACTATTTTTTTGACCGCTGTTTTTCTATATGACTTGGATAGGTTTAAAATTACCTATTGATGTATTGAATTTAAAAATGATTTTTTTTTTCTGAAATTAAAAGCCTAAAAAACATTAATTTGAAAACCAGGTGACTATTTATTTCTTTAAAATTTTTAAATTAATTTATTTGAATTTTTGTGTCTCAAAAGCTTCAGTACTATTATTTTGACCGCAGCTATGCATAAATATTATTATTAAGTAATTCAAAAGAGCTCCCGTATAAAATTTCTTGTTCAAATCGCTAGAGCCGTTAATTACAATTTAGAAAATAAAAAAAATCGGTTCTATGACAGGTACCCCCCATAGAATATTTTCTTAAATTTCTTTTCACCAAAATATATTCCACGCCTATAATGAAACACCAATTTTTTTTACCAAAATCGTTAGAGATGCTTTCGAGATAAATAATGGTTTGCATGACGGCTGTATGGCACGTACCGTTAGTTTTGGAGCTAAACAAAAATTTCTTCTGTGGAATATTAAAGAAGAACCTTTAATACCAATTTTTTTTAAGTTTCAGCAGTTTAGGGTGTAGATCGAAGTACACACATACAGACGATACGAGTATTACGGGACCCACCTTTTTCTTGTTCTGTATCATCGCAACGTTAACTTTGATCAAAATCTCTAGTTTGATTTTTTCCATATGCAAAACTAGCTTAATACCCCATAAGTACATAGTTTATTGCCATTTTTTCATAACATAAGTTCGAGACCAGCTACAGGGACCAGGCGGTTACAGACGCAAGAGCGCTTGGTCTCAACGACTGGAGGGAGCTCACGAGGGATCGCAACCGATGAAAGACCACAATATCTCAGGCAAAGACCCTCCATGGATCGGGAGCCGGATAAGTAAGTAAGTACCTAAGTAAGTTCAAGACCGTGTATTTTAAATTAGGTCGTTAGGAATTTTGAGACTATGAAAAAATAAAATGTTGTCTTACGTCAGACAAATTTAATTGAACTAAAAATATGTGCTGAGTCTGAAATTAAGTTTTAAAGTCTGTGTCTTGCCCGTTACAGTTTGCCAATTCAAAACATAACCTTTGAAAAACAAATCAAGTTTAGGCTATAATTTTTGTGAAATTGGTCGATTTTTTGCGAATGCATAATTTACCATATACATAACTGTAAACTGCAAACAACTTTAACGATTAATGGTCCAATTGTTCAATTGATGTTATACTATAATCGTAGAGCTATAAAATCGTTTAAACGACCATCGCATCGTTTTATGTCATGAGAGCCCAGGTAAATAAGTACAGGGTGATCCATTTTGTGGTTCCGAAAATAAATGTACATACTCATATGTATGTACATCCTTATTTAAGAAATTATTTCTAAGATTCGTTCCTTTTCTTTCCAGTTATCTTGTTCAGCTCTCACAATTCTCTTTTCTGTTCAAAGTATAGATTTTCAAAATATATAATATACACGAACTAAAACGCAATTCTTATCTCTTGCTCTAAGAAATCTTATCGACATTTTAGGGCTTCAATTTTTTCACTATCTGGCTATTCTATATACTTATGTTTGTTTGTATTTTCAATCAATAAAAGCAATATACAAAATAACATTCTATTTAACGATAGTTTTATCTAAACTTATTTTTTATCATAAACCATCCGTATCCCCCTTACACTTTGAAGATTAAATCTGCTCCAATTAGCCTGCGATCTTGATTAATTCGACTACGTCAGCAACAACTTTATATCCCACATAAACAGCTAAACAAATCATAATATCAAAGCGCAATCTGAATACTCTAAGCGGGAGCGATAAACCGCCACCGTGCGCCGCTGCCGACCGTCGCGCGCCGTTTCCATCCCACCTGCTGGCCTCTGCCTCCTTAACACGTAAACAAATATTAGAAAATGAAAATATAAAAAAGATAGATTCCAAATATCAAATAAACAAACTGAAACCACCATAAACAATCTTTTATCCAATTGAAATAGTTCAATAGCCAAGCCACCACCAATAGCAACCCATAAGCACAAAAAATGTTTTGAAAATTTTGGCATTTTTATGGGGTTTGTGCTGTGCTATTCGGCGCTAGTTTCCTTTGGTCAGCCTGGGAGTCACATGGACAAATTTTGAAGGGGGAGAAATGCGATGGCCAGCGTCTCCTCCTACGCAATCGAATTGTTATTTTCTCAAAAATAAAATAAACATTTTTTGATAATTTAGCTTTGAAATAATAAGAATTCGATGACAGAGCTTAAGCATTTTACCTTTTGCATCTTTGTCGACAAGCGACGTTATTCGAAAATTCTTGGCTAAACTATGTACCTATACACGTACACGTACAGTGCTGTGAATATTTTTTGTATGTAAAATAATTTTGTTTTTTTTTGTTTATTAATTCGGGTTAAATCGAAGAAGATTATAAACAGGATCAACCCATTTAATCTGTGTAACAGTTAGAGATTCATGACAACATAAATGTGCCTGTCACTTCTCAAGAATTGTATGCCAATCCTCATGTGATTACAGTTACGATAGACTTATGAAATATGTAGTATGCTACATTTTCTTCTATGCTTCTTTTAGTACCTATTATGGTCTATAGAATGCCAAAAAAACGCACGATTTTTGGGAATTTTTTTCTCGAAAACCTTATTAGGTTCATAATTTTTTGGTCAAATTGTGGTAAATTGTCTTAGAAAACATAAAAACAATCAAGTTGCAACAAGTTTTTTGAAAATCGGTTCAGTAGATCCGGAGATTAACTGTCCGCCATGCGACCATGTATTTTTTGATGAGTCGACGTTTGCGTCCTCTATAATTCGGCCAAAATTCGAAAATTAAAAAAAATTTTTTTTTGTACTCTTGACGCATGTATTCATTATTTAAAAAAAAAATATGTTATTACCTAATAAGGTTTCCGAGAAAAAAATTCCTAAAAATCGTGAGTTTTTTTGGCATTCTAGACCGTACTAGTATCTTAATTCAAACAAGAATCTAGATTAGGTAAGGTTTGGTTGATGTGGCTGTCAGCAGGAGAGCCGACACACACCATTATGATACCGCATTAACACAGGTGCTTGAAGCAGCTGGCACGGCACTCATCTAGAGAACTCGCCACTGAAATACAAAAATAGAACTACTGGGGTTCATGGAAATTACTTTGTGATCTTCATTGGGCCCTTGATGAACATCTCACCATGACCTACTTACTTCATATCTAAGAAGGGAGCAGATTGATCGCCAAAATTCCATCAATCCTTATTGTGTTTATTGAATTAGAGCTACCATTCCATCGTTGCGTTGGTACAAATTCTTAAAGTTTTTTTCTTTGTTTTTGTTAAGGAGCTTTCAGGTTATATGCTTTCTTAGAGCTCTTGAAAAGAAACTATAAAGAGAAGTTTTGAACCCATTTTTTTTACTAAGCCGAAGTGGTTCCTTAGGGTAATTCTTCGTCGGATCTCAACTAAGATGTCATTCGTAGGGTTAATATTAACTCCGAGATAGATTGACTCCTTAACTACCTCGAAGTTTTTGCTATCAATAGTGAGGTTTTACCCTAATCGGTGGACAGATGTTCGTTTGTTTGTTGTTTGCATATACTTTGTCATTTACTTTAAGACCAACAAGTCGTGCCTGATCTTCAACAGCAGGGAATGACTCTATTACAGAGAGTGAGAGAGAGTTGAGAACGGCAAATGATGTCGATATCGTCCGCGTACTCCAACAGTGTGTCAAATTTGTTGAGTTTAGTGCCTTACGTGTTAACGCCTGCCCTGCACACCATCTACTCTAGAGCAAGATTGAAAAAATCTCATTATAGGGAATCTCCTTGCCGAAGCCCTGTGCATGTTTGGAATAGTCCCTAGTTGCCTATTGCGTATTTACGAATGTTAAGCGACACAGTTGGATCAGTTTTCCCGGGATTCCGAGTTCGGCCATCGTCATATAGAGCTCCTGACGATGAATGCTATCATATGCGACTTTGAAGTCGATAAATAGATGATGAGTCTCGATTTGAAGTTCGTTGGTCTTTTCCAGAATTTACCTCAGTATGAATATTTGGTCTATGGTCGATCTGGCAGACCGGAAGCCACACAGGTATTTGCCGACTAAATTATATTATACCTATATATTAACATCAACAATATTTTCGAGTTCTTCGAAGGACAAAGATGCAAAGAAAAAGCAGGATATCGTTAACTTTATGAATTTTTGAATATTACAACAACAACTTGAATGAACTACCACCAAGTGGGTTCTTATTTGGCTGGAGTTATAGCTATTTCACGGTTGCCAAGCCGATCATCAGACTCCTTTATTAGTGGTGCTTAGCCTTTATACTATCAAGTTTAATCGAAAAACTTTTTGCCTTGACTGAGATTTGAACCCAGACCTAGCGTCGTTAGAAGCCAATGCCCTACGCATCACGCTACCGAGACCACATGATCAGGTCCATCCCAATTTAGGTTTTATCGTTTATCAATTATCACTTGAGGACTAGCGTTTTTATTAGTCATTCAAGTTTTGTTGTTGTAAATTCGGTTTCTTTCTATTTCTCCGAACTCTGGCTGGCCAAATAAGAACCCACTTGGTGGTAGTTCATTCAAGTTGTTGTTGTAATATTCAAAAATTCATAAATATATGAAGCTTCGCAGGTACACTGCATGTATGTAACCATACAAAAACCCCTTCAATAGATTTAAAACTTGACCAGAGTCAAATCTTTCAATAAAATCTCCCTCCTTATAATATACAACGAATTGTTGGCTTATAAACAGAGTTCGGAGAAATAGAAAGAAACCGAATTTACAACAACAAAACTTGAATGACTAATAAAAACGCTAGTCCTCAAGTGATAATTGATAAACGATAAAACCTAAATTGGGATGGACCTGATCATGTGGTCTCGGTAGCGTGATGCGTAGGGCATTGGCTTCTGACGACGCTAGGTCTGGGTTCAAATCTCAGTCAAGGCAAAAAGTTTTTCGATTAAACTTGATAGTATAAAGGCTAAGCACCACTAATAAAGGAGTCTGATGATCGGCTTGGCAACCGTGAAATAGCTATAACTCCAGCCAAATAAGAACCCACTTGGTGGTAGTTCATTCAAGTTGTTGTTGTAATATTCAAAAATTCATAAATATATGAAGCTTCGCAGGTACACTGCATGTATGTAACCATACAAAAACCCCTTCAATGGATATCGTTAACGCAACTAACATACGCCTTCTTAAAAATAAGACACAAATTCTTAGAAAAAAACGCGCCTGCAATCTTACGTAGAAAAAGATATATTAAATTTGTTTTAATCAACAGATTTTTGACTATGAAATCTTAATCAACAGTTGGTAACAGTTCTGATATTTGTCACATTTTTAAGGCAGTTTCTAATGCTCACTCCGGCAACCCTTTAACAGTTTTTTTTTAAGATTAATTGAATTCCACAGCCAACAATCTTTGAGTTCTCATAAAGCTTTTTCTTCTTCGTAAAACATTTCAAACAATTGTTTTTTGCACATCCCTGTGTACAGTGTTTGAGTAAGTATTTTTTTTTTTTTGGGAAAACTTCTTTCATTTAGTTGCAATTGTTTGCTTTTTCGTGGCGTAGGAGTTTTAGAGAAGACACACAAAGTGTTGCAACCAAATGTATTTAAACGTGTAGGCAGTTTCCCAGATGCACAGACAAGATGAATGCAAAAATCAAGCTGTAGAAAGAGGAAAGGAAATAGGTGGGTAGAGTAAAGGCAATATGGAACTAAAGTGAGCTAATTGAATATACTCAGTTAAAATCTCAATTAACTGAAGAAAGAAGTTAATATCTTGAAATTGGGTTCTGTTGTTTTTAGGATTAAAAGGCTACACACAAATGCGCAGGAAGTAAGCTACCCAATCATTGGGACATTAAGTAAATCCACCGTTTCCGGTCTCTTGATTATTTATAAAAAAAATGTAAGGATAATTTGGACTTGGCATGTTTGCTAGATGATACGAGTAAGTTCTTCGGAATTCGGGGGTTATTTGTTGATAGCGAGTGATAACGTTCGCTTCAATGATTTTATGTTATATCTAAAATATTCCTAACGGTAGACTTAGGGCATTGGAGATCTAGACGATCTTCTGTAATGAATTAGTATGCTTAATCTGTTACCTTTTTTATTTTGAAAACTTAAAAAAAAATACAAATTACTCGTAGTAGACTCAAAGGTGAAATTCATGTTCAATTCATTTACACAAATAAATAAAATGCTCGACGAGGTCAACTGAACTTGCTTGCTCTTCAGTTGAACAGACTTAGAATTTTAAAAATGAATGTTATAGAAAAATGTTCATAACCATCAAATTTATTTTTAAAGGGCTACAACAATTCCCTTAGATAGTATTCGGAACTAGGAACAGAATCCTGAGCAAACATGAATTTAGGAACCAAAAATTATTTTTTTTTATTAAATTTTTAAAACATTGAAAGAATTTTGGGTGCGCCAATTTTTAATTCATGTCATTTTGCAAATGAAAATTAGATTTCAAAAAACTAATTGAGCAATATTTGAGATATCAAATTTTCAAAAAAATTAATTTTTTGAAAAGTCCAAACAAATATTTTTACTTGCGACTTATAGGTACTATATAAGGCAATCGAACTCGAGATTTTGATCAAAGTTGACATTACGATGATAGCGAAGACTAAAAAAGTGGGCCTCGCAATTCTGTCTGTCTGTCTGTCGGTTCGACTACAGCCTAAGCGACTCGGCCGATTTTCTTCAAACTTGTTAGATATCATTTTTAATTTTTTTCCCCTACACGTTTTTTTCTTTTTTTTAAGACTAAAAATAACGGTACCTGCCATACGAATTTTTTTTCGAAATTTTGTAAATATTTTTTTTTCTCAAAAACTGTTCGACAGATTTAAAAAAAATGATACAAAAATTTAGTTAAAGCTAGGTAGGTACTATTTGAAAAAAAATTTTCCGAAAAATCGTCATTGAGGATACCTCCCAAAGAACCATTTTTTTTATTTTGATTTTCTCAAAAACGGTACCACCGATTTTGATCATTTTTTTTTTGCTAAAGCTGCCCAAAAACTTAAATAGAATTGTGTATTCAAATTTTCAAACAATTTTCTTTTTGGTTTTTAAAAACTCAAAACTCAATATTTCAAAAACCTTATGCTAAATTTTTATTTAAATTTAAAAAATAAAAGTTTCTCAACATAATCTACAAGATGTACGAAAAAAAGTTTTATTTTACCTAAAAATAAAAACAAATGCTAAAAAATGGTTTTTAAAAATCGTATTTTTCTCTAGAATTTTGATAAAATTTTGTTTTCTTCAATTAATTTTAACGATCTTTAATATTTAAAAAAAATTGAAATTAAGATATTACAGCTTGTACCTACCATAGAACCATTTTTTCAAATTTTGAATTACTCATTATCGACATAACGGATTTAAATGAAATTTTTGGTCCTTATTCGGAATTCCCCCCCCCCCACCAAAATGCACTTTTTTTTTAATGAATCGATAAAAAAAAGCGTGCTGTTGATTTAAAATTTAGCGAAATAATAACAATTTTTATGAAAATTCTAGGTGCAATTATCAAGAAAAAGAAGATATTCAAAAATGGTTTTTCAAACGTTTATATGGCGGGTAAGGTTACTTTTAAATAAAATAAAAATTCTGTTCTTCTATCTTGAAGATAGAATTGAAAACTTCTCGAAAAAATATAACGTGTGTTTTTCGAAATATCGACTTTTCAGAAAATATTTGATTTTTTTTTTAAATCCAAAAACAATTTCTTTGTAAATTTTAATGCACAATACTATTCAACATTTTTAAGGACTTTTTCAAAACAAAAAAAAAAATGAATCAAAATCAGTTTTATCGTTTTTGAGAAAATCGAAAACAAAAAAGGGTTTATGGTTAGGTTGCATTTTATCAACTTTTTGGAAAATTTATTTCAAGCAATGGAGCTTTTACTAGATGAATTTTTTGGAACTTTTAAAAATATGTGGACAATTTTTGAGATGAAAAATAATTTATAAAATTTTCTAAAAAAAAAAATGTAAGTGGGTACCGTTATTTTTGGTCTTAAAAAAAAAGAAAGCAAAAATGTGGGAGGAAAAATTTAAAAATTTTAAAGATTAGGAACTGCAGTCAACTTCGCAATAGAAGCGAAGAAAAGTCATTCAAAGCTGCGAAGCCAATGATACAGATTAACCAATTATATTAACAGATTAGTAAACTGACCGTAAATATTATCATATTTTTCTTGTAAATTAGCTTAGAGTTGATATTAAATGTTTAAAATGAGCAAATATGAAACTTTACTTACTAGATTATTTCTAATTAGTATATTTAGACTTGACTTAATTGTGAAGTAATTAGGTACTTATACTTTGTAGTGCTCGTTAAATATCTTGTTCAAGAGTTTCTTACTTGTTTTTTAAGTAAAAATAGAAATTTCTAATGTTATGGAATATTTTACAGAGCAACGCCTAGTCCAGACTTTGAAAGCAAACATCTTTATAGCCGCAGCGGCTTGCAACCTGCATTGTCATTCGCCCAACTTTCTGACCTACATATGTACATACATACATAGATCCTCAGGAGGCGCCATCTACATCACATCAACTTATAGCCAAATGGGAAAGCATAGGCGCAACAACATTTAACATGCATAAAACAAAAAAAACAAACTGCATGATTTTATAAACGCTTACTATACATTTTTGTTTTTTTGGAGAATTTGGGGGGTGGCCGTGGTGCGATGGATGTGTGCTCGCCTGTGAACCTCATGATCACAGGTTCGATCCCTGCCGTCGTCTATGTCGTTTTAATTCCATTAAAAACCTTCTAAAATTGTCATGAATGGGTTGCTGGTTTACTCATTACATGTTGTTCAGGCATAACACTAACAACATGTAATTGAGTTAAACTAGTATACCCAACAAGGATGAACACGAATAAAATAATGTGAATCATAAGCGACATAAAAATAAGACACGGCATTCTCCGCTTTAGTTCAGCCGCCATCCCTGGAGATAAAATAGCTGAGACAACAACCTTCAGTCTCAGAACATCGTGCCACACATCTTTCCTATCCTTCTTTCTCTTCCTTAACTTCACGCCCGCGCTGTGTTCAAACATTTAAAGGGTAATCATAATCCTTTGAGCGCGTGTAAATTATAAAAAAAAAAAAAAAAAAATATACTAATTAATAATACCAAAAGAAAAAAAATGGAGTATTAGACCTACATTAATTATACATATTTTTAAATGTAAGAAAAATGTGAAAACTCATGCTAAAATGCAAAATTTCTTGTAGCAGTAAACTTGTTTTAAAAAATTATATTTATATAATCAATTTTGTTCAACAAACGAAATATTAAAAAGGAAATTATTTATTTGTTGGCTTCTTCGAGTAGTCATTGAAATTATTTTTTTTTATTGTGAACTACATATTTTAAATAGTTAACGATAAATAATTATACGTTTTTATTTAATAAACAAATTTAAAATAAAAAAAAATAAATTTTATAAAACAAAGAAAATTGTTTGTGTTTTGTAAATTTTTAATTTTCGATTGTAGTTGAAGAACCAAAGACGATGCAGAAATTGCGTAAATGGACCGATCGCTTAATAGAAACTATCGAGTTTAAGGATAATAGAACCAACGAAAAAATAATAAAAATATACATATACTTATTCATATACTTATAATAAAAAAAAATTAAAACCTCCGAATTTGTTTTGATTAAATTCTTTAAAATTTTGGGAAGCAGCAATAATTTTATTATCATTAAGACTTACGTTTCTGCATAATTGCAACAAAATTGATTGAGTCCTTGAATAAATGCAGTGAAATTATCCAACTACGCTTTTCAGGAACATTAGTGTTTTTGTTTCACTACTTTGCATTGCTTTAGCAGGTTAAGTATTTCTTTCACACAGATTTAAAAAATTACGTTACTTGAGGCGGAGTCTTATTTTTTTTAGTTTTATAATTATGTAAGTCCTATTTGCTGAGCTTTGAATGTGCAGGCTTGCGAAATTAAAATATTAACGCAAACAAATATTTGTAAGAACTTTCTACCTTAGCATGCTCGCCTGGTAATAAGATTTCACTTTTTGGTAGAAGACGATGAAATAAAAATTGAGTAACTGGTGGTTGAAAATGAACCTTACAAAAAATTGAATCAAGTCTTAAGCAAAATGACGATTTTAAAAAACTGTATTTTTCAATAGATCATGGAGAAATATTAGTGTTTTGTTTTGATCTTTCGTTTGCTTAACTTATATTGGTTCAATAGATCATGGAGAAATAGGTATGTTCTTTGCTCTTTCGTTTCCATATTTTGCATTGCTTTTTTCTGGTTAAAATATTACAGTGCTTAATGGTGGAGCTTCACTTCATACAGTGTGAGAGTAAGTAAAGCTGCATTGATCTTGAGTTTGAATGTAGGAGTTTGCGAAATTAATGCAAACACATACATATGTATGTATATATGCAAGTAGCCTCTACTTTCGCATGCTCGCCTGGTAATTAGGTTTTAATTTTTGATAGAAACAAATAAGAAATGAAAAACAAAACATTCTCAAAATTCTTAAAATCACCAGGCGAGCATGCAGAAGCAGTAGACGTGTGAACCAGTGTCACAATTAAGGTGAGTTTGAGGGTAGTAAGAGCTTGCTTAGTTAAAAAAAAAAAACACAAAACCTTACATCTTTCCCCATAAAAAGGAGAAGTCAAAAATTAAACACAGAAAGCAATGAAATGAAAAAAAAAAAACGATTGAAAAAAAAAACTGTCTGTGTTGTTATTTAAAGGCGGTGCTTCGCAACGATTGTTTTAGAGAAACCAAAAATATATGAACATTACCCTACTGCTTCCGCATGCTCGCCTGGTGATTTAAAGAAATTTGACTTAATTACCAGGCGAGCATGCGAAGGTAGAGGCAAAACTAAAGCTCAATGCAGCTTAACTCTCACACTTTAAAAAAATAAGATCCGCCTCCAACACCGTTATATTTTAACACGATAAAAGCAGTGCAAGAATAGGAAACGAAAGAACAATGAACATAACTATTTCTCCATGATCTATTGAACCAATGTAAATTAAGCGCTCAAAAGAACAAAACTAAACACTAACATTTCGCCATTATCTATGAGAAATACTGTTTTTTGAAGGTGGAGCAATTCGAGTTTTGCAATTTGCAAACATTTGATCCCTACTGCCTCCGCATGCTCGCCTGGTGATACACTTTTTAAAATCGCCATTTTGCTTTGAATTTGCTTCAATTTTCAAAGGTTCGTCGTTAGTAAGTACTATTTAATTTTCTTAATAATTTCGGTTTCGTCGGCTTCTACCAAGAAATGAAACCTAATTACCAGGCGAGCATGTGAAGGTAGAGGCTACATACATACATACATACAATTTATTTCGCTAACTCCTACATTCGAACTCAAGTTCAATGCAGCTTAACTCTCACACTATACAAAGTAAGATCCGCCTTGAAAAAGCAGTACAAAATATGAAAACGAAAGAACCAAGAACATAACTATTTCTCCATGATCTATTGAACCAATACAAATTAAACAAACGAAAGATCAAAACAAAACACCAACATTTCTCCATTATCTATAAAAAATACCGTAATGTAAAGGTGGAGCAATTTGAGTTTTTCAATTTGCGAACATTTGATCCCTACTGCCTTTGCATGCTCGCCTGGTGATTTAAAGAATTTTGATCTAATTACCAGGCGAGCATGCGAAGGTAGAGGCAAAAATATTTTTTGCTATTATTTCGCAAACCTCAACATTCAAACTCAAGCTCAATACAGCTTAACTCTCACACTTTAAAAAATAAGATCCGCCTTCAACAGCGTTATATTTTAAGAATAGGAAACGAAAGAACATTGAACATACAAAACTATTTCTCTATGATCTATTCAACCAATGTAAATTAGAGGATCGAAAGAACAAAACGAAACACCAACATTTCTCCATGACCTATTGAAAAATACATTTCCTTAAAGGTGGAGCTTCGCAACGAAAATTTTGCAATTTGCGAACAATTAATCCCTACTGCCTTCGCATGCTCGCCTGGTGATTTAAAGAATTTTGATCTTATTACCAGGCGAGCATGCGAAGGTAGAGGCAAAAATATTTTTTGCTATTATTTCGCAAACCCCAACATTCAAACTCAAGCTCAATGCAGCTAATTCTCACACTATATACAAAGTAAGATCCGCCTTGAAAAAGCAGTACAAAATATGAAAACAAAAGACAAAGAACAGAACTATTTTCCTATGATCTATTGAACCAATATAAATTAAGCAAACTAAAGATCAAAACAAAACACCATTTCTCCATGATCTATTGAAAAATACAGTTCATTAAAGGTTTAGCTTCGCAGCGAAAGTTTTGAAATTTGCGATCATTTAGTCCCTACTGCCTCCGCATGCTCGCCTGGTGATACACTTTTTAAAATCGTCATTTTGCTTAAAAGACTTGGTTCAATTTTCGAAAGGTTCAGTGGTTGACAACTAGATGTCCTTGGTTTCAGTCGTTTTCTACCAACAAATGAAATCTAATTATCAGGCGAGCATGCGAAGGTAGAAAGTTCTTGGAAATATGTGCTTGCTTTGATATTTTAATTTCGCCAGGCCGCACATTAAAAACTTAGCAAATAGGTCTTAATTATCACACTGAACAAAGTAAGGCTCCGCCTCAAGTAACGTTATTTTTTAACTCTGTGTGAAAGAAATACTTTACCTGAAAAAGCAATGTAAAATAGTGAAACAAACACACTTTAATTGCTGAGAATCTCCATGATCTAATGAAAATATGATTTTAAAGATTTTTTCAGAAAAGCGCAGTCTTGGATAATTTCACTGCATTTATTAAAGGAATCAATCAAAATCAATCAATTTTGTTGCAATTATGCAGAAAAGTAAGTCTTAATAAGAATAAATGGATTTCTGATTCCCAAAATTTTAAACAATTTAACCAAAACAAATTTGGAGATTTTAATATTTCTTTGTTATATATGTATCTTTATATTTTTATTATTTTTTTCGTTGGTTCTATTATCCTTAAACTCATTGGTAACTACTATTAAGAGATCGGCCCATTTACGCAATTTCTGCTTCGTCTTTGGTTCTTCAACTACAATCGAAAACTAAAAATATACAAAACACAAATAATTTTCTTACTTTTATAAAATTAATTTTTTTTTTCATTAAAAAATGTTTATTCAATAAAAATGTGTAATTATTTATAGTTGAATATTTATAATATGTAGTTCACAGTATAGATAATATTTTTCTTCTTTACAATCAACAGCAGAAAATGCACAATTCTCCATAATGACGGCACAATGTGTCATTACTGACAGTTCAAACGTAAGTTGGCAGTTGCTCTGAAACTAAAAAAAAAAACGAGAACGAAAGATGGTAGAAGAGCAGTAGTATTAAGTCTTGAAGCAAATTTCATTGATGATATTGATCATACATAATCCTCGCATAGATGATAGTTTTCTAAAAAGTTACGTGCTGAGAGCCCTGATCAAAATTAAGGATACTTTTCAAGGAATGTTTATGATAAAATACAGCTTTTTGCAAAGAATCAGCCTTGTCAGAATTTTTTGGACCGGAAGTCTTATTTTCCTAGGCCAACTATTCTTGAGACCACTACCAAAACAGTAGGTTTTTTTGGTCTTCGAAAAAAAAGGAACATTCGTATCAGAGTTATCAAGAAGAATAATTACCTACTGCAAACAAATAATTCTTAAAAAAGTTTGAATAAATAAATATTGGAAAACTATACTATACAACACATACACAAAAAACACCCTGCACAGAATCACCCCACATTTGATTCGAGTGCTGACACTTTCCATTTAAATTTCTTTGGTTCGATTTTTTTTTCTTGAGTAGTAAAATAAATCAAAGCACGATAAGAGAAAAAGGTTTCTTTTCGATAAGATAATAAGAGTGGTGTTATAAAAAACAAATACAAATAAACACTTTCAACGAAATCTACTCTACATAGTCATACACACAAATATATCTATCAAATAGGGTAAATCTTTTGAAAACATTTACACGACATGCCCTTGGATTTGAGTACATTCATACATATACCGATTTTTGTTCTCGCCTCCAACAACAATTTTTCATTTATTGATAAAGTTGATTTCTTTTGACTTTTATGTTTGAATAGATTTATTTATTTATTTTTACTTACCTAACAATTTTTTTTTTCTTTATTTTTATTCTCAACGTTAAGCTGAGACAAATTAACTTCGATTTCCATGGGAAATAAATGTTCATACCGCCTAGGAACGGAGATACGGTGTTTCTGTAAGTCGCAATCAAATATGAGCCGGAGGAAGGAAACTTAAAATTGAACATAAGCCTCCAGATATTCTGAGAGCAATGAGCAGGTGAGGTGGAGCAATGATGATGAAAGGAATATTCCCAATTTGCAAATTCGTATAGTTCGATTTAAGAAAAAAAAAATAATAAGGACGTTTCTCAGTCATTTCAGAGGTTTTAACTTCCCTAAAAAATTCATTGATAATGAAATGATAACATTATTATTACATTCTCAGAACCTAAAAAAAATCAAATGGGTTTTTGTAGATTCTTCGTCTACGACTATTTCGTTGGAGGTCTTCTAACTTTTGTCTGTAACAGAGTATAGATGGGAATGGTTACTTAATTCTACACGACAGCATTCGTTGAACATAATAATATCCTTTTTTCGTTTCCTTGGAGGCTTTCAAAAGATTTTGTTTGCTCCCCCCACAAAATGAAAATAAATTTCCTTTATTTTTCTTTTTTTAAGCCCTTTTTTGTCAACAAAAAAAAACATTTAGAAATAGAAATACTATGAGGAAATTTAAAGGAAACAAAATGGAAATGGGTATGAGCCAAGTTTTTCTGTCCGTCATGGAAACCCGTAAGGCGAACCTAAATAATGTGGGTGGTTAGGTTGTTGGTTTTGGTCATAATTTGATTTTAATGATTTGTACAAATAAAAACCCCTGCGATTAGGGGTGTTCACAGTCGGGGGCAATATGTTTTCGACCGATTACCCTTCATATTCGACAGCTGAAATAGGTACAGACAATTAAAAAATCAATCTAAGAAATTCAAATACAAAATGTTGGATTGTAAAAAGTCGGCTTAGAGAATGTTTACATGTGTCGGGCAGTTGAGCGGTGATTGTCGATCCACGTCAACGGTCGTTCAAATTATGTTTGCATTAACATCTGTCACACGAAACATGTTGATGGAAATGTCAGTGAAAATGAACTTCGCTATTTTTTTCTAGAGAAACATGTTGTTTTTTAATCGTTTTTTTTTTAAGATATAAAAAACTATAAATAAAAATTTCAAAATTATGAAATAATCCTTTTATACAACATTTGATGATGGTTCCAAAGCAGAGCGTTATCGTAGTTGATCAGAGTTAAAAAAACGTTGATTTTGGAATCAACGGCGATAGAAAAATGTGTGCAGATATCGATGAACATTGGTTTTTAAGTTCTGAACTTCAAGATAGGAGGCCAAAATATAGCAATGGAAGGCATTCTACATTCGTGTTTTGCGAGTAAAGAAGAATCCCTATACTTGACGTAACATCGGCTTTAACGACATGCGACAGCAAAGGTTTTAAATTCTACTCGGTTTATAATTTGCGCAGTTCAGATTATAATTTAATTATCTAATCATTAGCTGCCATCACAGTTCCACACCCGAAGGACAAAGATGTTTATCTTGAAACGAGTATGAAAGCCAGACAATACTATGCGAGTAAAATTGTAGTTGAATTGATTAGATGTTTGAGATCAAAGATCTATGAGTGCTATGCAGAAAGCTTTATCTCAGTATCAAATCTCACTTTTTTGAGCAAATGCTAGCTTCGTAAAAAAAAGATCGATCTCATTTAAGAGATCTATCTCATTTTAGAGATTTTCGTATGCAGGAAAAAAACCAAATATCATTCTAATAAGATAAAGCTACCAAAATGTTGAGTCTGGAAAAAAGTTATCTCGGGAAGTACAATGGCTGAATACCCTAATATTTTTAATCCATTTGAACCCACAAGGAACTATAAGACTCTTTGCAGGTTTACCCCATCCCATGTTGAAGCATTAAAAGTTTATTTTTGTTTTAAACTAATGAAGAGTTTCGGGAGAGTCGATAAGTAATAAAACAAGAATTATGGTTTTCTTACGATTCGTTGGAGAACCTGGTTTCCAAAGTGGAATCGCCGAAGATTTCAGCATCAAGCAGAGTTTCGTTTCAAAATAAATAAAAAAGAGGATTGGATTAAATTTCCAAATATAATGAAAGAAAAAGACGTTGAAAAATCAATTTTGTTTAGAAAATATTCTTTTCCTGCATGTATTGGCGCAATAGATTGTATTCACGTACGTTTTAAAAAGCCAATACGTCGTCAGAGTGATGAATAAATAATCTTCTTTTATTATTATTCTATTACACACTTTTGAAATATGAAATGCAATTATTTTACTTTTTCCAAAACGATGTAAAGATTGGTTCCAGAGTTTGGTGAAAAATACCATCAGATCAACAAAAGACATACGAAGAAAAGCTCAATGACGGTCAAAGTGAAGATTCCGCTCTTCAAATTATTTCCTCGACTTTTCTTGGAAAAAAGAAACGACACCTCCAGGGGGGAAGAAGACTCGCCCTTTCTTTATGGATAATGCTGTTTTCCACCTCCTTAGAAACCAGTAAAATATGACAGATGGAAAAGGTTAAGGAATGGAATAGGATAGCTGATTGGCTTGTATTAAAGTCTGATAGAACTCTGGCAACTGCATAAGTGCAAAAGAAGATGTGTCACAAATTTTATGTCCGCTCTCAAGAATAGGAAAATAACACTAAGCAACAGCTTTGAACTAACAGTAGACGCTATTCCAAGCAAGTGGAATTTTCTAGTTAGCTGACAACAGAGATGTTGTTGAAAACAGTTTGTTTTCAAATAACTAAAAATTTGTATTGCTTTTTGAGAAATTGTAGCATTGTTGAATATGGCATTAACAAATCTTTCTTGGTTGTTTGACACTATTCCGGTAGCTACTCGTATAGTGGGCTTAATAATATCAAAAAAAAAAAAACATTTCTCTTATCCTAATAATCTCTTTACAGGTCGAATCATAACATAAGTGCTTCGTTTTGGTTTGATAGATTTCGTAGTTTTCGGGATCTATATCCCGGAAATTTTCTTGCGGTAAAAGTGCCACCTTACTTTGCATCCACCACCACCACAAAAAAAAAAAATTAAAAGTCGTTGTGGTTTCTTAAAAAATAAGCTTATGCAAAATTTTTAAAACATTTTAAAGAAAAAATTTTGGTACGCCAAAATTAAGTTTTTATTATTATACGAATAGACCGAGAGCCCACAGAAATTTTTGGGTGTGATTGATAACAAAAAATAATTAGCATAATTAGATAGGCCTTTTACCTATAGTTATTTATAAATGTGAACGTCTTGCATACTCTAGTGGGCGCAATGGTGCATTATAGCGCATCAAGTATGCAGTTCTTTCCAAAGTCTAAAAAATTGGGATACAAAATTTGGCATAACTTCAAAATGAAGAGCTAAGTGCCCTGATTGCAAATATCGAGGTCCCAGAAGTTTTGAAGGTGGCCTTCTTAGTGCAAGAAGTGGCCTATTCTTATCGCGTCTGGCAGGCAGAAGGCTGTCTCTAAAAGGTCTTGGACCTCGATATTTTCAATCGGGGGATTAACTCTACACTTTGGCAAAGTTGTTATCACAATTATTTGGACTTGGAAAGAACTGCATACTTGATGCACTATTATGCACTATTGCTGCCACCCACATAGAGTATGTAAGACTTTCACATTTGTAAATAACTATAAAAGGCCTATCTAATTATGCTAATTATTTTTTGTTATCAATCACACCCAAAAATTGCTGTGGGCTCTTAGTCTAGAACAAAAAATGAATTTCCAAATGGAATATTGATCTGTTTTTGAGATATTGAATTTTCAAAAAAAAATTGATTTTTCTTTTCGAATATTCAAAAAAATATTTTTTTTATTAAGTCTTGAAATGCAATGTTTTTTGAGCTTTCTCTTTAAAAAATCATTGAAATCCGTTATGCCGATAATGAGAAATACAAAATTCGAAAAAATGGTTCTATGGTTTATTAATTTAAAAATTTATTTTATTACCTATATTATGGATCGTAAAAATTAACTGAAAGAAAAAAATTTTATCAACATTCTCGGAACCGTTTTCGAGAAAAATACCATTTTCAAAAACCATTTTTTTTACATTTGTATGGTGAGTACCGTTATTTTTAGGTTATTTATATATATTTTAGATCATATTAAAAAAAAAAACCTTTGGTAATTTATCAATTTAAAAAAAAAATTGAGCATGGGATTTTTAAAATATTGAGTTTTGAAAAAAAAAAATTGAAATTTGTTTTTTAAATCCAAAAAGATGTTTTTAATTTTAATACACAATAATATTCAAATATTTGGAGAGCTTAAGCACAAAAAAAATGGGCAAAATCGTTACTGTACCTACCGTTTTTGTGAAAATCAAAAACAAAACAATAAACAAAAAAAAAATGGTTGCAGGGGTGGTGGGGTTGGTCCCAAAACTAACCATTTATTGTAAATTTTTTTTCAACCATTACCTAGCTTTACCTAAGAAAATATTTATAAAATTTCGAAAAAATTCGTATGGCAGGTACCGTTATTTTCGGTCTTAAAAAAAAGAAAAAAAAACGTGTGGGGGGAGCCGTTTAGGCTGTAGTCAAAAGACAGACAGACCAACAGAATTGCAGGACCCACTTTTCTAGTCTTCGCTATCATCATCTTTCCTATCCTTCTTTCTCTTCCGTAACTTCACGCCCGCGCTGTGTGGAAACATTTAAAGGGTAATCATAATCCCTTGAGCGCGGGTAGACTAAAAAAAAAAAAAAAAAAATCGTAATGTCAACTTTGATCAAAATCTCGAGTTCGATTTTTTTTATGAATGCATAACTTGCCTTATATGTAGTTATAAGTAGCAAGTAAAAAATCAGTAGACATTTATCGTAATTTTTAGTTGCGACTTATAGGCACTATATGGCCAGTTAACCGTTCGTAAGCAAAATCGAACTCGAGATTTTGATCAGACTTGACTTTTTTCCTTTGTTTAATACTAAAAGAAACGGCACATGCTGGGGGCTATCGTGAACAAAATTTCCCTCGGAATGTTGCCCATCTTCGAAAATTGGAAAGGTCAATACTTCCGCACTGTTCATTGTAAGCTGGCGACTGGCCTTTTTAAATGAGAGCCAAAGTCACTACGAAACTTAATTCCCAATATCAATAAATTCCAAGGGAAACTTTTGACATTAGTCGAGATGACAATTTTGAAAGTTGGGAACAATTCCCAGGGAAATTTTATTCACGATAGGCCCCAATATTATTCCACCAGTTTTCTATAAAAAAAAATCATTTTCTTAAAAACGGTAAAACGGATTTTCATCCATTTTGTTTATTTATTAACTCATTAAAACTTAGTTAGTTTCCTAAAAAAAAAAAAAGTAAAAGCTAGCTATTGGTTGAAAAAAAATTCCGAAATATGGTTATTAACGGTTCCTCCCGTATTTTTGATTTTCTCAAAAACGGTACAAATAATTTCAATCCATTTTTTTATGTATATTATAAGCTCATTAAAAGTTAGAATAACATTGTGTAATCAAATTTAAAAAAAAAGAAAACTTTTTGTTAGAATTTTTTAAATTGAAAACTCAATATATTGAAAACCACATGATTGATTTTTTTTAATTTCGAAAATTTATAGTTTTCTAATACTACCTACAAGATGTAGGAGATTGTTTTTATTTTATCTCAAGATATCGGTGTCCACCATTCAAATATTAAAAAATAGTTTCCGAAAAAAGTATTTTTCTCCAAAATTTGACACATTTTTTCTTTGACTATATTCTTAAGATTTATAGTTGAATTGAAGTTGAGACATTACCTGCTATACCTAAAACAATTTATTAGAATTTTGACATTCTTATTATTGGCATAACGGATTTTAATGAAATTTTTTATACATTTATACATTTTATACAGAAGCTTCTAAAAAGTGTGAAAAACATTGCATATCAAAACTTATAAGAAAATATTGTTTGGATTTAAAAAAAAAATTTATTTCTTTTGGAAGATTCGATATCTCAAAAATGGGTCAGTATTTTTTTTTTAAATTGTTTTTTAACTTTATATGAATAGATAGTACTCAGAAAAATATTATATTTTCTTTTAAATTTGGAATTCAGTATTATTTAAAATACATAGGAACATGCAAAAGTAGACAAAAATTGTTCGATTAACGATATTCGTACATAATACTAGAAATTTATTCCTAATATAAAATGAATATCTCAACAAAAAAAAAATATTACAAATTACAAGTAAGAAGTCAAATTAAATCTGTTGGAGCCGTTAACGAGTATATTAAAAAAAAACTTTTGTAAGAGAACTACATAAAATATGGGGTATTTTAATAGGAATCCTGGAAATTTGGAAAATCGGTAACATCAACCATGTTGTTAAGGAAACCTCGATTAAATTTTTGTGAATTATTCAGCAGTATTCCAAATTATCAAACAAAACAAACGAGAGATCGTCTTTCGCAGTGAGACCCATTTTTGGATGAGTGGACGTGAACAAGTAAAATTGTTAGAGCTGCGACGATAATAATCCATTCGAAATACATCAGGAACAAATTCATCCCGAGAAAGTTATTATTTTGGGAGAATTTTTGACTGTCCGAAACATCGGTCCGTACTTCTTGTAAAACGGAACTATCATCGCTGTAACTACCAACGCAAGCCCTAAAAAAATGTAGATCTACTTATTGTTGCCAAAGCTGAATGATATCGATATCGAAGGCATTTTATTCTAACAAGACAGCGCATAACACGATGTACATTCTTCAGGAGCGATTTAAGGATAAAGTTATATGGCACGGGGCGCGGAAAAAAACGTGAACTGGTTGTGTGGTTTATCACATTTAGACTTCTATTTTAAGGGCAAATTCATTTATCTTTTTAGGTGAGAGCTCCATTTACTCCTGGACCACTCACGGAAACTATGACAAAAAACTACTTTTTTGAAATCCTTCATCAGCGGAATGCAAATTTTGATTAAAACCTCAATTGAACCAAGGAAAAGTATACATGATAATATTTCAAGCGTTACTGTTGATTTTAATACTTTATTTGTTTAGAAAATTCACCCTCCAGCCTAAAGTAGGGACAAAGACGCTTCAGTACAATTTGTTCCTGTCTCGATTTAACCTAGACTCTCTGGATTTTATTGCATTTTATCCGAATCACCCTGTTTAGTAGAAAATACTAAAAATATGCGATTGTTAAAAACCTTATCATTACATTTCTCAAAGACCACAACCTTAATAATTCTTTTCGCTGTGTTTAAGTATTCAAATCAATTCTAATAAAATTGTTTATCGTGTGAGAAAATTTCATTCCATTCGAGGTATCGAATTAGATTTTATCAAAAAGTTAAAAGTTTCTAATTTATCTTAACCACAAACTTACATTTATTTGCTGCATAACTAAATAAAAATAATAGTAGGTCTAAGAGATCTTTAAACCTAATCTAAATAAATAAAAAGTGATATCGGTAATATCAAGCAAATTATCAATTGATTTGAATCACAAGGTATGCCCTCTAACAATAACGAATACAAGTTCCAATTTCATCAAAGCCAGTTGCGTTGTTTCTGAGAATTAACAACATTTCAAAACTCACTTTCTCATCGCCCCTATCATTTCAGCTAATTTTTCCAGCTTGATTTCTTACAAAACCCATAGATGACCTTTGAAAAAGTATCTTCCTATATTTGAAGAAAAAAAAAAAAACAAAACACCAACAGAGAAAAAGAAAATTCGTTAATAAATTATTCACGCGGCTAATTAGGCTAGGTTCAACACTGAGGTCGATTCGAATTTTGAATTCCTCTATTATGGCTGCAAGCTTATAGCTCGTAGACGCACGCACCGGTGGGTGATTTGGTTCATAACAGTCCTTTTTTTCTCTATTGGCGATAAATATGGTCTTGTTACCCAAACAATACAAACAAATAATTTAAATGAGCAACAAAAGAAAGACTTCAATGTTCGGAGGGCCTTCACCTTACTTTATGAGAAACAAACACAAAATACATATATTGATTAGATTTGGGGGCGCCAAAAACCATTCAACGCTTGTGGTTTGCGTTTGATAGGGTTTATAATTTTTTTTATGGTTTGCTTGTTTTTTTTTCTTACGATTGTGAAAATGTATGCGGTGGTCGCTAGAAGCTTTATGATAAATTCAAGGATACCTGCTTAGACTGCTGAAAGAGAACTTAATGAGGCTCAAAAATAAAATAATTTATTAAGAGGATGAGAATATTTTTTTTTTGAACAGGAAAAGAGTGATAATTTATATATTTTACGCAACTGAATGCCTTGAGCATAAAATTAGGGTATTTTGCAATAAACAAAAATATTGTTTAAATCTTAAAGGGTTACAGAAACACTTTGGATCCGGGTTTCTCTTCAGCGCGCCGTTGTGGGAGCATTTTTCTATGATTCCATAGAGGAGAAAGTGGAATTTTTGTTTAAGCTCAGTTAGCAGATGACATGCATACATATGTATATATTGCTATTTTTTTTAAATTTTCTCGAAAACGCCTCTAACGATTTTTATTAGCCTCCAAATGTCGCTATGGTTTATATTTCATATATGTAAAACTGTTATCAGCGACACCTTTCTTTCATAGAACAGTTTATTGATTTTCGGCTTTCTTGGTTACACTTTCGTCAATCATCAATTGATAATTGCTAATTATTGACATTTGTCATTTTTAAACTCAATTTATTAAACATGTAATCAACTGTTCATTGTAATAGTTCATTTTCTCTTTCAATTCACAGTGATTTTGATCGTTCTCAAAGATCAAAAATATTATCAATTGAGTAGTTTAATATGTAATTACCAATCGACAACTGGCAATAGTAATAGGGGTGATTAAGTAAATAAATTTAATTGGTAAACCAAATTTTCAAGTAAGGAATAGTGCAAAGATCACAGCAAGAAAATTCGAAGTAACGCACTATATTTAACTACAGCTGCTAGTAAAAAAAATCATTACCGCAATCAAATCAGTGAAGAACTTGACGGTATTCCTGCAGAATTCGTACGAGTAGCGCCAACAACATCGAGTGACCTACTGCATCCACTCATTGAGAAAACTTGGGAGCAGAGAGCTCTCCTGAAGAGTGGAAAAAAAGGAATGATTGTGAAGCTGCCAAAGAAAGAACTCACGAATTTGCGGGCAGCATGCAGTTGCAAGCTTCCTGGAGCGAATATAAGACAGCTTTAAAGACACATGCGATGCTTAACAAGCTGAGTTCCGTACTGGATCTTCGTGTGTGGTTAGGTTAGGTTAAAGATTAGGTTAAAGTGGTTGTCACTAAAGCGTCTGACACACTTAGACCATTAGAGGTCCATTGTGATTCCGCGATCTAATAGGGAACAAAAAGGTTCCCTACTAGTTAAAACCATTTGAAGCTTCTGATGAAGCGAAAGAAAATATTAATGTCGGTGTTTATAAGATCGCTTGGTTCATTATAGAAAAATTCTCCTAGATGAAGTTTGCGTCTGTAAGAGAGAGCAGGGCATGTGCAAAGAAGGTGTGAGATTGTCTCCACTTCCTCCTCGTCCAAGCAACTCCGGCTAAAATCGTTTGATAGTACACCGAGTCGTGCGGCGTGTCTACCTATGAGACAGTCTCCAGTTATGACACCTATTACAGAGCTGATCTGAGATCTACTGAGGGACAATACCATAGACATTTTGACCGTTTCAAATCCAATTTAGGCCAGATTTGTTTGGTCGCCATACAAGTGGTAGTATCAAGCCATGTGTTTGTGTTTGATTGTTCCAGAGCAATTTGTTTCAACATAAGTTTACTTCTAGCTATGGGCATACCTATATTTGCATTTTCGGGTAAGATAGGCATTTCCATTCTAATTCTGGCGAGTTCGTCGGCTTTGCTTTCCCCGGAATGTCCCTGTGACCTGGCACCCAGAATAGGTGAATGTTAAACTGTTTGTCCATCTCCATCAGAGACGATCGACAGTCTTGGGCTGTAATGGAGTTTACAGAGACTGATGCGAGAGATTTCAAAGCAGCCTGACTATCTGAGAAGATGTAGATATCCGTGCTAGATATCACGTTTTCTTTAAGCCAAGACAGTACTTCCTTTATCGCCAGAATTTCCGCTTGGACTACGCTACAATGGTTTGGTAGGCGGAAGGAGAGACTAAGGGTTAGTCCATCTGAGTACACTCCCACTCCGTTTTCAGTCTTCGATCGATCTGTATAAAAGTTTACTGATTTATTTCCTGTCAAAGCCCTGTTTATTCCTGTTTGGACCACTTCAACACCGGATCATCATATAGAACATTGCATTGAATACCAATCTGCAGTTTATCGATTTCGAAAAGGCGATTGACAGTTTCAATAGAGAATCTGTTTTGCTTGCTTTGCGCGGATAGGTTTTCAGGGCAGTTTGAAATACAAAATTGGGTCACACAGGGCTATATGCTGCCACCAATACTGGTCCTGTTGTAGCTATGGCGAATGGAAATTAAAAATTTAGTGCCATCACACCTCAATCATCTGGAATACGAGGACGAAATATGCTTACTCTTTCTTCCTAGGATCATGAATCTCCAACAAATAACAACAAAGATGATAGAGAAGCTGAAATCGTGAGAAGGCTTGGAACTTTTTAATCTATCAAAGTCGATATTCCTGGACAACCGGTAGATATGCTAGAGAATTTTAAAAATGTTTGAGAAATACTCTCTACTGATGGTGGAACTGAGCTAGATATGGAAAGTCGAATCGGGAAAGCAAGGACAGCCTTGGGGATGCTGCTCAATATATGGAGAAATAAATCCATGACCAAGCTGCGACTGTTTCTCTCGACTGTTGCATCAGCGTTCTATGTTCGCAGATGAAGCTCTTGGAAAAACACATCCGTTGTCACAAGAAAGCTGGAAAACTTTATGAATAGACTTGTGCGATTCATCTTGAAAATTTTCTGACCCAACAAAATCTCCAATGATGAATTTCACGCGAGAACGTGTCAGGAACACATTGACTCTAATAAACGAAAACGTAAGTGAAAGTGGATTGTGAATCAAGCGCTAAAAAAGAGTCTCTGAATTTAATAGTACGCCTGAAGTTGGGGTCAAGGACTAACTGATGGGCATTCCTTGCAGCGCAAGTATCATGATTGAATTCATTTATGGGAAGAATGAAACTGGCTTTTTCCAATTATGGCCCAAATATAGGAATTGTATTCAAGCTTTGGATGAATAGGCTTTTATAGAAATACAGCCAGATTAGAAAGGGTGCAAAATGTCTTGAATAGTCGAAGGGAACGACGTCAAATATGATTCATTATGTGCTACATTTACCAAGAACTGCGCGCTGTTTGGTTTCCTTTATGCAAGTTCTGGTCATGGATAGCTGCATTTGAACATTTGAAGAATTAAGTTCTATACGGATTTTGGTGTCCCATTTGACAATGCTTTCAATAGCAGAACTAAATAAATTTATCATACACTGCCGTTCTAGATCCACATCAGAAAGACAAGAAGCTGAGATATATAATTTAAGAAATTAAAAGTTCCATATGAGAAAGAGAGTCGGTAACAAAACGGACCCCTGTGGCTAACCAGCATTCATTTTATGAATATGAGGCTTAAAACTTAATAAAATTTATAAGCCACGAAAAATTAGAGCAACCATCAGTTATACATCAATTAACTTGAGAATCTTATTAATAAATATTAAGTAGTCTGGGACATGTGATAGCAAGTTGATAACTTAATCTCCACAAATTCAGCCTTCAGCATAAATATAACTACTACAAGCACACATTTTATAATTCAATGCATGTTTTTCAGTGATACATGTGTTAAAATGAATCTACAATTTTAATAAGTGTTGTCGTTTTTTCAGTGAAAAACTGGAAATACAAAATACATATGATTTTTAATAAAAAAAAAAGTCGTCAAACGTGCATGTTTTCCGTGCACCTACGCCAGCAACCAACTAGCGTTAAGGAGCGGAGATTTTGTTTTAATACAGCTGAAAATATTTAATTATCAAATGATTTTATTTAAATTATACATAAAATGTCTTTGTTTTTTTTTTTAATTTAAATTTATAGCTGCTCAAATAATTTTAAATTTTTCCGTTTGATGAATTTATTGAATAATAAAAAAAAATTAACAGAAAGTAATACACATTTTAAAATAATTACTTTAATCATTTTAATTGAAAATAATTGAATGAAAAAACATTCATAATTATGATAAAAAATATTTTGATAATAAATTTGCCATCAGTATGAGTATAAAGCTTATGGATGGGTGATATAGTGATGGAATTTAACTGACAATCAATTTCGATTTAACAAAATTCCATTTAAGCTTAAATAATCTATCAAAGAACCACTTTAATATTAAATATATTGTCCAACGCATACATCATTATGAAGTCGTTAATCATTAAAATTAATTAATTTATAAAAACAATTGAAGATTAATAAAATGCTTGCAAAATAAATCTATGCGAACATTTGGTGCGTAATGTATAAATAATAATTAAAACTACAATGAATGAGTAATAATACAAAAAAAGTGACATAAATATGTTTCAGGCAATTTAAAAAGAGTTTGAAAATAAATGAAAAGATTTGGTAATGCGAGAGTTCGTGGAGAGTCTAGTGGCACTTACATAGTAGGTAAAAGATAAAGGGTTTCAGAGTTATCTTCAAAAAATTAAATAAAACACATAGGAATTATTCTCAACCATTCACAATTTTTGACGACTTTCAATGGCTAAGATGAGACGCACGTGGAGGATTTTAAATTTCCTCGAGAGAAGTTCAGGACCTACACTGAACAAAATTATTTTATTTTATTTATTTATTTATTTCATCTATTAGAGTTACAAATATCTTATAGACTGCAGAATATAATGATAATTATAATACTAAAAATCTAACCACCAGAGATTAAAAAAGATACTAATTTTTCTTAAAACAATCCCTGCTAAAAATAAACATACTGAGATCGAGAACGTTGTAAATTGAGTTAGCCTGTCTTAAACAACGGGTTATAGCTTCATTGTAACCATAGTTCATTTAAAAAAAAAAAAATTTAAATAACAAACGTTCAGGAGCATACCAAAAAAAAAAACAAAGAAAGCATGAAAGGTCAATTGATTTTGAAGCTAATTATATCTCTTATAAACATAATTTCAAAGTTTACTCTTCTAGATTGAAGAGATTGAATAAGATTTAAAATCTGTTTAATTATTTAATCTGATTTTTTTTTTATAAAATTAAATCTGATTGATATCTACCTGGCCTAAAAATATTATTAGGGTGACCTAATCTTATTTTGCTCAAAAACTTCTTCTAAGTGTCTGAATCTCAGTCCCCTGACGTGTCCCCAGTGCGTTTTCGCAAAGAAAAATTATTACCGTTCTCTTATTTCAGGTCTCATACTAAGATGAATTCTACCGAAGCTACGCCAAATAATACATTTTTGATACGAATTAGATAAATATTTTTTAGTAATTGATTTTATTACAAAAAAACTTTGTCCCCCGCACTTCATATCAGTCCCCTGTCGAAAAAATCAATAACTAGGATATCGATCGAATTTCCAGCACAGGCAATTCGAAGTACCAAGTCTCCTTACAATAAGTTCGTGGTGCAACTCAATTCTGTTTCTTATGAAAGTATTGTGAAAAAGACATTTGTGCAAGAAGTCGTGGATTGTCCATTTAGTTTATCAGTCCTCTGGTGAGGTTTTACAAAACAAATTTGTATGTAAGTAGGCATATTTGTTAGGTTTGATAAAACTGTAATATTATATATATTTTTTTCTTTTTTTTTTAAGTAAAACCTACATAAATATCTTTTTTGCGCAAAAACCATTAAAAACCTCAGTCCCCTGGCTAATAAATGAACAAATGATATTTTATTCAGAAACTTGAGAAATTTTTAGTTATGTTGAACTTGGAACTTTATTGAGAAATATTTTTAAAATTTTTTAAAAAGAATATAATTTATTTAAAATTGATTCTAAGCAGAAAAAAATATTTAATTTTAATATATTATATTATTTTAATAAAATGTTAAGTTATATGTATTAACCATGAATTTGTATGTTTATGAAGACTATTTAAATTTAATTTCTATATTTCAATGTGTACCCAAGAGAAAACACAAAAAAAATAAAGATTTATTCAGTCCCCCTGAAAAAAAACTTAGTCCCCTGAACATCCTTTTTCAAAAAATGTCCTTAAAATCGTCGTTTTTTATTTTTTTGACTGGCCGCTTTCAACAATACAAAGAGACGTTCTAATGATCAACTAAAACAACTTTTACGTCTTTTGGCTTCCAAAAATGTCGTGCCGAAATGTGTAACATTTTATTCCATTGTTTGTAGAATCACCCATAATGTAGATCGAACGAAGCTCAAATAGAGTAATCTTAGCGTAAAAGGATCTGAAAAATCTTTTGAATTGCGGTTAATAAAACCAAGCATAGAGCTAGTCTTATAGAAACAATATTGTCAACGTGATTGGAGAAAAGACATACATACATTGACATTTGGACACATTAAGAAGAAGGTCATTAACTTCACACCAATCAACAAGGCTGTTTAACCCCCTTATTACGGCTGGCGAGTCAAACAAATAAACATGTGAGTGTGAGAAATTAGTATTACGGTTGGCGTATCGAGAACCTTTGATTCGACTTAAATGTCATATATTTGATATTTTTAATAAACAATCAAATTTCGAACTCGAATTGTAAAGTTCGCTAACTGTAGTATGTCGAATGTGTAGTTCGCTAAACAAAAAATCTCACCTCGAACGTTCGATTCGCAAACCGTAATAGGGGGGGTAAATCTTCTTGTAAACTAATGCAATCTAGAGTTGACTTTAAGTTGGCATACGCGGGGAATCGATTGCGTTTGCAATTTGTTAATTTTTACTTCCAATAGAGACCTCCGAGCTTTGACAAGTCATTGCAGCCATATTTGTGAAGTTTCATTTTTCAAATTGGATGTCATTTATTAACTGTGTCTTGTCAAATCAACGTGGTGAGTTTAAGTTTTCAAGAACATTTGGAAATTATTTTATTATTTTATGAAAGTTGGTCTTCTGTTCGAACAACATTTCATGAACTTCGCACATTTTATAGTTTTTTGCCTCAAATTACAAAAAATTCATTTATTTGAAAATGTTCATAGTACAGGGTGCCTTTTATGTTCCAGGATGTTTTTTTTTTTAATTTTAAATGAAATACAGTTTTATATTTTATTGATTGATTATACGGTCTATATAATTTATGTATGGAATATGATGTCGTTCAAGTGGTCGCCTCTGGCCGTGGCGCAAAGGCGATCTCTTTTAAACACATTTTGCATAGCAAAATTCGTAGACAATGTTTTGTACATGGCGTCTCTACCCGGACATTCAAAATCTTTACGTTGGCTTAGTGATGCCCAATTTTTACTTTATCTTCCAGTGTACGCAAATTTTCAGAATTAAAAATTTTACGCTGAAAAATTGCTCGGCATATGATTAACTCCAAAATAGTTATGTTATTTTCTCCGCGTATTTCAAATTGCACAATTATTTAAATAAAATGTTTCAATACTTTCAACATGCTGTTGCTGCGTTAGATGCTCCATAATAAATTGCTATCGATCACTTTTTACTACTGTCAAATGCCATCTGACAAATTTTATTTACACAAATTGGCAAATAAATAAAATCAACCTGTAACATTAAACGTACCCTGTATAATACAAATTTTATATACTGCTAAAATAATTCACCTAAGAAGAAGACACTATTTAATTGGACTTTGTAACTTTGGACACCTTGTAACTTCTAACTCTTAACCAATCTTGGGTGTTTGTTGACAGCAGGAAAGGGGGGGAAGTGCTCACATTTTTATGCCGAGTCTAAGTGGTTAAAATGAAGAGGTATTTTGAGATACTCTTGAAGGGTTAGTAACTTTCTCGAAAGAGGCAGTACTCCTGAAAAACATGTGTTTTTTTAAGGTCGCAGTGGCTGGGAGGCGGACCTAGATTCCGGCATACAATTTCAACGCACTAATAATTATTTCAAGGGCCAATGTACTACAAATGGTATTGACTAGTTGAATTATTACTAAAAGCTTTCAATATAATCGTTTATATAATCTTTTGGGAATCTCTATTTTATGATTTATCCCATGATTTGAACAATTCTCAGCAAATTTAAGACTTTTCATAAAGTTAAATATTCGTTACGCATCTGAAAGTGCCCTTTTGTTCGAATAAAGTAAATAGCTTTTAAACTTTGCAATGATTTCGGTCTTTCGAGAAACTGTTAACTCGGTAATTCACATTGCTTTTTTACAAGATTAATAATTTAAACTTCCTTACAAAATCAAAATTTCTTTGAAACATCAATGTTGGGAAAATATACAAATTATTTTTTAAGTAACGTTTATTAACATCGTAAGGATATTAATAAAATCTAAAAAAAAAATAAAAAAAATATAAACGAGTGTCACGCACAGGCGACTCAGGGGGTGCCAGCATGTAATTTTATACAATCGATCATTGGCAGTACCGAGTGTCCTCGATAGTATCGTCAGATTTGGCAGTACACAAACATGAAAATGACGTTTGAAACAAAACTTTCCACTTGATAGAAAAAAGTTACCGTCGGCAGTGATTTTTTAAAAAAAAAAGCTATGATAAACCAAATAATATTTCAAAAATAAAAAAAAACTGACGGAGATTTTGACAACTTTTATGAGTTATCACCCAGATTTAGCCCAGATGAATACCTAAAACTGCCCAAGGAAGGAAAAACAGCATTTTGCTGGTGGGAAAAACTGGATAATTACTTAAACACAGACGGTCCTCCACAAAATATTTTAAAGATTGGAAAAATGTAGGTAGTTTTTACAGCACAAGAACATATACAGAGTTGGCCATCTAGTAATTTTTTTTAAATCATAAGTTATTTTGACACCAGCAGCTGTTTCCCACTCGAAGTCTTGACCGAAAGTGAGTATCATTACCTCCGCGGAACGAAATGAGTCGCTTTTCGCTTGAACAACGTTGGGAAATATTAAAAACTTGATTCCAAAGTGAGTGCTGTGTAGCCCAAACAGTGCGTTTTTTGAAAATACATATTTTTCAGATATTTTTTTTTCTAGTCTTGGAGAGACCAAAAATTCAAAGTCAAAAATAAGCTAAGAAGTAACTTCATTAAAAACCCACGGGCGGAAGTCCATAGGTACATATAAAAAACTATCGGCGACTTGAGGTCGATGATAGCCTGGCAAACGTCGTTCTCAAAGAAGTATGATCCGATGATGCCGCCAGCCCAAAATCGACACCAAACAGTTAAAAGTCACTGGATGTATTGCTATTTGGTGAATTGCGATCGTGATAAATTTGAAAATTTTGCTTGTTGGCAAACCCACTCATCCAGAAATGGGCCTTGTCGCTTTCAACCGAAATTTGTGTCAACTTCCAACTGCTCGAGAGACCAGCTAGTAAACACAGGCTGTTGTCTATGCATACCAGGTACAAAGACCAAGCTTTATGCAGACGACTCTATCACATACGCCACTTGTTTTTCACCAGAAATTGCTGCCAGGAGAGTGTAAGAGCACATTAAAAACCTATGGGAATACTATGTCAAATTGGGAACTGAAGATAAACAGCGAAAAGAATGAACTCATCTGCTTCCGAACATCAGTGACTGTCATTCGAAGACGAGCGCTTGCAACACGCTGTGATGCAATCAAAATAAAGTTTCCAGAAAACACTTAAGTGACAGTCAGTTCATCAACGAAGTACTTGGGAATCAACTTTTCCAACAAATTTAAATTCAAAAGCCATGCAAACTTGATGTTGAAGACAGCTAACTATTCTCTACACTTGGTCCATCTGCTTCTCAGGAGGCTAAATGGACTAAGTAAGAAGACCAAGCGCTTGGGTACAAACAACTTATCCGACCCGTTCTGACCTACGCCTTTCCCATCTGGTTTACTATTTCACCTATAGCAGTGAAGATCATTTTAACACAGAAGTGTAACAACTCCTCCAGCATGAACTAGAGCCTAGTGACAGTGCCTAGTGTGGATCAATTTGAAGAAATCATCCATAATATGTAAGGCCAAATGAAGAACGCTGGGCCCCTATTGTTGAGCCAACATATTATGATGTAAGTCAAATTGTATATAAAACAAATTGAAAAATAAAAATTCTTAATCTAAAAAAAAAAGGCTTTTGTCTATGGTCGTTAAATCTAAGATTCTGGTGCAGTTGAAGTTTGCACGGGTGAAGGCCCAAGTCATGCTGCAAAATTCGCCCAAGTTGTCGTCTTCGAATAGCCGAGTTCTTGTGCGCGCTACAGAATTAACCACCTTAGATTCTCCCGCACACTTTTACGGACAGTGGCTATATTTTCTGCAGATCTTGCCTTTCTGAACAATCCTCTCGGAAGTACGATTAATGCGACTGCAAAATGTGAGTAGCATGCAAAGAAGACCCACCTTCATAAAACAATTTAATCATTTGCACATGTTGTCGAATGCTATAACTCTCCTGTTGATTTGAGAAAAGTCAGACTTAATAAATGAGAACAAATTTGACAGATGTAGCTTTAACAATATAGCCGCAATCAACTGTCAAAGTTTGGAAGTCCCTAGGAAAATGTAGTATTTTGGGTTGTAGATTTTAATAGAATATCTCAAACCACGAAGATCTGAGAAAGGATTCGATTTGATTCAAAGGGCATGCAAAACCATCGAAAAGTTAAAGTCTCGTATCTAAACCAGTAAGTTTGCTAAAATGCCACTGTATGTTTTACCTGCAAGTGATGCTTATGGTAAAACATAATATCGCTTGCTTTCTTGGTCGTTGGTTATATTTGATGAAAACTACAAAATAACAAGGGAACTACTAACTAACTACTACTACTACTACTTCTATTCAAAAGTTTGAAACTATTTTCACAGGGAAATCAATATTACCGCCTTGATTTAAGAAAAAGATTAGAAATGGTATCGAATGTTTTAGAAATCTACCTCACGGGGAATCAAATCTTCTGAAAATCCATTATTTTAAGTTCATTTCAGAATAAGTTTAGCTTGAACTTTACTGACATTGCTCCTACTCAACAAACCGGTCAGAACTAATAGATCAATAGATTAATGGCATACTAATACCTAGAATGGCGTGAAACATTTAAAAATTCGACTTTGACAAAGCAGAACTGATGACGTATTTGATCTTCTCCAAAATACGATGTTTGGCCCCACTGTGCACTTTAAAAAAAAACAGATTCCCCTTACAAGTATAGCAAAACCAGCCCATTGCATGCAACTATCGTTCCACTAGCTACAGAAAGTATTAAAAAAAAAAACACAAATTTAATTTGCGAAAATTGTAAATTTTTTAAGCACAAATATATTTAATTATAAATAAAGACAAGAACAATAGAAAACAACTATCATCGTAACATTCAACGTGGAAGAAAGGTTCAAAATTATTAAATAGATTCATTTAGATACAAAAAACTCATAAGTACGTTCACATTTGTTACCCTAAGAGATGGGTATATACATATGTAAGTTAGAATATGAATGAAAGCAAGTACCACTCTTGCAACAGGTCCCTGAGAAGGGGCTTCCACCGCCCACCTTCCCACCTGATGGAAGAAATTAGCTCAGATGTTTTATTTCTGTGCCCAACAACCAATTAGTAAAATAACCCTGTTAACAAAATCATTCCCAATTCACGGTTCGATTTAGTAAAGCGACAAAAAATATAATTTTAGAAAATTCGAAAAAAAACTTACACAACTGTAAAACTCTCCACCTCCTCTATACAGGGACTCTGTGTAGTTGTTGTATCCTGTTTTTATGTTCTCTCGTTTACGTTTTATTTGTTCCACAATGCGGATTTCACTGTAATCCTATCGCGCTTCACTCAGAATTTCTTTTTTCATCATTCACATACTACAAACCTATACATATTTATAAATTTCCTTGTTCAAACAAAGGACACTTTATCTGTAAGGGAATAAACTGCACACGCACACACAAACGACAATCCAATAAACTTTGCCGATAATTCAAACATTCAAATATAATATTTTCACAATTTTAGTCCCTGTTTTTTGTACCTAGGTATCCTTTTTTTTTTTGCTCCTTTCACTGCTCTGCTTTGTTGTTATTTAGCACACCTTTTCTTCTAATTGACAAAATACAAACACATAACAATTTACAATGTTGATACCGACACGCACACACACATTCACATCAACTATGGCTCTCGAACAGGAGTAAAGAAAGTATAGCGGATAACAATCGGCTAGGCTACATTTATCCTTTTTTTTAACTTTTTTTTTTATTTAACGATTTAGTTGCCCTAGTTTGGCACGAATTATGGACAGGAGGCCCTCAAATGCACAAAACACAGGATGGAACTATTTTTGTCAAGAAAAGCGAGTATCCTGTTGGTTTTTTTTTTGTTTTGTTTTAGAACAATTAATTTTAAGGCTATTATTTTTTTTCTTTGAATTTTGCTAACCGTTATTAGATTTCGACATCCGTTAGTTTAATCCGAACAACTTCGTAGGTAAAATCAAACTGGGAAAAAGCCAAAAAGCTATGTTGAAACGCTAAGAATTCTGCGTGTTTATGGAGCGAAAAAAGTTGATTCGGGCTAAAAGAGAGTTGAGCAGAGAGATACAGAGAGGGAGAGAGAGAAAGAGAATCAACCCTCTGTCCTACGTTATTGTTAGCTCAAAAAGTTTGGTTTTTCAGTCGAATATGCTCTAGCTCTTTCAACCCTCAAACATACACCTGTCAAAGACATCAGCTGAAATGCAACCGATTGAAAGGCAAAGGGAAAACAAAATGTGGGCTCATTGAAAGTTTTCAGGGGCAATAACTTTCAAGAAATTGCGGTCGTTGCAATTGCGATAGCAGGGGTGGAAAAGCTTCCAGTGATAAATGTTGCCAAATGAGAATTTTCATCAATTTATTACTGTAACCAAGAAAATAGAAAATAAGTTTAAATATAGATGTGCAAAAGAAGAAATAATTTGTTTTGAAAAAATATACCCTGATTGAAAAATATACGAGTAGTGTGAATTAAAACCTTTGGAAATTATTTGTTTTATTTTAGTGTGTTCAGTACAGAAAAGGTTATGGTTTGATTGGCCTGCAAGATATGGGTATTAAAATTTATAGATTTTCTAGTTTTGTTCCCAATAAAAAACTACTCATTTCTTTAATCAATAGAATCTTCTAAGTCAGAGAGAAAAGACCATTTTAAATAAAAAAAAGGCCGCAGCCAGAAAAATGTTTAGGGGTAATATTTAAAAAAATAGAGTGACCAGATGAGGAAGATAGGAAAAGAAATTTCACTAAAACAAAACTAACGTGATATAAAAAATTGATTCTGGCCTTATTTTGAAGAAACATTCATGTCATTATGTATGGATTGGCACACCATTCAAATGGTCGTCACGACTTTGCTGGCAGTGCTTCAAGCGGTCTGTCCAATTTTTGATGACTGGGTTCAGTATATGTGGTCTTTATTTCAGCAATAGCGTTTCTATGTTGGCCTAGAGCTCGTTTGAAATTTTCGACTTGTTAGCGTGCACTAAGGAATTGACGTAAGCCCAAATAAAACAATCGAATGGGTCAAGTGATATGATCGCGGGGCCGAATTCATGAACGCTCGCTGTGAGATGACCAAGTCGACACAGTATTTATCCTTCACAACTTCGAGCGTTGCGTCGCTTGTATGGCATACAACACAGTCTTGTTGAAACCACAACTCGGATATATCGGTTAAAAGCGCTCTAAGCCCCAGTCCATTAACGATAACGGTGTCTCATTCCTCATTACCATTTCGATAGAGATAAATACCGATGATGCAGCCGATGAAACAATCCATCGTTGTGGATGCATTGACTTTTGGTCAAACATTTGTGGATTGTGTTCGATACAATAAAGGCAATTTTGTATTGAGAAAAAAGATCAAGATGATATGAATGGCTGTTTCGTTTAACTCCGTGGTCCCCACAGCTACAACAGAGGGTGTTTTAATAAATGCCAAACTTCGGTGCATGCTTTCCTATTGGCCAGTGTCAGCTATAGTTAGCAACGATCCTGGCTATGTCTTGTCTGGGTCGGTAATTGTTGTTCACATTTAACGCACACTTAAAAAGATTATGACTACTTAGGGTAGTGTTTACATAGTAGTAAAGTGTTTGAGCACAGCGCTAGTATTAGGAAGTTTGAAGAGGATTTAAAAGAGGATACCGATGCAGAAGGAAGGAAATATTAGGCCGAAAAAAGCATTCCACATTCGCGTAGTGCTAGTAAAAAGGGAGTCTCTGAATTTAACATAACATCAGAAGTTTGGCTAAAGTGCTAGTATTTTCTTTGAATTGTTTAAGGGGAGGAATGCAACTGGATATTTCAGTATAACAGTATTTATAAAAATATGAGTAAAATAATGAAAGGTAAGAAACATTGCGGCGGTGCTCGAAAGATCCAAATGTTTCCGCTATAGTGCTATAACCTATCATCTTTAAATAATCTCTTTTGGATTCTGTTCAAAAGCCTCAAGTGGGTTATTTTAGCACCTGCCCAAATACAGGACAAATACAGGCTTTATAGATAACAGCCAGATCAGAAGCGGTGAAAAATTACAAAACGGAGTGCTGGGGCACACCAGCAATTATTTTATGAATATGAGACTTAGAACCGTACAATACAACTACTAGTGAGCAGTTCGAAAAATGGTTTCCAATCCATCGAAGAAGAGATTTATCAGTACCAAATGCATGCATTTCCGATAAGAAAGTTTGATGCCAAACTCTATCAAATACTTTTCAAAGTTCAATAATTTTACTTTCTCCAAAACGATGTTAAGATTAGTGCCACTGTTCGGTGAGATAAACAATGTGATAATTGCTACGAAAACCATACTGTTAGTCTTTGAGAAGCTTTCGTTCTTCAAGATATATCATGAGCTGGTAATTTATAAGAGTTTCCAAGACCTTCGAAAGCAAAGACGTAAGTGCAATTGGTAGACAATAGAGATGGGAAGATGATTCGGCTTTTTTAAAGACAGACTGGACCAATACTGTTTTCTATCCACCAGTAAGGTAGGACAGATAGAAAATTCTACGCAATGACTTTTCCAGAGTTGAAGAACAAATCTTCAAAGGAATAGGAGGGATACTATCCGCGTCAGCAGATTTGAGTATGTCAAGATCTTTCAGTACTCTTGCAACTGTACGATTGCAAAAGAAGATTTGTCCCATAAAATCAAGTGCTCCACTTGCGGTTTAATTGGTTCAGACAAGTTGAGAGAATATTGCCCTTCATGACTCAAGTGAGTCGTTCATGATGTGCTGATCTCTGTCTAGCCAGCTCGTCTGCCTGTTTATTCCCATCAGTGCCACTATGACCCAGAACCCAAATAGCAGTGACACTGAGATTGATATTCAGGCTAGCAAGTTTATTCCAGCTTTCACTAGCTCTACAAACGAAACTATTGATCCGAACCAAATATTCTTTCGATTTCTAGAGCCCAAAGTATTTGCTTATTTAGTGAATTTTGTATTATAGACCTTCCGAAAATTCCTCAACCATTTTCTTTTTGCCTGTTACCCTAGAAAATTGTCTGGCCAACCCGCAGTAGTTACGAGTTACGGCGCTTCGAAACAGACTATTGAAATTGGTTATTGGTTAAGAACAGAAATTCATTCATACACCAAAACGTAGGTTCTATCGTCCTTCAAATAAAAATCAGTATGCATAGGATAAGATCAATCGATAAGGATCAAAAACCCAACAGATCGTTATTTTATCACCATGATAGTGACAGTTTCCAAAAAACTGGATAACATATTAATTCTGTAAGAATTTAAAAAAATCTAGGTTTTTTATCACTGTCCTGAAAACAAGTTTTTCCAAAGTACACAAAAAATATCTAAGATTCCACAAGATTGAAAATCAAATTTTTACTCTCGATTACGTGTATAAAATTAAGCAAATTTATTCACACGTATTTCGAGCGTGAATCGAATATGTACACGTAAAATCATTCACGCTTTCCTAAATGGACCCCTGATGTTATTATGAGTCGTTTTATGGTGATTTACTTCTGCCATCACCATCGGCACATGAAGAGTAGACTAAAGTTCATTGAACCATTTATCGATAATTTTTCACTAATCGGTTTCATAATTTAAAAAATCGCAATAATTTTTACTTAGAACTTGAAGATATCAAAACTTTATCAGACCAAGTGAAACCTTGAGCTAAAGTGATTGAAGAATTAAGCTTTTCCATTGACATCATTTGCAAAGAGTTCATACCTCCGTAAAAGCTTTCAAATCTCTTCGAATTGAGAAAATTGAGAAGAAGAGAGCGCCAAGCTCTCAATACTTACACTGAATTTTGTTCATTGATTTGTTGTATCGTTAGAATAAATTTCATTAAATTTTCTTTCAAATTTACCTAATTGGTTTTACATTTAAGAACGATTTATAAGTAAACGTTTATAATGGAACGTGATTGAAATCAAAGTAAACCACTTGAAAGATAAGGAAGATAGGTAGGTACTCAGTAGGTAAAGGTACTTCAAAAATTATGGATGACAGAATTTAACGGCGCCATCATCATCCGCTGGGAAAGATTTTTTTATTTTTGGAACTAAGTGGTGCCGGTAAATTTCTATTCATTACGCATCTCATGACTTTCACCATCCACCTGAGAATTTTACTTTTTGCTCCTAAAATGAATAAATAATCATTTTTGCTCGACAATTTTCCAAGCAAGCACAGGAAATTTCACAACGGCGGCCCAGCCCGGCCCGGCCCCACAAGTGGCGACAGCAACGGTAACGGCGGCGACGATGCGATGGCGATAGTGGCATGGTAAAGGTGTTGTTTACGTTGAGCGAAGAAGAACCCTCCATAGTGACTTGGTATATAGAGTAGGTATCTTTTAGCACGCGAATTTAGGGACGAAAAATCCTATGAAATGTGGCGCAAAGTTTAACCAAGGAATACAATGAACCAAAAACCGACCTGACTTCGAGTGTGCCAAAGGGTGGTAAATTATTTTGTTTTTTTTTTTTTTTTGCTTATCATCCCTTAGAAGTCTCGTTTTTTTTTAGATTGTAAATTACTTTCGTGCTTACGTTGGTTTCTCAGGTACTACATACATACATACATATCTAAGGGAGTCACACGCGAGCATTGAACGTTAGTAGCAACAAGTTACTCGTATCAACCCGAAGGGATGTGTTTTGTTGGAGTTTGAAAACCCCACTGACAACGGATGGAAATTGGAAAATAAGAGAAGAGAAAATTGGGACGACATAGACGTTGAAGGAAAATCGATTTAAGATAAAAATTAAAAAGCAGAAAAAACTCAAATACACTCGCCGTACAGTGTCGTTCCCAGAAAATGGTTTAAATGAGTTTGTGGAAGTTTTACTTGTGCCCATACCAAACATGTCTGATCTGTTATGTTTTGTTATGTTATGTTATCAGTTGTCTTGAATTTTGATAATGTGAGAGAGTATTATAAGATAGATTTTTGAAAATTTAATGGATTAGTTCTAAATTAAAAGAAGGTCTTTCTATCGTTTTTCGAAATGATTATTAACGGGGTCATCCGTATTTGTGGACAATAGAAAGTTTTAAGTGCGATTTCGATCAAACATTGAATCCTGTCATTATGAACGGAATATAGCACCAACCAAATGTCATCCACGGGAGTTGTTGCAGGACTTGATTCAGATGAGGTAATTTGTTATGACTTTAAGAGACATATCAGTTCAAGCCCCGGTTATAACTTGACGAATATTTATTTCAAAAGGTCTACAGTTTGCGAAAATTCACATGACTTCGATGGCCTGTTCACAATCGAAACTCGAAATAACTAGACCAGCAAATTTTCCTACCAATAAAGCCAAAACGGATAATTGTAAGTGTATGATATGCCATCGTCTTGTTGACACCCCATGTCTTGGACATCCAAGTCAACGGTTTCAGGCCAAAACAAATCGGTTAACATTAGGCTATGACCATGTGAATTGCCGGTTGCACCTGGCTCATTTTTAACGAAATATTGACTAATGAAGTATGACCAAATTGCATCTCATATAGTGACTTTTTGTGAATACAAGTCTTTTCGTCAGTTACATGTTAAACTTTTATAGAGGGTGTAGATGCAAGTCCCAATCCAAAAAACACAAGCCCAAATGCTGTGGTCTCCGTGAAATCAACAGATTCCGATCTTCTTTAAAACTTTTACTTACGACAGTCATATTTACTGTAGATCATGCAGTTCGGTAATGTATGGACCTAGGCACATCGGCAACAGTGATAGTCCCAATGAATTTTTTATTTGAGTTCTACCTTAAATGCTCCCGGACTATTAAGATTAAGACTACCCATAAAATGTGAAAGCAATGGATGAGCTTTTAGGAAAGGTAGACAGGATTTAAAAGCAGATACCAATGCATTGGTTTTGAATGTCAATTTTGCTAGTTGAGGGAAATGCACGATTATGTAGACCACAATCTTCTAGAAATGCGCGAAACGTACTATCTACACGATCTCTATTTTTGTAGGAAGCTCTCATAACTTCAAAAAATGCAGCAATTGTTTAACCACACATATTCTTAAATGGTTATGAATTTTCTTACGGAACGTACGATCGCTCTACAGAGCTCGAGCTGCTCGGCAGCTAGCCGATGCCCTGCCAAAAATATAAAGCTGACATAACAGCTCTCCAAGAAATCAGATGGACAGGGAATGGTGTTTTATACAAAACATACAAAACACCATGTGCTCGGGGTAGGCTTCCTAGTCAGCGAAAAAATGAAGTCTACCATCATCGGCTTTAACGCTATAAGCGAAAGGCTATGCACCCTTCGCGTGCGAGGCAAATTTACGAACATCAGTCTCATTAACGTTCACGGGCCTACGGAGGAGTCCTCAGACGAAGAAAAAGAGAATTACTACGAACAAGTCGAGAGGGCAAAGTCGAGAGACAAAGCCACCTGGGTATCACCTGATGGAGTCACTCGTAACCAAATAAACCACGTGTTGATAGACCGTCGCCACTACTCGAACTTGATGACGGTACGAACGTATCGAGGTGCCAATATCGACTCGGATCACAATCTTGTTGGTATGGTTTTCCGAGGGCGGATTGCCTTGCGAAGACCCATTGCATCCGCCGATCAGGTTCGAATCAACACGGCTGCCCTGCGCAATGAAAACACCAGTAACACCTTTGTATATGAAGGTTTTTATAATACAAATCCTATATTCAGCCAAGTAGAAGACTTAGTACTATTAATGGACTTGTTGAATTATTGATTCAAAATAGCTTTTTTGGCCTTTAGTCCACAAAAATCGGCGTTTCGTCCGGGTGATCTCACATGGACTCATCAGTTGACTGTGAGTACCTTGTGAATACGCATTTTTTGTTAAATTCAGTTCATCTTACATCGATTTTTTGACAGTCAAACTGATGAGTCCATGTGAGATCACCCGGACGAAACGCCGATTTTTGTGGACTAGAGGCCAAAAAAGCTATGCAACAATCTCATAGAACGCGGGCACGCGAAGAGGAATATAAAGAGCTCAGAAGAACAGAAAAACGGCTTCACAGACAAAAAAAATCAGCCTGGGAGAAGAACCTAATCTGTGAAATAGAAAACAGCCGAGAGCGAGGTCCGCACCAGGCGCGGAAGTTCTACCAATCCGTCCGAAACATGACGCAGTACACACCACGCTGCACATACTGCAAGGATGGAGAGGGAAATCTGATCACCGATCCTTAAAGCATACTGGAGCGATGGGAAGTGTACTTTAATGAATTGCTAAATGGTCAGCTCACTGCAGAACTGGAGGCTCCACTACTTCAAGAAGAATACCCTATGTTGCCGCTACCAAGCTAAGAAGAGGTTGAGAAGGCTATAGGCCAGCTTAAGCAGAAAAAGCCCCGAGAGCCTATGGCATACCAGCCGAATTATTCCATAACGGCGGGCCAGCCTTACGTCAAGCAATTCATGATATTATAGTGCACGTATGGGAGCAGGAAGAAATGCCAAAAGACTGGCGAAAAGGTTTAATATGCCCCATACATAAGAAGGGAGATGTCACAACGTGCAGCAATTATAGAGGTATCACGTTGTTGAGTACAAGACCGGATAACCCCATACGCTTAAACCATCATCGGACAATATCAGTGTGGTTTCATTCCAGAATTTAACATCCCAACATACCATCTGTTTATAGACTTTAAGGCCGCCTATGATAGCATAGCCAGGGTAGAACTTAACAAAGCCATGAGAGAATTCGGCATCCCAAACCAATTGACACGACTATGTAGGTTGACCATGACCAACGTAACAAGCCAAGTAAAAATAGCCGGATTGCTATCCAGACCAATCAACATCTTTAATGGACTCCGACAAGGGGACGGTCTGGCCTGCCTCATCTTCAACCTGGCGTTGGAGAAAGCAACCCGTGACTCTGGCACGGCAACAAGAGGGACCATCGTCAACAGGTCCAGCCAGTTACTGGCTTACGCAGACGACATCGACATCATCAGAAGAACCGCCGAACAAGCTGTACACGATTCCTTCATCCAGATCGAGCAGGCGGCACAAAATCTGGGGCTGCACATTATTGAAGGCAAAACAAAGTACATGGTGGCGTCGAATGCGAGAGGAACAGTTGGTCAAACAATCAAGGTAGCGGAGCACGAATTTGAAGTGGTGCAATCCTTTAAATACCTTGGGTCAATAGTAGCAGCCGATAACAATATAGAAGAAGAAATACGCGGGCGGCTTCTCAAATCCAACAGGGCCTACTATAGTCTGTCAAAGCTCTTCAAATCCAGAAATCTCACCATAACTTCAAAACTGCTGCTGTACAGGACCATGGTCCAGTACTCACATATGGATCCGGGACTTGGGTGCTTCGCAAAAGGCAATCCGAACTCTTAGCTGCGTTCGAGAGAAAAGCCTTAAGGAGAATTGTTGGCCCCATATGTGAGGAAGGACGATTCCGGAGACGGTACAATCATGAACTGTACGCAATTTACCTTGAAGCAGATATCGTCACAAAAATTAAGCTCAGTAGACTCCGGTGAGCAGGGCACATAGCTCGCATGAGCGAAGAGGAACCTGCACGGAAAGTTCTTTGTGGTGTGCAGTCCAGCCCCATAAATGCAAAATGTAAATTACTCCAAAACATCGCATACAGCATGTAACCAAGGCCTCACAATTTATTTACGATCTGCGAAATTTCGAAGTTAGTGAACTGCGCAGCAGTTTAGGTTTTTCGCAGCCTAATTTCTCATATCCGACTTTCTTAATTTCTTTTCTCTGCCAACCTTCGACGAAGACGTAACTAATCCGTCGACCAAGTAACAATTGAAGTAAGTTGTACAACACGTGATTGTGATATCGGTTAGATTTGTACATATATCAAATCAATAAAACATAATCATTTCCTTCACATACTATAAGTAAGAGTTTGACCAAAATAATATCAGGTAATTGTGTAACTGGATTTATACAAAAAAATCCCTAAGAACTTCATATTTTCTTATTAGTTCTTAATTTGAACCTGGAATCAGTGAAGTGAGCCCGATATTGAAAAAGAATCTCACCAAAGTTTATTCGGGATTGGAACCTTCAACCTGATCTTCGCAGGCGTCGATTATAACCTCGAAAGCCAACTTCAGGCGAATTTGCTGCAATCAGTTTTGACTCGTGCCGAAAAATCTGCTCTAAAGCTAAACGAAAGTGCCGTACTCCGTGCGCTCTTCGAATCAATTTAAGTCACTGTGAGTCATCACGAAAAAGTACATTTATAATCGCCATCAATTTTATTTTATCTTAATCGACAACAATTTTCAGGTCTGTGCCGAGTGTTCATTGCTAGTGGCGAGAGATCGTACTTCCACCTCAGTCAGAGTCAGAACTCTCGCATGACCAGGTGGTTCGGCGTGCTTAACCTTAGAACAAGGGCAAACCATCCAAACTCTGCCTCTCCGAGGTTTCAAGAAGTTTGTGATTGTTGCCCTTGCTTCAAGCAGCGGTTCCACCCTGATTTCATGTAACCTAAGACAGACAAAAATCAGATCTTCGTTCGTGCGAAAACCTCGTACAATCAATAGCTCACGCGTGGCCAGGCTATACACAAATTAAGCCTCCAGCACCCAGCCAAGAGTGAAGAAAGCCAACCACCTTTTTTATCGGACCAAACTCTCTTCGAAATAAAATTGGGTCTATCTACACCAACTAAGAAAATACCCGATCAGCATCCTATCGAAAATCCACCCTGAGTACATTTGATAAGCCAGACATCATCCTGAACCAATCATACTACATTTCATCATCCATCATCTCATCAACAATAATCAAATTTAATATACAACAATCAAATGAAATCATAATACAATCCTAGATTATATACATAGACATTATCATCAATTTAATTATTCTCCAGAACGAGAATCAATCGTCAAACGTTCAACTTGCCAGAGTTTTTTTTTTGTTTTATTTTACATCTCTAACGTATATAGCTGAGCTACAAAAAGGAAAATTCAACGCTCAGGCCTCAACAAAGCTGATGTGCACACCAACTTTGGACAGCCGGTAAGTTTTTTTTATTTTGTGATCATATAAACAAGAAAATCTTGCAAATTGAACCTAAGACGATCCTGCAAATTTTAGTGCAATTTTTTTTTTTTTGATGCAATGAGAAATTCTTTTTAAACTTTCTCTTAATTTTTAATATTTTTAATTTATGGAGTGTCTATTTTTGAGTGAGAGTGATTACAAAACGAACCCAACAAAAAAAAGGGGAAAGAATGCAAAATCAGAATTGATTAAGTTAACGTTGAATTCTTAAAGAGCGAATCAATTCTCGGTTACTCTCTTATCTCATTCGAGCTTTCATCTTAATTAAGTTGGTTTCTTATTTGTTATCACTCGAACTCATGTAGTTTATTTTATTTACTTAATGTTCATTTGAGTATATGTATTTTTTTTTTGAGTATTTTCCCCACGTAAGCAAAATTATTTTCATTTTTTTTTTATGATGATCTGAAACTATAATTTTTGAGTGAATTCTAAATTGTAATAAACCATGTTAAATCAAGTTCTTGCCTCAACTTCTTCGTTTTGTCTGATGGATTGAATTTTTGAATAATGATTGAGTGATTCTTTTTCTGAGTGTGCAAAGGGAAGTGTTGTGAAATGATGTTGCTAAACGATGACAATAATTTGAGTAGTTCTTAGGGAATTATTCATGTCGATTAGGGGCTATTGAGAAAGAATATTGAGAGTGGCTCAATAGCCAAGGAGCTTCTAGGTTCTTGGAAGCAGAGGGAGGGCGACACTCAGGGACCCTAAATAACACCCAGGGTTTCCCATAAACAGAAAAATTAATGAAAAAAAATAGTTCTTGCGATTAAATAGGTCTTGTCGGATGATTTTAGTTTGTTTTCTTTTCGGCATGATAATATTGTACGGTAGTCCAGTGGCAGGTGCAAGTACCCACCCCACCGACGAGCTGGCCAACGGTGAAAGCGAGCATGCCGAGCCGTACCTTGCTACCTGGACAATTTATTTAACATTCCATGGATTGGCTCAGGGAATCCTGTGGTCCTGAGGAAGTCATGTGAAGAGCAGGTCATCGCGTCGCGTTAAATAAAATCAGCTAAACCGTTACACAGGTGGCGCCCATAGTGGGGCTTCGAATTTTCTAATACATATATTGTTTAATTTTAGCTTAAAACAATTACATAATTTTTTCTTGCAAGGTGAGAGTTTTTGTTTGCCTGAACTATTTTATATATACTTAAATGCTTAGCGTTTAAGTTAACGTCCCAAGATTTCGGTCTTTTGATCATTCTTTGAGAAGCGTTGACTTTAGTGTTATTAATCATACTATTTTTTTTTATTTTGAATCAATGACCGGGAGATTCTATGTACAAATTACAATTTCTCCGCCTGTTGCGTTGATCGTATAGAATTATAGTTGATGTTTTGGCTACCGGTTACGGAATTTCATGGACGACCGGGAGATATTAGTTCTTAGAAACTCTTCTCCGTCTGCTGCGCCCAAGATTATTTTTTAACTAACATTAACAATCAATTGCAAGAAAAAGAAACTGAGTCCCACAAATTTTTCCTTTGACAAGTATCTTCTAAAAACAAGTTCAAATCTTTTTATTATGAGAACAGTTTAAAATTCAAACGACCTAAGTGTAAAAGGTACTATTTTATCATTTACTTAGTTGCGTTAAAATTGGTAACAAGATTTTTCTGATTAATTTTGTTTTAATTTATCTTTATTGCGTCGTCGTTTTGCACATCACGGATTACATTTCCCAAGCACACATGATTTATATTATTCCTTTTTATTTTTTTTGATCTTTTTGAAATTCTGAAATTTTGTTTTCTTTTCTAAAATACCTACCATTATTTTTATATATTGTTTTGATATATAAATCTTACATTTCCTATCGTTCTTCAAACTACGTTTTCTATCAAAATCTGATTAGATTGATAGAAACCTACTTAGTTTACATACCGTACCCACTTTAATATTTATTAAAGTTTTTGTATTCAATTTGTGTTATAACGTATAACACTTAAAAACATTTTTAATTTACTTGCTAAATGGCACCAAAAACAGACAAGTCGAGAGACAAGTCTAAAGATAAAGCCTCTAAGACTCTTCCTCGTAATACACGTCAACAAACCACAGACCCAAGTGGTTCAGCTATGGCGTCTTCAATTGATAATGGTGCCGAAGATGATCTTCAAAGGCAAGATATTCCTTTAGATAACCAAAATGGTGATAATCAAGCAGAAATACCACCTACTGTGGCTTTGAATGACAGTCTACAACGATATATTACAAATATCGTAAACGCAACAATCGGTTTAAGTAGAGCCGAAGATTTACGTTCCAGGAAGGCCGAATATGAAGAGGAAAGAGCAAAAATTAGAGAAGAAGTAGTGAACACTATTCGTGATACATTAAGAGTACCAACTCCACCAGTTGTAATTGGAACTGGCTCTTTACATGGCATAGGTATTAGTCGTCCTGAACAGCATAGCGCTGCTCATACACCTATAAGACCGGATGAAAATCCTGAACCTGACCATCTTAGCGCAAACGCACGAAACTTTTTGAGTCAAATGAATGGACTCAATTTAAATGATCCCAGTCACAACTCAAGTCGGAATGTTTCACACAACAGCTATAATCGAGCTCATGAATTCCATAAATGGGGTTTGAAATTCGACAATATAAGAATGACTGTGGATGATTTTCTTTTTCGTCTGAAAAGACTCAAAACCAGTTACGACGTTTCGTGGGAAGACTTGTTTCTCCACTTTCATCTTTTTGTCACGGGAACTGTCGAAAGTTGGTTTTGGACCTTTCTTAAGACCAATCCAAATGCAAATTGGCAAAGTTTAGAGTTTTCCTTGATTGAACAATATCGAAGCATCGAAACGGACTCGGAACTTTCTCGGAAAATGTTTGACCGCCGTCAGGGTCAAAATGAAAGTTTCGATGATTTTTATAATGCCATTCTAGTTATGAATGCTCGTCTTCGTATTCCCAAGTCACGACGAGAACTCATCGATTTAATCAAGCAGAATGTCAAGAGAAGAACCGGTGAGCTTCTCATTACATTTAGCACTCAGAGCTTGGCGGAAATGGTTTACGTTTGTCGGTCAATCGAGAAACATTCTCAAAGCGAATTTCTCCGACAAAAACCATTCCAACAAAGCAATTTTAGGAAACAAGTCAGTGAGCTTGAAAGTCCATTACCAGAAGAAGAATTATTTGAGGTAAACGCATTTAACGTTTCTCACACCCAACAAAATCAAACAAATTATACTTGTTTTAACTGTAAGACTAAAGGACATTCATTTGTTCAATGTCCTAGTCCTCAGCGAAATTTATTTTGCTACAAGTGTGGCTTAGAGAACACTACAACACCTAACTGTGTTAAATGTTCGGGAAACCGAAAACGGGGCAATTCTACCACCGGGGAGTTTTGTCAACCGAAAGAGAACCCGGAACAAAAGTAAATATACAAGATTTTAATGATTTTCAACCTGATAATACCCAACCCCATGATCTATCAAAAATACCTGATTTATCTGATAAATTTGATTTATCAAAAACTCGAGACGTTACTAAAATATCTGATTCTTCAAACCCTACTAGCTCATCATATGAAATCTTAAAACGCGAAAATATTAAATGCAGCAAACAACCTCTGTCGTTAAATAAACCTGTTTCGCTTCATGATAGGTTACAAAAATATTATGAAGCTCGCGAAAGAATTTTTGGACAAGTTCCTCAACATATACAAAGGCTAAGAAACCGATTTAAGAACAAGAAAACCATTTACCGAGAGATTTGTGCTACTATACTCTGCAATACTGAAGATCCTAGGCCTTATGCCAATATCACTATTTTCGGAAAACCAATGCTTGGTCTTTTAGACAGCGGAGCGAGCATCAGTTGCCTAGGTAATGGATGCTTACAAATGATGCAAGACCTAGGATTATCTTACAATAAGTTCAGTGCAAATGTAAAAACAGCTAGTGGCCAACCACAACAAATTGTAGGTGAGATAACCACCCAATTAACTTACAAAAATATGACCAAAGAAATGAAATTATATATAGTTCCGTCTCTAGAACAATCCTTGTATCTAGGAGTAAATTTTTGGAAACTTTTCATGATAGCTCCTCAAATTATTTCGGAGATTTGTCCACTTCCACTTCGAAAATGCGACTCAAACGCGCATGAACTCTCAGTTGATCAGTCCAAAGAAATAGAAGATGTTATACGATTGTTTCCGTCCTATGCCATAGAAGGGCTTGGACGGACGACAATAGAAGAACACACAATAAACGTAGGAGATACTGAGCCCATTAAACAGCGAAACTATCCCGTGTCACCCGCCATTCAGAAATTGATGTATGAGGAGTTGGATAGGATGTTGGCAATGGATGTCATTGAAGAAAGTGAAAGTGCCTGGAGTTCTCCCGTGGTCTTGGTGCGTAAACCAGGGAAAAACCGCTTATGTCTTGACTCCAGGAAGCTCAATAAAGTAACTAAGAATGACGCCTATCCATTTCCTCATGTAGAGAATCTGCTAAGTCGTCAATCAGAAACGCACTTCATCAGTAGTGTTGACCTGAAAGACGCATTTTGGCAGATTCCTCTAGCGGAGTCGGCAAGGGAAAAGACAGCTTTTAGTGTGCCCGGCAGACCCTTATATCAATTCAAGGTCATGCCCTTTGGCCTCTGTAATGCGGCTCAACGTTTATGCAGACTAATGGACAAAGTGGTTCCTAACGAATTGAAACAAAATGTATTTGTTTATTTGGACGATCTGCTGATTGTTTCACGTACGTTTGAGGAGCATATACAAATTTTACGTACTCTAGCTTCACTTTTGCGGAAAGCAGGGTTAACTATCAATCTCGAAAAATCTAAGTTTTGCTTCAAAGAGCTCCGATATTTAGGCTATATTGTTGGAGGAGGATGTATTAAGACCGATCCCGATAAAGTGTCAGCCATACAAGACTTTCCGATACCGAAAACGCCTCGTCAAGTTCGAAGATTTCTGGGCCTATCCGGATGGTACAGGCGTTTTGTCCCAAATTACTCATCTTTGGCTTCTCCAATAACCGACACTTTAAAGAAAAGTAAAACATTCGTCTTTACCTCTGAAGCTTGTAAAGCTTTCGAAAAACTTAAGCTGGCATTAACAACAGCTCCAGTTTTAGTCAACCCGAATTTTCAAAAACCCTTTATTATCTTGTGCGACGCCTCGTCTACAGGTGTTGGTTGCGTCTTATGTCAACTTGACGAAGAAGGAGCAGAGAGACCAATCTACTTTTACTCCTATAAACTAAACCAAGCGCAACGTAACTATAGCGTTACGGAATTAGAGTGTCTGGCTGCAGTTTTAGGCGTTGAAAAGTTCCGGCCTTACATAGAAGGGCACGAATTTACTATAGTGACCGACCATTCGAGTCTCAGGTGGCTCATGAGCCAAAAGGAATTAAGTGGAAGATTAGCGCGGTGGAGTTTGAGACTCCAAAAATACTCTTTTGTTATAGAGCATCGAAAGGGCTCTCAAAATGTGGCACCCGATGCACTGTCTCGAGTATACGCAGCAGATGAACTTGCGTCTATCGACACAAATGACATGAGCTCTTCCGATGTTCTACAGGTCAACCTTGCTGATCCGGCATTCAAGTCGGATGAGTATATGAGGTTGATCGAAACTATAGAGAAAAATAAATCCCAGCTACCCGACCTTCAAGTTTCAGAAAATTTTGTTTACAAGAAGGTCAGACATTGCACAGGGGATCCCACGGAAGACGATTGCGTCTGGAAACTGTGGATTCCTGCCGCCATGACCCGAAACTTAATTCGACTCGCTCATGATCCTCCTCGAGCCTCACATGGTGGGGTCGCCAAAACGTTGTATCGTCTTCGAGAACGATTTTACTGGCCTAATATGGCGGCTGAAGTAAAGTCGTTCATCGGAGAATGCATTGTTTGTAAATCGTGCAAAGCCCCAAACACCGTCCTGAGACCACCAATGGGACAATCATTTATAGTTGAAAGACCATTTCAACATATTTTCGTTGATTTTCTTGGACCGTATCCGAGATCGAAGAGTGGAAATTGTTACATTATAGTTTGTCTTGACCAACTAACCAAATTTATCCTTGCGAAAGCCATTAAAAAAGCGACTTCTGAAGTAGCAATCCAGTTCCTAGAGGAACATGTCTTTGCATTATTTGGAGTACCAGAGTCTCTCCTATCTGACAATGGGAAACAATTTATAGGAAAAGAGTTTTCTAAATTTCTTGGTTCTTATGAGACAAAACATATTAGGACAGCTTCATATGCACCACAGGCGAACGCTAGTGAGCGTGCAAATCGATCGATCTTAGCGGCTATAAGGTCTTATATTGGTTCCGACCAGTCCAATTGGGATAAGCACTTAGTTCCCATCTTAGGTGCATTGAGATCAAGCGTCCACTCGGCTATAGGAATGTCTCCACACGAGGCTTTATTCGGGCAATGCAAACTAGAGCACGGCTCAGATTATAAGCTTCTCAAAAATTTAAACGGACTAAACAACTCGGAATATGACATTTTGCCTAAAGCTGTTAAGATGAACATGATTCATTGCCGTATTAAAGATTCATTAGCTCAGGCGCACAAAGTATATGAAAAGGTATATAATACTCGCAGCAAAGCCTGCAAGTTCAATGTAGGACAGCTAGTCCTAAAGCGCAACTTCATTTTAAGTGATAAGTTAAAGAAACGAAATGCGAAGTTATGTCCAAAATTTGTCCAAGCGAGAATTAAGACAATCGTCAGTAACAATTTATACGAATTAGAAGACCTTAACGGAAAGCCATTAGGTATTATACACGCCAAGGATATGCGGTTATAATAACACTTATTTCTAACAAACAAGACTGTTTCCATTCCAAATTCATGTCCTGGCTGACAGGAAATTGAAATGTTGTGTGCAGTCCAGCCCCATAAATGCAAAATGTAAATTACTCCAAAACATCGCATACAGCATGTAACCAAGGCCTCACAATTTATTTACGATCTGCGAAATTTCGAAGTTAGTGAACTGCGCAGCAGTTTAGGTTTTTCGCAGCCTAATTTCTCATATCCGACTTTCTTAATTTCTTTTCTCTGCCAACCTTCGACGAAGACGTAACTAATCCGTCGACCAAGTAACAATTGAAGTAAGTTGTACAACACGTGATTGTGATATCGGTTAGATTTGTACATATATCAAATCAATAAAACATAATCATTTCCTTCACATACTATAAGTAAGAGTTTGACCAAAATAATATCAGGTAATTGTGTAACTGGATTTATACAAAAAAATCCCTAAGAACTTCATATTTTCTTATTAGTTCTTAATTTGAACCTGGAATCAGTGAAGTGAGCCCGATATTGAAAAAGAATCTCACCAAAGTTTATTCGGGATTGGAACCTTCAACCTGATCTTCGCAGGCGTCGATTATAACCTCGAAAGCCAACTTCAGGCGAATTTGCTGCAATCAGTTTTGACTCGTGCCGAAAAATCTGCTCTAAAGCTAAACGAAAGTGCCGTACTCCGTGCGCTCTTCGAATCAATTTAAGTCACTGTGAGTCATCACGAAAAAGTACATTTATAATCGCCATCAATTTTATTTTATCTTAATCGACAACAATTTACAGGTCTGTGCCGAGTGTTCATTGCTAGTGGCGAGAGATCGTACTTCCACCTCAGTCAGAGTCAGAACTCTCGCATGACCAGGTGGTTCGGCGTGCTTAACCTTAGAACAAGGGCAAACCATCCAAACTCTGCCTCTCCGAGGTTGTTGCCCTTGCTTCAAGCAGCGGTTCCACCCTGATTTCATGTAACCTAAGACAGACAAAAATCAGATCTTCGTTCGTGCGAAAACCTCGTACAATCAATAGCTCACGCGTGGCCAGGCTATACACAAATTAAGCCTCCAGCACCCAGCCAAGAGTGAAGAAAGCCAACCACCTTTTTTATCGGACCAAACTCTCTTCGAAATAAAATTGGGTCTATCTACACCAACTAAGAAAATACCCGATCAGCATCCTATCGAAAATCCACCCTGAGTACATTTGATAAGCCAGACATCATCCTGAACCAATCATACTACATTTCATCATCCATCATCTCATCAACAATAATCAAATTTAATATACAACAATCAAATGAAATCATAATACAATCCTAGATTATATACATAGACATTATCATCAATTTAATTATTCTCCAGAACGAGAATCAATCGTCAAACGTTCAACTTGCCAGAGTTTTTTTTTTGTTTTATTTTACATCTCTAACGTATATAGCTGAGCTACAAAAAGGAAAATTCAACGCTCAGGCCTCAACAAAGCTGATGTGCACACCAACTTTGGACAGCCGGTAAGTTTTTTTTATTTTGTGATCATATAAACAAGAAAATCTTGCAAATTGAACCTAAGACGATCCTGCAAATTTTAGTGCAATTTTTTTTTTTTTGATGCAATGAGAAATTCTTTTTAAACTTTCTCTTAATTTTTAATATTTTTAATTTATGGAGTGTCTATTTTTGAGTGAGAGTGATTACAAAACGAACCCAACAAAAAAAAGGGGAAAGAATGCAAAATCAGAATTGATTAAGTTAACGTTGAATTCTTAAAGAGCGAATCAATTCTCGGTTACTCTCTTATCTCATTCGAGCTTTCATCTTAATTAAGTTGGTTTCTTATTTGTTATCACTCGAACTCATGTAGTTTATTTTATTTACTTAATGTTCATTTGAGTATATGTATTTTTTTTTTGAGTATTTTCCCCACGTAAGCAAAATTATTTTCATTTTTTTTTTATGATGATCTGAAACTATAATTTTTGAGTGAATTCTAAATTGTAATAAACCATGTTAAATCAAGTTCTTGCCTCAACTTCTTCGTTTTGTCTGATGGATTGAATTTTTGAATAATGATTGAGTGATTCTTTTTCTGAGTGTGCAAAGGGAAGTGTTGTGAAATGATGTTGCTAAACGATGACAATAATTTGAGTAGTTCTTAGGGAATTATTCATGTCGATTAGGGGCTATTGAGAAAGAATATTGAGAGTGGCTCAATAGCCAAGGAGCTTCTAGGTTCTTGGAAGCAGAGGGAGGGCGACACTCAGGGACCCTAAATAACACCCAGGGTTTCCCATAAACAGAAAAATTAATGAAAAAAAATAGTTCTTGCGATTAAATAGGTCTTGTCGGATGATTTTAGTTTGTTTTCTTTTCGGCATGATAATATTGTACGGTAGTCCAGTGGCAGGTGCAAGTACCCACCCCACCGACGAGCTGGCCAACGGTGAAAGCGAGCATGCCGAGCCGTACCTTGCTACCTGGACAATTTATTTAACATTCCATGGATTGGCTCAGGGAATCCTGTGGTCCTGAGGAAGTCATGTGAAGAGCAGGTCATCGCGTCGCGTTAAATAAAATCAGCTAAACCGTTACAGTGGTACATTCTATGGTAGACGACAGCGTGGTAGACCATGCTTGCGCTGGAGAGATGGCGTAGACCAGGACGCCCGAAGCCTTGGGGTGCGCAACTGGATGGCGTCGGCTAGAGACCAGGATAGGTGGAGAGACTTGTTGAAAGAGGCAAGGACCGTAACCCGGTTGTCGAGCCGATGATGATGATGATGATTGTTAAATGGCAAACCTTTAACTAAACATTTACAGTCTCATATGACAGTTCGGTTTGACGTATGTAATTTAACCAGGGATGACATATTCAGACCACGAATTGATGACCGTATTTCTGACTGTAGGGATGAGATGAGATCAAAATTGTAACCAAATTGAACTTCATCAAGTCATTTGCGTGAGCTACCCCGGTCCTGGTTCGAAAGAAATATGGCACAAATCAACGAATGAGGCAATAGATTTTTTGCCGTGCACAAAAACACGGCCTTTCACAGAATTCAACTTGGTGAATTTTGCGTCAGGATTTGGGACAACATCATAACAAGATCCAGCTGTCTTATGAAATCAAAGTTCATGCTCATAGACACCACCGTTTGTTCGCTGACTGGCCATAGGAACGTTTGGAAGACGACTTCAATTTTGTCCAAAAAATTATCTTTAGCGATGAAGGGCTGTGTTAATAACCAAAATTGCCATATATGGCACGACACCAACCTACACGAGGTTCACCAGGTGACAATGCATCTTCAAAAAGTTACCGTTTGGTTTGAATTTTTGGCCGGCGGTATTATTGGTCAGGAAAATTTGTATCTAAAACTTTCACATTTGAATAATTCGAAACAGAATTCGGACAGAAACTTTGGGATGGGTAAAATCAGCACTTAACAACTGAACTAACAAAAAAAACAAATATTAAATTGAAGAAGCTCGTATACGTAAAGAACTGATTTATGTGAGATTTTTTTTAAGAAACTCCTTCAAAGTACAATACTTCCCATCAGGCTACAACCAACCATATCCGTAAGAAGTATTATGTATTTAAATAAAACACACTGTAATATTAATAATTTATTTAATATATATATAAAGATCTTAATAGCTAGAAAGCACAAGTCAATCGGTTGGAGGTTGGAGCAAAAAGAGATCGAACTTCCTTTCCAATGTCATAAACTATACCGGCAAGGACGTGTTCAGAAAACTATATAAAATTAAGGGGATAACACAATTCAATAAGTTATCGAAATATATAACAAGAAGAGCGGACTGATATGTAGTATGTATAATTGTAAATGTATTTTTAAGATATTGTTCCACTTGAAGCCGATTTAAAATTTGATTGCAGATTAATATAAAAACGTGCAATCTGTGGGTCATTGAAATGTAAAAATTTAAAAATTTTCCGTTTAGCTTTAAATAAATAAATATATTTGGTTGTGCAACAGCTCAAAGAGTATGTAACGTTTTGTTGGGCCTCGTCCACAATGAGCGATGTTCTGCCAGCCCACGGAAAACCAAGAAGAACAGGAACCCCCTATGGGCTCCGTGGGTTGTAGGCAAGGTTGTCCTGAGGAGGTAGGTGCGGCAGGCATGCTTGCTTACGCTCATCACTAGCTCGTCGGTGTCGTGGGATCTTGCACTGCTCCCGGACTTCCGTTACATTTTTTTACATGCCTTTGTTGTTTTTATTATAATTATATACTTTAGGAGAACACACACACTCATCAAACTTCAAAGACCCGATGTAAATTGTCCCTCAACTTCCAAATATTTTCATGGGGATCCTCAAGATGTCATTTGGTTCCCTTTGCGTAACCCCCCCACAGTCAACTATAACCGATATAAATAGTGACCATCCGTGGCCAACGCCTCGCAAAAATCTTATGGCGAAAGCCCCTATTTTGAAGCCGAGTAATTCACTAACGTACACTCGCCTTCCGTCGATTAACACTCATTGTTGTATTTCCCCTTCCGCACTCAAAGATATCTCACAACTTCATTTAGGATAGGTATTTCCACTCATGGCAAATGTTTCAATTTAAGGCATATAGACATTTCAATTTCCGAAAATGTATTCAGTTACATAATTTATTAAATTCTTGATCTATAAATATAATTATAAACTAAGGTGATACAAATTTCAATACGATTTTCTGTAATAAATTTGTTATATTTTCATGCTTTCGTATCCCTTTCTAAATGTGTTTATGTTTGAGTGTCAATCATATTTCATTTCTGATATGTAACTTCTTATTTTTCACTCGAAAGTGAGCAGATTTATGGTTTATTTCACTAGATTGTCACTCCCACACAAACACATGCACACTCAGGCGTATACGTACTTTATCTAACCTCTTATTCTCTATTAGGTTTCCTCACTCTAGCTCACTCTCTTTTACTATTGTAGTGGCTTGTTTTTTTATTTCTTGTTTTTGTTTTCTTTTACCTTGCCTCTTCTCTATTTTTTTTCTTTTTTTTTTTTTGTTTTATTTAACTCACTTTCTCACTACTGATATTTACATTCTTCTCATATACTATCCTTAGGATATTTAACTCCAAAATCGTCTATGCATCAAACAAAACTTTCGATCGTACAATTTCAAATGATTAAAATGACTCACCGAATTTTAATTTGTTTTGCTTCTTCTTTCGTAAGCTTGACGTTTATCGATTACTGCAGACGGCTCGCTCCTCCGATGGATGGTGTGCACAGCATTCATGAGAGGGTGCTCGATCTTTTGCTAAACACTTGGGAAGGAGATTATAAAGAAACCTTTTGAGATTGTCCGATCTTACACAAGTTTAAACTAATTAATACTTATCTTTTCTTTTATACTTTTTTTTTTTTTTTTTTTTTTTTAAATGAGCAGCTGAGCAGAATGAGTAGAGTAGGATTAGGTTTTTACTATTCCAATAATATTAGTTCTAAATATATGATGTTGATTGCTGCATGTCTTCGTCCAGCAGGTGACGATGCGAGGTGATCAGCTGTGCTGTCAAACTCTCTCGAGGGGACTTGTATGAGTTAGGTTACTGGCGTAAGCTAGATTGGTCTGGTTTACACTGATGACGTGTATAGCGATCAGTGGACACAAGTAGTCAGGTATCGTTTCGCGTCTCTAAATGAATGCCGTCACTGGTGTACGCCAGATAGATTTGGTTTACACTGATGCCGTGTACAGCGATCAGTGGACACACGTGGTCGGGTGTCTTCTCGGGCTTCTTACTGGATGACGTTACTGGTGGGTCTCGATTCCCGATTTGGGAGAGCGTGACGTAAGGTGCCTTCTTGGGAATGTACAAGCTGGCAATATCAGCAAATTGGTCACTGGCCCTTTGACGATTAAGGCAAATATGGAGCACCGCGGTGTCGATCTTTTTGATCGCACTATGGGCTGACAAAGTTGGCGCTTCGATTATCGGATGGCTTTTATTGTTTTATTTTTTTCTTTGGAAATGTGTGGCGTAGGGCTTTAACAAGCGTCTTCGCGCACAAGAGAACGTGCTACGCTATCTAAAGAACTCAATTGCTAGCGGGTGTGACAATTGCTAATTTACTTCCTCGCACTTTTTCCTGTGGGAACACCTTATTAAATTACCTTTTTTTTTTTTTTTATTATTTGACAACTACTGGACTAATGATTTACCTTCGTACTTAAACCTTGGTAAAATACTATTTTTTCGTATTTTACGAGTATGCGCCCAATTATTATTCTATAAGATCTGTTTCGGATGGAATCTCGATCAAGAAAGAACGATCGGATCGCGCGCAAGTACCTTGTCGTCAATTTCTTAACGAACCCCATTAACTTCCGCTAGTTATTTGTCGAAAACATTAACAGCTGTTGGGTGATGGAATTCCTAGTGTGGAAATTTACGATGTGTACAGGGATATACGGAGTACTTATTTTTCTGGTTTTATAATTATTCGTAAGTATCTAAACTAATGTACAGTGTCCCCCACAAAACTTTTCGATTTTGAGAACGTAAGTGAATAAAAGCGAAATGAAAAGGGACCTTCAATTTATTTGCTAAGATAATCATTTACGGATATCTTTGGCGTGAAACACGCCCAGTAGATGTCCATTTGTATCTTCTAATTCATACATGTTGTTGCTAGGTATACTTTTGATAATTGCCGGCGAGAACTTTAAACAAAGTTTAGCATTTCGCCTTTTTGTTGCATCGCTCAAAATGAAGTTTCGCTTATAGACGGTTTGACCTACTATAAAATTAGAGTTTTTACTTCGTGTATTATATACGCGTTCGTATTTCTTATGAGCCTGTTCAAGAGAGGTTTTTATATTATCATGGATTAAATTCATTTTACAACTTTTTGGGATAATGTCTATTTCGGAATTATTAAGTCCTTTTAACTTTCTTAAAAGCGGGTAGTCATGGCCGTGCTGAATTTTAGACTCACCGAATAAGGCTTCGTGAGGTGACATCCCGATAGCAGCATGTGTAGTTGAACGAAGCGCACTCGCTATAGATTGGACATGCTTGTCCCAGTTTGACTGATTTGTCTCTTTTGCAAGGTACGAACGGATGGCTGTTAACACTGAACGATTCACTCGTTCGCTAGCGTTAGCCTGGGGTGAGTATGACGCCGTTCTTATGTGTCGAATTCCATACGCAGAGAGTAGCTTCCCAAAATCTTTACTTATAAATTGCTTCCCATTATCGGAAAGTAAGGACTCCGGTACTCCGAATATTGCGAAGACTTGCTCATCAAGAAACTGTATCGCTGATTCACTCGTAGCTTTCCTAATTGGTTGAATCAATACAAATTTAGTTAATTGGTCTAAACAAATGATCATGTATGCGTTGCCTTTTTTTGAGCGGGGGTACGGTCCAAGAAAGTCGACGAAGACGTGCTGAAACGGCCTATCCACTACGTAAGCTTGGCCCATTGGCGGTCTCAAGGTTGAATTCGGTGCTTTGGAAGTTTTACAAACGCTGCAGTCCGCAATAAACGCTTTAACTTGTGCCGCCATATTAGGCCAGTAAAAACGTTCTCTTAGACGATACAGCGTTTTGGCCACACCACCATGCGAAGACTTTGGCGGGTCATGAGCCAAATGAACCAAATGAGACGTCATGGCAGAAGGGATCCACAGTTTCCAAGTTTGGTCATCCTCAAGAGGATTCCCTGTACTATATTTGATCTTCTTGTAAACAAAACCTTCTGTCACTTGAAGATCAGGCAGTTGACTTTTATTTTTCTCCACCGTTTCTATTAATCCTACATATTCGTCCGATTTAAAACACGGATCTGCAAGATTAACTTGTAGAACATCGGAAGAATTCATCAAACTCGCAGAATCAGATACTATCTCATCGACACAATGGACACGTGAGAGCGCGTCTGGTACCACATTCAGCGAACCCTTTCGGTGTTCTATCTCAAAATTGAAACGTTGGAGTTTAAGACTCCATCTAGCAAGACGCCCACTCAGCTCCTTCTGACTCATGAGCCACTTCAGACTCGCATGGTCGGTTACTATTTTAAATTCCTGCATTTCCACGTACGACCTAAACTTTTCAACCCCCAAGACGGCCGCAAGGCACTCTAACTCCGTGATGCTATAATTGCGCTGGGCAGGATTTAGTTTATGCGAGTAGTAGTAGATCGGCCTCTCAACCCCGTCTTCATCTACCTGGCATAACACACTCCCAACTCCCGAGGTCGAAGCATCACACAGAATGACGAAAGGTTTGTTAAAGTTTGGATTTATCAATACCGGAGCTTCAGTTAAGGCTTTTTTAAGATCTTCAAAGGCTTGGATTGCTTCCGGACCAAAAACGAATGATTTTCCCTTCTTAAGAGTTTCCGTTATAGGTGTAGCACGGGCGGAAAAATCTTTAATGAATCTCCTGTACCACCCAGACATCCCCAAAAACCTACGAACTTGTCGAGCTGTCTTCGGTACGGGAAAATCTTTGATTGCCGCAACCTTATCTGGATCAGTTCGAAGTGTTCCCCCTCCTACTATAAATCCTAGATACTTTAAAAATTTAAAGCAAAATTTAGATTTATCTAAATTTATCGTGAGTCCTGCTGTGCGTAAACATCCAGCTAGTTCTTTCAAAATATTCATATGCTCATCAAATGAACTCGAAATTACCAATAGATCATCTAAGTACACATACACACTTTGTCTCAATCTGTGTGGTACCACTTTGTCCATAAGACGACACAACCTTTGAGCAGCACCATGTAAGCCAAAGGGCATTACCACAAATTGGTACAGGGGTCTGCCGGGCACTGAAAACGCAGTCTTTTCCCGTGAGGATTTCTCCAGGGGTATCTGCCAGAAGGCGTGCTTCAGATCCACACTAGAGATGTAATGTGTCGCTGAAGCTCGACTTAGCAGTCCTTCCATATGATGAAGTGGATAAGCGTCTGTTTTTGAGCATTTATTGACCTTCCGAGAGTCTAAGCACAACCGATTTTTGCCGGGTTTTTGTACCAACACAATCGGTGAGCTCCAAGAGCTATTACTCTCTTCAATTATGCCCAACTCCAGCATACTATCCAATTCATCATACATAAGTTTTTGTACCGCTGGAGACACGGGATAGTGTCTTTGTTTAATAGGCTCAGCGTCGCCTGTATCTATGTAGTGCTCTTCTAGGTGAGTTCGCCCCAAACCACTTTTGGCAAAGGACGGAAACTCACTGATCACCTTTTTAAGTACCTTAGACTCTTCCGCCGATAACTCGTGTGCATTTGGATCGCAAATGTCTCGTGTTAAACTGGATGAGATTTCTGAAATAAAATTTGGTAAAATATCAAATGTATTCCAGAAATCAATCCCTAGATACATCTGTTGTTCCAATGATGGCACAAGGAAAAATTTGACCTTCTTCGTTTCACCATTGAAGGTGACGTCAGTGGTTAATTCACCAATGATTGCCTGTGGTTGACCACTAGCAGTCCTTACTTTTGAATTAAACTTATTGAACGAAAGACCAATGCTGTCGATAAGCTCCAAGCAACCAGCGCCGAGGCAACTAATGTTGGCACCAGTGTCTAGTAAACCGCGCATCCTTTTACCGAAGACCTCGATATGCGCGTAAGGACGAATATCATCGCTTTTACATAGACATGTCGCTGCTATCGCTTTATGAACGTCTGTCTTTCTCTTAAACCTCCCTCTAAGTTTTAAAATGCGCTTAGAGGGGTCAGTTTTGAAAATTCTAGATCGGGCCTCATAATAATTTGTTAGCCTTTCGTGTAATGTTAATGGTCTTGGCTTTGTCGGTATTGGATTCAGTGTATCATTAAGCCTTCTCAAGATGATTACTTTTTCATCTTTTTCACGAGTTATAATGTCATTTTTATCATTTGAGTTTTGGTTAACAGGTAATGCCGGTATATTAGGAAATATAGGTAAGTCTGGTAATTTCTGAAAGTCTGGTAATTTATGAAAGTCCGGTAATTTATGAACGTCTGGTAATTTATGAAAGTCTGGTAATTTATGAACGTCTGGTAATTTATGAACGTCCGGTAATTTATGAACGTCTGGTAATTTATGAAAGTCTGGTAATTTATGAACGTCTGGTAATTTATGAACGTCTGGTAATTTATGAACGCCTGGTACGGAATGATTTATTTCATAACTTTCATTTAATTGGTGTCCGGGTTTTTGGTCTGAGGGCAACTCTCCCCGGGTGTCGGATCGCCCCGCTTGCGGTTTCCCAAACATCTCGGGCAATTAGGAGATGTAGAGTTTTGGTAACCACACTTGTAACAGAAAAGTGATACTTGGGTGCTTGGACATTCTCTATAGGAATGACCCTTTTGTCTGCAGTTCCAGCATAGATATAAAGATGTATCTATCTTTTTCTGAGAGAAAGACATTGTTTCAACCTGAGCCGATGTATCGTAAAGGTCTGAATCCAGGTCTAACTCTGAGACTTGTTTTCGAACATTCATGGGAGGGACTGTTTTTAAACGGGCTACATCTTGTTTATTGATATACCTTTCAATGGTTCTGCAAACATGGACCATTTCTGGCAAACTGTTTGTATAAAATGTTATAAGAAGCTCTCCTATCCGTCTTTTTACGTTTTGCTTCAAAAGATCTATAAGCTCTCGTGGAGTCTTCGGCCTATAAAGACGGGTGTTAAGTTTTTGGATCTCATTGAAGAAATCGTCAAAGCTTTCGTTGGCTCCTTGACGCCGGTCAAACATGATACGAGACAATTCAGAGTCAGTCTCCAGACTCCTAAATTGTTCAAACAACGCAATTCGAAACGTAGACCAGTCGGTGTTAGGATGTGAATGTAGATATAACCAGTACCAGGTTTCTGCATCACCTGTGACAAATTGGTGAAAGTTTAAGAACACCTCTTCCCAGGTTGCGTTGTAGCACTCTTTAAGCCTACTTAGTCTAAATATGAAATCATCTACGGTCATTTTCTTTGAATCATATTTTAGACCCCATTTATGGTAATCTACTCGTTTAGAAGTAGATGTAGATGTGGCGCTTCCCGAAGCGGTGGGTTGTACGACATTTGGTGTTTCTGAATCAAGATTTAGATTTTCGATTCTATTTAAAAAATTCTGAACGTTTTGGCTATATTCTTGTTCAGCTTGCATGGTTTGCGTTGAAGCAGAAGGGTGCAATGTTGTTCGTATTTCCCGAGGATTTTGCTGTCGAATGACATCATAATCGTCTGTTGGGTTCCGTGGAGGAGTTTTTACCATTAAATATTTTCGAATGGTAGCGTCCAACATTTGTTGAATTTCTTCCTTTTCTTTGGCAAATTCTTCTTGTCTTCTGCGGAGATCTTCAGTCCTACTTAGGCCAATTGCCGCGTTGACAACCGTCTGTATTTGCTCCGTGAGACTTTCATTATTTACTTCACGAGGATTGTCATGATTTCTACTCGGGTTGGAACCAGATGGCTGATCTCTATTACTATCAATATTTGTCCGTCCTTCTGCAATAGGTGAAGGCGGGACATTGTCTGATTTATTGTTTTGCCTTGTAGTTGGCTTCGGACCCATTTTAAATATGTCAAGTTCTTATTGCATACAAATAAACTAAACGCTAAAATTTCAACTTCGTGAAGTCTAAACTGTATGACTGTCTTTGTGTATGGTTGTAAATATAATTTATAATTAATTAATTCAGGTTCGTATATTGATACACGTACAAAAGATATTACGTAATTTTTCGATAAATGGATGGGTAAATCCAGCGGTTATATGTTCTATTAGGGTTGTATTCAAATCATAAATGTGCTCGGGTTTGTACAACTGAATGTTTATATCGACGTTAAATTTAGGATTTGGGAGTTGAGGACAATGGTTACCTGTCATGTTCTACGAACGATGTTGAAAACCTTTCGCAAAAAAAAAAAAAATCACGCAATCTTAAGATGGTCTACGGATGACCTTGTGATTAAGGACGCCTTTTTTTTTTCTTTGCTGTGAACCGTTTTCATATAATTTTTTTTTTTTTTTTTTTTTTTTTTTTTTTTTTCTTTTAGTCTTTGCAAGTAGTTTGAAAGTAATCAAAATGTGTTCTTATTAAGTTGTGGGAAAGCGTTATTATTTCCTTTTTTTTTTTTTTTTTGTAGATTTATTCGAGGTATCCACTGGAACAGAGAAGAGGTGCTAGGCGGTGTTGTGGTAACTGGTACCTAAAATTCCGGGTCATCTCACTAACTCCTCCAGTGAACCTAATTATATGCGCGTACAAAAATGATGAAGAATGTAACGCAACTGACAGAAAGTGGTTTCTAGAACCGATATTCCCGGTCGTTACAATTCTAATCAGAATTGCTAGTTAATAGGTATATTAAGTTAGAATAGTAGTCAAAGAATAAGAATAAAACTCTTTAATCTGGTCTACACTCGTCAATCATTTTAAATTAAATATCCGAAAGGAAATAGCTTGATTTAATTTAGCTCGTAAAATCAAAAATTTCTAGATTAAAAAAATATAGTTAATTCGCTTCGCTGCCCCACGTTATTGGGCGCCACCTGTGTAACGTTTTGTTGGGCCTCGTCCACAATGAGCGATGTTCTGCCAGCCCACGGAAAACCAAGAAGAACAGGAACCCCCTATGGGCTCCGTGGGTTGTAGGCAAGGTTGTCCTGAGGAGGTAGGTGCGGCAGGCATGCTTGCTTACGCTCATCACTAGCTCGTCGGTGTCGTGGGATCTTGCACTGCTCCCGGACTTCCGTTACATTTTTTTACATGCCTTTGTTGTTTTTATTATAATTATATACTTTAGGAGAACACACACACTCATCAAACTTCAAAGACCCGATGTAAATTGTCCCTCAACTTCCAAATATTTTCATGGGGATCCTCAAGATGTCATTTGGTTCCCTTTGCGTAACCCCCCCACAGTCAACTATAACCGATATAAATAGTGACCATCCGTGGCCAACGCCTCGCAAAAATCTTATGGCGAAAGCCCCTATTTTGAAGCCGAGTAATTCACTAACGTACACTCGCCTTCCGTCGATTAACACTCATTGTTGTATTTCCCCTTCCGCACTCAAAGATATCTCACAACTTCATTTAGGATAGGTATTTCCACTCATGGCAAATGTTTCAATTTAAGGCATATAGAAATTTCAATTTCCGAAAATGTATTCAGTTACATAATTTATTAAATTCTTGATCTATAAATATAATTATAAACTAAGGTGATACAAATTTCAATACGATTTTTTGTAATAAATTTGTTATATTTTCATGCTTTCGTATCCCTTTCTAAATGTGTTTATGTTTGAGTGTCAATCATATTTCATTTCTGATATGTAACTTCTTATTTTTCACTCGAAAGTGAGCAGATTTATGGTTTATTTCACTAGATTGTCACTCCCACACAAACACATGCACACTCAGGCGTATACGTACTTTATCTAACCTCTTATTCTCTATTAGGTTTCCTCACTCTAGCTCACTCTCTTTTACTATTGTAGTGGCTTGTTTTTTTATTTCTTGTTTTTGTTTTCTTTTACCTTGCCTCTTCTCTATTTTTTTTCTTTTTTTTTTTTTGTTTTATTTAACTCACTTTCTCACTACTGATATTTACATTCTTCTCATATACTATCCTTAGGATATTTAACTCCAAAATCGTCTATGCATCAAACAAAACTTTCGATCGTACAATTTCAAATGATTAAAATGACTCACCGAATTTTAATTTGTTTTGCTTCTTCTTTCGTAAGCTTGACGTTTATCGATTACTGCAGACGGCTCGCTCCTCCGATGGATGGTGTGCACAGCATTCATGAGAGGGTGCTCGATCTTTTGCTAAACACTTGGGAAGGAGATTATAAAGAAACCTTTTGAGATTGTCCGATCTTACACAAGTTTAAACTAATTAATACTTATCTTTTCTTTTATACTTTTTTTTTTTTTTTTTTTTTTTTAAATGAGCAGCTGAGCAGAATGAGTAGAGTAGGATTAGGTTTTTACTATTCCAATAATATTAGTTCTAAATATATGATGTTGATTGCTGCATGTCTTCGTCCAGCAGGTGACGATGCGAGGTGATCAGCTGTGCTGTCAAACTCTCTCGAGGGGACTTGTATGAGTTAGGTTACTGGCGTAAGCTAGATTGGTCTGGTTTACACTGATGACGTGTATAGCGATCAGTGGACACAAGTAGTCAGGTATCGTTTCGCGTCTCTAAATGAATGCCGTCACTGGTGTACGCCAGATAGATTTGGTTTACACTGATGCCGTGTACAGCGATCAGTGGACACACGTGGTCGGGTGTCTTCTCGGGCTTCTTACTGGATGACGTTACTGGTGGGTCTCGATTCCCGATTTGGGAGAGCGTGACGTAAGGTGCCTTCTTGGGAATGTACAAGCTGGCAATATCAGCAAATTGGTCACTGGCCCTTTGACGATTAAGGCAAATATGGAGCACCGCGGTGTCGATCTTTTTGATCGCACTATGGGCTGACAAAGTTGGCGCTTCGATTATCGGATGGCTTTTATTGTTTTATTTTTTTCTTTGGAAATGTGTGGCGTAGGGCTTTAACAAGCGTCTTCGCGCACAAGAGAACGTGCTACGCTATCTAAAGAACTCAATTGCTAGCGGGTGTGACAATTGCTAATTTACTTCCTCGCACTTTTTCCTGTGGGAACACCTTATTAAATTACCTTTTTTTTTTTTTTTTATTATTTGACAACTACTGGACTAATGATTTACCTTCGTACTTAAACCTTGGTAAAATACTATTTTTTCGTATTTTACGAGTATGCGCCCAATTATTATTCTATAAGATCTGTTTCGGATGGAATCTCGATCAAGAAAGAACGATCGGATCGCGCGCAAGTACCTTGTCGTCAATTTCTTAACGAACCCCATTAACTTCCGCTAGTTATTTGTCGAAAACATTAACAGCTGTTGGGTGATGGAATTCCTAGTGTGGAAATTTACGATGTGTACAGGGATATACGGAGTACTTATTTTTCTGGTTTTATAATTATTCGTAAGTATCTAAACTAATGTACAGTGTCCCCCACAAGTACCATCACCTAGTCACTTACAATTATCGCCATTCCTGTGTGTGTGTGTGTTACCAGAAATGGAGGAGACCTACAATTTTATGCCGAACACGAACGGCTAATAAGAGCACTTTTCATGACGAGAGATAATCTAAGACGATTCGTCAATTCTTCGCAAAAGGCAGTACATCCTTTAAAAACTTTGTTTTGCAGCGGCTGAGAATCGAACCTAAGACCCTCTGCATGCCAGTGCAAACCACTAACCATTATGCCAAGAGAACTGCCTTTAACTTTAAATGGTAGCAGAAAATGATTTTGACTGTCACTATACAAAGTGACAAAATAGTAAAATAATAATAAAATAGTCAAAGTAAATATTATTTCCAGTTCCAAAGCTAAGAAAATTTTTGAAAAATTAAAAATAACTACTTTTTACCTCCTGTGCAAAAAAGTTAAACTCGATTATTTTCCACAACACTGTTTGGTTTGGTGTCTTAATAATATGCCAAATATTCTGATTTTTTTTCCCACACTTAATCAATCGGCTGACGAAGGGGAATTCGTCTTAATTTGAATTTGTAGGAGTTCTTCGTAAGATATTAGGGATACTACGCCCACCTGACTCTGCACCGCCTAAGTATTTTATTCTATTAAAGGCGTTGATTTACAAAAAATAAACCATAGAACCACCATAGAAACAATACAAACAATACAGAATTAGCAAAGAGCTTCTAGGTACATATACCTATAGGTACATAACCCCGCCAGAAAATTCGATTGATTTTTTTTGTATTTCCGTCGATTTTCATTTCATGTTCATGTTAATATGTAATGAATATTGACCAACTGCAGGGTTTAAGCAGACTTTATACTCTACCGAAATAAAGTCCGCGAGGTATGTATGTTCATATATCTCTGTTCGAATTCTGCTATCCGAATAAAAGCCTCTGAGTGCTCTGTTGACAAAATGTTGTGTTTCATCCCCTGGACTTGCATCCAGTTGTCATATTTTTACGAAATCGGAAGCATTAGATGTATTGATCCGCAAATAGGTAATTTTTTATTGAAAACATATGACCTGTAAGCCCTTCGGAGTTGAATTTAAATCGAAATGGGAGGACATTCAATTTTATGGCAAAACAACTATTCCCTGGTCAATGTGTCAACCAAAAAAAAAAAAACATGATGAAAGGGTAAAAAATTCACCTTTGGCAGATCGTAATGAAAGCATCTTTTAATTTGGGGACCTATCATGGTTGCTTAGAACACGAAGAATGAAAAAAAAAACTTTAAGGCGCAACAACTTATAGAGAATCAGGGCTTAGTTAGTTTTTATTCTCAACCATTCCTGTGGACCTACAATTCTACAGTCCTCTGGCGAGTATGAACTAAGACGATAAGCAATTTTTTATGAAAGATTAGGCACATAATAGCGGGAGATAGTACCCTTGCAAGAAAAAAATGTGTTTAAGGTGGCAGCGGCTGGGAATCAAACTCAGACCTCCAGCGTGAAAGTTTAACAATTGTATCACTAGTTTAAGACATATTACACAAAGATGCTGGGTCTTGAATTTCCGTTCGTCTGTGTGGCTGTCTCTCGATGTTAAAGCTATGAAGCTATTGCAGCGACAATGTTGTTTTGGCAGAGTTTGTCAAATCTGTGATTTAATTTTTACATTAGTTCAGCCTCTGATGCAGAAAAACAATGGAAAGTTAAACCATTGACCAACACACGTCCTTATGATAAAACTTTTTTATCATAACGAGTGTTCATAAGTGTAAATGTTGCGTGTGTTGCGCCAATTTCACGGTAAACGCGGTGGTCCTTTAAATGTCGATTGTGGAAAGTTTTGTGGCCGAATTTGAGACCGGTTCGGTAAACAATCTGCCAATACCCTTTCGTCAAAAGAACGGCTGAGAATATCAGCGCTGTCCGTGCAGGAGAACCCTAGGGAGTCGATACAGGCATGATCACACAATTCGTCATGAAGAATTTCGCGTCGTGAAATAGGTGTACACTCGAACAAAATCCAGCTGACCAAAGAGCTCAAAGTAACTGACCATATACAACAACGCGTTTTTTTCGCTTCGGAGAGTTTGGCAATGGTCTTCAATCTTGACCGAAAAAATGATCTTAATCAAAGAGGTGCAACTTTTGGGTGAACAGTTTTGTTGACAACCAAATTGCCGGGAATGTAGTGAGGGCAACTCACACGAGGTTTACCATAGGGCAATGTATCCACAAAAAGTCACAGTATGGTGCGGATTTTGGGCAAACATTGACACACTGTGGTTCAAGTTGTATAGGGAAGCGGTCTTAAATCTAAAAATTCTAAGAACCAATCAAGCGATTTTAATGAAATTTCCAATATGATATACTTTATTAGAAATTTACTATGAAACTACTTTATCAGACTAAGCTTCCACCTACTGACAAACCCACTCTGTAAAAGAGTTTATCCAATTTTCAAAGTGTATAAAAATTAGAGGTACATAATATGTTCTTCAGAAATATTGTAGATAGATAATGAAAAGATTTTTGGCCGCTCCTGAACCACTAAGTGGTGTCATTTTCCTTTCTTGGAGAACGATAATGGTAGGACCATTACGAGCACTTCAGATCAATGATTATCCAATTTCTTTTGACCCAAATTGAACGAACAACGGACGCCACAATAAGCTTTCTCGATGGACGAATCGAGGCACCAATTAAGAGCAAGAGTTTTCTGCAGTCACACCTGTCCCAATAAGATTTATTACACCGATCCATTTCGTCAGCAAAGCTCAGGACATCGCTCGAATTCAGCCAACAGATCTACATATGTATATGAAATATGTGGTAGAGTCAGTGAAAATTGGACCTTTCGGATCCATGCCAACTTACGAAGCTGCGGGAGACATTTGAAATATGTCATGTTCTGTTCATTAAGCTATACCTACATATACATATGTATATGGGTATACCAAAGAAATAATAAAAGAATTTAAGACTTTCATAACACACAACTTGATTTATTGAAAATTCCTTTAAATATTTAATAAAAATTAAGGAGCGAATCAAGGCTCTGGGATTTGCCAATTTCAAACTGGGATATTCGCAAAAAGGTGTATCATCTTCATCATATTGGCCCAAATAGGTCGAGCAGTTTTAGAAATTGGTCAGTTTTTCAACGTCCCGCAAGTTCAAGCGCGATTCTGGGAATGTATATCTACCATCCGAAAGATCACTTCATCGTGACTAAAGGTCGACTTTTTTTAGTAATTGGTCAGATGTAGATTTTTTTTTTTTGAGTTTTTGAAAATTCTTCAAAAATACAGGATGGAGCAGACGGATGGGTTAAAAAAAAAAATCAATCAAACGCAAAATGTTTGAATATGAAAATGTACATACATGAGAAAATTTAATTTAAGCAGTTTTAAATAATGTATCGGACGCTTTTTATAAGCAAGAGATTTTAGGTACTCTCACAGAAAAAAATCACCAAATCATGAGAACGCTCTGGCCACATTTAATAGCCTGTTAAAGAAATGAGATGCTCGGAAATTCTTTATCGCAAAAATTCCATGCAAATTGTGGCAGTTTGGTCTGTGACTCCATCCTGTTGAATCCAGACATCTTTCTTACTCCATCTGTTCTAATTCAAATAAGAAAAAGTTCTGAATCATGGCCGGGTAACGTGAGGAAGTCACATTAGCTGCTCGATAACGTCCTGTTTTCGAACTCAACCCACAGGATTATTCAAATGCAGTTTGTAACCTATCGAAATTTTGAGGGGAAGAGAACGTTTTGAGGCCGACTTCTTATCGTGGATACATTTCAAGTACTCTGGAAGGCAATAAAATCCTCGTCAGAATTCAATTTCGCATGGAATTTCATCGCAAAAAACGAAATTGGAATGTGAACGGAAGGCACGCTGCACTCAAACTATCGAGCAGGCTATTGAAAAATAGGCTTGCACACAAAAAACACGCTGTTGAATATATTGGCGATTGAAAATAAGTGCTGACAAATTTTCCCGTCCCCTCTTTTAAATCATAGGTTATTTTGACACTAACAGCTCTTTCCCGCTCGAAATCTTGAAAGAAAGTCCGCCACCGAACGAAATAAGTCGCTTAACGATTAAAAAAGGTTGGGAAATATTGAAAACTTATTTTTATAGTGAGTGCTGTGTAGCACAAACAGTGCGTTTCTTGAAAAGAAGTTTTGCCCAAAATGAAGCACCCATCGCGCATGCTGTGCACAAATTTGTGCAGAAATTTCGTGAGACTGAGACTGGTATGCTAGTGGACAACACTCATGGTCCCCGTCGTCGTCGTAGGGTGCGCACAGACGAGAATGTGGCTGCTGTAGCCGAGAGTGTGAGACTCAATTCACGAACATCAACTCGCCATCGATCTATAAACAACAGCTCGACATTTCACGCACTAGCCTGAGAGAATTCTGCACAAAGATCTCGGATTATTTGCTTACAAGGTCCATTTGACTCAGCAGTTGAAAGCTTCGTTATCTATAACGATATTGGGCGAAACATCATCTTTTCTGACGAGGCGCATTTTCATCTTAGTGGCTACATTAAAACTCGCACGTTATTGTTCAGAAGAAAATGCATCCACAGAGAGTGACAGTTCGGAGCGGATTGTGAAGTGGTGCCATCATTGGACCATTTTTCTTTGAAAATAAGGCTGGCAACAACGTTTCGATCAACGGTGGGCGTTACAGAGCCATGTTAACTGATTTTTTTTTTACTGAAATTGAAGACATGGATTTGGACGACCTCTGGTTCATGCAGGATGGCGCGTCTTGCTACAATCGTTTGTCCCGGGCGGCCAAGCTGCGATTTGACACTTTTGGACTTTTTTTTGTGAAGGACCGACATTATACCAACAATCCCGAAACGATTCAAGCAGTTAGCCAATATAGCAATCCGTGAGCTACAGCCCGAAACCATGAACAAGATCTTGGAAAATTGGAGTGACAGAATACGCTACTGCGAAGCCAGCCAAGGCACCCACTTGAATGACGTTGTGTTTCATGATTAATGGGGTGGCCGTGGTGCGATGGATGTGTGCTCGCCTGTGAACCTCATGATCACAGGTTCGATCCCTGCCGTCGTCTATGTCGTTTTAATTCCATTAAAAACCTTCTAAGATTGTCATCAATGGGTTGCTGGTTTACTCATTACATGTTGTTCAGGCATAACACTAACAACATGTAATTGAGTTAAACTAGTATACCCAACAAGGATGAATACGAATAAAATAATGTGAATCATAAGCGACATGGAAATAAGACACGGCATTCTCCGCTTTAGTTCAGGCGCCATCCCTGGAGATAAAATAGCTGAGACAACAACCTTCAGTCTCAGAACATCGTGCCACACATCTTTCCTATCCTTCTTTCTCTTCCTTAACTTCACGCCCGCGCTGTGTTCAAAACATTTAAAGGGTAATCATAATCCCTTGAGCGCGTGTAAATTATAAAAAAAAAAAAAAAAAAAAAAAAAAAAATGGGAATGTTTGCTCTTACTTATTAAGTCTTAATACATCTTTAAAAAGAATCTTATATTTGGCCAACCCTTTATAAGAGAATGCAAGTTATTAACGGAGCCCTAGAAAGTTTATCATTTATGCTTGTAAGAGCCGAGGATGGGTTATTATATATGGCTGACTAAATACTGACCTTTTATAAAGTAGATTTTTTTTTTGAGAATTACATAAATGAGCTGCCAAAAATCGTTCTTGCACTTAAAAAAAAACTTTGAAAATCGAAGTCTATGTCTGACCAATTTATGTAACTGACTTTTTATATGACTTTACTATATGTGGGCCTTAAATGTGTTTATACATTTTTTGCGAATATCCCAACAATGAAGTAGTAGTGTGGGACTCTTACCGCACTAAAACCACCGGTGAATCAGGACCAATCTATGAAAAGATCGACAAATGATTTTTATTTCTTAATTTTTAAATCGCATTGGGGGAAGTTTAATGTAATAACACTTTCCCATAACTTTTAGACCATCAGCTCATGAGGCTTGGTTCTTCTTAATCTCCGAACATTGTCTCGTACATTTAATACGGTCTCCATTTCAGAGTTAGTGTGACTTTGCAGTCGCTGATTGTGTGATACAGCGTATTTCTTAACCACTTCTGTAACCATTTCAATTTGAAGGTCACGATGTAGATCGCTATTTCTTATATACCAACGGGCATTTATTATTCCACGAAGGACCTTGCTTTGGAATTTTTGGATGGGTTCAGCATTTGTTTTCTTTGTACAGCCCCATAGTTGGATGCCATATGTCCAAACGGATTTCAATACTTGCTTATATAACATTAGTTTGTTCTGGATAGATAGGTCAGAGTTCTTTCCTAGTAACCAGTACATTTTTCTGTACTTTAAGTTTAGTTCTTCTCTTTTCTTTTTGATGTGCTCTTTCCATTTAAGCTTTGCATCCAAATTCATTCCAAGGTATTTGGCGGTATTGGAGTAAGGTACTTCTGTACTGTTTATAAATATTGGAACATTGTTTATGTTTTTGTTTGTAAAGTTTATATGCGTCGATTTTGTTTCGTTTAATTTGATACGCCATTTCTGCGTCCAATCACTAACTTTATCGACTGCATTTTGCAATTTTTGTGTAGCCTTCGTAACGGATTTATCTGGCACCAATATTGCAGTATCATCAGCAAAGGTCGCCATGATAGCGTTGTTGTCCACTGGAATATCCCTTGTATATAACAGATACAGGGTTGGTCCTAGGACACTTCCTTGTGGTACACCGGCTTCAATATTCTTAATTTCCGAGTAATTTTGGTCGTACCGTACTCTAAAGAGTCGGTTCGTAATGTAGGATTTCAGTACTTCGTAGTACTGCCTGGGAAGGTCCCTATGCAGTTTGTACTCAAGTCCCAAGTGCCAAACCTTGTCAAAAGCTTGAGCAACATCTAAGAATAAAGCAGAGCATACTTGTTTTTCTTCAAGTGCCTTTTCCACAACATCCGTAATTCGATGCACTTGGTCTATCGTGGAATGTTTATTTCTAAATCCAAATTGATGGCTTGGAATTAGTCTTCTTTCTTCAATTATTTTGCTAAGCCTTTTCAGTAGCAGTTTTTCAAAAACTTTTGCCATGATTGGTATAAGCGATATTGGTCTGTAAGATGTTACTTCTGTGGGTGGCTTACCTTGTTTAGGTATAACAATGACTTCTGCAATTTTCCAATGATGTGGCACATATCTTAGTTTAAGGCATGCGTTTATTATAAATTGGAGTTTCTTGAAGGCTATTAGAGGCATTTCTTTCAAAACCTGAGCAGTTATAAGATCGTACCCTGGTGATTTTTTGTTAGACAACTTATGTTGACACATGCTTCTTACTTCTTTGAGCGTGACAGAAGGTATTTCACATTCGTCGTTTCTGTCAACAAACTCTAAGGGATCTGTAGCTGTATTTGCTGGGAATAGCTTGAAAACATTCGCGAGATGTTCAGCGAAGAGATCAGCCTTTTGTTTCGGGTTTCCGATCCATTTACCATCTTGAGATTTTATTGGCGGGTTTTGTGTCTGAGGTCTTTTTAGACGCTTAGCTGCTTTCCATAAGGAGTATTCAGTAGAAGCATCCGTCGTCAGACTTTTCAGGAATCTACTTAGTGACTCATTTTTAAACTCACAGATTCTTTTTTTTAATTCGTTGTTAAAACGGTTAAAAACTACCTTATCATCTGGGAATCTCGTGGTTTGCCATTTTCTTCTAGCTCTTCGTTTTTCCAACAATGAAGTGCCAAAAATCACGCGTGGCTTTGGAAAACTGTAAGCCTTGATAACAAATTCTCTAGGACTACCAAGTTTTAAGGCTAGCTGACCTTTATTGACCAATTATATGGCATACTTCATTATCACAAATAGTATATGGTCCCAAGATCCCAGAGAGCTGCAGATCGGTCGAAATTAAACAAATGCATTTATAAGGCCCACCTTAATGTTAATAGACTAGTTTTTTGTACAGCTGCGCTGTTAAGGAATATCTTGTGTATTGATTTTTTTTTACCTCAATTAGTCTGAAAAGTTCTAATGAGAAACTTGTAAGTCGAAACAATTGTCTTTATGGAAAGAAGATATGTGAAGAACCAAACATATTGCGAGAACTAGAGTCCTTTGGAGAAAAAAACATCATTAAAGTCAAAATGTCATCTCTGAGTTCAATGCAAAGCATAAACACATCATGAATACGAGTACACAAGGATTCCTTGAATATAAGGTTTCTCAAAAAATAATTTCCTGTCAAAACGTATGAACAAGTAATGTCCTATTGAAAAGCCAATAGCTTCGAACTCTTTAAAATGCACATGTGTAGTGTATAGTGTGTGTACAAAAATTAAAAGAAAATGTTCTGTGAGAAGCTCTATTCCATCATCAAACCCCCTTTTTGAACTTCATAGATGCAAAATGACATTGTGAAACCATGCTAAATAAGTATTATACCTTGCATAGTTAAACTTACACAAAGGACTCGGACGACTTTGGTTATCCGATGCACATCACTGCGCCATCATCCGAAGAGGACAAGAACTTGATTCACTTTTTGCATTATCATACAGGATCCGCACTCTAACTGTTTTCTTTTCTAAATCTAAAAGGATAATCCTGTAAAACAGCAGACGAAGAATATCCCATTTATACCCTATATCTACGAGTAAAACAAAACAAAATAAAAATTGAATTTAATATCTTTTGTATTTGCATCTCCCAGTAATGGCAGAATGCTCGTTTTTACGATGATGATGATGATGGTGGGTCATAAAGAAAGAATGCAAATAATTATAAGCCATACAAGACCGGTAACTACAGATGGACTTCCAAGGATGGCTTTTGTGCAAGAGAATACACGGGAACGTGTTGGGTATTGATTTTTTAATAACCATGTAATTAGTTTATAAATTACTTACTATACAAAAAATAAGCATAAATTCTATTAAAATAACTGGAAATTCTGTTTAAATGTTATTTACAGGACCTTCGACTTCGAAGAAGGGAATTCATGGGAAATATGCATCTGATGCGGCACACATACATGGCAGTGAACAAAATTAATGAACTTGCCGAGCAAAAAACTTTTAATTCAATTATTATTTAATTATATCTGCCAAAGCAAAACTATTGCGCATATCCTTTTCAGTAATATGTTGGTAAGTTATTTTTAATGAGTTCCTTATTGGAAGATAGTTGAAGTGCAGGTTTATTAGTTTTGTTCTTATTAAATTTTATTAAAAATGCATCGATGTGGAAAATCTAGAACTAAGTTCCGTAGCCTCCTAGAAGTGTTGAATTTTGTCTTCTGACTTTTTCGTCAAAAATATCAAAAAATAGAAGGATTTTCAATAAGGGCGGGAAGATGTTGAAATGGAATAAATGGCAGTGTGGGAGGTATTTACAAAATTCATTATTTAATTTGAAAGTCCCGAGTAAGCCATTATGTATGGAATCTGACATCTTTTAAATGTCGGCCTTGGCTTATTTCAGTGGGATGGATTCAAGTGGTCCAATTTTTAATGGCTCTTCCGAATAGATCGGTCGATTGTTGTTTATTCACATAATTTGAACGTGCTATTCAATCGTGTAACTTGGCATCAGATACTGAATAATAAACAACAAATTAGACAGATCTCACCAAAACAACATGGTTGCCACGTGTCAAAAATCCACGATCTCGTATTGGCGGACCACCAATTGAAGGTGCGCGAGATAGCTGAAACAGTAGGCATCTCAAGAAACCGCGTGGGTCATATCCTCCATGAAATTTTGGGCATGAAAAAGCTGTCGGCGAGATGGGTGCCGCTTTTGCTCACTCCGAACAACAAGAAGTGCAACCGCGAGACCACTTCAGGGCCACGGCCAAATTGGTTGAATTGCACTACGAACTGCTGCCCCATCCACGGTATTCTCCAGATTTGGCCCCGTGCGTCTTTTTTTGTTTGCAAACTTGAAAAAATCACTCGCCGGGCAGAAATTTGAGTCGCATGAACAGGTCATCGCCGCCGCCACGGAGGCCTGCTTTGCAGACCTCGAGAAACCCTATTTTTCGGATGGTTTAAAGAAGTGTGAGCATCGATGGATCAAGTGTATCGAGCTAAAAGGAGACTATGTTGAGAAATAAATTGCCGCTTTTCCAAAATTTTTGTTTTTCTTTTGTAGGCTTAGTGCTTATCGGACCGCCCTCGCACATATGTATATCAGTTCCTGGTAGTAGGAAAATCCACGACTGTGTCGCACGAGCTTGCTCTTATGTAAAAGACTAACAGCCGCATTAATAAAAAACGCTTATTCCACCTATATTTCATGGTTTTGCTGAGTTAAGCCATGGCTTAAATATTTACATTAATAAAAACAAAATGTTCCCGGAATAGTAAAATGACGTTTATCAAAAATCCTTTTAAGAAAATCTTCTACAAAAGTAAGCAATCTCTTTTTTATATTCTGTGGCCACCTAAATTGATTTTCAATTGCTTGAAATTCAAAAGCAGAAAGCTTCTCACCTGGGGAGAAAGATTGTTACACTTAAAGAGAAACCTCTGTCGTTAAATCAAATTGCCAATAGCATCTATCGATCCGAAACATTGATTATATTTTTCAATTAGGATTTTTCAACAAAATAAGATTATTATTGCTGAAGTTCCACGCAAAGGCAGAGCCCGAAAATCGACACTTAGAGTTCGAAAAGTACCCAAGAAAAAAGTCAGCTGATATTTTTCGATATAATGGTGCAGAATTTAATCTGAAAATAACATGTGAACCTAAAATAGAAATAGAAAACGTTTGATCAAAATTTTCAGACGGGTTCATGATAGCAACATGAGTACCATAGACTAAATAACAAAACCTGGTATCACACACTTCTCAAAATTCCGAATTTGTTTGAAAATCTTAAAAAAAATGCAACATTATCCATTTTCTTATAATCGCTTTGTTTGTAAAAAATTGTTTTCCTTTTTTAAATAAATTTTTGAAATATGAATGTAACATTTCATTTAATACTGATATTCAAAAAAATCGACATAAGACTTTTACGGAATTTAGAAGAACGTGCATCGATGAAGTCAGACGAACGTTCCCCCACTAGGGCTGGAATATAAAACCAGCAGCCGAAACAATGAGTTCGCCCTGGTAAGAACTTATCAACGAATTGAACCATAAAGTCTTTTCAATTCTATTAAATTTAAAATCGATATTAAAGAAAATGCAGTGATGGCGGTAGAGGAGAATGTATTCGCTGCTTTGGTAGGATTAAATCTTTGTTTTACGGCTAATAATGCAAAATTATTGTTGACAAGATCAATTTTTATCACGGAAAGGAAAATTTAAGAATTACTTCTTCTACACATGATTCCACACTTCATCAACTTGACCTCGAGAGTTTCTCTGTCTGATGCCTGAAATATAGCTGGGAGCTAAATATTGCAAAATGCAAATAATTCATTTGCAGAGAACTTGGCGTTTCATGTGTTTGAGATCTCAACTTTCTCACAAATATTGACGAGATTATTCTATACACAAACTCAGTACTAGGCTTTGTGAAACGATGGTTCAAAGAACCCCTAAGTGACCCGATGCCTTTAGATAACCTTTGTTCGTCGCTTTCTTGACTATACCTGTCAAGTATGGTCCCCTTATCAACAAATTCATATATCCAGAAATGAGACACTTCAACGTCGTCGTTTCAAAAAAAAAAACGCTGGAAGAACGAACAGAAATTTTACTTTCAGGATCTGTTGACTGCAAACTCCATATTTTTCAACACTAAGTCCCGCATTCTCCTATATGCCCATCTTTTTCTTGTTGCTCAATAGCAATTGAGCTTTTTCGATTCCAGAAACTTAATCAAAGACACAATATGAAAACAAGTTTTTAAGGCATATTCGAAAAAATGGTCTCAAATTGGTCAGAAACTGGTAAAGAAAAGTAATCTAATTCAAAAATTTCGTAATCAATTTCTTCATGGTTACGCAAGGTGAGTGATATTTAGCACCTCATTTCTCGAACAGATCGTGATAAAAGTTCAATTATTTGTAGTAATTGGTCAGACATAGATTTTTTAATGAATTTAAATACAAAATATTTGCGTGCGTAGCAGATACATACGAGCAAGCAAGGCTTTTTTAGAAGTCACCCACTTTCTATTTGGCTTAAGATTGCCCAGACTCGTCCGCAGTGTAATTTTGATTTGGTGATTAGTCGCATTCTTTATTTTTTTTCGAACTTTATCAAAAATAGTTCCACAAGTTTAAACTTATTTGACAACTTTTTTTTTAGTAAATTTTAAGCATAGAACTCTATTCAGTTTTTTGAAACCAGTTCCTACAGCTTTGTTATTCAACCCGCGATGTAATGTTTATCTATATAATGTTTTACCGATATGGCGTACTGTACCCATTTGCCAACTTCTAAAATTCTCGAAATATCTTCACTGGAAAGATTATAAATTAATTTAACTGAATTTCAGAAGTCAGTGTAAATTGTCGATCCTTCCAAATTGTCAACGTCATTCAACATTCAAGTGACATTTTTCATGAATAAAATAGATATTATACTTCAGGTAAGAACATTAATACAAAAAACTTCCCTCTTACACGAAACAATAAACTAAAGGTCAATCAATTTTCGTAGAATCAAGAGTTTATACCTTCAACCCTTAAAGGTATATATGTATGTAACCTATAACCGTAAAGGTATGTATGTTATGTGTATAATCCCCATTCAATCCCTCTCTCTATAGCATCTAAAAAGAATGTTCTTATTTCAGGAAATGAAAAAGTTTTCCAGCCATTTTGTAGTCCCCAGCAACATAGGAATAGACAGTCATACATTCTTATTAACGAACGAAAGAAGCCATTAACAATAGATTGATAGTCCTTAATTGCAATCGAAAACTGCGAAAACTGTCGCAATAAAGTTTATTGAAAATGACCGATATTCGGTAGACAGCCACATAGAGGAGTATAAGAAAGTAAGACACTTTTACTTTCAATACTTATTTAATTTGCTTGGCAGCAACGACAACAGTAAATTTTCCGCTCATAAACCACCATTAGACAATGTTGGTATCGGCTAAACAAAATAGAAAACAAAATGGAAGCATAATATCGAGGCTTAAAAAGGTAGTTCTAATTTAATCGACCGGAAATTAACTCAGACAATCTGGCACACTTCGTTAGAAGGAAGAAAATCCAAAAATGAAAATGTATGTAGATCTTGCAATTCTAGCTTTGAGAAGAGACACCTTCGACCGGTCAGTAGCGGACTAAATTATTTTGTAGTGCAAGCGCCCAGAAAAGTAACTTCAAATGAAAAAAAAATCTACGAAAATGTTAAAGGTTCTGGATAATTTATCACCTAATATGGCTACCCCGGAAATTATTTTGCAAAGAGAGCACGACAACGGTCTGAAGAAACTTTTGAATTTATCAGAAGCACTGTTTCGTAAAAAAATCCTGATAAGAAAATTGTAAAATGTAGGCTTAGCGGGAAATTATGAAACGTAAAGTTTTACCTTAAAAGGTTTGTGTTAATTCTTGCCAATGAGTTTGGTTTTCTATATGGTTCAGCACAATCGCAAAGCTGAAGACTACTGCATTATTTTTGGAAAGATTGACAATTTTTCTCAAAAATTCTCGCTACCAATATTTTAAAATAGGTTTATTTTTTTCAGAAAATCATCAGAACAAGAGGCTGACTTCAGGAAGGGGTGCTATCACCTTGGATGTGGAGTCTTGTAGTGGTTCAACTGCTGGAATGTCTTCCTTCTCAAGGCATACGCTGCATTGGTTCCGCTGATGACATTAATATAACAGCCTAAGGGAAATTTGAAGAAACTCAGAAACTCTATGTGATATAATCCAAAGAGCCCTGGTAGTTACTAGGAATTTATGTCTTATCAGTAAGATTCAATATCTACTCCTGAAATATATAACAATCCTACCATTTACCAAGAAGTGACTTCTGACCCACATGAAACCTATTAAATTAGCTGATGAGGTGATCGATATCCAGAACGAGGTAAGATACCTAGGAAATACGCTAGATAGTAAGCTCCTCTGGAATACACTTTTCGAAACATCTATCGGGGACGACACCAAAGCCCAAGAGACCTTCTAGAAAGTCCTGGATTTGCAAACCAAACATCCTTAGATGGATGTACACCATGATGGTAATATAGGAAATAGGAACTGAAGCTGGAAGTGCAGAGAAAGCCATACTAAGATATTCGCCAGGGAAGGGGTTAGTGCATACGAGAAAGAGCCTCCAGTCCCAGGTCTTCACTATCAAGTTTATTTGACATCCCAAGCGATTGCGTGATTAAAAAGTATAACTTCGCGAAAAACTTCACAACGAAATTAAGTAGGAGGAAAGAGTGGGTAGAAACAGTGAACTGCTCTCTCCACGCAAACGCGATCAAATGGTATACTGATGGATCAAGAAAGTTTGTAATTTTTGAGCGCAGAACCAAAATTGTTCAGTCTATGGGGAAGTCCGTAGGCATTTTCCAGGCGGAAGTAAATATTAAAGGAAATGTGCTGGACGAAACATCGAAAGAAATCACCTCAACCAAAACATTGACATCATGTTGGGCAGCCGAGCAGCACTTAAAACGTTAAGGCCCTATGCTATTAGTTCTAAGCTAGGATTGTATGTGCAGGCTCATCCACCTCGGCAAGCACTTCTCTGGGTACCGGGTCACCTAGGTGTCACTGGAAATGAAGAGGCAGCTAAAATAGGAGTAACGACACCCCTAACAGAGCCTTATCCCTGTGGTGGCATAGGGGACATCGTGATTAAAAATAGAATCAAAACTGTAGAGGAGGTCATAAGATCAAAATTATGGACAGAACTAAAAAAAAAATTAGGGTTGGCAGGCGATTCTTAAATAGCATACAAAAGCTAGCTTTACAAAACTGGATCCATAAAAAAGGGAAAAGGTAGGTACTCCTAGATACACAGAATTGACTTATAACATTTTCACCAATCTTTGTCGAAAAAATGTACGAATAGCAGACAATTTACTTTATGTTTTCACTACACTGCGTGGGCCCATTGCTATTGAACTCAAGAAAATTCCAAGTCCGCAACCGTGGACAGTCATTAATCTCATTACAAATAGAAAGTCTCATGCATTAATTCGAAATTTAAATTCGCATTGTTCTTGTCCGATGGAGAACATACTTTCCGGGTAGGTGTACCTTATCCCTTCTTCTTTCCAAGGGTTATAATATTTTTATTTAGATAAGTATACACATTATTTCTCTACGTGCTTTAGTTCCTTCCTTGGCGCAAGGAAAATTTCCAGCACATTAAAAGTACATTATAATCAGTTTTGATGGAGATGTAGTATCCTTGATGTGCTTTCAAAAATCGCCCGCCCGCACCACCGGCCCCATCACCGTTACCGACACCGCAAAGTCAGGAGGTTAATAATAATAATAAAAAAAAAACCAAACGACACTTTTACAATATATGAGATAATTTTAGGAGCTAAAGTCCTTTAAGCAATTGATGCCAAAACAGCTTTTATGATGAAAGGCAGTATGTGTTTGCGCAAGCCGCAGTTAAATGGGAAGGCAAATAAAAATTTAATTATGGTTATGATCTTTTTTATTTCTTTTCGCGTGCTTTGCCACAAAGCTTATGTGCGGGGCCAAAAACTTTTGGGGCATCCCTTGAACTTTTCACCCACAAACAACGTCGAATGCCGTTAGGGGTTTGAAAAGTATATAGCATGTGGCTTGGGAAATTACACTTGATATGTTTTACTTTCTTGTTTGAACGTTATGTGGTAGTTCTAATGAGGATGTAAGGTTAAAAAAAAGTTAAAGGATTTCGAAAGAGCACTTAACAACTAGCTGTAGGAGTTCAAATGCAAGAACATGTTACGAGTTGAGTTAATAAAGGTTTTTTTTTTTTGTTAGAAATTTCTATGAACAAAGGTCCAATTAAGCTGGATTTTTTTTTTTCAATTTTATTCATTGACAGACATAAATTTAATTGGCACAGATTTATAAATGCGAAATATTGGCCGCGATTTGAAGAGCGGAATAGATATTTACATTTTCACATATTTTCATTTTCAAGAACAAAAACTATAAGTCGTTGTAGTGTTTTCTTTAAAAAATATATACTAAATTTATAAAACATTTTTAAGAAAAAAATTTGGTACGCCAACTTTAAGTTTTTATTACTACGAATGAGAATTATAAATTTCAAAAAAAAAATATTGAGCGGTTTTTGAGATATCCAATTTTCCAAAAAAAGAACTTACTTTTTTTTTAAAAATTCAAAAAATATTTTTTTTTTAAGGTTTGAAATGCAATGTTTTTTTAAAATTTTCAGAACCATCTCTATAAAAAATTTCATTAAAATCCGTCATTTCGATAGTGAGAAATTCAAAATTATAAAAATTGGTTGTATATCAGGTACAAACTATAATATCTTAATATCAATTTTTGTTTTATTAAATTAAAGATCATAAAAAATAATTGAAATAAAAATTTATCAAAATTCTAGGCCCCGTTTTCGAGAAAAATAAGATTTTTGAAAACCATTTTTTAACATTTGTATGGTGGGTACCTTTAGTTTTAGGTAAATTAGATTTTTTTCTCACATCTTGTAGATTGTATTGAGAAACTTTTATTTATTAAGGCTAAGCAAAATCTAGCATGGGGTTTTCGAAATATTGAGTTTTGAAAAAAAAAATTATTTGTTTTTTAAAAATCCAAAAAAAAAATTGATTGAAAATTTGAATACATAATACTATTCAAATTTTTGGGGAGCTTTTGCATAAAAAAAATGATCAAAATCGGTTTTAACGTTTTTGAGATAATTAAAAACAAAAAAATGGTGCCACGGGGGGTACCATCAATAACCATTTTTCGGAACATTTCAACCATTTCTTAGCATTAATTAAATTTTTTTTATTTTTATTTTTTAAATCTGTCGAAAAGTTTTTGAGGAAAAGAATATTAATTAAATTTCGAAAAAAAAATTCGTATGGCAGGTACCGTTATTTTAGGTCTTAAAAAAAAAAGAAAAAAACGTGTGGGGCGAAAAAATTCAAAATGATATCTACCAAGTTTAAATAAAATCGGCCGAGCCGTTTAGGCTGTAGTCTACTAGTCAAAGCTTTCTACACAAGTCCAAAAAATCTTGAACTTTTTGTAGCTTTAACTTAATATTCTAGTTTAAGCTATTTTTATTCACACAAATTGAAGCTTAGGCTGGGAAAACAAGCTAAAACTAAATGAATTAAGCGTTGGCTATTTTAAAGTAGCTATTACTAGAAAACATCTTCAACTAGCTAGCTTAAGCTTATTTTTATTCACTAAAAATCTAGCTTTTACGGAAAAATCCAAGTCTTAGCTTTAGCTTTTTTACATTCGCAAGGCCCAAGAGTTGTGAATCTGGAAACTAGGAAAAGGTGAGTTGTCATCAGCGAAACGATTATAAGCGTTAGTCAAAAATCATTTATGAAAACAAGGAAGAGTGTCGTACACAAAACGGAACCTTGGGGTACACCAACATTTATTTTTTAAATAATAAAGATGCAACCGTCAAGAGCGTCTCAAAGTGAACGGTCAAAAAGGTAATTTCTAATTCAACGTCAATACCAAATGCACACTTCCGATAAGAGGGCTTCTTGCGATATACTATCAAATATAGTAACCATTGTTTTTCCAACATGTAGTATGGATTGTAGATATGGCATAAGATCTCCCGTCGATCGATTGCTACTAAAGGGGCACTGATGCTCATTAAAGATCTTCTGCTCGTCTGTTGGAAGAAATTAAAGGGAAGAAACAACGATGTCTATTTTTCTTTGGCGGTTAACGAGTTGCTTTGTTTTATATATGAAAGTGTTCTAACAGTACCATAAGTATATTTAGTTATCGTTGCAAGATTTCATTTCATACCATTTGGCTAATAGACATCTGATTAAAGATCTTCAATTGCAGCCATTCGAAATTTGATCGGTTAATGCGTTTGCGCAGGTTTGTTTGGAGCCCCCATGATGTGGAGGTACGTAGAGGAAATTTTGGAAAAAAATGTTGTGAAATTTGTACCAACCATGGCTCAAAAAACTACGAAAAACTAAAATGCGAATCTTCTCGGATAGTCAGGTGGCTGTTTTTTCGCGTAATGAGCCACAGACTTCTAGTAGGCGCCATTTCTACAAACCTACCACCAGACAGCTATTTAATATCTGGCCTCGATCTCTACTAACTCCATAACAGCCCTTAACTGTCGTTCATCTCTTATGTAGATGGCGCAGCAGTTCAATATTCACCTCTGTTGGGTGTCAAGGCATAGGAACATTCAAGTGGTAAAACATTACCTATATTACCTAATTAAAAATAGGTATACGCATCGGTACATACAAACTTATGCTAAAACAAGATGCTATAGAGAGGACAAACCTAAAGGTGCGTGTCCATTTGAGAGCAAAAACACTGAGAGTAGCTATCAGGCCACTCTTGAGAGTAAACTCTCAAGTGGACACATCCTTGAGAGAAGCTAGCGGAGAGTTGACTTTTCACTCTCGACATACGAATTTTTTGAGAGTTACTCGCAAGTGGACACACTTTTGTATTACTATCGGAGATGAGCTCGCAGAATTCCAACATAGTTCGTATTTTGCGATTAGCTGTCCGAGAGTTGACATGTAAAAACATTGAACAGAAGGGGACAAACGAACTTATGAAAATGAAATCAAGAGAAAGCTTCATAATTTGCGAAACCAGGTAAAGAAAATAATTTTTGTCAATCATATTGAATCTATTATGTACCTACATTTAATTAATAATCATGAAAATATTAACGGATGTCACAAGAATTGAAAAAAAAAAAATAAAATAAAAAACGAAAAGTGGAGCCGGAACTGATGAAGAATAGCACTAGGTGGCCATATTTTCGGGGTTTGCAGGTTTTTTTAATTTTTAATGGCTGCTTCAACTAAGTCAAATCTGGTACGTATTTGATTTCTTAATTATTTTCTGTGATGTGCCTGTACTGCCAAGGAATTTCACCTTATGGGCTCATAAAGTAATTTTTGAATTCATCCCTGAAATCCTTTTGAGAAGTATTATAGTTGTGCCTTCTTCCATTTTGAAGATTGGAAAATGAGTTTTCGAAATTGTTGTCTAAACGCCAGATTCCATTCAGTACATCGTGAGTTTCTATTTGTTCGGGCAAAATTATAGTTTTGCAAAAATATATCAAGTGGACACGGTTATGAAAGTACTCTCAGAAAATCATCTCCCAAAACTTAACTAGTGAACTCGCGATAGTTAAATCTCAAAAAAATTACTCTCAAGTGGACAGGCACCCGAGAGCAACTCTCGAGAGTTTACTAGCGAAAGAACTCTCAAATGGACACGCACCTTAAGATGGAATAAATTAGCGCACCAGAGTTCTTTCGCTAGTAAACTCTCGAGAGTTGCTCTCGGGTGCCTGTGCATTTGAGAGTAATTTTTTTGAGATTTTACTATCGCGAGTTCACTAGTTAAATTTTGGGAAATGATTTTCTGAGAGTACTTTCATAACCGTGTCCACTTGATATATTTTTGCAAAACTATAATTTTGCCAGAACAAATAGAAACTCACGATGTACTGAATGGAAGCTGGCGTTTAGACAACAATTTCGAAAACTCATTTTCCGATCTTCAAAATGGAAGAAGGCACAACTATAATACTTCTCAAAAGGATTTCAGGGATGAATTAAAAAATTACTTTATGAGCCCATAAGGTGCTGTGTTTAAAACATTATAAGGGTTTCGTAACATACCCTTGAGCGCGAGTGTATTTAAAAAAAAAAAAAAAGAAAAAAAGAAATCAAATACGTACCAGATTTGACTTAGTTGAAGCAGCCATTAAAAATGGAATAAAAACCTGCAAACCCCGAAAATATGGCCACCTAGTGCTATACTTCATCAGTTCCGGCTCCACTTTTCGTTTTTTATTTTTTTTTTCAATTCTTGTGACATCCGTTAATATTTTCATGATTATTAATTAAATGTACATAATAGATTCAATATGATTGACAAAAATTATTTTCTTTACCTGGTTTCGCAAATTATGAAGCTTTCTCTTGATTTCATTTTCATAAGTTCGTTTGTCCCCTTCTGTTCAATGTTTTTACATGTCAGCTCTCGGACAGCTAATCGCAAAATACGAACTATGTTGGAATTCTGCGAGCTCATCTCCGATAGTAATAAAAAAGTGTGTCCACTTGCGAGTAACTCTCAAAAAATTCGTATGTCGAGAGTGAAAAGTCAACTCTCCGCTAGCTTCTCTCAAGGCTGTGTCCACTTGAGAGTTTACTCTCAAGAGTGGCCTGATAGCTACTCTCAGTGTTTTTGCTCTCAAATGGACACGCACCTTAAGAAGTGCTTGATACCAAATTTCCCAGCATAACATGGAAAATGTTATCAGAAGTATTGGAAAGAGACTTATTTCTATCCTAAGAGTAAAAGGAATAAATATCAAGTTAGTAACTCATCCTCATTTTCAATTAGCTTTAAAAGTATCTTGATACATGAATTTTTTAGATTAATGAAAATCATTAGTCCCAAAAAAAGTGAGAGATTGTTTTTTTTAATTTCAAAGATGTAAAACCTAATTTTGTCAAGCAGTGTATTTCTCAAGCCTATTTATTGATCAGCACTTTTATGAACTTGAAAGGAATGGAAGATAAGTCATTTTTAAGGACCAGCTGGACAAATACTGTTTCCACCTACGTCCCGACGAGTAGGACAGACAAAAAAGCTTATACTATGGTTTTGCCCACGTAAAAAAAAACCTCTTCAGATTTAAAGGTTATATACAGGGTGACCATATAAGGGCGATAGCAAAAGAAATTTCAATAAAACAACAACGATGTGAGATATAAAACTGATTTAGGCTTTATTTTGAAACTACGTTCATGCCAACTCAGCTTCACTGACAGTGTTTCCAGCGGTCGGTCCAATTTTCGAAGACTCGCGGAGTTATTCCCGCAAAAGCATATCGAATGTTGGTCACGAGCTCATTGAAAACGGTTGGATGGTAAGCTAAGACTAAGAACTTGATTGTGCCCCAAACAAAATAATCGAGTGGTGTCAATGTCAAGTCGAAAGACCGCGGTGGCTAATGAATGAACGCTCGCCGTGAAATGGTCCAGTTGCCTAAATAACTCCTTCGAAGTATCGTCTTGTTGGCATCACAGCACAGACATATCAATATTGTCGATCTCTGGCCACAAAAATTCGGTAAACATGGCTGTTTGCCAGAGTACATTGACGGTACTTTATTTTAATGAGGGCCGATGTTACCGACATGCTTAAACTGCATCAAATAGCTGCTAACTAACATAGCCACTAAACTCAAAGTGAGCCTAGTTCGAAAAGATTATTTCTTGGCCAAAATCCGGATCTCAGGCCAACATTTCGAGTGCAAATTAGCTAACTCATAGCATTGTCTACGGTCCTCCGGATGAAATGGCGAATATTACTGAATATTTTGACAGCTGGATGTCATTGTTAACTTTGCTGAAACATAACAATTGGAAAAACTATCATTGGTGTCTGCTAATGCTTTGTTCTAAATGCTACTATAGGCAGTGGTACGTACCTAATTGAGAAACATTAACCAAAACCAAAAACCAAATGATTTCTTCAAATATTTAAAGTAGCAAGAGTACAAATACTCGTAGCAGGAATTCCCGATGATATACTAAAGTTTTAAGCATTTTAAAACAAGTCCTTACGGAACAGGTTTCTATTTCAAAAAATAAATCAGATCTGTGATCTATTCGCATATTTTTCTTATCACATGATTTTGTAAGATTTATAGGGATAATTCCAGGTACCTGATTCTATCCAAGAGAGTCAAGTAAGTTATTGGAGCACTTGCCGAAATATGGGAATTGTACTCGTGCTTTGAAAAAATAAAGGCCTTATAGATTACATCTAGATCAGAAGTGGTGACAAATTTCTTGCATCATCGAAGGAAACCTAAGCACTTTGCAGCGTTTTTGGTAACGACAAATATAATGCTCCTTGCATCCAAGTTAGTTTCTGAAACATATACCGAGACTTGAGAGCTGTTTTGTTTCCTAAATACAAGTGCTGCTCATGGAAAGCGGCATTGGAGGTGGGTTCCGCTTGAATGATAGGAGACAGCATTGAGTTTTTGAAGGCTTCAATGCTATCGAGATCAGAACTTAATGAGCTTATCATACGCTGCCGTTCTGGATCCAAATCCGAAGAACAAGAATGTAAATCTGGAATCGAATATGAGAACCTGAGAGTAGGTACTGTCGTCAGCAAAACAATTTAATGGATTAGAAGTTTAAGACAAAAAAAAAACATTGATAAATATGAGAAAGAGAGTCGGAGACAAAACGGAACCCTGTGGGACTCCATCATTTATTTTATGAATATGAGGCATATAACAAAAGTACAAAAGTAATTGCCAGTCCAACGAAAATAAAATACACGACTGGGTCACACGAACTTGCTCCTATGAAATAGACTAGGAATTTTAAAAATGAATGTTGTTAGAGAAAACTGTTCATTAAGATAAAATTAATTTTTTAAATTCATTTAGTAGTAAGAGATAAAAACAGAATGCTATGCAATATGAATTGATGCAAGAATACAAATTATAAGTTCTTGTAGTGGTTTCTTTAAAAAAAAAATAATCTTTTATATACAAAATCTTTAAAACATTCTTAAGAAAAAAATATGGTAGGACAGCTTTAAGTTTTCATTAATGTACGATTGGAAATTAAACTATTAAATTAATTAATAAATTAAAAAAATAAAAAAAATATTGAGGCGTTTTTGAGTTATCGAATTTTCCAAAAAATAAAAAGATTTTTTCCTAAAACTTAAAAAAAAATATTTTGTTTTTAAATTTTGAAATGCAATGTTTTTTAAACTTTTTGAAGCATCTCTATGAAAAATTTCATTAAGATCCGTTATGTCCATAATGAAAAATTCGAAATTCGAAAAAAATTGTTCTATGGTAGGTACAAGCTGTAATATCTTAATTTATATTTTTTTTTATTAAATTCATCATATCATAAAAAAAGGTTGTGTGTACTGACGTACGCGCGGTAGAATTAAAACTTTTTTTCCCTCAGCCTCCATAAGATTCTAACCTTCAAGCGTACAAACATTTTGTATTCTAAAAGCATGTCGCTGATGGCGTGTCGTTTTGACATGTCACTGACAGGTGCATAGAACATTTTTCACCCTCAAGGCCGGAAAAGAAGTTTTACTTTAAAAATTAATTGAAAGAAAAAAAAATTATTAAAATTCTAGGCGCCGCCGTTTTCGAGAAAAATACGATTTTTGAAAATCATTTTTTTTTTAATTTTTTAACATTTGTATGGTGGGTACCTTTATTTTTAGATGAAATAATTTTTTTTTCTCACATCTTGTAGATTATAATGAGAAACATTTATTTATCAAGGCTAAGAAAAACTAGCATAGGGTTTTCGAAGTATTGAGTTTTGGAAAAAAAAAATTTGAAGTTTTTTTTTAAATCCAAAAAAATTTGTTTTTAAAAATTTGAATACACATTTCTATTTAAGTTTTTTTTCGGAACCTTAGCAAAAAATGATCAAAATCGGTTGTACCGTTTTTGAGAAAATCAAAAACAAAAAAAATGGTTCTATGGAGGGTACCTTCAATAAACTTTTTCGGAACATTTTTTTCAACCGTTACCTAGCTTTAACTAAATGATTTTTTTTTTATGTTTTTATTTTTTTAAATCTGTCGAACAGTTTTTGAGAAAAAAAAAATATTTATGAAATATCGAAAAAAAATCGTATGGCAGGTACCGTCATTTTTGGTCTTAAAAAAAAAAGAAAAAACGTGTGCGGGAAAAATTAAAAATGATATCTACCAAGTTTAAGGAAAATCGGCCGAGCCGTTTAGGCTGTAGTCGAACAGACTGTCTGTCTGACATATGACCATCTGAATATGAAACGTCTAAGCCCCACATTTAGAATAAGATAGTAAAAAAAATATACAACTGGTTTATTTTTTGACATAACAAAAGCCTTCGATATGATTAGCTAACCATAAAATATTGTTTAATAAAATAGAACTAGCGGGGTTAAGCGTCTTCATACTCAAATAATTTGCGTCTTATATCCAAATTTATGTCGCAAAGTATTAAGATAAATGCCTTATCCCACTTATTGAAATCTATTGAAATGGCTGTGCCGCAAGGTTCAGTACTTGGCCCTTTGCTGTTCCCTGCATATATTAACTCACTGTTAGAAGCCTATTTGTAAAGACTTTTGATTATTTTGACACAGTTCTTAAGGAGAGTCTGGATTGCAACATGCTTTCCTTTTCATGTTGATGAATTTTTAATAAAGGACAAATATTATACTTCCTGATTTAACGTATGACTTGTCTTTCTCATGACTTGAAATTGAGGAAACGACAATGAACCAAATAAAGGTAATTCAACTATTTATATTTTCAAAACACAATCTTTGTACTCGTTTAAAAATTCCCTAAGCTTAAATGGTAAGGTATTAAGTCATCTTTTGCCCATTACAAAATAGGTATAGTCAGGTTTATATAAATATACATGTATGTAAAGCTACTTCCACGCAGATTTATGGTTCTCCTAGAAAGTCCTATTTGCAAATGCCAGCCACACATCATGTGTAGACATAATGTTATGTTTATTACCGAATATTTTACGTGCAACAAACAATGCTATGGAAAAGTGTTGTTTCCATCCATTTTCTCGTTTTCAATACCGACAGGTTATAGCTCCTGCTTGAAGGCTTAAGGTGAGCTCTTAAACTTATTACCAGTCGCAAGGCGCTGCTGTTGTGTATTGTTTTTTTTTTTTTATTTAAAAAAAGAATCCAACAGTACAGAGAAAAAGGGCTCTCAGGCTTATCATCATTCATCTACTATTCTCGTGACTAGGAAATCGGATTCTGACGAGTAAGCGCACTCTCCTATCAAACGTTGTATGAAACAAAAATAGAGGTCATCTTTCCCAGTATACTCGTATATTTGCAAAAAACTATCTTCAGATTAACAAAATGAATTAAAAAACGAATCAGTTAAGTCCCACTCTTAAATGCAACAGTCCGTGGGCAGAATGCGGGAGGCAACATTGAAGGTTAGTTATCGTCGCATACAGAGTGTGTACACAATGCACCCCCATGTCATTGCAACGGGACAGTATTGTTACGTTTAATTCGACCTAGAGCTATATATTCGAGATAAAATATTTTCCACAGCCACATACACACTCTCTCTCTCTCTCGCACTCGCCTTGAATGAAATACATATAAAAGGAAAATGTACATCCACCCCGAGGGCAGCTGACTACGAGGACCAAGGTGTATTCGAGAAGACTGCGAGGTATGTTGAGTCTGACTTTCGCAGGTATACTCATCAGATTATGTTTTTTGTTTGCTCTGAATAGATTCAGGAAGGTTGGATTGGTGATGTGTGCTCTGAATTGAAGAACAATATCGATTGTGTTGTTCCAGAGTAATTGGTTCTATTTTTGGAAAAGATGAGTATCCACAGAATAACGTGATTTGAAAAAGTAAAACTTGGTTGAGATTTCTTTGTTTAATAATTGAGGAGCTGTCGAACAAAAGCGGACTTGTCCGTCAGCTCCTCAATTCACCTGGGACTGTTGTTTTTGAAGGGCGATTTCTAGAACGAAATTGACGGGAAAAAAATAAGAAGATTTTAGGTCAAGACAACAGTTTAGGTAAGAAAAAATTTGCTTAAGCATATAATCTCCCTCATCTCTATCAGAAAGAAACGTTTGTGAATATTAAGATATATTTGAAAGAATTATTGCAGAATTCTGGTGAAAAAATACAAAGGACTACGAAATTCTCCAAAAATATAGGATATGAGAAAGTAAACACCCAAGTATTGTCACTGATTAAATATACAGGAAGGGTGGGCATTCTAGGGACTTTAACTGAAAAAAGTTAAGAAAACAGTACTAATTGTCAAAAGAGTCAAGTAACGAAATGTGCACCACTAGATGGCACGAAATATTCTAGCCCAATTCAACTGTTTCAGAGTTCTGGTTGTGAAGATTTTTACGAATGTTGACAGTAACAAGCCTCAGACTCTTGAAGTCACCGGAAGTTCTAGCAAAAGTGAGGGAAAACGTCATAAATCGGTACACCACAAGGCGGTGTTTTATCTCCCCTTCTTTGAAAGTTGGTATTAAATGAAAAATGCTGACCTAGCAGCAGAGAGCTACAGGGCCACTACGTTGAAAGAATTCTTATAAAATGTTTAAAATATGCTGATAACCTGGACAGATCGGAGTGGATTGGGGATCAACTCTTATAAGACTGATCTTAAAAATTCATCATATAGACCCTACTTCTGTCAAAGGTATACTACTAACTTTTTCAAACAAAGTGAAATACTTTTTAGATAATAAATTAAGCTGGAAATCTAGTTTAAATGAAAGAGTCAAAAAGGCCACAGTGGCACTTTTCTCATACAAAGAAGCCGTTTGAAATCATTACTCATTGGCTATATACTTCGGCAAACAAACCAATTCTAACATTCTTTTAAGATAAAAGAACAAACTGTGAAAAATTAAATAAGGTCCAAGGACATTTCAGGAAGTTGTAAAGCTGATAAATTCTCCAAAAGTGGAACCACGCTACCTACTTTGCAACATGGAGCAAATATTGGTATACCCATAGCTAGATGCAAATTTATACTATTAAGAAAACAAACCAAATTAGATGGAACAAACTAACCACTTGTGTGGTGCCATAGCAAATCTGGCCGGAGCTGGGTCTGAAGCGGGCAGCAGACTCCGCAGCGGCTCCGAGGAGTCATAACCGGAGACTGTCTAATAGGTAAACTTGCAACCAGACTCGGCGTATTCTCAAACCATTTCTGCAGAAGCTGGTATGGACGAGAAAGAGGAAGAATCGAATCATCATTTTCTCTGTACTTGTCCTGCTCTATCTCAAAGACGTATATCATTTTCTCGGCTTAATGGAAACAACGAAAATTATCCACAAACAGAACAACAGTTTTTCATTCATAAAAAAATTGCAGTCCATGAACATTAAGTGACAACTATTGGGCCATCTTGTGCATGCAGTTTAAAATATAAGTACTAGTTGAGTTATCAAAATCTGCCCGTTTAAGGAATCGATCCGCAGTGATCTGTATAATTAGAGGTGTCAATGTTATTGATTTAAAAAAGCCCACTTTTACTGTGCGAAATTAGTGAATCTCTGAAAATAGTTCTCCCTGTCATTATGGTTAATGAGTAGACCGTCATGCAGAGGGTCTTGTGTTCGATTTTGAGCCACTGCAAAAATGCTTTCCAGGGGTATACTGCCTCTTGCGAGGAAGTAACAAATCCTCCAAGTGCATATTTTGTCATGAAAAGTGCTACTCATTAGCCGTTCGGAATCGACAAAAAATTGTAGAACCGCTCCATTTTTGGTAAAATGCACCCAGGAATGGGTGGTTTTGGAAAGAGGCTCCCCTCTTTGGGCAAAATGAGTTATTTATAGGTTTATGTCTGTCTATTGATTGGTTCTCCGTAATCCCACAAAGTAACACTTGTGTCTGTTTATTCATTCAAACGTTATGACCAGTTTTATTTTTTCTTTATTTTGAAAAGGTTATCATTCCTGGACAGAGAAGTCCTGGAGATGATAATTAAAAGAGGTGTAAGCGATTTGGATGTCATAAATACTTTGTAGTGTTCGAGAACCAACGAATAAACGTTTGCGAAAATGCATTTATTTCTATTTTTGCGCTGACTGCAAAACAAATGACAGACAAAAAACACTGACAGACTGTCGTTGAAAAAATTAATGTTTCCGAAGAGCAATTGCTGGTGAGTTATGTGAAAAGGTTAAAGAACACATTGAATCTTTTAATGTTAAAGAAAATACCTTGACGCCAGACTCAATGCAACAAAAATGTACATTTATTTTTCAGGCCAGAACCCATATTGCATAGACGATATTAGCTATCACTATTTTCGAAATTATTTTAAAAACAATTTTGACTTGAAATTCGGTAAACCCCAGGTCGTCGTCTACACCAAATGTAAGGAGCTTAATATTAAAATGAATTGTTCTTTTTTCAATAAAATTGAAAAAAAGACAACTGATATTGAGCTTTTTAACCCTAACCACATTTTTTTTTTTTTTTTTTATAATACACTCGCGCTCAAGGGTATGTTACGAGACCCTTATAATGTTTTAAACACGAGCGAGGGGGAAATTAGGAGGGCAGAGAAAGGAGGTGTCGATGAACATTGGTTTTGAATGTTTGCAAATTGAAATGGCAAGGGAAAACTGTGCCGGGTAAGTTATTCCATAATCGTGTTGTGCGACTAAAAAACGAATCTCTATATTTGACGGTACGACCAAAGTTAGGCTCAAGGGTGAACTGATGAGCATTCCTAGCGAAGCGGGTATCACGGGTGAATTGATAAAGGGGAGGAATGCAACTGGCTACTTCGAGTGAGCATTGCTTGTGAAAGAAGCGATAAAACAGGGAAATACATGAAACATTCCGACGGTGTTCAAGAGATGGGAATGAATCCATTATAGCTCTGTTTCCAATCAGTTTTAACGCTCTGTTTTGAATTCTATCCAATAAATGGAGAGAAGATTGAGCAGCGCCTGCCCAAAGGTGTGAGTTATACTTGAGTTTTGGACGTATATACGCCTTATAAATGGTAGCCAGATCAGAAGGGGTGAAAAATTTCTTACATCGATATAGAAATCCTAAGCATTTAGCAGCATTCTTGGCGGTCTCGAGTATGTGATCATTGCAACGAAGATCGTCGTTAACACACATACCGAGTACTGAGAGCTTTTCGGTTTCTTCCATGCAAGTGCCATTTAAGGACAATGGCATAGGGGGTATATTTTGCTTCAACGACAATAGACAGCATTGAGTTTTCGAAGCATTAAACTCCACACGGTTTTTTGTACCCCATTTAACAATGCTGTAAAGATCGGAGTTTAATGAACTTATCATACAGTACCGTTGCAAATTCACTTCCGAAGGAGATGGACGTGAGTTTGGGAACGAGTATGAAAAGCTGAGAGTGGAGTCGTCGGCAAAACAATGAAGTGGATTAGAAGTTTCAGACAAGAGATCATTTATAAAAATGAGGAAGAGAGTCAGAGACAAAACGGAGCCTTGGGGAACACCAGCATTTATTTTAAAACCATCCAATACAACATGTATTGAACGGTCTAGAAGGTAATTTCTAATCCAAAGAATAAGGGCTTCGCTGATGCCAAACGCACGCATTTTCGATAAGAGAGCCTGGTGCCAAACTCTATCAAATGCCTTAGAAATATCAAGCGCAAAAATCTTACTTTCTCCAAAACAATGTAAAGATCTGTTCCACTCTTCGGTGAGATATGCCATCAGATCACCAGTGGAACGATTGCTGCGAAAGCCGTATTGCCGGTCATTAAGAAGCTTTCGATCTTCGAGATATTTCTTGAGCTGATGATTTATCAGCGATTCCATGACCTTGGAAAGAAGGGACGTAAGTGCGATTGGTCGATAAGACGAGGGGGAGGAAGGGTCACATTTTTTAGAATCTAGGGAAGATTCCAGAACAGTAGGAGCGATGGAAAAGCTTACGCAATGGTTTTGCCAGCGATGAAGAACACCTTTTCAGAAGAATGGGGGGTATACCATCAGGACCAGCGGATTTGTTTATATCAAGATCTCGAAGGGCTCTTGCAACTGTACGAGTGCGGAAATATACCTGTCCCATTGAATGATTTACGTTCTCAAGTACAGGAGGGGCAATGTTGCTAAGAGGCAACGTGGAGTTAGCAGCAAAATGAGCTGCAAGTACATTTGCCTTGTCTAAAGAGCTAGTTATCGGTTTTTCTTTGTAGATGAGCGTTGGAACCGAAGATGAAATTGAATTTTTTATGTTCTTGACAAATGACCAGAAATTTCTACTGCCTTTGGGACATTGCAGGATTTTTTGCCTTAATTTCTGTTCATGTAAGAATTTGGTTCTCTTTATAACAACATTGCATTGGTTTCTGACTTGTTTAAACGTTTTCCGATTTTCCTCGGTTGGGTTGGCTTTGTAAGAGTGGAAACTTACTTCTCTCGACCTGATAGCTTCCTTACAGCTTGTATCGAACCAAGACTTTTTTTTCGACTTTATACTCTTAATTCTGCAAAAAATTGTATTCCGAAATGCAAGAAATTGAAAAAGTTTGTGAAACCAGTGTAAACATTGGCTTATGGTTTGACTTAATGCAAAATCTTCTGTCCACAATTGAAAAAAAAAACGGTTTTATTCGTCTCATGAGGTTATTCGCAATTAAAGGCCCAAACAAAGTAGGTTCATTTTTGAATGATCATTACGTACCAAAAAGTATTCAAGAACTTCACATTTTCTCAGAGGGATGTGAGGGACAAAATAAAAGCAAGAGAGTGGTGAGATTTTTTCTAGGTTTAGTTGATACGCAGAGGTTTCAAAAATAAAAAAATCATTATTTCCCCATTCGTGTCCCATAGTACAAGTCCACTTTCAAAACATTAAAACTAATTAAGTGAGATTTTTTTATAAAAATTACTAAACTGTTTTTAGTTTCGCCTGAAAAATTTCCTTAATTTTTATAATAAACGACTCAATTTATTTCTTTATTTAATCTCTGAAACCTTTAATGTTTGTATCTATTTAGATACTGAATTGGCCGCGATTTACCTCGCTAAATTTGGCGACTTTACTCTGGACTTACCGGACAGATTTAAAATCGAAGTGCGACCATAGTTAGATTTTTAATGGTGGCACCATCTTGATTTCGACGCAGAAAGTATCGCACTTTGATTTCAATAGGTTCCTGATAAGTGAAAGTTAAGGATTTACTAAAAACTGGTTCTAAGTTAACCTGGACTTAACATATGTATTTGCAGGTTTGACTGATTTCGATTATGGTCAAAGTTAACCCAACACTGAAAAATGCATCATTATTGTGTACACATATTTTTCTAGTTAAAAAAAAAACCTATTCAAGTCAAGGACTGGACCTATTGGAGTATATTGGTGTTGTCGAGACAATGATTCATAGATCCGATAGGCTCCCCTATATTTAAATTATTAACAAATTTTATATTTTTTGAAGAAAATGGGTCATAATTCACAATATTATATTAGTTTAAGGGACCATAAAGAAAATCATAAAATCTGAACCCGTTGATGGCACTAAGTTTGGGTTAACGATTATAGATTCAAAATAGCTTCTTTTGGCGTTTAGTTGACAAAACTTGCCGTTTCGTCCAGGCGATCTCACATGGTATGAGGGCCTTGTTAATACGTAATTTTTGTTAGTTCATTTCATCGATATTTTGAAAGAAAAATCCAATGTGAACTATATCTAACCAAGATTAAAATTGTAATCATTAACTCTGGAAGATTTTGACCTTGGCCTGACATTGTCCAACAATAGTCTTAAGTCTTCTGAATGAATGAATGAATAAATTAGGGTATAAAAACCCTGCGACCTAAAGATCTATTGTGTCCCCTATCTAGAACTGGATGAGGTTAGCTCATCATTACAGTTCTTCCTCCAAATTTGTTCTTTTTAGGAATCGAAGTATTTGGATTATTTTAAGGGATGATAATTCATTCTCTTTTATGTGGCGCTTGCCCAGATACCTATGCATTTGATGCACGAGTGCATCACATTTCCCCAGTATGTGGTCAGGTGTCTCTTCGTGAGTGTTGCAGAATTTGCAAGTCGCGTTGTTCACCAGGCCAATGATGTTGAGGTGTCTTCTCAACCTGCAGTGGCCTGTGAGAAGCCCCGTGATTTTTCTGAGGTTATTTCTACTTAAGCTAATGCAGGTTAGAAAACGCTCTCGGTTGTAGTCCCCGAGTAGGAGTTTTGCCTGTCTCAGCTTAGGGAGTTCTTTCCAGATTTTTGATCTTTTTGTCTCCTCTTCTGTTTTGATTTAAGTCTTCTACTTGGCTGGTTTATTTCGGTGGTAAATAAGGTTTATATTATAGAAACTTTCGTTAATGATTATATTTACGACGTTAGCTATTTAAGAACTGAAGGCCGATTAAAACCAGACTAAATGCATAGTAAATGTGTGTCTACATTTTGAGAAAAACATTTAAATTAACATTAACAAAAAATACTGGTCATAATTCAGCAATGAAATATAATAATCATAATCATTATATTACAAATCAGACTTAATGCCACGAGTAATGCATGGACATTATAAAGAACAAAATCAACAGCACAATATACTCAAAGCTTAATTGTCCCGAAATCAAAAATTCAAATTTTCAATTTACACTTGTGTATAAAAATTAGGTTAAGGTCTTCCCAATAGAACACACAGTGATGGTGTTTGAAATATTTTAATATTGAAACAAGCTCCTAACAAGCCCAGAAGAGAATTATTAATTTGAATATATCGCAAAAATATATTTAAAATTATTGCATCGGGTGTTTTGTTTGTAGTAAAAAAACACTATGAATTATTTTATATTATTTATAACATTGAAAGTACCTACTTGCAAAAAAAACACAAAAAAAAAAATATAAAAACAATCACGAGCCTATTGATTAGATATCCATGTTAATGAATTTTAAAACATTATCATTTCATGTCGCACACTACAAATTCAGGGCATTATACGTAAGTTGTAAATAAATTAAATTAGAAATAAAAATAGAGGTAGATAAACTTACTGTGTTTGTGATTTCAAAATAAATGGCCATTGACGTTGATGAGTAAATGTTGCGTAGATTCATTTTGCTGACGTAATCGATGATATTGACTGCAAAGGAAAGGTGTACAATAATTTAATGGATTGTTTCATTTAAATAAAGGTTACAATTTAATGAATTTTAAAAGAAAACAAATTATTCACTACTCGTATTTAGATGCAGATTGCACAGTTGCACACTCATGTTACATTTTAATAAAAACTTTGATAAAAAAAATAAGTAAAATGCAATAGACTTCTACTTATGATCTTTTGAGTTGAAAAAACCTCAAGAAATAACCAGTTGCATTATTCCCTTTTAACCACCGTAATGATAGTTCTTCTATGAATGCACATCTGTTTAGCATTGATCCCTTGTGGGACGTAGAAAGTGATTGCCTATCAGGATAATATTGCTATTGCCTTATCAGGAAAGCATTCTAATATCCAAAATGATTTCTTACTCCCAGAACTGGATGTCAACTCCCACAAAACAGATCTTTTCCCTTTTGTGTAGGAAAACTTTTATAAATTTATAATTAAATCAGAAATAACGTATGGCGTATACGTACTATTTCTTTTTGAAGAAATTGGTTCAAGATAATTTAGGCGTACGAATATTTTTTCTTTACTAGTGTTTGATTTGAATCTCAAATACATCACTTTTAGAGGTCGATAACGTAGTATATATTGCGATTAAATGCCGAGACCTTTTAGAGAGAGAGAGTCAAAGGTTTTATTTATCCTGCATAATAAGTTACCAAAACCCATGCACAGATGTAAAAGTGTGCGGTGATGGGAGATTTCTGGTTTCCCAAATATCGAATTTGGCCCAAAATTTGTAAGAGATATTACATCTCTAGGAAATATTGGGAATAAATAGGAGTTCCAACCACGTATTACTCACTGCCTATATACCTCTGACCGATTCTAACGTACGGTGTGGCAGATCTGACAAAAGCACTAATTGTTTAATACTAAGCAAGGTCCAACGGTCAACTTGGCTGTTCGTGGGCGGATCCCTCTATATCTTCGGCAAACAAACGGCTGCATAAACAGCTATAATCATTCCGAACTCAATCTGTTTACTTCCAAGTAGCATCGTATACACCATCCTTCAGTTTCAATTTGATAAAAACTTTCAGGAAACCATCCCTACTGGAAAAATCGGGGGAGACTTGGCATTTATGGAAGATGATTCAATCCATTTTTATACCGATGCATCAAAAACTAATGACGGGGTTGGTGGAGGTGAATATTCAGACATACTAAATTTAAGTAGCTCTTTTTGTCTTCCCAATCACTTAAGCGTGTTCCAGGCGGAACGTGATATCAAATAAAGATATCCGCATTAAATATCTTGATTCTGTCTTTGTCAGCCCAGTAACATCCCTTAACTGCCGATCGTCTCTGATGGAGATGGCGCAGCACTTTTTCATTCTGCTGGGAGCCGGGCTGCAAAGACATTTCAGGAAATTGTAAAGCTAACAAACTCACCAAAAGTTGAACAATAATACCTTTATTGCCAGGTATAGGCAAATATAGGTATTCCCATCGCTACGTGTAAACTTGTGCTCAAGCAAGATGCTGTACAGAGAACAAACTTTAGGTGGAACCTGTTTAGGGAAAAAATAAATTTAAATCGCACATAGGTTCAGTATAACGTCAAGACACAGTTTGATAGACTAGCACGCAATGTGGCTTGGAATTTCTTCTTACAATTTCTGCAGAAGCTGCATGGACGAAGAAGAGAAGGAATCGATCCCTAAAGACGTAGACTCCATCTGGAAATTTCTACTACAATGATCTTAGTGATCCAGCAAATACAAGGGGGGCCATCTAGTGGTTTCTTTTAAAATCATAGGTTATTTTGCCACTGCCAGCTGTTTCCCGCTCGAAACCTTGCCAGAAAGTCAGTATCCAACCGCAGAATGAAATGAGTTGCTGTAAACTTGAACAACTTGAAAACTTATTTCCAAGGTGAGTGCTGTGTAGCCCGAACAGTGCGTTTTTTGAAAAGAAGTTTTTGCCGAAATGAAGCACCCACCGCACCTGCTGCACGTAAGTTTGTGCAAGTATGCTAGTGGACAACTCTTATGATTCCCGTCGTCGTACAAACGAGAATATGGCTGCTGTAGCCGAGAGTGTGAGACTCAATTCACGAACATCAACTCGCCATCGATCTCAGTAGCTCATTTTTTCACGCACTAGCCTGAGGAATTTCTGCACAAAGATCTCGCATTATTCGCTTACATGTTCCAATTGACTCAGCAATGAAGGCGCAGGACCATCTGCTTGAACCACTTTGTGTTCCATAATTAATGGGAATGTTTGCTCTTACTAATAAGGTCATAATACATGGACAACAATTAATTTTGTTGTATTTTTAAAAAGAAACTTGTATTTTGGCAAACCCTTTACATACATATGTACGCGTAAGTCCCAGAACAAAATTCTTACATTTGAAATTCTTTTTTTCAATCAATTCAATTGTGCAAAGCTAATTGTGAGAAAAACCTTCTGACACTTATCTGGTTGTACGAGTATTATGTTTGATTTGTCATTATGCCGGTGGGCAGTATATCTTAGAACCACACGTTACATTGTAATTATAATCCATCGACTTTGTAAACTATGATTGAATGTGATATAACGTAGACAATGTTTCCGATATAAATGTTTGCAAAACGTTAGACAAAACCAATAACCTTAACCCAAAATGAAACCAACAACAATTAGCCTGATGCGATCTTAGATATTTAATGGCAGTGATGACGCTTCATTGGCCATTGTCATCAGATTGTCTAATGGAAGAAAAAATATGAAATATAAATAAAATGGACGACTGGGTCGAATGTATTTGCTTTTATCGGCGCAATGTTTACAGAAATAATGAAAATGGATAAATTAGCTACATGTAAGTGAGGGCTATTTGCTCTTATTTTAAAATTAAAAAAAAATTATTATTTAAAATATGCGAGTTAATTTTTAAATGTTTAAATAAGAATTAAATTAAATAGATTTGTACATATTATAGTTAAAAACTGTTAGCTGCTTTAGTAAGCGTTTTTCTCAGGGCATAGCTCTAAACTTAAACAGAGCTATGCCCTGAGGTTTGAGGTATACAAAATTTTTTAGAGAAAAATTCGGTACGCCAATTTTAATGTTTTATTATTGTACGAATGAAAATTAAATTTACAAAACAAATATTTAGACGTTTTCGAGATACCAAATTTTCCAAAAAAAAAATATCTTTTTTTTTTCAACAATTCAAAAAATATTTTTTTTTAAGTTTTGACATGCAATAGTTTTTATACGTTTTAGAAGAATCTGTATAAAAAATTTCATGTAGATCAAAATTTTTAATTTTTAGTACACCAACTTAAGGTTTTTATTACTGTACGAATGAAAATTAAATTCCCAAAAAATATTGAGCTGTTTTAAAGATAATGAATTTTCCAAAAAAAAAATTTTAATAAAAAAAATGTTTGTTTACGTTTTGACATGCAATGTGTTTCAAACTTTTTAAAAGTTTCTCTATACAAAATTTAATTAAAATTTGTTTTGCCTATAATGAGAAATTTAAAATTTCAAAAATATAGATCGTGAAAGTTAATCGAAAGAAAAAAATTTTATCGAAATTCTAGGTGCCGTTTACGAGAAAAATACTATATTCGAAAACCATTTTTAACCCTTGTAGGTATAGTGGGTACCGTTATTTTTAGGTGAAATACAATTTTTTTTTCTCATCTTGTAGATTGTATTTAGAAACTTTTAATTATCAAGTTTAAAATAAATCGAGCATGGGGTTTTCGTAATATTGAGTTTTGGAAAAAAAATGTTTATTTTTTGAAAATTTGAATACACAAAAAATGATCAAAATCGGTTGTACCGTTTTTGAGAAAATCAAAAACAAAATAAAAAATGGTTCCAAGGGGGTTCCATTAATAACCATTTTTCATTTTTTTAACCATTACGTAGGTTTAACTAAATGAAATGTTTAGAATTTGTTTGAAAACAAAAATCTGTAGAACAGTTTTTGAGAGAAAAAAAAATATTTATAAAATTTCGAAGAAAAAATCGTATGGCAAGTATCGTTATTTTTGGTCTTAAAAAAAATTTGTGGTGGGAAAAATATTAAAACGATATCTACCAAGTTTAAAGAAAATCGGCCGACTAGTTTAAGCTGTAGCCAGACAGACAGTATTTCGAGACGTACTTTTTTCGTCTTCGTTATTATTGTATGTCGACTTTGATAAAAATCTCGTGTTGGATTTATTTTACGAATGCATAACTTGTCTTAAAGTACCTATAAGCCGCAAGTAAAAATTTGTTTATGAAGGTTAATACAGTTAATAACATTTTTTTTTATTAAAATATAGACCAGAGAAAAAAGAAAATAATAAGTATAAATTATTTATAAAATTATTTAAAAAAAATTTATAATTTCAATTGCCTGCAGTAGAACACATAATTTTTTTTCTCAAAATCGTTAGACTAATTTTTGAGTTGAGGCTGTAGGGCAGGTACTAATACTTTTACACAAAATTTTAATGTTTCCTCTTCCTTCAAGTCCCGGGATAAAAAAAAATAACTTCAGTGGTTTAGGTTGTAGGTCGAGCCACAGAGGTAAAGACAAAAAAATAGACGGAATTGCTAGACCCAATGTTTTCGTGCTCTCTTGCCTCGAGTTCGATTTTTTTTTCAAATGCAAAATGCCCTATAGTTCCTACTATATCTCAAGTAAAACACATTGTGTTGGTTCCGCCTTTTTTTAATTCTCTTTACTCTAATACTCCGTTTATATGGAGAATTGAATCGGAATTGAATCAGGATTTAGCTCCGTGTATACCTGGATCGGATTGAAATAGGATTTTTAGATCCGATCCTACTAAACGAGCTGAATCGAATCGAAAATATGCTTGTATACCTGAATCGAGGAATCGAAGAATGGAGTGTATGTACAACAACAGTTTAAACCAGATTGTCATTTAGATTCCATTTTAATTCGATCTCTCGATCCAGTGCCGCCATATACCTGGATCGAAATCTCAATTCGGATTCGATTAGATTCCTCAATCTACTCTTGTAACCGGAGTATAAGTTGTGGATTTAATTTTGTGTTTGGAAACCGCCCAACAAATTGACTGAAGACCTTTCCACAATATAAAACTATTTTGGACTCGTCTGACCACAGAATATTTCTCCACATCCACTTTGATGCAGGTCAGTTAAAATGTTAACAGGTTTTTTTTTTGTCATCGAAGGAACCTTTCGCGGACTGTGTGATATTGGACTCTCTTCGCGTTAACTTCGACGAACTGCTTTGCTTTAACATCAGCTCTATCGCAAAACATATCCTTAATTTCAGAAGCTGGTGTTAAAATATTGATACTGGAATGCCCGAAGACTCATATTATTAATTTTGTTAAAATAACCGTCTTCCGCCGGCGAGTTTGTTTTTGGAAATTTAATTATGACGTTTCTTACAGTCGAGAATCGAGTAAGGATCTGAACCACAGAGTAAATCTTGGGTTTCGAAATCAATCTAATCTGACGATTGTCAAGAGTGCAGAGCTTACCTCTTCCCTGTGCTGTCGAATATCTTACAAAATTTTCAATAAAATCTGAGAATGGTTATGAACAACTAGACTAATTTCAAACATTCAATTCTTTAATTAAAAAGGATAATAACATGTTTATGCAATGATTATATTTTGAATAGACGAATTTGATGGTTTAAATTTTAAAGGTTATCAATTTGCCATATTTAACTACGAGTAGCAACACAAAAGTTTGGATACAAAATCGTTGAAAAATTGATATTTTGTCAAAATTTAACAATTTTTTACTATTAAGACCTTAATGAAATGGACTTTCACTACTTTTTGAACACAACTGTATATATCTTCTTATTTGTTTAAATTATTATTTTTAAGATCTATCAAAGCATGCATCAAGCAAGCAAAAATAACTACGAACAATTTGTTTACTAGACCGCACATAAACAATACAAAAATCGTTCTTATCTAGCGCATGTGGTAAATAGGTGGTCTGGCATATAGTGTGGGATGTCCATTTCACTTATATCATCCGATGTTTTATTTGTCAAAGAAAAAACTATGCAATAAATAAACGACAAGTCAACAAATTCCAAGCTATATTAATTGCTGCAATTATGAGGCCTAAACAAAGTTATAGACACTTTAACTTGAAATATTTACCTTTTCAATTAATTTATTTTTTCTTTTCCATTTATCGTATCTTTTACTGGGTAAATAATTTAAGTCTGTTTGCATTCGTTAAGTGGTAAAATGATACTCGTATGTGAACGTGAATCAGTCGATCATTTAAAGGCCTGAGTCTTCTTGATTTTGAAATTTGTAAAACAGATTGTTAATAAGTTAGAAATAACAGGTACCTCCATACATATTTTGTATGTTTTTTTAACACTACATTAACTGAAAGATTTAAATGAAAATTTTCTATATAGAAGATTCAAAAAAGCATATCAAAACATGGAAAACAAAATATTATGGATTTTTCAAAAAGGAATTGAAATTTATTTTTTTTAACGATACCTCAAAACCGGCCAAAGGTTTTTTTTTAAATTTATCTTTAATTTTCACAATAGTATAAACTCAAAACTGGCGTACGAAAATCTTTCTTAAAATTGTTTTAGAAATTTTATATACAAAAACTTTTTATTTGGATACAAGCAAATGGTTGTATTGAAAATAGTTAATATTTAAGAATATTTGATTTTTACAATTTTAATGATTTGCAACATAAATATTCAACAATTTTAAATGATTTGAAACATACAAATCTTAAGATAAGATTTAAAATGGTCGAGCGATAAACGGGAGATGTTAAAATGCAATTTAAATAGTCTTCATAAAAAACTACAATTTGAAATGATTTAGGATATAGAAGTTTAAATTACATTTGTTGAAAAAAGTGCTTATTTTCAAAAGCTGTTTCGATACATTTTTTCAATATTTATATGGGCAGGACCAACCTTGAACGCCATTTAATATTTCATAAAAACTATTAAGTGACAGAAAACTTTCTTAAAAAATATAAGCGTCATATTTCCTGTAAAATAGGACAGCTTGCGGTGAAGTGGTAAATATCTTCAGAATCTTTTCTGTTACATAAGTTGCAAGTTTGCTGAAGATCGGTTCTATATAATCAGAATGTGGTTGAAATTAAGAATTTCTACTCTAGCTTTCAAAATTATTCTTATAGTCTCGTATGAAAACTTGACGTTGAAGTGGTAAGTGTTTGATGGTTTAGGTTTCTTTAAAATGTTCTGGATGCTTACGATGAAGCTCTGATTAAGGGCTGGTCATATATTTTATCATCTACTTTGGCAATTATTGTAGGAAATATATATTTTTTCACTCCTGGACGTTCTTTTCAGTTCTTTTTTTGGAGATACGTGTCGTATATGTTGTGAGACGAAGCCAGCTGGTTTCATTCCCTAAAAAAATACGCATTGGATTGAAGAAGTCTAACCACAATTTCTTCATGGATACTGCTTTCAATTCTTCTTATCACTCTCACTAAGTAATCTGAATGAGATTTCAGGTTTCGAATGTAGATGGGTGGAAGACCAGATTCCACGTGTATAGCATAAGTTGGTACGTTTGAAGAAGTATCTTTGTATCGCTTCGAATTCTTCGAAGAAGATGATTCCAAAAACTTGCACTCCGTAGCATATACAAGTGCTAACTGAAGCATTGAACACTTTATATTTAGATGAATGGTTAATATTTGTATTAGAGAAGAGCTTAGGCCACATCATGTTATGCGCTACTTTAGCTTCACTGCTTCTATCCTTAGCATGCTTTCTAAAGCTTAAATTCGGAGTCTACAACACTCCGAGATACTTAAATTATCGAACTTTACCAATACACTCGTTATTTAAATGCCAAGCTTCTTCGCGTAGTCTTCTTCCCAGTCAACATTCCAAATCATGATCTTTGTTATCTGGGCATTAATGTGTCCCGTGTTTTACAGTAAGGCTCTAGCTTATTCATTTGGAACGCAAATGGATTGTCAACAGTAAAATCATCAGAGTATAATACGACCTTAATGAGAATTCCGGCAAATATGACGCCCCCAGAAAGCATTGTAAGATATACCATAGATGAACAATGCAAATAGCAAAGGACTTAGAATACATCCCTGTGGTACTTCTGCAGAAATTTTAAACCACTCTCACAACTGCGAGCCAACTGAGGCTGCTGTACTTGATGAAGACAGAAATTTGACATAAAGCATTTGACAAAAAGAAACTTCCGAGACACTCCAAGCATGTCCAGTTTATAAATCAGAGCCTGTCTCTTGACTGTATCGAATGCAGCTTTAAAATCAACGAAACACAAGTACAACTTCTTTTTGTTTTCAATATATTTTCTGGTCATACAAAAATGTGATCTATAGTAAAGACTCCAGCTTGAAATATACTGAGACAATGTGTGCTTCCAATCCAGCCGGAGTCTTCCATACTTTATCCCAGCAAAATTCTTTCTTAGTCAATTAAGAACAGAGATTCCTCCATCTTTTTCTGGATGACTCGCATCTTCCTTTATAAATATTGGCAACATAAGGGCTTTTGTAAAACTATTAGGTATAGACGCATTGTCGAAAATGATATTAAAAAAATCAAAATGTAGGTTTTAAGTTGGTCATTGCCATTTTCGAAAAAACTCAACAGGAATTCCATCAATTCCTGGAGCTTTTTTATCCTTCTTCGTCTGCAAAAGAGTTGTTTCCAGTTCTCTAATAGTTATTGGAGAGTTTGTTCTTGTATGAATTCGTATTTGCTTAAGAAATCACATGACATTCGGTTTCTAACTTCCAACTGCTAAAAAAATGGTTTTAGATTTTTAAAAACAAATTTTGTGCTTCCGAACATTTTTCACTGGTAATATCCATTTTTTTAAATATTCTATGTCTCTTCAAAATCCGGAATAGAAATGCAAAACTAATTCCGAAAATATCGTGGTCTAAGGTATACTAGACATTTTTCGATAAAAAAAAACATTTGCCAATGATTTGTAGATTCTTTCAGTTCGTTATTATTTTTGGATAAATGCCTCCTTTCTTCTAGAGGACCCTTCATTCTGGATCTGAACTTTACCTTACAAATATTTAGCATTGACCCTCTCTACATTTCTTACACCTGTCGTAACCAACGGAAACTACCTAAAATATATGTTCTTCCATAAATATCTACACGAAAAACACAAAATATTAAGGAACCGTTATATAAATAGAAATACATAAGTGTGTACACAGGTAGACAGGTATATCCACCTCTTTAGTCTTTATTTAAATTAGTATTACTTTGTGTTCGAAGATAAATTTTCATTCCTTTAAAAAAAACATGTCTCCTAGGTCTTCCCTTCAAATTAATATGATGTATAAGACATATATTTATTTACATCAGCTCCTTAAACGGGCTGTTCGAAATTATTTTCTCCTCCTTCAAAACTGACTGTCACAGTAATTGGCTTTTTACTGTTTAGAAAGTCAAAGCGTACAGCCGTCTTAGTCTTTGATGGTTTTGAGAAATATAATCAAAATATAAATAAAAATAAAACAAAAATTGGATAGGGTAACTTTTTCTGAAGGAAAAAAAAGTTGTGTAGACTTTCCTGAATTCAAGTGACTCGAGAAAAAAAAATCACAAAATTGCCAGGATAAAATACATTTTAAATATAGACATTCTTCTCGGAGTGGGATTCTCTAAAAAAAAAAACAATCGCAGCCATAATAAAATGATATTATCAATTTGACTTTCTGCTTAATTGGAAAAGTGCTTCGTGTCTTTCTTTTTGTTTGCGTTAACAAAATGTAAAGTCAGACAATGGAGTCGATTTAAAGAGCCCCACAAGACACAAACCGATATTTAACTCTATATTTCATCAATAAGTATAGTGCCTTGAGTATATTTGACCTCGGTATCCAATTACTTTGATTATTGTTACTGAACTCCGAATACTTCGACCGTAGTAGACCGTTCAATAAATAGTTAAGCCCGACTGGACTCATAGACACCATCATTGTTTTCATCTTTTCCCCTGTCGCATGGATGCAAGATGCAAGAGGATTGCCTCAGCGAAGCACTCCTAGTCTCTTCTGTCGTTTGCCATTTCCAACAACTTTTCATAGAAGTTGAAATCCAATACCCAATTTAAGTACTAGACACTCAGTGTTCAACGCTTGGAGGTGAGAATAGGAATCGATAGACAGAGGAGAGTTAGAAAACACTGTGGGCGAGTGTGTCTTCTTGAAAACACAAGTCTACCCTTCGAACACCTTCGATTTGAAATAACCTATTTTCAATTACGAAAAAGTCGGAGAAAGGCAGTTTTAAATGGGTAGTAGTTTTTGATCCTGGCAATTTGGTATTAATTTTATATCTACAACTAAATTTGATGAAATGGTTTTAGAGATATACAAGTCAGTTCAAAATATTCCAAAAAAAGTATGTAAGGAAAAATAAATAATTTAGAGGCCAACGCCAGTGGTTCGTAGAGAATCTGAATAAAGTGACTTACAACTCGAACTACTTCCACGAGCGGTATATCGGCAGACATGGAGAGGACCTATAAATCCCAACGATGAGAAGCATTTTTTCATGACGAGAGATACTCTTGGTGGATTTGTGACTCCCTCGAAAGTGGCAGTACCCCTGAAAAACACTTTATCTGTTTTAGGGAGCAGCTACTGGGGATCAAACTCACCCTTCACATGACAGTGCAACGCACTTACTATATGCCAAGGGATATTGACTACAAACTTTGTTGTTTCTTTCGCCAATAGAAAGACCATCCAAACCTCAATCCCTTAGAGCTTTTCATTTATACATATATTGCTATTTTGTCGGCTATTCTCAATTATTAGTTATTATTGCCACAGCCACTTACCAATTTAAAATCAATAATTCCAATTACGAAACTCATCCAAGTCCAGATAATTCAAAATCCATTCCATTTCAACTGGCATTGGCCAAAACCATGTTTGATACAAATTCGAATCCTTTGAAGACCCATTCACAACTCGGATGGTATGTATTTTTGTTGTCTCCCCAAACTCAAGCCCACCATTACCTCACACTCAAGGCCACATAACCAGTTAGCACAGACATTCTCAATTAAGAACACAATTTGAAGAGGATGACGACGTGTACCTACTTTAATTAATGCCAGTAATGAATTTCTATTTAATTAGATTCTCTTAGCGGTACACTGGTGTGGTTTATTATCACCTAAAGAGTTTAATTCATATCCAAGTTGGTTTGTTATGTTTGCTTAGCTTGAGTCCTGTTGCGTTGCGGTTCCCTTCGTCCTCGCTTTCCTTCGTATTAATATCTCTGCGCACTTTGTACGATGTGATCGCTCAATTAAATATTAAAACTAATATTGTGATTAACGGAAAATGCGCTTAATGAAAACAATCAAGAGGGCATAGCAGAAGTGGAGTAGCAGCAGGCAACCAACACAGTAGTAAAAGTAATAGGGCGCAAGAAAAAGAGGACAGCACTTCGTTAGCTATTTATGGTTCGTCTGGAGAGAAGATTTGTGCTGCACATTGATGTCAATTGTTGGTGGAGAAAATATGAAGATACAAGGCAGACAGAGGGAAAGCTAGGGATAAGCATAAACGACAATCGTTTAGATTTAATTTAATTTCCGTCTTATGATGTGCTTATAAACATCGTGGGACTTGCCCTCTCGTCATGGACATGCAAACATGACGTAGGATAGAATTTGTCTTTGTATCGCACGCATAGCAGTAATTTTGATAAATTTAAAAGTTCAGGCCATTATGCTCTCTGGCAGAATTCCCTTAAGTCACGTAAGGCATTAAGCGACCGATACACAAAACACTTGTGGCGACACTGTGTCGACAAACAAAATCAAAATGTTCTAAATTTGTGAGGCTGAATGTTGCGTTTGTGGCGGGATTATTTTGTTTATCAAAACTTAATCGTTTTTTTTATGAGATTTTAAAATTAAATAAATCTGTGAAGGCTCAAATTAATACATACATATACATATGTATGTATATACAAACAGATTAATTTTGTCAGCACCTGTCAAGATGAAAATGGTGTTTACTAACGGAAAAGTGAACAGGTCAAATGACATCTGCCTTTAATTTTAGAATTGGAATTTATACCTGCAGATCTTAAACAATGAAAAGTAACTTTTTCCAGTATTATTTTTTTATAAAATTAAGAAAAAGCTAAAGAAACATAATACCTTCCTGGGCTTTAACTATGAAAATATTAATTTTCTATTAAAAACAAAGATAATTAAATTTGGTATCAGAAAACTATCAGCAAGCTTTTTGTACAATGAGTCGTTTTCGAGATATTGGTCAAAACTCGTTTTTTTTTCAAAATGACATTTAAAGAAAAGTATATACATATATACTTGTGATTTATGCAAACATATGTAGGTACTTTTTTTATGGCAACTTGTGCATTTGTAAAAAATCCGAACTAGAGATTTTGATCAGACTTTACAATACAATGAAAGGGAAGACGAAAAAAATGGGTAAGGAAATTTTTTCTGTCTGCCGGTCTGTCTGTTTAACTACAGCCGTTTTTTTTAATAGGTAGATTATAATTTTTAAGACAAAAAATAACCGTATTTTTATAACAAATTTTTCCAAATTTTATAAAATATTATTTCTCAATAGATGTTCCTAAGGTTTAAAAAAATTAAAAAGTTCATTTATCTAGCTAGCTAATGGTCGACAATTTTCTTTTTCCGAAATTCCCACCGATTTTGATAGTTTTTTTTTTAATTCTAAATATGCCTATTTTTCTTTTGGTTTCTTAAGGAAAATTTCCAATATTTCGAAAATGACAAGCTCCATTTTGTTTTTGGGAGTTGATAATTAAACAGTTTTTAACACAGCTGTTTGTTTCCTACTTTTTATTACTATATACATAGATCATTCGAATACTAACACATATCTCGATTTTTTAAATAGTTCTGCATATCACTAGTGCCAACCATAAAAATCCTAAAAATTGGTTTTCGACAATCCTACTTTTCATCGAAATCAGCACCTATAATTTTAATAATTTTTTTAGAATTTAATTTAATTTTTACGATGTTTAACACAGTAAAAAAATTAAGAAGTTAAGACATTATAGCTCTGAAACTATTTTTTTTGATTTTTGACTCTATAGAATTATCAGCTTAACGGATAAAGATGAATTGTTTTATACAGAAGCCTCTTAATAGTTGTAAAAACTTTATGTATGAAAAATTTGTTTGGATTATTCAAAAAATTAAAAAAAAAAATATATTAATTTTTAATTATGTATATATGTAATTTTTTTTTGAAAATTTGATATATCATTTTTTGGAAATTTAATTTTTATTTGCAAAATAATAAAAACTTTAAATTGACGCACCAACATTCTTTCTTAAGAATTTTTTAAAAGCTGTATAAATTTTATTTTTTATATTTTTGAAACCCACTACGACTAAAAATTTTTGTTTGCATAAATTCACATTTCTATGGCATTCTATTTTTAGGTCAACCTAACAAAGGAATTATTTTAGCCCTGTAAATAAACGAATTTTATGCTTATTAAATTTTTTCATCATCCTTGTTTTTATCCACTATATAAGTATAACACTTTTAAAATTCGAAAGTATTCGAAAAAAAAAAAATAAAATTCAAATGACTGGGTCGCACAAACTTTCTCCTCTAAAATAGACTAGGAATTTTGAAAAACGAATGTTTTTAGAGAAAATTTTTCATAAGGATAAAATTTATTTTTTAAACTCTTTTAGTAGTAAGAGATAAAAACAGAATGTTATGCAAATATGAATTTATGCAAGAACAAAAATTATAAGTCGTTTTAGCGGTTTCTGAAAAAAATAAGCTTTTAAGTACAAAACTTTTAAAACATTTTCAAGAAAAAAATTTGGTACTCATACTTAAAGTACGTTTTTGAGATATCGAAATTCCCGAAGAAAATGTTTTTTTTTGTTTTTTTTTTTTTTTAATTCAAAAATTATTTGTTTTTTGAAATGCAATATTTTTCAACTTTTTTAGAAGCTTCTCTATAAAAAAATTTAAATCCGTTATGTCGATAATGAGAAATTCAAAATTTGAAAAAATGGTTCTATGGTAGGTATGTACACTGTACAGTCAGTAATATTTTAATTTAAAAATTTGTTTTATTAACCCTCCGTTTGTAGGGAATTAGTTTTTTTTTATCAGAAAACAATAAAAAAAAAAAAATTAAAAACAAAAAAAAAAGAAAAAGAAAAGCCTACAAAAAGAAAGATGTTACATAGAAAATAGAATTTAAAATTTGAAAAGAGGAATATTTTAGTAAGTCTACCAACACTATCTCTTTCATATGATTAGCAGAAAAAAAAAAAAAAAAACAAAAAACTAAAGAAGATAAAATGACAGCAATCACTTATGCATAGATTTCTTTTATGCAAAGCTTAAACTAGAGGGACAGAAAAGTACGAGGAACAGATGAGAATGGACTGCTGCAATGCAGGTAATATGATCTGTTTTATAATTATTATATTGTCATAAGCCTTATGTTATTTCTTGGTGAGCAATAAGCTTTAACACTAGCGATTAGGATTTTAGCTCAATCAAGTCAGTTGGTGCTTATCTTTTAAGTGTAGCAGTTGGCGACACTAAAATAAAAAAAAAAAAAGAACTGAAATGAGATTGTCGTGTATAACGTAACGTGATACATACATATATAAAAAGAAAAAAAAAGGTACAGTCTCATTTTTTTGAATAAAACACGGAAAGGGCGTTTAATTTAATTTTCAGTTCTTTCTTCCTTTATTTATCTTGTATAAAGTTCGATAGAACTCCGAGGATTGGTGTAGAAAATTACTGAGCGAACCGAGTGGAAGGGTCACTCGTTTAGCAAGATTCACCAACAAAAATTTAGTGACGAAAATTAAGCAACGAAAATTAAGCGCCAACAGAGACCGAAATATAAAACAAGAATAATAAACCAAGGCTTGTCACACTAGTTGGAAATAAGCAAAACAAAAAATAAGCTAAAATCCCTGCTAGACAAAGGCTAAAAGTAGTACTCAAACCTTCTCGGTTCGACCAGAAACGACCTAAGAAGACCCAGAGATACTCAAGTCACACAATCCGAGGTGTACAACCCTTAAACAACAGGAATATCCGAGCCAAGAAAATTCATCGACATCCCACGAAAAATTGGATGAAATTTAGTCATCGAACCTCGAACCAGCCACCACGACCAATTTTGATCGACGAACAATTCAACAAGGGGACGCCATCCCTACCTATATAGTTTAAGTCCCCCTTCACGATTCCTTCTTCCCTCCGGATCCTATCATTACGACCTCCAACTCCAAAACTTAATAAACAAAAAAATTTGAGAAAAAAAAAAAGTTAAGTAAAACTTCAAGTATATAAGATTTTGGTGTGCATATATAAATAAATATAATTTTCTTAAAGTCAACAGGTAACTTAAAGTGTATAATGAGTCCAGCAAAAGCAGTGCGCACCGTTTTTTCGCCAGGAATCGCAGCAAATGTATCAAAGGAGTACAGTAAGTACCTTACCTTATTCTATTGAAAGTCATATCACATTTATATTGGACACCAAACGGTAATTAAACAAAAAAAAAAAGAAAAAACAAAAAAAAAAAACAAAAAAAAAGCTATATATAATTTACATGCACGGAAAGGCAAAACGAAAGCCAGAGAGCTACCTCGTTTTATTGTTTATTTCTAATCCTCTAGTTCCGAACCTAATCCTTAAGACCCCCTTTTTCTAAGTCATATTGAAATCATAAATTTGTGAATCATTTTATTTTTACCCATCACTAGATTAAAGTTTATACTCACTCTTTTTAATATTGGCTATTATTTTTTTTTTTGTATGGAATCGATTTGGTTATACACGAGTCAGATCAACATTAAGATTTATGGGTAGAGTTCCCTTTAGTGATTTATTTTAGAATTGTGATGCAGTTGGAAGAAATGAAGTCATTATTCAGTGCAGATCTAACTATGTGGAGTCATTAAATCCAAGTTTGGATGTGAGCTAAGAAGTGTAAGAGTGCAAAACCGAGGTAGGATGAATTAAAGGAAGAATATATTAATTGCTTTTTTTATTAGGGGTTATTGCTCAGTAAGGAGCTTCAGCAATGACCAAGGTGTGCCGTGCCCAGGATTCGCATTCTGGGGGTGACACAAGGGGAGGGTATTACGCTCCGAGAACACGACCACCTATGTTCTCTTTGTGACATGCCGTAGTAAAGACAACTAGAATTCGGGTTTCACAATTCTCACAAACATTTTTATTATTTTTCTCGAATTCCATCTTCGATATAATTTTTGTTTGGCCTGATACGACAAAGGTAACATCGTCCATCTTTAAGTAACAAGATCCCACCCCACCGACGAGCTAGGATGAGCGTGGACTAGCAGGCCAACCGTTGCTAACAAAGTGGACAGCCCTTAAAACTCCATCTTGCTGGTCTGAACGATCTGTAGCGGTTTGAACCAACGGTTGGAGTTCAAATAGGACGAGTGGCTAACTAGAGAGTGATTGATAGGAACTCGAAGAGTTACTGAAACGTTTGGTTTGGATTGGGCGAACATACCTGGACGTTCAACCCGTACAAACTAACGCGGTCACTCAGGCGTATACTTGTTCTTCAACAACCTACAATTTAAATCATTGATTTATCAGTTAATAAAAGGGTCCTTTTATTTAATTATTACATAATTCGTTACAGATGGCGCCCAAAGTGGGGCCCGAAACCGGTTGTCTTATGTAGTAGTGAATTATGGTCCAATCATCGCGACTTAGATTAAATATTAAAGCGTACGCGACAAGTGGAAATTAGATATTAGAGAAATATTAATTCGACTGTCGTCCGTGGTGAACTTAAGTAGAAACTTGATGTCCAGCATTAGAGAAAAGTAATCCTTTAATGAGTAAGTCGCAAAAAGTAGTAGAACTAGTCACCGTACGTTAAACAGTATTCGCTAGAAAAAAAATCCAATATAAAGAGTTTTTGACCGATGAATTAGTCGATTTGTCCTGATTCATGTCCGCTGCAAAAACGTTTATTTTTGGGTACTTATGAAACAATATGAATCTAAGTTCAGTGAATATATAGAGAGAACATTTAAACCTCCTCATTGGTTTGAAGATATGTAATATATCGTTATCCGGTAAGTTGGAGTAGGTAACCTGACTTTCGCCGAAGTAACTTTATTCCATATTATTCTAATTCTAATAAGGAGGTAGTAAATTGGAAAACTCATCATTCCAAAGCATGTCTTATTTACACATATTTAACATTTTTTTTTTTCCTCGTGGAAGGATCTTACCTTCGTTTTTAGCTCACATCCGTAAGGAGTATATGAAAGTTATTTTCAATTTGTACGAGTAAACATTTTTTTTTAGCGCTTATTATTTTAACAAATTACTTATATTGAATTTTTTTGAAAGGAAGAAAGCTAAATATTTTTTTTAGTTAGAATTATCACATCTTTTTTCATTAGTTTTAAATTGTTTTAAATGAATAGAAGAGGTCGGGGTCGTCCTCCTATAACAAGTTCTAGAAATTTGAATAGAAGTTGTCGGGCAATGAGAACTAGAAGCCGAAGCCAATCTGAATTAAATAATATGGCTAGCACTAGTAATAATTTGGACGCAAACAACGATAATTTAGAGCACAGTGACGGGGAGAGTAGCATTGTTAATAATGCTGACGAGCACCATAATCCGCAAGATGTTAATCAAAATGGAGGTGAAGGCAATAACTCCCGAGAGGCGGAGCAATTTGAGAATTACGTCAAAGACGTGGTATCAGCTACCATAGGACTTCAACGAACGGAAGATCAACGTTTCCTTCGTGAAGAACTAGCCAAGAACCAATCCATAATTATGAGTCGCGTAGAGGCGCTCATTCGTTCGCTGTCTGTTTCAGCGGCAACACCACAACCCAGTAACGTAGCAAATATTAATTACGCTGGGAATAATACCAACGTAGAAAATCATAATAGTGAATCTAATACTAATAATGCAACAAATTTTAGACCAAATGTGCAAGGACAGGAAATGCCATTTCTAATTAATCGGGCGCAAGAAAACCCAGAGGAAGTTGTACATCCGGTCAATATGAGTCGCGGATCAAATGTTGACAACTTTCTCGCTCAGTTGAGTGGCATGAATCTTAACCCCTCTCCACCGGTTTCAAATGATCCTGGGTCAATATGACCCATACCTTAACTTTGTTGTAAAATATCCTTAAAGTTTCTTAAAATTGTATGGATATAAAACCCTTCAACTATAGTTTAAGGTCCCCATCCCCACTACAAATTTCGATGCATCCCGCTTGATCAGAAACGCACACAAACAGTTGAGCGTACTTGCAAGACGGAGCTGGGTCACTTTGACCCACTTGTGACAAGCGCGTTGTATACAAGCGCGTGACAAGCGCGTTATATACAAAAAAAATATATAAAAATAAAATTGTTTTCCGTCCAATTCGAAGCACATAGTTAGTAGTAATAGTTAGTATAGTACTAAAAACTTGTGATAATAAATTTGTGTGTACCGATACCATTAATGACGTACAAGTTACGATCGCGTATGCAGAATGCGCTTTTTTGTGAAGAGCCTTCAGACATCGGTGGCGAAACTTCTTCGGAAGATGATCACATTTCGGAAGAGTCAAATACTGAGACGTCGTCTTCCGATTATACAGAAGCGGAGGAAGTTGAAAATACGACGGAAAATGAAAAGATTTCGTTGCAGACGAGTCGAGCTGCTGGTCGGCCGCGCTCTACATACTTGTAAATATTCCAATGTCAGCTCAAGTAGCAATAAAACAACTTGGTTTATTCCTCGTGTCCCCGTATTTGTGTGATAAATTAGAAAATGTGTACCTTCGCACAGAAATTCGACAAGGCATAATGATGATTTTGAATGAAAAATCACTAGAGCATCAAGAAGAAAGGCCAGACTTAGGCAAAAGAGCCAAAAGTTGTCTTTGTCCATCAAAAAAGGCCAAAAAAAACTAAAATGCAGTGTCCAAATTGCTCGCGACCTATGTGCAATGAACATAGAGCATATCTATGCAATTCATGTCCTGCTAGTGATTAAAAAGTCGTTTAAATATTAATTTTTTTCATTTTTCAATATTAAAATTATGTATTTTTGCGTCCAAAAAATTACTTCAGTCACCTACCAAAATAAATATCTTTTTTTCAAAGTACATTTACCTACTAATTTTTTCTGCAATTAGCAATATTTCAACTTTAAGATACTGAATTTTTAGGTCGAAATATTAATTAGTAAAAAAAATATTAATTTTTTTAAGAAATTCGATTTAAAAAAAAAAAAAAACTTTTTTTTCACGAATTTTTTTTATTATATTCACTTTGTAAAATACAAGTAGCAATTATTTCTGCGGTAATTTTTTGAGTAGCATCTAAAGTATGTATATCTGTGAATTTTTTCAAGACGATCGGCCAAAAAATAATAAAATGGCCAACGATCAAATTTCGTCTTGGGTCATTTTGACCCAGTGTGACAACGTTGATTGAAAAAATAGGTGTGACAACGAAGGGTTAAATTATAGATCGTAAAAATTAATCAAAAGAAAAAGAATTTTGTCAAAATTCTAGGTGCCGCCGTTTTCGAGAAAAATACGATTTTCGGAAACCATTTTTTAACATTTGTATAGTGGGTACCGTTATTTTTAGGTTAGATACATTTTATTTTCTCACATCTTGTAGATTATATTGAGAAACTTTTATTTATCAATAATAAAAAAAAATAAGTTTTCGAAATATTGAGTTGTATTTAAATTTTTGGGGAGCCTTAGCATACAAAATTATCACCGTTTTTGAGAAAATCAAAAACTAACAAAAAAGGTTCCAGTAAATGGTAGCTCCATTAATAACAACTTTTCCGAATTTTTTTTCAACCTTAACTAAACTTAAATTAGGGAAAGAAATTAAAAATACTATCTACCAAGTTTAAAGAAAATCGGCCGAGCCGCTTAGGCTGTAGTCGAAAAGACAGACAGACAAAATTACCAAACCCACTTTTTTCGTCGAGTTTTTGTTACGAGTTCGTGCTCTATATTTTTTTTTTGCGAAAACTTAATCATAAAATTTGACCAGTAAAGTTTTGGAAGAAAAACTTGATTAGGTAGATAGAAAACTTCATTTAACAATATTTCTTTTTTAAGTTTCAAACGATAAAAAAAATTCCATTATCGAATAAATGTATTCAGCACGATGGAGACCCAACTACAAGTTTTTATTTTTAACTATTGGTCTTATGAAAATTAAGATTAAATAGCTTTTTAATCTAATACATTTTTAACAAAATAAAAATTTAAGGCATATTACTTATCCAGTCGTGGATTCAGAAGTTTAGACGAGAACAGACAACGGGTAACCAAAATCCTCTGGAAACATCAACGTCAGAAGGGACGCCAGAACATGTGAATCAACTTAATCAATAAATTATGCGCAATTCACCTAAATCGATGAGGAAGATTGCAGTTTTTAACGGAATAAAAAAATTACTAAATAAATAAAAAGAAGCTGTAACACTTCCTAAAGGAATGACCGCGTGTTAACATATTGTCAACTGAAGAAGTACATTTTAATGTCAATGACTATTTTCATTAATACCCAGAACATGAGAACCTGTTTCCATAAAAACCCTAAGGAACCCCACACACTGCTTGAGTTTCAATGGAAAAGCTGAAACTATTTTATCACAATCAATTAAACAGTTAGTATGGAGGCATGCTGTGGGTATCTCGTAGACAGTGCCTTACATCGCGCGACTTAAGCCGAGAGTTTACAGCAACAATCGTCAAACCCTGGAAGTATATGTATTATATCCACCGTAAAGGAATGAAACCAACGATTTGCTCTCGCGTGTTTAAAAACTTAAGAGTTGCATTGCAAGAGTGTTTTGAGAGTTATTAACATTTAGACTGGCACATTCAGAATAGCTGTTTTTAAACAATAAAAAAAAACCTATATTTTCAGGCTGCATTTTGAATAAATTAAATATAAAATAATTGCTGTATTTCTGTATTTAATATTAAACTGGAAAATTTCATGTTGCAGATCTAATAGAATAAATTTCTAGAAAACTGCTTTAACTATTTTGATTAAAATTTGTATGTGATTTCTATGATTTATAAATTTTCACTAACATTAACATTTTTACTAACATTAGATATCGTTTACAATCCAAGATTAACCACGAAATAAACTAACAATCTTCTCCAGCCAGCCTGGTCTCTATCCTCAACACACGAGATCCAGCTAATACGCCAAGCTGTTGTTGTATAGCTGCCTATGTACCGCCTGTTTCAGAGAGTTGCCTCAGTCAATGTATTTTGAAGTGAAATTGCATGATAACGCGTTTTATACCTTTTTCGAAATGAAAATAATCGGTGGTGTTCGACACAGTGAGATTTCCCCATCACAATATTTTGAAATCTATAAGAGTTGATGCTTTCCAAAATAAGTCACGAGATTGAAAATTTGATTGACGATCGAAAGGATGAATTAGTTCCGATCAGATTGCATACAAAAGGTTTAAGTTTCTGATAAAATTAAACTTCAAAAAATATAAAAGACTAAAACGAGTCAATATTTGAGATTTATAAAACAGTAAAGGAAATTCAAATAAGCATAATAGAGACTTATATGGATAGAAGACCTTAAATAAATGACAACTAATACCTACTATTTTAATAGTTTCGAACCTAGAATTTACAAACTTGATCAATAAGCACCTATGATTAATATCTTAGTTAACATAAATAAATAAGTAAAAACAAAATAATCACTAGCTATAAATCCATGGGACTATTAGTGCTTTATACAATTAAAGAAAATAATTTTTAATTTATATTTACACTTTTACTAATAAAACAAATTGAAAAAAAAAGATGTATTCCAATCAATTTATGATTAAAATTGCAATTTACTAACCAGTCAATGCATCATTTTCTAGTAGTTGTTCATCTGATTCTAATTAAACTTAATTGACTTTGAATTCAATAAAGCTCTTCAAGTTGTTGTTGTTTTGAGAACCCTCCTCCTCAGTTCACAATCATTAAATACAAACACAAATGAATATCAATCTCAAAACCACTTGATTGCTAAGATTTCATTTTTTTTTTAATTGTTACTATACTCAACTGGCATACATAGTTGCAGCTTACTTACTGATAGAAACTGTCGCCGTTGGATACTCAATGATAAGTACCTACATACCTCCAAGCGAATCGAATATGCATAAAAGGTTTGAGGAACAGCATCTTTTTTCTCCGATTCAATATACAAATTTGATGGATTGGTCTGTCGATCAAATGATGTGTCTTACTATGTAGTTCTATGAACATACGGCGCGCAGCGTATAACACAAACAATCGATGGATGGAGACACCTCAAAGCGACATAAAAGCGCGCGCCACGCCAGACGACAAATCGCGAAGCAACATCACGGATAAGTCAATTATAATCAATTTAAATTCATTTGAGCGGAATTTTATTTTGTGTACTCACGGTCTACCGTTGTGGTGTACTCGTTCGGAATAATAAGCCATGATTTCGAGAAATTATTTGGAACAAAAAAAAATCCTTAGATATATCAAATGGAAGTAGATTTAGTGTCAAATCATTGAAATTTGCAACTTTAACAAATCGAAATGGTAGTCCGAAATTTTAAAAGGTTCAACAGATGTGCTTGACAACTGAAATAGTATCTACCCCAGCTAGTGTTAGAAATGACATTAAAATTCTTAAACATATCAACTTTTTCTGGTTTTGAAAAACCATCTGTCTATAGAAATGTTGAGTGTATACAAATATTGATTTGAGACATACATTTATAGATCTGAAACGACTCCACTTGGCAAATTCACCAGCACCAGGAAAATTGGGTCGCTTCGGCTCAAAAACGGGTTTATTTTGTCTGCTCTATTTCCAAATTAAGCTTATAGCTAATTTGGTTTCGGATGGTTTGAAGTACACCCACACTATAGAACTCATTGATATTCAATGGGAGGGAAAAAAGAGAGTTGGGTAAGGAATTCCACATTCGTGGGGTACGGTTAAAAAAAGAATCTCTTAACTTGACGACACGTCACAAATTAGGCTCGAGGGTATACAGATGAGCATTCCTAGTAGAGGGGGTATGATGCTAAAATTGTTATTTCAACAGAGCAATGTTTGAAGAAGAAGCGATAAAGCCTTAGACATTTCAAGGGTGTTCCAAAGAAATAAATGTTTGCGTAATCGATCTGTCACCTATCAGCTTGTAAGCTCTATTCTGAATTCTATCCAGTAGGTACAGTGATGTTTTGGATGAGCCAAAAATTTGTTCAGTAACGCAAATACCAGGAATCGAAAGGTTTTCAGTTCCATTCATGTAAATAAAATGAGCAAAATTATTTTTTTCCAATTTGTAATAGTCTTATTAGTAAAAGCAGACATTCCCATTAATTATGGAACACAACGTCGTTTAAGTGGCTGTCTCGGCTGGCTTCGTAGTAGCCCATGCTGTAACTCCAATTCTTCAAGACCTTGTTGATGGTTTCGGGCTGTAGCTCACGGATTGCTTGGACGATATCGGCTGCAAGTGCTTGAATTGTTTCCGGATTGTTGGCATATCATCGGTTCTCCACAAAAAAAAAAGTCCAAAATGGTCATATCTCTGAGACGGCCAATTGACATCGCCAAGACGGCTGATAACACGATTTGGGAATTTGGTACGCAAGAGATCGTTTGTGGCCAGATGCAGTTACACTTACAGGAACGTTTCACAAACCGCGTAAACTTAAGTAGGAAGAACCTTAAAATAATAATAGGTGTCCGAATTCGACTCTGCACCTTACTTGTATGGTAAGCAGTGCCACTTGTAGATTCTACAACTTGCATAAGGAAAGACCGGATCAGATACTAGGAAAATATTATTCACTCATGCACCAAAGGAAAAACCATCTGGGACAATATCAGAGTGTCTTGAAGGTGTCCCAAATAATACTTAGATCCCTGAGAGCAATAGATTTTGCGGAAGAACTGTAAGATTAGCAAGCTCATTCAGATGCAGGTGGGGTTACAATAGATCTCTAGATCACAGTGCAATACCCACAATACATAATTCATTCTATATTCATAGCAATTAATTCCACAAGTATTTATTTTTTTAAATTAACTTAACAATATTTTTTTTTTGTAATTCACACGCGCTCAAGTTTTTATTGAGAGACTCTTATAATGTTAAACACATCAAGGGCGATGAGGAAATTAGGAGAAGAAGCGGTGTTTAAGAGATGGGAATGAATCCATAATAGCTCTGTTTCCTATCAGTTTTAACGCTCTGTTCTAAATTTTATCTTATAAGTCGAGAGAAGTTTGGGCTGCACCTGTCCAAAGTTGTGAGTTATACCTGGGTTTTGAAGGTATGTAGGTATATACGCTTATAAATGGTAGCCAGATTAGGAGAGGTGAAACTTTTCTTGCATCGATATAGAAATCCTAAGCATTTAGCAGCATTTTTGGAAGTCTTCATTCCAATGAAGATCATCGTTGACGAACATACGTAGTGATGAGAGCCTTTCTGCTTCTTCGATGCAAGTGTCATTTTTGGAAGTCTTTATTCCAATGAAGATCATCGTTGACGAACATACGTAGTGATGAGAGCCTTTCTGCTTCTTCGATGCAAGTGTCATTCAAGGACATTGACAAAAGGGGTACATTTTGCTTCAACGGAAATAGACAGAATTGAGTTTTCGAAGCATTAAACTCCACACGTTTTCTTAAAACCCATTTAACAATGCTGATCAGATAATGAGCTTATCATACGATACCGTTGCAATTCCACTTCCGAAGGAGATGAACGTAAATTTGAGAACGAGTATGAGAAGCTGTAGAGTCGTCGTCAACACAATAAAGTGGATTAGATGTTTTAGACAAAAGATCATCTATAAAAATGAGGAAGAGAGTCGGCGACAAAACGGAGCCTGAGGAACACCAGCATTTTTTTTATAAAGATTATATTTAAAACTGTCTAATACAACATGTATTGAACGATCAAGGAGGTTTCGTTGATACCACACGGACGCATTTTCGATAAGGGAGCCTGAAGCTAAATTCTATCAAATGCCTTAGAAATATCAAGCGCAATTACCTTACTTTCTCCAAGACAATGTGAAGATCTGTTCCACTCTTCGGTGGGATATGCCATCAGATCACCATTGAAACAATTGCTGCGAAAGCGGTATTGCCAGTCATTAAGAAGCTTTCGATCTTCGAAGATATTTCTTGAGCTGATGATTTATCAGCGATTCTATGACCTTGAAAAGAAAAGGCACGTGAATGCACTTGGTCGATAAGAGAAGGGGCCTTTTTTAGGAACACGGTGAAAATATATATTGCTCCCTATGCTTGTTGCCATTTGTATCTTGTCTCTATAGAGTAACGGATCACTCAATAAAAATATTGAATGGTGATAGATATTATGTATGAAGTATGCAGTTATTTATATTAGAATCCAACAAGGACCTTATGAGTAGGTTTTCATCTTCGTATTTGATATTTCATTAAAAGTATAACCTTAGTTACGTCATACATAGTTTTCTTGGAAAACCTTCGACCAATATAATAATAACACTTAAACTCAAATCAAACCTCAAACTTTTGAAACAATTGTGACAGAACAAGGGGTTTGAGAATTTTAGATTAATCTACCTCTCGAAGACTAAAGTTCTAAGAATGCTGTCAACCTTCATCACACACTCTCCTTTCACTCCGAGAATTCTATTAGATTGACACTTGTTCAAGTTAATGTGTTGTGGTGTGGTTGCTTCAAATTATTGCAAAACCAATTCAGTGCCATTTATTCTTCCAATTCTCCCTACCAGGTGACAACTCATTCAAGAATTAATTTTACAATATTTAATAAAATAAGAATAAGTCCAGACATAGCATTGCCTGGTCCAAAATCGAGTTCTTAAGAATAGATGAATCGAGAGATTTGATAAAATCGATTTCAATATGCCTGGAAACCCTCAACATCTGTTTAGAATTACCTTGGCCACTTCGAAATGCATACAAATATCCACAACAGCAACCACTTTCCAATACACATCATCATCGTTGTCATCATCATGGAGAAGAAGAAGCAGCAGCATCATCGCCGTCATAGTATACCCTTCTATCAGAGAGAAGTAACCACACGCCGACACAACACATGTACGTACATAGCATCACGAACCAAAGCGAGTTACGTTTATGGTGTGTCCTGGTGTATTCCCTCCGGTTCAGCAGCCAGGATGCGGAGCAAAGATGCATTCGATAATATTACTGGCGTCAGTCTACCAGCTACTGCTTCTGTGGTATGCCTACGTATGCACATCACCATTCGCCTGTCCGCCCACATCCACTAACTCTATACATTAGCTCATCTCTGGGGATTCTTACGTGTGTCACATGTTACGTGATCGGGTGTGAAACCCACAATCACGGTTAATTCCCAATTTCTCTACGGAAAATACCAACAAAATCAAAATTTATTTCCCAAGGAAAAGCAAAAAGAAAAAAAACATCCGGATAATATTTCTTTTTTATGTGGAGGAACATTGCCATTGTAAGGGAAATGAAATTTAATTGATTTCATTTTACGTCGAGCAAGGACATGGAAGCGGACGGACGGGCTTGTAGGTAGATGGATTCTGGACAGGAGATGGGAGATATGAATTTTTTGTAGGTGTTCTGCTGCGGACGATGATTGATTTACTATTGGAAAAGTGATTTGATTGCTGTTTCTGATTTAAAACCATAATCAATGGTTTTTTTTTTTTGTTTAAGAGAGTTAAATGGGATGATGTTGGGAAATATCCAATAAATAAATAAATAGTTTTAGAAAGCGCAGGCATGAATGGTTTTTATTATCTAAAAGAATTGAAAGTAAGGCACTGCAATTAGCGTTATTAGAATAAAGCAAATCCATAATAGGGCTTGAAATTAAAGTGACGGATCCCATGAGAATATGTACCATATTCATGGTACATAACAAAACCGTGGTGCATGCCACCGCATTTTTAGATAAAACCAGGACCAAACGCATTCAGCGAAATAAGCAACTGCCTAGGGAAAACCCAACCAATGCCCGAAGTCATCATCAACAACAGCATTGAGGTGACAACAACAGCTGACAAAGTGGAAGTTTTCGTGAATCACTTCGAGGAAAACTTCACACCTAGCCCATCAACGGACCCTGTGTTCCTTGATGAAAACAGGACATCCGACTTTGCAACCAACTTTGGAAGGAGTGGAGTTTGACGACCATCTTGCAGCTAGTTTCCCAATGGACAACCCCCAACTATGCCAACCAGAGGTTTCCAACTATAGGCCTATATCCCTCCTCAACAATATTAGCATAATTCAGGAAGAAGTCATACTAAGGAGGCCCAAGAAGTACTGCAATGAAAACAACATCATCCCAGACATGCAGTTTGGCTTTCGGGAAGGGCATTAAAAATTGCATCCGTTTCTAAAGTTCCAGTCTGACGTCTCCTCAGCACTCAACAGCTATCGTGCTACCGTAGGATGCTTTCTGGATGTCGAGAAAGCATTCGACAGCGTATGGATAGAAGCCCTTATCCATAAGCTTCGAGTACTTGGATTACCTGCGCCACTAATAAAAATATTATTTTCTTTTCTCTCTTTCAGGAAATTCTTGGTTAAACTGGACAGCTGCAATCCATCAAAGCCAGAGTCGCCCAAGGATCGAAGCTGGGTCCCTTCCTATATAGCCTGATGACGTCTGATCAACCCGAGTTACACAAATGCAAGTCACCAAACTTGATGACGGAACATTTGTGTTGCTTCGCAACCCATAAGGCAATACAAAACCACTTTCCGGTGACGATGGGAAAATGTCTATATTTGAAGGCCATCGGAAAGTGGATGCATTGACCTATTGTAAATTAATTGGAGAATAAAAATCGACCGGCAGTCGCAATCGACCCGGGAAACTTAATTAATGTTTTTATTTTACCGATATAAAATACGATATAACTCCCGTGCCAATTGATTGCGAGAACCTGCTTTTTGCTGACGACTCACTGACCTATGCCTCATCCATAGCGCCTACAATTGCAGCTCGGAGAGTGGAAGCTCATGTCTCCAGACTCTACGATACGAGTATTACAGAAAGTGGGGTATCCGAATCAACACTGCCAAATGTGAGCTTGTGTGTTTCAGGAGACCCTCCACTAATGGCAGCCGCTGTCGTTCAGCAGCCACTTGCAGAAATGTGACCGTGAAGCTCCCCGATGGATCGACGATAGCAGTCAAAAGAAATGTTAAATACCTCGGAGTCCACTTCAACGACCTGTCCAAATTCAACCCTCACTCAAGGCAAGTACTAAAAAAGGCCAACTTCGCGTTTCATCGCTTGCGCCCATTGCTAGCCAGAAGAACCGGGCTAAGCCAGCCAGTTAAACTACTTATATACAAACATCTAATCAGACCTGTCATCAGCTATAATTTTCCTGCATGGTACACCATTTCGAAGACAGCAATGCAGAAGCTCCAACTCTTCGAAAGGAAAATTCTGAGGATAAGCACCGGACTAACCTTCGATCGATCTAACCCGCTGATGACCTCCCAGGAATGACATCCAGAGCCTAGATACCTTATTGCTTTGGATATGATAGAAAGGATCCCAACCGACATATTAATATTATATTATATTAAAGTTCAATATTTCTTATTGAAACCTTGAAACCAAGAAGTCGCAGTCTGTTCAATATAGTTGATTAGCAAACAACTCAAAGTTGGAGCAGTAGATAGGCTGAACGAAGGAAGAAGAAGAAGCTCCACGCTTCAGTATGTTTATAAAATATTTAAGAAATTTTAATTTTTTTTGTCGTGCAAATAGAAATTAAATTTCAAAAAATAAATAATGGCCGGTTTTTTGAGATATCGAATTTTCAAAAAATAATTTGAAATTTTGTTCACTTATTAGAACTTTCTGTATAAGCAGCCAAAAGTGAAAAAGCCAAAAACAAAAAACATGGTACAATGGTTAATATTGTCAGCACAATCTTAGTTTCAATTTTTTTATTTGCGACTTATAGGTACTATAAGGCAAGTTTTGCATTCGTAAAAAAAATCGAACTCCAGATTTTGATCAAAGTTGACATTACGATGATAGCGAAGACGGAAAAAGTGGGTCTCGCAATTCTGTCTGTCTGCTCGGCTATACAATCTTAGCGGTTCGACCGATTTTCTTTAAACTTGGTAGATAGCATTTTTAACCCCCCCCCCAGGTTTTTTTTCTATAAAAAAAAAAACAAAAATAACGGTACCAAGGTTTAAGGTAATGTTTGAACACAAATTTCGAAAAATGCTTATCAATAGTACCCCCATGGAATAATTTTTTTTTTGTTTTTGATTTTCTCGAAAACGGTACAACCGATTTTGATAATTTTTTAAAATTAAAGCACCCCAAAACTATTCAGCCTTATTGTGAGTTTCGCTCGGAAAACATTTCCCCCGAAACATTTATGTTCCCTCGAAATTTTAAAATTCTAAATTACTTGAAATAGAGATAAAATTGTGGATACGCTAGTAGTGCCACTCATTGTGGCTCCCAATTTTAAATTGGATTATTTGAAACGAATAATTTGCACACCTATTTTTAGACAGCGGATTTATCGCGTACGGAAAATGAACAGACCTTGTGAGTTTGAACAAACATATGTTTGTTTTGACAATTGTTAAATAAGAATTTCAGGATATAAAATTAAATTTTATATTATTATTTTATAATAAAGAAAGGATAATTATCATATAAATAGCATAGCATAGCGCTACATATCTTGTCTGGGGAATAACAAATGTTTGAGGTATCACTCTAATCCTTTGGAGATGCGTGAGTGTGAAAAGGAAATAATCCTTATTTTTTTTTCCAGATTTTATCAGTACTACAGGCAGAGGGTTTCTTTGCAGAGGGTGGATACAAAAAAGGAGTTGGCAAAGACAACGATGTTGGTTTGGCACAATCCTCTTTTAGCCTTATTCTTACTTTTTTTTTCCACTCAAACTCACTTTTCACTTCTTCCAAAATTCGGCTACTTTCAGCCGATTTGCTTTTAGTGAAGCCCTTGCATTTTATTAAGCAGCATATCGCTTTGTTCTTTTTTTTTATTGCTTTGCTCCTGGATTTAGACAAAAAACATGAATTTTAAATTTTCTTATCTTAAAAAAATAAACAAACAACTTACATTTTCCGCCTTATTGTGCTCTCGTTCGCCTATTATCGATGTCAATGGCATATCATTCCGCCCGAAATGATTGTTCACAATAAGGGGAATTTTTCGAACATGATTAATTTTTCGGGTGAAACTGACAATAGGCGAAAAGTGAAATGCCAAAATTTCCGGGTGGAATGTTGTTCGGGTGAAACTCACAATAAGGCTGATTGTGTATTGTAATTTTCAAAAAAAAAAAAAAATAAATTTTCGGATTTTTAAAAAAATGTTCAAAATTTTTTTTAAACTCAATATTTCTCATACCAATTTTTGAAACCTTTTTTTTTAATTTTTTTTGTTAGGAAAGTAACAATTTAAAAAAAAAATAACCCCAAAGTATAGAATCAAATGAAGTTTAATCGCAAGATCTAGGCGGCTAAATAATGTCCCCATTTCGAGATATCACTCGTTCAGGAAATTCGCCGTCCAATGATCATATTTTCGAAAGCTGTTTAGCTACGCCCGTCTTTATATTACTTTCATTGCTGACGTCCGTGATATTAATTTCAGGTATCGGCAACATCGCGCTGTAACCCAATCAATTCATTAAAACGCTCGCACATACGAGTACATACTGTGAGCGTCAAAAGTGAGTACACATCTATTATATCTTAAAATTATTTATAAATATACTCGTAGTACCTTAAATAAAAACTCAGTATTTCTTTTGACTACCTTTGGACTTCATAACATCTCTTAGACGGCGTGACATGGAAAAAACAATGTTATTTCTAATATCGGAAGTTATTTTTTTTTTTAATAATTAGCACACACTCAAAGGGTTATGAATACCCTTATAATGTTATAATAACACAGCGCGAGCAGTTAGGAAATGAGGAGGGGATTTAAAAGCAGATGCCGATGCACATTGATTTTAAATGCTTGTACATCACAATGAGGGGGGAAAATCGAGTGAGGTATAGTGTTCCACATTCTAGTAGTACGGCTAAAGAATGAATCTCTGTATTTTACAGTACGCCCGAAATTAGGCACAAGGGTAAACTGATGGGCATTCTTAGCAAGACGAGTGTTACGGCGAAATTGTTTCAAGGGAGGAATGCAGCTGGCTATTTCATTTGAGCACTGTTTATAGAAGAAGCGATAAAACAAAGTTAGACAAGAGACATTACGACGATGTTCGAGAGAAACAAAAGTTTCCGTAATAGACCTGTCTCCAATTAGCCCAAGGGCTCTGTTTTGGATTCTGTCTAAGAGGTGCAAGTGAGTTTTAGGAGCACCTGCCCAGATATGCGAGTTATACTCAAGCTTAGGCCGAATGTATGCCTTATAAATTGTAGCCAGATCAGAAGGGGAAAAAAACTGCTTACATCTTCTGAGACAGTTCTTCAATTGAAGCCTTTTTACGTCATCTTGGTTCTTGATAGTCCTTTTGGGAAAATTTCTAGAACAAATAATTCCATAAATGTTGTATGGGGCTTAGGAGGGTGGTTGAGGTGCTTCGAAGTCATATAAAGCATTAATTCTTTAAGGAACCGCGATGTACGCCCAGCATGTATGTTTAGTTTTTATTAGAAAAAGTTGCAAAAGTTATATTTTGAATTTATATTTTTGTTTCGATTTATTTTTACTGAATAAAACATTTGATTTTTTTTATTAGAATTATTTGTTCGAATTCCATGTCATATTAGTGTTTACTCCCTTTTGACACTCACTGTATGTGTCTTTCAAATAATTGTAGCCCAATGACACCACGAGGCAAAATTGGCATCAATGATTTTCTATCTCCAAATGCTACAATTTTTTTTGTAAACGTAGAAAGGAGACTCAGAATAATTTTGGGTACAAAATTAGAAAACCGTTTTTGCGATACTTTCACCACTTTTTTCATCAATTTTTTACCATTCTGTGTTTAATATTTAATTTTAAAAGTTTAAAAAATGGCGCCCAATTTTAAATGACACCTCTTGTTGGAAGACAATACTTAATATCCGATAACATATTTTTCAAAACAAGAACATCTTTCGTAATTTGTAATTTTTTCAAAAATAAAATTTTACTAGGCTATCTGCTTAAGTCAAGTTAAGTTTAAAAAAATTCATTGAAGTATTACCCCTTTGCATAATGGTAAGAACGTTGGACTGTCATGCAGCCGCTGCAAAAAAAAAAACTGCCTCTTGCGAGGAATTGAAAAAAATCCTCTAAGAGTATCTCTTTTAATGAAGAGTTCTACGCATGGGCCTTTTGGAATCGGCGGTAAATATTATACATAGGTCCCCTCTATTCCTGTTTACACGCACACAGAAATGATTGAGAGTTGAAAGTCCCTAGGTCCTAGTTCTCTAGAAGCTGTTACACTGTCAAAAGTAGTTATTTATTAGTTTATTACTATTCATTGAAACAATTTGGTTTAAAAACTAAGTACATAAAAGGAGAAAGTTCTAACTTTTAAAAGGGCAAGATAGTATAATTTCTTACGTTAATTTTGTTTTCATTTTATGTCAATATTTTAAAAGTCACAGCAAGGGGAAATAGGAACTCCAATTGTTAAAAGTTTATCTAAAACACCCTCTATACAAACATATCCATTTCTCTCCTTCTTGTTTCAACTTAAAACTACATTATAATTTTTAAAAATATACGACATATTTAAACGATGTATCTATTTAAATTATTTAAATCTGTGCTGCGGCGAAAAGAGCTTAACATATTAAGTACAATTTGTAGACAACCTTGACTAAATAAGTTGCATTCTTTCATTCTGGGAGATTTTAATGTTTTTTATATTAGGTATCTTAAGGGGGATTTTTGTTTGGATTTTTTTTTTCTCATTTATTTCAGTTAAGGTTTTAAGTATTTTTCCAAAAGAGATAGCATTTTTCAAAGTTTGTTTTAACAATAACGATCTCCCACAAAAGTAGGTAAACACCATAAAATGGCGTTCTCTCGGGTGCAGTGTTAACTCTCTTTTATCCCGTTAATTTATTTGAATATTATTATTTTTCATGCGGAATTCTCAAAAAAAAAAAACACTGAAAGAAGCAGAAGAAGTTAGCTCTAATAAGATTTTAAGAAAAATTTAGATTTAGATGAGGTAACTGCTCTAATTTGCAATGCTAAGAGACTGGAAAAATTAAGGCTGGTACGGGTCTTGCAATTGTAAATTGTGTGTTTTTAACATTACCTTTGCAAGAATTTCTTTTGAACTCTTTCCCACCTATACAGAACGTTTGACATACATATATTGCATCAAAACGCTAGATCAACCTGTACTAAGGATGAGACAAGGATATCGTTTCCAACAGACTTCAAGGCATATAACGGGTGATTTTTTTGAGGTTAGGATTTTCATGCATTAGTATTTGACAGATCACGCGGGATTTCAGACATGGTGCCAAAGAGAAAGATGCTCAGTATGCTTTGACATTTCATCATGAATAGACTTACTAACGAGTAACGCTTGCAAATCATTGAATTTTATTACCAAAATCAGTGTTCGGTTCGAAATGTGTTTCGCGCTTTACGTCCGATTTATGGTCTACATAATCGACCAAGTGAGCAAACAATTAATGCGATTGTGACCAAGTTTCGCACTCAGTTTACTTTATTGGACATTAAACCAACCACACGAATGCGTACAGTGCGTACAGAAGAGAATATTGCGTCTGTTTCTGAGAGTGTTGCTGAAGACCGTGAAATGTCGATTCGTCGCCGTTCGCAGCAATTGGGTTTGTGTTATTCGACCACATGGAAGATTTTACGCAAAGATCTTGGTGTAAAACCGTATAAAATACAGCTCGTGCAAGAACTAAAGCCGAACGATCTGCCACAACGTCGAATTTTCAGTGAATGGGCCCTAGAAAAGTTGGCAGAAAATCCGCTTTTTTATCGACAAATTTTGTTCAGCGATGAGGCTCATTTCTGGTTGAATGGCTACGTAAATAAGCAAAATTGCCGCATTTGGAGTGAAGAGCAACCAGAAGCCGTTCAAGAACTGCCCATGCATCCCGAAAAATGCACTGTTTGGTGTGGTTTGTACGCTGGTGGAATCATTGGACCGTATTTTTTCAAAGATGCTGTTGGACGCAACGTTACGGTGAATGGCGATCGCTATCGTTCAATGCTAACAAACTTTTTGTTGCCAAAAATGGAAGAACTGAACTTGGTTGACATGTGGTTTCAACAAGATGGCGCTACATGCCACACAGCTCGCGATTTTGAGGGAAAACTTCGGAGAACAATTCATCTCAAGGAATGGACCGGTAAGTTGGCCACCAAGATCATGCGATTTGACGCCTTTAGACTATTTTTTGTGGGGCTACGTCAAGTCTAAAGTCTACACAAATAAGCCAGCAACTATTCCAGCTTTGGAAGACAACATTTCCGAAGAAATTCGGGCTATTCCGGCCGAAATGCTCGAAAAAGTTACCCAAAATTGGACTTTCCGAATGGACCACCTAAGACGCAGCCGCGGTCAACATTTAAATGAAATTATCTTCAAAAAGTAAATGTCATGGACCAATCAAATAAAGAATCGATGAGATTTTGCAAATTTTATGCGTTTTTTTTTTAAAAAAAGTTCTCAAGCTCTTAAAAAATCACCCGTTACAAGGCATTTACGCTCGTTTAGGCGGTGAGAGTAAGTTAATTGAAAATATTAAAGAATTTTTTTCAATAACAAAGGCAAAACCCAAAATAAATATCTTAGTGAATTTACAAAAGTGATTTATTGATTTTAGTAAGTATAAGCCCCAGTACTCGTTTGCAAATGCACTTTGTAAACAGCAATGAAATGGTTTCCATTTTAGATTTATGGTTTTTTCTTTAATTTTTTTTTAGTTTATAAGTTATCTTTGTTTTTGAAAAGATGAATAAAAAGATGTAATTGGTTCATAAAATATAACGAGAACAAGGGATTCACAGTTCTTAGTCAATAAGACTGAAAAATGTTTTCATTTCATTGGGTATGAACAAGTTTTGAATTTTATCAACAGAACAGAACCAGGACATAATGGCTTACAACTGTCAACCATTCCTTTATGCGTGTTACCAGGAATTGAATGAAGGGGACCTACAATTTTTTGCCGATTCCGAACGGCTAATGAGCAGCACTTTCCATGACAAGAGATACTCTTAGAGGATTTGTCAATTTCTCGCAAGAGGCAGTACACCCCTAAAAAACTTTTTTGCAGCGGCTGAGAATCGAACCCAAAACCTTCTGCATGATAGTCCAAGGCACTGATCATTATGCCAAGGTGTACTACGAGCAAATACTTACTCAATAATCATCATATAATAAAACGGCAAACATGTTTTTTGTGGTACACTTTTCTCCAAAAGTATTTAACCGATTTCGATAAATTTTATATGGTTGGAAAGCCACAGTTACGGAGATGTGCAGAATATACTTGAGACACGCATTTAAACACTGTGGGTCATTTTTGTTTTTGCACTGTCGAACACTTTGCATATTACATAAAATAAAATTTAATTTAATAAATTTGCTTGAAAACACTGCCAAATATATAAATAATAAATAAATTGGCACTCGAATTTCGAGAGCTGGGTCGGCTTGTTTATTCAAAATCGTGAGTGTGCACAAAAACTCGAACTGAATTTTGTTAAAGTTTGTATCTCGACATTCAGCCTAAGCCACCGAAGAGAACTCTTCAAATTTTTTTTGCATAAATTGATATTTTTTGCATGCAGCATTTTATTTTTTGAGCTTAGAATATTTTAAGATTTGCTTTAAGAATTTAAAGAACGAATTTCATGCATGAAAATTTCATAGATTGGGGCTAAAGAGGAAACCACTTCACAGTAAATATGCACTTAGAACTTTAAAAGTACTTGTTGTAACTATTTCATTTTGTTGTTAAAATAAATTCTAATGATTTATTAAATTAACAGAAAAACACTATTTTTTCAAAATATCTGCCTTTCTCTAACCCCTATCTATCTAGCCATACAACCCAGAAAGTAAGAGACATAAAGAGAATGCTATGTAAACATAAAGTTATAGTGGTTTCTTAAAAAAATAAGCTTTTATATACAAAATTTTTAAAAGATTTAAAAAAAATTTGGTACGCTAATCTTAAGTTTTTATTATGGTTCAAATAAAAATTAAATTTCCAAAAAAAATATTGAGCCGTTTTTGAAATATCGAATTTTTCAAAAAAAAAAAATGATTTTTTTTAAACTTTTTAGAAGCATCTCTATAAAAAATTTCATTAAAATCAGTTATGTCTACATCTTGTAGATTATATTGAGAAACAATGTTTTATCAAGTTTAAAAAAAATCTAGCATGTGGTTTTCGAAATATTGGTTTTTGAAAAAATCTAAAATTTTTTTTTTTTTGAAAATTTCAATACACAATTCTATTCAAAATTTTGGGGAGCTTTAGCAAATAAAAATTATCAAAATCGGTTGTACCGTTTTTGAGAAAATCAAAAACAAAAAAAAAATGGTTAAATTAAAAATGGTTAAACCATTTTTCGGAAAATTTTTTTCAACAATTATCTAGCTTTAACTAAATGAAAAAATTTGTTTGTATTTTTATTTTTAAATCTGTCTGTCGAATAGTTTTTGAAAAAAAAAATTATTCATAAAATTTCGAAAAAAATCTTATGGTAGGTTACCGTTATTTTTGGTCTTAAAAAGACAATTCTAAAGAAAATCGTCCGAGTCGTTTAGGCTGTAGTCGAACAGACACACAGACAGACAGAATTGCGAAACACACTTTTTTCGTCTTCGCTATCATCCTAATGTCAACTTTAATCAAAATCTCGGGTTCGATTTTTTTTACGAATGCACAACTTGCATTACAGTACTTATATGTCGCAAGTAAAAATTATTTTATGATGACGATATGTGTCCAAGCGCATACCGTATAAAAAATTGTAACCGACGAAAAATTTAATATTTTTACATTTTACTATATGAAACATAACCGGTACGCGTTTTTCTCAAAATCTATTGATTTAAAGAAAAATAAAACTACCTTCTAATGTTTTAAAATAGACTGAAAATTTTCGATTAATTTTTAAAAACACTGAATTTCTCCACCTTTTTAAACCTAAAAAAAAAACCTATAGCCGCAAAAATCCGAAAATCGTAGCTTACTAGGAATCTGCAGAATTTTTTTCCAAGAGGAGTTGCCTCTCTAGTATTTAAATTTCGCTTTGGCGAAACCAAAAGGGACTCAAATTTAATCCCAGTTTTCTTTAATAAATTTTGTAAAAAAGTGAAAAAGGGTTATTCTTCGTTAAAACAAGATTGCGGCTTAATTTCAAGACCAATTTTCCCGATAAACATCACATATTATCCAAAACGACCATTTCCGATAAATAGTAAAAGAAATATGTACAATAAATGTGTTTACTTTTAAGGTCTATTTTCTGTTCATAGTGATATTTTTCACAGTAAGTCTTTGTGTTTCACGATTCCGACCATCAGTTTGAACGAAGCAAAAGTGAATATTCTTTAATTCTTATAGTTGTTTACTTTTAGCATAGTAATGTGTTCACGAGTTGATATTGAAATTAGAAATAAAATTACAGTGAGACATCCTTTCAACTTATTAGGTTTTAAGTAAACATAATATAAACAAAAAGATGGCGAACAATTGCAACTCAACGAGCTTAGGTCGATGTTTTCAATGAAAAAAGAGCCTGAAATGAAGTCAATTCAGCAATAACGTAGAAGGGAACAACTATTTTTCTAAAGAAAATTTTTTTTTTGTAATTTTTAAATTCCTAAAAACTATAATTTGTCTTAAGCTACGCTACTCTCTATGGTTTTTTTATATCTTGTGCGAACCAACCTGTATTAAGGATGATTCCACGTATTTGTCGTATGTGTAAGTTATTCTAGAACTTCTAAAAAATGTTATTATATTTATTAAAATACAGTAAAACACGCTTAAGAGAAACGGCAAAATGTCACAGTCTTTCTTTCACTTAAGCGGGTTTTTCACTTAATTTCACTTAAGCAGAGTTCGGATAAGTGAAAAAAAAAATGTCACTTAAGCGGGTTTAAAAATTCCATTAAGCAGAGGTTTAATGCTAGAAACAATATTGTTTTTATCTTTTCGACTTGGCTTGAAAGAAGTTAAATAAAACAACGATTAAATAACACAAAAACAATTTATTGAAAAACGAAAACTGACAAATTTTTGTTCTGTTCGATTTAATTTTTTTTTCACTTAAGAGAGTTTTTTTTAATGAAAAATATTAAAAATTAACTGAAAATAGGTTTCAGTTATCCGAGTTTTTCAATTAAGCGAGTTTCACTTAAGCGGAGTGTTTTAAGGGAAATTGCTCGGAAAATATTTGGGGATGAAAAAGTGTTGCAGGTAAGCGGGTTTTTCTCTTAAACGGGTTTCTCTTAAACGGATTTTACTGTAATATTAAACATACCAACAAAATGACTGCTAAAACGAAATCTTTTTTCTTACACCATTACAAGTTGCCAAGACCCTAGCAAAAAGTAAGCCATATCCAGAGTAGCAAGAAGAGCTAACAACTTTTTAGAAGCAAAACCTTTTGAAGGAAGTAACATCACAAAACATTATTTCCAAACTCAACTACCTAACTACTACTTTTACGGAAAAACAACTATTGTTTGTACATATACATCTTGCTACGTATTGAAACCAATTATTTAGGAATGTGTACATCATCAGGAGCAATGAAACTTTTCATAAAAGCAAAAAGACTACATAGAATAATGAAATGACTACTCTCTAGCATCGTTGGCTCATTCTCATCCAAATCATCATTTGTTATTTCTGTCAAAACACATTCCAAAAGGCATCCAGCCAATATCCGTCTATCTATATCGAATGCAAAGAAGGAATCGTGCAACTTCCGAATAAGGAGAAATAAATTTAACATTCCGACTTCTTCATAACCAAATGGACCATCATAGAATTGCACTTGAACCGAACCAAACCAAGCCGAAGCAAAGCAAAGCAAAGCAGAGTCAAAACTGAGGCAGGAAGGTATATGATGTTAGAAGAATTGCTGTTTGCAATTCCTGTGCCAATCCACATTTGGGTATGTTCCAACATAGCAAAACGTTAGTTGGAATTGAGAATAGCTTCGTTAATCGTGGCCATTCTGAATTTAAATATTTAAATTGTCGATGACAGGTATGCAAAAAGTTGTTTATCCAAAACGATGCGGGTATTAATGTGAGTTTGTATACAGTCAGTCGAAATCTTTGCCGTGCAGTTGGTAAATCAGAAACAAATTTAAAACTTAACTAAAAATCTAACATTTAACTAATCAAATGTCTTCTATGTAAACAGATTGATTATATAATGTAGTACTCGTACCATTCAGTTTTGGTCTGGATATGACATCCCTGTTTCGATCAAATATTGCAAAATCAACTGTCATCCATAAGACTACACATGCTGTATGCCTACTACCTTCTTTCTAAACTGAGTTATCTTCTCGATTCCTTTCAATTTTGTTTTAACTTGGAAAGAAATTCTGAAGAAGAATCATAAAACAGTTTGAATAAATAATAGAAAATCTGGGGTCCATAATAAGTTCTTTAAGAATTGATGTTAAGACTCATTGCTTCAAAACCGAAAAATCAGTTACTCGAGACAATCCATGATGGGCGAAAATAACATCAGCTACTTCACGACGTTTTTCTGGCGATTGTTGCAACCCAAGAAAGCTGAATTGCTTCAAAAATTGGCTTTAAAAGTTGCCTACAATAATCAAGCAGATGTCGAACAAAGGTTGTTTAAAGAGATATTTCGTAACGAAAGGATCTGAAAACTTCTTTGAATAACGCTTGACGAAACCAAGAGCTGAATTAGCCCTAGCCAAAATATTCTTATAAATGGATCTGAAGTTGAGCTCACTATCGCGGATAACTCCTAGAACCCGAAGGGTGGTTACTCTGGAAACAATGCTTTCATTAATGTAATAGTCTCGAGGTGGTGCGCAAGGATGTTTTATGGGAATATGTGATTGCTTGGTATTTGCAAACATTAAGTTCTAGATTGTTCTTTTGGCACCAAACAGAAAAATTGTTCAAATCCTTCTTCAAAGGTAAGGAATCATTAGGTGAAGAAATTACTCTAAAAATGTTCGTGTCATCGGCATCACAGATTCGACGTGGTTGATTGTTAGCATGAAAATCCAAGATGGCTGCCCTGTAGGGTGTCATATTTCCTAGTAGAAGCATTGAAGATCTAAGCAAAACCCGATATTTAGTATGACCCCATCCATTGAATGAGACTTGGACGAAATGTAACAGCTTTTAGTTTGAATGAAATAATTTTATGTGAAATTTTACTAACGGCCTTGCTATATCCTTTTGGCTATAACATCAACCTCATATTTAACATTGAAATGCAAAAGAACTCCCAGAAAGTTACTCGGAGCCGACGATATAAGGTGGCACCCATAAAAGGTTCAAACAGATTTTAAATTGAAAATAAATACATTCAATTCAACTCAATTAAATTGCATTCAATTTAATTCAATTAAAATCAATGTAAATCAATTCAATTCTATAAAATTTAAATCAATTTAATTCAAGTCAATTAAATTCAATTCAATTCGATGCAATTCAATTCAATTCTATTTAACTAAGTTCAACGCAAAGCAATCGTTTTAAATGCCACAATGATATACAAAATGTCTACAAAATTGCTGTCTTGATTTCTTCAATGTTGACAAAAATTATGTAGATTAATTATTATTAAATCAGATTGGCCTTTTTTTGGGGTTTCTTTGTGGCAGCAATTTAAGGCTATAGAAAACCTGAAGATAAGCTATTGAAGCACTTCGAGACAAGCAAACCCTGCAAAGATGCCGTATCACTTCAAAATCATATTTAACCCAAATCGCGTTAAAAACCCTTTGGGGGTGTTGCCCTCACTAAAAAAAAATACAATTAAAAAAATCATAAGGTATACAAAAGTATAACGTCATATTGGTAACTTTTGAAAAAATAATAGTTCTGTGAAACAGGTTTATAAAAGGAAAATTAAGTTACGAGCTAAAATTTGACATCTATGTACATTCGGCACTCCTTACATATTGATATAATTAATCACCGGTCCAATGACCACGAGGTCAGATTTGAAAAAAAAAAAAAAACATTTTCATGGCGTTTGGAATAGTTGTTAAAATGAGTTTTTAAATTTTTTCAAAAATCGTTTATTTAAGAGAAAAATGTGTTTTACAAAATTGTTGCTGAGCCTATATTTCCCGAAAATTTTGAAAAGTTACAGAATTCAAAAAAACAGCAAAATTAACTCTATTGTGCACTTTCTTCCACACCACTTTAGTGGTCAAGCTCTAAGTGCTTTTCTTTGGATGTGGTATCCCCTAATCAACATAAGCATTAAACGTCTGAAAGCTTAGAATAAATTACTTAGATTTCAACGACCGATTCTTTGTTTTAGGGTTGGGGCATATTGATTAATGTCCTCTGCATATGAACCCATTTGAACATAGTTTGTGCATGACCGTCCATGACGTTGACCACAACTTATAGAACAATTTAAGCCAGCTTTTCAAAAATCACAATTAGAACCGCAACCTTTATCAACATTACAAAATATTTTGTAAGAAGTTCAGTAGGTGCTGGTTGAAGCAGAGTGGTTTCAGGATTCGTACCATATCTTCAAAATAAATCTGTTTGTCTCAAAGAGCCCGTGCTATCAGTATTGCTATTTAGTCGACATCCTCCCTTATAACAATATTCGTGCGTTTCTCAGCATTCTCTATGGCTGTTTCGATAACCAATACATCAGCAGTCAACAGTCTACTACTTTTCAGAAAATATAGCAATGAATCGACTTTTATTGTTTTCATTGACGAGGAATTACTGTTGGGAAGTTGGAACTGTCATTGATGCATCGAACGAAGTATCAGCTGATAACGGGGTGGATTTTAAATGAGTGGCTAATCTTTTTTAAATTGGTTTTAGTGATCTTTTTACTTATATTTTTTGTTAACTTTTCTGGTACGATAAGGAATCCGTCCCTCACTTCAGGGTGAAATATCGCTGTTTTTGTTTCGTAACTTGCAGAATATTCAATAAATTATTTAGACTTTAAAATTCCACGCAAGTTTTGCAGATATATTTGGACCAATGAAGCACTAGATAATCTAGATTTAAAGTCCTTAATTTGAACACCAAGCTATTCCAGATCAATATTTCACCGAAATAGACTATTCGTTGAAAATTAAATACACAAATTAGGGCATAGCATTGCCCATGTGACACTATAGTGCTTTCTTCTTATGGAAACTTCCTCGTGGCACTGTTCCACGAAAATATTTAATAAAGCACGACCTGACACAACCTTGGATATTTGAACTTGTACTTTTTTATTTCGCACAAAAATGACAGAGAATATTCGAAAATGTGGCATGGTAAATTTAGTATTGAACGGTTAGCTAATGGAGGCCTTAACCTAGTGATTTACAACTGTCAACCATTCCTGTGTCCATGTAAGCAGGAATTTAAGAAACCTTTTATTTTCTGCCGAGTCCGAACGGCTAAGAACAAGACCAGATTCCATGACAAGGAATAATCTTGTAGGCTTTGCCACTTCCTGACAAGAGGCAGCACAGCCCTGCAAAACAATTTTTGAGCAGCTATTAATGGAACCTAGACCTTCTGAATGACTGTTTAACGCTTTTATTATTATGATAAGGGGTTCTTCTGTTTATTACAATGGATAAATTAGTTAAGTCCAAGTAATTCCAACCATTTTCATGAAAAAACCACACCAACAAAAAAGTAATTATTCGGTTTCGAGCGGATGAAAAGTTACTTAAACCCCGCAACCAGAATCTCTTCCGAATCAGAGACAAGTTCCTTAAATCATTATTATAAAATATTACCTGGTGAAGATTAAGTGAAATAAAAATTCGAAACTCCCTTCTTTACAACTGATTTTCGAATTAAAATAAAAGAGATAAACGTCAAGAAAATTAACAAAAAAAAATTAAATTAAAGGACGGGACGGTATAGGATGAAGATTGCACTAATTGACTTCTTGTTGCATTCTAAGGAAAAGCATCTGATTCTAAGAAAAGTTTTAAGTTTCAACTCTATGCATATTTACAAAGTTTTTTTTTATTTTTTTTTTGCTTGGAACTCGGACATGGAAAAGGAAGAAATCAAATGATATAATAAGTCAACAAAAACTTAATTGGTACTGAATGTCAACTTAATGAATGACAATAAAATGCAAATCGTTTTATAGAGACGACCTTCGTTTGATAAAATTTGAATGTGTGTACCTTGGTTGTGGGTACTATTTTTTTTTTTTTGTTAATTGTTGTTGATCTTCAAATGCAAAAATAATTTGCAATGATGACCAATTGGGGAAAATCATAAAAGAATTCAATTCAAACTTGATTTATTCGTTGCGTATTTAAGTACCTCAGTTAATGGAGTCTTGTTGAATTTTGTTTTAATTTATAAGGACTGCAGAATGGTAGGAAAATAGATGGGCAAACAATCTTTCCGATACTACGATGACACGTGCCCATTGAAAATGTTGCCAAGGAAGCCATAATGAGGGTACTAGGACGAAACAGTAAACTACAGTCTTAGAGAAAATGCCATCAAATGGTACACTGACGGATCGAGAACAGCTGAAGCGACAGGTGCTGGAGTTTTTGGGCCTAGATCTAAACTCTCCTTACCGATGAGACAGTCCACTAGCATATCCCAGGCAGAAGTAAATGCCATAGGTACGAGTATATGTGCTGAAAAAAACCTCGATAGAGAACAGTGGCGGCTGGTGGGTTCTTGAACAGGTGGTGCACTTTACTTGCTCACTAAGTAGGTATTAAGATTAAAAATCGCAAAAAAACAACAATTTACATGTATATGCCGATTTTTTATTATTTTGTATAATTGCTCGAAGAATTTCGACCATGTATAAAACTGACACACTTATTACATTTAGCAAGGAATCATGTTTTTTTATTTTTTCACTTAAATGCGTCAAATCGTGGATTCACGTAACTTTATTTAAAAAAAAATTATTACTGTCTTTAATATACCTAATCAGAATCACTGTTAATTTTATCCCACACCACACACTGTACACAGTACAGAATCGAACCAAAACCAAAATAAAAAACAATTACTAACCTAACTCCTACAAACCTACACTATTTAACCAGTCACGGATAGAGCGAAACAACATTACATATTCGCAGGCGCAGCGCATTCTAGTCAAACATCGGTTGCTGTAGTTAATCTTCGGTTCTCGTGCGCTGCACGAAAGCAGGCTAATTTCTCGATATATTTCAATGAAATATCTTTTGTCTCACGCGTCAGGGATACTTGCTTGTAACTCATACAAGTTATATTAGCAGTCCTCGTGCGCTCGCCGAAGCGCACGAGAATTTTTACTTGCAGGGAAAGTAAGTCTTAATAGTAAAGCAAAGCGCTTACAATTGTTTCGTCATAATTGGAAATTTTACTTGTTTGTGTTCTTGTATGTTTAAAAAATAAATATTAATATGGGAATCTAAAAATAAAGATGCAGTAATATTTTGTAATTTTTAAATCTTTTGAATTGGTGGTTCAGCGCACGAGCGCACTTAAGGTATAGCCGCCACTGATAGAGAATATAAAAACCAAAACATTGCCATCATGTCAGACAGCCAGGCTGCACTAAGCTCCTACGCTATTAGCTCCAAACTTTTTTGGGACTGCGTGATAAAGCTTAATATAATAAACTGGGCGAGAATAATACTGTCACACTCCATTGGGTACCAGGCCACGTTGGTGTCCAGGGCAACGAAGAGGCAGACTTCTTAGCAAGAATAGATGCATCGACACCTCTAACAGGACCAGATCCCTACTGCGGAATAGGAGAAAACGTGATCAAAAATAAAATCAAAACAGAAGAGGAGGCAAAAAGATCAAAAATCTGGAAAGAACTCCCTAAGCTGAGACAGGCAAAACTTCTACTCGGGGACTACAACCGAGAGCGTTTTCTAACCTGCATTAGCTAAAGTAAGAACAACCTCAGGAAAATCACAGGGCTTCTCACAGCCCACTGTAGGTTGAGAATACACCTCAAAATCTTTGGCTTAGTGAACAACGCGTCTTCCAGATTCTGCAACATTCACGAAGAGACGCCTGGCCACATACTGGAGAAATGTGATGCACTCGTGCATCAAAGGCATAGGTATCTCGGCAGGCACCACACGAAAGAGTGAATTATCCTCCCTTAAAATACTCCAAATACTTCAATTCCTCAAAGGAACAAAATTGGAGGAAGAACTGTAATAATGAGCTAACCTCATCCAGTTCTAGGTGGGGGGCACAATAGATCTTCAAGTCGCAGTGTTTTTATATCCCAATTTATTCATTCATTTAACTGTAATAGACCAAATCCAATTATTTAAGCATTTCAAATATTTGCCTGTATTGTCCTGCTTATAAAATTTTAAATTATTTCTTACCAAAAGAACTTGAAAATTGGATTGCTTTGTTGGTAAGATCCTTATTAAATGATAACTCTTTGTGCCTAACTGACTCTTTTCAAAATTCAATGAGTGTAAAGACAAAATCATCAAATCAGCATTCCATCACAAAACATTTTTTTCTTTTTTTTTTAATTGCTCTGCTAACTTGACGGAAGTTTATAATTTATCTTGACAGGCCTGAATTTAATATATTTCTTTACCATTAAGAGTTATTTTAACTGTCCAATAAAATATGTTATTTTCTTAAATGTAAATGTACAAAAAGAAATCTAACTACTACTACATAGTAATATTTGATTTTAAATTAAAAACGTGTCAAAATAAAATAAAGACACTTACAAAAGTTCTATCGCTGATAACAGATTAGAAGATGAAATGATAACATCTAAGATTACAAACGAGGACAAGATCAACGACTACTTAATAACAAGGTCGTAATCAGAAAAAGCTATTCTCTAGAAGTAAACAATTTAGAACGCGAAACAATGGCGAAAAAATGAGATACTATGTAATGTGCCAGATTCATCACAGAAGGTTGCTGCTTTTCTTAATCTATTTTTATCTTGAGAAAGCTGCACAACCAGAAAATATGTATAGGAATTATCTTTCTTCTTCGAGTATTCCTAGCAATAGGAATGATTACTATATCGGGGGTCTCAATACTAAAAAACAAAAATGAAGTAAGACAATCGAAATCATTTATGTTTCCGAGATTAGGGAGTTGCAAGACAGAGACATGTAATTTGTAAATATTAAGAGATGAAAAATACGACTGATCACTTATTCACATCTCTAACAAAACACAACAAAGAAAAATTAAAAAAATATGAAAACTATGTAAAAAGAACCCTAAACTTCAATTACTACCTTAAGTTTATTTAGGCTTTCATCAAATATTGTTACAGGCTAAGAGGAACATTAAATTATAAAAAAACAACAATACTACGAAAGACTAAAGAAATATCTTGCATAGATTTTTAAGTTAGTATCTCCATACAAATTTTAGTCTGTCAGGTTTTTTTTTATAAAATTTAAAATATTCTAGAATCATTAAGTTTATGCACATTGATTGAATTAAATCACATTGTGGCTTTAACCTCGAACTTGAAAGTTATTCTTCCAACTTTATAAACCTGTCTACGAACAAGAAATAAATAAAATAAAAATATCCATACAAATGGCTCATAAAATGGTTTTTATCCACAAAGCCCACAAGACTGGCAGACAAACTGCTTGTAAATGTGTTCAAATGAGTCAGAACAAACTCAAATGCAACTTCAGTCATAGATTTGTTACTATATTAGAGATGATTTAAGGGTGAGTTATGTATTCGTAAAAATACATTACACTTTGTATAAATTTCAAGTTTTAAATTAAACAGTGAGTTTCAATAAGTTACGTTGAAGATTTACATGTGTAAGTCAGGATGATGTTTAAATTTAAGTGACTTGTTTGTTTGCATAAATAAGGTTTTTGTAGGAACAGGTACTAACAAACTATTAAATATTGCAGAGCGGGGTAGAAACTCTGACAGTGAACGACACACACACTCGATGTTCAACTTTTATGATTTTACTCTAATTCTTAACTACATGAAATTAAATACTCGTATAAGAAGTCTGATTTTTTCATACTTGAAAGAGACCTACGAAAAAGTAATAATAATTTTTTTCGAGCATTGCCTTGGCAAATCGATAGGTCCCACTGACCCATAATATGTCTATACTGACAATCTTTGTTGGACGGGAGTATAGAGAACCGACTCAAAGGGGTTGTTTTCTTTGAAACTAAAAGCTGCTTTAGTAAGTGGACTATGCCAAGAGCTCTGATCAATCCATAGTTGCCGCAGCTAGTCGAGAAATAGGGTCAAGTGACTTGAAACGAATCTGTGAGCGTGGTGTCAGCAAGTTTCCGACGAGACCGAACGGATAAGATGAAAAGCACTAGGAACAGATACTCTTGGAGGATTTATCACTCTTTCGTAAGAAACAGTACTTCTGAAAAGCGGCTGGAAATCGATTCCAAAAAGAGGAGTATTAGAAAAGTTTAAGCCTAATTCTGTTGGAAATAGCATTAACCTTGGTGAACTCCTCCATATTGGAGACCGCGAACTAATCTATATCTCCGTTTTTGTAGGAACGTTTCAAAATGCAATGAATATATTTTATTATACATTTCTTTGACCAAGTACTTTGGTCAAGTACTGACATAATATTGTGGTTTAAGTTTGACACCAAGTTTGATCAAGAAGTCTTCGTACCGTCTGAGTCTTTGGGTATGTGTGTCTGATATATGTTTGGCTAAGCGTCTGAACTTCCACTGTTCATCCAGCTAGAGTCTAAGCTGGTGGACCATTTGCCTAGGATTAAGTGTAGATCATTTGTATGAGATTCCCTGGCTAAGGTCTCTTAAGTCTCGCTAACTATTTGGACTGAACTTCAAATTTGTAACATCGGAAGTGATTGTTATGGAACTTAATTTTTAGACAAAAATCCACATAACGGAAATAGTATTTAAAAAAAAAACGCAAGTACTGCAGAGAATAAACCGATGCACATTGGTTTTGAAGCTCTGAATATCAAAATGGGAAAGCAAAATAGAGAAACGTAATGCATTCCACATTCGTAAAGTGCGGCCTTAGAAAGAATCTCTATACTTGACAGTGCGTCCAAAACTGGGCAAACTGTAGTTCATACCTAGAAGAAGACAATTACGGTGGAAATGTCTAGAATCACTTATCTAATTTAATCACTAGAACATTTGATCTTTAATAAAAAAAAATATTGGTAAAATAATGAGAGACAGTGGAATATTGCGACGACGGTTTTCGAGTGGTTATAGTGCTATCAAATTGTCAGTTTTAAATCTCTGTTTTGAATTATATGCAAGAGACTGAAGTGTGATATAGGAGGTTCTAAACAGATATGAAAGTTATACTCAAGCTTTGAACCGAAATAAGGCTTTATAGATCAAGGTTGCAAAAGCGTAAGTCACTTTTTAACTTAAGCTTAGCTTTAATTCACAAGCTAGTGACTCGTGAATTCAAAAAAATTAAATCATAAGTTTATGACTTATGAATAAAAAAAAAATTAATTCAGAACCTACCAAATGACTTATGAATTAAAAAAATTATTTCATAAGCTAATGGATGAATTCTGATTAAAAAATTATTAATTGCAAAATTTATAAGCTAGCATGACAATTTTATGATACACAAAATTCCATAAAATCTTGAAAACTACTTTCGTTAATAATTAAATAATTGTGTAGTCAAAACAAGTTTAAAAATTTCTAACCTACCAACTACCTTATAAATTAAATGTTTTTAATTCACAAGTCATCTTCGGAATTATGACTTGATGTGTTTTTAATTAAAAAATTTGCAACCTTGCTATAGATCACGTCCCCATCAGATGGTGTGACACAATTCTTGCATTGTCGAAGAAAATTCAGACATTTAGCAACAGTTTTAGCGACAAAGATGGCCTGTGATGAGTTGAGTATACCGAGATGAAAAGCCTCACAGATACATAGATATACATTTTTTTTGAGGTATTAAATTCTAAGCGATTTTTGATTGAAGAACGCTCTCAGGATAATTTAACCATTTAATCCCACCCATCTCGGGAGAAACACTATTACTTTCCTGGGGTCTTGAAGACCCCAATAAGTCTTTGATTCTATTTCAAAATCTTAAAATCGATTTAATAAAAAACTAGTATTTATAAGTAGTTTTTAGCATGTTTTAAAAATGCATTTAAATTTTGAATCAAGGCAATCCTGGCAAACATGGCGGCTATGTTTGCCGCAAAAGAGGTACAATACCCTTGCCTTATCTTCGTCTTCCGGTCTTGTTTTAGGTCCCCCAGAACCTGGATATTTAATGTGGAAAAGTTAGCCAAGTGAATCTCTCCTCCATATGGGTCCTTATGAGATTAGTGTTAACTCTTTTTGTGTTTTAGAACTCAAATCTAGAAACACATGAACGAAACATACAATCTGTTTCCAATTTTTGTCTTTCAACACTGAAAATAGTGCGACAATCAAAATGATGCAGTATTACTACCCTGGGGTCTACCGAACCTTAAAGTGCATATTTTTGTGATTGCATTATTCTGAAAATGATACCCCGAGTTAGGGTTAGAGCTAATCATACAATACAGTCTAATTCCATAACCGAAGTACAGAAATTTTAATCTTGGTATGAATATAATTTTCGAAAGAATTAAATGGATTAGATGGTCATTTTTGAATATTAGAAAGAAAGTCGGTAACAAAGCGAAGCCCTGCGGCATACCAACATTTACTTTATGAATTTCACACTTGAAACAATCCAATGGAACTTATGTTGAGCGGGAACACAAAGAAAAGGTACTACCTCTTGGGATGTAGAGGAAAATCTTCCGAGAGAATCTCTTGTAATGAAAGGGTTTCTCTTGTCAGCCGCTCGGAATCCCCAGAAATTGAAGAGTTGTTGCGCTATACCATATACTACCTTCTTAAGCTAGTTAAAGGCGATTGTCAGATCTTATAAATCAGAAACGTTATTATTGGGTAATTGTAGGACGTCCGTCTGTCAATGCAATTCTCACATATAACAATGTTTTCAACACTTTTGAATACACAATTTGTATTATTGTCAGGCATTTAGGGCGTTTTCAGACACCTTGGAAATCGTGAAATGTTTTTACTATCGGACAATTTTTTCATTAGTGGAAATTAAATTGTGCTACTTCTTTCTTTTTTCGCGTTTGTTTTTTTTTCAAAAATGAATGTTATTAGAGAAAAATGAATAAAACAACTCCTTTAGTAATGAAAGCAAATAACACGATGCCATGAGATTCAACCAATATTGGTTGGTTGGTTGTAGTGGTTTCTTAAAAAATATGCTTTTATATACAAATTTTTTAAAACGTTTTTCTAGAAAAAATATTGGTACGCCAAAAGTTTTTATTACTATACGAATAAAAAATAAGTTTTCAAAAAAATATAGAGTCGTTTTTGAGATATTGAATTTTCCGAAAAATTGATTTCTTTTTTTTTTTTTTTTGTCAAAAATTCAAAAAGAATATTTTTTAAAGTCTTGAAATTCAATGTTTTTTAAACTTTTTAGAAGCTTCTCTATACATTTTTTTTATAAAAATCCGTTATGCTTATAATGAGAAATTCAATTCGTCGAAATAGGTATATGGTACGAGTAGGTACAGTCAGTGATATATTAATTTCCAATATTTTTATTTAATTATAGATCGTAAGAATTAAATGAAATAAAAAAATGTTATCAAAATTCTCGGAACCGTTTTCGATAAAAATACGAATTTCGAAACCATTTTTTAAGATTTGTATGGTGGGTACCGTTATTTTTAGAGAAAATAATTTTATTTTTGTCACATCTTGAAGATTATATTAAGAAATTTTTATTTATCAATTTAAAAAAAATCGAGCATGGGGATTTCGAAATATTGATTTTTAAAAAATAAATTTTGAAATTTTTTTTAAAAATCCAAAATTTTTTTTTTCCAAAATTTGAATACACAATAATATTTAAACTTTTGGGGAGCTTTAGCATAAGAAAAATGGTAAAAATCGGTTGTACTGTTTTTGAGAAAATAAAAAAGAAATGGTGCCAGTGGGGGCTTCCAATTTTTTTCAACCAGCTTTAACTAAAAGAAATTTTTGGAATTTTTTTAAGAAAATCTGTGGGGCAGTTTTTGAGAAAAACAAATATTTATAAAATTTAGTTATTTTTGGTCTTAAAAATAAAAGAAAAATATACGTATGGGGGCCGAAATTTAAAAACGATATTTACCAAGTTTGACGAAAATCGGCCGAGCCGTTTAGGCTGTAGTCGAATAGACAGACAGACTATCATCGTAATGTCAGCCTTGATCTAAATCTCTAGTTCGATTTTTTTTTCCGAAAGCATAACTTGCCTTATAGTACCTATAAGTCGCAAGTAAAAGGAGAAAGTAAAGGTTTGAAGGAAGATATTCTTAAATTGAATTCGAGACACGATTTGGGATATTTATTTCGGTTTGTGGGATTTTATTTATGGAAGGAAGGGTTAACTGCCCACGGTTCAAACTTCTCTCTAAGGACACGCCAAAAAAAAAGTAAATTTTATATGACCGACAAAAGCTGCAAACGGATCGAGCAACTTTCAATTAACTGATAATTTAAAACTTGACAACGATGCCAGGAAAGTCATTGTCAGGGCAACCACCTGACAATTAAATTGCCATATTTAGGGACAAAATCTACCAAAAGTGTAAACTCACAATGTATGATTTTAAGGATTTTGGAGCATATTGTCATTCTAAGATTAGGATTTGCAGAACGAAGAAGCTATGTAACCGCCACAGTAGAAGCTTATTTTTGGGTAATTGAAATATAAACTCCAGAAAATAAGGAGGATCCAATGTGTTTTTGATCCAAATCAGATCATGTTCATTACAAATAATTGTAACACCTTCAACATAATTGTTATAAGCAACTAAATCACACCGAGTAGTGAACTTTATTTTTCTTACAATTCAAAATCAGATGTCCACTCAAATGACAGCTAATTTGAATGTTGAAGGAAACTTGTGTCATAATCTTAGAAAAATCCCTCACACTCGCGCGTGACAATTGATTATAATCAAATATCCAGGGATAGGAGACAAAGGCATTAAGATAAAGATACATTTTTTTTGTTGCTTGGGAATTAATAACAACAAAAAAAAAAAAAGGCGCGAATCGACAGCAATTGATATTTGATTGGATTTTTGTTTGATTCCAATTGTTGTGAATCGAATTAATTGTTTGCAACTTAGTTTTTATGACGACTCGTTTGAGTCCGACGTTGATGTTAATTTGAATGGTTGTGGGAATAATTCAATTGTTTATTAACAATAATTTTTATTGACGTTATTCAACTTTTGTTCGTATTGTACAATCGTATCTGGTGATGGCTAATTGTTTTGCGAAGCTATTCGACTGGCTGTAAATAATTATGGCTACCGCATTTTTGCATAAATGGATTACGTAACGTAACTTCGTATTTTATTTATATGCTTTCTACAATAGATTTAATATCTTTTTGATCCATTTTAGTATCGTAGCGAATCCTTTAGAAGGGAATGAGATGTGAAATTCGTGAAAATCTAATATGATTACTTTTTTTTTTTCATTTTAATTTAATAATTTAAATTCATTTCGCATTGATGCGAAGTATATATCAGCAACATTGTCTGTTGAACAATACAAAAACGTGCAAGGTATATCTAAATTGATGTATTTATTGAAATCGACCTTAAGGCGATTTGGCGAACAGTTTCAGATATCAAGTTTAAATCAAATTGTGATATTTTTATTGATTGCACTCGCAAAGGTTTGGTCAATTGAATTGTATTGCTTTTTTTCATAGATCTACAAATTTTTATTGTATCTTAGATGAGTGATTGAGAAAATAATATCTCCTTAAAGATGACACTGAATCAGTTTATGAAACTCTTCTTTCGGTGATTGAGGACTTCTCGACCTCGAAGCTGATTTTATATGTATTGCATTGACTTAAATTTAATTGACTTGAAAACAATTGATTTAAGTTGAATTGAAAGAAATTGAATTTAGATGAACTGAATTGAAATAAATCTTTAACTTTTTCGAAGAAAAAAAAAAGTATGCTGTCTTATGAAATATTGATTTGTATGAAACAACACACACCGAACAAGGTGGAAAAAAAAAAAACAAAAATACATGCGTTTACATACTACCAACGCACGTTGATGCCAGTGACGATATTATCACAGAAGTGATATTTTTTGGGATGCGTACTTTTATTCCTAACAGAATTTTGAGTATAAAACCTTAAGCTACTTAATAGGTTGAGAGAAGTAAACCGCACTATTGTGACACTTTACGGCAAATGTGCATTGAGAATCTACAACAACCCAACTGAGAAAAATCGGAAAAAGCATAAACAAGTCAGAAACCATTGTAACCCAATTCCTACATGACCTGAAATCAAGGCAAAAAATCCTGTAATTTCCCAAATGCATTAGAAATGTCTGTCATTTGTCAAGAACGTAATCAATTCATCATCATCTTCGGCTCCGACGCTCATCTACAACGACAGCCCGATAAATAGCTCTTCAGAGAAGGCCAATATACTCGCTACTCATTTTGCTTCCAGCTCTTACTTGCCAGACAGCATCAGTAAGTCCTATACTTGAGAACATAAATCATTCAATGGGACAGGTATATTTTCGAACACACACAGTTACAAGTGCCCTTCGACATCTGGTCCTGATGAGCATTGATAAATGTTGTACGAAAAGTCGGTGGAGTTTAATGCCTCCAAAATCTACTGTCGTTGAAGCCATATGTACCTCCTATGCCACTGTTCTTAAAAAGCACAAGCATCGAAGAAGCTCTCAGTATTTTTGTAAGTGTGTCAACGACGATCTTCGTTGGAATGACCACACTCTAGATACCGCCAAAAACGCTGCTAAATGCATTGGTATCTCTTTATCAGTGGAAGACACTTTTAAACGTCTTTAAACTGGCTACAATTTATAAGGGGTTTATACGTCCTTTTTTTTATAATCGGCGCACACTCAAGGGGTTTTTATACACTTACTTTACCAGTATAACTCACATAATTGGGCAGATGCTGCCGAAACTTCTTTTCATTTACTGGATTTAATCCAGAATAGAGCATTAACAGTGATGGGTAGCAGAACTATCATGGAATCATTCCCATTTAACAACGTCGGAATTTTTCATGTTATCCGTGTTATATCCCTTTTTTTTACAAGCAATAATCCCTCGAAATAGCCAATTGCATTTTTTCCTCAATCAATTCACCAGTGATACGTGTTTTACAAGGAATGCATCATTTCATCCCCAGCCTTACTTTTGAAATACCGTCGAAAACCGAGATTCGTTTTCAATTTGCCCAACATGACCATGGAATTATTTAGCAGATCGGTTTTCAATTTTCAAACATACAAAACCAATAATCACCGACACGCCTTTTCTTTCTCTCCGAATATTCAAATACCTTTAACAAACCAAACACTTTGGACTTGACTGCATCATTTAAGCCATTTTAAATCAATAAGGGTACAAGTTGCTGGTGCAACAGCTCGAGGAGAACCAGGATTTAGTGACTTACAAATCTCAACCATTCCTGTGTGAGTGTTACCAGGAATGGAGGGGACCTACAATTTTCTGTCGATTCCGAATGGGTGATGAGCAGTACTTTTCATGACAAGAGAAACTCCTAGAGGATTTGTCAATTCCTCGCAAAAGGGCAGTACACCTCTGAAAAACTTTTTTGCAGCGGCAATAAGGGAACACTTGCAATTAATTTCTGGTGTGGATCGAACCCGATTATGCTTTCTGAAGTTGTAATAAGAAAGTCTGTATTGAACCCTTTTAATTCTTAAAATATAATTGTTATAAATAAGTCTTGAAAGTATGTATAAGCATCCTTAAAGTTCCCAGCAAAGGAATAATTTTTAAAGACATTATAATCAACCTATGATAAAAAGTCAAGCTTCGGATCAAAAATCACTCCCAGATCATCGGTAATATTAACTTTGAGACGACGAACAGAGTAGAATTTGTTTTCGAAATTAACAAGGGATAATCATCTTTTTCACTAAAAATTTTCATTTAAACTAATTTATTTCAAAATGATTGATTACTAAAAGTTACATAATATCGTTTTGCAAAAAAGTCTTTAGCATCGTCAGCAAGCATCCATCAAAGAGCCTGAATATCTCATACACAGATGGTAAATAATAAGTAAATATTATATCTAAATAAAAGTGGACCTAGATGACTCCCTTGTAGAACCTCTGATACATTTGCATTTTTTAAAAAATACAAATAAACTTTTTCAACACAATTCCGCTTTTCAGAATTTTTTCTAATACTAGCCGACCCAGCTCTCGAAATTCGAGTGCCAATTTATTTATTATTTATTATTTATATATTTGGCAGTGTTTTCAAGCAAACTTATTAAATTAAATTTTATTTTATGTAATATGCAAAGTGTTCGACAGTGCAAAAACAAATATGACCCACAGTGTGTAAATGCGTGTCTCAAGTATATTCTGCACAGCTCCGTAACTGTGGCTTTCCAACCATATAAAATTTATCGAAATCGGTTAAATACTTTTGGAGAAAAGTGTACCACAAAAAACATGTTTGCCGTTTTATTATATGATGATTTCTCGGCTTTAAAAACATTTCTGAGAAATATTATCAATACCCCGGACTCAATATTTTAATCATTTGTTTTTATTAAACTGCCCCCATTCACCATACCTACATATTTTTTTTTTTTCAAAAATAAATACCATACGACCGACCACATTATATTTATTCGTTAAAACATTTCCCCTGACAAAATGACAATGTAAACAATGGCAAACAAGTGCTGCGCACTATTTTAGTGCGAAAAGTATACAACACAATGCGAATGCTCCATCTCTATTCCGGAGAATTCTTCTTGTGATCCGGGTGTAGCTTTGTACAGAGAATTTCCTGTTGTTATCGAAGCTAATGTTTATATCTAACGTCAACGAGTATTCCTATGGCCATATACACAATGCCAAGTCAAGTAGGCAGAGTCCACCAAATCCAAAGTGCATCCATGAAATCCTGTTGCATTCTTTAGCTAAATAAGTTCGGTGCCGTCCATTGGCTTTGGATGATTGGACATACCAGCGGAACAGGCTTTCCAACTGCTGCTATAGCTGACTGGTGCTAACTCTAAGCTACTGAGACTTGATGATGGCGTGCAGTGGATACTAGAGCTGGCTGGTATGGTGTGTGTACGAGTACAACAAAGTGCGTTCAATTGCGATTTGTTCGTCGTCGTCCGTTCGTTTGTTCTTCCATCCGTTCTCCGGTCGAAGTCCTCTCCAAAAGCAGCTAAAGCCAAATGGCTAATTGAGACTCTGCATACCACAGTAATTGATGGCACGCATACTTGCTAAAGGTTTTTTTTTTTTTTTTTTAATTTTTTCATAAGCAGATACAGAAAACAGGAACCAGCGTTGCCGTAAGAATTGTTTTTCTGCATTGAAAAAACCGATTTTGTAAGCAAATCTTAAGTGATGCACAAGATGGAAATGTTCATACACTTGCGACTTTGATAGAATAGGTATAGAAATCAACAGTACGAAGTAACAATGTGTGGGAACTTCGGCGGTATACTGTTGTCAAAGAAAACTGTTGACATAGGCGACATCCTGACGACCGAACATACCCTAACCTAAATTGAGCAAAGGAGTTGCGGGAGTTGAAAGCTTTCGAAGCCTATATCGTCCGACGAATTAAGAAATAAGCTTTTAAAAAAATTCATAGACATCACGTCCCCGAAGAAACAAGTGGGAATGTCAATACAAGTTATCTAACAAGAAATCGCGAAAAACCACGAACTGCTCAGGCTTACAAAGAAATGCCTTCGCAACTTAACATTAGATATAGAAATATAGATTATCGCAATTTAAACAATTTAAACTCAGCACACCAATGAGCGAACACGAAAAAAGGAAGAACGAGTATGAAGACACTCAAAGCTTATTAACTTGTTCAACAACATTACATTATTCAGTTTAAAATATGCATTGTAAAAAACGGGTAAAGCGGGATTTGAAGGGATTTTGAAGGGATTTTCAAAAGCAGGTGGAAGACTGTGCTTTATACTGTTTTCATGTTTTTTTAAAAACGGGATTCCGATAGACTCCCATTAACATTTTGTTTAAATATTATTTTACCAAAAGTTCCACAAATTTTGGGGGCTCAACCGGGATAGTTCGATCATATCAAAAAGCTAAGAATAAATACAAAATATTGAGAAATTAAAAAAGTTAAAATTCCTCATTTTTGTTGGTTCACATAGTGAATTGTGTGACCCTTGCATCAGGTGTAGTAGTAAAAACCACACACCGATCAAACAGAAAACGTTTAAGCCTGTACTGTTGGTTGCTGCAAGTCATCAAGGACAGAAAAAACGGATTAACATTTACTGTTTCTCATCGAAAAAGGCGATAATTTTAAACGTAAACAGGTTTTGTAATTACACCAGCCTCGAAGGTAACCAAGGTGATTAAAATACAAGGATTTAAGAAAACAGTACATCCAGCAGATTTTTGAGAAATGAAAAGAAGGTTAGAGATGGGTGATTCCGCTGTAGACGATTTTTGACACCAATTTTTGAATTACAATATTTTTTACTTTTTTTGATAAATATTCAAAGTAGAAATACTATATTTAATAATTAAAACAAAAACTGAGACCTAAGTTATAGAGAACATTTTTGTTTGCGCTTGGCAACATTATCATACGAAGAGTCGGTACGAACTGCAATTATTACAACTGGTAACATACGCTCAAAATAGCTATTTCCGACAGTTTTAAGTTATGCCTTACTCAATAGACGTATAAAGCAACATGCCATTTAATCGTTTGCATAAAAACATGTACAAATTTGTTATTATATTTTTAGCATTATTGATTGCAAATAGCCATTGTAAGTTTGTTGCACCCGCGATATAAAAGATATAAAAGTTTACTTTTTTGGCAGAAATAAAGTGCTAGCGTTTTGAAACTTTCTAAAAGTAAGAAGAAAACAAAACTTAAATTAAATCAGTCGTTATTAGGAATATATTGTACGTTGAACGACAGAAAACGTTGATTTAAATTGGTTGCACCCGCGATCCCAATATTAAGATCGCGGGTGCAACTTATTGACTACTAACATTATAACGTGATTTATTGTATTTTATTGATAAAATATGCTTTGAATAATAATTTCTTGTGTTCACGTTTTTTTTTAACTATGTAATATAATATTTTGTTCTTTTTTATATAAAAATATATGTATGGTTAAATGGAAGTAAAACAAGAAAAAGAGACTGCTTTACAGAAAATTGACAAAAAACTAACAAATATGCTGAGCTTCATGCAGAAAAAGGACGTAGAAATTTAATGTGGAGAGTTGTATTGAAAGGGAAAATGAAGGCAGATACAAATTTTAAAATTCTGACCAGAATCAGACAAAACGAAAAAATGCAGTCAACACAAAAAAAGGCAGGCACTCATTACATCAGTCCCTATAGACTAAAAAAGTCGCACAAGTGAAACGTAATCGCCCTAGAAGTCCCACTAACGCAGTTGAAGAGGTCAAAAATGTATTCAAAAAAAAAAAAAATTTGATTCCACCAAAGCAATGCCTAAAAAACTGAAGGATGACAGGTGATTTCTATAAAAGGGATAATATTAGCAGACAAGTGCCGGGTATAAAAGATGTGAAATCGAATAAGTCGGAAGTTAAGAATCGAGAAGAGTACAATGACCATGAGCATTCGTGAAGTTAAGTTTTCGATGTTTTTATTGAGTCAGAAGACGAAGCATTAAATTCTAAATCTCCAACAGGGTCTTTTGAGCCCCCTATATTACCAGTAGATCCATGCTCTAAAATACCGTTCTGTTTTTACAGCAGCAGTATTTCCAAAAGTTATTTCCGCAGGTTTGTACCTTCTTGCACCAGGTAGGCTGCAATATCACAATTTCGTTATGTGGGGTTATCCTTAACAGATATCGATGAAGATGAAGTACTTCTGACATACATATATGTATTTTCGAAAAAATATTGAAGTATTTGAAAAAAACAAAATTATAATTAATAGAGAATGGTACTGACTTGTTACATATGTGCCTTATTTTATATTTTTCCAGTTTTTTACATCAGTTTACTAATTTAAGTTAGACGCGTTGCACCCGCGATAATTTGATGTTGCACCCGCGATTGATTTAAAAGTTAATATTTCGTTGCTTACTTTTGTTTTCTATCTTTATTTTTATTTATTTAGTTAATTGAATTAACGTCGTTCAATATATGTAAGAATAGCATGATAAATGTTTCACAATTAACAGAATTTGTGTTTTTTGTACTATGATCTAGAAAAGTCGGGCCGATTCTGTTGCACCCGCGATCGCACTTTGAAACCATTCTTCTGCCAAATTATTTGTTATATTTTAGAATTCTAAATGGATTAAAAATAAATAGCTGAAAATGTATCCCTTCAAGTAATAATGTCATTAAATATTTTGCTTATTTTATTATTAAATGTACTTCAAATGAGTCTAAATGTTGCACCCGCTATAATGGAATCGCCCAGATGTCTTTTCTGAGAACGTCAATCGAGGAAGAAATAGCTCAATATAAAAGTCGACCAAATATGACAAAAGAAGAGGTAGCCGCAATAGAGCGGAAGCGATGAGCATGATGTTACAAACTGAAACCTAACTTGATGGTCAGGGTTAAAACATTTTTTTTTGATGGAAGAATTCTCAGATATGATATCGTATGTTATCGAGGGTGTTTTTGCCACAACGCAAATAAGTTAATTCTTTTTGGCGCTTCTAAATTCAAGCCGTCTAATGACAAAACTAGCGGTGTAATATGAAGTCGAAAGATCGGCCATTGCAACAAAGAAATTCAACAGGCAGATGTTTTAATTGCGTCTGTAGAAGCAGCAAAAGTAATCCATGCAACGAAAAAAATCCTAAATGCTTCCATTGCAATAAGTTCCAACATAAGTCATTCAACTATCTGAAGAAAAGGTCGGAAAAAGAAAATTGTGCTTAATAATGGGAAAACTGCAAAAGTCATTGTTATACCTAGACAAGATAAGCTACCAACAAAAGTATAATCTTATAGATCAATATAGTTTATACCAATCAGAATACCATTTGGACGTGTTGCCTGTATGGGTCTGGTGCAAATCATGTACCTATCCGAAACTACCTAAACGAAGTCCTCCGTGCAATGATAAATGTCCCTTGGTAGATATGAAATTATGATGTACATCGTGACCTACAAATAGAAATGGTCACAGAAGTGGTCTCATTAAATCAGTGACTGCGAAGTCATACCAACTCCGAAATGGAAATCGTCTTAAATGTACGAGACAATGTTTCGATAGCCAAATTTCAAGAGCTAGTGCCCTGAATTGGGAATGAATTAAAAGCTCAAATGTCTCCTAATGTGATTTTAAATTAAGAAAGAATTCATTTGTAGATCTTTCATAGATTAGGCTTGATCCTAGTGGGTTTTTGTGCAGTTGAATTCCACAACCTTTTGTACCTAATATTCCCAAGTGCCTTTTGACGGTTTCTTACATTTTTTTTTAAATGCATAAATTATGAATTTAGTATCAGTTAAGCTTGGAAGCTTAAAAAGAACCTGCATCCGAGAGCACCTGCACTATGCCAAACTAGGCAGATTGTTGACTGGTACTGAACAAGCAACTAATCCGATCGAGTGATCATCTGGTCATTGTGCACCATAATCATTCATCAAAGCTAGTCCGCAAGCTCGTGGTCTAAGGAAACGAAGAGCATGGTGCACAAGTATTTGTATCTGCAAAAGTATCTGTCATCGACCGTGCAGTAATCAAGATTGTTGTGTTGCAAAGAAATATTTTAATTTCCGAGAGCATGTTTTCTCTTTTCCATACATAGAAAAAAACTTCAGTGACGCATCATGAAGCTGAAGATCGCTGCATCGAAATTTATGTTTTCATTTAGGATAGCAGATCTCGATAAGTATCAAAGATATTGGAATAAACGCCAAAATGTTGGGCGCAAATTTTCCTAGGGGCGATGTCCGTTACTTTTTTTAAATTGTATCTCGTTATATTTTATTTTAGTGAGTTTAAAAACTTTTAAGACAATAAATTTTTTAGGAGAGGATATAGACCGCAATAATTTTTTTAGAAATAAAATAAATATGATCCAATGTAGAATATACGTTTCTCTAGGGGCGATGTTTCTCCTTTTTTTTATTTTTTTTTTTATTAAGCTTATTTAACCATGATTTAACCATGAAATTAACAAAAAAAAACAAAAAGTTTGGACCCTTATAACTTTGGATTGACTAATCGTAGGTAAAAAATCGGTACATGAAAAAATTAGATTTTCCAAACTCTAGGGGCGATGTTTTTTCTTTTTTTTATTTTTTTGTCTATTAAAGTTTTTTAAACATGAAAGTTAAAAAAAAAAAACAAAAAAAGTTTGGACCCTTATAACTTTGGATCAACTAACCGTAGGTATAAGAACGGTACATGCAAAAATTAGAATTTCCAAACTCTAGGTGCGATGTGTTTTCTTTTTTTTTTATTTTTTTGTTTATTAAATTTTTTTAAACATGAAAGTTATAAGAAAAAAAAAAAGTTTAGACCCTTATAACTTTGGATCAACTAACCGTATGTATAAGAACGGTACATGAAAAAATTAGAATTTCCAAACTCTAAAGGCGATGTTTTTTCTTTTTGTTTTATTTCATGTTCTTGAGTCATTTGTTGTCTAGCAACAAATTACAACAAAAAGGAAAATAGATACCTACGTTTTGTGTTAGTTAGTTAAGATGTTGGTTATTTGAAATATTTTTATAATTTTTATTGCATTATATTAATAATTGTATATTATCAAAATTATAATATTTACTTCATATGAATTTTTATTTTTTCGATTCAAGTTTTAATAATTCTGATAATAATTATATAAAATTGGAATTATATAAAGAAAAGATTAATTGTTATACAAACAAAAACAAAATTTCAGCAAAGACAAAGAAAAAGAAAATTCCAGAATGAATATACTTTATAGAATAACTATTATAATAATTAGATAGATATTATGAGATATGTTTAACAAATTTGAATTGAAAAATATTTATTGCTTTTAGTTTAGCTAAACCAAAAAAGGATGGTGTTGAGCTATTAGTTTAGCTAAAACAAAATTATACCTATACTAGGTTTAGTTCTAACGATGATTCAAGTTTTATTCCTCTTGTAATGCCAGCCATCAACAACAGTTACAACTGAAGAGAAAATATACATTTTGTAACTCTTCCTCAGTTTTTTTCAAGTAGTTCAGCCATCCAAATTCTGCCCACCGTTTACAAGTATGGCACTGGCACCAAGTTTGCTAGAACACAAATGACTCAAGAACATGAAATACAAGAAAAGAAAAGACATCGCCCTTAGAGTTTGGAAATTCTAATTTTTTTATGTACCGTTCTTATACCTACGATTAGTTGATCCAAAGTTATAAGGGTTTAAACTTTTTTTTTTAACTTTCATGTTTAAAAAAATTTAATAAACAAACAAATAAAAGAAAAGAAAAGACATCGCCTTTAGAGCTTGGAAATTCTAATTTTTTCATGTACCGTTCTTATACATACGGTTAGTTGATCCAAAGTTATAAGGGTCTAAACTTTTTTTTTTATAACTTTCATTTTTAAAAAAATTTAATAAACCAAAAAATAAAAAAAAAAATAAAAAAACATCGCACCTAGAGTTTGGAAATTCTAATTTTTTCATGTACCGTTCTTATACCTACGGTTAGTTGATCCAAAGTTATAAGGGTCCAAACTTTTTTTTTTTTTTTTTAACTTTAATGTTTAAAAAACTTTAATAGACAAAAAAATAAAAAAAAAGAAAAAACATCGCCCCTAGAGTTTGGAAATTCTAATTTTTTCATGTACCGATTTTTTACCTACGATTAGTCAATCCAAAGTTATAAGGGTCCAAACTTTTTGTTTTTTTTTTGTTAATTTCATGGTTAAATCATGGTTAAATAAGCTTAATAAAAAAAAATAAAAAAAAAGGAGAAACATCGCCCCTAGAGAAACGTATATTCTACATTGGGTCATATTTATTTTATTTCTAAAAAAATTATTGCGGTCTATATCCTCTCCTAAAATTTTTTTTGTCTTAAAAGTTTTAAAACTTACTAAAATAAAATATAAAGAGATACAATTTAAAAAAAGTAACGGACATCGCCCCTAGGAAAATTTGCGCCCAACATTTTGGCGTTTAAAATATTCCAATATCTTTGATACTTATCGAGATCTGCTATCCTAAATGAAAACATAAATTTCGATGCAGCGATCTTCAGCTTCATGACGCATCGTGGTTTGGCGCAATAGGAACACGAAGGATTTCGACATAACACAGCACTTTACAACAAACAACATCTCACAAATATATTTCTACCCATAGCAAATACATGAGAACCATTGCAAAACACCACATGAGAAAGAGAAAGGTCTGGTTCAGGCTTTAGTCCTAGAGCCATTTCTCCCTCTATTTGCCCCAGAATATAATAAATTTTAAACCCCACCCAAGAGCCTAAAATTTGTTTTTTTTTTAATGTACAAGAAATTTCTTAAATATCTTTTTTTTATAACAAAGGTAGTCTTTTCAATTTTTGTTTACCAAATTCTTTCCAATCAAACGGCATTTCGAACAATAGTCAAACCTCTTTGTAACTATATGTTTATCTGTCAAACTTCGTGCTTTTGTATTCTTTTCTTGATTGATAGACTTTTCGTAACATTGTTTGTGATTTTCTAGTATGCATTTAAAAAATCTAGAGAATAGGTTATGAACAATCCTTGTGCACATTTACCCTTGTCTACTCTAACAACGTTACGACATCACAGTAATTTTTAAATAGCTGGACTTTTACATTTTATGTTTTCTCATAGCAAATTTGGAGTAATCCCCCTTTTATGGCTCATATTGACAGTTTTGTTTTTTTAAACCAATGGATTGAATTTAATATTGATCAGAGAAAAAAAAGCTTTTTATTTTAAACATTTGCAGATCCGACTCTCTGAAAACAAGTGCGTAAAAAGATTGTGGGTGGCAAAGCTTGAGGAATTTTTCCCTACCCACTTTCTCTCCCAGCGCAATAGAAATTAAAATAAATCGGGTCAAATTCGAATTTTGTAGTAGATCTTTAGGAACACCAAAATGCAAATTCTAGCCCGTAACACATTATTGTGGTGTCAGGGTAAACAAGGGTAAATGAGAACACGGATTTTTTTTTAGAGAATTCGGTGGATTTTTAAATGAATATTAGAAACTTAAATAAAAAAAACCTGCAAAATGGTGAAAAATCTATCTGTACTATTAGCAAATATGTGTTGCCCCTACCAACAATTTTATGATGACAACAAAATTTCAAAAAATTAATTCAACTAAATCCTATGTTCTTTAAGATTAATAGATTTCATTTTATTGTTCATCTTATCATCTCGAATAATTTTCTTAGTTCTTTTAAATTTCCCTAAATATTGGCAACACTGGCAGGAGTCTACAGAAGATGCAACGGAAGGGAACAAATAATATCAATTTTATTTTTAATTTTTTTCGCCTTTATATTGCAACTTTAATGAAACAAAATAAAATCGATATCGCAGTGTACCAAGTGCGCACACCTATATAGTTGTAGTAGATATGGGGTGGGCTCGGGCACGGGCACGGTCACAGGCACAGGCACTGGGCTGGGCAAAGTGTTGGGTGATTTCTGGCCGGCTAGCCTAGACGCGCCATATCTATGTGGAATGCGAGTGCTTGCACCGAGAGCGTGGAGGTAGTAGCGCCCAGCGGCTGTTGATGTCAAGTTGTTGTTGTTTTTGTTGTTGTTGTTTTAGGTTTTTGTCGCCACAATCGTCGACGTTGTTTTGTCGGACTTTATGTGGAAAGTTTCGTTGTGAATTTAATCAGGCCTGGGGGCGACTCGCGCGTTGTTTAGAGTAAACAATCCACCGGATGTTGGCGATGAGCGTTGGATTTCTGTGCGGTGGCGATGACTTTGTTGATGGTGATGGTTGTGCACTGTGGTGCAGTGATGTTTGGCTGCTTTGATTCATTAATTACCAGAAGAAATAATACATAAATCTTATTTTGAGATTTCAACCTAGTTTGAGTTTAATTTTGTTAAATTTTTGTGTGAACGGCTTGAGAGGAATAGATACTGTGATTTATGGATATTAAACGCTTAGGAAAAAGTTTCTTGAGTCAGAATGAAGGAAGAAAAAAGTCTTTTGAGTCGAGAAAGAAGAAAGAATTTAAAAAAAAAAATTATCTCAATACCAAATTAAAAGATCATTGATACAGAAGTTAAGACTGAGTACACACGTTAATTTCATAGAAAGAAATCCATACTTGGGAGGCGTACTCAAGATGTGGTCTTAGATAACAGCTGTAGAAAGGATCGTCAAATTCCACCATTTTATCTAAGAATTCCGAGAATTCTAAATAAAAGCTAAAGTAAACACTCAAATCCTTGAATCTCAAGAAGCCACAGAGTTCTGCGAAATATAATAGAAAAATTCATTCACAAGGCGTTTAATGGAATAAGTAAGGATTTAACAGGGTTAAAGGAGGACCAATTTTACCATACAAAACAGTAAAGCTGTCAACATAACCTTGCAGGAAAATGTGGACATGGTTAGCTTTTAGGGCCTTTGAAATCTTCAAGTCACCAACAAACAATAAAATATCATTTATTAAAACCGAGAATGAAAAACAACGGCCCCAGATGACATTCCTGAGGTACACCAGAGTGAAAGAGATTTGCGGAATTTTACCTGGTACTATTTTATCCATGCTTTCAAAGAGTTTAAGGATTGATACGAGTATCACGTTGACGAATTTGTTCAATTTCATCGGGACAATGATTGGTTCCTGGAGAGTGAGGACGCTTGACTAAAAGGAATAACCTCAAAATGCCAGTTAGAAAAGTAATTCATGCGATACAAGTTGGACATTTAAGGGGTTAAGAAATTTGATAATTAGGATCCGGCAAATGTAAGTCATCAACTCGTAACGCTGTACTACTATATTCGGGAAATGCACCTCAAAGGTTTCGGTAATCTTCATTGGACTGCTGCTTTCCAAAACAACTCTCAAAACATTAATTTCCTGATATCCTTGAGGTGACAGGTTCCTGAAAGCCAAGTTTTGAACCAGAGCAGGTCACGTCACTATCACACAGTATTAGGTCCCAACCGAGCATGCTTATGATTAATAATTGTTATGAGATACATGAATACCTCGGTTGTCGAAATTTACAAAACAAACCGGCTCGTAATAGGAGAAACCATGTTTTGAGCATAAGACATGCCACAATGTCTTAGGGTATCGACAGACAGACAAGCAACTTCCAATCAAATTGATCATTTGGCGATAAGTTGGCGTTTAAGAAGCAGGAATGGCTCGAGACCAGTATCTGATCATTGCAACCGTTGGTACTCGAATTTGGAATGCCTTAACACGCTCTGTCATTACAATATTCAAGAATTCAAAACCAATTTACACCGAATTCTAACTCCTAACCCCTACCATCTTTCTAAATGATTACACTGTGTCTCTGGCATATTAAGGATATAAAAAACAGCCTTTGAGTGTGTGCTACTTATAAAAAAAAAAAAAAAAAAGATTAAGTACAACTAAAGTTCAGGGATCCCAAGAGAAAACATCCGAATGTTAAGTTTAATATTCATAGACTGAAGAATGCGGCAGTCCACCAACAAGGAACCGTCTCAAACTGCTAAGGAAGTTTTTACATACAGCTTTTCTAGAAGTATTCCAAACTGTCCTCTGTTTAAAGAAAAGTGCAGTCCTATCTATTATTTCGAAGAACGCAATAATGGTGCACTATGGCGTATGAGCACTTTTTTTCATTTTTCTTATATTTTCTTTACGTTTCTTGTTGCCGAATGTAGTTACATATTTTTAAATAAGATGATTTATCTACATGCATTTTTTACTTGCGAGATAGGTATTTTTCCATTTCACTGAAAGTGTAAAAGCCGCAAGTCCACTGAGCGCCTCTTCATGTCCCTCTGGCTATGGCACTAGATACATTTTCAAATTAAAATATAACATAAATGTGTCTACAAAATGTCCAATCCAAATAGTTAGAGCCATTTTCGAGTATCATAAAATATATAAATACCTATAAATACTCCGGCTGTCCCTACCTATAAAGGTCATTTTCTAAATTTTATTGATCTGAATTAAATGTAGCATAAAGATTTGCTAGATGGTTTCATTAATTTTTTAAAATTTCATTTCAATTTAATGAGATTTGGTGGTGGTCTTCAATATTTTTTTTTTTGTCCAAAACCAATAAAATTCTTTCCTACTTGAGTCTATTTATTTGAAATTTCAAAGAAACTCCAGTAATGGTCATCGTAAGAACAAAAGAAACCAAAGAAGCTCGTCTACTACAAAGTTAATCCATTCAGAACAAATTGCTGTCGTATAATATTCTTGTAAGCAAATCAGCATTGTGAACTTCCATTTGCGAGTATTTTTTTTTATTAGAAAAAAGGAAATACTAAACATTTTTTCTTACAAAACGAATTTGGATTGTTTGAATGCACTCACCCACAATCAATCAACGAACAAAAGACGAATTTAATCCGTCTAGACAGAAAGAAATTCCAACAAAGCATAATAAATAGTTCAGGATGTTGAGTTGCAAAATTTAAAAACATCATTTTACCCAATGCTATTAATTTAAGTTTGTTTATCTTACTCCATACTAATCTAATGGTCAAATTATATATACAATTTTTTTTTTATACATATATAATATTTTAAGTGATCCATTGGATGAATTGGGTTGGCTTAGATTTAAGAGAGTTTAATTACAAAATCGCTTCTTCCATGAAGATTGAATTAGAATAAAACTAAAATATAAGAAAAGTAGGTGTGTAAATGGGTGGGATTTTTTAAACTCACTTTGTAAATCTTTCTGTCAGTAATATGAACAAATTGGTAAGATTTAAACGAAACTAACATAGCTAAACTTTAAATAAGAAAGAATTTTAATATAGTAGACAAAATATCAATGGTACAGTCGGCCACGGTAAAAGCAGCCGATAAAAAGTACTTGCTTTAATCAAAGTTGTTGCAATAACCGAGTCGTAAAAAAAAGTTGAATCTTGAATTAGAAGTTAGCCTGAAAACCAGAGTATACAAAATAAAAGAAGAAATAAAAAAAGAAATATTTACAATGTTTGGTTAATTTTACTCTCTCAGTTTTTTCGGGACTCAGAATTAGATACAAATTTGTTAAGCACATTTTTTTCTCTGGTGAGTTCGAGTAGATCACCTTTATAATTATTCGTCAGCTTGTGGAGCCTCCAGGCATTGGAAACAGTGGACGAAAACATGGAGGTGAAAATGTTCCACCACCAATTCTTGCCTCGAATTTCATTGGAATAACAGTAAGATTCCAATTAAAATTTTCAAATCCTCGTCACTGAATGAAAAGTTGTGTTGGTGTTTTTGCCCTCCATACAACATAGTTTGATTTACAATAAGTTGTCATACCTCGGGATCAAACAAATTTTCAAAAATGTCTATTTCGTTCAGGCCGAATAAATCTGAAATGCAGTTTTGGATTCTACGCAAGAAATGTGCGGTTCATTGGAACTCGGCTGAGGAAATTGATTTTCTCCATACCGGTTGAGCAATCGACTTCTTCAACTCTGACAATGGTAATTCCGTTGTTATCATATTGTCTTCATCTAAATCCTCTTCGTCCGTCACGTAGTCCACCGGTGGATGAATCATGACGATATCAGCGTTGACGATATGTGCATTATTATGCAGATCTTCCAGAGCAGAGTGAAGATTTTGAAAACGTTTACTATAAAAGTGTTTGACAGGGATAGTTTGAAAATCCATTCTAATCCCTAGAAAAATAATGCATGCATGATCCCATTGTACTTTTAAAAGTACATCAAACTTTTGCATTGCTTATCTCCGTATATATATAAAAAAATATGAAGGGACTTGTATACTCGTAAGCTTTATGTTTGTTTCAAATAAAAATCAAAGAATAATTTTTAGTATTTTGTCAATTGAAGTTTATTTGACCACAAATGTTTTTGAAGGACACAAAACGAGAAATATTTCAGAATGCTTTCTACGGAAAGACAATTGGACAATAACCTATTGTTATCAAAAAATAAAAAAGTATCTGAAAAATTCAAATAATATTGGCTTTTGAGAAAACAAAATCAAAAAGATGATTTTAATTTCATGGCATATTGTTAAATGGCCATTTGTAAAATTCATTTTACTGTACTTTAAAAAGTACAATGGGAGAGAATGGGTTAAGAGACAAAAACAGAATGCTATGCAAATATAAATTATAAGTCGTTGTAGTGGTTTCTTAAAAAAAAGCTTTTATATACAAACTTTTTAAGAGATTTTAAAGAAAAAATTTTGGTGCGCCAATTTAAAGTTTTTATTATTGTTCGAATAAAAATTAAATTTACAAAAAAAATATTGAGCCGTTTCTGAGATATCGAATTTTCAAAAAAAGAAAAGATATTTTTTTTTTTAATTCAAAAAATATTTATTTTAAAGTTTTGAAATGCAATATGTTTTAGACTTTTTAGAAGCTTCTCTACAAAAAATTTCATTAAGATCCGTTATGTGGATAATGAGAAATTCAAAATTCGAAAAAAATGGTTCTATGATAGGTAAAAGCTGTAATATCTTAATTTCAAAATTTGTCTTATTAAATTAAAGATCATAAAAATTAATTGAAAGAAAAAAATTTTTATCAAAATTCTAGGTGCCGTTTTCGAGAAAAATACCTTTATTTTTAGGTAAAATAAAATCTTGTAGATTATATTAAGAAACTTTTATTTATCAAGTTTAAAAAAAAATCTAGCATGGGGTTTTCGAAATATTTAGTTTTGAAAAATAAATTTGAAGTTTTTTTATTAAAATCCAAAAAAAAAATTGTTTGAAAATTTCAATACACAATTCTATTTAAATCGTTTGTACTGTTTTTGAGAAAATCAACTACAAAAAAAATTGTTCCATGGATGGTACCCTCAATAACTATTTTTCGGAAAGTTTTTTTCAACCATTACCTAACTTTAACTAAATGAAATTTTTTTGTTTTTATTTTTTATATCTGTCGAACAGTTTTTGATAAAAAAAAATATTTATAAAATTTCGAAAAAAAAAAATCATATGGCAGGTACCGTCATTTTTGGTCTTAAAAAAAAAGAAAAAAACGTGTGGGGGATAAAAATTAAAAATGATATCTACCAAGTTTAAAGAAAATCGGCCGAGCTGTTTAGGCTGTAGTCGAACCGACAGACAGACAGACAGATAGACAGACAGAATTGCGAGACCCACTTTATTAGTCTTCGCTATCATGGTAATGTCAACTTTGATCAAAATATCGGGTTCGATTTGTTTTACGAATGCATAAATTGCCTTATAGTACCTATAAGTCGCAAGTAAAAATCGTGAGAGGAGTTTTATTGATGAATTAATTTATTTATAATTATTTTATATACAAAATTTCTCAAAAATTTTCCTTAAAAAAATTGGATATGTCAATTTTAAACATTTTAATATAACAATGTACATTTAAGGAAATATTGAATTTTCAAAAAGTGCTGCATTCATCGATGCGTGCAGACATTTATTCTGCATAAATGTATGTTTTAACCATTAGGTTAAGGTTGGTGTACACCTTGAAGCAAAGACGCACAGACAGACAGACCAAAGAATTTTATGTCTAAAATCACTTTTTTGACCTAGAAATTTTTTTTTAACTTAAAATCAATACCAACCCCGAAAAGAATTTAAGAAATGTATTTCCTTGAGGAACCAGTGTACATATTTCACGAGGTACCACAATGGGCCAACTCTAATCCAGGTGTGTCACCTTTGACGCTGGCAGCCACTTGAACATAACATAACCTAGTATATCTACTAAAATAGTCATACGAGTAGATATAAATACATGAATATTTCTCCATATTATAAGCCGTATCTTTAACTTCTTAAAAAAAATCAAAAGTTCCAAATCAGACACTCTACCTCTCGTACTATAAAATGTGACAAAAGAATAGACATACATATGTACATACCAACACAACGGCTAACAAGGAAAAGGGTTTCTCTTACAAATAAATGACATAATCTCACCCCGCAAGTACACACCATTAGAACGCCCTTCCCCAAGCGAAAGTTTAAGCTCTAATTCACAATAAAAATTAGAAGAAAACAAAATATATACAAAACCGGTTTGACATTTTTTGATTGACATTCACAACAGATTGCAATGAAATCTGATCATTTGCAACTCCATCTGAGAGATCAAGTGAAATCAGCTGACACTCTGTTATTTTCTTGTGCCAAATTGCGAAATAATAATGGGGTTGGTACGGAATTTGATTGACGTCTTGCTGCTGTAACAACATCACCACCAGCTTGAGGTCGACATCCTCTTTAGATTCTACAGAAACGATGCGATGGTTATTTCTTCCGTGTTTAAAAAAAAACAAAGATTCCTGCACAGTGCAGGTCCTCTATAATGGCGATGATGCTGCTGTAGTCCAGTATATTCAATTTCAGACTCTTGGATCGTTCTTAGATCGCGCAGATCTCGATCGATAACATTCACATATCCGATGAGATGGAAGCCACATGAAGAGAAAGAGGCGGAGAAGAACTGGGCAACGAACGATCTTGACCTCACGTCCAGCGCAGCGGTGGATCGTCTTTTGCGCTAATAATAGAACACAGTGTATCGTCGCATCGGTCGGTCGTCGCCGTCATCATTCACGAGCAGAAGACAAAACAAAATTTCAGACCGACCATCATACTCGTATATTTATTGCTTCTTCTTCGTCGTTTCTTTGGCCTTATTTAGTTTGGCTTATCTTTGTTCTACTCTTTCTTCATTCGACCGGGCTTTTAACAGCTGAGATGGTGGTCATATAATTAAGTTTTATGCATTCGGGCTTGCGCCACGCCGCCGCCGCAACCGCGCCGATTGCAAACCTTATTTTGTTTATGTATATAATGAGTAACAGTTTGACGTTGGTCGCAGAAGCTTATGACGTTACAGCCTCTTGAAATAATTGCAATGATGCATTGATCCTTAAGCCGGTAAGGTATGTTTGAGTTAACAAAGAGTAAATAGATTTTCGAAGAAGCTAAAACTGGCTTGTCATAGTTGAAGGGAGTACAACGACCTAATACATACATTTACAACTTGACCGAAATTTATTTTGAATAATTAAAAACTGCCTTAAGTTTATCTTTTTAGTTTCATACTTTGAGCTTAAGTTAGTCTAGTGGATTGCATTTTTATTGGAAGTTTTCTAAATATAGAGTATTGGCGGAATCGTTAATTCGTTGGACTGTCAGTTCGCAGCCTATATCACCAAAAGTATAACCTTTTATTTGTTTAACGGTTACCCCATTATTAATATTTTTAAGAGTACCCCTTTCTATAATTGGGTGCTTCTCACCTTAGTCTTTCGGACTCGGCAGAAAATTATTGACAGTCAAAAAATTTACTCATTCGCCGAGACTAAGGAACAGAATTTTCAAAAACTTCATTTTAAAATAAATATTACATAAAATCAGATCCATTTCGAGCGAAAAAACTTTGTATGGTTTTCCAACAGTGGATGGTTCTTAAGGGCTACCGATAAGAAGGTTTTGACAACCTATAATAGATCTCACATTGATTTTTACTTGCGACTATAGGTACTATAAGGCAAGTTATGCATTCGTAAAAAAAATCGAACTCGAGATTTTGATCAAAGTTGACATTACGATGATAGCGAAGACAAAAAAAGTGGGTCTCGCAATTCTGTCTGTCTGTTCGACTACAGCCTAAACGGTCGGCCGATTTTATTTAAATTATAATTTTTTAATTTTTTCCCCCCACACGTTTTTTCTTTTTTTTAAGACCAAAAATAACGGTACCTGCCATACGATTTTTTTTCGAAATTTTATAAATATTTTTTTTTCTCAAAAACTGTTCGACAGATTTCAAAAATAAAAATACAAAAAAATTTAATTTAGTTAAAGCTAGGTACCTAATGGTTGAAAAAATTTTCCGAAAAATTGTTATTGAGGGTATACCCCAATGGAACCATTTTTTTTTTTGATTTTCCAAAAACGGTACAACCGATTTTGATAATTTTTTTTTTTGCTAAAGCTACCTAAAAACAAAAATGGAATTGTGTACCCAAATTTTCCAAAAATTTTTTTTTTGGATTTTAAAAAAAAAACTTCAAATCTTTTTTTTAACTCAATATTTCGAAAACCTCATGCTCGATTTTTTTTTAAACTTGATAAATAATAAAAGTTGCTCAATATAATCTACAAGATGTGAGAAATTTTTTTTTTTTACCTTAAAATAAAGGTACCTACCATACAAGTAAAAAAATTAAAAAAAAATGGTTTTCAAAAATCGTATTTTTCTCGAAAACGGCGCCTAGAATTTTGATAATTTTTTTTTCTTTCAATTCATTTTACGATCTTTAATTTTATAACAAAAATTTTTAAATTAAGATATTTCAGCTTGTACCTACCATTTTTTCGAATTTTGAATTTCTCATTATCCACATAACGGTCTTAAGGAAATTTTTTATAGCGAAGCTTCTAAAAAGTCTAAAACACATTGCATTTCAAAAGTTTAAAATAATTATTTTTTGAATTTTTTAAAAAAAAATCTATTTTTGTTTTTTTTTGTTTTTTTGAAAATTCGATATCTCAGAAACGGCTCAATATTTTTTTGTAAATTTAATTTTTATTCCAACAATAGTAAAAACTTTAAATTGGCGTACCAAAATTTTTTCTTAAAAATCTTTTAAAAATTATATATATAAAACTTTATTTTATTAAGAAACCACAACAACGACTTATAATTTTTGTTCAGAACCTACCTACACATACATATTTCATGGGAGCAAGTTCGTGCAAACCAGTCGTGCATTTTATTTTTTTATGAATTCCATAGGCCTAATCCAACTTAGGTAGGACATAAGCCCATACTCGAATTGTGGATTTATAGCCCATCGAAGTGGGATCTACACTCTTACTAAACTTACACTCGACCAGAATTACAAATGTAAAATTTTTGTTTCGTAAGTCTTGTCACCGTTACAGTTCACCATCCGATAGGATAGACAGATTATGAATGATATCATTTTTACAAGAATTGACAACTATTGTCTTGCCGTCCTCCGCGTGCCACCTATTGGATAAGCTGCAATAGAGAAGGACGAGGAAATCCTGACACATTTTTCTGTTGCAGACGTCTAACAAGCAACCCAGATGGTTAACTCTTTCTCATCCGCCGGGGGTGTAAGAACCTCTGAGGGTATTCTTGTTCCTAGCAAACAAATGCAAATGATGTGAAGTACTCGTAGATATATGAATATTTGTTTGATATGAGACCTAGAGTCAAACAAACACCCGGAAGGATGGTGCTGGTGCCCATACTCATGAAGAGGTCTGTGATTAACAATCGAAGATACGTTATTGACTATTGAGTGATTCATCAATGGTTAGATAGCATAAATCTAAATGTTTTACTTTCATACAATTTTGATGAGGGCAATACCCCCATTTGATACAAGGTTATTCTTTATCTAACTTAAATGTAGCTCTTATTATAAAAATCTAGTATTGGGGTGAATTTGAAGGATGATTAAGAAGACTGAGTTTAAAGCATGGTGAACTGAAACAGTTAATTTTATTAATAATCCCCCAAAGAACGTGAGTAATACGTTAGTTAAAGCCCTAAGATAAGGTGAGTGGGCAGATAAGAGAGACGAGGATATCTTAGATTACAGGAATCATTGTTCAAAGAGAAGGAGTTGTTGAAATTTGTGCAGTACAGATCCTGAAAGTAGTCAATTGAAGAAGAAAGTGTCGCTTATTGCTATTCGTTCTTCCAGAGTAAATTAAAAGAAGGTAGTCGCGAATACGTCAAATTTTCTTCATATACAAAATTAATCCCGTACAAATTATTGTGCAGGTGCCTTCTATTTTTGGTCTAGTTTGAATAAATCACTTATCTCAAGCTGTAGTTTTATCCCAAAAAAAGTAGAGGCCTCTTCCCTAGCTTTGTCAGCATCACCCATAAGGAATTATATTCACCCTGATAAATATACAGTCGTTAGCATCAATATATGTAAATCAAATCTTACCAGATGTTTACACCTAGAAACATTTGTTCGTTATCAACCTCAAATCATCTGTATGTCTGTACATAAATTACGTCGTGAATAAAGTGTTTCTATAATTTGCAATTTAATCATTCCTTATAAACAATACTGCCGCTCTCTATCTCAATTGATGAAAAACTTCTCAAGAACTTGATGTTTAGAAAGCTCTCTTCCGTCAACGTAGCAAACAAGTTATTGATAACAATTTATTTTCCATCTGGCACGTCAACCATTCGCCGCACACAAAAACTTTTGACAGCTCATTGCATTTCACTTCTGTGTCTTCTCTCATCTGTCATTAGTTGCAGAAAATCAAAAAAAAAAAAAAACATACACATTTACATTTCAATGGACAAAAACTATTGGCATCGATATGAATCACTTATGTTCGATTACCTAATTTTCCGCCCATCTTTCATTTGTCATTTCAATCAATATTGATTATGCAGCTGCTGGAGCAAATAAATTGAATCAAAAACAACACAGAATCGAACAATGGAAAAAAAATAAGTTGTAAAAATCAACAATTTTGCGCATCTCACAAAAAGACTGTGATACGAAATTTTATATAGTGATATACTTACAGGGTGTTGATAAAGTAAAGGGTGTTGGGTTGGTGTTACATAGATGATCTGATGAATTTTGTTTTTTTTGTTTTATAACATGCAAGCAATAAAGGGGTTTTGATTACCCTTAAACTAAATGAACACTGTACAATCAAGCCTAGGGAGAATAAGGAAGGATTGAAGAGAAGATACCGATAGACATTTATTTTGAAGCTCTGAATATCAAAATGGAAGTAAAAAATAGAGAAATTCCACATTTGCGTAGAGCGGCTAAAAGAAAAACCTCTATATTTAACAGCAGATCCGAAACAAGGGTGATGCTCTATTTTAAATTTGATTTTATATTATTTTATTTTTAAATTTTATGCAAGAGCCTCAAGTGAGTCACATAGCCACGCGCCCGGATAAAAATTTCCTCAATGGGTGTACAAAATTCTAGGTGTTTGGCACGTACAGACATTTTGACATTTTTGGGTCTTACAATTTTGGATTTCTGAATGAATACTCTTCATTGAGTCGTGACTTGAATAATAAAACTTTTAACCCATTCAGTCTGAATCCGACCTTCAAATACATTTTCCAAATACATATTTCTTGTCACTTAATTGTTAATTTATTACACCGATTTATCTTTTTAGTTTTATGCAGAGAGACAAATCAGAAGATAACTCAAAACAAACCACAATCGCCCATACCCAACCCAAAGAGGAAGTAATATACCCTCGATAAAAAAATGTGGGATCTATAAGATAGCCGATCCACTCCAATGAGATTCGGGTCTCATTTAGGCTTCCTTGTCTTGAGTTTGTTTATTTATTATTGTTATCATTTTAAAATAAAATTTTATAGTCGCCCGTGTGATAGTGCTATACCAACCATATCATGGAGAAAGTCTACGCCAGCTACTTTGTATATCGGTGTGGTTTTAATGACTCTGTAAAAAGCCCGATAGATTAACTGAGAGAGGGGTGCGGAAATATAAACTGTCGCCTGATAAGGTCAGCTAAAACCGATTCAAATTGGTTTGAATCTAGATTATATGTATATTCGTAACCGTTGCATATTGTTATAATGAAGTCAAAAGTTCTAAACCAACATTGCAAATTGCAATGTCTAAGCAATAGAGAGTAATTAGTTGGAAAATTGCTAAGGTGTACTTTAATGGATCGCTTTTATGTTCTTGATTTACATATACAATATTTTCATTATTTTAATGAAATTAAAGGAAATTGAATTTTATATGACTTTCATTACATTCATTTTAATTTCTGTTAATTAACCTTCAATCAAGGGGATATGAATACCCTTTACATGTAATGCGACACATTGCGAGCATTAGGGAAAATGAAGAAGTTTGAACTTCTGCATACCATAATGAGAGGGAAAAATAGAACTGAACATTCCACATTCGTGTAGTGTGGCTATAGGAGGAATCTCTGTACTCAACAGAATGTCCGAAATTGGGTTTAGGAAACAAATTAATTGGCATTCCTAAAAGAGCGTGTTTTACAGTTGATTTGTTGAAAGGGAGAAATGCAGCTGGATATTTCACTACATCACTGACTATTTCACTAGATGACTGACTATTAAGTAGGTGGCACACAACGGTATACAGGGTGTCCGGTAATTCGTGTGCCATACTTTGGGATGTGATTCTTGGTCTTATTCTAAGAAAAAAATTGTTCTACAGTAAAGTCTGATTTTCAACTTTGACATCACTTTTTGACGATTTGGCGTACCCTGACCCATGTTAAGGTCAATTTCTATGTCAGTACTAATAGTATTGACATTTAAAATTACGTTTAAATTGAACTGATATGTTTTTAGGGTTGCCACATATATTTAATTTTAAATGGTGTTCAATTTTTCTTGCCCGAACAAAATTTTGACTTTGAGGTCAATTTTTTCCAAAAAATGCGTAATAAACATAAAGTTTTCTTATTTTTAGCTGATGAACAAAACAATAATAAAAAAAAACTCATTAATAAGTCCATCCAAAAACCCATACATTTTATGATACTTGGGAAAATCTAAGACAGGTAAAATTAAAGCCCTGGAGGTGTAAAGGGTTTGAATAAATCAATAATTTGTGTAGTTTGAAGTAATTTTTTTATTTTATGTACACACAAACACAGTCATAATAAGTGCTCAAAGTGCCCTCCTGCGTTTTGAATGCATGCTTAGAGCCCGTTTTTGAATTTCATTTTAAATGTTTATTCTCGATAACTATTGCCTTACTTTTAGTGATCCTGCAGAAAGACGTTGTTTTAATTTAGTTAAAGTTGTTATTTCAGATGAGTAAACGATTTCTTTCATTCGTCCCCATACAAAAAAAAAAAAAACATTACAGTGAGATCGGGAGATCTTGCAGGCCAGTGAATTGATCCATTTCTCCCTATCCATCGATCACCGTATTCTTCATCCAGCCAATCCTTAACTTCGCGACCATATTGGGCCGGAGCACCATCTTGTTGGAAATATAATGAAGCTAGTTGAAGCAGTGGAACATCCTCGAATAGGTCTGGTAGATTATTTTGTAAAAACTCCAGATAGTTAGTAGAATTAAGTCGGGGTGGTAATTTGATTAATTTATGTCCAATTACACCTGCCCACATATTGACACTAAATTTGTGCTGAAATGATCTTTGCCGTCTTGAATGTGGATTGCTCGAAGCCCATGTGTGGAGATTATGGAAACTCGTAATACCATCTCTTGTGAATTGAGATTCATCTGTCCAAGGAATTCTGTTTATAAACTGGTTGTCATCCAAGCTTCTCTCTAGCAGCCAGTAACAAAATTCGAGTCTCTTTTCAAAATCATTGGAAGCAGTTCTTGCATATGCAGTATACTGGAAATTCTGTAGTTGGAGACATTAAACTCTAGAGCCAAGTGTCTTATGTTGATGGAAGGATCGATTTCAACAGCTGCCAGTATCTTTCATCGACCGAAACTCTTTTTGTGCTTGCAGCTCCCGCGTTATGTTTTGCAGCTGAAAGTGATCCAATTTCTCGAAGCCTTCCAAAGGTATTTCCAAAAACATTTCAAGAAGGAAGTCGTCTGTTAGGATAAAGTTCCTGGTATCTTCGTTATGCTCTTCTTGAATTTCCATTGCACAACCTATCAACTTTTGATGCACGTGTAAACTTGCACATGGATAAAGAACTAATCCGTTTGTTAACTTTTCTCATTATAGTAAACATATTTTTGCTTTATGGTATCTTTCTAGTCTTCATTACTGAAACAAGAAGCTCTTTATCAAATTGCGGTAAAATCCTAATACATGCTTCATATAAATACATGTACCTCCAAAACTAGAGTATAATTCTCATATTGGGTCAAGCGCATCTAAAACATCACTGCACCTACTGGGTAGAATCCAGAAAAGAGTTTTTAAAAAGATAGAAACAGATCGATTGACGAAATATTGGTTTCGTTGGAAAACCGTCAAAATGTCTATTGTTTATCACTTTTTTATCGCTTCTTCTTCATACGTTCCTCTGTTGGAATAGCCAGTTGCATTTGTCCTTTTATGGAATTTCAGCGTGATAACTGCTCTGCTAGGAATGCTCATTAGTATACCCTCGAGTCTGATTTCGAATGAACCGTCAAGTATAGAGATTCTTTTTTTTTAGCCTTACCAGACCAGAATGTGGAATTCTTAACCCAACTCTGTTTTTCCCTCCCATTTCAAAATCCAAAAATTTAAGACATCGTTATCTCCTACTAAATATTCTCCCTAAACACTCGCACTGTGTTAAAACATTTGAAAGGTAATCAGCCTATTGAGTTCGAGTCAATTATAAACAAAAGTGAGGTTCAAAGCTATCCGTTGGCTATCGTACACCGCACGTTATTATTACACATTTATTAATATGAATACCAAGTTAACATATGACTAAGTTCAAAGTTTGTCGTTTGTTGATCGAAACTAAGCAGATTTAAGGTCAACCCCTGCCTATTATGGCTCTCACCAGCAATGGTTTGCCTTACAGTTCTATCGGGTCTGACGAAACGATCAAAAAACGTTCCCACGACTTATGTTCAAGTAAGCTATTTGAGTTTGCTCACGCAGTCATCCCTTCAGGAGACGGCACCTGTTATGGTGTAGTTCATTTCGAATTTTTGAGTTACTTAATTGACTCATGCCTTATCAGTTCATCAAACGGCCATGCATCTTTTAGTAACATGGGCCGTTAGCCCAATGTCGATTCCGTACGTTTAAATGAAAAGCACTTTAAGCGGACATAAAACAAATAAACATGAACCTAAAATTTGGTTTTAACCAAAACTTAGTTCCAGTTTCCAGGGATTTTAAAAAGATTCAAAATTGGGTTAGCTCAGACAGAATCTCTCAAAATAAATAAAGGTTTTCGAATTTATAAATTAAATTAAATTTATTTATAAATTGCAATGGAGATAAAATGAAATGCTTAATTTCATAGATTATTTTGATTTCCAAGATCTTAAGTAGATGAAGGAAAAATCAAATTAAATCTGAGTTTAATGGCTGGTGGAAACGTAGCTCGTTACAATTTTTTTTGTATGTACATTCTTATGTACCTCCCATCTTTAAAACACAATTACGAGTCTGTCGTTTAATTTTTGTTTCTTTTCCAGCTATAATAACATAATAAATCTACTTTACAAATAACATTGTTTTTTTTTTTTATAAATACGTACATACATACATATGTAACTAAGTAGATACTTGAAATCAATCTATGTAGTTTCGATTGAAAACTGTATCATAACATTTTTTCGCAATGGCTCCGCATTCACTTTAAACGTCTAAATACCTTAATTTGATGCGTGATTAGAGTCAATAAATTCAAGGGCAAACACTGAAATGTCTACTACTTGGGCAGTGTTATGGAGGTGATCCGATTTATCTAGTTACTATAGTGACTAGTTGTTAGTTATAGTAATTTTTAGCAATTGTTTTACTTTTAATAAATTCATATTAACCCGACTAAATTAAATTTATTAAAGTGCACACAGGGGTCGCAAGTATCTATTTGGCTTGGGATTTTTTAAAATTGATATTGTTTTTTTTTGCAATAATAATTTTATTTTTTTAATTTTTTTTGTTATTACTTGTAAATATTGCAGTCTTTGTAAGTTTAAATCAACCTTGGAACTGTGATGACGTAGAGGTCGAGCGAATTGGATTTTGTCATTCACATTGTCAAAATGTGCGTATTTAAGTCTGTCGTCGTATTTAAGGTCGTCTATATGTCTGCTGTACATTGAACTAGAACCCAAATTTACTTCAAATTTGGTGTATATCATACCGAGCAATCAACTAAAATGAATAGTAAAATCATAAAATTAATTTTCGTTGAGTCAATAAAATTTGTTCGTTTTATGAAAGACTTTTAATTTACCCAACGAAGTTCATAATCAGCTGTGTTTTAATTGAGTGTAAAGAAAATTGAGGTGGTTGGATGTTGTAGGAACTGGGGGCTTAGAGCTGTATCTTTTCCTACACATCAAGTGCTTACATTACCTCCACGTTGGTAACCGCCGGATACTGGTCTTGGCTTTATGTCATGACTTGCTAAACTTGTTAGTGCGAGTGCTTACCAAGGAAATAATTGCAACACCAAACCCATGGCCCTACAGATTTGAGGTTAGTGCGTCGGGCTAACGACCCGGCCACAGTAAAAAAAAATACCAATTGTTATGAGAGAGACACGAGAAGCCTCGGATAACGACTCCCCTCAAAGAAGAAGGCACAGGAGAGCAAAGAAGCATAAGATCAGTCAATGCAGATCCAGTCCCTACACCCAGTACTAAAGAGGTTAAGAAAGCAATCCACAAGCTTAAGAACAACAAATTTGCAGGCTCGGATGGTCTACCTTGGGAACTCTTCAAGTATGGAGGAGATGTTCTGATAGGGTGCATGTATCAGCTGATCAACCAAGTTTGGGAGGAGGAAAGGATGCCCGACGACTGGTCAAATAGCTCCATATCCCCAATCTACAAAAAAGTCGATCCTATGCCCTGCAAAAACTACAGAGGCATATCCCTGCCTACAAGATCCTATCCATCGTACTTTGTGAGCGTCTAAAATCTTTCTGCAACGCTATAATCGGCACGTACGAGTGTGGCTTCAGGCCAGGCAGATCAACGATAGACCAAATATTCACATTGAGGCAAATCCTGGAAAAGACCAACGAATTTCAAGTCGAGACCCACCATCTTTTCATCGATTTAAAAGCCGCATTATGATAGCATAAGTCGCCAAGAGCTTCTATTGGCGATGTCGGAATTCGGGATTCCGAAAAAACTGATCCAGCTATGCCGCATGACGTTACAAAATACGCGGTGCAACGTGCAAATGGGTAACAGCTCATCCGAGCTATTCCAGAAGTGCACAGGATTCAGACAAGGAGATGTGCTATCGTGTGATTTCTTCAACCTAGTCCTAGAGCAGATAGTGCGCAAGAGTGGTGTTAACCTGGAAGGCACTATCTTCAACAGGTCTTCCCAACTGCTTGGCTATGCGGATGACATGGGCCGCTCCAAGCGAGCTGTGCTAGAAGCGTTCACAGCTATTGAAGAACAGGCGAAACGCGTTGGTCTTGAAGCTAATGAGGACAAAACAAAGTATATGCTATCAACAAGCACCTCCGCTACAGGGGCCAGGCGGTTACAGACGCAAGTGCGCTTGGTCTCAACGACTGAAGGGAGATCGACAGGGATTTCAACCGATCCCTGGGCTTAAATCAATATTTTTATATAGATAGTAGCTTCAAAAAAATCTAAATATTGCGTATCAAATCTTAAAAAAAAAAAGACTGGTTAATCCATTTCAAAACTTTATTTCATGTTTCTGAACATTTTCCTTTTTAATGACATCCAAAAAGGACATTCTTTTAAAATATGGCATTGAAAAATTAAATTAATAATAAATTATAGTTTTAGTCTTGGAAAAAATATGTTAAAAATTTGAAAGAAACCGTTTAATGGAATTAAAAAAAAATAATTAAAAAAAAATAACTCCTGTATTTCGAGAGAAATCTTTTAATGGAAAACGTATGACAGCAATGATCTAGCACCCCGCAGAACACAAAAGGTACCTTTGGTGACAAAAAAATAAAATGCACGACTGGGTCGCATGAACTTGCTCTTATGTAAACGACTAGGAATTTCAAAAATTAATGTTAATAGATAAAAACTGTTTATAAGCATAAAATTCATTTTTTAATAGACTAAAATAACTCCTTTAGTAGTTGGAGCTAAAAACAGGATGCCATGTGATTCAAGCAAAAATTCCATTAAACATTGTTCAAGCTTATGCAACAACAAAAATTATAAGTCTGTACATACTTGTTTTCTTAAAAAAATAAGCTTTTATATACAAAATTTTTAAAACCGTTTTAGGAAAAAATTTTGGTTTAATTTTATAATTTTTATAATTGTTCGAATAAAAACTAAATTTACAAAAAAAAAACATTAAGCCGTTTCTGAGATATCGAATTTTCAAAAAAAATTGATTTTTTTTTCAAAAATTACTTTTCTTAATGTTTTGAGGTACAATGTTTTCTAAAATTTTTAGAAGCTTCTCTATGAAAAAATTTCATTAAAATCCCTTATATCGACAATGAGATATTTTAAATTTGAAAAAATAATTCCGTAGTAGGTACAGTCAGTAATATCTTGATTTCAATTTTTTTTTATTAAATATAGATCGTAAATATTAATCAAAAGAAAAAAATGTAAGCAAAATTCTCGGAACCGTTTTCGAGAAAAATACGATTTTCGAAAACCATTTTTAACATTTGTATGGAAGGTACCGTTATTTTAAGGTAAACTAATTTTTTTTCCTTTAATCTTGTAATTTATATTAAGAAACTTTTATTTATCAGGTATTAAAAAAATCGAGCATGGGGTTTTTGAAATATAGAGTTTTGGAATTTTTTTTTTAAAAAATCCAATTTTTTTTTATTAAGTTTGAAAACAAAATAATGTTTAAACTACTGAGGAGCATAAAAAATATTATCAAAATCGGCTGTACCGGTTTTAAGAAAATGAAAAACGAAAAAAAATGGTTCCAAGGGGGGTACCCAAAATAAGCATTTTTTGGAATTTTTTTTCAACCATTTCCTAGCTTTAACTAAATGAAATTTTTTGATGTTTTTTTCAAATCTGTGGAACAGTTTTTGAGAAAAAAAATATTTGTAAAATTTCGAAAAAAAAGTTCGTATGGCAGGTACCGTTATTTTTGGCCTTAAAAAAAGAAAAAAACGTGTGGGGGGAAAAAATTAAAAAAGATATCTACCAAGTTTAAAGCAAATCGGCCGAGCCGTTTAGGCTGTAGTCGAACCAGTCAGACAGACAGACAGAATTGCAAGACCAACTTTTTTAGCCTTCGCTATCATCGTAATTTCAACTTTGATCAAAATCTCGAGTTAGATTTTTTTTTCCGAATGCATAACTTGCCCTATAGTACCTATAAATCGCAAGTTAAAATTGGACTTTTAAATACAAAATCAATTTTTTTTTGAACAGCGTAATACATTTACAGAAATGTTCTAGCACCCCGCAGTTAACAAAAGGTACCTATGCTGACAAAAAAAAAACATGTTAACAAAAGAAAAAAACACATTGACTGGCCTGCATCAGAGGGGAGAAATATTCTGTGGTCAGATGAGTCTACTAAGATAGTTTTATATGGTGGCAAAGGATTTCGCCAATATATGTGACATCCAAGGTCATTAAATACGGAACATCTAGCATAATGTGCTGGGCTTGTTTTTTATTTTATGATCTTCGTCACATACATCGAGTTGAAGGTATCATGGGTCAGCATGTTTATGTTAAGATTATGGAAAAGATAATGTTGCCATTTGCTGAGTATGAAATGAAGAAATGATCTGCAGGCTCGACAACCCAATTGAGAACCTTTGGCGCGATGTACAAAAAATATGTTGTTAGTTGTAAGCCAACCAAAAACAATGCCTTTTGAGAAGCTATACAAGCATCGTGGAAGCCAAAAAATGTAAGTGTGACAATTTGACCAATTCCATGCAACGTTAAGGGGAGGTTCTCCTTTTTCGGCGGCCAAAAATGCATCTATATTTTTTCCGTTTTTTTTCTAGTAAAATATGTAGCTAAAACCGTTTTTTTTTTTTTAATTTATAGAACAAAAACGAGACCTACCTTTTTGTTTCGAAAATTGACATTTAGCGGTATTTGAGAGTAGCATATTTTAGATAAATATTTTTGAATTTGGAGCCTATATATCCATACCATAGTGAGCAGAGGTCCCATATGGGCCACCAGGTGTCGACACATGAGCCATGACTCGAAAAAAAACTAAACGCGTTTTTCTCTAAACCACGTTTTTCCAACTGTTGGCCACAAGTACTTAACTACTCGTACTTGACGGATCGTCATCATTTTTTGTTTGTTTTAAAGCTTAGATATTAGATTTATTGGAGTCTAGACCAGAATCAGGCTGATATATCAAAAACTTTTTTTGTACAGCGCTCAGATATCAGAGCGAAAAAAGTGGAAAAAACGAACACTAAAATTCAAGCGTCCGCCATTTTTTTTAAATTTGACTTTGGGCAATTATTTTGGTCCAGACTTTAACTACACTCTTCTATTTTATAAAAAAAAAAACTTTGATTTTTTAATTTTCGATCATTTTTGGAGGAGCTATAGTGGCCAACAGCGAACAACTTTTTTTGGAGGTGGTCTCGTTCCAAGGCGCATTGTTTTTCAACGGCCCGGTATTTTTTGATGAAAAAATTATTTTTTGTACTTAATATGATAATAAACAAGTAAAAAAAATTTGATTACATTGATTACATCATTCCTTCCATGAAAAAAAAATTCATGAAAAAGAGTCATTTTTGACACCGAAAAAGGAGAACCTCCACTTAAGCTGCTGGTATTTCCAACAGTAGCAACTATTTTTGATTAAATTTCCCAATAACTTTGGGTTTTTCTGATATTTACAATTTTTATTGCATTACTACATTGTAAAGTGTCCTACTTTTATTTTGACTGCAGCTGTATATGAAAATTGACGGTCTTTCATGCAGTTTGCTGATATTATGCACCAGAAATTAAAAGTTAATATCAGGTTTGAAAAGTTGTTCCCGGAAACACTACATTGCTACAATTTCAATTTATAAAAAGTTGATTTTGGCATAAATGTATGTACATAATATGTGTGTGGGTTTCAATAACCTAATCGTTCAGCAATCGAGTGGCAGTAATAATTTGGCCTTAATGTTCTTTTATTATGTGTAGGTACAACAAGGCATGTTATGGAAATCATAAAGCAATTAAATCATACGGAATATTTTGTCGATCTCTGATAATATTCGATAATGGTTTTACCTAATGTCAATATTATGAGTGTCGAAGTCCGTATAAAAACTATATCGTTTTTTTTTTGTAATTTTATTTATTCTGATATCTTAACACCATTTATCATATCAAGATAAGTTCTTCAAATGTAAACAGAGGAAGAGTTAATGCTTACAAAATTTACCATGATATATACGTAAAATAGCTATATTATTATTGATGTGTAATAGGTTTATATAAAATAAGTCATTCAATCGAATACTTTAAAGTTTCCTTGGTATTTTTACAAATTGAGTTTTCGTATGAAAAATGTTTAAATAAATTTAAAACATTAATTACTTGAATTAAAATTTTCATTGCCCTCAACTTTATTTTTCATTGATTCATCAATACACGAATACCGAAACGAAATTTAACATCAATTTGCGCGGTCAGATTTTGTCCTACGGCGGCCATTTTATTTTGATAAAATCTGTCAAATCTGTTTCTTATTATTTATTATTGATGTCGAATCATCATAGCAAGTTACACGATTGAACAACACGTCCACGCGCCGGACCTATGTTATGGCGATCAGTTTGGTAATCAATCAGCCAACATTCCAACAAAGGCAAAAAGGAAAAGTCAAAGGAACGCCACAACATGGACATGTTTCGTTAACTGGGCTCTAGAGAAATTAGAACCTGACCCAAATTTCGGTCAAAAAATCATATTCAGCGACGAGGACCCTTCCTGGATGAATAAGTTTGTCAACAAGCAAAATTGTTGAATTTGGGACAAATCACAATCCACCAAATTGTAATTTATTCAGAACAACTCAGTGTTTGGCGTAGATTTTGGGCTGTCGGCACCATCAGTCCATACTTCTTTGAGGACGACGTTGCCCAGGCCATCGCCTTCAAAGGCAAGCGCTACCGATCGATGATAACCAATTTTCCTTGGCCCGAATCGGATGGGATGATATGAAAACCGACGACATGTGGTTTCAAAAGGAAGGCGGTACGTGTCACACAGGCCCTTGCCACACAGCCGGTGCCACAACAAACATTTTTTACGAGCGATTTCCGAACATGGTTAGCCCACGCGGAGACGATGTCATTTGGCCACAGAGATTGTGCGATCGGACCCCGTTTGACTTCTTGTTGGGATTTCTTAAGCCTTAAAGGTCTATAACAATAAATCACAATCCACAACTTCCCTGAAAGCCAACATCATCAATGCTACTTTTCAAATTCCAACCGACTTATGCGCCGAAGTTATGGAAAATTAGACGTTTCGGGTGCGCGCCACCTAGAAGTGGGGCCCCTGAACGTTTGAATGATCTTATACTTCATACACAATGGCATGCATGGGCCTTCTTAATAAATAAAAATTTGTTATCTCACTCGAAAATTTGTTTTTTTTTATTTTAATATAGGAAACGCCTAATGAAAAACCCTTTACATAAAATTATGATTTTACAAAAATCATAAATCCAAGTGAGATCGCGGGACGAAAAAGTTTTGTGTACTTAAGGCCAAAAAAAGCTTACAAAATTAGCTCATAGTTAATTCACCACTGAAAGAAATATTTCAAAAGAAATCTCTACACATTTCAAATATCAGCTGTAGTTCAGGAAAAACGAGAAAAACCAGAGTGCAAAATTTTATACAAAAAACCTGCAAATTTCAAGTCTTTTTCGAAAGAGTGCTTGATTTTTGGTCAAAGCTTGGGTGACTGCTTCCTAATTGATGAGATCTATATTCCAGAAAATGTCAATTTATATACTCCTATTACATATGAGTCTAGGCGAATTTTGTTGTGCTTATTAACAGACGTGCCTTCTGCATCCACTCTGATAACCAAGGCCTCGACACTTCTTGGATTTACTTAGGTATACTTATTGCAAAAAAAAAAAAATTATATTTAGTATGTTACGTACGTAACATACATATTATGTGAGTATTTATAGGGCAAACCGTATAGTTACATATCTGCCCAGATGTATTTAAGTACCTTTAAGGATTCCATAAAATTTATAAGCTCTGCAAGAGCTACAATATATCTATTTTTGTATCAGATATCAAACTTAAGATAATGTAATAGAATTTAAATCTTACCCAATATCTGGGGCATCCATATCCATTCTTATTCGAATACCGGAAATTAACATCTGTTTAACAATATTTGGCCTTCCACAGGCCCCTTCTTTTCGTTTCAATTTCCTTTTCTGATTATTATTCGCTTAAATAGATATTATTTTATCACTGACACAACAACCGAACCGGTGAATACCTATGTACATTCTTTCGATTATTATCATTTTTACAAAAACAAAATTATAGTGAAAAGATCAAGTTCGCAAGCGGAGAGGAACTGATAACAATATAATGCGACAAATGTAAACACAGAGAATGACAAAGAGAGAGAGATAATTGCAAATGGAAAATAGTAAAATACAGACAACTGACACTGATATTATTTTCTCTCTTTCTCTCAAATACTTGCACACACTCAAATTTTGCCGGAATAATAATGAATCAAATGACAAATGAAGACAAAAAAAAAAAAAAACACAAAAAGATCACTGAATAATGTTCTCACAGAAAATGTTGTCTCTTGTTTTGCGTTGCACAATACACTAAACACCGCAATCAACGATCACCGAATCAGTGTTGCCCTCCGACCAATTTTCTCAATTATACTGACACTCTTGATAGATCAAATAAACCATCATTTTTCATATGCGATCTATTTTGTATCTGAAATATTATTGAACTCCCCTCAAACAATCTTAAAGGATTCTTTCTGCCACCCGAACAGAGAATTAATAAACACTTTTCGTAAACAACAAGTGGCAACCCTCGCACTGATATGATTAAAGTTGTTATATAGGGAAAGAAACACTTGAAAATAATTTATAAATTTGCAAATAAATTAAGAGGGGTCTTGTCGTCTCTCGTTCACTTTCTTATCGGGGGTTTTCGTATTAAATTTTTGTCGTTAAAAAATAAAAATACGTCGATAATTGCACACAAAAACAAACCCACGACACACTTGGAGAGTAAAAATAAACGACTGAGTTGCCAAAACTGTTTTTTTTTTTTTATTTAAACATTTCTACTTGATTTTTGGGATAATTGGATTTGTTATCATCATGAAGCTGCAACAATCAACAATTTATGCAGCAACATGTGACTGCACCACCACCATTCACACAATCCAGCCGCACTATGCATCTATCTTTTTTGCATAACAGAAAATATCCCATTTTCGAAGTTCCGTTGATCTTCGAACAAATCGGAAGAATATACTTATAAATAAAAAAACAACAAAATAGTTTTTTTTTTACATATCAGATCAGACTACTGTGTCTTTAAGATTGACGTTGGCGAGACGCACGCACGTCTGTGGCTTCAATATCTCAAAATCAAATAAATTCAAAAAAAAAAAAAAAAAAATGTTTCAAAATTCAAATAAGATACAAAACGAGGGTTGGCTGGTGAAAAAAAAAATAATAAAAATCGAAATGTCATTGAAACGCCAGAGCTAGAGCCAGACAACGAACAAGAACAAACGCACGGACTAAAAGCCGAGAAGTATCTGCTGGTGCCAGTGAAATCAGCGGGCGACGATCACTGATCTCTGTGAACAGCAGCAGCAGCAGCCAACAGCAAACGCAAGTCGCAGCTCGCAAGTAATAATATCAACAACAACAAAAATAAACGAATGGTTACGAGTACGGCGGACGGCGGCGACGACGACGACTCGATCAGGAATTTAAATGTGTGTGCAGGTTGCAGCAGTAATAAAATAAATATTAAGCAGCGAGGGGTGGTGGACTGGTAGTAAAGAGGCGTATAGTGTCAGCGTTACCACTGTGCGACTTAATATGCGTCTGCTGATATTTTTTTAAAATTTATAAATTTTATAACTTTGAGTTCAAAATTTAAAGGCTCTCTCGAAGGTGGGACTTTTTCTATGTATCTTATTTCATATTTTTCGTTTGATGTCTAAGAAATTATTTTAAAAAAAATTGTAGTGTAAACTGTGCTACATTTAACACCGGGACCCATTTGACTTTGCAAATTTAGTTGTGAACACACCCGATTTTATTTTATTTTCATCTACAAGATATGTATAAGTACATCTGTGTATAATAACAAAAGATTAAAAATAATTAATAATTTAGAAAGTTAGTACAAACACCGATTCATTTTTAAAAATTGCATTAAATAAATGACAGTTAAAAATAGAGCTCTCGATGTCGGTTCACTTCTGCCATAATTTGTTTTATAGGCATATTCAAAAGGGAAACTTGTTCTCAACATTCAAGTTGGCATATACATATGTAGATATAGAACAACGAAAGCAGATACGGACTTTTTATATGATAGCTAAGTGTATCCCTTACGTCATGAAATTTTCTTCTATATTCTAGAGATTTAACCCCGAGAAATTGACACCTAAGTTTATACTCAGGACTAAAATTCCAATGCATTTTATAGAACACATACACTGTCAATCACTAGGATGAGGTCATAAAATAAGCAATCAAAACTGGGGTGGAATCGGCTAAGGTGATAGGTCTGAAGTCTGAAGAGCCAATAAAACCTCATCAAATTTCAACCGATTGACCCCAGTATCAACCTTTTCATCAAAATTTATAAGAGTGTTTGAAGGGTAGGAATATATCGACTAGAAAAAAATTAGCATACAGTTCCAAATGTGTGTCAATGCATGACGAAGTAACACTTTGAAACAGAAAACAGACTAAACTTTTCCGAAGATTTTTCTACTGCTTAACTTGAATTGCTTAATTTTTAGAGAAAATTCCTAATCCTGTTCCATTAAACCTGTTTTTCACATTTTGTTGCCAATATCTAAATTTTGAAGAACAGTACATTCAGGAAGAATTTAGTTCTAGCTGTCAAATACATAGCCTTATTTTTCATTTTCAAAAATAAAATTTTTAGACAAAAGTTTGCCGAAATCAAAGAAACACCCCCGTATACAGGAGAAGTGATGGCATTAGTAGAGGCGTTCAAATACATATGCAAATTTATTCCAACTGTTAAAACAGCCGTCTGCAGTGACTCACTCAGCGCATTTCTGCAGCCCAGAACTATTCATTCATGTTCTAAGAGCATATCTCTGCTCAGAATGTCCACGCATTCATTTAATATGGTCACCAGGACATGTAGGAATTCCAAAGAATGAAAAAAGGGATGCTGGTGCACGCCATGAAACTAGAATGTCTTTAGAATACAAAATACCACCATTTGCAAACTCTACATGGATACAATCTGTGAGGCCTATACAAGGTGCATTAGATAATCGTTGGAGTCAATCGAAAGTTATTTCTGAAAACACACAAACTGGATTTATCATCTGTAACCTATAACAAAGAATCAAACCGATCCCAAGCAGTACAGATTTAACGAATGAGACTAGGACATGCAATGTTTAACAAATCACATCTTTTTAACAAAGAAGGCCCATCATAATGCAACCTTTTGCAGAGAACTACTAACAATAAAACATATTTTGCAATGCTGCAAAATAACAAAGGAACACTTCTGGGGAAATATTCTCAGTTTGGAGGCATTATTAGAACCTTTAGAAAATAAAATTTTTCGAATACATGCAACCGATTTAAGTTAAGCATTTCCAAATATTTCTTCGCGAAAGAAAGTTTCCCGAGATGTTTTCCCATTTAGGGAGATTTGGTATTGTGAAACATATTCGAAAGGAGTTACTGAGTTTATGTTCTTCGAATGGGAAGAGTTGAGAAGAGTCTGTGGAAGATCAATGTGATTGACTACGTTTTGGATTGCCTCCCTGTACAAAAAAAAAAAAAAAAACGGGAGTTGCAATCTTCTTGCAAAGATCCAAACGAAAATGTAGAATGTTTGGGTGGCAATGAGGAAGAGGTCTATACCACAGAGGAGAAGCTCAAAGAAATGCTCGATACCTTTATTGAATAAAATGTCAAAATAAAAGCTTAAAAGCCGTGCAGATGTAAAAATTTTTTTGTAGTTTCTTGATCTAACGAATAGATAGATTGGCGCAGCTGCTTCAATATTGAAGAATCACTAAAAAAAATTCAGGGTAGTATTGAAAAAGTCCAATATTGTTTATCTTTTTAACCCCTTACTGCATGGTGGCTCATATATGAGCCAAACCATTTTAGTGTGAATATTTTCGAATTTTCAACAAATTTGGTTTGAAATAGTTTGAAATTAGTAACATAGACGCTCTAAATTATATAAATAAGCGCCATCTATGAACGAGTTGGGGGAACAATTTTTTTCGTCAAACTCGTAAAACGGGTTGCAGTGGGTGAGAAGCGTGTTTGAGAAATTCGAAATTGTATAAAGAATATAAATAAACATATACATAATATATACAGTAGGGTGTGTCACTTTTGTATGGCCGCAAAAAAGTACTCTTATTTTTAAATGTAATAGTGATCAAAAGTTGTATTAGGGTCTGAGGTTTAAGAACATGTAAAAAAAAAATAAGATTTTGTTCGTCTTTGGCTCGCTCAAATCGGTTGAAGTTGAAAAAAAAAATTTAATTTACAGTAAATTTTTTTTTTTTTTTTTACGCATACTAAAAAAAAAAACTAAACAAAATACAGAAAGAATTTTTGTCTTTACAAAAAGATATACCACGATATTGTAGGTGGTTCCGTTGATTTTTAAGAATTTTTTTTTGTAAAAAAAAACAAAACGATTTTACATAAAAAAATTATTTTTCTTCCTTCTTTTATTATTTGATAACTTCTTTATCAAGTGTTCAATTTAAGCAAATATAAGCTTAAAAGTGTTCCCTTGCGATTATCTTTGACTTGGAAGCCTAAAAATATTTTATATAATTTTTTTGTATCCACACGGTGCAATTTAAAACAACACCATATTTCAAAAATCTCGAAAAATCAAAATTTCTTGGATTTCATCCTATTTTTGAGCGAGCCAAAGATATTAATTAAAATGAAAATTGTAAACGCAGGATTTAATTTTGATAAGCAATGCAACTTTTAAAAGCTATTACATTTGAAAATACCATAGTTGAGCACTTTGACACACCCTAATATACAGGGTGTCCCACAGTCACCGCCCCAAATGAAAACCATGGATTCCTGAGGTCATTTTAAGTTTTCGTCCCGTTTTCGAGTTATAACGGTTTTTATGATTTTTCCCTTAACTAGCTTTATCTTTGCCAAACTACGTCCGATTCGTAAGATTTTTTTTATAACCAATCAAGAATTTATTGCAGTTTTAGTTTGTCCAGAGACTATTTTTTTCTGCGGACAACCGTTTCTCCGCAATTTTGCATCAAACCCAATTTTTTCGTTTTTAAACTAGTTTTTTTTCACTTTGATATCATTTTATTCAAAAAAACACGTTAATGAGTATTAATTTTTTTCACTTATTATTAAAGCCCAGTTCATTTTCTTAATAAAATTACTTTTTTTTTTCTTTAAAAAGAATACTAAATGTAATTAACAAAAAATAAACAAACTGAGTGAATTTAAAAAAAAAAAATAATTTTTAATACAAAATTAACTTTTTCTGAGCTATTGTGGTTAAGAAAATTTGGCAAAGATAAGATTTCTCGATAAGAAACTTCGTTTCCCGGGTGAAAAAATTAACATTAAATTGGCGATAGGCCTGAGAATAGGTTTTCTTACAGATACTATCTAACGTTTTAAACAGAGACTCCATTAAATTTAGCTTAGAAGCGATAGATAAAAAATATCTTAGATGGGGCTTATACAACAATATTATATCAAGCTAAAAAGAAAATCAAATGTGCTCTAATATATGGCTGAACATCATAAAATTATCTTCGTTCATTGAACAAAATTGTTCAACAATTAATTATTCTTGGACATCACTAAAAACCTTGAAAAAATGTTTTTGAAGCTGAAAGGGAGTTAGAAGTACAAGAATAATTCGCTCCTTTTTTCAGTAAAAACTTTTTATTTTTAAATTAAGACAAAAATACAAATTTAAACACTTCCTAATTTTACAATTTATTCAAAAAATTAAATTAAGTGTTACAAAAAAAAACGATTCGTATCTAATTGTTTACTAGCGATATATGAACAGATATAGGCACTATAGGGCAAGTGGGGGCCGTGGCGCGATGGTTGTGTGCTCGCCTGTCAACCTCATGATCACATGTTCGATCCCTGCCGTCGTCTATGTCGTTTTAATTCCATTAAAAACCTTCTAAAAATTGTCATCAATGGGTTGCTGGTTTACTCATTACATGTTGTGCAGGCATAACACTAACAACAAGTAATTGAGTTAAACTAGTATACCCAACAAGGATGAATACGAATAAAATAATGTGAATTATAAGTGACATAGAAATAAGACACGGCATTTCTCCGCTTTAGTTCAGCCGCCATCCCTGGAGATAAAAAAAACTGAGACAACCACCTTCAGTCTTAGAACATTGTGCCACACATCTTTCCTATCCTTCTTTCTCTTCATTAACTTCACGCTCGCGCTGTGTTGAAACATTTAAAGGGTAATCATAATCCCTTGAGCGCGGGTAGAGTATAAAAAAAAAAAAAAAAAAAAAAAAAAAAAAAAAGTTTTGCATTTGGAAAATAAATCTAACGCGAGATTTTAATCAAATTTGACATTATAACGATAGACAACACGGAAATGTGGGTCCCACAACTCGACCAACAGCCCAAGCGCTGAAAGGTCCTATGTTATTGCCTAGGGGGTCCACATTTTGGGCAAACAAAAGTGAAGAAAAATAAAATGCACGACTGGATCGCACGAACTTGCTCTTATGTAAAAGTACTTTGGAATTTAAGATACATTTTATAAATATAAAACATGAATTTAAAATGAAATTGTCGCCTGATTTCTGGAAAAGTATGAATTTATGCAACCAAACTTTAAAAAATCGTTTCATTATTAAATAAATAAATTTTTTATATTTTTTTATTTTTTATTTTTTATTTTTTTTATAAGAAATTTCTTTAAAATTTTTCAAGAAAAAAATGTGGGATGCGAATTTTAAGTATTTAATAATATTGATTTTTGGAAATAATTTCAAAAAATAATCGTTCATAGGTTTTGAAGATATTGATTTTTCAAAAAAAATTTTTTTTCAAAAAAACCCAACAAATAATTTTTCGAATATTTTTATATACAATATTATTTTAAACTTAGGGGGACTCCTGCTGAAAATTTTTGGCTAAAATCGTTAGAGCCGTTAATGAGAAAGTCGAAAATCAAAAAAAACGGTTCTATGACAGGTACCGTTAATAACATTTTGCCCCAAATTTTTTTTTTACCAAAATGTAGTCCATGTCCATAATATCACACCTAATTTTTTTTATCAAAATCGTTAGAGCCGTTTTCGAGATAAATAAGATTTTGCATTACGGGTGTATGGGGGGTACCGTTAGTTTTAGAGCTAAAAAAAAAATTTCAATTTCCCCTCTAGGGAATCACCGAAGACCCATAACTACCGAGTTTGAAGAAAATAGGTCCAGTGGGTAAGGCTCTAGAGAGAGGTACAGACAGACATACAGACAGACAGACAGACAGACAGACAGACAGACAGACAGACGGAATTGCCGGACCCACTTTTTTCGTCTTCGCTATCATCGTAATGTCAACTTTGATCAAAATCTCGAATTCGATTTTTTTTCCAAATGCAGAACTTGCCCTATAGTACCTATATCGCAAGTAAAAATGTTAATAACGTATAATAACATAGAATCTTAACACCCCGCTTAGACTTTTACAAACTGTTCAAGACCGCCTTTCCTAGCAGAGAGGACTGCTAAATCAACGAGCCATCTACCTGCGAATGGATGATATCTGTATGTACCGACGGTTCCAAGATGGAAACTGGTGTTGGTGCTGGGTTTCTTGGTACACAGCACAACATTAGACTCTGCTGGGTTCCTGGTCACAGTGGTGTCCCAGGGAATGAAAGCGCTGACGAGCTGGCAAGAATAGGATCAACACTTGATCCTAATCAAGCATACACAACAGTTCAAGTCCCAACCTGTAATCTTAAACAGGTAATCAAGAGTAAAGTTCTAGCCTTACCAAACAAGAGATGAAACTCTCTCGATTCATGTCTTACAACCAGAAAATTATGGCCTAGTTTCAGTAAACAAAAAACCGATGTTATCATCCAACTGAATAAAAAGTCTCCTTATCTTTTCGTGAGCATCATCACAGCTCACAGCCAACTCGGTTACCACAAGAAAAAGATGAAACTCAGTATGGACGACTTATGCAGAGGATGCGGTGACGAGGAGATACATATGGTACATGAGGACACTCCTCACTACCTGTGTCACTGCCCTGCGCTATAGCATCTAAGAAACAGGCATCTAGGGAGACACTTCTTCAGCGACTTGGAGGAGCTCTCTGACATTTCTAGCAACATTTTGTTAAAACAGTACGATAGTGTTGTACGAACGAAAACGACTTTCCAACCCCTCCCTTTTTACTTGCGACTTATAGGTACTATAAGGCAAGTTTTGCATGCGTAAAAAAAATCGAAATCGAGATTTTCATCAAAGTTGACATTACGATGATAGCGAAGACTAAAAAAGTGGGTCTCGCAATTCTGTCTGTCTGTCGGTTCGACTACAGCCTAAACGGCTCGACCAATTTTCTTCAAACTTGGTAGATATCATTTTTAATTTTTTCCCCCACACGCTGTTTTCTTTTTTTTTAAGACCAAAAATAACAGTACCTGCCTTACGAATTTGTTTTCGAAATTTTGTTAATATTTTTTTTTTCTCAAAAACTGCTCGACAGATTTGAAAAAAAAAAGATACAAAAAAATTTTATTTAGTTAAAGCTAGGTACTGAATGAAATTTTTTTCCGAAAAATGGTTATTGAGGGTACCCCCAAAAGAACTATTTTTTAGTTTTTGATTTTCTCAAAAACGGTACAACGGAATTGGATCATTTTTTTTTTTGCTAAAGCTCCGCAAAAATTTAAATAGAATTATGTATTCAAATTTTCAAAATTTTTTTTTTGGATTTTAAAAAAAAATTTCAATTTTTTTTTTCAAAACTCAATATTTCGAAAACCTTATATTAGATTTTTTTTTCAAACTTGAAAAATAAAAGTTTATCAACATAGTCTACAAGATGTATGAAAAAAAGTTTTATTTTACCTAGAAATAAAGGTACCCACCATACAAATGTCAAAATTGTCATGATTGTTCAAGTGGAGGTAAAGGAAAGGAACACCCCCCGAGAAGGCGTATACCTCTCCCTATAGGCAGGTTATTATTATTCGACATTTTAGGCTATAGCTTGCTGTAACCCATCTACACCCTTAACAGGCTTGATCGACATAGGATTATCATAGATTTCAATACAAGGGGTCACAAACCCTAGGGTATCACAACGGATCTACGTTGATCTAAGTGTGACGGTAACAAGATCAACTGTCAGGCCACCAACCTAGCCTAACCTAACCTAACATAGAATCTTTTTTTTGTTTTTATTTTCAACTTTCTCATTAACGGAGATGCTTTGAGTTTGAAAAAATATTGTACACAAAATTATTATTTTTGTTTAAAAAGTGAATGTATTGAAAACGGCTTAAAATTGGCATACCAATTTTTTTTATGAACATTTTGTATACAAAATATATTTCTCTAAGTCTCTCGACCTGCAATCTAAATTCTAAACCACTGAAGCTATTTGCTTCAAACTGGGTAGTCAGTCATTGGTCTTCAGTGATCCTTTAGAAAAAGAATTGAAAATTAATCTCTAAATTATCTCTAAAACGGTTCTAACGATTATTTATAAAATAAAAAAGTATGAACTATTGTATGCTTGACCATTTCGGTCAAAAAATATCAACAAATTCTATTCACGGTACCTGTCGACTTTATCATTAACGGATCTACTGAATTCGATAAAATTTTGTATAAGGAACTTTGTTCGAATTGGGAATAATAATGTTTAAGAAATTTAAAAATAAATATAGTTATTTTGAAAATTCAAAATCTTAAAAACGGGTAAACGATTGCTCAAACTATTTAAAGTTATCTTTTTGGAATTCAAATAATGAATTTTATGCATTTGCAAATTTTTCTAAAATTACAGCGATACATTTTTTTTTAATTTTAAGGCCTCTAAAGTCGTTCATTGTGTCTAGATATGCATGAAAATACGACATATTTTATTTATTTTAGTCTGCAACTTTATTTATTTAAAATACATTTCAAAAACGTTCAACGGTAACACTAAGAAGAGATCTACGAGCAACTAATCGGCAAAGCATTTGTTGTTTTAGGAATTGAGCGCTCTTTGGTGAATCTCGCTCGCAACAAATGCGAATCGAATTAAAGTGAAATGGGAGACAAATCGTAGATAAGAGATGAGGCATGGGGGAATTTAAATCTACCCTGCTAAACTTAGAGTTTATAAAGTAAATGTTGCAGTGTTGCCACATTAAATTAACAACCGAGTTCGGAGAGTTTTTGTTTTTTGTCAAAATGGATAGATTTTGTGATGGTTGTTAAAACGTTTTATTTATTCTATAAGATCTCCCAACCCAACAGACAATCAAGTTTCACCTATGCATTGCCCTAGAGCTGATTTAAGTTGCGATGTCTTTAGCGAATCTTATACTGAAGAAACTCTACAGAATTGCTCTAAAGACTTCCTTGCTTCCCTTTACCCCAATACCTAAGTCTGTTCAATTTAGATACTTATCACAACCAAATATTTTATCAATCTTCTCCTGAGACGCATCAATTTAAATACGCACACCATAGATTGTCAACAATTTAAATTCAACTTGAAAATCACTTATTTCCTTTTATTTAATGTTGTTGTATTTTATCGGACCAACAATAAAGGCGCACGAAACGCACATCAACACTCGGTGAACAAATGGGCGGCTCATCAAACGATTATGCTATGCATAACGAACTCAAAACTACCCCAAGTATTTCACAAATTCACATACGACAAACGCAGATAGAGATCAAACTGTATTAGGTGGGTGATGTACATCATTTATAGCAACGAAAATGTTCACATTAAATTCATAAAATAGAAGTTTACCAATACTTGGCAATCTTTGCCTGCTTTGTTCATGGTATACAGGTACACTGCGTTTCAAATAAAAAGGTACAACAGATTTAAAACTTTATTGGTAATTCTTTAAACCAAGAAATAATTTTATTACTTCTTGTGACACTAATGAAAGAAAACAAAATACCTTAGAATTTTTGATGAACTGAATTCGATCCTGACCTCAACATCACTCAATGGGCTAAAATTTTCGAGATGCTCATATTCGAAACTGAAAGTTTAAAAATACTCCTTTTTCCCTTATTTTCAACATGTTTCCTAAAGACCCCAAATAAAGTGAACAAAAAGCGAACGAGATTATTTCGAAAACTTGACCAGATGGCAAAAATTTCGACATTAGATTCGGGTTAAGCATATAAAAAACCATCCACCAGATAAACACTAACATAGTCGAATTTAAATGGTACTGTTTGGAAGTTTTCAAACTGTTTCTGGTGGACCGAAAACTGGTCCAAGCCCGGTTCGAAAATGATACGAAATTAAGGATACTATTAGGTGTGTTTTTTTGGTAGGTGACTACGCAGCGCAGTTAAATTTTACACTTTTCTATATTTGTGTTTGTTCAGCGTGTGTTCAACTGCGCTGTGTAGTCATTTACCAAAAAGACACACTTATTGTTTGGAGCGAAACTGGATCGTGGAAAACTATTGCTTTGAAGTTACCACCAGCTTAGGTGTCGAACTTTTCAGTTTATACAAAATAAATATGATTTTGAAGAATTCTGTAATTCAGTGTGGGAAAAATATTAATGCAAAAAATTTATTTTAAATTAAATAAAATATTTTAAATAAAAAAAAATTTATGCAAATTTGAAAATTTGTCAATTTAGGGAGAAAATATTTAAGTACAATTTTAATGCAGTTTTACCGCACCTATCGCCTTTGAATGGACTTATGTATGAGTAGTTGGACTAAATGGTCAAAACGTTTTGTACTTGTGGCATGTGGCATATTGGAAGTTGAATGTTTTATACGGAGTGGTGCGTGTCATGTGGCAGGCATGTTGCATTTTGAATTTAATATGCAAAATGCCATAAGCATGTTGCTACTCTCTACAATCCGGACTGGTCCAAAATCAAACTCAGTTGCTTCCGTCGGTAAAATAAGAATAAGCTACCCTCAGAAGAGAACACCAGAACCAAGTGAGGAACCTATAGTTATATCGACACGAGAAGAGTTATCATAGTTTAGTAGGTGGCACTTTTATAACTGTGGTGTGAAAGATCCGGTATCGAACTTTTATGCAATTTTAACTTTTGACCTTTCCTTCGTAAAAATACACTTCTATGTCTAACAGCGAGCGAAAACCTCCAGAGATGCATCTGACTGGGATTCCTATAAAGATTGTCTCAAATATATAAAAAAGAACTGAGGAAAACCAAGCGGTTGTCTTGGAGAACTTTCTGTAACAATATAGAAGGCAACTCAGAGGCATCAAGGTTACGAAAAATCCTCTCCAAAAGTCCAGTCAAACTCAAGCGAAGAATCGCTCAATCTGCTCCTGGATGTATACTTTCCAGATAGCTCTATTTTAGTTAATAACACTGATCCTAATAACATCGACAGTAGCATAACTCCTCCAAAAGGTCTGATTACAAGGGAAAAATTAAAATGGGCAATCAATAGCTTCAATCCATACAAATTTGCTGGGCCAGATGAAATAATTCCAGCGGAATTGTAGAAAAATTCCGATATTTTAATACCCATTATCATTATCATCCTAAATGGTGTTGTATCACTCTGGCTCTCATTTCTTTGTCATGGAGAGAAGTCAAAGTTATTTTCATTCCTAAAGCTGGCAAACCTAGCCATATCAACCCTAAAGATCTAATACCAATTAGCCTTTCATCATTCCTTCTTAAAACCTTCGAACGTCTGTTTGAAATTCACTTGAGGCAAACATTAAGTCTTTACTATCCAATGCTCAACATGCCTATAATAAAGGGAAATCTGTAGAAACCGCTCTATATATGCTGTTTCGTACTATCGAACATTCCCTTCATCACAAGGAGTTCACTTTAGTTGCAAAAAACTGGGCGATTTTAGTACTCGTAGAACTGTCAGTAGAGGTACGCCGCAAGGCGGTGTCCTCTCTCCTCTCCTGTAGAACCTAGTAGTAAACGAACTATTAACAATTATAGAAAAAGAGGGATACAGAGTGATTGCCTATGTGGACGATGTTGAGATAGCGGTATCTGGAAAGCATCCTAACACACTGAAGGAACTCCTACAAAATGCTTTAAACAAGCTTACTACCTGGGCAGATCAGTGTGGACTCGGTGTCAACCCCCACAAAACTGAACTTGTCCTCATTACTAAGAAATATAAAATCCCATACATATGTAGACCCTCCTCACATCAAAGATTTACCGCTTAAATTTTCAGATAGAGCAAAATATTCGGGTCTTATTTTGGACAAGAAATTAAGCTGGAGGCACATTATTCAAGAGAGAATCAACAAAGCCAATATAGACCTATTAAATTAAATTAAATTTGGTGATGCAACAGCTCGGAGTGAACCATGACCTAGTGACTACAACTCTCAACCATTCCTGTGTGCGTGTTACCAGGAGATATTCTCTTGCAAAAAAGCCGTAGGTAACAAAAATGGGGTATACAAACCCACATTACACACTGGCTATACATCTCGGTCATAAGACCGATCCTTACATATGGAGTAACTGTATGGTGGACTGCGCTGGAAACAGCAACAAACCGCGACAAGCTCAGCAAAGTCCAACGAACAGCCTGCTTGATCATGGGTAGAGCTCTCCGCTCAACCCCCTCAGCTTCACTTGATGTTCTGTTTTATCTTATGCCGCTAGATATCTTTAGGAAACAATCGACCGCACAGCCATTTGGCTTAAAGCCTCCTCGCAGTGGATCAATAATAATATAGGCCACTCCATTATACTGTACTCGTTCAGATCTCTATCTCGTAACGTCGATTACACCACCAGATCTTTGGAATCCTGTGGTATCACAACGGACCAAATTTTGGTCTAAGTGTGTTGGCTTTTTCCGGTCAGCAGTTACCTAAACCTAACCTTGCTAATTTTTTAAGGCCCCGATTGCCGTTGTCGATTGCCAATCGAATCGAAACTTTTCGATTGTTTCGATTGGTTTTCATATTTTGTATTGTGTAACTCAATCGATCGAACAATGTACTATTGTGAATGAACCCACAGAATATTGCGATTATTTCAAATTTGACAGTTCTATCATGTGTTAGCTTTTGAAATCATTATTTGTTTTTTCTGGTTTTCTTTTGGTAATATAAATTAAAATAGTTTATTTACATTTTAAAATGAGTGGAATAGAGTTATGGTTTAGCGTTTAGTGATAGTAACACACATACTGACATCTTGAAATTACCAGAAAAAGAAGACATATCAGAGACATATCTATAAACCTCTGGAACTGGAAGAAACAATGTACGATTTATAGAATAAAGGTTTTTATTTGGTATACACATACACATATTTGCTTTTTTAAATAGTTTCGCTTAATTAACTGCTTAATTGCTAATATTTTAAGATTCTGTGCTCATGGATCTTACCAAGTTAGTGTTGGTAATTAATTTTGTATTGGCCTTGCACAATCCAAAGTGTCTTAAGTGTTAAAGGAAAAGCTCTAAGTTCTAGAAACGCATATTTGCGAATTCTAGCTTCGGGCTAGAATTCATATTTATGAAAAAGTGGAATATGTACCAGGTGTGGTAGGGTGTATTGACAGTACACATATGCATATTACAATCGTTACCGAATTTCTCTCATCTTTGCTTTACTTGGCTCTTAGCACAAACCATCTTCGCGATGTCCAGATTTCCCTACATCAATCCGACCAGAATCTCTATTTGCCTTTTCTTCGTTATCACTTTCGACCTGCATTTTTAATATATACCATATTTGAATGTTTTGTTCTCAAAATAATTAATTAATTGTAAGAAACTTACATTTTATTCACAAGAAAAATTTTTGGACTTTATCTTCTATACGCGTCGATCAGAAAATGACAATCGAAAAGAAACGACTGTGAAATCGAAAAGTTTCGATCACAATCGACATTCGCAATATGAAATAGAGTAATCGACGATCGATGATCGAAAAAGGTCGATCATCGATTACGAAATCGACAACCGCAATATGGGCCTAAATCATAATCTTAGTTAAAATTGAATTAAAATTAAAAAAAAACATGTACCTATTCTATTTGATTGGATTGTATTCGATTGCCTAGAGTTGGGTTAGTCTATTGAACGACCTCACAATCATAACAGATAAGAGTATAATCTTCATCGAATTACTGTGTTACTGTTGCGATTGCCTTGTCACTATTTCAGTTTTTTTTTTTTCTTTGTCGGTCACATTCTTATTAGGGGTGTTTATTTGAAAGAACATGCTAGACACCATGGTTTTTATTTTTTGGAACATCGATGTTTGACCGAATATATTAGCATCCTAACCATATTGATCCATATATAAACACTCCTTTTGGAAATATTCAAAATATTGATGAAAATGTTGATAAACGAAATAATGTAAGTACACTCTAACAAGTATCGTGGTTGTGGATCAGAATTTGAATCACAGGAATTGATAGTGTGACCAAAAGTTTTTTTTTTCTCAGAAAACAATTTTCAACTTCTGTACTTAATATACATATTTCTTAGAACAAAAAGCAAAATGAATGTTTAAACATAAAAACAATAGTAAGAAAACAAAATAAATTCTCCGATCGAAACTTTTTTCTGATTGTAAAATTTCCCGAACTGATACGACAATAGACTTGTTTATATTAGTTTTTACATTATGGACATCATCATATAATAAAACGACAAACATGTTTTTTGTGGTACACTTTTCTCCAAAAGTATTTAACCGATTTCGATAAATTTTATATGGCTGGAAAGCCACAGTTACGGAGATGTGCAGAATATACTTGAGACACGCATTTACACACTGTGGGTCATTTTTGTTTTTGCACTGTCGAACACTTTGCATATTACATAAAATGAAATTTAATTTAATAAATTTGCTTGAAAACACTGCCAATAATATAAATAATAAATAATAAATAAATTGGCACTCGAATTTCGAGAGCTGGGTCGGCTAGTAAATAATAATATCTCGTAACCTGTTGGTCAGATAACACTGGAATATAGATTCAAACTTGAAGAAATTTTTGAAACTGTCGGAAGTATTTTAAGCTGTAGTACATACATAGGTTCTGAAGCTGTAGGAAGCTCTTAAATTGTAGGAGTCTTCCCAAATTGTAGGGGGTTTTCAAACTGAAAAAACCTTCAGAAACTGCAAGAGATGCTTAAAATTTGGGGCGCTTCCCAAACAGAAGGGAGTTCCTAAGCTTTTGAAAGATTTTTAAAATGTAGTAGGTTCATGACCACCAGTATGCAGTTCGGAAAAACTAGAAATCGAGCGTTCGATCCTCGCGCTGCCTTCACCCATTTTAAAATCAAATTTTCATTTTTCAAATCAAGTTCTTTTACATATAATTATATTAAAAAATAAATAATAATAGGTATGTCCTTAAAAGTTCACAGGAAAAATGTATTTAAAAAAAATATGTTGATTACATAATTTATAACGTAGTCTATAATCTCTGCAGGAGCACTTGGAAACATACATACTTTACAGCTTTGGGGAATATTGTTGCATTTCATTTCGCCTATGTCTAGAATATCGTCCTCAATTTCCTAAAAGAAAATCCTTAATAGAACGCAGAAAATATTTAAATTGAAGGGTGAATTTTTCACGTCACACGTCATACTTTTCACCGTCTATTAATTGGCCCAATCAAGAACATTTCAATTCGTTTTATATCCGGTGAAAATCAGCCTTGCATTTACACTTCTTAAACTTCTTTAGGCCTACACAAAATTTGAAAAGCAATGGGAATAATTTGAGAAATTCAAAATCTCAATTGAATATTTGGCAAAGTTCCATACTACGTTAGTATATCTTCAAAAGTTTCTAAAAGTTTGGAAAGGACAATGCTTGAGAAGAAACTTAAACAAAAGTGAGCAGCATAAGGCACTTTTAATCACCAAAATACGGTTATTATTTCATTTCAGTGAAAAGCTATGCCAATTGAGAAACTGCAGGGAAAAATTCAGCAGTTTAAAAAATAAAAATAAATAACCTACAAATTACGATGGTCGAGAAAACCACTAGCAAATCTAGGAATCTGGGCGAAGAATGATTAGAACACAGTTCGTTTCCGAAATCACTCATCACTCCGATCGTTACTACTGTGCATCCACTGTAGAACACATCTAAAATGACTAAATAACACTGAGGTTTGAGTAGTTTGAGAATATCGCAAGGTTCTCAAATTCAAATACTTCAAATTGTGCGAGTTTCTGAAACCGTATGATTTTTTCAAACTACCAGAGAACCAAGCTCTGAAGTTTTTAAGCTGTTGGGAGCTTCTCAAATTTAAGTCAGTTTTCATAGAGGAAACCTTTACCCTTTGTCGACGTCGAATGTGCGGTCATTCCACACAAAGTGGTCTGTGATGCACAAGCACATACCGAGAACTGAAAGCTGTTCTGTTTCCTTAATGCAAGTGCCGCTCGTGGATAAATGGATGAAAATGGCGGAATGTCCTCAAATTCAAATTCTTCAAACTTTGGGAGGTTCTGAAAATGTATGATATTTTCAAACTAACGGAGCATCTCCAAACTATGAAAAGTTTAAATGCTATCGTATACTTCTTAAATTTTAGTCAGTTCTGATAGAGTACCTCAAACTATATTCGCAAAGTCCGGAGCAAAAATTCTGTGGAAAATTTCCTCAACAAATGAATAAATTTGGTGGTGCAACAGCTCGAAGTGAACCAGGACCTAGTGACTTACAACTCTCAACCATTCCCGTGTGCATGTTACCAGGAACGGAGGGGACCTACAATTTTCTGCCGATTCCGAACGGCTAATGAGCAGCACTTTTCATGACAAGAGATACTCCTGGAGGATTTGTCAATTCCTCGCAAAAGGCAGTACACCCCTGAAAAAAACTTTCTTGCAGCGGCTGAGAATCGAACTCGAGACCTTCCGCATGACAGTCCAACGCACTAACCATTATGCCAAGGGGTACTACACAAATTTTTCAATAGATTTTGGTAATTTGCAAATAAAGGTCAAAATGTAAGCGAACCACATCGTAATTCTGTCTGAATTTTCGGTGGCGATACATGATAATGAATAAGCTAGAAGGTTATTGCAAAGTATTGAATTTCACGGTAAATACTGAAAAATCAAAAGCTATGGTCTTCAAAGAATGGCTCTGGAAAACCATCAAAAGACGAGCACTGGAAATATGAGAAAAATATTCTAGAAGTGGTAAAATCTTAAACGCTATTCACACCAAATCAAAATCTAGATTTCGAGCAAAATTCTCAAAATCTCATCCAAATCTACTAGATTTCCCATACATTTTCAGATTTCCAAATCTACTAGATTACGACAAAATCTCCTCAAAATCTACTTTCAAACACAAGATTGCCAAAACAAACAAAGCTTTAGAAATGTTCTGCTTTGTCAGCAAATTGTCAGCAAGAGAAGAGGTAGATAAAAAGCAGATAATGGAGTCGAGTCTCGAGTGACTATTTGAAATTTGAATTGTGGGGAGAGAAGGAGAGAAGATAAAATCACCCCGATTACCGATGTCGTAAACGACAGCGAAATATACGACCTGACACGATCTGCATTCCATAAGTCGTTTCCGACTTTTGTCACTCGTTTTGTTGTCGTCTGTAAATGTCAAACGTCGTTGAACACTTTCCTTCTGCATTCTGTAAGACGAAAAAATACGACGACTAAGAAAAAAAACCACGATATCTCTCGTTCAGAAATTTACACACGACAGAGACATAGAAGGTCGCAAAACTGCAAGTATTCTTGTTAAATAATTTATTTTATCGAATTTTTTTACGATAAATAAAACAAGTACATATTTGTCTAAATTTGTTGTACTATACTATATACTTAAATGTTGTAATTAACAAATGAAAACCAATTCCAGACGCTCCTAGATTTGAGGAAGAAGACGAGAAGTTAGGCTTTTTTTTTTGAAGGGGATACAAAAAACGTCCTCCAGTAAGAGATGGAGATGCTTGGCAAAAGTTTTGAATCGCTTATTCTATAACGGCAAGCTTTCGCTATTTAACAAAAAAGAGCTACGCTTTCGAAGAAGCAGTGTGTACTCCAAGAAATAAACTTAAATTGTATCAATGAAAGTATAAACAAAGGAAGAAAAGAGGAATATAAGTCATACAAATTAAAGGAGCACACTGCTAGGAAAGACACAACACATCTTAAGCTCCAAGAGGAAACACTTGTAATTTATAAACATAAGATGGAAAGAAAAGAAACTAATAAATGTAATACATTTCAACACTTATCATTTTAATTACTTATTTATTTTCTAATAATTAAAAAAAAAAACTGCATTTGTTCATTAATTGAACATCGAGCAATAATATTGTTTATTGTATGTAGACCAGTGTTGGGACTTCTACCACTTAAGTGGTATTTCTACCACTTTTTGCTGTTCATGAAAACCTACCACCTAAAAATCTAATTCTACCACTTTTTGCAACTCAGATTTCACCTACTCGTATATTTCTACTTTACCATATATGTATGTACCATACGACCAAAATCACTCCTAAAATGTATCCCAAATATTAATCCTAATATTTTGACGATTGCATGTCATAATTTAAGTTTGTGCTCCGCTTATGCTGCTAAATGTATACCGTGGCAAACAGAAAAATCATTAAAGGAATATATAAATATGTATTTCTATTTTTGCCACAGCTCGAAAAAAAAAACAAAAAGATTTCATTACTTTCCTAAAAGCACTTTGCGCTAATGAGCATCAAATTTTAAAGGTTTGCCAAACTTCTTCGCTTAAAAAGAATCATAGAGCAGTGGAATCCCTTGTTTGATTTTTAAATATATACTGCACTCGTTTGAAGAACCTACTTCTAAGGCTTCACAAATTTCTCATTCTTTTTAAAATAAAGGCAATTAAGTTTTTTGGGAATTTTTGTCAATAAATCTTAAAATTATAAATGAGTTGAGTTAAACAGAATATTTCAATCTGAGAACACAAAAATACACTTTTTGATCGAAAGTATGAATACTTAAAAAACTAAATATAAGGAAAAATTTGGTAAAGTCAGAAAATCTTAATATAAACACAAATGTGAGAAACCCTGAAAACTATTTACCATTTTCGCATTTGTATTTTGGCCTTTACTTTGAAAGGTACTCATTAGAAAATGGCATTTAAGTTTTTGGTTTGGAACGAGTTTAAAATGAAATTGTATAATATGTATGTATGTGACTTTCTTCCAGATAATAATGTGATCTTTGAAACATAAAGAACCGAAATATTATTTCTTTTATTTTTGTATTTGAATTATTTTCAATAAATTTATTTTCAATATACGATTTGCTACATAAAAATGGCTTAATTTCTACCACTTTTCATAACAACAACCTTTCTACCACTCTTTAGCTTCTGCGAAGTCCCAACACTGATGTAGACTTTCCTTTGAATTTGACAGATGTTTGTTACTTTTTCATCGTTTTTAAATCTGTTACAAAATCATCGCGTCGAAGAAGTTATGGAATGCCATTTAAAAAACGAGACGACAGAGAAAACGAGAGACGTCGAAAAGACGAGACGACATCGGTAATTGGGGTGATTATATCCGAGAAAGCAGGATAAATGGACAGAAACGTCAAATGAAATCCTGGTTCTGTTCAGTGTGAACGCTTCGATGAGATTTCGTAATCTTGTTGCTGAAATCCGAGATTTTAATTCGGTGTGAAAAGCCTATTACGTTTACCTGAGAATAGAGTTCACGTTCAACTTGAAGCTTTAAGCTTGAAAAACATATAAAACTAAAGTTAGATAATGCATAAGTTGCAATTTATGTTAATTGGGAAAGAGTTTATAACAACCGATTTATTGCAGTAAGTTTAGAGCATAAAGTATTTAATGCGACAGCACAAGCAATCTTGTTTTATGGGCGCAGGTGTGGGGGTTGCGAAAAGTCGAGTATCTGCTGCGTTCTTTTATCAGAAGAATATTCTTCTTAACCGATCAATACACCAAAGGAGACAGTTCTGCCTTCGTTAGTTATATCAAGTTGAACGCAGACTATATGGTGAGAATTCTAAACACGGATGAGTCAAGACTTCCTCGACAGCTTATATGGATATATGGAGTGTGCGGTACGGCAAAAATCACTATTAGTAAAGGACTGGAACAAAACAGTGGCATCATTTCAGACTTGTTATCCTTGAATGGGATACAGAGTAAAAGGGCTCTTAATACGAAGTTATTAAAGTCACCGATGATAACAAAAGATACGCCTTAAATGAAAAAGCTAATTCATCAATGGAAAGACGGTACTACTCCAAGTATATCTACAATATCAATGAGAACAACTTTTTTAACAGTTAATATAAAAGCCACATCATAGGAACTATTTTCAAAATAGGAGGAAAGTTGATCAGATTCAATAACATGCCACACCGTAATGAGGGATCTGCAAATTGCAGTATCTGTGACTTGCAGTAGCAGGAAGATCTAAAAACTTCATTGGGGTATGTCCGATGCGGAAAGATTGAGAAGGGTCCAGTTCCAAAAAAGTACGCTGCAGGCTGAGGAGATAACTGGATATCTGAATGGTACAGATTGGATGCTTTTATACGCGTACTGCAAGGAAGTTTGATCATATACATAGATCCCGACTGAACTGACTAAACAAAAAAAAAAATTAATCTATTCTCTTTTCACTAAACAAAAGTCCTCAAAAAAAATATTTTTTATTTCACTAATCTAAAAAAAGCCCTAAAATCGTTGTAATAATTATCAATATAATTATAATAATTTTGATTTAACTAACGTAAAATTAAGCTACTCGGACAGACATTATATGTCATGCCTTAAAACTTTTTTAAAGAATGTGTAAACATTTTTAACCTAAATATCAAATTTCAATTTTATATACATACACATTTTCTAAAGAAATCAGACGGCAGAAGCAAGAAATACAAAAAACATTCAAATTTAAATGCATATTTTTTTTCAAAATTCTAGCAACTTTAACTATTAGATCAAGTTCAAGTTAGTTGAGCTCAGTTGTACAATTCATTTCCAATACTCAGGTGAAATGAATCAAGAGACCTGCTAATTCCAGTTTTAAAACTTAATCATAATGCATACTTTTGCAAAGAAACATATAATTTCTGAAACGCTAGTCCTTAACTGAATGACTGATAACTTTCTAAAACCAAATACTTTTCTAATATACCATGATGTGGCTGCTCAATAGTCTATTTCTTTTCCTTTTTTTTAATTGAATAGAACAGATTTTTAAAAGAGCCCCCTTCGCTCATCGACTCATCTATTATGACTACATCAAATCCAGAAGTGGTTATTTAGTCTCTGGGCAAACTATAGGTGTCCCTGTCGGCCGCACCAAAACACTTCAAACATTAAAACTTCTGCTATATCTAGACCTGCAGGCTGCTAGTAAAACACAAACAATGAGGATATAACTACAAGATTAACTATGAGGGTTCTTAAAGTTAATTAAGGATACTTCTATATCTTCCACCTGTCTTAGCACACAACACCTTTATAATCATTCGCCACCTATGGTGTCTAACGTCTTACTTGAAAATGATGACAAAGAGAATTTTCCTGCCGCCATAATAATTCTGTGTCTGACGGATACCTACCTGCAAACCAAGACACAACCAGACACCACGAATTATTGCTCCTATAAAAGCAAGTAGAGCAAACTCAAAAAAGTCCTCGACAACCCTATGGAATGTCGGGAATAAACTAATTAGACCGAAGAGGAGGGTGGTTACATAGAACTGTTGAAAAGGCTGAACTAATTTATGTAAAGGCCTTAGTAACAAAAAAAAGATATCTAAAGCCTGCTAACAGTTTTCTGTTACATTCTTTGTTATCAAATGTAAATACATACTCCTGTGGCAGAATTATAAAATCAAATAACAATAAGCACCAAAAGTGAGCCTCGAAGACTATGACTACCTCAAGGTATATTCCTACATAATTTACCTTATCGAAAATCCGGCACTGGCGTTTCTTGTTGACTTTGTTTTGTAAATGAATCCTATTTCTATGACGCTCAAACGCCCACATCTATACCAAATTAGCTCGTGTATCTCTCTGACAACAGATTTGAAGGTGGATTCGGATTTTTGACTAATTTACTTGTATTGGTTTGGAAAGGTATACAACATACCCACACAACCTACAAAAATACACGAGATGTGAAATGTTTCTTTTGATGCTTTGAATTCTTATTTTATGTAGCAGACGCCAGTGGGGGACTGAAGAAAGGCAAAATTGGGGTTCAAAAAACAATGCCAAGCAAAGGAGGCAGAAGCTTGTTTATTGATCTATTTGCGGTTTTCAAGAACAACTGCGGGTGAAAGCAGAATAATTAACTTATGTCCTGTGGCAATTTAGCTTTTCTTAGACAAACATTCTCATTTGCACGATAACGTTGTATTATGTTATTGTCGAAATAACAGTAAAAAGTGTGGGAAGCAAAGCATGGCGGAGTGTCTGACCTTTGCCTTGAATGTTTATAGCTTCATAAAGCTCAGAATTATGTATAGAAAAGTTAATTTATTCGAAAAACTAGGCTACTAAAATTCTGTATATCAAATTTATATGTACAAATTTGTATGTACATAATATGTACTGGTATGAATGTATGTAACAAAGAAAATTAAGGTATTCGGTTTGCAATCAGATAACGAGACATAAAGGCTCTAGCGTTTAGTCCTTCGACACAAGATTGAAGATTGGTTTATAAAAAAATTATATTAAAAAAATAGTTTCAAGAAAATTTAAATAAAATCGTTATATGATATTCTACCTTAACATTCTGGACGGACTAAAACAAAAAGCCTTTATGCGAAATTTGAAGCTAAAAACTATGTCTTGGAGACAGACCCTTACCGTAGAACGATTTTTGTTTAAGAAGTAATGCTGATTAATTAAGAAACACCCCGTATATAATTTTATAATAATTTATCTATCACTTTGACGGGTTACCGGTTACAACATGACAAAAACTTTCAAACACAAAAAAATGCAATGAAAACAAAAATAAGATGCGTATAATAGTCATGTCCAGTCATTGAGGTTTGCGTTAAATAGGACTTCATTGAAATTAATTGTAGATTGAGAGTATCACCAGAACACTCCAGCTTAGTTTTCAAGCCAAGTTTCCCACAAAAGGTCAAAAGGTGCAGCTATCTTCAATATTGTGAATTTTAGGGGTGGTGTCAATTATCTCGGTGAAAATTGTTTTAAGATGAAAAAGTGGTTTGCAAATGTTCCCAACAACAAAGTACCATCACATCAACAAAGATAAAATACTTGTTTTACTTCACGAAATAACCGTACAAAATGTTGATATTCTAGTAAAGTCAAACTATGTTGTGCCATCACAAATAGTAATAACAGGCTAATTTGTGTTATTCCTTAAAGTCTAAAAAAGAACTGGCGTATCCTCGTTCCCATTTTGCCCCATTTAATTTATCAAATCGTTTTTTAGAAGAGAAAAGCTTTGAAGCAATAGAATTTTGAACATTTCACGTCTTATGTTCCGACTTCTCATAGAGTTAGGTCTCAAAAAGATAAAGGGCAGAAAATTATATATACTAAAGCAATGCATTTTATTCTCTTCGACCAGCAAGCTTCTTTAAACCTCCTCGATCGCTAGCTAGCTTTCTGAAGTTCTCTTCCACTTTTGTGCGCCACTTATGTATTTATGTAAGTCGCGGTCTACTTCTACTGCGCTGTGAGGAATCAAAAATTTTACGGCCAAAAACATTAGTGTCAATTAGCTTTAATCTACCTCAATTGTTGTTTTTCTTTTTTGACAAAGGAAGGCTTAGATGTACAACTTTTACAATTCATCGTTGAATCTTCTTATCATATGACCCGTCTGAGCAGGCAGGACCAAAAATCAACTGGAGTACATTTATAGAAGTGTGTATGTAATTATATCAAATATTCGGTTCTATTTTCTAAGAACGATTTTAAAGAAGTCCCATGGCAGTGCCTTGCTTGAAACTTTTTTGATATGAAAGAAATCTATAAAGTCTTTTTAGATCTTCATGGAACAGCGAGAAAGCCCTTATGATTTGCAAGAGACATGCACGCAAGTCATGGGGCTGCAAACCGAACATCCTCAGGTATATGTCCACTATGATGGTAAGACCCAACATTAATTATGGCGCGATTACATGGCACAAGAGAACCGAATTATTAACAGCTAGGAAAACCCTAGAAAAAGTCCAAAGGCTCGCGTGTATCTGTATTACGGGAGCAATGAGAACCTGCACTAGCGCAGCTATGGAGGTTGTGCTTCATCCATCCCCTCTCTACGAGTTCATCGGAAGAGCGACAGTGGGAGCTATCATGGGATTCTCAAAAGAAGACACTGGGACAGGCAAAATTATTGGTTTCAGGGAAAGAGTAACAAACCTACTGACATCCCAAGAGATGGTATGTTAAAAAAAATATAATTTCAAGAAAAACTTTTTCATAAAGCTTAGCAACAAAAAATAGGGACATCAACCACCTGAATCCCGGAATATGAGAAAACAATATCAAACAAGATTCCCAAAGCTAAGGCAGGCGAAACTACTACTGGGCAATTACAACCAGGAACTTTTTACAAATTGCATAAACTTAAGTAGGAACAAACCTAAGATTAATAACAGGTATCCTAACTGGACACTGCAAACTTAGACGACACCTAGGTTTACTTGGTGTGGTAAGCAGTGCCACTTGTAGATTCTTCAACATGCGTGAGAAACACCGGGCCATTTAATAAGAAAATATTGTCCACTCATGCACCAAAGAAAAAACCATCTGAAGGTGAAGGTGTCCCAAACACAAAGATTCAAACAGACGAGAGAGACGACTTTGTCAGGTATTCCGAAACAAGAAATTGCTCTTTATACCTCGTCGCTATAGATGCTATCATACGACACGCTTTGAAATCTATGAATTGGGCGTGGGTGTCGACTTAAAGTTTCATGATATGCCTTTACGTGAATATCTTTTCTGGGCTAAATAAGCCAATAAAGTCGTCGACGGATGTCTTCAGGTATTAACATTATGTAGATCTTATAGGTGGAAGTAAAAAACACTAATATTTCTATAGTTGCTGCAGTTCAGAGAGTCTCCTTTCTTGAGGATTGAGGGCTTCAGCACTTTATTGAAATTAAGTTTGAATATGAGCCTCATTTTGTCGAAATCTAGTGGACGGATTTGTTGATTAACGTTTTCTTCAATTATCTATCGCAGACATGATTTTTTTTAGTTCTCAGCACCGACATCGATTCTGCTAGTTTGTTCTCTTTAGAGGATCTTTTTAATTTTTTTGTTTTTCGGTATGGTGGTAGTTTTAAACCAATCAAGGCAGAATTTTAAATGGCTTCCAGCGAATTTTTTTAATGGTTTTGAATAATTAATGGTGGTGTGAGAGGATAAATTTATTAGAGGCTATGTATCATAAAAATTAAAGTGTATTGGATTCTGACTTCAAATTTCCTCACATGACTTCGTTGGTTTGCCCCCTGGTAGGAAAGTCTGCAGAAGTACCTTGACTGCAACGTCAAAATTAATTTCCTCACATGACTTAGTTCCTTTGCCCCTGATAGTTTTGTCTGCAGAAGTACCATGGCTACAACGAGGTAATGGTTCCAGTTAATTTTGTCAAACGTTCAAATGCCCTATACTTGGGAACTGGTACTATTTACCATTTCGGATCCAAGCAATAACATACGAAAAATAATTGTATTCAATTTTAAATACAAAGATTCATATATGCAAAGTTCTAGACATCAAAATCTAAAAACTACTAAATTGTTCCCCAATCAGGATGGGTAGATTTTAATAGGTTATCGCAGCCATCAGTCAACATCTCGGATGCATACAACCTAGGCAAACCACATCGGTTTTGTCGTATTTCACACATAAATAATTCCATAATGCATTTCAAATAAAATTTTAAAAAATCGTTGATACTCGTACCTCGCACACAATTTGTTTTATTAATTTTCAACATCTGAATGTCCCTATTGCAGAACCCATTATTAACTCCAAACGTATTTTGATAGTAAATGTGTCATGCTCAAACCCCAAAAATGGGAATCAAGTTATATACACAATGTGGCATTTCACAAACGACCAAAGCCTTTATCAAAAAACCAACACAACTAGTATAAAATAGTTATATTTTATTACTTTGTGTGTATAGAAAAAAGACTTAATTTAGCTCAGTTTTCACTTTGCCTTTGAAAATGATCAAGAAATTCTAAGTGAGGAAACAAGTTTTTTGATTAGAATGACTACATAATGAACTTAGTAGCACTAAATGAGTCTAATGTTTAGATTGGCACTCATTAAATAGCCTCAACTTCTTTTTATACAAACTCGGTGATAATTGACCACATTCAAACCTTCAATACGATGCTAACCTTTAAATTTGTTATCAACAAAATACTAATATCTTTCGAGATATTTACAAAATACTAAGTGTCACCTCCCTTCACTCCCCTAAACACTTTAACCTTGGTCTAAATTTAAAGAAGTTTTTGGAAATGCTAAATACGTTGACAAAAACCTCTTGAAGTTTTCCTGGTCTATTTTAAACTGGAGAATTTATATACTATGTAAAAGCAGTGCGAGTCAGAGAGACGACGACCTCATCACAGTTGTTGAAAAAGAGAATAACAATCGATAGCCCTATTCCAAACATTTACAAAACTCCTGTTCGAAAAGATTTTTTAGGTTGCATTGGTGAAGATTGCATTTTTGACTAATGGGGTAAATTCAGATTTTAATCCAAAAGTTGATTTTTTCGCGGCGAATGGAATGCCTGTAATTTCTATCTACTTTAAGTAGACAAATATGATCTTGATGAAATTATCGAATCATTTTTAACTGCTTCTATTTTTGTTAAAAATGTGGTCTGGATATAATTTTCGCAATTGAAATAAATGAAACAAACTAGAAAACCACATTTGCAAACTGACAGCTACAAATTGTGTTGGTATAAGTAATGGGAAGGGGTTAATCTGCCAGAAAATTTGAATTTGCAAAATTGATTTTAATTCGGCAAAATACATCGATTCTGTTTGCCTAACGATTGCAAAGATTGCCAAACAAGGCATTTTGATGGATCCAATTAACAAATAAATTGATGTATTCATCCAATAGAAAACCAATACGCAACGAAAATGAATGAAATAAGAAAATTATTTCTGTTTAAGTGGAGTGATTGGATTCAATTGAATTGAAAGTTCAAATGACCTCAACTCCAGAGTACATCTCGCTCAGGTATGACAGAACCAATAAGTATATTTACCCCATAAGGAGCTTCTATAAATCGCACATCAATGAAAACTGAAACAATCCTCTTGACCGCCATATTTTCATTAGTTGTTATCACGGGTCCGACCACTTTTATCAATCAAAAAATATCCACATAGAAAATAGTTACCAAAAAAGGCGTTTTCGGCAAATAAGTAAGATAAAAAGAAAACTAACAGCTAAAGTAATTTTTTTCGAAGAGAACTCAAAATGTTGTGAAGCTTAAAATCAGTTAAGGTGTAGTACTTTCAAATACATGGTAATTTTATACTCCTCTTGTTTAGGTTAGAATATTTCAAAAGACTGAGCTGATGGAAGAATTCTGAGGCTGGATTATGGGGCTCAAGGAACTCTATATTATCTACATAACTAAGAAATTGATATAAAACATAAAACAAAATTCTTAAGAACTTACCCAGAAAATTATATTGAATATAGGTCTTGAATGTTCTTGAATCTTGATTTGTTAAGGTTGAAAATATTACTGCAGAAATGAATGACGTGTGTTTTATACATATAATTAAATTTCATCCGATTTCTCTGAGTAGAGTAGGTATACTAAAATTTTGAACTTGAAATAAGTTTTTTTTCATAATAAATTGCAACAACATACCATTGGATATTAAGTTCTTGGAGTTTTTGTTTCATCCTATATTTTCCCCGCCCCATACAAATAGTTATGTTTATCGCGTTCTTGATATTTATGGATATGGAAATATACACTTAGTTTCATAAATCATGATTTTCCAAGGATTTTCGGTAGCATTTATGTCTTTATGGTACGTGATATCTTGATTGACTTACTTCTTTTAACTTGATTACATGACTAGATATAAAAAATAAAAAGAACGAGAAAATATCAGTAAAGAAGATGAATATAGGTTACATCAGGTTACACCCACCAAATATTTAATCTTGATTAAAAACTTAACAAAAAACTTTATTCTTCCATACTAAACACACAATACGACTTGGTTAAAATACTTAATTCCTCGCACTTCCTTCAATGATTTCTTTATAGAAGGGCTTACAATTCATCTTAACATTTAATCGAGAGCACAACAAAAACACTCCCGATAACTTCCTATGAATCGAGTATATCTCTTCAGGAGGAGGACACAATCGATGTGCAACCATCGTAGGCACAAGCGTTGCTATCCTTTGTGTTGTGTTCTGAGATCCAAAATCAAATTCCCCATCATATCGGAATATCTCTCCCAAAATCATAACAGCATCAACATGTGCCTCGTCCATTTGCTTTGATTCATAACCCGTAAGAAATCCCATTTCACGAGATATATCTAATACTCCCTTTCGATCGTTGTTAGCTGCACACATTATAACCTGAAAACGAAAAAAAACATTAATGAAATTTATAGAGCTTGGAATACACGAATTAGCTAACTTGACGGTAATTTTTAATGAAGTCCTTTTGGTAGAACCTCGTCGCCCCAAAATCAATCAGCATTAGTCGCTTTGACTTATCATCGTACAGGAAATTGGACCAATTTGGATCAGTTTGCATGCATTGCAGTTCAAATAGCTCCCGCAAGCAGAGCTTCAGAGTCGATTCGGCTATGATTCGTCGGTGTTCATAGCTGAAAACAGACAAAAACTTTATAAAATCATGAATTCAATTATACAAAACAAATTTTCTATTCAGAGGTAAAAAAAAAGACGTAATTTAAATCATTTTTAATGAAATACCAAAGCTTAAAAATCATCCTTCTGACAGAAACTTATACATAAATACGAGAATATCTGTTTCAAAAAATCTAGTGAAAATAAAATCTATTTAAAAACAACAGCTAGACTTGATATTAAAAAAAAACATCTGCAAAGTATTTTGTGTAACTTAAAACTTACACAGATAGCTAGAATTATTCTATTTGTGAAGTAACACTTCGATTGTTCTAATCCTATTGTTGTATTCAAAATTGAGATAATAACAAATGAAGAGGTTTCAATTTGGTGTGTTAGTTTGTATTAGGTTGGAACACAGGGTAAGTCGCAGCATCTCGCCGAAATCAAAATACACTCATATCTTCTTCCTAGAGTGCTGGATCTAATTTAAAAAGGTGAAATGACAAGACAAAAAGTTGAATTCTAAATCAATTTTAGGACTTTACTTTTTTAAGATCGCCCAATGCGTGGAATCAAACATTTTATAAAGAAAGCGAGCTCTTTTTCTCCTCGTCAATTTGGCACCATCTGCACATGCCCAATATAATGATGTATGTTCTCCTCATGCTGTTTTCCATGTAAATAGGTTAGCACTTAATCAAGAGGAGATTGTGTTTAACATGACAAGTGTTGATTTTTTTATCTTACTTATCAAAAGCGGTTTTAATAAAATTTTACTGTACATATCCTCGGACCGGATGAAAACGGCACAACTAAACACAAATATCATTTTCGGCAATTGCAAAAGACAATAAAATAAAACTTTGAATTTCTTTTCTTTTTTTCTGCAGAAACTGTAATACGAGTATAAGCTCTAAAATTTCATTTGTTTAATTGTTACAATTTTCTTCGGGGCCCACGACATGTTAATAGTTAACATGTTCACAGGAACTTTTGCAGCATCACAAATTACAAACCCTTCTGCTTAGTATACATTCCAGAAATTAGACTTACTGATTTATTTAAGAGCGTTATCTGACACAAATTAATCACTGGTGCCACTGTTTCTCCGGCAATTCTTGAATTCATTTTGTTTAACACCAATCCATTTAACCTAAGATTTGTCGCGCAACCTTCTTTGCCTGCAGCAGATGGGAATCCGAAAGAGAAGAACTGGAGGCAAACATCGGCATCATCACCCCAGACAACAATGTCGAAAAGATGCTGGCCAGCGAACAGAACTGGAACAAGATCTGCACCTACGCCAACTACCTTCTCAGAAGGAAGAAAAGAGAGGAAGAGCAGTTGCGCGAGATAGCGTGAGCTCACAATGGGTACTAAAACAGGACCCTCCCTTGAAGTAATACGAAAGTAGTTCCGAGCCGTAATAAGGTTGAAATCCCTTGGAGAGTCCGGCACACGGGGAGGTATGGATTACTTTGCTTCTGTGTATCAGAAAATACTTCCAGCTTTAATTTCTTGCAATTGAATGATTTTTCAATCAAATCTACACTGGCGTTCAAAATTTAAAAATATAGACCTATATTTGTCCTTTTAAGGTCTCCAGAAGATAGAGGAAAAAGCTTTCGCGATGAAAATGAAATTGACTCCCCTAGAGTCACTAGAATCCGTAAAATTATTTAATTAGAGATTTAGAGGAGCACAATTGGAATTATTCCGTCATGACCTAGGGGTTGTTATGGTACACTGAATTAACGAAGTGGCTTTTCTACTATTTTAACGTTAACATCGAGACCACTTTTTTCAACAAATATGTCGAGCTATTGGGATTTGGAGACAATAACTACATCATAGGCAGTTTCCAATGCTTATGGTCTATATAGAGTCCTTGAGAGTGATTGAAGAATAGCCAAAACTTGGTGGTCGAGGAATAAATGAAGGAAAGACTTAATATATGCTATAAATAGGAAAAAAGAACACAATTAGAAAGAAAAAGTTTCGAAACAATTTACTAGTTAATCTACCCCTTATCTCCTTAGTGGATATCCGACAAAAAATGTAATTAGGATACCCACATTTCTTCAACAGAAATAGTATATAAACTCCAAACCCTTACGGCGAAGCGCAAGCTCTACAAAACCCTTTTAACATCAGTGCTCTTTTACTGTGCTGAGTGTTGAGCTGATAAGCAGAAAGAGAGAACTGATGTGCATTTTTCCGAAGAAAAAGTTCTTGGACGGATATTTCGTCCTGTTTGCGAGGAGGACGAAAAGAGAAGAAGATTTATCCGCTAACTCTATGAGCTGCACCAAAGTGTGGATATTGTCCTGAAAACCAAAACACCTCTATTACTTTTGCTCGGCCACATCGACTAATGGGCAACAATGATCCATCCAAGAAAATTTTCTAATCCCAACACCCAGCTTCGAGGCAAGAAAAAGATCGAACCGCTGCCGCCGGTTTATAGATGAAACAGATGCCAGATCACTTTATCTAATCGACTGGAAGAGGAGAAGATTTACCCGTTAACTATATGAGCTGTTCCAAAATGTGGATATTGTCTACAAAGCCAAAATAACTTGATTACATTTTCTCGGTCAGATCGAGCTTAAGGACGACAATCTAGATCATTGTCGTCCTTAAGCTCGATCCTTCGAATCCAAGCAATCGAGGCAAAAAGGGAGATCGAACCATCGTTTTAAAGAGCAAGCAGATGTCAGATCGCTTGGTCTAAATGACTGAAAGCAGAATGCTCGGAAACGGAGAGGGGGACCCCAGGCTTCACTCAGGCAGCGACACTGCATGGATCGAGAGCTTGTTAGCTTTTTAGTTACGACAAAGAAACTAACTACATTGATATAAATGTAAATCCAGGCAAATAACCAAATTGATGCAAAAACAGTTAATCTCTGTATAACTCAGTTACTAAAAGAAAACAAATTGTTAACTTATTTGCTACGCCTTCATACGGAAAATCTTGGGAATGGTGAAGTGCCCAAGGGTTAATATAAAAACGTGTTAAACTTAAAAAAATTCAAGATTAATCCCAGAAAAATTTTTTTTTTTAATGTTAGCTTTATCTACTTTATCATAACGTGGGTGACTCGTAAAGGAACATATCTAGGGATAACAAGCCATTGCTTCAAATAATGAATGCATTACAGTCTTCTGAACGAACCGAGTAACAAACACTTAAGGCTTTTCCTACATAATTATGTATTAGTCGTTTTTTTTATTTAATCAGAAAATTACCTTCAAATTCTTCGGAAAAATAACACAAATTATAATAAAGTTGGCTAAACTCTATGAATATTAACAACAGAATTGTATGTAATTTTAAAGGGAAATATTAGTAAAGAGTTTTTTTTTAGACAAATTATATGTTAATTGCTCTTGAATATGCTAAAAACATTTTGAATTTTAATCATCGAATATCTTGAAACCCTTAAGTGATGAAAAAAATTCTTAAGTTGGAAAACTAAAGTCTAGTTCCAGATAAAAAAAATGAATTGAGTTGTGTATTTCATATTATGAAGGAACATAAGAAAATTAATTTTAAATTCTAAAAATCCATTTCAAAATTTGGAAATAAGAACTTTTCTGGTAGTACCACTTGGCATAATGGTTGGTGCGTTGGACTGTCATGCGGAAGGTCTCGAGTTCGATTCTCGGCCGCTGCAAAAAAGTTTTTCAGGGGTGTACTGCCTCTTGCGAGGAATTGACAAATCCCCTAAGAGTATATTCCATGGAAAGTGCTGCTCATTAGCCGTTCGGAATCGGCAGAAAATTGTAGGTCCCTTCCGTTCCTGGTAACATGCACACAGGAATGGTTGAGAGTTGTAAGTCACTAGATCCTGGTTCACTTCGAGCTGTTGCATCACCAAGTTTATTTTTTTTATTTTTTATTTCTGGGGCACAATTCAATAAAATAGTTTTTACAAATAGGTGTATGTATGTATGTTCAGGATAAGCTGCTTCTCAGTAAAGTTAGTTATGTTGTCTCTGCACAGGTAAGGTTGTTATTACAAGAACCCTCTTTACACTGAACTCTCCTTGATAGATATACTTTTCACAGCTGATATTATGGACACACTAAATTACAAAGCTTTACTGCCTTAGGTAATAGATATTACGGAAAAGAAAAACGAGAATAGTAATCTTAAAACGATATGATACAAAATCAACCAAAAACCTGATCAAATATCTGCAGTTCCCTATCGATTCCGACTTCAAACGCCTGTCGCATATGCAGGCTCTTGTAGCTGCGGTTAATCAAAAGGTACTATTATTAGCGCATGAGTATCGAAACATCGCTTGTTTTATTAGCTTGGCCATGAAAATAAGTTGCCATTAAGATTCACAACAAGCATGTCGTCACCTTGGAATCCCATCATCAAAACTTCGTGGTCGATTCAGTTACGGTTGCAAACAGCCAATGATATGGTAAGTACGGTTTGCTCTCCAACAATAGCAATTATAGCGGGAGACAAAACCTACTGACCCTAGTATTCGCCCATAATATTTTTTAATTATTTGAAATGTGAATTAATTTTGGGTTACCTGACGACATTTGGCATATACTGAAATGGTAATTCAAAATTTAATTATTTGCAGAGTTAGCCATCTCTAGTTTGACTCAGAGTTAATTCAGTACTAAAAAATTAGGCCTAATATGCAATATCTTATAAATTAGTAGAAAATAAAACTGCGTAGTTTACAAACGTTGCCTACTGTAACCCAAATATCAAAACTGCAGTCGTAGTAGACCGCGACATCCTTGTTCGCATGTATCCTTAGATGAACTAGGAATTCTACGGGCAGTCATTCGGATATCTGCAATGAAGGTGCTAGGATTCTTACAATCACTAACGAGAAATTCCTCGCTCAACTTTAATTGTAATCAGGCAAACAAAAACAAGAGAGGGACTTCAAAGGAAAACAAGGAAGCCCGCTAACTTAACTCAATACAGATAGAAGATCGTTTGAAAATTCCTTAATACTGCAGAAAAATATCGCTGTGCGTATGGACGAAATTTATTGATAAATGGGTTAAATCAAACAGTTATTTTATATGGGCAAATATATTGCAAATCCTCAAAATTAATTCTATGACATGGCAACTTTTAGCTTTTAGATATTAGCGAGCTAAAATGGGGCTATAATATAAAGATTAAAGAAATGGGATTGCAGTCATTATACACAAAACAAACCTTCCAAGTTAGAATATCACAATAGAACTTAAAATGTCTCAAACTCACCCCATTTGGAAGCACTTGTCTAGTGGCACGCCAGGCACTAGTTCGGTTGTAAGTACACTTGTGGTGGTCATATCTTTTATTACGATAGGAACATAATACTCCGGATATGGTGCAATCATCTCCTTGAATCTGGCAGTGTATTCAGCCTCTCTGAGATAATCGACTTCCCAGGCGAGTTCACGTTTTGCTACTTTAACAAAGTTATCAATGAAAAATCCCTTGGGAAACACATCCCAAACTTTAAGCATTCCAACCAGATTATCAATGTCACTCTCAATACTCTTAGCAACACCTGGATATTGAATTTTTATAGCCAATTCCATTCCGTCCAATAAAACTGCTCGATGGACCTAAAACTGAAAGCAATTAGTCGTTGTGTCATATAAACAAAAGGATTATTCACTTACTTGGCCAATACTCGCTGCGGCAAAGGGCTTCTGTTCGAATGAGGTCAACTTGCTTCTCCAATCAACGCCTAATTCAGAAGACATGACTTGTTCTACTTGCCAATCGGGCATGTAGTCTGCAGCTTGCCTCACACGCTCGAATGCTTTCATCAACTGCGGCGAAACCAAGCTATTGTCTTGGATACTAAGAATTTGTCCTATTTTCAAGGCAGCTCCTCGAACTCTACACAGAGTGTCGACTATTCTGTCGGCATTGGCTGGACTGAATAGAGCTTCCTTTACGTTTTTGGATCCTCCCATGCCCAATGCACCTTTTGTGAGTTCATTGATGGTCCCTATGCCGAGACCAGCGAATAAACCACCAAACGTGGCCATTCGTCCAATTCGACTTGAAGGAACCTTTCGCTGCTTCGCTACACTGCTCAACTTAGGAAGAATTATGTTGTCCGCGAATGGTGGTGTCAAAGTTTCATTCGTCGCCCCTGTTTTTATGAGGTTCAACACATTTCCCACGTATTGTTCATCATTGGTCATTGACTTCGATACACTTGGTTTGGGTATTATTGGTTTTTCTTCCTCGACCACAGCTGATGGCTCATTTGCAACCTTAGTGGTTGCCAATCGGAGGCTTACATCTCGATCCTTGCTACGCTTCGAGAGTATATTTTCCAGTTCACGCAGAGTTATTGAAGATATATCTAAATTCGCAGCATCAGTAGGAAGGTTCTGTGCAGATTTGGATGTACTAGCTCTCGAGTCGTCACTTTGATTGCTCTGACTCATCTGCAAAAACGAAAAACATTTCGTATAGAATTTAATAGTTTACTTTTTAATTCAAAACTCACTACGTTCATTCCTTGATGCATTTGAATTTTACTCAATTGTTTGGCACCCTCTAAAACAACGCACGTTCGTTCCTGGGTTTCCTTGAGAAGCGTTTGTAAACTCTTTAGTTCTTCGGCAGGATTAGCTACTGCTTTCTCGATATATTTACGACTCAGCTCTGCATTACCCTCTATGAGCTCGCGTATACTGGAATTTGACCACAAATGCTTATAGAGTGTTTGATTTTCCTTTGCCACAGCACTGACTACGATTTGCAGCCCCCGCAAGAGGCCAGCAAGTTCTTGGGTACTGCGAGCCATTTGACTGCTGAAATGAGAGCTTTAACTCGTTAGTGCACTTATTTTGACAGAATAACGATGAATTGAGTTTGGAGAAATAATATTTTGGCAGGATTTTATTAGTTTTAATTTGCAAATTTGCAAAATTTGCCGGAGTATTTCACCAATTTACGAAAAATGCAAACAGGTGTTGAAGTAAGGTTACATAAAAAAAAGACAAAACAAAAAACAAGAAATTGCGGTGAAAAATGACAGTTGGCGTCGCTTAGCTCTGTTTGGTTTATACAAACAGCGGATGTTTTGTGGATTGTGGAAAGTATGTTTTATTTTTGAGAGTTTACGAGATTGAATAGCCGTTATTTGGGAATATTTGAGATATTTTTAAAACTTGCAATACGTTTTCATTACCAGCAGTTTCCAGCGAGCATGATCAAATTAGGATTTTAGGTTGGAGAAAAAAAAAATGAAGACATACATGGAATGTCATTTTTCTTGAATACATACATTGTTCTTTTTTTGTTTCGAGTATAGCCATCAGCAGACTTGAGCAAATCGTTAACACTGCGAGCAGAGCATGATAAGAACTCCCCGATTTAATTGCTTTAACACAGAACTTTCAATATAATAAAAAATCTGTCAAACCACATGAAAAGTGGTATATAGTTGACAGCACTCTGTTTTTAACTTCATATGTTTGGTCATTGAATTCCTCAGCTTAACAATAACAATTGAAGTTTGATAAACTATTACAGTTGCTGCACTACATGCTATTTAATTGACTTGAAAATGATTTTAAAAAGACTGCCAAACTGACAGCTGACAAAAAAGGGATGCCAAATACAGAATTCATATTTGATAGACAGAGAGAAAAAGAGCAAAATGCAGAAGAACTTCATTTCGGCTTTATAGGAAATTCGAGAAATGCAGAAGTCAAGCTTATAGTAAAGACGAACATTATTCATCTTTATTATAGCATCTTCGTCTGCATTTTGTAAATTTGCGATATTTTCAAATGTTTCTATAATTTTTGTTGACGGACGCATAATATAAAAAAAACATTAAATCGAAATGGAAGAAAACGGAGTTAAGTTAAATTTTCATTGCATAGTTTCGTTTTAACAGGCCAACAAGCTATAGCAGTTTATAGGAAGTAAGAAAGAGTTACCACCTGTGTATTCTCTCCCACTTTCGGGTTTCAACATACGAGTACATCTGCCTCTCTATACTTTTTTGCATTTTGCAGATGCAGAAACATGTAAAACCACTTTAATAAGGCCAATCTGTTAAATGTTTGAGGAGAAGGAATGTAAATCTCTAAAGAAATATTTTTTTTTTATATTCAAATTCCGGTGCGTTATTAAATTATCGTGCCCAATGGAATACGATTTGAGATTGATTTTTTATTATTCGTGCTCATATCTGTTGTTATTCGTATGTATGGTTCTTTTAACTGGAAAATTACTTGTTAAATTGACTGTTTACAAATGTTCTGGTGGGTATAGTGGTGTTTGTATAAAATGTCTTAAAATTGATTTCTAAACACAAAATTTCCATTGGAAATTCAAAATGTCAAGGTCAGTATTTTGACAGATATGAAAAAACAAAAATGAATGTTTTTTTTTTTACTTTAACATAAGCCCATCAGATTAGATATCTGAGCAAACATTTCAGAGACTTTTAAGAATCAACTAGATCTGTTACGCACCTATAAAAATCCCTACTTAAGCCCAGCTAAATTTCATCTCCCACATTTTTCTCCAAACATCAGCTAAAATCCAAGCTAAATTTTGACATAAGAACCTTGTGGAGAATATTTCACAGAAAACAGCTGTTCTCTAAACGAAATTTTTCAAAGATTTAAAAGAATTTGTTTTAAAGTATGATTTTTTTAAGAATAATTATGAACAAGAATGAATGAGAATTATGAATTATGAGTAATTTTTGCTGTGAGACTTCCGTCACCAAATATTCTTCTAAATATGTTTTCATTTCAAATTGAAATTTAGCTCAAGAATAAACGTGCCAAGCAATTATTTCGTGAGCTAAATTTCGACCGATAAATTATGTACAGTTCGAAGAGAAATTTTGATTTTTAAGCTGGAGCAGCGTACCTCTCGGCTAAAATGCTTGACATAATTTTAGCTTGGCTAAATTTTGGAGAGTTTTGTATGGGAGATAAAATTTAGCGCGATCTGCGTACTAGGCTAGGACAAGACAAATTTTATTTCTACAATTTTAATCTCTGCAAAACGTTTCAAAATCTCGCGCAAAAGTTTGAAGTTAGAAAGATAAAATCTAATTTAATGTGTTTTGTAGTGTATCTCTGGAACGGGTTGTCTTACAAAAGTCGTTCATACCTTTTTGGAATCTCCTCTTGATGCTCTCAAGAAGCATCAGCACCTTTTACATAAAACCAGTTTTGAGAAATATCACTTTCGGCTGTCAAAATTTGTCCCGCAAAATAATGCTTGTATCATTCTTTTTCCTGGCAAAATTTAGTGGAGACATTTTGTACAGCAATTTACAATAGTATGAATTTTGCGTGCGAATTGCGTACTGCTCGGAAAAATATCCGAGACAAAATTTGTCCCAGGAAAAAAAATGTAGATATGGGAGACAAAATTTTTCCCGATCTGCGTACTAGGCTTTAAGGTAAAAAATATGTTTACAAAATTTGTATAGCCAACTCATATAAAGTTTAATTGTTAAAATCAGAAAAAAAAAAATTGATGTAAAGAGATCTATTCTGAGGAAGATGTAAAAAGGAACCTAAGGAAAATTGTCAAAAATATAACTATAGGACGTACTATACCCCTATATGCGTTTCTATGCAACTGTCACTGTTTCATTTATAATTAAATTTAAAAATGATTTTTGTCCTATGAAAATGATTTCTACGTCTGTGCGTCTATTCGGATTGTCAGATTTTTAATTTAACTATCCTTATGTCGTTTTTATTTGGCAATCCAGAATCTCTCTCCGATCCTAGATCCCTACTGAACACTTTTTTTTGATTCTGACGGTTCTGAAGTTTGTTGTGATTTTATATGTCAAACATTAAATGTAGACAATAATAGTATCCATTTGAAAATCAAGGAGGAAAATCACTTCGATTAGGATACAAAAAATCACAACCGTGGAGTTTGACGTCTAAGTATATGAATGCGTGAGTGCTTCTGGTTTCTGTTCTGACTTCAAATCCAGAAGCAAATTTCACAATTTTCCAGAATCATAACTGTCATTTTCTTCTTTCAGGAAGGTCCTTCCTTCCGAATTTTCAAATAAAAATGGCATTTATATAACGGATAGCTGCTTTTCTAAGCCCGGAACTACACAATACCTCGCACTTCACGAATGTGACTCTGAGCATAAAAAATACATTGGAGAGATAGCGAAACGCCAATGGGACCGCCATGGGACCATGTATTTTTTTATGAGTCGACGTTTGCGCCCTCCATAATTCGGCCAAAATTCGAAAATTAAAAAAAAAAATTTTTGTACTCTTGAGTCTTGACGCATGTATTTATTATTTAAAAAAAAATTATGTTATTACCTAATAAGGTTTCCGAGAAAAAAATTCCCAAAAATCGTGCGTTTTTTGGCATTCTACCGTACAAGTAGCTTAAGTGATTCTAATACAAATAATATTGAATTCCTGCTTCTATAAAAATTATTTCCAAATGAACTGCAAGTCGTACTAACACAGAGAAAATTAAACAAAATTTCTATCAAAATAGGTTTTAGCAGGGTTGTCATTTTTGTTTGATTTCAAAAGAAAAATTTCCTGGACGTAATGGATATTGCGTTGAACTATAATGCCTGGGGATTGAAATACAGCATTTGCCTCCTAAAAATAATTTTTTGTTTAGAGGAGGGTACTGCCGATTGCGAGTGACCAAGAGTATCTCTTATCACTAAAAATTGCCTTCCAAATTTAGAGTTCGGATTTGGCAGAAAATTTAAGATCGTCTCCGTTCTTGACGACTAACAACATGCACACTGGAATGATTGAAAGTTGTGTGACTTTATGGGCTCAGGTTAACGTTTTGAGCTTTTATAATTCCAAAAAATATTTTGTTCAGATCTACCCGTGGTCTATATTATTGTCTTAAAATTGATAAGAGCAGTTCGAAATATTCAGTTCTGAAATCTCAGATTGGTATAAGCAACCAAAGCACGAATCTATAAATTTAATTTAATCAGGAAAACTTTGATTTTTGCAATTTTAACATTTTAAATGTTCTTAATAGAATTTTGAAAATTACAATTTTTTAAAAGAATATTTTCAGCATTGCACATAATATTTCGGTTTGGACACTCAATTCGTAAAAAAAAAACAAAAATATCCTCGTTTTGACGAATAAAACTTTTAAAAATAATTTTAAGAGTTAAAACTGTCATTTAAACAATGACGTAATGTATCTTCTTGTCGCTTTTTCACCATAATAAAGCCTCGTACGGACTAAGTTACGGTTCTTTTTTAAATAAAAACTTATGACATCGTTTTTGCAAAGGTTAAATGCGTCGAAATATGGGATTTTAGATGTATTCAACTTATATCTACTCAGTAACCTATACAAATCTGACTAACTACATACATATATATTATACTGAACTCTTTCAGTGTTAATATTTCAGAACAATACTGCCCCTTAAAATGTACATTTATTTACGAGTACTAACATAAACAAACTGACAAACAGTGACAGTTGGTAGGGTTCCAACTTCCGAGGTTTAAATTTATAATTCACTGAATTCTAATAAATTTATATTCGACATTGAATTCAGGTCTTTCTTAGCTGGGAACTCTGAAAACGGAGTGGGTGGTGGAGTTTACTCAGATGGACTAAACCTTAGTCTCTCCTTCCGCCTACCAAACCATTGTAGCGTATTCCAAGCGGAAATTTTGGCGATGAAGGAAGTATTGTCTTGACTTAAAGAAAACGTGATATTTAGCACGGATATCTAAAATAGTCAGGCTGCTTTGAAATCCCTCGCATCAGACTCTTTAAACTCCATTCCATCCCAAGGCTGTCGATCGTCTCTGATGGAGATAGCCAAACAGTTCAATATTCACCTATTCTGAGTGCCGTTTCACAGGACATTCCGGGGAATCGCAAAGCCGACGAACTCGGCTCGGAAACTTTTTGTTCCCTATTAGATCGTGGTATCACAATGGACCTCTACTTGTCTAAGTGTGCCAGATGCTTTAATGACAGCCACTTTAACCTAACCTAGCAGAAAATATAGAAAATAGAAAACTATCGGAGCAATACGTAATTTTAATAAACCATTACAATCAAAATTCTATAAAAAATATATACTTTTTTCAGGGACTCATAAATTGGACTTCCTTCATAACTACAAGGTCTTTTTCTACAAACTAGCAAATTGTTATAATTTTTAATATTTTTAGGGTGGCGCTATTATCATTTTATTGCATTATCGTTTCACAGCTAATAACTTAACATCTTAAATATTATAGCCTTCTTTTAAAGTACATTTTACTGTTTAAAATTAATCATGTCGAATTACCCAACGACCTTTACCACACCTTTGAAATTCAAAACCAAATATCTCAGTATGTATGTACGTATGTGAGTAATCGTCAATCTTCATACGAGTAATATCATTTGTCAAGACGATTTTCTCCCACACTTTCGCTCTCTATAAGCAACGCGCGGGGATTCAAATGTAATTCAAATGCAACTCAACTGTGTCGTAATTCAACAATAAAAGCTTTAAAGTCTATCATTTGGACAATAGTTTAAGAAACATGACTCAAATCAAAACGTAAATCACTTAATTTTAATGGACAGCAACGGACATGTTTTGGCAAATTTTAAACACACTGATGACGATGACTAGGCCATTTTTCGGCCAATAACTTACTCAACTTGGCGTTGTTTATAAGTTTCTTTATAGTTTGTCAAATTTTGACAGTTTATTGACATTAAATCAACGATGATATGGAATTTGACAGTTTTGGCATTTGGGTCAGAAGAGATATGTCACCTTATTTCAGCACGTACAAAAGAGCAACATTACCGTAGCGTAGGTCAGGTGCAGAATTTTTGATCATCAGGGTTGCTGAAGCAACAAGTATGACACTTGATTTGATTTTTGAGTTAGATTGAGGCTGAAATAAAATAAAAACGTACGATAGTGCGTATTGAGCACTTTAAAATTAAATGTAGGACTTTCATGTTTTGGCAAAACAGATTTCATGGCATCGATTTTCTTTTTAATATTACCTAAAGTTCGATAATTCCTCATCTAATTAGCAACTCAAGAGAATTTATATTTCCATATTAAGAACGCCTTCTTGTCAGCATGGAATTGTCATTTCAGTGTGTTGCCTGCTAAAAGAAGTAACGTGAATAAGGAGATTTTTTAGATCCGTCTAAGGTCATATCACCTATCAAATTTTTTGTATGGTTCAGTTGGAAATCGTAAACTCTAATGTGGCTGCCAAAATACTAAAGGCTATGTCATCACCGTACTTATAATCTTATCAAAAACTCAGTTAGATAAGTACACCCAAAATAATGAAACGGGTAATTTTTGTATGGATATTGTAGACATCAAGAGAATTGATAAGACGCTAATTTTAATATTTTGGTAGGTATTGTTTTTGGGTGAAATTTGATACGTTTGTTATCGGAACTAAGGTGGCTTGGTACCTAGGTGTAACGAATAGGCATTCGAGCCTACTTAAGTTCATCACTTGTTCTCGACTCTTATCTTTACAACTAAGAAAATAATTTTTTTTTTGAATATTTTATTTTTTGAAAAATTGTATATACAGAAAGTAATGCCGATTGTGTTTTTGAAATTCGAAATTCGGTAAAAGAATTGATTTTAATAGAATAAAAAAAATAAGCGCTTAAGGCTTTTTATATGAATACACTCTTGTCAATATAGACAAAACTTCATGCCTTAGGATCCTTAATACAACAAGTTTGGTTTTCAAATCAAAGAACTTCATTATGGTTTACGGGTAAACAATAATAGATACGTTAACATGACTTCTGTCATTTCTTTTTGGACTTTCTGAACTGCAACAGATTTTCATAATTTTTTTTTTGTTAAATATTTATGTTTAAATTTTGACGCCAAGAATTACGTATTTTCTTCATATACATTTATTATAAAGCGAAAACTACTAACAAAGTATCCGAAGTATTAATATTAGAGGGATCGCTCTGGATATATCAGTATTTCTAAGTCGAATTTTGACTTCTGGACAATTCTAGTTTCAATTAATTCGAATACAAAATTATTTTTTTAAATTCAAATCAAAGCATTCAAATATCAAATTTAAAAAAAAAATTAAAAAAATACTTTTGATCCTTTTTGAGTAAAGTCCGAGGATTGGTCAATGAATCCTTGAAAAATGAAACAAGAAAAACTACATACATATTTTCAGCATAAAATCATTTTATTTCCCAACAGTCAACGGCCTTGGCTCTGATGAAAGCATCGCTTCCCATCGATCAGCGAAATCAAGCATCGTTGCGCGCGGTTGGTACTTGGATGAGGGACCGTTCAAATACCAACCGTGTGCTGTTGACATGTGTTTTTCTGTTGTTCTTTCTTTCTGTCTGTCTCTCTCTATTGTATTGTATAAGCCGATGGTCTGAGTTACCAGTGCTTTCAGTGTCTCTACTTCGTAGATTTATCTACGGAGTAGTGGAATATGTAATGTAATGTAATGTATTTCCCAACAAAGTCTCCTTTTAGATCGATACACTTCATTTAACATTTCTCCAATTTTTTTTTATGATTTCGCTACAACAATGACTTCTCTACATTCGGCCAAAATCTCTTACGTATATAAACCTTAATTGGAAATTAAGAAATAAAAACAAATCTTGTATCTTATCAACGATTTTAAATAAAAGTTAACTTAACAATTTTGTAGTTTTCTATTTTTTAAGAAAGAAATCATTGACCTTTGTCAAATAGCAAGAAAATAGCCAGGAACTATATGAGTTTTTTAACAGTTGTGTGTTGGTACAATTATTTGCATACACGACTGGGTTGCACGAACTTGCTCTTATGTAAGCGACTAAGAATTTCAAAAATGAATGTTATTAGAGATAACTGTTCTTAAGGATAAAATTCATTTCTTATATGACTAAAACAACTCCTTTAGTAGTTGGAGCTAAGCACAGGAGGCCATGTGTTTTAAGCAAAAATTAGTTTACGCAAGAACAAAGTTATAGTTCGTTGTAGTGGTTTCTTAAAAAAATAAGCTTTTTTTATATACAAAATTTTTAAAACATTTTTAATACAAAATTTTGGAACGCCTATTTAAAGTGTTTATTAACGTACGAATGAAAATTAAATTTACAAAAAAAAATATCCACCTGTTTTTGAAATATCGAATTTTCCAAAAAAAAAAATAGATTTTTTTTTTCAAAATCCAAAAAAATTTTTTTTTTTAAAGTTTTGAAATGCAATCTTTTTTAAAATTTTTAGAAAAAATTGTCTTGTGAAATATGGTAGATACATATAACTTTTAAGGTTTTCGCGGGGTGAGTCCTAAATTGCACTCATATTAAATTTCAAACAACGCGGATAATCCGAAAAATACTTATTTTTTATGGTAGATACAGTCTGTAATATCTGGATTTCAAATATTTTTTTTATTAAATTATAGATCGTAAGAATTAATCTAAAGAAAAAAATTTTAGCAAAATTCTCGGAACCATTTTTGAGAAAAATAGGATTTTCGAAAACCATTTTTTGACTTTTGTATGGACGATACCGTTATTTTTAGGTACAGTAAACTTTTTTAATTGCGACTTATAGGTACTATAAGGCAAGCTATGCATTTGTAAAAAAAATCGAACTCGAGATTTTGATCAAAGTTGACATTACGATGATAGCGAAGACCAAAAAAGTGGGTCTCGCAATTCTGTCTGTCTGTCTGTCTGTTCGATTACAGCTAAACGGCTCGGCCGATTTTCTTCAAACTTGGTAGATATGGGTTTTGATTTTTTACCCCCGGATGTTTTTTGATTTGATTTTTTATGACCAAAAATAACGGTACCTGCCATACGAATTTTTTCCAAAATTTTATAAATATTTTTTTTTCTCAAAAACTGTCCCTGCGATTTTCTTAAAAAAAATTAAAAAAATTTAATGTAGTTAAACCTAGGTAATGGTCGAAAAAATTTTTCAAAAAAATTAGTAGTTTTGGTACCCCCCTTGGGACCATTTTTTTTGTTTTTGATTTTCTCAAAAACGGTACCACCGATTTTGATCATATTTTTATGCTAAAGCTTCCCAGCAGTTTGAATATTATTGTGTATTCAAATTTTCCAAAACAAATTTTTTGGATTTTTAAAAAAACTTTAAAAATTTTTTTTTGAAAACTCAATATTTCGGAAACCCCATGCTCGATTTTTTCAAAACTTGATAAATAAAAGTTTGGAAAAATAGTCTACAATAAATGAGCAAAATAAATTCATTTTACCTAAAAATAACGGTACCCTCCATACAAATGTTAAAAAATGGTTTTCGAAAATCGTATTTTTCTCGAAAACGGTTCCGAGAATTTTGCTTAAATTCTTTTTCTTTCTATTATTTTTTAATATCTGTAGATAATTTAATACAAAAAAAATATAAAACAAGATATTACTGACTGTACCTACCATAGAACGATTTTTTAAAATTTTGAATTTCTCATTATTAGCACAACGGATTTTAATGAAATTTCGTAGACGGAAGCTTTTAAAAGGTTTAAAAAACATTGCATTTCAAAACTTTAAGAAACATATTTTTTTTGAATTTTGAAAAAAAAAAATCAATTTTTTGTTTTTTTGAAATTTCAAAATTCTCGAAAACGGCTCAATACTTTTTTTGTAAATTTAATTTTTATTCATACAATAATAAAAACTTTAAATTGGCGTACTAACATTTTTTCTTAAAAATGTTTTAAAATTTTCTTATATAAAATCTTATTTTTTAAGAAACCACTACAAAGACTTATAATTTTTGTTCTTGCATAAATCTATATTTGCTTGAATCTCATGGCATCCTATTCTTACCTTTAACTACTAAAGAAGTTTTTTTAGTCATTTAAAAATGAATTTTATGCTTATGAACAGTTTCTCTAATAACATTCATTTTTGAAATTCTTAGTCTTTTACATAGGAGCAAGTTCGTGCGACCCAGTCGTGCATTTTATTTCTTATATCTTGTAGATTATATTAAGAAACTTTTATTTATTAAGTCTTAAAAAAATCGAGCATGGGGTTTTTGAAATATTGAGTTTTGAAAACAAAATTTTGAAAATTTTTTTAAAAATCCAAAAAGTTATGTTTTGAAAAATTTGAATTCACAATAATATTCAAACTATTGGGGACCTTTAGCAGAAAAAAATGATCAAAATTCGTCGAACCCTTTTTTGACAAAATCAAAAACCTAAAAAATGGTTCCAAGGGTGGTACTAAAAATAACAATTTTTTGGAGATTTTATTTTCAACCATTAGTTAGCTTTAACTCAATGAAAATTTCGAAAACAAATCGTATGGCAGGTACCGTTATTTTTGGTCTTAAAAAAAAGAAAAAGCGTGTGGGGGGGAGAAATTCAAAACGATATCTACCGAGTTTTTACGAAAATCGGCCGAGCCGTTTAGGCTGTAGTCGAACAGACAGACAGATAGAATTGCGAGACCCACTTTTTTAGTCTTCGCTATCATCGTAATGTCAACTTTGATGAAAATCTCGAGTTCGATTTTTTTTCCGAATGCATAACTTGCCTTATAGTACCTATAAGTCGCAAGTAAAAATGTTCAATAGTTAATTTTTTTTAATAAAATAGTTTGAATCGTTTTTGAGAATATTTTCTTAACGGCTGACAAATGTTTTATCGAGGTAATGTCATGTTTAATAATATGTCCCTAAGTAGACTTCAGTCGGCAAACTCCTTTTTTCCATTACCAATAACAATGACAAATACTATACATCCGTCCCCCCACAGTAACGAGTCACTTGCGGCAAGTACTCGCATCAAGTATTTTCAGCAAGCTACTATGTGTTTATCTATTGCATTGACACAGTGGGTACGTTCGAGGAAGAAAACGGTTTCAGGAAGGACTTTCCTCGCATTCTAGGAACGCCGGCTAAAAGCAACCTTCTTCGCACGGTGTGACAACATTTTTACTGTTTCCAAATCGCGTTTTCGAAAAGCGTTTCATCATGATTCTTAAAGAAATATCGGCCGATAACTTGTTCGGCAATAACAACGCACCAAACATTTCATCTGAATAGGTGAAACTGATGCTGTTTGGTTGTCCTTGGATTTTCGAAGCCCCACAGTCTACAGTTATCTACTGATCAAACTCCTAAACCTGAAGTCCACCTATGGGCATATTATTAAAAAAAAAGGTCATGTTTGATCGATATCTAGACTTCGAATTTTTGAAGAATGTTTAACTTTGTACAGTAGTCTCTCGATAATGTGAACTAATTAAAACAAGGCTATTTCGAATTTTAGAAGGATTCACATTACTGGAACTTTTTTCAGTTCCTCTTTATCGATAAAAATCGATGCACTTTTTGTTTAGATGCCATTACAAAAACTGATACAAAAAAAAACATAATAACAGAAAGCATAACAATGTAAAGTGTACCTACACAATTTGGAGGAGACAATCTCTTGACTGCAGCTGCATTCAAAACATTTAAATTTGTCTAAATAAATAACAGTCAATTGGTCCTTTATATCGCACGCAAAACTAACAAGAGAAAAAAGGAAAATACGAGTATACAAAACTTTACAAAAAGAAATTCACATTTTAGAGTGCGAAAATTTCGCAAGTTCACATTATAGAAATGACAATGTAAAGTTTTGGGCGTTCACACTACTGTATATAGTATGAATGATTTAAAGATTTCTGGACATCAACACACCACTCCTGTCAGGTTTGATTAGTATTTTTCTTTTTTTGTCATTTTTTATTTTTTTTTTTCTTTAGTTTTTTTTTATTTTGCTGAAAATTGTGTACATTTTGAAAATTCTCTACAGTTTGAGTATGTGTTTCTCAAACTGTAAAATACTCGTATGCTCAAACTATAGAACATTTTTAACAAGATTAAAAAAATAAAAATAATTAAAAAAAAATAAAAATAATTAAAAAAAAATAAAAATAATTAAAAAAAAATAAAAATAATTAAAAAAAAATAAAAATAATTAAAAAAAAATAAAAATAATTAAAAAAAATATAAGAGAATTAAAAAAAAAAAAAATAAAAAAAAAAACAAATCAACATTAAAATATAAAATATTGAGAACCAAAACAAAAAAAAATATTATTCAATATTGCTAGCTTTTGAAATGTGGTAAACTCATTTTAAAAACCTCACACAGGTTGACACAAAGTTTAAGAATATCATACAGTTTGAGAACCTCTAACAGTTCGAGAATATTATAACTTCTTAAAAATGTCTTACAGTTCAAGGATTTCCCGCAGTCTACCCTATAGTTTTAGAATCTTACTCTTTCGGTTTGAGAATTTCTTGATAGTTAAGAGAATTTTGTACAACCTGTGTATATCCTTCATCATTGTGAGAATTGCCTTTTGTTTGAGAACCTTGAGCAGTGTCAGAATCTTTCTCCACAGTCTATCTCCACGGAAAGTTATAACACTATAATTTTGCAAATCATCAAATTTTATTTTCAAGGTCAATATAGGGTTTGAGCAATATTCCGAGCACTATACTTTGCATTATTTTAAGCGAGGAGATCTATTTTAAAATAAAGAACGATGTGAAAGTAGTGACTTTTTTTAAATCTCGATAAAGCAACGGTCTGGGGCTAATTTTTGTATAGTGGAAAAATATGCGTCCGTATTTCTTTCAAAACGGACCTCGAATTAGCATAACACCTTCGACGACCAAAGCTACAGATCGATTATGCCAAAGCTAATGAAATGTATACCTACATCAAGTAGTATGATATTCAGCGTTGAATTAAAAAAAAAACAAACAGTAAAAAAATAAATGTGAGGTGATTTTTGTTTTATAATTTGCACACACTCAGTGGATTATGGCTACCCTAATAGTATTATGGGTTAAAATGGTGCTAGCGTTAAGATTAAGTGGAAGGGATTTAATAGGAGATGTTGATGCTAATTATTCTTGTAAGTTTTTGCATCACAATGAGTGTGACAAATCTAGAGGGGCAAAGTATTACAAATATATTTGTCTATATTTGACAGTCCGATTGAAGTAAGGCTCAAGGGTTAACTGATGCGCATTCCCAGCTAGACGAGAACTACGAAACAGATTGACATTTCGAATGAAGGAGAGAGATAACGAGTTGCGCCATATCATACCTTGTAACATTTATCAATACAAATATCAATAGGGCGGACGTACCACACCTTCGCATGCCACGATGGACATTCTTCACGATCAATTTGAGGATCTGGTTATCTCGAAAGGCACGTGACGCGACGGGGGGTTTGCGGTTTTAAAAACCAAATACAAATTTATCAAAAAGTATGGAATAACAACTAAATGCTAGATACCAAGTTTTAAGGAAATGGACCAGGTTGTTATTCCTGTTGTCGAACAGATAGGATGAATTGGTATTGGTAGACCTACTTCTTCCTGTCTTTCTTATCATCGTCGTCAAGTTTTATTATAATGTCGAGTGTGATTTTTTGTTTTTAATTAACACGAGCCAAATACCTTTCCTATAGAAGTAAAAAAGTTATCAGCATTTCTCAAGCTGAACTTTAAAATAGACTATAATACTATTACCGCATCAACTATTAACCCAAGACATAATAGCCTTTCACCAGTTTATATTCGACCAGATTACAAATTTAACGATGAATCCATTAGATTAGCGAAGGGGCGTCCAAATTATAGCACCATTTACAACCAACCATTAACTTAAAGTAGAAGAAACAATTATATATAAATATTATAAAATACTAATACGAAATGAGTGCCCTTTGCGTGCTGTAATCATCCAAAAAAACATCGAAAACTTCTTCACACGCTCATGGTCTATATTAAGAAACGCAAAATACGAGTAAAAAGAAAGGCAAATTAGATAGCTCGATGACTTGATGCACTCAAAAGTTCGATCACCGAATTAAAACGACGACGCTCTGCGGCTTGTTTAAATTAATTTAAATTAATATAAATTATATTTTGGCTAAGCAAATTGATTTAATCGCTGCCGGCCGGTTGTTTGCATAACTGTGAGATAATTATTGGCACACGATTATAGAATTAGGTATGATTAACAATTAAATAAATTAATTCCACTGAGACTGCTTCGCTCTTATTTTCAGACTTATTCAATTGAAGAATATTATGCAGGTTTGTTACTTAATTTGTATACAGAGTTTAAATTTTATAGTATGATGTTTGATTATGTACTCGCACATAGTTATATGGTAATGCTAATGCTGATATTAGCAGGTAAATGATTTGGATACGGTGCTATTTTTTTTACTGGCAACATTTTAAAAATTCCTTGGATATTCAACATATTTTATGAAATGGACTGAATTTTAAATCCATTTTTTGTATAATTATTTAAAGTCTTAATTTAAAAATAGGCAACTCTATTCGAAGTACGAATTCAGATATTTCACTGCTATTTTTTCAAATTTTAAATTTTGATCTAAATGATCTAAATGAACAAAAAATTAATGAAACTTTAGCATATTTAGAATAACGTAAACGTTTAATCTCGAATTCTATTTACAATAGATGAATAAGGGTTCAAGACTCTGGATAAATTTTTAGACAGAGAACTAAGTTTTATTTCTTTTCATGCTTTATTTAAAAACAGAAAACAAACACAAATTGGTAGTCACTTTTGCGTGTTAGTCAAAATTACACATTTTTTTGCAACTTATGTCTACGAATTTGGTTTTATTCATATAACACATTGAATTATAAATCCAAAATAAATTTCCAAAAACACCAAGGACCCGTTTTCTAAAGAATATTAAATGTTTGAAATCCAAACATTTTTTTATCAAAATGTTGTTAATACATATTTATATTTATAAAGCTGCTTCTTTATGTTCGAATTTCGTTATAACGGCTCAACCGATTTCGAATAATTTTTGGATTCCAATATATTGGCTGAGAATACTCTTAGTCAGAATTGCAAGTTTGGGCTATTAAGCAAAAAATGGATTATTGTATTCTAAATTAACGACAAAGAAGTGGATCTCGCAATTCTGTCTGTTTGCGTACAGGCGAAATGGTTCGGCTGATTTCCTTTAAGCTTCATAGATATTATTTTAAGGGAAACTTCCTTGAAACAATTTTGTTTTTTTTTTTCGTTTAGTAAAAGCCTTCCACTGGTTGACAAAAAATTATTACTAACGATAGTCCCTCATTTCTTTTGTTTTTGAATTTCTTAAAAAAAAAACGGAACAACTGATATTAATAAGACCAAAAATAACGATACCTGCCATACGATTTTTTTTCGAAATTTTATAAATATTTTTTTGTTCTCAAAGACTAGGTAATGGTTGAAAAAATCTTTCCGAAAAATGGTTATTGAGGGTACCCCCCGTGGAACTATTTTTTTTGGTTTTGATTTTCTCAAAAACGGTACAACCGATTTTGATCATTTTTTTGCTAAACCTCCCTAAAAATTTATATAGTATTGTGTTCAAATTTTCAAAAAAAAAATTTGGATTTAAAAAAAAAATTCAATTTTTTTTTTTTAAAACTCAGTATGTATTTCGAAAACCCCTTGCTAGATTTTTATTAAGCTTGGTAAATAAAAGTTTCTCAATATAATCTACAAGATGTGAGAAAAACAAATTATTTTACTTAAAAATAAAGGTACCCACCATACAAATGTTCAAACATGGTTTTCAAAAATCGTATTTTTCTCGAAACCAGCGCTAGAATTTTGATACATTTTTTTTTCTTTCAATTAATTTTTATGGTCTTTAATGTAATACAAACAATTTTGAAATTAAGATATTACAGCTTGTACCATACCTACCATAGAACCATTTTTTAAAATTTTCAATTTATCATTATCGACATAATGGATTTTAATGAAATTTTTTACAGAGATGCTTTTAAAAAATTTTAAAAAACATTGCATTTCAAAACTTAAAAACAAATATTTTTTGAATTTTTGGAAAAAAGTAATTTCTTTTGGAAAATTCGATATCTCAAAAACGGCTCAATATTTTTTTTTAAATTTAATTTTCATTCGTACAATAATAAAAACTTAAAGTTGGCGTACCCATTTTTTTTAAATGTTTTAAAAAGCTTATTTTTTAAAGAAACCACTACAACGACTTATAATTCTTGTTCTTGCATAAATTCATTTTTGCATATAATTCTGTTCTTATCTCTTACTATTAAAAGAATTTAAAAAATTAATTTTATCCTTATGAACTGTTTTCTCTAATAACATTCGGTTTTTAAATTCCTAGTCTATTACATAGGAGCAAGTTCGTGCGACCCAGTCGTGCATTTAATTTACATTACATTAATTTACATAATAGGAAAAAAATACTTTGCCGACAATACAAAGGACTAAAACCGCACTTAACTTGCAAACTGCTCTTAAGATTTTGTTATTATTTTCTGTTTCGCTTAATTTTTAGGATTTATCATCAGCGAAAAAAAAATAAAAGTAAGACATTACTATCAGATCACATAACATACCTACCATAGAACCTTTTTTTTGCCTTTTCATTCTTGGGAAAAGGTATTCAAATAAAAATGTTTGTAGAGAAGCTTTAAAGTTTTAAAAAATATATATTTTAAGTTTTGAAAAAGTTTCTTTTTTGAAAATTCAATATCTCAAAAAATAGGTCAGTAGTTTCTTTTTTTAATTTGGAAACCAATTCGCAATACCAACATTTTTGGTAAATATTTGGGACGTGATAATATTTGAATTAGTATGATGTTAATGTTGTTTTAGTATAAAACTAAAATTTTAATCGACTATAGCATCATACTTTCTTTCATTTCATTTTCATTTCATTTATTTATATATTGTTAAGCCTTGAGAGTCAATCTCATTTATGGCTTGAAAAATTATTTACATTTAAAAATTACAATTTACAAGTATTTACAAGTAGATTAAATTTAAAAATTTATGCTTACAAATTTATCTTAAGAAAAGCTAAAATAAAAAAAAATGTTAGATAACAGATTTATCATAAAGTTACATATTATGTACAATGAGAGAAGGACAAACAAAGAACTTTCTCTATCCTTTTATTAAATTTAAAATAACCGAATACCTATTTTATTTTTTTACGATCGTGCTAACTTCATATGATTCTTTGACATTTACAAACGTCGAAAAAATCATGTTTATTTAGTTTTTTTGCATGAACCGTCATTGTTTTAAGTGTGTTCAAGCAATTTATTATGAAAATTGCTTTAGTGCGATACTAGTTAGAAAATGTTTAAAATCAAGAATGAGTAAGTATACTACTCTAAACTTAGAAAACTGTAAATAGTATCATACTAAAAATTCTATTATCCCTATTATGGCTATCAAATATCAATTATTTGATAAATGATAATTTCTATCAATTCATTGATAATCTGGTGTTATAAGTATCAATTGATAATTTGTACGCCATTGTGAATACTGATGAACATAACATTGTGAATGGGTTCTGTTTTTGCGTTTGACGTTTTATTTTGTTATGGGTTTAAGAATGTACAAGTAAACTTGCGAAGCAGTGGTTCCAAGAAAAGAGGGTTTATGTCATGGAGTGGCCTGCGCAGTCCCCAGACCTTAAACCTATAGAAAATCTTTGGTGCGATGTCAAGAAGTATGTTGCTAGTTGTAAGCCAACTACAGCCCTTTGGGAAGCTATATCTCAATCTTGGAGGTGCATACATATAGATGTGAAAATCTTATTAATTCGATGCAACGTCGTTGTGCTGCTGTTATTTCTAACAAGGGACATGCAACTAAATATTAATTTTAGGTTCAAACACTCCCCTAGCACTTATGGTAGAAATTGTCTATTAACTTTCTCTTTTGTAATATTTAAAGCTGGCGCTACTATTTTGTTTACCGCTGTTTTTCTATATGACTTAGGTAGATTAGAAATTACCAACTAATTTATTGAATTTGAAAATGAAATTAAAAGCCTAAAAAACATTAATTTGAAAATCAGATAACTATTTATTTCTTTAAATTTAGTAGATTAATTTATTTTAGCTTTTGTTGTGTCAAAAGCTTCACTAATATTATTTTGCCCGCATCTGTATATGAGTTCCAAGCTACATATACAAATAGTTTTATTGAAAGCAGTGATTTATGTGCTCATTTAACGGTCTTATTTAATTATTTAAAATAAATAATCTACGAAACTTGAACTATAAAACCAAGTACGCAAGCTTCAGCCATGCATTTTTTTTTTTTTTTTTTTTTTTTGTATTTTCAATTCAATGCTATTTATTATTTATTGCGATGATATATGATATCAAGGCAAATTCTTAAGCTGGAACCCCCCTTAACAGTTTATATTATTAATGCCACATAATATAAGATAACAATCCGAATCTAAGTGGAAAGAAAAAACAGTTGTTTTGAACTATTTATGGGACAAATTCAGATTCATTGTGCGGAAATAATAGATTTAAAGAAGCAAGTAAACAAATTTACCATCCGCAATTAAATTTAATATTGAACTAACTACCTTCTTGTCCTTCAGGTGTAACCTCACAGCCAACAACAACAATTATTTTATTTTATCAAACTTTTACTCAATTTTCAACTCAGGAATACCTGAGGCAAGAATCACTCAACACTCACTTTCTGCGCCAGTTTCGAGACAAACAAAATATCTGATAAATTTCGCAATATATTATCTACATTCGCCACCAGACCCCAGTCAAAGCCTCACGTCTGATTCGACTCTGATGAATAACTCAGATTGACTCTATCATCGGCAAATTGTATACCGAAGTATTTCTATCTATTTTTCAAGCCAGCACAGCCGCCCTAGGAGACAATTTGTATCCAAAAGTGTGTGTTGCGTCATGATGATGGTAAGTTTTGCGGTTGTCACTCGGTGATGGAAAGACAACGTAATGGATCTAATTGAGTGGAGAATCGTAACAACCAGAGGTAAAAGAATAATTTTGGATCCGGCTACAAGGTCGCTTCGATTGACTTTTATAGGGGCACTTTTGTGCTAGTGAATATTATGTGTTATGGTTTTACATGCTGTTATTTATGTTTGATGATTACTTGATTGAATGTAAGTACTGCGGTCCCGGGGTGATAAAATTACCAAAGACGATTATTGCGAATTCATTATTAGATTAAAATCGAACACAGTAAATTAATTAAAATAATAACAAATAAAAAATAAAAGTTACGATTCAAGAACCTATGTACATATTACGGTATTAATCCAGAGTGACATTCTTGGATACGAAAATGTTTGGGCTAGCAAAAGTTCGCGAATTGTTTCGTTAGCACTTGGGACTATCACGCCGGAGATCTAGGTTCAATTCCCAACCACTACTACCTAAATAACGAACAAATGTACTTTTTTCTGGAAGTGGAAAATATTTAAAGAGTATCTCTTAGCATGTAAAAGTGCTACTCTTCTCAGTCTTTCGTTATCAGAGGGTAAACTCTATTTTATCGGTTCAGGGTGGAAAGCATATGGTTTTATGAACCTCAAAAATAACGTTGAGAAACAAAAATAAAACGCATGACTGGGCCGCGCAAATTTGCTCTTTTGTTTAAGAGACAGAATATTTAAAATGAAGGTTATTAAAAGTAATTATAAGTAATATTTTTTAAATATCTCGAAATCAAAAAATTTATTAAAACTTAGGTATTTTTAAAAAAGTTTTTTTGTTTTTAATACTCACAATATGAAGGTGATTATTAAAGCAGTTATTAAGATAAATTTACAAAAAAGATAACTACTATTTACAGAGTTAGATATAATTTTAATAAAAAATAAATACATATTTAGTTGTATTATATTTATAAATTATAATTTTTAATTTTATTCATTTTTTAATGTAAAATATTATACAACTAAATATTTATTTTCCTTCCTTTCTTTCCTAGAACCCAGTATTTTATTTCTTATTAATGATTTCTGAAATAAAAAAAAACTTCACATTTTGAAACTAAAGAGGTTGTTTTCTTCTGTCACAAGCGTAAGCTTTTGATAGACATGTAAAAATAAAATGCACGACTGGGTCGCACGAACTTGCTCCTCTGTAAGAGACTAATAATTTCAAGAATGAATGTTATTAGAGAAAAACTGTTCATAAGCATAAAATTAATTTTTCAAATAACTAAAACAACTTCTTTAGTAGTTGGAGATAAAAATAGAATGCCATGTGATTCAAGCAAATCATAAAATTATAAGTCTTTGTAGTGGTTTCTTAAAAAAATAAGCTTTTACATAAAAACCTTTTAAAACATTTTTAAGAAAAAAATTTGGTACGCCAATTTAAAGTTTTTATTATTGTTCGAATAAAAATTGAATTTACAAAACAAAAATATTGAGCCGTTTTCGAGATATTGAATTTCCAAAAAAAAAATAGGTCTTTTTTCAAAATTCAAAAAAAAATGTTCTTAAAGTTTTGAAATGCAACGTTTTTTAAACTTTGTACGAGTATAAGCTTGTCTCTAAAAAAATTCATTAAAATCCGTTATGCCGACAATGAGAAATTCGAAATTTTAAAAAATCGTTCTATGGTAGGTACAGTCAGTAATATCTTGTTTTAAAATTTTTACTTGCGATATAAGTACAAAGGTTCTATAGGGCAAGTTCTGCATTTGGAAAAAAATCGAACTCGAGATTTTGATCAAAGTTGACATTACGATGATAGCGAAGACGAATAAAGTGGGTTCGGCAATTCCGTCTGTCTGTCTGTCTGTATGTCTGTACCTCGATCTAGAGCCTAAGCCACTGGACCTATTTTCTTCAAACTCGGTAGTTATGGGTCTTCGGTGATTCCCTAGAGGGGAAATTGAATTTTTTTTTTTAGCTCCAAAATTAACGGTACCCCCCATACACCCGTAATGGAAAATCATATTTATCTCGAAAACGACTCTAACGGTTTTGATAAAAAAAATAGGTGTGATATTATGGACATGGGCTACATTTTGGTCAAAAACAATTTTGGGGCAAAATGTTTTAAAGGTACCTGTCATAGCACCGTTTTTTTTTTATTTTCGACTTTCTCATTAACGACTCTAAGGATTTTAACCAAAAATTTTCATCAGGAGTTCCCTTAAATTTAAAATAATATTGTATATAAAAATATTCGAAAAAATATTTGTTGGGTTTTTTTTGATTTTTTTTTTTAAATCCACATCTTTAAAACCTATGAACGATTATTTTTTGAAATTATTTCTTAAAATAAATATTATTAAATACTTAAAATTCGCATCCCAGATTTTTTTCTTGAAAAATTTTAAAGAAATTTCTTATATAAAAAAATGTACTTAATAATAAAACGATTTTTAAAGTTTGTTTGCATAAATTCATACCTTTCTAGAAATCAGACGGGAATTTTATGCATTTGAACATTATTATCTTATTAAATCCATGTTTTGTTTTTATACAATGTATCTTAAATTTCAAAGTACTTTTACATATGTAAAAGTACGAGTAAGTTCGAGCGATCCAGTCGTGCATTTTATTATTTAATAATTCAGGCGGTCTTATGTTTTTTAGTTGGAAATATTTTAGCAATTTAAAATTGAAATTTTATATTTTTTTGTTAAATTTGTATTTAACTTCGTGTTTGTGTTTATTTTAAATGACAAAATTTTTCACTATAAAAATGAAAACTCAAATTCTGGCTAATTCTGGTTTGATACAAGGCTACACAAACAATACTACCCCTGAAATTCCATCCAACATTGAAGCAGATTGCGTTTATAAAAGCATTGCTTATGTTCCCCCACTGGAACATAATTATAGCTTTCACCTCACATTGCTTCCCTAAAAACAAAACTTAAGTCAAAAACGAAGAAAGAAAAATAAACCTACGTTTTGTACAAAATCAAATGCAAGGGCAAAGATGATGAAAATTGCAACAAAGTAGTTGCGACAGAGAATGGCTGGCCATACCATCAGTTAGATTTTGATGAGTTAGAAATTATCCAATGGTATACTCTAGAGACTTTACACATCCCTGAAAACAACAGCAATATGAACAGAAAACAAGACACTGAAAACATCTCCACAGTCTTCTGCTCTCTTGTAGCTTCTTACAAATTTTTGAAATTGCTGAGTGACATCTTATATTCTTGTCATTTTCAACTAAAATCTTTTCCACACTCTGTGTCACAGAGTAACTTCTTGCAGCGACATTTCCGATGTAAATCTTTTTTGTAACTTTCTCAGAAACGTCAAAATCTTCACTATGAAAAAATTGACATTTGTTTATCTGTGATTGAAAGCAAATACAATACAGTATTTACAAAAAACAGCCTATTATTTGCACTTTGCAATTTATCATCTGTCAGATTCATCAAAGTAAATTAATTGCTGCTGTCACTTTTGTAGTTGACAGATTGGTTAATTTCTCCAACCCAGTCCAAAATGTTTTTAATTAAATACACACAGACGTATGGTGGATGAACGGAGGTAAAATATTTCGGGCAAGGGCAATCGAGTTTGATCAAACCAAAACTCAATGCAGTCACAGGTCGTATACAAATATAAAAAGGGTTTGAAACTTAGTTCAGTCTCGCTTCAACTCTGCTATCCTTCTCATTAAAATTCACATTATATAATATTTTTATAATTTGAACTAATTTATTAAGAGATAACCAGATAAATGTATGTACATTATTGTGTATGTATTCTGCACATATGTGGGGCAATAACATTGCAATTATATATAAATATATATGCATATTATAATAGTTCTTCTTGTTGCCTTGAAAAAAAAAACAATATACAGTCGTCCAAACATAAAAGGGACCATAACTTTTGTTTCCTTCTCCGCGTTCATATCCACTTCCAATAAAAAAAACAGCCCTCAAACCATTTTTTGTTGCATAATGCTATACATTTATGCAACCAAAATGATGCATCGCACAAGTACCCTGGAATTTCTCTGCGTCACCTGATTCACAAAATTGAGGAACCCAAAAGAACAAAGGAGCAGCTTAAGATCAACATGCACCGCACTATCGTCCCCAGAAGCAGCTGCAACTATCTTCATAAATTGTATAATAAAATGGTGTGTGCAATAGTAGTGCATCCGGTTAATGGTTGCAAGAAAAGTTTAAATCTGTCAGGGTAAACAGACAGATGGACACAACGCAAAATAATTATGTTGTTTTAATTTAAGACTGACAACTATTTTTCTATAAGCTATGCTGACTGACTGGGTCAGGTGCTTTATAACCTACAAAATTGGGTTACTTTTCGAAGGAATCATTATTTTTGGAGTGGAGCGCGTTTTGAAAAAAAAAAAATAGGAACGCGTTTACAATTTTAAGTTAATATTGGGTGAATCAGTGGAAATACTTATTAAGCCATGTTCTTCAATTAAAAGCTATTGATTTAAGATGTCTTGAGAAAATTTAAAGGTTTACAAAATTGAAAATAAAATTACTGAGTGCCAAAAACTAACTATTTTCTTGCTCATTTATTTTTAAGAATCACATAAACCCTTCTTCGTACACCTTCTGTATGTATTCAAATAAATATAACTCAAATAAAAAGTGAGAGGTCAATCAATTATGAAAATTATTCATCAATTATTTATGAATATTAACCTTCAACACCCTTTCATTAAGTATATGTATCAAAATTAATGAAATTCAATAAAAAAAACATTATTCAACTATTAATTTAATTTAAAACAGTTAAAAAAAAACATTAAAAATTCTATTACAAAAGTGAAAAACTAATTCGAAACGTTCAACACTATTGTTTGGATCTATCGGATGCACACACCTTTCTATTCGGAAAACAGACTATCAGGAAAATACTAAATTTGATGAATGCCCTTCCTATCTCACCCAACCTCTCTTGATCGTAGACCGTTGGCGTTGTCTCACTTATTTGCTATGTAAGACTCCCCGCCTTACCACCATGAATCATCTTAACCATCATCAAAGCCGCCAACATCTCATATCCGACTTCCTTCCCCTTGTGTCAGGTATCTTCTATTTATTACTTCAATTATTATTTGTACTTGTAACTTACAATTACGTGTCTCACTGTCTACCCTCGCCGCAATTGTTGCTCCAGCCATGGCGGGCAGCCACCACGCCAATTCAATCTCAGACAACAACTGTAATAATACCCTTATCAAATTATTTACACAAAAAGTCAACAAGACCTTACAACAATAACAAAACCAAAACAATGACCGCCATTTGAGCCGCGTTACCAATCTGTATAATATAACTATACCGTCCATAGTAAACGCATCAGGTACGCCTCTATACCTACTGTCTTCTTCTTCTCTTCGACATCGTCATAGTCATCGTCGTCGTCGTCGTAACTAGATCTGGGGTCAATATAAGCACACAATAGCAAACTCACTCACTCCAGCACAGTATACCTATTGCTCAAAGTCAGCGAGCGGCTGAAAGTTCGCATGGCGTATAAAAGCACTTGATTTTAGGTAAATCCACATCATTCCCATCTTGGGTCTATAACTAGTAACTGGGAGCAGCGGCACAACACCTTTCTGTGGATTATTGAGATACTTTTTTTTCAAACCTGATTCAAGAGCCAAAACCGTGATACAATGAATTGCTTTGTAAGTGTATAAGCCAAGACCCTTCCATGTGGATACGTGAAGGGCAAAGTGAAAGTGTTCCGATTGCAACTCATGAATTCTCTCTCTCTTACCATATAGATTTACTGTGCTGTACTGCTTTTGGTTCCGTTTGCATCGACTGCCTCTGAAGACCATAACTCACAAGCAGCAGTGAAGAACAAACGAGAATTGCCGCCTGGACAGTATTCTGGAGGATTGTCGCATAAATATCTGCCACCATCAATTGGAAGTAGCGGAGGTGGTGGATATTCGAGTGGTTCAAATTATGACTTCGGCCATGGTGGAGGCGGATATAGTGGTGGTGGCGGCTCGGACGTCGGACATGGCAATGTTGAGACATACATAATTCAATCTTCTGGCGGCAAAGGACCCTCATTCGGCGGCGGCTCGTTTGGCGGGCCTTCATTAGGAGGTGGTGGAGCTGGTGGGTACAAGTATCCAAGTGGTGGTCTTGGAGTCACATTGGGTCACAAAGTCGTCATACCATCGCAGTCTTATGGATCCCCAAGTCTCTCCTTCGGCGGCAGTGGTGGTTCATACAGTGGCGGACACGGATCATCAGTCGGAGGTTCCAGTTACTCTGGAGGTCATTCACCTTCAGTAACTTATGGAACACCAGCAGTTTCATATGGTGCACCATCAATAGGTTATTCTGGTGGACTCGGCAGTGGTGGATCACACTATCACGGAGGTAGTGGTTTGTCATTCGGAGGATCTTCTTCTTCTCATGGTGGAAGTGGATTGTCCTTCGGCGGATCTTCGTCCTCACATGGTGGAAGTGGACTGTCCTTTGGTGGACCATCTTCCCACGGTGGCTCATCTCTCGGTGGTGGAAGCTACTACACGCAAAAACATATTTCGGTTCCGTCATCAGCATATGGGGCACCACAACTGTCATCGTACTCTCCCAAATACTCAGGAAGTTCATTTGGTCTAATTGGAGGTGGATCGAGCAGCCCTAACTACGCCATCGGACAGAAAGGCCTTGGTCACTTCTCTTACTCTCCCAGCAAACCATCCGCCCTCAACACAGATTTCGTCTCTTCGTCCAGTTTCAGCGGTGGATTCGGTGGCGGTCATGGCAAGGCACCATTCAAGCCATCTGCTTTCCTAGGCTCCAGCCAAGATAGTGGTTCTTCATACCCCAGCAACCAATACCTGCCACCATCCCAAGAATACCTTCCTCCATCCCACAGCTTCGGTGGATCGTCAAGTTCATCCAGCGGTGGCATTGGTGCTGGCTCAAGTTACCAAGTCCCATCAACAGTCTACGGTGCCCCTAGTGGCAATGGAGGTTCACAAAGCATATACGAGCAGGGCGCACCCATCCATGAGTCTTCATCATACTCCGGCTCAGATGAGAGTAACTACGTGACTCCAGAACAATCGTACGGAGTCCCATCAGCTCCTGGAAAGAGCTACTTGCCACCCAGCACAAGTTACGGCGCACCCAGCTCAAGTTATGGTACACCCAGCCATCACTAATCAGAAACTAAGTTTCTAGACAGAATCTCATAAAATCATTATTGTAAATTTTTTGTATTCATAAGTTGTTCGCTATAATTTATTTTTTTTTTTTAATAAAATAATAATAAACAAAAGAAATAATCTACTCGTATCTATAGAATATTTTTAAATACTACGATTTGGTATTCAGCACATCTTCTTTAGTCACTTTCTCTCTTTCTCTTTCACTCTTCGTGTTGTGGGTGCACTAAATCACAAGTCTGTCAAATGTAAATTGCTCAGCAGCGGTGGGAAGTGCCAAATGGCCATGTTGGTTTTGTTGATTTACGGTACATCGATGATGATGGCTGCGAGGGATGCGGTGCTGCTGGAAATCCATCGAAAGTGAATTTTATTGGAATTTGGTTTCTTGTTCGCGCTGAAAGAGTTATGTTTGAATGCAAATGAAGTTGATTGGTATGCAGCATGGGGAATTATTAAAGTGATTTCGATGATAAGAGACTTTCCTATCTATGTTTATTCTTTGGAATTCAGTTTCGCTTTTAAATTGACATAAATGGTCGATGGTATCTTTGCTGTGAATGAATCAAATCAAGAGTACGACTATGTTGATTAATTCCAAAAGGATAAGCTGTGTATCTAATAGGTTTCCAAATGATATGTTTAAATAGCTTTGTGAACTAGGTGGGTAGGTATGAATAAGAGATCTGTTTTTTTACCATAACTCGTTTGGTCTGTGGATAAGATTGGATTAAGTAGATATAGGATGTGGTTCGCGGACATATCCCCAGCGGATTTATGTTACCTATCTAAGTTGGTCTACAATTTAACCAGCTATGTAACGTCTTTTGGTTGATTCGAAGACACACACGATTTGATCTCTCAAGGTGATCATCAAGTCCCATGTTTGAACGTGAACCACTATGTGATCCCGGCTGTTCTCTCCGAATAACATGAGGCACATGTCTACCCATGAATATCCTCTGATTATATAGGCATATAGGTTGAATTTAATATGTTTGTACAAGGAAGTCAGCGATTTGTTCAACATCTTTGGATCTATGGACTGGAAGCCTTCCCAATTTCCATTGTACCATACTATACAGCTTTTTGACATTCAGCATCAAGGAAAAAGCTGACACTAGGGTTTGAAGCCAAGATTCTGTTTTACCAACTCTATAAGTTGATGTTTACTTATGGAAGTTTAAGTATTTGCGCAGTTTTAATCAAACCGGACATTAGGATGGTTAGGTGAGTTAAAGTCCAAAATTTGATTTGGAATTTTTGTCCTACTTAATGGCGACATAAGTCCCAAAAATAAAGAGTGGTTATAAATTCTCTGGGAGTTATGTCCCTGCGCCAATAAAACTTTTGTACAGATGTAGAAGATGCAACTGTTCGAGGTGAACCTGGGCATCAATCAACAAACTTCTCCTGTAAGCTCGGTCTTCAGCTAACGCAATAGTGACTGCTACCTTAACAAGGGGTTTCGTTCATTGTATTGTCTCTCTGATTTCTATTGAAGAGTTATCTCAGCTGGATGATGATAAAGAACAATGAACGGGTGGGCTTTCCTTGTATAAGCTTAGTGAACCTCCACTGATACCCGAGACACCATAGACCGTTGATGGACCTATAGGTAACTTGAGACACCTCATCACAATCTGGACAAAACTTGACGATCCACCGAAGCTGTAGAAGGTATTCTTGTGATGGTGACAGGTATTGGATGCTAGAGTTTGACTCGACACTATCTTGACTTGAACCTAGGTAAGCTGTTGGCTAGAATGGTGGCTTGCCATGACTTCCACTGAATATGTCACTGAAACTGGAGGAAGAAGCAAAGTCTGTCATAAAGGAAAAGATGGTTAACTGGGAGAGTAAAAGAAGTGACCAATGTCTTTCTGTCGTAGTTCGGTTTGGTTAAGGTGCAAAATTTCTTTCATAGCCTAAAGATAAGGCCATGTGAGAAGATGATCCGCTGAAAGAAAAATACACTTCTACAATGTGGAGAAAAAAAATCCGTTGAATAACAAACCGCTGCTTTCCTTTTTTGTATAAACAATGTTCTATTGTAGTAGCCAGTTGCATATCTCGCATTAAACAATTCAACCGTAATATTCCCGCTGGAGGCAATGCACATCGTCTCACCCTTGATTCTAACTCCATCCCTGGAGATAAAATAGCTGAGACAACAACCTCCAGTCTCAGAACATCGTGCCACACATCTTTCCTATCCTTCTTTCTCTTCCTTAACTTCACGCCCGCGCTGTGTTGAAACATTTAAAGGGTAATCATAATCCCTTGAGCGCGTGTAAATTATAAAAAAAAAAAAAAAAAAAAAGATGAACTGTTAAATTCAGAGATTCGTTCTTGAGCGTACTACACGTACATGTAAAATCCTTTTCCCGGCTCCTGGCCAATGTTCATCGGTATCTCCTTTTAAATCCTCTCCAATTTTCCTAAGCGTTCGCTCTGTGCTCAAATATTTTAAGAATTAAGAGTAGTCGTATTTCCTTTAGTGCGCGAAAAATTATAAAAAAAAGTGGAACCGTCTACTAGGTGGTTGAGGGCCTAACTCTATGAGACAATGATTTTTTATTCGTTTGACTACTGCCATTTAGCTGAACAAGTTACTCATAATAATCGCCGGGATTTTCGGATTAACTGGGACCACTTATTATGCTTTTAGACCCTACGCCGCCGCTAAGTCCTCTCCTGCAAAAATCTTCGACCTCTGCGGAATCGCATATTTTCTGAAAAATGTTTCCATCTTTGGGACCATTCACCTTCAAACAAGTTGATTTCTCAGAGTCCCCTTAAAGAAGAGCTAGGTTAATCAAGGTTTTTTTCTAAAGTCCCATCAGTTATTTGATATAAGGGTTTATTACTCAATTGCCGTCGTCGTTATTGTCAAATGATATACTCAACCCGAGATAGCTAAAGTTTCTTACAGCCTCCAAATTAACAACCTTTGGCGGCACTTGTTTAAGCAACTTCCTGATTTACTTATTTGAAATACATTCGCAGTATTTGTTCTTATGTGATTTTATCGCAGAGAATTCCATCACTGTGCGTGCTATTAAATTGGAACCTTGAAAGCAAAGTACCAAAGTCGTATAATCATCTCATCATGTAGCAAAATAAATTAGGATTTTCGTTCTTAAAATTTAAACCAACATTTTAATAACTTTACTTTGCCACATAAGGCCTCGTCGTATTGTTAATACTTCCTCTAATTTACACTTTTTTTAACCATTTTTTTGTATCTTCAATTGTCACATTGTTAGCCGGTTCACAATATTAAAGAAGTTGATTGTAAGTCTCACGATTTGTCCAGTCCCACAAAAAAGCTCTTATAAAACTAATTTTATAATTCGAGGCATTTTAGATGCGCAACTCTGTTGCTCGTCTTAAAATGAGGTAATTGACCTGTTACCGTTTTAAAATTATTATTAAAGTAAATTCAAATGGAAGTCCACTATGCTTTAAAAAAGATATTAGTTAAACAGAGTGGTTACACAGCATACATTTATGTAAGTTTGTGCTATTATGTCTTTTTTATGGGCGTAGAAAACGAAAACTGTAATGAGAAGTGAAAAAGTTTTAAACATTATATTGAATTAAAACCGAATGGAAATTAAAATTTAATCTTGTTGAGAATTTATAAAGAAACTATAAAACAACTTGTCAAATAAAATTATAGATCCTATTTTAACACAATATTGAAAATAGTTTACTGAAGATGCAAATAAAAAATAGTACGTGTATGTTCGGCCAAATTATCATATGGAAGGGGTCCCCAATAGGGATACCATATGTGAACAAATTTAACATCATTGAAAAGTATCATTTCTTTTTTGTAAAAAAAAACGTTATATAAAATAACTATCATGCAAGAAAACTACCATGCGAGGATAATATTATGCGAGAAAACTGTCATGCGGGAAAATAATTGTGCGAGGAAAAAATCATGGGAGAAAACTATCGATCGAGAAATATATCATGCCAAAAAACTATCATCGAGGAAAACTATTGTGCGAGAAAACTATAATGAAAAAAAGCTACTCGTATCGTGCGATAAATCTATCTAAGAAAAAACTATCACGCCAGATAGCTATCATGTCAGAAGACTATCCTGCGAGAAAACTATTATCTTAGACAACTATTCTGCGAGAAAACCATCACGCTAGGGAACCATCATGCCAGAAAACTCTTAGGCGAGAAAATTTTCATGCGGGAAAACTATCGTGAGAGAATACTATCACGCGTGAAAACTATCATGCGAGAAAACTATCTTACAAGAAAACAATCATGTGAGAAAAATATCATGCGAAAACTATTACGCTAGAAAACTATTTTGCTAGAAAACTATCACGCGAATAAACTATAGTGCGAGAATACTACTCGTATCATGCGAAAAAAATATCATACGAGAAAACTATGAAACATATCATGGGAAAACTATTAAGAACTCCAGAGACGTGAAAGGCTAATGAAAAAATTGGTGTCAGATGTTAGGGAGGCGTAGCGGAGTTGAATCAGTTGGTCGGACCTGGATAAAGAGGCCCTCGTAACTCTCTCAAAAAGATAGGGTGGTTGGGTTATGAACAGGATATCTGAGAGCGAGGATAGGTAGTCTAAAGATGTATCTAATGATGTTGTTGAAAACGACATTGAGCTTTCTTTTGTAGGCATAATTATAACTGAAGAAAATTTCCCTATTATAGACTAACAATGGAAGAATTAACCTTTTCGCATGTTGCGCGGAAAGGTTATTCCGAGATTTGGAGCGGAATTCACATATTCAACAGTTGTATTATTTAAAGTTACTTGAGGGAAATAGGTTAAATCTAATTTTTTTAGATATAACTAAGCACCTAGATTTTGATGGATTTAAGGCCAGTCCATTAGTCTTAGCCCAAAGTGCTAGTTTTTCGAAGTCCTCATTCACGCGGCAAACACCATTATTTTGAGACCAAGACCGCAGCCGAGGTACATTTGTAAATCGTCAGCATACATATGTATGTAACGAGCAGTTATCAATGACGGAGGAAATATTATTAAGGTAAAGCGAAAAAAGTAATGGGCCAAGAATGGATTCTTGTGGAACTCCACTAGTAGTAGGGAGAAAACTCGATAATTTGTTACGTATTTCAACTGTTTGCATTCTATCGGATAAATAGGAAGATATAAGTTTTACAGCATCAGAAGAGAAGTAATAAAGCTGGCGAAGTTTATCTGCAAGTTTTCCGAGAACAACTGTATCCAATGCCTTTGCAAAAATCTAGGAGAACCAAAAAATTTACTTCATCCAGTTCTTGACGAAGGTCCTCAATTACATATAGCAAAGCGGTGAAACAGCTGTGTTTCTCTCGAAAACTACTCTGACTTGCACTAAGAAGATTATTCGCCCATTTTATTTTTCAGCTAAGATTGAGATCGGTCTTAAAGCATTACATTTAGCATTTTTGGGTATAGGTAGGACTTTCGCTAATTTTCAATCGGAAGGAAATTCATTTATTGTAAGCAAGTATAGTGTAAAAAATAACGTGATATACGGCAGAACAATTGGAAGTATTATTATCTTTAAAAAAGAGGGGATGCATTTCATTGAGAGCGATGAAAATGTTAAATTTCAATTGTCAAGCTCAAAGAAGTAAAAAGCATGTATCAACATAAGTTATCTAACAAAAAAAAAATCGCCAAGGTATGATCGAATAACTGCTCAGGTTTTCAATAAAAATGCTTTCGATAGCTTTGAAAAAAACTCCTATTTATAATAAGCGCATATCTTAAGCTAAGATATGAGCCACATCATTGGCATATTGCAGAAGTTATTTTTATACCAAAGCAAGGTGAGTAACATCTTACAGACCTATATCGCTTATACCAATCATGGCAAAAGTTTTCGAGGAACTGCTCCTCAAAAGGCTTAGTAAAATAATAGAAGAAAGAAAACTAGTCAGGAACCATCAGTTCGGACTTAGAAATAAACATTCCACGATAGACCAAGTGCATAGAATAACGGATGTTATAGAAAAAGCACTTAAAGAAAAACAAGTATGTTCAGTACAGTATGTTCACTATTCTTAGATAATGCTCAAGCCTTTGATAAGGTTTGGCAATTGGGACTTGAGAACAAACTGCATAGGGACCTTCCCAGGCAGTACTACGAAATCCTACGTTGCGAACCGACTCTTTAAATTACAGTACGACCAAAATTACTGAAAAATAGTCGGTGTCCCCCAAGGAAGTGTCCTAGGACCAGGTCTGTTTTTGTTGTATACTAGGGATATTCTAGTGGACATCAACGCTATCATGGACAGCTTGGCTAACGATACTGCGATATGGGTGCCTGATAAATCCTTTACGAAGACTGTAGAAAAACTGCAAAATGCAGTCAATAAGATTAGATATTGGACGCAACGATGGCTTATCAAATTAAAGGAAACAAAATCGACGCATATAAACTTAACAAACAAAAAACTAAATAATTATCCAATTTGTATCAGAAGCAAAGTTATATCTAACGCCAATACCCGCCAAATACCTTGGAATGACTTTGGATGCAAAGCTAAGAGGAAAGAGCACATCAGAAAGATAGAGAAGAGCTGAACTTAAAGTACGGACTTCTCTGGCCTATTTATCCAGAACAAAATAATGTTATACAAGCAAGTGCTGAAACCCATTTGGACGTATTGTATCCAGATATGCTATGGGGCTATACAAAGAAAACAAATGCTGAACCTATCCAAGAATTCCAAAACAAAATCCTTCGTGGAATAATAAACGCCCCTTGGTACATAAGAAATAGCGATCTACATCGTGACCTTCAAATAGAAATGGTCACAGAAGTAGTTAAAAAAACACGCTGTATCACACAATCAGCGACTGTGAAGTCATACCAACTCCGAGATGGAAACCAAATTAAATGCAAAAGGCAATCTTCGGAGACTTAGAAGAACAAAGCCTCATGAGCTGATGATCTAATCTTAAAGCTAGTGTAAAGTATTAAAAGTTCAAACTTCCCCAATGTGATTTTGCATTAAGAACGAAAAATCATTTGTCGATCTTTCATAAATTGGTTTTGATCCCGCTGGTTTTGGTGCGGTAGGAGCCCAGCACTACTTGGTACCGAATATTTTACAATTTTACACATCAAATAAAAAAAAATATGTCTCTGTATTAGTTTACGTTGCCAGTAACTCTAGACAATCAGTCATTTATTACGTTTTTTAATAGTCGGTCCACTTTTTTCGCTTCGCCAGTTGTCTCGCTTTCTGAGAATTCGTTATCCAAGTTGAAACTCGTTGTCACTATATTACATAATGCCTCCATACCTTCGTTCTTAAATTGAACTTGAAATATCGTCTGTAAAATGAAAGTCCGGAGAATTGCTTCGTTAGTACATTTCACCCCAGAAGCTCCTCTTCAAATTTGTCAAGACTACACAATACTTTCTACTCGTAAGAGGTCAAGCTGCACTGCAGTTTGCTCAGAGATGAGTTCATTGTTTTTAAAAAGGCTCTTTAACTTCAACCCTTTCTTGTCTATAGAGAGCCAGCACCAGAGCTAAAAGTTAAATAATATTTACTGGACATTCACTTTCGTTTGGTTGGGGTTTAGTGAGTTTGTTGTTTTTTGGCGTGTTGGTTATTTTTCGTCGTTGACGTCAGACCATGTGGGACTTACAGACGACGACTCGGAATTAAAGGTACATATGTTAGCTATTTATTATGTTTATTTTGGTAGTATTAGCAGTAAATTTTATTGAGTGGTTTTCTTTCTTAATGATGCGACTGTAGCTTCTTATAATGTTAAGAGCTATATATATGATCAGTGAATTGATATTTTTTCTTAGTTTTATTCAGAGGGAATATAGAGAGTAATGACTTTGCATGTGGCGGTCAGTTCATTATTTAATTTTGATAAATCGTTTTGAATTAATGTAAGTCAGATATAAGATTTTACTTTCTTCCTCGCGGCGAGCGGCTGGCGCTAGGATTTAGATTGTAGAAAATAATGTATGACCATAAGATGGCCACTCGTCGATAATACTCAAATGACCAACCAAATTATGGGTTAATCATTAATAATATCAGAAGAATAGTTTCAAAAGAAAGCACTTACATAATAATTGTTAAAAATGTACTCCGTTCAGTTTCATAATCATGCTGAATTCAGTTTGATGAACTTTGTTGGCGTAAGTTAATTGTTTTTTAGAAGCTATCATAAAAAATTTAAATATAGAAGAAGAAGACCATTGTTTGACAGTTGAACGTGAAATTTAATATAATTAATCTAAGTGTTTTCGACAAAGCCTTTGGTGAAATGTTTTGTATGGCAAATTGTGTTGAGGCATATTCATAGTTATTCTGCTGCCATAAAGTAAGAAGACTAGAATTTTACAAGGTATAATTGAAAAAAAAAAATAGATGAATTTTTTAAAGTGAATAGGAGTTATTTCCTGCGAATTGCATGCGTTGGGTAAATAAATAAATAAATACATACATCTTGAAGAGAACCAGGACCTGGCGACTTACAACTCTCAACCATTCCTGTGTGCGTGTTGCCAGAAATTTTCTGTCGATTCCGAACGGCTAATGAGCAGCCCTTTTCATTCCAAGAGCTACTCTTAGAGGATTTGTCAATTCCTCGTAAGAGGTAGGTATTAAACCATTGAAAACTTTTTTGCAGCAGTTGAGAATCAAACCTAAGACCTTCTCCATGACAGTCCAACCCATTAACCATTATGCCAAGGAATAAATAAACGACCACAATTATTGAGAAGCATTTTTTCTGAAGACTATTACATACTTTCTTAACTGAAGGTCAAAAGGTTGACTTATTCCCTTAACCTGGAAAATGGGTCTAGGGAAACGATCTTATGTTGAAGTGTTGTAGAAAGCAGGCTGTGGTTGACTAGCTGCTATCAACTTGGCGATGTCCAGTGAAGTTTGGTTAACTACTTTTCAAATGTCCTCTTTTTACCTTTAAGTAGTAATCACCAGCGGCGGTTGTCAACAAAGTTAAAAGAAAATTAGCCGAGCTAGTAAGGATGTAATCGAACAGACTGACGTACAGTGGGCCATGTTGTTTTGGTGAGTATGTCAAATCTGTTGTTTATTATTCATCACTATGACAAGTTACACGATTGAACAGCTCTCCAAATTTATTATCAAAATGAGTGTTAGTTAGTGCAACCGTTGCGCCCATTTTACGGTAGACGTTGTGGCACTTCACAGTCGACTCTTCAACGTTTGATGGCCACATTTCGTAAGTCAAAAGAAACCAAGATCGGCCCAGAACGTTGCCGGGGTCAGTGAAATTGTACAACAGAACCCGATGCACTCAATTTCTCGCCGTGCGCAAGATTTCGGCTTTCGCAGACTTCAACTTGGCGAATTTAACGTAGGGACTTGGGCCTACACACGCAGAAGATGCAACTGAACCAGGAGCTCAAAGTTCATGATTATAGACAATGCTGAGTGGGTTTCGAAGCGTTTGGAAGTGGATCCCAATCTTTTACCGAAAAATTAACTTTAGGGACTAGGCATCTTTTTGGATGAATGGATGTGTTAATAAGCCGTGTTAACAAGCAACAAGCTAAATTGCATCATATGAGAAGACAACAAATAACACGAGGTTCACTAGATGATAATGCATCCTCAAAAAGTTACAGTTTGGTCTGGATTTTATGTCGGTGGCGTTATTGGTCCGTATTATTTTCAAAACGACATATGTAGGTTAGGCATTCACCGTCAATGGCAAGCGCGAGAACAATGATAATCAATTTTTTATAGCCCAAATTGAACCATGTGTAGCTAGACGACATTTGGTTCCAGCAGGATGGGGCTGCGTGCCATACAGCTGACACCATGATTGAAATTCCGTATAACGATTTGAGGATAAATCCTTACTCTCTCGCAGAGGTGACGTGAATTGACCACCATTGTGTTTAAGCGTCTAAAAGTATTCGGCAACAAGTATCAGTTAGGCTTAAGTAGATCATGTTTATTTGGATCAATCCAAATCTTTGAGCAGACTAACGAACATCAAGTCAAAACTCACCGCCTTTTCATCAAATTCAATGTCGCTTAAAATTGCATTCATCGTCAGGACTTCTTTATGGCGGTGGGTGAACTCGGTTTATTCTTTGGAAAACTGATGCAGCTGTAAGGTTTGGCTTCGCCAAGGAGAGGGTTTTTTCACTTTTTGGTCTTGGACAGGTGGTGCTTGCGCAGGCCTTACCACGGAAGGCACAATGTTCAGCTAATAGGGTATAGTGAAGATATCGCCATTGTCGGTGGCCATTAACGTGTCGTTATAGTCTTTCATGGGATTGAAGGACAGGTCTTGAAGTAAACAAGGGCAAAACGAATTACCGGCTACCAACCAACAGCCCTCCGACTAAGAAAATATATCACTATTGATTACATAAACTACGAAGTTATTATAGAGTTCATCCACCTTGTCCATTTATTCCCTACGCGTAAGACAAAGTACAATTTCTACAAAACTCTTGTAGTGCCAGGCCTGCTTTACGAAGCCCAGTGCTGGACGATAAGCAGAGTTGGACAGTATAATTGGTGTGCGAGAAGGTTGAAGGTAGGAAAAGATATAAAACTGCAAATACTAATGAGCGATACCTAGATGTGGATGTAGTACAAATATCAAAACATATCGTCTTAATTAGTCCGGTTACATTGGATGCAGCCAAGAATGCTATCAAATTCCAGCCCACGCATTCAAGACGATAAGGAAGACCTAATTTCCGGTTTAAAGACTACGTTAAAGGACATAACGAACATCGTCATTAATGTTAACAAATTGTTTTGTTAAATTACAATTTGTTTGAGTGAATTGGTCTCAGAAAGGAAGCGTAGGTCTCTGAACACTTTCACACCACAACTAATTTTATAGCGAATAAAACCTAGAAACACTTCAAAATGTGTTATAAATATGTGCTTCTTCTTAGAACAAGAGCAGAGATTATCAGTAAGATGTTTTGCATATTTCGTAAATAGAATATTTTGCCCCAAACAGGTATACCACAGCATCTAATTGAGCTCACCCAGATCCCTACCAAAAAAAAATTAAATTAATTAAAATTATTCAATCAACTGCATTTAAAAAGATAAAAAAAAAGCAAGATATGACGAAATGTGTAGACTTTGATTTAATCCAATTCAAAATGAATGACATAATCCTCCTTTCTTCATTAAAACCTACGTTCTTTCTTTATAAATTGTCCGGTTTCACTGAAAAAAATGTAATCAAATTTCTTTTAGATGCAATGTAGTGGTAGCACAGTTTTTTTATTATACAAATATATACATCAAGATCACAACTCAAGGAGATTTATCTTTGAACAAGCATAGATGGAAACAAAAATATATTCGCAAGACAGCAGACAGGTTTGCATCGTTTCTTCGAACAATACATTTTTTGTTTCCATTACTTTGTGTCTAAAATATAAACAAACACAATCCTCATGAGAAGGTCAAGTTAACTCACAAAGTAATCCATCAAGCAAATAATAAATCATTCAAATAAATCTGTTGTTATGAATGCACACACTCATTTGTCTACCCATTAGCTTACCTGTTCAACCCAAAGTGTTATATCGTTAATTAATCCCTCCGACAATACACGTGCTTATTCAAAAACATTATCTCATTCATCATAACCATAACACTACGCGCAACACATTACTATGTAATTTCCTCACCTCAAAAGTGCCACTTACTTTCATTTGTATCTGACTGCACTAAAACATTAAACCGGAATGTTACCTCTTGCACTTGGCCAAAACCAAAGAATAAGGAAGCCGAACATTTAATAAAAAATTCCATAATTTTCTTTATAGCACACAGATGGTACGACAGAGTGGTGCTGCATCGGAACTGAAACAAAGCAAACCATAAAAGGGAGTGCAACGACTGAGGCTTTGCACGCTTCAATGGTTATTTTCTTCTTAAAATCGAAACACATAAATTAAAACGAAAGAGCTGAGCATCGAACTTGATCTTCAGTAAGATCGTGTCTGGGCGCCGCCAAGAGGAGGTACCTATCTATCTTTACACAAAATAAAACCATGGAGCATTAGATTGTCAGGGGAGATAGAAAGGTGTAGGTGAGCGTCGTCATTGGACAAATTAGTCAATTACTCGGCCAATTGATGACTTAATTGCATCGATTCGATGGAAGATTGCATTAGAAAGAAAATGGCAGAGCAGGGGATGATGAATTAAATTGTATTATTTTAATATTATACCACTATGCACATAAAAATTGTATAATATAATTCAATAGTGAAAGGATTTACACTTTCTTTTATTTGTTGCACAATAACTAAGATAGTAGATCAAAATGTGATACTCTAACAAAAAAAAAATAATACACATACCTAACACTTCTATCCTGTTTTGGTATATCAATCAAAATCCACGTCGTTTGCCAAACAATTGAAACGAATAAACACACAAACCACGGAAATCTGATACGCGATGCCAATGAATGACTTCTGTCAAATGGTGTAAAACCTAACAACATATTTATGTCAAACATTTGAAGATCACAATGCGAATAATCATGCCGAGGAATATCAATTATATTGAACATACGAGCACCCGCACTATGTTGTTGTTGTATTTAAGAAAGTTCAATTAAGTAGTTTTCCTGTGTTAAAAATGGAATAAGCCGTGAAAATTGATTGATACCTACTCTGATAAACTAAACATACGGACGTGTTTTTCAGGATAAGATCAGAGGGTTCGTTTGAATTAAAATGTTTTGAAAGGTACTGCATGCTGTGCCGACAGAAGATTGCTTGTGGCGATTTTCGTTGAATTTTGTTTTCTGTATGTTTTGATGGAATACAAAAGTTTGATTGGTTAGTGCTTTTTTTGAATTATTTAATTGATATTAAATAACAATATTTTTTTTCATAAATTGGTTTTGAAGGTTTGTTCAAATTCCAATCCAAAAAAAGTAATAAAATAAATAAATATTAAACAAAGCCAATTGAAAAATAACTTCCAATTAAATTTAACTACTGCCTTTTAAAAAATTTAAATAATGGATAATTGCAATACATTGTAATTTACTATTTTATACTTTTGTATAGTAGCGAATAATGAGGGAAATTTTTCAATCGAGACAAAAATAAATTATCTTCTCTTAGAAACAATTTCATATTTTGAAAGTTATCGCGAACGGCGGTGAATTGGTTTGGAGTATGCACCAGCTCATTTGCAAAATATGGAACCTCAGTGTTGTCTGCCCGATCCTCAAGAAAGGAGACCCTCTGAACTGCGCCAACTACACAGGCATAAGTCTCATAAACATCGCATACAAGATCCTTTCTATCGTATTATGTGAAAATCTGAAGCCTTTCGTTAACAACCTAATAGATCCATATAAGTGTGGCTTTAGACCAGGAAAGTCCACCATCGGTCAAATATTTACATGGCTAGATCTTGAAAAAACTCCAGGAGCTTCAAATTGAAAGCAACCACCTTCTTATCGGTTTCGAAGCCGCGTATGAACGATCTATTTCTAGTTTTGTCATCCCTGACAAACTTGTTCGTTTGTGTAGGATGACCATGGAGAGCGCACGCTGCTCCATTAAGGTCGGAAAAGATCTCACCAATGCATTTGATGTCAAAAAAGGTTTAAGGCAAAGCGATGCTCTGTCGTGCGACTTCTTCAGCATCGTTCTTAAAATAATAGTGGAAAACTCACGCGTCAATACTTGAGCCACAATATTTCAAAAGTCCTTCCAATTACTTGGATACGTTGAAGTCATTGACATAATTGGAAGGACAAAGCGTGATGTCAGGGGCGTATTTGAAAACATTGAGCCGGAAGCGATGAGGATGGATTTAGCGTTCAATGAGGGCAAGACCAAGTATATGCCATCATCGAGAAAGAACACACAACACCGACGTCTAAGACAGAGCAGCTATAATTTGTTAAGGACTTTGTATACCTAAGTACCGCCATTTTGTTCAGACAAAAAAAAAAACCAGCGCTGAAATCAAACAGAGAATAACTCTTGTCAATCGCTGCTTCTTTGGACTAAGAAGGCAATTGAGTAGCAAAGTCCTCTCTCGAGCAACTTAAGTGTCCTTCTTTAAAACTCTTATCATCCCGGTCCTTATCTATGTTGCAGAGACATGGACTTTGTCAAAAGTGGATGAGAACGCTTTATGATGTTTTGAGAGAAAATTTGTACGTGTGGTATTTGATCCGGTGTGCATAGATGAGGAGTGGACCGACCTAGTCCAACGACGGAGATGTCTGGGTCATATAGAACGAATGGACTCAAATGCTCCGGGTCGGAAAGTCTTTGAATCTAACCTCGAAGGATCGCGCAGTAGAGGAAGACCAGGGCTCAGGTGGCGCACACAAGTGGGAGAGGACCTCAACCAACTTGACGTGCGAAACTGGAGACAGCTTACTAGAGACTGAGCTAGCTGCAGACGAATGTTACTTTAGGCCCTGGTTCACCCCGGATTGTAGCGCCACCCAAAGTAAGCAAGTATCCGTCATAAAATAAAACCCACGAAGGGCTCGTACGTACTTGCTCTTAGTTCAATAGGCTTGGAATTTTAAATAAATTAATGTTTTTGGAGAAAAATGTTAAAAAATTTTAAATAATGTATTTTATTTTTTTAAATCCAAAAACGTCTCTTGCCTTTCATATATTTTATATTTTTTCTTATGATACTATATGACAAGTTGTGCATTGGTAAAACTCGCGATTTTAATTACATTTCACATTACAATCAAAAGAAAGACGTAAAAAGTGGTTCTCTCAATTCTGTCTGTTTCTGTATCGACTAATCGCCTAAACGCTTCGTATTCTCGTAAATAGCATTTCAAAATTTGTACCCCTAATGGGTTTTTACTTGCGACTTATAGGTACTATAAGGCAAGTTATGCATTCGAAAAAAAAAGGAACTCGAGAATTTGATCAAAGTTGACATTACGATAATAGCGAAGACCAAAAAAGTGGGTCTCGCAATTCTGTCTGTCTTTCTGTTCGACTACAGCTAAACGGCTCGGCCGATTTTCTTCAAACTTGGTAGATATGGGTTTTAATTTTTCCCCCCGGATGTTTTTTGATTTGATTTTTTAAGACCAAAAATAACGGTACCTGCCATACGATTTTTTTTCCGAAATTTTATAAATATTTTTTTTTTCTCAAAAACTGTCCTACAGATTTAAAAAAAAAATCATAAAATCTCATTTAGTTAAACCTAGGTAATAAATGAAAAAAAAATCCAAAAAATTATTATTTTTGGTACCCCATTGGAACCATTTTTTTTGTTTTTGATTTTCTCAAAAACGGTACAACCGATTTTAATCATTTTTTCAATATTATTGCGTATTCAAATTTTCAAAAAAAAATTTTTTGGATTTTTAAAAAAACTTTCAAATTTTTGTTATTTTGAAAACTCAATATTTCGAAAACCCCATGCTCGATTTTTTTAAAACTTGATAAATAAAAGTTTCTTAAAATAATCTACAAGATATAAGAAAAAAAAAATTATTTTCACTAAAAATAACGGTACTCTTCATACAAATGTTAAAAAATGGTTTTCGAAAATCGTACTTTTCTCGAAAACGGTTTCGAGAATTTTGCTTAAATTTTTATTCCTTCGATTAATTTTTAAGATTTATAATTTAATACAAAACATTTTGAAAACAAGACATTACTGACTGTACCTGCAACAGAACGATTTTTTTAAATTTTGAATTTCTCTTTATCAACATAACGGATTTTAATGAAATTTTTTATAGAGATGCTTGTAAAAATTTTCAGGAATATTGCATTTCAAAACTAAAAAAAAAATATTTTTTTGAATTTTTGAAAAAAAAAATCATTTTTTTTTTTTGGAAAATTCGTTATCTCAAAAATGGGTCACTGCAACGACTTATAATTTTTGTTCTTGCACAAATTCATATTTGCATAGCATTCTGTTTTTGTCTCTTACTACTAAAAGAATTTAAAAAATTAATTTTATCCTTATGAACAGTTTTTTCTAAAAACATTCTTTTTTAAAATTCCTATTCTATTACATAGGAGCAAGTTCGAGCGACACAGTCGTGCATTTTATTTCTTTCATTTTACTAAAAATAACAGTTCTTGTCATACAAGAAAATGCATTTAATAAAAGCTACGAGCAGCTAGGGTGAAAATAAGTTTGAAAAATGGTTATTAATTGAACCTCCCATAGAAAATAGGTTTTGTTTTTGATTTTAGCAAAAACGGTACAACCGATTTTGATCAATTTTTTAATTGAAATTTTCAAATAAAAAATAAATTTTTATTTAAATTCAATATTTCGAAAACCACGTATTCTACATTTCTGAAACTTGTTAATTAATAGTACGAACAAAATTTTTCAATTCAAAAAATAACAGCTCCCTTCACACAAATGTTAAAAATGGTTTTCGAATATCGTATTTTCTCGATGATTTTTTGCGACCTATACTTAAATAAAATAAAAAAATTCAATTTACGACAGATAGCGGTCGTTTCCGTCGAGATGTGTGGCTGAGTAACGCGTCACGCTTATGTTACGGTAGAGAAGGCGGCCCTTCACAGTCAACTCTTCAAGATTTGGTAACCAAATTTGAGACTAATCAATCAACAACATCCGTACGTCAAAGAAACGCAAGATCAGCCGATAACGACATCACCACAGTCCGTAAAAGTGTACAGCAGAACGCGAAGCAGTCAATTCCTCACCGTGTACAAGAACTCGGCCTTTCGCAGACTTCAAATTGGCGCATTATGCATCGAGACTTGGGTCTTTACTCTCACAAGATCTTACTGACCCAGCAGCTCAAAGTTCATGACCATAGAAATCACCGTTTGTTCGCTGCGCTGAGCGTTTAGAAGAGAAGCGCAGTTTTGTTGGGAAAATCATCTTTAGCGACGAGGCTCATTTTTCAATGAATGGCACGACACAACTCCTCGCGAGGTTCACTATTTTGGGCCGGCGGCGGTCACCGTCAATCGCAAGCGCTACAGAACAATCATAAACAATTTCTTATGACCCAAATTGAACCAAATGACCCTAGACATGTGGTTCCAGAACGTCGACGGTTCGTGCCATGCAGCGGACGCCTCGAATTGGCCACCAAGGTCACACGATTTAATTCCCCTTGACTTTTTCACCTAACCTTATCTTAAGTTAACTTAGCGTAGTGACTTCTATACTAAGAAGAACATCGTGTGAACGGTCCCATATGCCATCTGAGCGTATAAAATATGAAACTTCATATAAGCTAAAAACGGTGTTGAAATTCTCATTTAAAATCTTGTATCTTTTTACATTTTTAACATGATCGATTATTATTATTATTGATCAATCTGTTCCTCATATCACGTATGGGAGATAATTAAAGTATTTTATATTATATAATGTTTATCCTCAAGTGGGCTTTAGGTCAGGACAAAATATACTATTAAAAATATGCCAGTATTGATTAGATAAAATGAGGATTACCCACTGATATCCTGATAAAATTCATCTTTATTAGTCAATCAATTTCATCAAATGTATGTAATTCGTCTATGGCTTGTTTTTCTGGAACCCTCAAATTTGAGATAGAATAAAAAAATAATAATGAAACAATGATACAAATAATATTTAAAATATTCATCTCTTACGATAAATATGAGAAGGAATGTGTGCTATAAATCTACCCGGAATGGATTCATTATTGAGACACAAAATATGAACCCAGTAGTTGTACAATTTTGTTCCTTAATTGAGTCAAACAATAAACTTGAACTTGACTGGTGAGAATTTGATTAAATATTATACTTTTAGGAGCATGTTGTATGTATAGCTGTCCTAAACATTGCATACCCTCCGACATTGTTCTTGAAGACACGAAACAAAATCAAAAACTTAAACCTTAACTTAACACTATAGACAGGAAATAAAGATACAAAAAGGATAAAATATACCTCTGAGGTATTTGTCTTTCACAAAAGTTGTTTTAAAAACTAGACTTTCTGCTAACAACTTAATTGAAACTCTCCATTTCACTTGCTTTGCCATGTTAAACAAATCGAATCAAAGCCTCGAGTCTAACATGCCTTCCCAAGTTGTTTATTTCCAGATGAACCATTTCATCGTTGTCAGTCAATTCAATTCCGGATTCTGCCTTAAGCATCTAACCGGTCATTTGACAGCTTTGCTTCAGCCATTTAACTTATGGTCATTGAACTACCGGCAAAGCAAGTGTAACTTTTACACACTTGCCCGCCTATGTGTTGCACAATTGGTTGCATTTTTGAGTGGGGTGGTAGTAACGGTATGGTAGAAAACCCCCCACCCACCACAGTGCACGCTAAAGACGACCACGACGTCGTTATGATGGTTGGTGGTAGAGCGTGTCACCTTGACCATGATCGGGTTTTTACTCTGTTAATTTTTCTTCCTTCATTTTCTGCACTTTTTTGAATGCTGCTGCAGCAATTGAACGATTACCGCATATTTTGCTACTTTTATTGATTAAATATTTTCCTATTTCTTCCACCACCACTCAAACTCAAGTGCTATTGTATGAATCGGGGAGATTAAACGAACGAATGATCTTCCGCCGGAGAGTATATAAGTTTCGGAAGAGTTGGTAAGTCAATGTAATATTTTTAACAAGCTCCTGCAGATTGATACGCTTTTGTTGTGAATTCGGTTGTTTTATTTTTGTTTGAAATTTATCTAGATAATATATACGTATACATAAAGGTAACGGAACGGTGTTATTTGAATACAATTCGGGTGTATGTAAATAAATTTGTCAATTTTAAAGTTTTTTGCTCAGTTCTTTCGTTTAAGTTGAATATATCTAATTGTGATTGTTTTAAATTGGTGGGAATAATTTTTCACAAATATAAAACCCGATGGGGATGAAATATATAAAATATATCAATACGATACTTAAATACGATAATCTTATTGGGGCTTCGAATATAAATTCAAAATTGTTTTAAAGATGTGGTTGTAAGGAAAAGTTTTAATTTTCCAATATATAAAAGAGTGAAACATTTTGATTTAATATAAAAAAACACGATAATTGATAATTGTACATGCAATAAATATCATTATACCAATGTACGTTTATATTCGTTTAAAAAAAACAGTTAGAGATTTGAATCACTCCATTTTAGAGACCACGGGAAGCAGTGTGGCCCTCGTAATTTTTTTTTTAATTTTATTTAATATTCATTGAAGTAGGATTTTATTCTTTCTAAAAATGCAAAAATTTTCTATGTTAACAATATGTACAAGCCAATCAGAGTGGAATAACAATTTTATTTTATTAAAAAAATACAAATTATTTTTCTAGTTGATGAAACTTATTTGAGCAAATGATTTTAAATTTGAATTCTTTTTAAATAAAAAATAAGTATTTAAATTATTTTTTAAAAATGTTTACTTTAGAAACAATTCGCCATGCCCCATTCGATTTTTTCCCGAAAAACCCAAGTTAAACTTATTATTTAAGCTTTTTTCTTTATAAATTTTATTTAACTTTTTCAAAAATATTTTAACTGCCTTATATGAAGTCGATAAATATTTTGGATCTGGAAAATCAACACAAGTCCCTATTTCAAGTTATAAAATTTTTACCAGCTATATTAAATTCTCTATTTATATTATTTTCTAGCTGGCACATTCCATTTGCACAATGGTGGACAAATTTAAGCTTCAAAAAAAAATGAAAGAAACTATCCAAAATTAAATAATTGACAGAAAGTATCAATTACCTGAAAGTGGAAATTTTATTTTAATTTTTAAGCTTGAAGTTTAACTATTTGATTCTTATTTAAAAATTGAAGAAATGACTTTTGTAAAAGCAAATCTTTTAAATCGATTCTTTTTTGACTTTTAAGTCATTTGGTCTTGTATTTATTGAACATAGGTTTCGCTACTATTATACATTGGCAAAGCAACATAAAGTTGTCCGTATACAAATATTTTTCCGCAAAATCTTTTCCAACATACTCGTATTTGAAGGTTTGCTCCTCTGATAAATTATTGCAAAACGAATATATTTTAATTGAGAACTGAATCATTTAGGAAGAAAATAGAACTATTAAATTATATCGCAGTCCCACTAATATTTGAGGAATAGCACTAGAAAATTCAGTAAACTATCTATTCTGAATTCAGTACAACCTTTTTGCGACGGTGAATTGTCACTACGAAGACCAGTTCAAATTCGAAAAATTTAATCCTCGGTGTATTTATGTAGTTGCTTATCGTTAAAGCCTTCCTATAAGTATTAACCTTTCGAGCACACAAAATAATCATTGGCCTGTCTATCTTAATTCATTAAAAATGCAAAATTGTCAATTTTTGTTTGTTTTCCCTATTTTCCCCTTTAAATAGCTAAGTTTTTAAAAATATCCAGCTCTAGAACTATATTCTAAACAAAAGCTTTTAAACAGAAAAAGGGGTTTAAGTTTCCAAAATCAGATATTATTTAGCTAATTTTGGAAAAATATTTACCCCTTTAGCAATCCTCTGACCTTTCAAGCAGTTTTCTTTTATGTTCTTATTCCAGTTCAAACTAATTCTTGGTAAATATCAAGCTCTTAAGACATCCTCTAAATACAATCTTTCAAACATAAAACGAATGTCAAAAATCTTATACTATATACCTACATTTTACCCCATCACACTCTATAAATTGTGAATTTAAGAAAAAACATCTTTGAACTTAAAAAAATATGTGTACTACCTGAGTCTCTAAACAAAAAGAATTTTAAATTTAATAAATAAATTGTTTAATTTTGAAAAATGTTTTCTTTTTACGTCAATGAATTTTCAAATTCAAAATACTTTAATTATATTCGGTTTTTACCCCATTTCATTTTATAAACAGCTAAATTAAAAAAAATATCACCACAAGACTATTCGCTAAGTATACATAACCTTTGAAACCTAATTTTTTTTTTGAATTCATTTAATTGTTTTGCCCCATTCCACTCTATAAATAAATAGGTAAATTAAAAAATTGAAATCGGTTCTCATCTGTTAGCTGTTTTACCCCTATTTCACCCTAAAGGTAGTTAAATTTTCAAAAATATCTACCTCTAAAACCGTCTTCAAGGAATACCATTTAAAACACAATCAAACTTCTTAAAATACATGTGGTTTCTGAGATTAGTCCGAGCAACATAAAAAATTAACTTTTCCGATTTATTTCACCGAGAAAAGGAGAACAATCCAGTGCATTTTTCTCCAAAGTATTTCGAACATAAAACTGAGAAATTGCACTGATTGGGCCGTTTTCCGAAAAATAAAATGTGTCAATCCAAACGATGAACAACTTTCGAAAACAAACTGAAGATTTTGAAGAAGCGGCCATTAAATTGTGTATTTACTAAGATCTTGAAATTTAAATGAATATAAAATAAAGTTAATCAATATTAAAACACATCCCTTTTGTCGCCTTGATATGTAATCTATTATTCTCTAATGTACTTCTGTCAAATCGAACGCACTTTCCTATTTTTATTTTCTGTTTTGCAAATTAATTTCACATCACCAAAATGCGTAAAATCATTTTGTAATTTTTTAAAACGATATCACAAACTTCATCTTTTTTCTTCACAGATGATTCGTTTTTTCGTACTATGTTTATTGAGTACCTATGTCTATGCCGTATCTAATCCAGAGATTGCAACAAAAAGTGGAAAATCACAGTCATCGCCTTTGAATCAAAAGTCAGTATCCCAACACGATGACCCGCTGCTTAACTCGATCAATGCATATGCCCAGCAGTATGAAAGCAGTTCAACTCCATCAAAGTCCTATGGGCTAACAACACAGCTGTACTCTCAACCGCCGTACGCATTACATCAACAACAATTCTCACCGCAGACCAGTTTTAGAGCTCAAGCAAGCTCACCGCAACTCCCGACATCACCAACACTTGAAACAAATTTCCAACCTATGCCACCAGCACCGCAGCATCATCAGCCTCACATTCAAGCCCAACACAGTCCTCCAACTCCGGTACTGATGCAATATCTGCCACAGTCTCAAGTGAATGATGGTGTGCAGTATCTTCAGTTGATTCCAACTCGTCCACTTATCGTTCCAATCAGTCAATATATGTCACCTATGGCACAACAGGCCTATCACGCTCCTCAAATTATCCCACCGCCACCACATCACCTCAATGACTATGCTGTAGCCGGGCGAACACATATCTCACCAAACGAACCGGATGCATCCAGTAACATACCTTATGGTCTGCAAGCGTATGCAAATTCCTTGCAAAATTATCGCAGCTATAGATTTAACAGAGATATCAATCCAATCAATAGTCCAGTGGGAATGATCCTCAATATGCAGGAGTATATGCCAGCACCCAATGATGCTCCCAAGTCACATGCGGTCAGAGGGCGGCCATAATCAAAACTTAAATTGTATTTCTAGATTTAGAATTGGTTTTAAGTTAAATTGTATTTTTGTAACCTGTTATTTTTAATGTTTCAAATAAATGTATTTATTAATTTTTTTTATTACAAATATTTTGATAAGAAAAAGTTAAAGAATAGAATTTTGATCTGCATTTTTTGCGTTCTATGAGGTTACCATCAGCCAAACTTGTAGTAGTTATAGTTGGAGCAAGAAAGACCAAAATTGAATAAGAACACCATTACTAAAAAACTTAGCTATAAGATCTATAACTGCCAGGACTTATTGCTGAAGGTAAATAAATTATAAACCTGGGTTGCGCGAATTGAAGAAATTAATAGTTTTGGACGGTCAACGTGGTCAATATTCATTAAATAAGCAGAAAATGTAGACTATTAATTTCTGGTGCATTCGCTTTTTCGAACGAAAAACTACTTTCGAGTTTCAAAGTTGTTTGGAAGGAATGGGAAGACCATGACAGTTGATGACCGCAGAATTAAAATTGAGGACAAGAAAATTATTTATCTTTGGCTACGAATATTAAAGAAGAACTGCAATTAAACATAACACTAAGGACAGTATAAAGGCGACTTCATGAAAACGGCTTTGTAATTAATATGGCAAAGAAAAAACTTTTGCTTCGTCCAATTAGCATTAGAAGACGATTAGCTTACATAAATGATTTTAGTTTAGGCTTATGAGAACAAATAAAATGAAAAACTCCAAAACAATAAAGCGAGTGCAAGACCTAAAAAACATGGAAGATGGTCTCTTATCGTCTGGAGATGGTTTATCTTTAGTGACGTTGGTAATATCGTCAAACTTGATACCAAAGTTACGTTCACATTCTAAAAGAAAACTTAGTTCTTTCTAAAATATCCTTGGAAAAAATATATTTTCCAAGATACTCGTAGCAAAGTAGTTTTTAGCTCAGAACAATGATTATGTAATTGATCACCAATTTCCCCTGACCTTAATCCGATTGAGCATCTTCGGTCGATTTTGAATGACAGTATTCAATTAGATCGGTTCGCAATTTAACCTCTTTTTTGGAAAACCTCCAAAATCATCAACAAATCAATGGGAGAAATTACTCGTATGTTATGAAAAAAATTTGGTATGCCAGTTTTGAATTTTTACTATTGTATTGACTCTTTAAGTTCACGATGATTTATCTGCTGATTTGTTTTTTGTTCAACGGATTTTTTGCAAAAACAAAACACTACAACCTTTATTTCGTCGTCGAAACGTTTTTTGCAATTTAAGTGTTTTTTAATATTGTTTCAGTTACTTAAACTTGACATTTCTTGTTCTTTTGTATTTATTATTTGTGACTGTAGAAAAATGCAACTCGATGTACCTGGTGTAGCTAGAGCAGTGGCTTTAACTGATGCCGGGTATAGCCAACCTGGCATTGCTCGTACGCTTGGTGTACCTAAAACTACGATTGGGGATGACATCAGACGATTTCGGGAAACTGGCTCATACATGAGGAGGCCAGGTCAAGGTCGTCATCAGTGCACTTCAGCTCGGGATGATCGGATCGCTTTGTCGTCAGCAACATATTGGTAAATCCGTTTTGTACCGCTACTGAAGCTCTTACACGTCTTTTTGAGGTGAAGAATGTTAGTGTGAGTGAACTCACCATCAGAAGAAGGTTGGCAGAATTGAATATCAGAGCCTCCCGACCATCGCGCGCCCCCGAATTGCTCCCACAGAACCATACAGCAAGACGAGAATATGTCAACTGAACTGCAGAGGAATGGACGGAAATCCTATTCTCAGAATAGGTCTATTATGTCGAGATGGACGTCAGTTAGTGTATAGGCGAAAAAACAAAAGGTTTGCTCCATGCACGATAACCGAAACAGTGGGTTACCAAGGAGGGTGGTTTGGGGAGGCATCAGTTATGAAGCTCGCACGGACCTTCTTGTGCCCGATAGAGGGAGTGTGAACGTTCAGATAAAAATTTAGTTTTCCAGGTATGCAAATGTTTTCTTTTTTCATTCATGTTAACATAACATAGAGTACCAAATCGAGCAATCTTGTTCTAAGAAAAGTCATGAATTTTCAAGATGCACGTATAGTTTCAAAATGAAAATAAAAAGACGCTTCGAATGAAAAATTTTAGATTTTCTATTTTCCGCTTTGAATCTACATTAAGCTATACTGCTCTACCAAATTTTATCATTCTACAGCAATCGGAAGTGCGGCATATAAATTAAACATTTTATCAGAGAGTGGGCGGATACCACGCCCCCTGAATGGAAAACCTCAATTCTAGTTTTGGTCCTTTATATGCAATTTGAGCCCTACCGTTCTACAAAATTTCATTGTTCTACTGCAATCGGAACTGTGCCATATAATTTACATCAGTTCCGAGTAAGTGAACGAAAAACCTTAAATTTTATATTTTTTTTTCTTTGTATGCAATTTAAGCCCTACCTCTTTATCAAATTTCATCGTTTTACAGCAGTCGGAAGTGCTCCATTTTACCAACACCACTTCGGAGAAAGTGGGCGGATACCACGCCCCCTGAATGGAAAACCTCAAATTTTTTCCTCTGCTTGCATGACAAGTTCTAGCATTGTGCAAAATTACAAGATTCTACGAGATCGGGAAGTGCTCCATAATTTTGATGGTCTGTCAGACAGTCAGATCCGGTTTTTGTGATTATTGAGGCCTTATATCTCAGGAACCGCTTATGCTAGAAAATTGAAATTTGGTGAGGACCTGTGCCTGACTAGCTTAGCAAATATTCGGAATCTTAAGTTTCTGACTTCATTGGTACTGAAGATAGGGAAGGGTCAAAAATCACCTGAGTTTGTTCCTGTAAAAAGGGTGTAGTGCCAGAACTTGGCTGGGCAATACCGTGCCCTTTGATCAATTTAAAATCCGTTAGGCCAATAATGAGAAAGTCAAAATTCGAAAAATGGTTTTATGCTAGTATGGTTAGTTCAAAATCTCAAAGAGCTTTATAATAAAAATTGATCGACATCAGTGGAAAAGTTTTATATAAACGATGAATAACCTTTTTTTGGAATTAATTTTTTTTTACGAGTAATTTGTTGAACATTTTGAAAGAAAAATATTTTACAAAAATTGGAAAAAACAAATTGTGTCGCAGGTAGTTATTTTTGGTCCTTAAAAAACATGTTGCAGGGTGGATTCAAAAATGCTTTCTACAGTGTTGGAAGAAAATCGAATGAACCGTTTAGGCTGCAGTCGAACAGAATTGCAAGACTAAATTTTTCGTCTAATCTATCATCATAATGTAAAGTCTGATCGAAATCTAGAGTTTGTTTTGTTCTTCTTGTGAGACCCATCTTTTTCGTCTTTCCTCTCATCATAATGTCTGGAATTCATAGCATTCTTTCATATATGAACTAGTTATTGAACAATTTATTCACTTAATAATTACTTATTAGAGTTAAAAAAATGTATTTGTACATATAATGATGTGTTTATCCAGCAGTAATTTACATAAAAAACAAGTTTTGGGAAAACTTTAATGGTTCTACTAAGTTTGCCTAACTATTGGCCTCTTTCTATCACGCAACAACTCAAGTACATATACAGTTTTTTTTTATTCTTTCAAGAAATAAAAAATCACTTTTTTTTTGGGGAAAAAAAATCAGTACCACGTAATATTTTTGGAGTAGAAATTATTATTTTTAAGTTTTATCAATGAATTTTGATCTTTTTATCTGGTACTGTTTTTATAATGCGAGAATATGTACTCGTACGAGTATAATGTCTAATTAATAATTTTAAAAAATCGTACCTACTTATTGTTCAAAAAAAAATTTAATTAGTAATTAATAAAAGAATTTATTTATTTTGATCTACAAGCATATTATGATTTTTTTTTATTTTGTCCCGGGCAATATTTTGAAATCACGGGATTTTTCATTATTTTAGCCATTTGTCCCGGAGAGGTGTAAAAAAAATCTTGCAACCCTAATAGAAATACAAATTTACTTTTCTTGGCGCAATCCTTTTCATAAAAATGTGAATATAGTTTATCGATATCGGTTGCAAGGTTAATTTAAAATTTCAAATTAATGTTTTTTGGTAAGACAATATTACAAAAGTGCACTGACATTTTTTATTCATAATAAGCAAGTACACGAAATTGTTAGAAATTTACAACAACTGGAATAGGTTCAGTTTCTCAATAAATTCATCTTTAAGATGAATACTAGGCTAGGTTCCAAATCTATGTAATCTACGAGTACTTATTATTATATTTTTTTTATAATTTATAAAAGGTTCGTGTCTCCAGCTCCAATTTATTTCGTTTTTTTTATAATTTGAGCCTTGAGCATTTTCATATCTTTTGTTGTTTAATCTTTTGAAAAAAGCTCCAAGGAAAAGTCAATAACACATTCTACTCATATTAAAGAGGAGTGGAAGATTATTATAAACCATTAACTAATGCGAGCGTCGTGAAAATTTTCTTAATATTTCCTACAGCACTTTCTTGTCTTTAAAAGGAAGACAAAAACTTTGTGATATAATAGATGATGTGATATGTTTTGTATATTGTCGTTGTAGGATGGGCATGGGCAATCCTCTAAAGAAAGATAAATTTATGAGATTTAAACATTTTATTATATTATTATAGATACCAACAAAATTAGGTATGGTGTAGGCAATGATAATCATTCCATAAGCATTTAAGAGCTCAAGGTGTTAAGGGAAAAAGTATTTTTTTAAGCATGGCCCTGTTTTTATGATAAATAGTTTTCCTCTTTTCATTATTTAAACATATAAGTATGTAATTCCATTTTTAGGAAGTAAATAATAAAGTCTCTAAATTAACGCAGCACGAACTAGCGCTGAGCAGGTCTAAAAGGATGCATTTTGGGTAGGTTTTTACAACCAACTTAGAGTATTTTATTGTTTGTCAAGGTCATGTCGGGAAGACAAATATAGACTGACATGGAGATCTGAAAAAACATTAGAAGACTTTTGTTGAAGGCATCCTGATCAAGTATAAGCACTCACGGCAGTGTTGGAAAGGAGACCCAGATTGATTTCAATTTGGTGCCTAATTTCATGAAACCTGTGATGAAATTTATTTAAGTAAACGTTATTACGAAAACCTCCTACGTAAAGTACACTTTGAAAAGAAATCATTCAACCTCAGTAGTGAGATACCCACCTACCCTTAAAATTGTTGTGTTTCATTCGAAAATACAAACAGTGAAACTCATCTCGTAATTTCGAAATTAACAACTGACCATCGGTAAGATGCTAGTTTCCGTCGAGCTAAACTTTCTTTTCCAACTTAACCATTCACCTGGATGGATATCAAATCCAAAAACGTGGCTCGTAACTTGATCTTAACTTCTGGCTAAAACTTTTAATAAGTACTATAAGGTAAAATCATATAAGCATACAAAATTTAAAATTAAAATTAAATTAAAGTTCAATTAAAATAGAATTAAAAGAGAAAAAAAAAACTTGAATCATAAAATTTTAGCATAGTTGTAATTAGCCTTTGTGAGTGAAAAGTAAGAGCAATTGATTCTCGTACATACGTATGTACATATATAAACCAAATAATTAATTATATACATACATCAAGCTCGACATCGCAGCAATGTGCGCACATCGTTGGATGGATAACCACACTCATCAAGCCAAGGTTAAACGTGAGTAAGAGTACATATTCATAATTTCTTTTTTTTTCACTTTTCATTCATTTTATTTGTATGTTTAAACTTTAAAAATAAATTCATAAATTCATAGTTTTTTTAATAAGGGCATTAGATCTTAAGTTCTTATCAGCATTATCATAAAATAGTTAAGTTTATCTTCTCTTGAAAGTATACGTCATATCTGTGACGAAAAATCTTGCTTTAGGTTTTATTTATACTAGTGTGGAAGTGACGTATAACAAAACGCACTCTCTTAATAATAATTAGATCAGTTATCGATGATACAAGTAAGTGAAGAGTTTATTATGAATACTCAGCTCTCAGAACAAACAGATAAATTAAATTGTATATGTAAGAATTAAACTCAATTGTTAGCAGCTTCAAATATTAAAGAGAAGACCATTCCACTGATCGGAGACGAGCATACTGTTTTGCAGAAATCTGCACAAAAACATATGCTAAGGTTAATGAACTCAAGGTTAGGATAGGTTAGTTCACTGAATTTGATTTTTTTTATAACGTTTATCTGAAAAAAAAATAATAAATGGAAAATGAATTTAAAACAAATAATTATGCATTATGTCTTATTTAAATATGCATAGGAAATAGAGAAATATTTAAGGGGGAATGTGGAATGCTACTATTGGATAAGGGCTGCCACCTAGCCTTATGGCTAGCACATAGTACCATTAGTGTGATTAAGGTCAAATGAGATGTTGAACAAAAATGTTTCATGTGTGTGTGTTTAGTTTTTGTTGGTGTTATTGGCACGAAATTTTATTATTGTGTGGTAGTGTAGCAGCATGATCCCCCCCCATCCGGCGAGCAATAGCCGTGCGTTGACAAGCGTGCCACCTGCTGCTAAGAAGGGATTTCCCACCAGTACTCCCAACCATAACAAACCTCAGTCATCAATGCTATAAAAAGTTAAGACAGTTATTTAAAATGTGTAAACCAATCTCTAAATCACATCCGCAACACACTTCGAAATGAAGAAAGCACGACACAAAATATGTTTAGCATAGTATAAGAAAATAGGGTTTTAAAAATGTAACTTAAAACAAATTGAGGAAACCTAGAGATGGAATGATGAAGCTAAGGTGGTAATAAGTATGAAGAAAGACAAAGTGACTTTAAAATAATAAACATGAAAAGGCTCGTCAAAAAAGGGGAATACAGAAGGTGCTTAATTGGGCGGGATTTATACGGTTGAATTGTTTAAGGGGAGGAATGTGGAATACTTTACCCGGCTCAATGTTTCCAACTCATTGCAATGTGCAGACATTCAAAATCAATGTCCATCCGTATCTCCTTTCTAATCCTATCTTACTTTCCTAATTGCTCGCACTGTGTTTAACATTAAAGGGTACAACACCTTGAGTGCGCGTATAATATAAAAAATCCAACTGACTGTATGACAATATAACGTTGTTCAAGAGACGTAAATGTTTCAATGATGTTAATATTTCTAATGAATTTAAAGGTTCTCTCTGAACACTATCTAAAGGACTCAAGTGAATCGAAGGATCGCCAGCTTATTTATAAGAGTTACACTCCAATTTTGGATCCGAGTTTTTTAAAACGGTGGAAGACATCAGATGACTCATGATTATTGCCTTTAAGCTTATATGAGGTGATGGGATAATTAATTAATGTAGGACAATTAGCCTTCTTTCAATGAAAAAAGAGAAAGGTGATTTGGAAATTACCATGTTAATTACTTTTCGATTAAGCTGATGTTATACACTGTCCAGATCGATGAGCGAATGTTAGATAGCCAAGTGCGATACAGATAAAGTCTACTCACCAACGCAGGTTTGTCGCAGGTAAGTCAAATACAACTTTCAATTCAATGTGTTGGGATCTTCATCGTGATTCCTTAAAGCAGTGACACCAACAAGTTAAATTAGCGGCAGGCATGGAAATATCTTAAACCATATTACGGGATGATTTACCAGCGGACAGTTCAAATCAGTATCAAACTTAATCATCTCAAAATACAAAATCTTCTTCAGCCCATCCAACAAGTTCTTAACACTCATATTACAAGTAGAAATGTCTACAGCTTGACTCATAGCAAATAAACTTGCAACCTCATTTACATCACTCAACACACCTCTTACAGCATCAATTACACACTACATGGCAGTCAACAACTCCAACTACATACATTATATATTCACCAAACAGAACTCGCCCACTCATCGAAATCTAAATTCGAAACAATCATCAAATATTTCCCACAGATAACTCTTTATTTGTGGTCTGATGCCTGTCATACAACATTCTCTCAATCTGCGAACCACAAGAGTAATGAATATTGACATACTGAAAGACAATAGGCTGCTCTGATAAGTGGGTACCACCACCACACCATGCTCATGTAATACCATACCTCGATCTACTCCGATTGATCACATTCTCCACATGCACGGAACACCTGCGAGTGCCACTGTTTTACTTACTCAAGCAATTAGCAAATCGATAACTACTCTCGGAAGTCGGAACAATCTTACATGACAAATTGCCATTCCAAGAGCTTGTAAGCACTTTGTCATCGCTGATCAATCGCACAATAGAAATTTTTGGTGAAAAGACAAACAAAAAAGAAACTGCGAAAGGCCATCAAAACATTTCAGTCAAAATACTCGTAACAACTCTGTACTTAGTGTTAATTTTGGCAAACTTTCTTGTCCATCAATTGATTCAGATCTAATTGAAAGCAGACCAACTATGTATGTACGCATGTACATCATTCAACCCACCACAGCATCTTTCTAATACACCTCACTATATGTTTGCAACTTTGGTCTTTGCAAAGTGGTGAGAAGAAGTTCTTCTTTTACTTCAACTGGCTCAGCTGACTGCTGTCTTCATGGATGTGGGTATAAAATAAATGGCCCCACCATCCTCCTGTTGCAGTTGAGGTTGAAACGTTCAAACGATAATTTGGCCCGTTCAAATATTGAGAAAAAAAAACAAGAAAGAGAGAGACACAGTAATTGCTTTCAAGGATAATCGGATTCTATTAATTGTGTTGGAAATCGTGTGGCGGGTAAATTGTGTACCATAAGCGCGCGCAGTGATTGACTTTTATCTTTCAAAGTGAAAGAGGCTTAAATTTCTTAGTTAGTGTATTATTTTCATCAGTGAATTGTTTAAATAAAAAACCAAAACTAATAAAGAGGATTATTGGATATCAAGAAAAATGGTTGGTTTGTATTTAATTATGTTTCATTAGAGAAAAAAGAAATGTTTGTATTTTCGAGTTCGTAACTCAGCTCTTTTGTTTTGATTTTTAAAATTTCTCATATTGAACTATTTTCGATATTCTTAAGTTCTGAGTAACTTGATAGACATGATTATACATACGGTAAAAGACATTTTTTTTGTTTATTGAGAAACAGATTTGTTTAAAGTTAATATTAGTCAGGAAGATTTAGAATTATTTTGTAAATAATTAAATTTGTAATTATTATTTTTAACGCTCGAATTTTCTTACCCACTACACTAACTAACAGACTGTTTTTTTTATAAATTTAAATTCTTTTGAAAAAGAAAACTTCTGTACTATACATATTAAATGAACATTAATCATGCATCTACATACTCGTATATCCAGAAGAAGTTAAAACAAAAAATATAAAAAAAGAAAAAATCGTATAGTTTTTGTTTTTGGTGGACTATATTGAATAAATCAATTGAAATTTGGACTAGAGGTCACAATAAGCTTTTAATTTATCTACATATATATCCTTTCAAATTCCGAGTAAATTTAATTAAAAAAAAAAGATCATAGTGGAGTTAAAGATGTAAAGTAGATATTTGGGTTGATTTATAAATGAGGCTGTTCAGCCTTAATCGAAATCCTGCGTGCGATCTATATAGCACACAATCTGTTATCCTTAGACCATTGCAGATAAAATCATTTGCCCAAGCTTCCGTTTCAACCTTTGATTTATCCTTCAAACTGAATACACTGCTTTTAAATAATATTTCTATATCATCCTATATTTGGTTTTTGAATTACTTTTTTACTAAATACAAAAAAGTGATTTTAGTAAGTGAGTGAGTAATGGAAATTTTTATTTGGACCTTTTTCTGTAAAGTGGAAATTATGATATCCGTCAAGTAGCTGCTGCTAGTGTTGATACACATTTATGTCGGTTTTATTGCATTTTCTATGACTTTCCAAGATTTCCGGTGATACAACAATTCGCATTCCTGTCGAATATTATCATCAAAGGCTGCGATTGTCTAAGGCTTGTTGGCATAAAACCGCGACTTCAAGTAGCCCGTCTTGTTGAAGATTCATGTTCACCAAGCCCTAATTATACAATTTCGGTAAGATGTCGATTATGATGGCCTTGTAGCATTCGCCAGTATTGCCGATGATGTCCTAAAAAAAATACGTCTCAATCACTCCTCCCGTGTGAACGCCGCCGTACAACGCAGTGGCTTTGAGTTAATGTAATGGCTCTTCGTGCATCAAACGCGGATTTTCAGAAATGCGCCTCGTCGCTCATAATGATTTTCGATACAAAATCTTCCTTTTCGCTGTTGAGATTGAGGATGGCTTGACAGTAATTCACACGCGATAAACCGTCAGTAGGCATTAACTGATACACTGTTTCCACTTTGTACCGGAACATGTGTAAGTCTCTCACATAAATTACCTGTAAGGTCCGTCTGGTGATGTCCAATTACGTGGTCTGTCGCCTGGTTGATGTTTCTTCATTCTCAGAAACATCTTCAGTCCCAGCCACGATATTTTCAACAGAACGACCAGTCCGTTGGCTGCCGCACCCAGCATGGCCTCTTGTAGGGTTTAAGCCTGTTCGAGTCGAGTATCTAAGCGCCGGAATGTTTGCTCTGTTGGCGCCACATTATTAGGAAATCGAAGTCGAAATTCACGCTGCGCTAACACCACTGACTGATTATTGGTCAACAAAATCGACACAATTATTCCAAGCTCTGGCGGAGTATAGCGATCCATTGCTTTTCTGTTTGTATACTGCAGCTGTCTTGTTCAGACACGACATTTTGGCAAAAATTATAACATCTTCCAATAGGGTGATTCATTTTGCGACACCTTTAGTATTATGAAGTTACTATAGGGCTAACTATGTAGGTATCTGAAAAAAATAATTAACTGCAGATTTTGATCAGTCTTGACATCACGATGATAGCGAAGACGAAACAAGTGGATCTCGCAATTCTGTCTATATAAACGGTTCAGTCGTTGTCCCCCTACACGTTTCTTGCACTTTGACAGATTAAGCTGAAAGTCATTTTGTTTACACTAAAACTCAAAGTTTGAAATATTTTGTTGGAATGCAACATATACTTATTTATAACTTTGAACATTTTAATGTCATCTGCGAATATTAAACACTCAGACCTAGATAAGACCGATGGAAAATTTTTGATAAATAAATAGAACAAATGTGGACCTTAATGGCTTCCTTCGGAAACACCAGAATGAACCATTATCGAATAAGATTCCAGATCACCAATTTTAACAACTTGTTTCCTGCGAATTAGAAAGAAACTAAACCAATTTATTAGGATGCAATCAAAACCATATAATTTTAATTTTTTAATTAAGATAAGGTGATTAACCCTACTGAAAGCTTTAACGAAATCGGTATAAGCCACGTCCATTAGACATCACCAAATTTGTAGAGGTCGATCGACTACTTAAAAAACCGTGTTGTAATTCAGAAATATGACTTTTTATTGTACCATAATTTTTTACTATTTTATCGAAAAGCTTCGGAAGTGTAGAAAATTTACTTATTAGGCGATAATTTGTAACTTTCTTTTTATCTCCAGACTTTAAAATCCGACTAATGTAGGATATTTTCCATTCATCTACAAAATTACCACTTAAAAGGGATTGATAAAAAATTATATAATGGTGGAAAACTTAGACATTTAAAACAATCTCGCAATATAAACTGCAACAACAATCTGTTATAGATACTTAATTCTCGAAATCGTATTTATTGCCAACAACTAAATCCATAGTATTACAAATTCTTTAGAAGCTTTCAGCAAACCAATCAACAATAGTTGATTAAATTTGCGTATTGACAAAGCTGACACTATTCAATTGATAAGTCCAAGGGAGATCATCCGGGACGAAACGTCAAGGTATTTTAAATCTTTAATTTGTATATGCAAAATAATACAAACCTTACTTTGGTGCATCAAATTTTTTTTTTCAAAAATTCAACAAATACAACTTTTTATGTGATTTCGTAGAGAAAAAAAGTGAATTTTTGTTTCAGAATGAGTATCTGTCATACAAGTATTATTATTTTTTTTTTTTTTTTTTTTTTTCAAAAAACGCTCTTAACAATTTGGATTAGAATTTGTACCAGTGGTTTCGTAAGCGATTATTGTGAAAATGTGTTTCATAACGGAAATATAGTTTTAAAGATTTTTGAGAAAAAATTCTTATTTCTGGGTCATTTCTTTATACTAGCATTTCATTAACGACTCGACAAAATTTTGCGAAGTTATTTCCAACAAATGCAAAATATATAGTTTTCCAAAATTTTGCAAAAAAAAATTGTTTTGTGAAGTGAAAATATTAGAAAAGTAATGCATCACTTTAGTGTGATGAAAAAAGCAACACATAGTAATTTGCCCTGCAAGAGTATTCCGGGCTCACAGGAATCCATTCTCCGACTATGACGAAATTGACTTCAAAATGAGGTTCCAAATTAACAAAGCATCTGTTGTTGAATTTGTTTGGTATTAATTTGGAAACTAAAACTATCTCAAACACTTATCTCAACCGCTTATTACATTACGCTTTTAATTTTATTCCACAGGATCTTTTCAAATTTATTTTTCCTGGGATATGAAGAGATTTTTTTTTTTTTTTGAAATAAATTCCTTTTAGTGCAAGTCTCATTCTTATTTGAAACCTTGTCTCATTTCGAGCGAATAGAAAAATCGTCCAGTTGAGAATGAAAATTGCTTACACGACTATTCCTTCTTTCGAATACGTTCTTTTAGTCCTAGAAATTTAAATCGCCATTGTGACTATAATCCTGCAAGTGGGCTTGAATTATTTCAACTTGCGATCATTGCGTCGCCAAGAAATAATTTCGATAACATGATTTTTCAGTCGCAAGAAAATTATATTACTGAATCATAATGGTCTGCGCTACTATGCTCATTCACAACCTCAGAAAATCCCAAGTGTGTTCCTTTCGAAAGTTCCCTATCGAAATTGAACCTGTTGTTGGTATTTCCGACGGAATAGCTTTCAATAATTACCTCTACCTATTTGTAGAAAAATTAGATTGGAATTTTTTAAGCAATACTTTATCCAATAAAAGAAAAATAAAAAGTATACCGGAAGTCATTGAGTTCGGTGATGGTGATATAAAAATGAATTCAGGCTGCTTCCATTAACTGTTAACACATTTTGCCCGTAGGACCAGCAAAGACTAAATAACTTCATAAGTTTGACGCCTCTCACTTGGCCTATTTTTCGCGTCTAAATAACCAGCCAAACTACAAACTACCATTAAAGCTTCTTCTTGTTTAATCCATCACTATATAAAATCTTTATAGCCTTATAATTGTATATAATAAGATCTTCAATAACGGTACGGAAAATATGTGCTGTTTTACACAACTGGAATGCTATATGGTCATCATCATTACCACAAGTTACCATCTACCAAATATTAGAGAAAAAAAACGAAAACTGAAAATGACCATCCGACCGATTGAAAACATTCTAACGCCAAAGTCACATATAACAGCTTTGCACCTGAAGGCAATAATTAATATCTCAACATCTGTATCGCCGGTCGCGCAGTCTCCGATGATTTAATCGATTTTTTTTCTTAGATTTTTTTCTGACCATCGCGTACCGGCTGCCATTGACTTTTCATTTTCATCCAAAATGTGCGGCTAGTAGTGAGATAGTAATTGTGTTCACAGCCAAACAGTGGGATAGGTTATATGAAGTAATTGAAATAATATTTGGAAATGAAAGACTTGACCTTATGTAATCAGCTTTTTCTGCTATATGTAATTAAAAAATACCACACACTCGATGGTAAAATAAGGAAACTGTTTTTTTTAAACAGTCCTTTACTAATTTAATTTTAATAAGCTTCAGTTATGTGTGTTATGACTATGTCTAGTTAAAATATTTTAACACGAAAATAAAATCTTTAACAGAATTTATTTTTATTTTTAAAAGATACAAATATGGTAAGAATTTTGGACAAAAAATATTTGGAATTTTGTCCCACTATGTGTCGCGGTCGTTGTCGAAGTTAATTCAACTAATTTACAATCTGGCGTGCGATTTGGAATAGTTTTTTTTTTCTATCTTTGGATTAGCAAATCTTCCAAGCTGCTGCTGGCTGGTTTGAAGTTAAAGCTCCCAAAGTCTAGGTGGTTCATTGCAGATGCGTGTACATTCACTTTTTCGTAGTTGTTGTTGGTAGTATTTTCCATGATCTTTCCATGGAAAAGAATGGCAAATTTATTCTTCATGAATTTTATTTTATTTTCGTATAAATTTTCATTTGCAAGCGAGGGTCTGAGAATTCGCACAATTTTCTTTTCAAAAATATCCGCGTCATGAGTTTCGGTGTCTATAGGTACATTTGTGGTGTGATTATATGTGTTTTGGTTTCGGGGGCTAATTAGCTATTAATTTTTCCTTTTCTGATATAATAAATTTATAATTTAATTACATGAGGTTTTCTGCACTATTAATGTGGGTCACCATTATGACTTCGAGAAAAAAAAGCAATAGTATTATGATTTACCAGAAGAAAAAGTGAAAACGAGCTAATTTTGCAGAAATTCGGAAGCATATTAAATAATACGGAACAAGGTGCTAACTGAGTTGTTAAATTTGGTTTTTTGTGATGTCAAAAATAGAGGCATCACGCGAAGTGATAAATTTAGATATCTTTATTTCTTAAATAAACTTTCAAATATGATTTATTAGAAAGCATATTTTAGTGAGTGATGAACAATTTAGAGAAAAATGAGATATGAACGAAAGGCGCGTATAATATTTCTATTCTTTTACTGACCCATTTCGCTGGGATGAAGTTAAATCTAATCAAATGTTAGTTTTTTATTGTGAGAGTTTTTTTTTTTTTTTGAAAAATTTGAATGTTATTTTGTTGGTGAATTTTTAAATTTTGTGAGAAAGGCTTTTTACGAGACGCAAATCAATCATTTGAAATAGGCATTTGTGTGAGTTTATTGCTATAACTGTAGGCTGTTTAAATTTCGCTAACGAAAGGTACGAAAAATTGTATGTCTTGTCATAAATATCTTTTAATAAAAAGTTGGAGTAATTTTTATATGAAAAAATCATAATAAATTTAACACGCGTTTTATATATATGAGTATATAAAAGAAAGGAATCATTGTTATATCACATTTAAGTTAAGACATTTTTGTGAGCAGTTTGGAAAAAGATGCATTTGGAATGTGGTTCATTTGCAACATATTGTCCGTTCGTCCGTTCAAAAGAAAACGACACATTTAAACTGCTGAATTTCACTTTTCAGAAATGGGGCTATATTGTGAGACAACAAAATCAGAGTGATGAGGTTTATATCGGAAATAACTTTAAGATCATTGATTACCTACTTCAATTTCCAGGAGTATTTCATAAAAAAAGAAAAATGTAATTCAAAATTAATCAGGGAAAATGAAGTTTGAGACTTCGTATGGAAAGAGAATTATGTTAAAAAAAAAATAATCACCCATATTCTGAAACTCGTATTTATGACTCGTATTCGACTACAGTCGCATGTTGTTATTCCAGGAGTCGAATATCCGACTTCACTTGTACTTGGGAAACAAAAAACATCGCATACGACTGTTCCTACGACTGTAGTCGAATACGAGTCGTAAATACGAGTTTTAGAATATGGGCGAATAAAAAGTAGTGGACCTAAGTGACTTTCTTGTGGCAGCCCCGATAATACTCTTATAGAGTTTGAGATATATCCATCTAGGTGAAGCGCTTGATTTGTTTTTTTTAATTTTAGACGCACTAAGAGATTTTGCCAACCCTTAAAATTTTTCAGCATAGTGCTAGCGATTAGAAAAGTAGAAGAGGATTTAAAAGGAGATACCGTTACCTGCTGCTTGGAATATTTTAATGTCGCAATGAGAAGGAAATTTTGAACCGGGTAAGACATTCCACATTTGTGTAGTATGGCTAAAGAAAGAATCGCGCCACTTAGCTCAACATCTGAAGAAGGGATCGAGGTTAAACTCATGGGGATTTCTTTATAAAATAGGATCAAAGAGATATCTTCCATTCTTTGATAAAATTTCCATAAACATTTGATTGATTAAATAATAGGTCCAGTTTAGGCCAGAGAGAGAAAAAAAAAAAGGAAATTCTTTGAAAGACCAGGTGGAATAAAATCATGGCCGGCAATTTCTAGATAAACTCACTAGCAATTAATTCATCAACATCTATGAACAACATGGTACCCAAGGTAGACCTGCTGCCCAATTACCATTGAAGTGTGCCACTTCGATACCATAATTAGTGTGTAGATGGAATTAATATGGGTAATTGTGGAGATTCTCATCCAGTCGGAGTCATACAATTTGGATTGAGATTAAAGCGAAGAAAGGATCTAACAAGTTTTTATGTCTCTTAGGCTAGCACCGCACTTGCGATTTTTCGTCGAGGCGATTAAAAAGTCGTAGTCGCTACAAATTATTGTCATGCACGCACTTGCGATTTTTTTGCGCGCGATTATTTAATCGCAAAAGATAAAACACACTACTTTTTATGTGACTGCACGCATTTGCTACAAAAAAGTAACGACAGAAAAATCGCTTGAAAAAAGGGAACTTGTTCCATTTTTATAATCGCTACGATTTTTAAGTCGCATGTGCGTGCATTCACATTTAATGCCATGTGTCTTATTCCTTGCGGCTAAGAAATCGCGGATTAAAAATCACAAGTGCGTGCATAACAATTTCTTGTTGCGACTACGATTTTTAAGTCGTAGTAATTTAAATCGCAAATGTGAGCATATCCATTTGAGTGCATTTGTTTCATTTAAACTTACGAATCGCATCGCTTGAAAAATGAAACAAATTACGACCTTTAAATCGTCACGATTTGTTGGTATCAAGTGCGTTCATTCTCATTTAAACTCATGTGTTATATTTTTGCGGGGTGAAAAGAAGAAAAGGAGGGCACGGCACATGTCTTGATCCTTATTTCCGAAAGTTGCAGAGGAAATGGAGAAGTGTTTCCTTTTCCCACTGATCTCCACAGCTATGACAGATAGTGTTATGAGGAATGCATAGCTTTGCAACATGCTCTCTTCTGCCCAATGTCCGCTATAGAGATAGCTACGATCTTTTTAGATATAATACAGTTAATGATGATATGAAAATTATTTCTGTTTTAGTGGAGTGAGGAGTTGAGGTCACTTGAGCTTTTAATTGAATATAATACATTTAGTTAGTTATAATGGAGCAGTTTACTCCACATTGGGTCTTATTTTATAAGACAAATTGAGAGAATATTGCCCTTCATAACTCCGAGGGGAATGTTGACTCTTTATGCAAGTGATCTGTGAAGGGATGATCATTACCTGATCATGTCGTCCGCAAGTTCATTCCCATCAGTGCCACAATGACCTGGATAAGAGAGACATTGTAGTTATTATTGAAGCTAGCAAGTTCATTCCGGCATTGCTGGCTCAATTTTGAGGACGATGTACTAAGATCAATGGCTTTAACAGCCGCCTGATTGCAGCCGCCTAGTGGTTTCTTTTAAAATCATAGGTTATTTTGGCACTGACAGCTGTTTCTCGCTCGAAATCTTGACAGAAACTCAGTATCATATCTCCGCGGAACGATATGAGTCGCTTTACGTTTGAACAACGTTGGGAAATATTGAAAACTTATTTGCAAAGTGAGTGCTGTGAAGCTTAAGCAGTGCGTTTTTTGGAAAGAAGTTTTGGCCAAAATGAAGCACCCGCCGCTGCACGCGCGCATAGATGAGAATTTGGCTGCTGTAGCCGAGAGTGGGAAACTCAGTTCACGAACATCAGCTCGCCATCGATCGTAACAGCTCAACATTTCACGCACTAGCCTGAGGAGAATTCTGCACAAAGATCTCGGATTATTCGCTTACAAGGTCCATCCGCTTCGTTATCGGTTCGCAGTTTGGGCCTTAGAGCAGCTTGAATTGGACAACGATTTTGGGCGGAAAATTGCATCTTTTCTGACGATGTGCATTTTCATCTCGGCGGCTACGTTAAAAACAAAACTGTCGCATCTGGGGCTCGGAAAACCAGCACGTAATGCATCCATAGAGAGTGACAGTTTGCTCTGGATTGTGGAGTGGTTGCATCATTGGACCATTTTTCTACGAAAATGAGGCTGGGAACAACGTTTCGGTCAACAGTGGGCGTTGCAGAGCCATGTTAACTGACTTTTTTTTACCGAAATTGAAGACTTGGATTTGGACGATCTCTAGTTTATGCAATATGGCGCACCATGCCACATAGCCCATGCCATAATCAATCTTTTGCGCACCAAATTACCAAATCGTGTTAGCAGCCGTCTTGGCGATGTCAATAAACCCCTCAGAGCTGCGATTTGACCCATTTAGAGTATTGTAGTGGGGAACCGTAAAGGACCGATGTTATGCCAACAATCCGGAAACGATTCAAGCACTCAAGGCCAATATCATCCAAGCAATCCATGAGCTAAAGCCCGAAACCATCAAAAAGGTCTTAGAAAATTGGAGTGACAGAATGCGCTACTGTGAAGCCAGCCGAAGCAGCCACTTGAACGACGTTGTGTTGGGAATGTTAAATCATTAATGGGAAATCCATAATACATGGAAACAACTTAATTTTTTTTCATTTTATTGCATTTTTAAAAAGAAACTTTTATTTGACCCACCCTTTATTTTAGACTAAGAAAGAGCTCAAAGCAATTTTTGGGTGTGATTGGTAAGAAAAAATAATTAGTATAATTAGATAGTCTTTAAGTAGTTATTTACAAATGTGAGCGTCTTGCATGCTCTAGTGGAAACAGCCTTCTGCCTGCAAGGCGCGATAAGAATAGAGTACGTATTGCACGAAGAAGGCCGCTTGCAAAACGTCTTGGACGTCGATATTTGCAATCAGGGCGTCAGGATTGACAGAGACTTTATGTGAAGGTATGTCCCTATAAAGATTTAGCGTTCTGGTAATCTATGATAAATTTTGATATTGATTATCTATTTCTTTCGGACTATATTATCTATCTGAAATGTAAAGTTTTTCATCTAAGTATACAACAAAATATGATTTTTTATTTCTCAGTAAAATTTACTGAAGATAAAATAGATAGATTTACAAAATTATCAATTTCGAAAACATTTTCATTAAAATATATATTTTCATACAAAAATTACCATTAATCACAAAAAAGAACAATAAGAATCGTTTCATAAATTAAAAAAAAATTTACTTTTAATTTGTGTTAGTATTTATCTCTTCTCTCTTTTATCATGTTGTGATTTTTAACCTCACAAAAATGTTTAAAAAAAACCTAACTTACATAATATTATGTTCCCATGCCACAAAATCATTCTTCCTCACTTAACTATAAATTATGTACCTACCACAAATATTAGCGGCTTATGGTTTACCAAATGAAAAATCCCAAAGCAAATATGCACTCATCATTGTGGTTTAATCAAGATGAACGATTCATTAACGGTTTCGTATGAATAAGCAACATCAATCATTGAAAAGTCTATACGTACCATAATCATAACAAAAGTGATAATCTAACCTTTGTACGGGATGCATTTATTTATCAACGAAACTTATGATGGAAAAACTATCAATAGGTACAGTAAAAACTCTTTTCGACGGATAGTTAACTATGTTATGCTTAAGTTATCAATATTTTTGCGGGGCCAGGGATATGGTTTTTATTTCTAAAGACCGATACACATTTATCTCATATGGAGTGATGCGGAATGGAGTGGTGTAATGTGGAGTGGAATGGTGTGGGTTGATACGGTTGCCTGTAACCTAAGAAGTACAATAAATCCTTTAGCAATCAAGAAAGAAGTTGCGCCTTGCTGTATTGTCACGTAATATAAAAGCAACAATCTTGGTCATATATCTAAAGCCCATACAGATTTAGATGATCGACGCTAGACACCTATTTCTAAGTTTGAGTTGAATATCTTAAAAAAATAACCTTTTAGAACTGATCACAATGAGAGATCCTACTGTAAGATTACCACGAGCCATCCAAATGTGCATCGTTGTAAATTGCAGTCACCAAAGTACCTTCAATATTTTTCTAATAAAGTTTTATAGATTGTTGGCCATCTATCCTTTCTCGACCGCCCTATCGGTAATGGTCAAGCAAGCTCTTCGGCAAAACCATATTTCCTATATTGTCCCTCTTTGCATTAGCATTGATGATGCATCTGCCGATATGAGTGAGTAACGCACTCTTAGAAAGTCCTTTCATTTTAAGATGAAATCGATCTCGAAACCTCGACGCCTTGAACTACTCGTACCGCAACCTAAAGCAGACCGCTGCTTGAGAGAGGGGAAATAATAGAGGACTCTTACTTTCATTTGAAAGTAGGTAGGTACCTGTGCATGTGCATGTCGTCGCACTGTTGCCGCCGCCGCGCCGCACACCACCGCCTATCATAGTGAAATTGAAATGGAAAGTCGTATTTAAGGTGGTGCGAGATAAATTGTGTTTTATTTTGATATTATTGCTAGACAGACATAAATGACACATTGGATTTCTAGATCGCCCATGCGACGTCGACGTGGTTTTCACGAAAGCATCCGATAAACAAGTTACATCCCCGGTTAATCTCAAACTGGACTATTCGGATTTAAACATTATGTATCCGCATAGCCATTTAAATGCGTCAGGCAAATAGCTTTTAGGTTTGGTCCTAGATCCAAATGCGGAACATATTTATATGTAGATGAATTTTTAGGTGATATTATGATTAAACTTTCACTTGCTACGAACAACAACGGGACACTCTTGTAGGCGATTAAGTGCACCACTCAAATCGGACTCTTCCGTTAAGGTTTGCTCCATTGATGGCGGAAGGATAGGTGAGCTAACAGTCTAACTGAAGTAGTTCAGTAAGTTGTTACGATGATGGAGATGAATGATTCATGACTATCCATCCAATTAAGCTAAGCCATTGGATAATAGATCGGTTGTTTGGCATGGGTTAACTCAAAAAGGTCAATAAAATGTTGTACAAGTTTTTTTTTTGTATTTGTTTAAGCAGCGCAGGTGTGCTTGCGCTACTAATGATTGTTATATGATGGCAAGTTGGTAAACTGAAGCGTGCCTTTACACAAAGTTTTTATCGTTTAATTGTATATCGTGGGTTTGATTTGCAAGCTTTAAAATTATGTTAAAACTACTGTTGTCTTTACAATAACACAGTGATGTACATATAAAAAAATTGTAACTAATTGAACTTAGACCATAAGTTGGTTGATTGTACTACCACATGAATCAAGTACACTTTATCCCTTTGTTTCCCTTCACGAAGCACAAGGCTACTAATAAATAAACGGACGAAATCGACCTATAGATTTTAATATCATCGGCATAAATTGTAATTGAAGAATTTTTAATTACAAAGTCTACGTCATTTATAGTTAAAATGAAAATCAAAAGGCCAAGATCACTTCATTGGGGGAGCCCACAAGTCGTAACGAAAGGGTCAGGTACCTAAAGACCTAAAAAGAGTAAAAATAGGAAAGAATAAGACTCCACGACCGAGAGAATCGACATCATTAGATTTATCTATCCGAAAAATATTAAAGTCTGGAGAAAAAAGTTCACTTTATTTTATATCGGGAGACAAATTTTCTGTTAGACCGAAGATGTTGTAGGCAAGCTTTTGGGAATTCAAGAAGACGGTAGAGGTTTTGAAGGGAAGTCCTCGGACATTTTAATTGTACATTTTGCTTTAGCATAAGTTTACACATAGCGATGGTAAACCTATATTTGATTTATATGGTGAAAAAGGTACGGTAGTTCCACTTTTGGCGAATTCATCAGCTTTACAATTTCATAGAATGTGTCTGTGGCCCGGCAACCAACATAGGTGAATATTGAACTGTTGTGCTCTCCTTGAGAGATGATAGAGTTTCTAGAGACAAAGTAAAGAGATTTAATAGAGGAATGGCTATTTGAGAAGATGCGGCTATCACTATTTGATATCACATTTTTTTTTGAGCCAAGACAGGACTCCTTTTGTTGCCAAAAGTCCCGCATAAGAAGGCGAAAAGAGACTTAATTTTCGTCTTTTTGAGTACAAACCTGCACCAACCCCATAATTAGTATAAAAATGGATCGAGTTCTCTCCAAGGAATGTCAAGTCCTCCCAAACTGGTAAGCTAAAAGTTTTTATCGAACTGTAATTATGGAATGGTTTAGTTTATATTTCTTGGTATTGATCTGAATGAATTCAGAATTGCTGGCCTACTGCGAGGAAGCTTTAACACGAATGGCTGTGTCTGCAAACTTTTGTTTGCCGTAAATATCGAGGGGTGTTGGATGGAACAGAATGTCAAGTGGAGCGAACATAGTCGTGATAAGTACTCCATACGTCTACAGGCTGAGCAATGGATCTTGTTGGCCTGATTGAACTTGCGAATTAAAGAACAATAAATAACGCCTATATGCAACGTGATTTTTTAAACAAGAGTACGTGATTGTAATTCAACAGTATTTTTGAAAATCCTAAATTTAAATACAAGTTTCTTTTCAAAAATGGAATAAAATGAAGTTATTCACATGTATTATTATTTTTGTATTAGGAAGAGCAGACATTTGCATTAATTATGGAACACAACGTCGTTTAAGTGGCTCTCTAGGCTGGCTTCGCAGTAGCGCAGCTCACGGATTGCTTGGACAATAATGGCCTTAAGTGCTTGAATCGTTTTTGGATTGTTGGCATAACATCGGTCCTTCATGGTTCCACACAAAAAAGTCCAAAAAGCAAAAGATTGCTTGTGTCATGGGCTGTGTGGCATGGCGCGCCATCCTGCATGAACCACAGCTCGTCTGAATCCATGCATTCAATTTCGTTAAAAAAAAATCGGCTCTGTAACGCCCACCGTTGACCGAAAGAAAAATGGTCCAATAATGTCACCACTCCACAATTCGCACCAAACTATCACTCTCTGTGGATGCATTTTTGTTTGTTAACGTAGCCGACGAAAAGAAACTGCGCCTCGTCAAAAAAGATGATTTTTCGCCCAAGGTCGTTGACAAACTCAAGCTGCTCTAAGGTCCAAACTGCGAAGCGATAACAAAGCGGATGGTCGTCCTTTTTGCACAAACTTGCGTACAGCAGGCGCGGTGGGTGCTTCATTTCTTTTCAAAAAACAAATTGTTTGGGCCACACAGCACTTATTTTGGAAATAAGTTGTCAGTATTTCTCAACATAATTCAAGCATAAAGCGACTAATTTCGTTCCTCAGAGTTATGATACTGACTTTCAGTCAAGACTTCGAGCGGGAAACATCTGTCAGTGTCAAAATAATTTATGATTTAAAAAGAAACCACTAGATGGCCCAACCTGTACAAATGCATATAATATGTATATAAATCCGTCACGCTTAAAGTATAGGAACGATTCTCAGCCACTGCCACCTAAAACCAAAAAATGGTTTTCCAAGGGTACATACTGTCCTTGCGAAAAAGTGATGTGTTTTTCTGTGGTGAACAGAACTTCTCATATTATTGTTCCGGCTAGGCAGAAAATCTTAGATCCACTCCATTTTGGGCGATAAAAATTATTTAGACCTTTATTCAGTTATAAGAAAAAGTTAAAATAAACTTTAAATTTTTTACTTTTCGAATTAAAATCTATTGCAGAACAGTTAAAAATTAAATGTTCACTCGAAACTCGGAATCCCTCAGACCCTATTGTGTCGGATTTTGTGAACAAATCTTGACCTACACCCTAAGTTAGGTTAGGTTGTAGTGGCTGCCAGCGACACAGCTGACTCACCAGACCAGATTTGGTCTATTGTAATGTGGTACCACATGAATCTAGAGAGTTTCTCCCTTCTCGTTGAGCTATTTAGAGCTTATGAAGTGGGAGAGACTATAAGTTCTATATTAATTAGAACACTAGGTTCCTCAAAGAAAAACTCTTCAAGAGAGAGCCTATGTCTATGAGGTAGAGCAGTGCATGCAATAGAAGATGAGAAATTGATTCTTCCTCTTCTTCGGCCATACAGCTTTTGCAAAAATCGAATAAACGCGAAGACTCGTTTCATGTTTGCCTATAAGACAGTGTCCTACTCCCTAACAATATCAAATTACCTATAGAACGGAAATCACCTAATCATTTCAAGCACCTAAACTTTTACGATTGCAAAAGTTTGATGAAAATCCTGAATTTCTTTCATATGTATGTTCTTTTTCTGGAAACCATTTTATAAACATAAAAAAAAAAAAAACAAAAAAAAAAAACTGAACATTTCATTATAAAGAGTGGCCAGATTTGATTGTTCCAATTGATATGTTTCAGCAGCTGTCAAAGTTACTAATTTCAAAAGATTTAATAAGGTTTGTCATTTAATCCGGACGACCTTTGACGACACGAGCCGGTGATCCGGACGCATTTTTGACTCACCAGTAAAATTGCCGTTGTTTGAGCGAAAACAGCCCACATAGATAGATAGATAGATATATTCTTTATTTTTTTTTTTCAAATTTTACAATTTTTACTCTTAAGAATAGGACATGACAATACTGCCGTCTGCCTGAAAACAGAACACATCAATGTATCCACAAAGATTCACTGTTTGGTGCGGTTTATGGCATGATGGCAAGATCGGACTTTACTCGTATTTCTTTCAAAATAAGGAAGGATTCACTTTTACCGTCAATGACCGAGCTCGAGGCCAACGTTTTAGACGCTATTCTCAGAATAAAGTCAAGAGTAATGAAAAATTTAGAACGAATGACTGCGCGAACGAACAACTACGAATTACTAAAGAAGTATTACTCCCTTTCTATGTGCTTTTGTTCCAAAATATGGGGTTATCAAAACTAGTAGTTTGAACTTGTTTCACTTGCTCTAGAATTTTAGCCTATATCATAGATGCACGATACCTTTCTCCCCAAATGACTCTACAGCCAGCTGCATTCCATTTCGGAACCATTTTTGGCAGAATTAATACATCGTCCACATCGTACCAAGTTTTTTATAATGAACAAATTTGTGTTTACAACTTGGACTCCGCGAAAATCTTTGATTTTTGAAATTCAAAGTAGGTTGCACTATCTTTACGAGCACACAAAAGCCAGGACTTAGAAGACAGTGGATTCAGAATAAGGTTTTTACTATCATATATGTACATATCTTGTAGAACAAAAATCTTACATAAAGTAATACTAAAACCTTCACTTCTAAGTTAGCAACATCTACTGTACTCTTCCAGCCTACCATTACCACCCGCATATTCATAGAAATTAAAATGCTTAGGTTGATTAATTTATTGTCTAAAAATTATAAATAACCTTTCTCTTCTATCTTCATTACAGAAAATACCACCAATTTGGGTTTTTTGTCTTCTTCCCTGTGCAACGATAGCCCTCTATGATGAATCTTCAACTCGAAAGATCAATCTTGAAGACATCGAAGATGATCACGTTAAAAACGAAAGACAATCAAAATCAATGCCCCCTCCGCTCAGTAAACAGCCAGCCAAAGGTCAGCCAGTTCAGTTGTATCCGCCCCTTTCCAACGACGGTTATCCAATAACAAATGCTTTCGACACTCATCACTATTCAACAAGGGCACACCAACATGCCCATGTCCAACCACTAACCGATCAACCGACTGCACCAGCAGAAGCCGGTTTGTTTACATTCAATAGATTGATTATGTGACTTTTGAATGCTAATTGATATCACCATGTTTAGGCTATCAACATCAACAATCCCCAGCTTACCAAGGTGAACAAATTGTGTATCTGTCGCATCCCGGTGCCCAACAGCCGTCTCATAATCCGCAACAGGTGTACGACGTCACGCAGCAGCCACAGCAACTGACACCACATTTCTATTACAGTCATGATTTACCGCACCAGCAATCAGCCGGAAACGGAAATGCAAACGAAAACGAACACGAATATCAGTTACAGTTTGTTCCGATTGACCAGCATGCCGGGTAAGTTTAGGTTTGGGTATTGACTAATCGCATAGATGTGGAGTGTGTATTGGATTAATGTGGAGCTTTTTCAAAGCTTTTATTGTGAATGGCTCATTCGAGACAGGTAAATCCTGTCATCTGCAAATAAATCCAAAATGTGAGCATGGGTGCGTTTGAGGAAAAAATATTAAGGAGGAATATATAAATCCTTTGCTTATGAGTTTGTTATTCAAGTTGGAAGCACGTATCGAATATATGTATATACATATGCGACTAGTTTGAAGCTGCAACGTCTGTCTTTAAACAGATGAAACGCAGTAGTTTTCCTTGGCTTTCTCCTGCCGAAACTGAAACCGAAACTAACCCATCAGGAAGTATACTGTGAGTGTCAAAAGTGAGTAAACACCTAAATGATTTCTTGAGTTACATGGAATTGAAACCAAAAAATAAACAAAAATCGAATTCCAATAATACAAAATAAAAGTTTTATTTAATAGCAATAAATCAAAACCAAAATAAAATTTTAAAAAATGAAGTAATGTATTTTTTCCTAATAAAAACTAAAAATACTCCATATTTTAAGCGTCAAAAGTAAGTAAACATCTGTTATATCTTCAAATTATTTATAAATATAGTGTCTCAAGTAAAAAACTGGGTATTTCATTTGATCAACTTTAGACTTCATAACATCTCTTAGTCAGCGTGACATGGAAACAACAATATCATTTCTAACATCGGAGGATATTTGGGACAGTTCTTCAATTAAAGCCTTTTAAGGTCATCTTTGTTCTTGATGGCCCGTTTGTGAAATTTTCCGGTCCAAATGATCCCATAAATGTTGTATGGGGCTTAGGTGCGGCGATTGGGAAGGCTGGTGGAGGTGCTTTGAAGTCCTATAAGGTATTAATTCTTTAAGGCACCGCGAGATACGCTTAGGACCATTGTCTTGCTAACAGATCCAATTGCTAAGCATACCTAATTTGTGTAAGGTCGGTTGAAGGTTATTGATTAGGATGTTTAGATAGTCTTGATTATTCATTGTACTTTCAATGAAAACAAGATTCCCGATCGAATATGCTACCATACATCCCAGCACCATCATGTTTTACTGTGCTCCTTATATTCTGTTTATGATGTTTTCTTACTTCCGATGCGTTAATATCAATATTTTTTTTTGTAATAATAAATAAACAATGGATTCTTATAATAAAAATCAATAAAAATAAATCGAAACACAAATAAAAATTCAAAATATAGCTTCTTACAGTTTTTCCTAATAAAAACTAAACCTACTATCCATATTAACGCATCAGAAGTAAGAAAACATCATAAACAGAATATAAGGAGCACAGTAAAACATGATGGTGTAGGGATGTATGGCCGCATATTCGATCGGAAATCTTGTTTTCATTGAAAGTACAATGAATAATGAAGACTATCTAAACGTCCTAAGCAATAACCTTCAACCGACCTTACGCAATTTAGGGATACTTAACAATTAGATCTCTTAGCAAGACAATGATCTTAAGCATACCTCGCAGTTCCTTAAAAAATGAATACTTTATAGGACTTCAAAGCACCTCCACCACCCTCCCCAATCGCCGCACCTAAGCCCCATACAACATTTATGGGATCATTTGGACCGGAAAATTTCACAAACGGGCCATCAAGAACAAAGATGACCTTAAATTGAAGAACTGTCCCAAATATCCTCCGATGTTAGAAATGATATTGTTGTTTCCATGTCACGCTGACTAAGAGATGTTATGAAGTCTAAAGTTGATCAAATGAAATACGCAGTTTTTTACTTGAGATACTATATTTATAAATAATTTGAAGATATAACAGATGTTTACTTACTTTTGACGCTTAAAATATGGAGTATTTTTAGTTTTTATTAGGAAAAAATGCATTACTTCATTTTTTGAAATTTTATTTTGGTTTTGATTTATTGCTATTAAATAAAACTTTTATTTTGTATTATTGGAATTCGATTTTTGTTTATTTTTTGGTTTTAATTCCATCTAACTCAAGAAATCATTTAGGTGTTTACTCACTTTTGACACTCACAGTATTTGGTTTTGTGGATTTCTTAACATCAATTTTATTTTTATAAAACGAGTTGCAGTTGATGAAATTTTCATTCATTTTATGTCTTAATTATGATGCAAATTGTTTTTTTATTTTTTGACAAATGGAGTTCACTAGGTAGGTGGTAAAGTTAAGCTTCTGTAAAGTGAAAGCATCAGGAATGTCTGGTTAAGTGGTGAGACTTCATGAAATGTGGTGCACATGCACATCACCCACCATTTTTGAATTTGAGGGGCTTCACTAATAGGCGCGAATTTATGTAGCTTACTTTAGATTGTGTTTGGTACGTACGACGTTATGAATACTGAAAGAAATATGTATCGTGCATAGTTTAACATTGTAGCCCAGTTTAAGTCATTGACATGCTAAACAGATAGATTATGTAAATGTGTATATATTTGAAGTTTCTTAATTAGTTTAGGATACTGATCTTTTTGATCAAACATGTAATACATTCTTCATTGAGGATATACACATAGGCTGGTAAGCGGAAGTTTATTTCTTACTAAATTAGCCCAGGGGAATTAGAATTTCATTTCGAAAAAATTTCGACAAAGCTGAGTTTTCGTACGGAGAGTTTATCATTCTTAAAAAAAAAAAAAAAAACACCAAATTCGATTTATCTGTAATAGCGCCTGCACTGTCATTACTGAATGTAGAAGGTTCGCTTAAAGAATTTATCTATCAAATGCTAACTAGAAGATTATTAATTCAAAGCTGGGAGGGTTTTCTGCCAAAATATCTGTCAGTAGAGGGACGCAGCAAGGCGGTGTCCTATCTACCCTTCTTGGGAGCGAATGAGATATTGAGGTATCTAGAAGCCTATGCCGATGACATTGCCCTATCAAAAAAATATTCTAAAACCCTAAAAGATCTCTTACAATAAGCTTTAAACAAGCTAACAAACTACCCCGATCGGTGTGGACCGGGCGTTCACCCAGGCAAAACAGATCTTGCCCTATTCTCTAAGAAATGTAAAATTCCCCATATAGACCCCTTCAATTAGAGGTATACCACTAGCTTTGTCCGACGCAGCAAGTTTTATCTTGAATGAATGAATGAATTGTATTGGGGATTAATTGCACTGCGACCTGTAGATCTATTGTGCCCCCTCTTATAATGATGAGCTAGCTCATCCTATAGTTCTTCCTCCAAACCTATTGCCCTAAGGAATTTTAGTATTTGGGGCACTTTTAGAGAGGGTAGGTTGCTCTCTTCCACCTGGTACCGTCCCAGATGGGTTTTCCTTTGGTGCATGATTGGACAACATTTTCCCAGTATGTGTTCCGGAGTTTCCTCATGCATGTTGCAGAATCTGCAAGTGGCACTGCTTACCACACCAAGTAGATTGAGGTGTCTTCTAAGTTTACAGTGTCCTGTTAGAATACCTGTTATTATTCTTAGGTTATTCCTACTTAAGTTGATACAGTTTTCGAAACGTTGCCGGTTGTAGTTTCCCAGCAGTAGTTTCGCCTGTCTCAGCCTAGGGAGTTCATTCCAGTTATTGATTCTGTTTGCCTCCTCTTCTTGTTTAATTCTGGTTTTGATGACATTTTCACCTATTCCGCAATAGGGTTCAGGCCCCGTTAGGGGAGTTGAAGCTCCTAATTTTGCTAGGGAATCTGCCTTTTCGTTTCCAAGAACACCAACGTGACCAGGTACCCAATAAAGTGTGACCCTGTTCTGTTTGCCTAGTTCGTTTAGTCTACTTATGCACTCCCCCACCAGCTTAGAGTTGATGGTGTATGAGCTCAGTGCCTTTAGTGCTGCTTGACTATCTGACATAATGGCAATGTTCTTGTTACGATAATTCCTTTCGAGATTGCGATCCACGCATTTCCCTATCGCGTTTACCTCCGCTTGGAAGATGCTGGTGGACCGTCCCATCGGTATGGAAAGTTTGGTTTTTGGCCCAAAAATTCCTGCACCAGTCCCTTCGCTTGTTCTCGATCCATCAGTGTACCACTTGATGGTATTTGCTTCGAGTGTATAGTTTATATCCTCTCCTACCCAGTTTTCTTTGTTACTAAGCTGTGTAAGAAAGTTTTTCTCGAAATTATGTTTTTTGATCATTCCATCTCTTGGGATGTCAATAAGGTTAGTAATTGTGGACCTGTCAATTAGGTCCCTTTCTCTGAGACCAATAATTTTACCTGTCCCAGTTCCTTCCTTTGAGAACCTCATGATTCCTGCCACTCCAGCACTTCTAATGACCTCGTGTAGAGGGGATAGATGGAGGATAACCTCAATAGCTGCGGTAGGGCAGGTTCTCATTGCTCCCGTAATACAGATACATGCGAGCCTTTGGATTTTTTCTAGGGTTTTCCTAGTTGTTGTTAATTCGGTTTTCTTGTGCCATGCAACCGCACCATAGGTAATGATGGGTCTTACCATCATAGTGTACATCCACCTAAGGATGCTCGGTTTGCAACCCCATGACTTGCCTGCAATTCTTTTGCAAATCATTAGGGCTTTTGTGGCTTTTCCGACTATATAATTTATGTGTTTGTTCCAGAGGAGTTTACTATCTAGTATAATTCCTAGGTATTTTACCTCCCTCTGCGTTTCAATTACTTCACCAGTCAAACGGATAGGTTTCATATGTGGTAGAAGTCTTTTCCTGGTAAATGGTATGATTGTTGTCTTGGATGGGTTTATTGAAAGCCCTACAGACCTACTCCATTTACTTGTAATTGTTAGTCCTCTTTGGATAATATCGCAAAGAGTTTCTTCAAACTTACCTACTGCAATGATAGCGATATCATCGGCAAATCCAATGCAGTATATACCTTTGGAGGTAAGATTTTCTAACAATTCATCTACTACAAGACTCCACAACAAGGGTGATAGTACACCGCCCTGAGGACATCCTCTCGTTGTGATCACTTTCTTTACATTTTGTCCTGCTTGTGCCTCTGCATTTCTAGTGCCCAACATTTCTATTATCCATCTAGTTATGGTGTTGGGTACGCATTTCCTAACAAGAGCTTTGCCTACAGCCTCGTGGGACGTGTTATCGAAGGCCCCTTCTATGTCTAAGAAAGCAGCTAATGCTGTTTCCTTTACATCTAAAGCTCTTTGGATCTTATTTGTTAGTTCAAACAGGGCGGTCTCGGTTGATCTGCCCGCCCTATATGCGTGTTGTCGCTGATTGAGAGGCCTACTTATTAACACTTCTGATCTTATGAAGTTGTCAATTACCTTTTCCAGAGTTTTCAGTATAAAGGATGTTAAGCTTATTGGCCTGAAAGACTTTGGATGGGTTGTGTCCTTTTTCCCTATTTTGGGAATGAAGATTACCTTAGCTGTTCTCCATAGACTTGGTATATACCCAAGAGCAATGCTACTCCGTAGAATATTAATGAGATAGGGCATAAGGAATTCTTTTCCCTTCTGCAAAAGAGCTGGGAAGATACCATCTGCACCTGGTGATTTGTAGGGTTGAAAGGTATTAATTGCCCAATCAATCCTTTTACCTGTGCAAATGGTCGTGGCTATTTTCCAGTCCTCTCTGTTTGGTATGAGAGGTGTTTTCTCTACCAAGTTACCATCTAATGGTAGACTGCCTGGAAAGTGTGTGTTGAGCAGCAGGTTACACCTTTGCTCTTCATTTTCGGTGAACGTTCCATCACTATAACGAAGTGCCAGTGATGTTAGTGTTTTCTCTTTTGCAAGAGCTTTATGCAGTCTTGCCGCTGCAGGGGTTGTTGAGATGTTCTCACAAAAGTTTGTGAAACTATTTCTTTTGGCTTTTCTTATCTCTTTGTTATATGTTGTCAATAACACGGAGTAATTACACCATTCCCTTGTTCTTTTTGCTTCATTGAAGAGCTTCCTAACCTTGGATCTTAGTTTAGAAAGATGTTTATTCCACCAAGGGGCATCCTTCTGTCTAGTTTTTGGTTTAAGAGGGCAACTGAGTTCATATGCCTCATTTATTGCTCCACTAAACTCGTTAACTACAACTTCTAATTCAAGGTTACTTTTAGTCGTACTTGCTGGACCTAGTTGTTCCAGGTTTGATTTTAGAACATTTTGGTATAGGTTCCAGTTTGTTTTCTTAGGATTTCTGCCAGGGGTATTCTCTGTAAGCAGACCTTCTAAGGTAAACACTATTATTCTGTGATCAGACATTGATGGTTCATTGGATACTCTCCAATCCTTAACCATATAAGCTACGTTCGGAGTTCCGAAAGTTAAGTCTAAGACTTCTTTTCTTGTTCTAGTAATAAAAGTGGGGGTGTTCCCTACGTTAAATATTTCTAGATTTTTTACCATCATAAAGTCTAAAAGGTACTCACCCCTTTGGTTTATGTCGGTGCTACCCCATACTGTATGGTGAGCATTTGCGTCACATCCTATCAGTATTGGTAGCTTTTTCCGGTTGCAGTAGTCCACCAGTCTCTGTACCTCGCACGGTGGAATGTTGGCTTCATCACCAGCAAAGTAGGCTGCTGCCACAACCATCGTCTGGATACGACCCTCGATGTTGATTTGGGCCTGTATCGGGACCAGATCCCTTGTCATAAATTCTGAAAGACATATATAATTTATGTTATTTCTTATTTTAATACAAGTTCTGGGCGAGTCTTCTCTCGTGTCCCATATAAGTTTAGAGTCGCTACTTGTCAACCCTCTTACCTGACCCTTATAAGTCCAGGGTTCCTGGATCAGTGCTAGCCCTAAGTTGTCCGCAGCGAACTTCCTCGCCAGGACAGCTGATGCCGCCTTCGCATGGTGTATGTTTGCTTGGGCTAGCCTGGTTCTGATCCCGTGTGCCGGCATCTTATTTTATTGGCAGATGGGGGCTAATGCCCCATCATCTGCTAGCAGGTGGTCTTCCTCTTCTATCGTTGGAAGCGGTTCTGTTTGGTCCATTGAACTTGGAGAGAGGTCTATGCCCTCCATCTCCATGTCCAATGGACCCGGTGTTAACCTCTCCCGTGAATCGGGGTGTTTCTCTTCTGTTTCTGAGAAAGTTGTCTCAGATGATGTGCTCGGTGGGATTGGGGGAATTGGTGGGGTTGGAGGTATTAGGGTGGGAGGTGGTACGAATGTATCTGGTAGGGTAATTCCTACCTCTTCCTCTTCCAGGGATTTATTTTCTAGCCTGGTGGGAGACTCTTTTTCTTTTGGAGATGCAGAGCTGGAGGTTGCTTTCCGGAGACCAAATACGTTAATTTTTCCGAATTTGTAGTGAAGCTGGTGATTTGCTTTCACTATAGTCTCGACGGAGTCGGCGTCAATACTTATTACTAGGAGTTGACCTTTACCTTCAGCCGAGCTTTTCACTATTCTCCAGGTCTGTACATTAAGTCCCTCATTTTGGGCTTTTAAAAGAGCCAATGACTTCTTGTCTTCTTGGCCTATACTCTTTGGAAGGAACAGTGTTATATTGTGCATTTTGGGGATGTCTTCCCCCATGCATGCATACAACTCGGTGCCCCTCCAAGTGCTCAATTTAGGTGCACTCTCTCTTAGCCACTCCGCTGTTTCGGGTCCAGCGCAATCAACCAAGAGCAGACCTGTTCTGAAGTGCAGTCCATTGAACTTCAGCTTGTGCTTCCAACCCAAGGAGACCTCCTCAATGATTGCCTCCTCGAGTGCCGATAGATCCTCGGCAGTCAAGGCGACTTGTGGATATCCCCTAGGCAGAACAGCAATTCTGACGCTCAAGGCTGCACTTGCGTATGAGAGCCTTTGTTGAACGGGTATAGCCTTAACGGTGCTTTGTCCCGTGGATGAAGTTCCCGTCGTCCTAGGTTTCTTAGCTTCTTTGCTTAGGGGAGGAGTTAATTGGTGGCTTTTCCTCTTACCCTGTCCTAGGCTCGTGTTCACTGTCTTTTCGTTTTTTCTCAGGTCCACCTTCTTCCTAGCTTCCTGCGGGGACATCCCCTCTGCAAGGAACCGGAAGTACCATTTGGTGCCTGCTCCACTAAGTCCTTTCCTATGTGGGTCCAGGTCTCCTGGACTACCCAATTTCGGAAGTACTTGACTTTTCCGGGCATTTCGGCTCTTTGGTATTTTGGGTGGACTGGATAGTTTAGATGGTGGTACCTGCCCGTCATCTTTTTGTCTGACCACCGTCAGATCATTCACTTGTTTAGGAGATAAACTCCCTGTGCTAGTGGATGCTGTTTCGTTTGTAGCGTTTTCCCCTTGACTAGGAGGTATTCTCCCTTGACAAGAGTTTGCCGCTACACTCTGTTGCTGAGTTGCGTCTTTTTCCTGTCTGGAAGGTATTGTCCCTTGACCAGAGGTCGACGCTCCTCCTGCTGCCCGGTTTTGAGTGTTCCCCTGAGGTAACCTCTTCAGGTACTTACTTCTCTCCGGTTTCGGATCTTCACCTCGGAGGTCTTTCTCCATTCGATCCGCTAGTGCACTTGCGGTAACATCCCGCAGAGTGTTGAATTTTTTAAAATTTTTATTGTTTTTTTGTTTTAAATTTTTTGGCATTTTGAATCCCACGAGTAGCTAGAGAAATAATGGGGTCCGCCATATCAGAGCTCCGCATAATATGGTAAGGTCTAGGTTACTCTTTGATTCGACCTGGTTTCAAAGAGGTTCCGTTATAATACAGCCGGTATACTCCCTGGCTGCAAACCATCCAATGGGCACGGGTCACTTAACACCCTGGATTAGGGAGGGCAGTTCTTGGTTTTCGCTCTTCAACTTCTCTACCAGTTTGGGGTTATCCCAGAATGGCAGGTCGGGTGAGTCTTTGCTACTTAAGCCTTTGCACCACATCAAGGTGACTACCTTCGCAAAGGCAAGTTTTATCTTAGATAGTAAGTTAATTTGGAAACCTAAAATTCAAGAAAGAGTTAAAAGGCCACAGTGATACTCTTCTCATGCAAAAAAGCCATTGGGAATAAAAGGAGGCTTCAAAGCCGCATAACTCACTGGCTATTTACCGTACAGCATGACAGTATGCTGGACAACTCTAAACAAAAACACTTCTAATTGTTTAATACTAAGCAAGATCCAACGGTCAGCTCGTTTGTTCATGACAAAGCACTGCGCACGACTCCCTTCGCTGCACTGGACATTCTGTTCCATCTAACACCCCTTGATAAATACCGCAAACAACCGCCTGCAAGCACAGCTATTCATCTAAAAACCTTCTCGCAGTGGATCAATAATGAAATTGGCGACTCTATCATTCTGTTTACTTTCAAGTAGCATCGATTAAACCATCCCTTAGATTCGATTTGATAAAAACTTTCTGGTAACCATCCCTTTTAGAGAAATCTGGGAGGACAATGATTCAATACATTTTTACACCGATGGATCAAAAACTGATGACGGGCTTTAAGTCGCTCTTTTCATATTCCCAATCACTGTAGCGTATTCCAGGCGAAACTTTGGCGATAAAAAAGTCCTGTCATGGCTTAAGGAAAACGTGATATCAAATAAAGGTATCCACAACTTCTCGGACAGCCAAGCAGTCATTAAATATCTTGATTCTGTCTGTACCAACTTAATAACAGTCCTCAACTGTAGATCGTCTCTGATGGAGATGGCGCTGTAAGTTAAAATTCAGAAAATTGTAAAGCTGATAAACTCACCAAGAGCGGAACAATGATACCTTTATTGCCAAATAAGGCAAATATAGGTATTACCATCGCTACGTGTAAACTTATGCTTTAACAAGATGCTAAACACCGAACAAACCTTAGGTGGAACAATATTACACCCAACACGCAACAAAACAGATTTGGCCAATGCTGGCTCTGAAGCTCCGTAATACGTGTTATAACAGGATACTGTTTGATAGACTAACACGCAAGGCGTCTTGGAAAGAGGAGGAATAAGATCTTTCATCTTCTCTGTATATACCTTGCTTTATCCCACATACGTAGACTCTATCTGGCAGATTTCTACTACAATGATCTTAGTGATCTAGCAAATATAGATATAGGCAATCTCGATCGCTGCATAAGGAGCCCCAATTGGTTTAACGATTAAGATTCAGTGTGGTACCACAATGAACAAGCTCATGGTCTAAGTATGTCGGCTCGCCTACTGATAGTCACGGCAATACAACCGAAGGTCAATTGAAGAAGTACGCTCTAGAAGAAACGTTTCTTAAATTTATAAGTGATAGCAATACTTACTTACTCGTATTAACTTGAAAATAAAAATTGACTTCCCGGCCATAAGCCTGAAGCCATCCTCAAACGTTGATGGTTGATTTTTTGATATTTTTTACATTTAAAATTCTATCTGACTTTTGGAGAAAATTTATTAACATAAAAGCCGATTAGGTCCAACAGTGCTAATAATTTCAATAACAATAATAAATCAATCATCATAAATCATCTTTTGATCTGGGGATAATGAGCTAAGTTAGGCCAGAATTAATGGTTGGACTAATCACATACCTAATGTACATCCAAGTAATTTAACACTACCTTATAGATTTGCAAAAATGATATGACTAATTAAATTGGCCTATTTATTTTTGTTTTTTTTTTTCAATTTTTTAGTCTGGCTTATATGCATTAGCCAATCGATAAATTAAAAATAAAGTGCGTTGCAACATTAAGATAAGAAGAACTGGATTTAAAACTATACGAGTATACCAACTGGGCAAATAGGAGCTGGATTTGTCTCAAATAAATATTTTCAGACTCCAATATTCAAGTAGGCATACACACATAGCTAAAAGGAGGGTTCACTAAATTCCACACACACTTAATTAGTGACAATGCAACTCTTCCGTCATGAAAATAAAAAAAAATGTTATGATACTACTAACTTTTGGCACCACTTACATGTTATTCTGCAATTTGTAATTATTTAGTTTTATGTCATAATTTTATGCTCTGTTAAGATAATAATGTAATGAATGTGGACTTATGTATGTACATATTGGTGCAACAAGTGTGATGTGAGCGAATTGTGATTGGTTTGACGACAATAAAGTGAAGGTTTAAAATACAAAAAAAATATATATTTTCTCATTTTTAGTAAATAAATTATAAAATTGGTTTTTCCTTAATAATATTTAGGTGCTGATTTATATTTTCACATTAAGAACTACATATAACCTTTTATTAGACAGAAACTAGTTTAAATATACCCAAAACCGGTATAGCTGGTCTAGGTCTAGGGTTTACCTTTGACGAACTACTGTAGCTTCAGATATAAATAATAGCATTTAAGATAAAAAAATATCAAAATGCTTTGCAAAATTTAAGAGAAAACTATTTGACCAAGGGAAGACAAATTTGGGTTGAGAAAATCAAAAATTCGACCAATTCGCGTTTGATGATGTTGTTCCAGAGCGCCTACAACCTTGTTGAATTATTGCAATAAACAACAATTTATCGTTACCTTATGCGAAGAAATCAAACAGCGCGGTGTTGTTAAATTAAATGATCCAGCAGCTGCTTTTTTAACTGGAACATTTCTCGAGATGACAGGATACCAAATTTCACTTTCAATAGATCAATTGTTTGACCAGCTGTTATCTTTTTGGAATCACATATCACCCCTTGGCATAATGGTAAGTCGTTGGACTGTCATGCATAAGGTCTTGAGTTCGGTTCTCAGTCGCTGCAAAAAACGTTTTTCAGACAAATCGTCCAATCTTTTGTCATGAAAAGTGCTGCCCATTAGACGTTCGGAATCGGCAGAAAATTAAAGGTCGCCGCCATTCCTGGTAACACACACGCAGAAATGGTCGAAAATTGTAAGTCACTAGGTCTAGACCAGGGTTGCGAATTTTTGAATTAAAAAAAAAGAATGATGTCATAAAGTCTGTAGATGACTAGTGAATTAAAAAGAATTAATTCATAAGTGAGTTATTGACTTATGGATTAAAAAATGTAATTCATGAGCTAGTTAGTGACTTACGATTTAAAAAACAATTAATTCATAAGCTACTAAGTGACTTATGAATTGAAAAAAATTTAATTCATAAGCTAGTTGGTAGATTGGAATTTTTTAAGCTTTTTGTGGCTACATAATTATTTAATTATTAACGAAAGTAGTTTTCAAGCTTTTGGAGAATTTTGTGTATCATAAAATTATCATGCCAGCTTATAAATTTTCCAATTCATAATATTTCTAATCAGAATTCATAAGTCACTTAATAGGCTGTGAATTAATTTTTTTTTAATTCATAAGTCTTTAACTTGCTCATAACTTAATTTTTTAAGGACATTGAGTCGAAACCGAATTTGCTCTCTAAAGACGATTGTTCGACGAAGTTCAGGAGTTTATTTAAACTTTTCGGTGCTTTTTCAATAGCCTGCAATACTTGGGCAAATTTAATCTTTTAAGGTTGCAAGCCATAATCTTTAGGCAAAATTCGTCACAATGTGCACTGAGAGATTGCCAATTGCATTAAACGGCGCGGCCGGCATCAACTAATTTCGTTCATTTCGTACTGAAGCTTTTACGACTGCAATATTATCAATCATTCATTCATCAGTAAATGCTACCAATCTACCATAGAACGCAAAGCACACCTAAAGCTATTTTCATTACGAACAAAAACTGGAGTTAACCCCCTTGCGGAAAGAATTAACACTTCTCTTGGGGTTATGAAGGACAAAATCTTCTCAAATTTTCTCACTGAATTCAACCGTAGGTGGAGCACTTTAACCAAGGATTTGGTCCCCCTATAATAAGTCTCGAACAAATGAACTAATATGCAGAACCAGGCAAGGCATATCCAGGGTAGTTGCAACAAGCACTGGGTCCTGGTCAATAGGGGAATATGCAGTGAAGCTGGGCATTCCTTACAATACTCATGGTCGTAGTTTAGTTTAGTAGGGGATCAGTGGGAAGAGGAAATAGTTATTCATTTCCTTTGTCAATTTATCAATATCCCGCTTTGTCCAGACTATTCCGAAAGATATTCCTCGACGACCTTAAAGAACTATCGAAACTGACTTCGATTTCTTATCTTGATATGACGAAGTATCCCTGAAACGAACCTCGGCGACATGTGTAATGGGTACTCCTCGACAGCAAGCTAGCAACCTTTAGGTAGATGAAGCTCATAAATCCTTCATTATATCCCAATAAATGTTAAGGTCAAACGAGTTTAAGGTATCGGGTCACTGACCAGGGTTGCTCATGCTCACCATTTCTACCATCAGAATCATGGTAATACTTTTTATTAATTTTCAAACGTTGCTCGAAAATTCAAATTTAAACTGAGGAGTACCTTTATTCTTGGCACAGTAGTCTTGGCCTCGTGAGCAGTGAAAATTTAAACCAGTGAAAAACCAGACTGTATGTTCAATAGGTTTAATGGACTCATACATCAAATACATAAGTGATACCACTTGTACTTGGTATTGCGCCCGCTTTATACTACCCCATTTTATTAAATTTCGATTCTTCCTGACAAGAGTTCATAGCCAAAATGTAACGATTTGGGTTAAGCTTTGTATAACCTAAAACAAAAATTTGAATTACGCCTTTATAAAATGCAAATCATTTTAGACGCTAGCTTGATGAACAAAAAGATACATAGACGGATAAATCAGTTGGATAAATCGGACAAACGCACTTTGTATCACTCTTAAAAAAAGGTTTTAGAAAAATAAATGTTGGCATTCTGGAATTCTGCCGTTTTCCCCTAATTCCACCACCTACCGATAACTTTTTAAAAATATTGCCCCTTTATATCCGACTCTAAGTACAGAATTCCAATTACTAAAAAAGTTTTAAAATCCGATACCATTTTTTAACCCAATTTCACACTATAAAAAGCATAATTTCCCAAAGCCATCCTCAACATTTCAAATATTCAAATAAAAAACGAATTTTTAAAATCGGTTGACATTTTTTAATTCTACCCCATTTCACCCTTTAAATACTCAATCTAGGTAAACTATAACAAAGTTTATGAAGTATAATTTTTCAAACGCAAAAAGAATTTTTAAAATACGGTGCAACTTCTTATTTTACCCCATTTCACCCTATGAATAGCTTAATCTTAAAGGCCCTTAAGCCATCCTTTAGGTATACCTATCCTTTCAAAGAAACGAAGAAAAAACTTTTCGAGTACAAGGCGAGCGTTGTTATACTTCTTTGACAAGCTGTTTGGAACGATTTTGACAAAATATTCTCAGAAACAATACCAAAAATCGTCTATTTTTAGCTTGATTGATTCACTGGTTTCGAAGTCCATAAACATAAACAGTTAGGAATATCCATTTAACAATTCCCACATTCTACGATATTTACTATATCTCATTAGAATCCTCCTAGCGCCATTTGACCGCGACTAAAGGTCAAACATCCCTACAAATTCACTTTCATATTAAGAAGCACAGGCGAGAGACATGACTGTAAAATTAAATTCAAATTAGACAGCATATTATGCGCCACCAAGAAAAAAAGAAACTACACGCCCCAAAAAATGTCTTCCTTGTAATCTTTTCAATTACATTTGCTTCAACACATACAATATTTGCCACCTTTTGAGTCAAACCGAACCATTATTTATTTTTATTTGCCTTTCTTCATGCATGACCCAGCAAAGGCCAATAAAATAACTCAATCGAACGTGTGGTATAAGAAAGGTGGCAACTTCCGAGAGATCAAATCATAATTACACCCAATCGTATTTATTTTTTGTTCATTGCACTCAATTGATACATGCAACATGCATTCCGAGATGCCTGTCATAGAGCTTCACCATCGCGTTAAGTCATTTAGCGTTATCTAATCAAATTGATTCACTCGCGGTATGCTGTTTGCATTTAGAAAGCGAAACACGTTTCAGCATATTTTGTCGGTTGATTTTTGCATTATTTGAATTTTTTTAACAGCTTTATTAAAGATGAGACTAAGAAAAAAATTCAACTTCATTTCATTTCAGGTCTGATGAGCAACAACAGCAACACTCTTTCCACGGTCCATCACAAGTGACAGTTCCGTCAACAGCTGCGCCAGTGCAGCCAGTTTCATACACTCATGATATGACTTATGGTGAGGTCCCTCAACCAGAAATGCAGCAGCAGCATCAACAACAACAACAACAACAACAGGAACCAACACAGTACTTAATTGCCAACGAAGTTCGTGAACAAAATTATGCTCAACACGTGTATGGACTTCCTCCGGATGTAATATTCCAGTCCCAAAAAGACATCGAATATGCAAAACAAGCAGAAGGCTATGGACCACCACAAATGCAGTATTCCAAAAAGGAGGGATACTCCCAGAGGGATTATTCTCTTGATGTGCCTGCACCATCACCATCACCAAATCCAATACCAACAATAAGTTATTCGGATCAAATCAAATCTGTCGAATATCAGAGTCAACCATCCCAACTACCCGCAGATTCAAGTTCTTCAAATTCACAAACGTCATATCTTCAAAATCCCAAAACTTCACAGGAGTCAGCTTTGAGCTACGGGTATGAAAATCAGTTAGAGCAAGCCAGCAAGGGCACCTCCCAAGCACAAACTTACTATTTACAACTTCATAACGGATTCAAATACAACCAAGGAGCTGAAGTGATTAAAAAGCCAGCCATAAGCGAAAGCTACGCAAACTTCCCAGCTCCATCCGCCCCTTCTGAAACCCAAACATACTATTTGAATCATCTTAAAGATATGAAGTCCGTTCATCATATAGTTAGTGCCCCGAAACCTGCCATTGCCTATGGGCCTCCTGACACCGTTGGAAAAGAACCTCAGATCGAATATGGCGTTCCAGATGCTCCATTCCGACGTCCAGTAGCCCAATCGAACCAAGACATTTATGCGCCTCGGCGACCACCTTCTGCAGGTCGATCGTATGGGAAATCTATTGCAGTAAGCTTTCCCTATCCTCCATCGTTTGTGAGCATCACAACGGAGAAGTCACCCTCGCAGAAGTCAACAGCATTAGTGGAACCATCTTCCAATAATGATGTCAACCCATGGCGACCTTTACACGTGAGACCTTCACAAGAAAATCAATACCGTTCCGAATACACCGAAGGTCATTATCAACCACTGCCCGACTTCTTCCACACTCGCAGAGCCAAGAGTCTTCTTGATTCTTACATTCCCAGTTGGTTGGTCACTCGAATGCAAAAAGAACATGTCCATCAAGGGCAACAAGGCCAAGGACAGCAAAAACAACAAAGCTATTCCATTCCGTCTCCCCAAGCTGAAGACAGCTACAACACAATATCATATTCGTCTCATGAAAATATCTATGGAAATCATTTTAAACGATCTATTCCGAAGAAAAAGTCTCACCAGAAAAAGAAAGTTCCAACTACAAATGAGGAAATGACTGCCGTGGAATAAAGAGACACAGCAGAATCTTCTTCGATGTGGAACAACTTTTGGTGTCTGACTAGTTTTAACCTTGAGACTTAGCTGTTTCGAGTTCTTTTTAAAGCAAAATGTTATATTTATTTTATTCTCTAAAGCGTTTTATACACAATAATTTTTTTTATATTTTTTTTAAGTTAACCTGTAGATAGTTTTAAGGCAAATAAATGTTTATACTTTTTTATACATGTACTCGTATTATTGTATATCGAATTTAATTTATTTAAAAAAGACTTTTCATTTCAACAATTTTTTGAATTTTAGAGAAAGATTTTCGTACTGGAAGGTTGGATGAGTTTCCTTTGATTTTTTTTTCGATTTTGTGATAAATATAATATTACTATTGTTATTTATAACGTGTATACGAAGTTTTGCCTGGTGGTTACACTACGAAACCACCATTACAATATAGGATAAAAACTGTTCAATCAACCTTATGTTAATGTTTGTTTTTAAGCAATTTAATTGGAACAATTAAGAGTTGAATTGCATATAGAGTAACAAACAAGGTATCACAAAAATCAAGTAATACATTTACAATCTCAAGAATTATGAGGTCATAAGTTGGAACAATTTAGTATTGACTCAATGAAAAGAAGCCATCAATTGGCGCAGTTAAGTTTTGACTGCCTGTTGCGGCCATGTTGTTTTGGTGACATCTGTCAAATCTGTTGTTTATTATTCAGTTGCTGATGCCAAGGCAAGTTACATGAATGAACAGCACGTCCAAATAATAAAACTTTATTATATTTAGGGCAAACGTTGCATCCATTTTAGAGTAGAAGTGATGGACCTTCACAGTCGACTCTTTAACGTTTGGTGTCTAAATTTGAGACGACTGGTTTGGTAATCAATTCGCCAACATCCATTAGTCAAAGATCGGCCGAGAAAATCGCCCAGGTCCTTGAAAGAGTATAGCAGAATCCGAGGTAGTCGATTCCTCGCCGTGCACAAGAACTCGGCCCTTCGTAGACTTCAACTTGGCGAATTTCGCGTCGGGAGTTGGGCCAACACCCATACAAGATTTAAATGACCCATAACAAACGCAGTTCATTCGCTGACTGGGTTTCGAAGCGTTTGAAAAAGAAACCCAATTTCGGCCGAAAAATCATCTTTATCTGCGAGGTGCATTTTTGGATGAATGGCTGTGTTAACAAGCAAAATTTCCGTATATTGAACGACAGCAACACACATGAGGTTCAAAAAATTACCATTTAGTGTGGATTTTGTGTCGGTGGTCCGTACTTTTTCGAAAAAAAAAAATGTTGGTCAGGCGGTCACCGTCAATAGCGAGCGCTACAGAACGATGATATGCAATTTCTTATGGCCCAAATTGAAACATATGGACCCAGAAAACAAGTTGGTTCCAGCAGGACGTATCACACAGCGGACACCACGATTGACATTCCGCATTAAAGATTTGAGGGTAAAGTTGATTCTCACATTCTCGATTTGAGTCCAATAGACTTTTTCTGGTGGGGTTTTCTGAAGTCGCAGGCCATCGCTCAAATTCAGCTGGATCTATGCATAAGAGTCATTGGAAATTTGACCTCACTCGCATTCTTTCCACCGTAAGATGCCTAGGCGAGCATTTGAACGATGTCATATTTTATACACAATGGCATAAATGGGCCCTTAAACTTTATGTTCGTATTTCCAAATTGTAAAAAAAAAATTTGCGGAAGAACGAGGAAACTTCAATAAAAGAAATGCTGGCACTTATTCCAAAAAGGATTGACAAACAGTGTTTGAACATCAAACAGATAAGCAAAAAAGTCGCTCTTAGGCAACAATCATGGACAGTGAAGTAGAAATGATAGAAGAAAGTTATCCTAAACTCGGGAATGAGAGAACAAACAGGAAAGAATATAGAGATAAGCTTAAAAGTTTTATAAACCTGAGATCCCCCATAGAAACAATTGAAGAACTTGATCATGAATTAGAGCTGATGTTCAACAAGCTGCAGAAGAAAGTACTACCTACAACTATTTCAATATGCAGAGAAACATAAATATAATACCTTGTTGATATAAAATTGTAAAAAAGGAGAGCTCGTAAAAGATGGCAAAATACGAGATTTCAAGGCGATAAGACTGTATTCAAGTTTAAGAAGCATGTGTCAACATAAGTTAGCTAACAAAAAATCACCAGGGTACGATCTGATAACTGCTCAGGTTTTGAAAGAAATGCCTTCAATAGACTTCAAAAAAACTACAATTTATAATAAACGCATGCCTTAAGCTTTATTTGTGTTGATACTAGTAATCATCGACTAATATATGGCGTCTTAGAAGGGTGCGACAGCATCTAACTGATGAGCCCAACTGTCGTACCTGGGCGAAACGCATTTGGACTAGAGGTAACAATAACCTTTCAATTGATGTAAAAGACAATATTCGGAAACAAAGAAGAACCAAACCTCATGAGCTGATGGTCTTAAAGCTATGGGAAAGTATTAAAAGTTTAAACTTCCCCCAAAGTGATTTTAAAATAAGAAAGAAAAATTGTCTATCTTTCATATGTGATCCCCGTGGTTTTGGTGCCGTAAGAGTCCCACACTACTTTGTACCAGCAACAAAAAAAAAATAGAAACTTCATGTAACGCGTGAGGTTTTTCGGTGAATTGTATTTTTATTTTTAGCTCAAAACTGTCAAAACATTTAAAATGGTTAATTTCTGAAAGAAGTGCTCTTTCGTCTGTTTTAGAATTATTCAAAGAGTAATGTCATGGAAAATAATCATTTGCATCAAAAAGGCCTAATCGTATCAAATCAGACATACTCCATTAATATTAAATAATCGCGAATTAGAATGACAAACTTGATTCCATTGATACATTATAGTGTTACGATGATGATCATCAAATATCTATAGCTTAAATTATATTATTGTCTTGAAGAGGTCAAACTAACTATTGAGATGAGATTTATAACTTGATAACATGCCAAGGCAAAAGTTATGAATAAAAGTCATAAATGCTTTGAAATCATAAAAAAAAAAACAAACAATAACTTTGAACTTGTGAACAAGCGATATGGGAAGATACATTGTTTGCTCATTTTGGGGACGTATCGTATAAATCGAGACTTAAATCAAATAACATATGTGTAGTTTTATTATAAAAACAAAAATCACTAACTGAGCGGCCCGAAGTTGTAAAAATAGCATATAAATTGATTTATAAATTGCTAATAGATCTTGTAAAACAGTTTAGAGTTCGAAGCTGATTTAGGTCCATATGTATGTAATCTGATTTCGTTAATACTCGTAAATATGAATTTATGGAAAAATAACAATCAAAAATTGTTATATTTCGAGCGACTATTTAAATCAACCTTTATAGGTCGGGTTTCATGAGGTATAAAACTTTTAAATGAAACCAATCGCAAACAAGTAATGTGAATAATATGTAGACATGATGTTGGCTTGGTTTAAAAGATTTCGGTCGCATGAGCATCCCAGTTTGGAAGCCTATTTTTCGATACCTTTATCGACTTGCCTACAATGGTAAAAGTAAAAGGTAACTCTGAATGTGTGCCAGTTCAGCTACAAAACAACCTAGTTGACTCAATTAACTGTTGCATAACTTTGTACTACATTAGACATTCCTTGCCGCAACTTTAAACATGGTCCCAATTTTGTTTGTTTGTATTTTCGAGACTAAGGCCGGTATTCACCGAGCGCTCATAACTTAGGAAGCTCATAAACCTATTCACCAAGCAATATTAGTGAAGATCTACGAGCGCCCTTAAAAGTTAGGAGTGGTCCCGACCACTCCTAACTTACGAGCGCTCTCTTCGAAAGTTTGTTCGCTTGTGCGTGTGCCACGCACGCATTTGACTCGAATCCATGTGAGCAATGCCAAGTAGAAGAGTATCCATTTGCTGTCAAGACCAACATTCCACAACATTTCACAGTTTGGGTATGCCTGAACAAGAGAGAGTGGCTCTCATTTTCGAACTTCGAAAAATACTTGCGAGTGGTTGGTGAATACCCCACAGAAATTTCAAGTTAAGAGCCGTTTAGGAGCGCTTGGTGAATACGAGCCTAAATCTCTTTTTGATCTTATTTAGATGAAAATAGCTGTTTCTGCAAAAAAAAAAATGGATTGAGAAAATTTTACTTTGCTAAGAAGTTTCTATATAAAAACAAAATATTTTGTATAATTAGGTTAAGCGCATGGTTAAAAGTTCAAAAATAAAAAAAATATGTTCTATAGGAAAATCAGCTAATTATCTCTAGTTGCGTTATCGGTGATAAAAATCAACCTTTTTCCCAAGAAAGAACTATAACACCAAATAATATTGAACTTTTTTAAATTGATGTACAGCAGTTTAGAATGCAGTGAAGTGCATTGGAATATTGGAATACTTACAGTTTGAGGTTATAGAAGCTCATCATTTTTTAACTCGCATTTAATTTTAGAGCCTCTGCCAAGTTTAAGAAGCTGAACATTTTAAGAACTACTTATAGGTTAAACATTCTACACAGCTTGAGAGACACTCAAAGCTTGAAAATCACGCAAGAGATTGAGAAAAGCCTTAGTTTGAGAATCTATTAAAAGTTTGGGAACCAGTTGACCGTTTGAGAATTTAGTTATAATTTAAGAAGAAGACTCATTATGAAAAGATCTCAATAGACTAAAGAAGAACTCACTGTTTTAGAATTTATAGTTTGAGAATATCCCAACATTAAGTGATATGGCATGGACTTTCAGAACTAATTTTTATTTGAGAATATAAATAACGGCTAAGGGAGTCCTCTACAGATTTAAATCTACTCAGAATTTAAGATTCTTCAAAAATTTTAAGAACATCACAGAGTTTGCGAAACTACCGAAGCGGGGAGACTTCTGCTTCTCAATTTTAAGGGTATTTTCCAAACGTCTTAAACTTCAAACTATAAAGTGATTGATTTAAGAAAGGCTAAAAAATGAATCTCTGTTTTTGTCGGTACGACCAAAATTAGACTCAGGCTGAGCTGATGACCGGTATCACGGAGAAACTAATTAAGGAGAGGAATGCAACTGGATACTTCAAGTGAGCATTGCTTGTAGAGAAGCAATAAAACAAGGAAATACATGAAATATTCCGAAGGTGTTCAAAAGATGGGAATGATTCCATGATAGCTGTGTTTCCTATCACTTTTAACGATATGTTCTAAATTCTATGCAATTCTATACAAAGCCAACCCAACTGAGGAAAATCGGAAAAAGCATAAGCAAGTCAGAAACCATTGAAACACTATTATAAAAATAATCAAATTCTTACATGACCAGAAATTAAGGCAAACAATCCTTCATAAACTTTGAGAGACTCAAATTTTTGGAATAAAAAATGTTTAAGTATGCGAAAAGTTTAAAATTTGAAGACCATGAATGACGTTATTTAGTTTTACTACAACGTCATTCAAATTTTCTTTCGGAACGGTAAATTTTCCTGCAAACACTTCTAACCATATTATTTAGAAATACTTAAATTCTTTGAAAGCAGTCTATATCGTGTTTATTATTTTCTCCAACTATTGACGAAAAATCCACACATTGTCTTTGTCACACGCCACACCCAAAATGAAATACATATATTTAATTTCAGTACAATAGTATGCTTTTTTCAACCATGGTACCTAGCTGAAGCTGTACCTCACAGTATCGGTATTTTCTTTTTGATGTATCAAATTACCTACTCAAAAAAAGATGACAGCCAACACTTACCTAGTATCCCAAACTATACTCATGCTCGTACATACATATGTATATGCGATATCTAACATGAAACCAATACTTCGCTTATAAAGTCCAGCAAAAAAAAGCATCAACCATTCTGACTTATAATTTTTGGGGAGTGCATCCGCCATCATATATAAACCTTGATGATAACCTACGATATTGGTTTATGGTCTGAAAAAGAAAATTAAAATAAAACCTATAACACCATTATTCATATAACATAAGAGACACACCATAAAACAAGTTTATTAAACAAAAGAAAAATCGTGCTTTTGATTAAAATTTAAGATTTAAAAAAAATGCGTATTTCATAATATGCTTTTATTTTCATAACCACACAATTTCCATAATCAGTGACAGTTGTTGTTTTTGTTTTGCAAATAAAGTTTACTTGCTATTAATTAGGATTAGGTAACCTTTCGCACATTTGCCATGGATATGTGTTTTTTATATTTACAAATTTAAAACGAATCAATTTTGGAGAAATAAATGAAAATAATTGCCTGTGATGGGATGAAAAAACGAGTAGTAATTAGTTATGTATGGATGTGTGGCTGGGTTAGTATATAGGGAATGTGTTTAGTTATAATTCTAGACTCAAGTCATCTGGGGAGGGGTGTATATATCATATGTATCTTGGGTTCGTTTTTTCAAACTATAAAAAATCGTTTTCCACCCTCAGTTAATAGATATTTAACATCTATTTTTTAACTACCAAAAATGCGAAAAATTCGTCTCTTAGGAGGAAAAATGAAATTCATTTTTATTTGCAATGTACATTATGTATTTTTAAATTTTGTATTTTGAAAATACAAAATATCAAAATATCGGATACTGCCATTCAGCGTTGCCGCCAAAAAAAAAATTTTCGTGCCACACTCTTTGAAAAAACGTGCCATTTGTGACATTTTCGTGCCATATAAAAAAAACTCAAGTTATTCTTTAAAAATAAATTTTAATTAAATACTTTTACAAGCAAATAACAAACAAAAAATCACTTCCTCTATTCGCGTATAGGTATTTTCCATAAATAGGAGTTTTTGGCAAGTTCATAATAAGTAATGAGTATGTATTATGTAACTACCTACATATATCACATCATCACATGATGAGTATTATTTAAAAATATAAATATGTTATAAAGCTTTGTTATAATAAGTTGAATAAATAAATTAGCTGGAGGTTTGAAATTTTGACAATTATTAGGCTTACTAATTTCATTATATGACATTATAGCATTAATTCTTTTGTTAGCCTTGAAAACAGTCGCCCTGCTGATGCACTTCCGTGAGGCAAACTGAGAAGAATCAACATAAATTTTGAATTATTAATGAACCTAGAACGTTTTTGAATCTTCAAGAAAAATACTTTCGACTAGTCCAATCTTATTTTTCTTATTTCGCCAAAAAGAACATCTTTCTCGCACTCTAATGGATGAGAAAATGCTGATACCAAAATATTGAAGAGTGGCAGAATACTTTGTATATTTGGATTATTTCTTAAAAAGGTTGGGTCAATTATCTTAAACGCATTAGGTAAAATAATAAAAAAAACGTGCCATTTTGAAACTTTTCGTGCCACCGTGCCACGAGAAAATTTCCGTGTCAAAATGGCACGATCGTGCCACATCGGCAACGCTGCTGCCATTCAACCAAGTACATGCCATCAAGTAGTTTATTTTATTTGTATTTTCCAACCATTTTAAAAATATCAAAGGGCACGGTAGTGATTACTGACTAAAATTTGATGGGCTTACTTGGCAAGTTTTTTTGTATGCCCAATTCGAAAGGTTTTAAAAACTTGACCACTGAACCCATCAAATTTTAGTCAGTAATCATTAAATAATAAAATGTCTCTATTAAATTGTAGCTGTTTCAATATTATTCTACTTAAAATATGAAGTATGAACTTGACGTGCTTTTAGATCTCAGTACTTTTCACGGCTGACTTGTTACACAAAAATTTTTGTATAAAGGAACTTGGCTCCTTTTTTAACATTTATTTTTTTGGTCTGATAAAACTTTCAAAAAGAAGTTAAACGTTTTTAAAAAACTCGAACATTGAAAAAATGGTTCTTTCATATGCACTGTTAAGAACAGCTCCTGCTAACCTACTAATCTACTGATTTGAAACTGTCGCATTTTTTCGTCACACTTATTGTGAGGCTCGGTACCCCTTGGCATAATGGTTAGTGCGTTGGACTGTCATGCAGAAGGTCTCGAGGCCGCTGCAAGAAAGTTTTTTTTCAGGGGTGTACTGCCTCTTGCGAGGAATTGACAAATTCTCCAAGAGTATCTCTTGTCTTGGAAAGTGCTGCTCATTAGCCGTTCGGAATCGGCAGAAACTTGTAGGTCCCCTCCGTTCCTGGTAACACGAACACAGGAATGGTTGAGAGTTGTAAGTCACTAGGTCCTGGTTCACTCCGAGCTGTTGCACCACCAAATTTAATTTTTTAATTTTTTATTGTGAGGCTACGGTGGGACAAGAAGCCTATTTCCAGAATGCAACTCAATAGGTCAAAACTGAGTAATACATTTTGGAGGTTTAACCAAATATTTGCAGGCAAGTCAATAGAAGATGAGTCCAATTCAAGAAGCCAATCGAAATGGTCGTTGATTTTAATTTCGTTTTTATTTTTTTTTCGTAACAACATAATTTAACATACAAACATACGTTGTTAGATTTGTAAATAAAAAAAAAGACTTGTAAGCCCTACTTCAGAGTGTTAAGTACTTATTCTTGCTTTATATGTATAAATTTAATCATTATTTCCTTTTTGGTTACACCTAATGATGTCCACAGACATGGGAGAAACGTCGTAAACAAACAAAAAAGAACTTGTTTCATTTATTGACCAAAAGCAAAAACAAACCAACATATAAATCAAAACACAACTACAAAATTTTGACAAAATTTTTGAACCCGTTTTAGCAAGAGAAAAATAGGAATTTCAGCAACGGTTTTTAACATTTGTATATGCTAATTGCCAATATTTTTTGGATAAAAGACCAACCTGTGAGTCCTTAAGATATTTAAAAAAAAATCTAGGTGCCAAGTTTAAAAAAAATCCACGTAGTAGTTTTCGGAATAAAAAAAAATAAAAACGTATCCTCAGTCCGTTCAAAAAAATTCCGAGGATTTTAAAACGCACGTCGCTTGTCAATGTTTTCTACCTTTAACTTGTGATTTATGTATATGAAGGAATTATGAAAGCTCAAGTTTCAGATCCGTAAGAAAAATCTTAAACTAAAAAGACCATATATTATGAAAAACTAGGCCTCGGAATTCTGCCTATCTGTGTACTGATCTTCAGACTTAGGAGGTGTATCCATTTTTAAAAAAGATACCTACATATATTCAAATAGAAATGTCGACTTCTTGCACTTTTAATGGCGACTTTTAAATTTAATGGAGTTTTTTTTATTTCGATAAAAATAATCAACCTACTGTTGTTTCAACGGTTTTATTTAATTCATAGGTATATTTTCATTGTTAATTAAAACTGTAGTTATACCTTCTTCACAAAAAGTGACCCCAATTAAATAATGAAGGTATAAACAAATATCGATATCGATATAATACTTATTAAGATGTCTTAAAATTTCTCGTTGTTGTTCCATTGAATAATGAACCTATGGTATGGCTAATCTCCTTTCACTTAAATAAATCACAACAAAGAGATCTAATTTTGATTTATGCATCGTAAGGGCTAGTTATTGTTTCAGAGAATACAAAAAAGTTCAGATATTAAAGACCAATAAAATAACAATAAAAGTGAAGTTGAAATTTATGGTTTTTGCTTCAATTACAAATCAAAATCTGAATACGGCAATTTTTAGTGACAACTAGGCAGTTATTCAAGCCTTTGATTCGGCTTTTTTATCCTGAAAATTGGTACAGCGATGCCAAGATGACCTTGTGAGCCAGAAGATCAACTTCTCAACGTCATTCTTATCTGGCACCAGTTCACTGTGGAATATAGAGACATGAACGGGCTGACGTGCTAGCAAGGCAAAAATAGCTCCTTCATAGCCCATTTGCAGGAAGAGTTAACATTCCTCTTGGTGTTATGAAGGGCAAAATTTTCTCAATTTTTCTCACAGAATCCAACCGTAGGTAGAGCAGCTTAACCAACTGACTGGAAAGATGTGGCTCACTTGTAGACCCAAAAAAATATGGTAAACATGGTAGTTACGTATTAAAAATTACTGATGATTTAAGATGTGCAATTGACGAGGATATGGCCTCATTTTCAGAATTGCTAGATTTCTTAACATTTTGATACGGTTAAGCCTAGTTTTCTTATTTCAAAACTGCACAGACCGTTCCGGTTTTTGGTGTCAGCTTTCAAGCTAATAATTTCTTACCATTATTTTTTTTTTTTTTTATATTATACGCGCACTCAAGGGGTTATGACTACCCTTATAATGTTAAATACACAGTGTGAGCAATTAGGAAATTAGGATAGGATTAGAAAGGAGATACCGATGCACATTGGTTTTGAATGTCTGCACATTGAAATGACTGGGAAATACTGAGCCAGGTAAAGCATTTCACATTCGTGTAGTGCGACTAAAAAAAGAATCTCTGTATTTGACAGTACGTCCGAAGTTGGGCTCAAGGGTAAACTGATGGGCTAGATTCCTAGATTCCTAGAAGTTCGGGTATTACGGTTGAATTGTTTAAGGGGAGGAATGCATCTGGCTATTTCACTAGAGCACTGTTTATGGAAATAGCGGTAAAATAAAGATAGACAAGAAACATTACGGCGGTATCATTGTGGTATTTTTGGTCACCAAGTTGCGTGTATATTTATATATATGAAAAAAATAAAATAAACAAAATTAGTTTTTAAATTATTTTATATTTTATCAACTAATATCACAACTTAAGTTTGTTTTTTAAATCGCTACGCGTTTCGGAAATTATGTTTCCATCTTCAGGCGGATTTTTAATTCATTCGATTTGCCACTTGTCATTTATATTTACTTATTTTTTGTATATAGTTAATTTATGATTGTCTCTTTTCTTCTTGTGTTGAATGTAAGAACTGTGTCATATAGTGCGTTTGGTTTTAAAGTTAATTTGTCATTTAGTAATTTGTCTTGTTCTATTTTCGTTGATTTATAAATTTCGTATTCTTCTAACGTGTCTAGTACTTTCCCTTTTTTGCAAAAATGCATTGGGCTTAAATTGTTGCTGAAGCTCGTGTAATTGTGTTTGTTGTCGATTAAGTGTAAAGCGTAGTTTGATTTTGAGTTGGGTCTTGGTAAATGTTCTTTGAATCGTTCCTTGAAAGCTCTTCCTGTCTGTCCTATGTAGGACAGACATAGGACAGACAGGAAGAGCTTTCAAGGAACGATTCAAAGAACATTTACCAAGACCCAACTCAAAATCAAACTACGCTTTACACTTAATCGACAACAAACACAATTACACGAGCTTCAGCAACAATTTAAGCCCAATGCATTTTTGCAAAAAAGGGAAAGTACTAGACACGTAAGAAGAATACGAAATTTATAAATCAACGAAAATAGAACAAGACAAATTACTAAATGACAAATTAACTTTAAAACCAAACGCACTATATGACACAGTTCTTACATTCAACACAAGAAGAAAAGAGACAATCATAAATTAACTATATACAAAAAATAAGTAAATATAAATGACAAGTGGCAAATCGAATGAATTAAAAATCCGCCTGAAGATGGAAACATAATTTCCGAAACGCGTAGCGATTTAAAAAACAAACTTAAGTTGTGATATTAGTTGATAAAATATAAAATAATTTAAAAACTAATTTTGTTTATTTTATTTTTTTTCATATATATAAAAATTACGGCGGTGCTCGAGAAATACAAGTGTTTCAGTAAGACAACGGTCGCATCTGGGATGCACCTTAAATTCATACCTAAATTACTATTCTTTAAAGACTTTAAATAATGTTGTAACAAAGAAAGAGCCATTGTATAACAAAATTTTTTTTATTTTTCATGTTCGTGCAACCCAGTTGTCATCTTTATTAAGGTACCTACTTACTATTTCGACAAATTACGTATTGCAAATATTAAATCGTTAATCATTGTCTCAGAGGCAATTTGGTGTTAAACTCGTTTGCCCAAAAATGGCACACAAACCTAGCCTGCATCTTCTTCGTTTCTTTCGACTTGTCACTAAACTGAAAAAAAAACTATTTCATCGAACTAGGAAGTTTTATTTATTTATCATATATGTAACTGGTTCCATAGATGTATCTTTTGTATCATCTTATTTCATCTGCCGACAACGCAGCTTATGGATCCAATCAGAGTTTCCAAAGAAAATGATCCGGAAGAAAGATCATCTTCTAGTATTATTTGATATCAGAAAGTCCTAAGACGGGTATCCTCGCGACTCTGCCAATATAACGATGAATTGGTGCGATGATGTTCATGTCTCTGTGATGTAATATAATCCGATGTAGTTACTTTTTATTGCTTCAAGCTTGACAACAGCACAAGCTTGGAATAAGTAAAATAAATGTTTGATTGTATGGATGAGGACAAGAAGTTGAATTCAGAGTTATGTCAATGAAAAACAGTACGCCTAAATTGAATTAATATAAAATACTCGTACGACTATGTGGGTAGATGTAGTTTAATTATCGCTAAAGACTATTGAGAACTGAACTTCAAACTGGTAAATTAGATTCATACTCGTATTAGCATCACTTAAAAAATGGAAATAAAGTTAGAAGACAGTTAATAGAAATAAACTGAATTACAGTTAGACATGTTAGCCCACTACCGGACTTGTCGATCCGGTATCGTTTCGCTTGTTATGGTCGATACACATGATGTGGGACCAAACATCTATATCTATATCAAACATATATGGGCTTATCCCTGTAAATTTTAACTTCTTGAGTTTGAAAAAAAACAAAAAAAAAATTAAGGCACGCATGTAAATTTGAGTTTTTCTTCAATTATAGACCACGAATAAATAAAAAACTTCAAAATAACTCATATGTATTGTTTGTTGAAGAGTATAAAGGTATAATGTATAGAAAAATAAATTTTAAATAATTTATTTTAAGCACCGAGTTAATTGATTTGGTTTTTATTTTTAATCTTCACAGCTTCTGTTTTCAAACTTATTTGTTTAACACTTTTACCATTTTTTTAAATAATTTCTACAGTTTAAATTACGCTCATTGTAAGGGTATAATCAAACAATGCTTTGGTGTGCTAGTAAAAAATGTGCCTTTTTTGAAACAGTTACGTTTTTTACGTTCGTTTTGTTAACTTCATAAAATTTGTACATAATGAAGCACGCATTGAAGGCAAAGTTTTTTTTACTCTAGATAGCTTAAATAATGATGCAGACCATAAAAAAATGTCCCATGATCAATGTTAAAAAATAGACACGAAAATTTGTGACAATTAAAGATTTACGAAAAATCACGCATGGCAGTTTTTGCTAAGATTTATATCATATAGGATTATTTATAAGGAAGGCACGCACTCAAAATGAATGATTTCAATTAATTTTGACCTTCATTTATCTGAAAAAAACAAAAATTGTACTAAGTAATCTTATGTTAAACATTATTTTTGCAATAATACAAAACGTTAATTATCCACGCACGCAGCCAAAAGTCTCAATATTCGATGATTTTTTCGATTTCAAACACTTTCGCACTATCTCGATGGTTCATTTTATAAATTGAATAGTTAAAACTCAATGATATATATAATATTATAAGTTCCAAAACCTGAATATTTAATTATAATGTCTATATATTTCGACGCATGGCAAAAGTTAAAATTTGCACGGATAAGCCCATATATCACTTTTTCGTTTTCCTTATCATTACGTAATGTTAAGTCTGATCAATATTTCGAGTTCGATTTGTATGCATGTACATATCAGCGACGAAGCGTCCATATATTTCAAAAAACCTTACCTAGCAAGGAATTAAATTAATTATCAATTAATTGAATCCTCATTTAGTCTATTCTGTAAATTCCATCCCAACATCATTATTCGAACATTATCATCTTTTACCAAATAACTAAAGAAATCATGCTCCACTGCAAACCAACTGAGAATGCTCAACAACATGCCATTATTTAGGTATAATGCTCAAGCTCATCTCATAATGCTCAATCTATGCATTCCTTATTATCGCCTCCTTAACTCAATTTCAAAATTGATTAGATACAAAGGTACATTATAAAGTTCCTTTAGATACAAATGTCTTCCAAGTCATAACAGATATTGATAATCTATGGGGTTTCCTGACATTCTAGCTTTAAAAACATAAATATAACTACCTAAAGGTTAGTTAAAGGTCAATTCCGAGAATTGTAAGTCAAAAAAGACCTTCAAGGAATATTAAGATCTTTAATTACAATTGTTTTGGATTAAAGTTTCACCGAGTACTTTAAGCTTTGTAAACTAATGCGAACTTTCCCCGTAATAATCGCATCTGTAGAGAGGGCATTTTCAGGTCTTAAGAGAATTTAAACTTTCTTAAGAAATTAATGTGGACAAGAAAGATAAAGGTTATCTAATTTAGCTTTCATCAAATCATAGATCATTTTGCCTTAAAATAAAAATGATAAATCTTTGTGCAAGGCTTTAAAACCTTTTTTTAATTAGATTTTACTAAAATATATTATTTATATACATATATTATTTTATGTGTATTATCATTAAGTGGAATTAAAAAGGAGTGGTCTCAAAAAAGGTCTTTCATTTTTGGTTTTATGTTGAGTGCTACTTCCGCCACCGAAAAAGTCACACCTCATGCCTGGTACATACATACATACATATACATATGTCTCAAGTTAGGCAGACGGCAGTATTGCCATGTCCTACTCTTAAGAATAAAAATTGTAAAATTTGATGAAAAATAACAAAGAGTATATCTATCTATATATCTATCTATTTATCTATATCTCGCAAGTAAAAAAACAATCACTCGATTTCAAACATGAAATTTCGTTGGTCTGAAAAATTGGCCATTGGCCAGGGGTTAATTTAATAAAAAAAAAGAGTTTTGAAAATATGAGTGCATATAAAGGGCCACCACAGTCAATCCCGTAGACGAAAAAGTTGGACTTCTGAGGTAAACTTAAGTTTTTTTCCTTCAACTGCCAGTAAGTATCATAGCCAAACTACGTCAAAAAATAAAAACAAATAGAATTTAATTTAAGAAAAGCTAAATTAATACCAACAAATAACACAACTAACTCAAAGTTAAATAAAATACACGACTGGATCGCACGAACTTACTCTTATGTACAAGTACTGTGGAATTTAAGATACATTTTATAAATATAAAACATGGATTTAATGAGACAATAATGTTCAAATGCATAAAATTGCCGTCTGATTTCTAGAAAAGTATGAATTTGTTTGCATAAATTTAAAAAATCATTTTATTATTAAATAAACTTTTTATATAAGAAATTTCTTTAAAGTTTTTCAAGAAAAAAATGTGGGATGTGAATTTTAAGTATTTAATAATATTGATTTTAGGAAATAATTTTAAAAAATAATCGTTCAAAAGTTTTGAAGATATTGATTTAAAAAAAAAATGCTTTTAAAAAAAATCATCAAATATTTTTTCGAATATTTTTATATACAATATTATTTTAAACTTAAGGGGACTCCTGCTGAAAATGTTTGGTAAAAATCCTTAGAGCCGTTAATGAGATATTCGAAAATCAAAAAAACCGTTCTGTGACAGGTAACCCTAATAACATTTCCCCCCAAATTTGTTTTTGACCAAAATATAGTCCATGTCCATAATTTCACACTTAATTTTTTTTATCGAAATCGTTAGAGCCGTTTTCGAGATAAATGAGATTTTACATTACGGGTGTATGGAGGGTACCGTTAGTTTTGGAGCTAAAAAAAAGATTCAATTGTTCCTCTAGGGAATCACCGAAGACCCTTAAGTACCGAGTTTGAAGCAAATAGCTCCAGTGGCTCAGGCCAGACATACAGACAGAAAGACGGAATTGCCGGACCCACTTTTTTCGTCTTCGCTATCATCGTAATGTCAACTTTGATCAAAATTTCGAGCTCAATTTTTTTTTTTTTTAAATGCAGAACTCGCCCTATAGTACTTACATATATCGCAAGTAAAAATGAATTTTTGTTTGCAAATAAAATGCAAGAAAAATTTATCCGCACAGTAAAAAGATGTATAGTTCATTTTCTACATAGTACTGCGCAAATAAAAATTAAATTTAAAAAAAATCAGTAACCATTTTGAAATATGGATTTAAAAAGCAAATATTTTTTTTCTTTGAAATCCAAAACATATTTTTTGAGAGTTTTGATACGTCTGTGGCGGCTATGTTGTTTTGAAGGCGTCTGCCAAATCTTTTGCTTTATTAATGCCTAATCATTTTATTCGTTAGTGCAAGCTATTTTTCGGCTGACGCAGTGGCCCCCCCCTCGACGGGTTTCACCTTGTCGTGGTGGGGGGGCTTACGCCTATCCTCCTGCTGTGAAGCATCAGCAGGTGGAATAGGTAACTAAGAAAACCCAACAGGCAGTTTAGGGACAGTCAGGATCGAGACGATATGGGATGGTTAGGTTTCTGGTGACATGCCTAAGCCGGAAATTTAATGCATCCCGTAGTATTGATCTTGGTTGGTAAGGTAGGGTGGGACCGTAGGGTCTCTGGCTGCTTAGGCGGCTGGGGGTCTGAAAGTCCTACCAAAAAGGGTGTGTGTGTCGAGGAGTTAGTTGGATGGTTCTTTTGGTTCTTTGAGCCAAGGGAACCTTATTAATGATCTTGATGGTAGTACGGGTGGGACTGTGGATTCTTGACTGGGCATGCAGTTGGGGATTCTAGGTCTCACCTTGGCAGTTAGACTAGTTTAGTAGCGTGAGCGAAAGTTTTTCTGGAGGATTTTGAGGAGTATAAGGATGTCTTGGGTGTCAAGGATGTCTAGAGGTGTCAGAAGTGGCAGATGTGGCAGATGTGGCAGCAATGTCATATCTGTCTTAGTATGCAAGAGGTGTCAGAAGGGACTGGCATGTCTGATTGCTGGACTGCTGTTGAAGGTTGCTCACTATATACATGAGGCTTGGTGGCATGTCTCCCGTGTGTACCATGCGTAATTCCCAAGCGATCGTGTGGTGAGTAACTTTTGATGGTGGGTCTGGTGGTTGGATGTGTCAGAGAGGTCTTGCATGTTTGATTGCTGGACTGCTGTTGATGGTTGCTTACTATATACATGAGGCTTGGTGGCATGTCTCCCGTGTGTACCATGCGTAATTCCCAAGCGATCGTGTGGTAAGTGACTTTTGATGGTGGATCTGGTGGTTGGATGTGTTGGATGTGGGAAGTTCTTCGGCTGACCGAGCACGGTCGGAGTTCTTCAAAGGTTTTAAACGGTTTAAAAAGGGTTTAAAATGTATCAAGAGGTGTCAGAAAGGGTTTGGGGTTCCGGGTACTTGTACCTGGCGTCCTTCGTTAATAGCGTAAAGTGGAGCGTCATCCAGAGTTCTTCGGAACAAAGACCGGGGCGTCACCCGTGTGAACCGTAAAAGGGGATCAAAAGACAGGAGCGTCTCTCCTTGCCCACCAACTGGTGGCTAAAGACCGGGGCGTCACCCGTGTGAACCGTAAAAGGGGATCTAAAGACTAGGATATGCATGAGTTGTTCGTTGACCGCCCTCAACTTACTTCTCAATATGTGTATCCTAGGGTTGCTAGGCCCAGGGTTTTGCAGTAACCTATCTGGAAGTGACTGATTCATATCCATAACCCCTAGGTTGAGTAGGAATTAGGCTTTGTCCTCTTTTCCGCAGTCGCCTAGGGGGGATTTGATGACGTGGCGAGGCTCCACCGGTAGCCTTATACTGGTACCACGGGTGATAGTGCCCGGGATTTTGAGGGCAATAGTGCACATCTTCGGGTGTGTCAGTTCTCTTTTTTCTGCTATCTTGAGGTCGGCCCCCTAATGGGAGATCGTGGTGGCGTGGTTTACTCCAAATGCGGAAACGAATGGGACTCAGGATTCTATTCTTGGGTTCAAGAGGCGTTGGTAGGTCTCGACTTTAAACAAGAGGTGTGCATATGCTGCAACATATCACAACTTTGTTACCGAAGTAGCTTGCTATGGAGGGGTTAATGGCTAGGACTAAATCTGGCTCCTATGGTGGTAGGCCACCCGTGGGGTAAAACCTTTAACTGGTAGGAATCCACGTAAAACTAAGGTTCATTCTGACGCAGTGGCCTTTCAAAAAGGACTCTCTTGCGTTTGATGGTCATATTCCAGACGACTACTTCGGTAAGCAATAAGCCAACACCTGTACGTCAAATGAGCACCACAATTTCTGAAAACGTCACCCCTTTGGGTAAAAATGTGCTGGAGAACCCGGGGCAGACATCAATTTGGCGAATTTTGCGTCGGGACTTGGGCCTACACCCGAAAAACATCAAACTTACCCAGGAGCTCAAAGTTAATGATCATAGACACGGTCGATTGTTCGCCTACTGGGCTGCGAAATGTTTGGAAGAGGACCCCAATTTAGCGACACTAAGTACCAAACAGCTGACGACAAGATAGACATTCTTCATCATGAACGATTTAGGGGTTAGTTTATATCTCGCAAATCATGCGATTTGACCCTGTTTGGAGGGAAGTCGTAGTTCTATGCGGATAAACGACATCCGAACATTCCCTTTAGAGTGAATATAACACAGGCCATCGCTCAAATTCAGCCAGATCTATGCGGAGGAGTCATTCAAAATCGTCTACCTTGTAGCAAAATTTATTAAAAAGCAAATTGAGCATTATTCGTGATTCTCTCTTACGATACAAAAAATATCAAACAAACAAAACTCTACCCTATGCCATTATGATTCACGAAAAACTCTGCTAAAGATCCGTCAGTCTGCAAAGTTACCTATTACAAAAAATCATGATCCAAGTGTGGATGGGGAACGGAATATAAAAGCAAATTACAACTTCTGCAGAGCCAATAGTTGATCGTGGGACCTGTTACCGATAGCTTTTTACACATTCGTGGTTTCTATTACGCGCGATCGCAGGTAGTGTGTGCATTTTGCATCCCTGAATATTGTGTTTAATTCTGGACATAAAATTAGTGTTGTTGCAACATATGTGCATATAAAGGACATAAACCCATTTTTAAAGAAAAAAAAAGGAATAACCAACAGAAAACAGTTTTAAAATGAAGCAGTGGATAAATGTGGTACGTGTTAATTGTTTTCGTTTTTTTTTTTTCTTTTGGGCGCCATTTAGCTGCGATTTTATTCAATTTACTTACATAAGTCACAAAATTCGTGAATCTCATTTTCAGAAAAACTATTAAAACTGCCGGAAACGTGAAACCGAATGTCTTATTCGACGCCTCTTCTTTATGGTTCGGTTGCGTTGTTTCTGCGCGTTGTTGCTTGTTTTCATTTAATTGAGTTTATGTTGATGAGATGAACATCTTGTTGAGGTGAATTGTGTTGCAGATAGATTCATTAGTATTGTCGGTGTAGAAGATTATAAGATTACATTATCTGATGGCAAAGTGAAACCTGATCATTAAATTAGATGAACTATTATAGAAGTGTAATGATCGTGGTAAAGATCTGATTAAATTTCAAGAAAACTGAGCAGCAGTGAAAATGGTTCGGTTGGTGTTTTGAATTTTTATGAAATTCAAGCTACAATTAATTGGGCATAATTAATGTGCTTTTGTGGATTGGATTAATTGAATAAAGTGAAAATGAGGCTGGATCTTTTCAAGGCTAATAAATTTTATAAAATACAATTCACTGCTGGTCCGAGAAGCATATCCCATTAAGAGATTTAATGTATCTTCATAACTGTATTGAAATAATAAATAGCAGAAGGTGCTTACGAAATAGGTTGCTTGTCACATTTAGGTGGTAGGTTGTTCGATATTTAATAAGTGCAACAATATGCTCAGAGAAACTGATTAATTCCATGTTAAAAGTCTTCCAACATGTGTGAAGATGTTGTTCGTTTCTCATCCCAAGAGGACACAAATTAATTGCTGGCAAAGAACTGGACGAACAAATTGAGCAATTTTTAAAAGTGGATATTTTTAAAATAGTTTTGGCCTTTTGTTCGGATTTCAATGTCGCAACCGCTGTCTGCATAATTTCTTGCTCCTCAATGTCGTTATTTCCCACTTGAACTTGGATGCAGTTTGCATTTTTTTTCTTCAATAGAAAATGTTTGTTTTATAATTTTATTATAAGCAAGCAGCTCTACAAATTGTTCTCAAAATTGCCTTTTGTTATCTTTGACATTTTCGAACCCATTCAAGAATTGTTTTAAAAAAATATGATACTTCTAGCAGCACAGGGTTATAAGAAAGGCTTTAGTGATATTTTCAAAATTTTAAAATTTGAAAATATCTAAATATTGAGCCTAGTAACACCGAAAATATAGCTTCTAGGACAATTTCGCATGCCTTTTGGAACAGAAAATGACCAATTTTCAATCCTGGGATGCAATAATAAGTCACAGTTTGAAGAAATTGGTCTGAATCACACAAGATAAGTATATTTGACCTTAATAGAGGTAGATGCATTATAAGCCTAATCGACCTATCAGCCAACATTAGTTCAATCAACCTGTTGAATTGTTGACAGAGAAATAATAAAAGGATGAAGAAAGCAAATTATTGAGAATGCAGAAGGACTTGATTCGTGTTTAAGTTTAATTGAATTCTGTGGTTTTCGATTGGATTTTTCGCCTGTTTTACTTCTTTTTGAATCCAATAGAATTTGAAAACATTTACTTCCGAAATGTACGCACACACTACCCAAGATCGATTAACAAAACGTTTTCTTCGAAAAATTTACCACTTTTTAGAAGTGATTTGACAAGAATCTTTGCTATACGAGTAGCTATGTTTGTGTCTGCTCCTTCATGAAATCGGGAACAGAAAAAGGTTCAACAATTATGTTAATCCAAGACTTCTCGAGTACTAATTAAAGCATTGCACTGTGGTTCCACCGTAGGCCAAAATTCTAAAAAAAATACTGTAGCGATTATTATATAAAATGGTTAAAATGAGCTGAGAACATTCCAAACTAATTAGAAATAGAAAAAGAAAAACCGTTAGATTTTTATCTTCAGAGTAATAACATTGCAAACACATGGCATTGGAGTTTTAGTGCTCTAAGAGTAAGTGCGACTGCATTTGTTTAAATAATTTTTTTTTCATCTGTTTGCGTTATTTTTTGTATAATGGATATATTAGTGGAAGGTAAGATATTTGTTATTTATTTTTTATGATTCATTTTTCGACTAAGCATAAGAGTCTATAAATTGGGTCTAAATAAAATAAAAATAAAAATAAATTAGCTAAATGTTGTTTGTTTTAAACTTTTAACTGTTACGCCCCGTTACGCCCCCACAAAGTTATATATTACCAGAAAGGTAATTTCATGTAATTTTTAATGTACGTTGACTTAGCTGCGATTACTTGCGAATTCACTTTTAATTAATCTTTGAGCCACCTAAAGTCTCATTTTTTGTACTTTAGGGCTTTTAACTAAAGTCTCATTTACGAGAATGTTTCTGCTTCAGCATTGGTTAAATGCTGATGGAACCGAAAAAAATAAGTCCCATTCAATATTAGACGTCATTTCCAAGTCCTTAGATGACATTCCAATTGCAGTATTGGAAACTAGAATCGTATATGTTTGTAAAAAACTTACGTATGTCTGAAAAAAAAACTTGCCGAAAGAGATGCCTTCTTCTTAAAAATTATTCAGGATGGCTTAATACAAAGGAAGTAAGTATGTATCATTTCCGAAAATAACAATTATTTGCCATATTCAACTTCTGCGGGGCAACCTGCAACTTCAGGGCGACCTTTCAAAGATTTTACCAAGAGCAGTGAATAACATTGCAAAATGTTTAGAGAAGCCAGTTAATGAATGCAAATATGAATTCGGTCTTTCCCCACTCCACTCATGGATTCGTTTCTTTGAATTTTTTATTCACGTATCGTACAGATTACATATAAAATAAAATGCAAAAAATATTTATTTTTTTTTAAGTTTTGAAATGCTGTGTTTTAGACTTTTTAGAAGCTTCTCTATAAACATTTTCATTAAGATCCGTAATGTGGATAATGAGAAAGGTAATATCTTGTTTTCAAAATTTTTTTTCTTAAATTAAAGATCGTAAAAATTAATTGAAAGAATAAAATTTTTATCAAAATTTTAGCTGCCGTTTTCAAGAAAAATACGATCTTTGAAAACCATTTTTTTTTAATTTTTTAACATTTGTATGGTTGGTACCTTTATTTTTAGTTAAAGTAAATTTTTTTTCTCACATCTTGAAGACTATATCGAGAAACTTTTATTTATCAAGTTTAAAAAAAATCTAGCATGGGGTTTTCGAAATATTGAGTTTTGAAAAAAATTTTGAAGTTTTTTTTTTAAATCCAAACAATTTTTTTTTTTTGAAAATTTGAGTACACAATTCTATTTATGGTTTTGGGGAGCTTTAGCAACAAAAAAATGATCAAAATCGGTTGTAACGTTTTTGAGAAAATCAAACACAAAAAAAAATGGTTCCATGGGGGGAATCCTCAATAACTATTTTTCGGATTTTTTTTCTCAAACATGACCTTGCTTTAATCAAATGAATTTTTGAATTTTTTTGTATTCTTATTTTTCAAATCTGTCGAACAATTTTTGAGAAAAAAAATGTTTATAAAATTTCGAAAAAAAAAAAAATGGTATGGCAGGTACCGTTATTTTTGGTCTTAAAAAAAAAAGAAAAAAACGTGTGGGGGAAAAAATTAAAAGTGATATCTACCAAGTTTAAAGAAAATCGGCCGAGCCGTTTAGCCTGTAGTCGAACAGACAGACAGACAGACAGAATTGCGAGACCCACTTTTTTGGTCTTCGCTATCATCGTAATGTTAACTTTGATCAAAATCCCGAGTTCGATTTTTTTTACGAATACATAACTGGCCTTATAGTACCTATAAGTCGCAAGTAAAAAATTATATTTAAATAAAACTATATTAAACTGATCTTCAACCCTTTTATCGAACGTATCGAACGTCGTGACGAGATAGTTTAAAACTGATTGCAGATTCGAAAGCAGAGAGCTCAAAACGTTTTAGCACCAATCGTTTTAAGATTTTATCAAGTGAGTTAGTAATTATGGCCGCCTTTGTTCGGGAGTGGAACCACTGTGCATTGGTGCAAAAAATGTACTTCAAAGTCCAAACGAAAACTACATTATCTAGAGTGAAATGTCCTCCTTCTTTTGTTCGGACCATGATCGGAACGGGCTTTACGATATCATGAGATAATTGCTGAGCAGCTTTTTGACAAAAACAGAATTAAGGAAAAGCAGTCAAAAACGAATTTAATTAGCAGACGAATATTCTTAGCTATAAGTTTAGAGCACGTTTAGAAAGAAAGCCAATCAGCTCAATCGGAATATACAAAAATATCCTGAAATGAAAGCAATATTAGGTAGGATTTCTTTCTTTAAATCGTTAGAGGAGATTATAAGAAGGCTAAGGTAAAGTTTTCGACCACCTATAGACATTTAAAATTTTGACACCATTTTGAATTTAAGGCAAATTGACTTTTAATAAATAACTCGCCTATTTTTATTTATAATGCCAATTGCTTCAAAATCTTCAAAAGTTTCTACAAATTTGTTCATCGCAACTTTTTACCACAGTTTACAATTTTCAACTTAATCCAGAAATTAAGTTTTTATTCTGAAGCTCTAAAGTCTTAAGTAAAGACGTTTTATTTTATTTCTTGTCGAAAAAAAAAGATACTAACGAGTATTTCTCGCCTTAAATAAAAAATTTGCAAAATTTCACAGGTCCAAATAAATGAGGCTATGAGCTGTAGTAAGCTTCATCCAGTTTTCCAAACTTTTTTTTTATAATTTGTACATACTCAAGGGTTCATTACTATATCCTTAAAATGGTACCCACAGTGCAAGCGTTAAGGTGAAGTGGAGAAATGGAAAGTATTCCAATATAGCGACAAAACGATGAAAGACAGAAAGCGTTACAGAGGTTTTGAAGAGACTCTGTCTCCTTTAAATTTAAGGACTTATTCTCTGGATTTTTTCCAACAGGTTCAAATGAATAATGGAGGCACCAGCCCTGATAATATCATAATAAAATTATGAGAGTTAGCCAGATCAGAGGGCAAAAACTAGGTATTTCTTGTACTTATTGTGAAAACTACATATGATCAATCCATAAGAGATGGTCAGTTACATACTTACCAAAAACCCATGTTACGTGGGTTGGTATTAATGTTGGTAGTAATGCGAAAAGGAAGGACGAAGCAATATTCCCGGCGAGGGGCTGGTACACAAAAAGAATATCAGAAAATTCACTACGTTTTTGTAGGGACTACAGACTGATTAATTTTAATCGATCTTCATAAGGGGGTAAAATGAGATTATCAGACCAAGGAAGGCAACGAAGTGAAAATTTGAGAAATCTGCGATAGACAGCTTCAATTCTTTGGAAATGAGAGTTCTGATATAGTGAACAAACTTGACTAGCATAATCAAGGTGGAGTGTTACAAATGATATGTTAAGGGACTTAGTGAGATAAGGGTTCGAAAATTACTTAGACTAACATTTTATGAAGCCGAGAGAAGAATTAGCCTTCTTAAATATATGATCAAAATGGGCACGAAAAAAGGATCGGAAATTGAAAACCTAAACAAAACTCTATATTAGCGGTTCTCTGGGTATGATTTGAGACATGAGATGAAAAAGGGTGGAAAACCGAAGGCTATAGGCTTAAGGTAAATAATTTCATGACATTTTTTATCAAAGGCTTTACTAAAATCTGTGGTGATAACGTCCACTTCATTACCTTTCTCTAATGCATTTAGAGTCTTGGCAAAGAATTCCATAAGGTTAGTAGTACCTTTAAACCATACTGTTGCGGAGAGAAGATAGATTTCAGTGAAATTATAGAGAGTCGTACACAATTCAAAAAGCTTATGAATAAAAGAAAATTTGGCTTCTTTGCTCCTTTTTTATGAATGGGGACCAGGAGAGAAGTCATCTTTAAGCAAACTTATATTTTTTAATGAAATGTCAACTGTGGCGAGGAAGTAACTAAAAAAAAAATTGTCATGGTTTGCGATTATTTTAGCGTAGGGTCTGAAGATGTCTTGTCCATTTTTGATTTACGTTTTACGTTAATGAATTGATAGAAGTGTCTATGATCAGAGATGTATCCAAGGTAGAGAAATTCAAACAGAGCGGAGAGCGGCTTTATTATACCAGGGAGGGAAGAGGAGACATTTTTACGTGGTACTTAGGAAACAGACTGAACGAGACAGTTAAAGATAGATATGTAGAAAAATTCCAAGGCGGTATCAATTGAATTTTTATTGTTCAGGAAGTAACAGAAATCAATGTTTTTATTTAGCTTATTAAGATAAACGAAATCTGGAAATTGAAAAAGAAAGAATATTCAAAAAATATTGAGTCGTTGACTGAATCAAAGGAAAATGTAAGTGAAAGAGCAGGATGGAGGTGGTCGAGGGTAGAGAGTAGAGGAGGGCTTATGGAAATGAGAAAATTACTGGCATCTGATGAAAAAATATAGTGAAGCTGTCTACCTAAGGTGTTCGTAATGCCACTTACTTGGAAGAGACCTAATAAAAAAAACGATCGGTAAGCAGGAGCTTCTTTTCCTTTTTTTAAACGCAATGCTTTTCAAACTTTTTAGAAACTTCTGTATGAAGAAGTGAGAGATCCATTTTTTTCGTCTTCCCTATGATCGTATGTCAAATCTGATTAAAATCTCGAGTTCGATTTTTTTACGAATGCGTAACTTCCCATATATTCGATATGTATACGTCGCAAGTAAAAACGATGCAAGGAGATAGAATAAACTCAGTTGTACGAAACAAGGCAACTGTCAAAATTACGATTTTCGGATTTCAAAAAAAAAAACATTTGAGTACATTAAAACAGTATAAATGACGCACAGGAAGATTTTTTTAGGTCACGAAAGAAACTTGGGAAACTTGGGTGTCTTCTTGGCTTACGACATTTTTTTTTTTGAAAGGGTTTTTTATGCAAAATTTACGAAGGTTTTATTTTGCTGAGATATTTACCACCCCAACAAGTAGTTCCATATTGCAGCTTAAGAACTCAGCTGAAACTATGTTTTGTAAATAGTAATAATGTCTCTCCGTACTTCGGAAGTACTTTCCTAAATTATTAGTGTGATTAGAAAAATTCATACTTTAGTCAATATATAAATAATAAACCCTAAGAATTTTAATTCATTTACTTTTTGTACTAAAAAACAATTTGGATAACAATTTATTAAAAAAGTACTGTGAGTTATTTCTTCAAATATTGCTGTCAGGTTGTGTTCAGCAAACCAAACCCTCAATATGTAATCAAACATTAACCTCCTTCAATATACATATGTACATACATAAAAAATGTTGATTGTGTCAAATCTTTCATCCAATCTCCGTCCTTATATGTTCAACGAATTGTTGGCTTAAAAACAGAGTTACGAGAAAAAAAAGAAACCGAATATACAACAACAAACATGGGTGGCTAGTAAAAATGATAGTCTCCGGGTAATAATTGATAAACTATAAAACCTACATTGAGATGGACCTGATTGTCTTGTGAAGACGCCAGGCCTGGGGTGCTCAAGTCTCAGCCAAGGCCAAATAATTTTTCGATTTAATTTTAAAGTATAATGGCTAAGCTAAGTGGTACACCCAGATTTAAGTATCCAGTAGCAATTCTCATCCCATCGCTAACTCCTATTTCAAGATATGACTTAAACCAATTTGGTATGAAACCCAGCTTTTTGCAATTTTTTTATTGAATAATTATGGTTTACCATAATAAAGGCCTTGGAAATTACAACAATAACTGTGAACATTTTCCTGTCAAGATTGAACATAATTTGATTGCAAAACTTGAACAAAGCATCTTCAGTTGATATTCAATTTGGAAAGCAGAATTGAACAGGATCTATCAACAATAAAACTGCAAATTTAAGACCGGGCGTGATTAACAGTTTATAGTGTTGGTTGGATACAACACAGAGAACAAAACTCAAATTTTACTTTTATACTTTCTCCCAAATTGTATTAATGTTAAAATCATCGCATATCTATTTTATCTTTTTAGTATCGTACTGACTTCATATAACTCTCTTGAAATTTAAAACAGTCAAAAAGATCTGTTTGTTTATATATTTTTTTTGAACAAGTTGTAATTGTTTTAGATGCGTTCAAAACAAATTTATCAACAAAATAGCCTTACAACGTACTATTTAGTTAATAAACCCCTTTAAAACAAACAAATTGTGAAATAGTATCATAGGTTGTTTAAAATGATGCGCTTGTATCTTTATGTTTATCAATTTTTAAATTATTATAATAACTGTAAAGCAAACATTAGTAAATTAAGAAGGTAACTTCGAAATCAGCTCGTTCAATCATTTACATTTGGGTAGATTCATGGTTTTTTCTTTGAACCAAGCCATCCATCATTATTTCATTACTGTGAACGATTCAGCTGGAATAAATAGATAGAATTCTGTATTTAGGTGTTAAGTGTTAATGGTGCATCAAACACACGATATAATACAATTACAAAAAAAATCCCCGTTATCTATAATTGTACGAATATCACCAAATTAAGTAAGATGCGGGTTCAAGTGTAATTATTGAGACAAAACAAAAAAAAAAGAAATTTTTCTTGAGCGATTTTCTTTCTTTAAGCTTGAGGTTTACGGTTAGGACAAGTTAAATAAAAATGTTGTTTATTTACTCACAAGATCACCTCACCTGTTTTACAGCATGCTTACGAACATGTTTTCAGTTCAATGTACCTCTACCTCATCCTCTCTCAAACAATTCATGATTCATGATTGTCTTTTTGTTTGTGGCAGCACTCCTAAACAATACGCCACCTTTCACTTCCTAGCTTCCCCAGACCCCAGTAGCCTTGGGGGCACTAAAATCATCGCATTGTCAGAAGACAATTCCACTCCTCTGTATATATGCTGTGACGTTTACAAGTTGCAGTCAGGTGGCTTGTGCAGTTAACAGCTATTTCCCATTCGAAGTGAATAAAGAAGGAGCGATTTCCCTGGCCATTATGTAAGCCATCTCTTGGTTTTGCTGCATTGGAATTCATTGTGCAAGGTGATCAGTGATCTCACATAGTGTCGATCTTTGAAAGCCACATGAATAGAATGTATATCACTTATTACCATAATAATTCCTTCCACCATCTGACCAAGCGGCAAAAATACACACAATCGAACATAAAGTTTTGTTACAAATTTTGCGGATAGCCACAAAACCATCCGAAACTTGCATATGTACATGATGGTACTTCTTAATAGCGGAGGACATATACAAGAGATCTCTGTCGGCCGTGATTCGTTTTTCAAAGTTTCAAATTGATTGCAATCAATAAAGTTAATATGGTCGAGACTTTGTCATGCTGGAGTTGTCGCGATGCCGCCGATTGCCGCAAGCTTGCGATGGGAATTTATGGGCGATGTATACGTAATAGTTATTTATAGCAGTAACTGTTTAAACAAATTCAAGTAAATTATTCTAATTAATGTACATAATATGTAAGTTGTTTAAAAACAAGTCTTGATTTTAAACCTTCTTTCATTCAAAATGAGATTGATGTGCACTTTCAGATTATTGTGCCTCCAAGCTTTCTGAAGCATCGTGGTCTTACTATACTTAGTTCTATTCTCTACCGTGTAATATAAGAGAAATACCAAATGGATTACGCTGCGGGATTAGGAATTAATTTTTCGCAATTATACAAATAACAATCTATAAATATAATTGTTATGTTTATTTGACTTCTCCCCTCTTACTATGTTATTTCTTCATTTTTGTGTTCTTTATTTTTTTCTTTCTGTATATGGTTCTATTAATTTTTCTACTTTTGTTTGTAACATGAGCAAGGTATATGCATAATTCTTCTCTTGGCATTTAAAAATGTTCCTCCTAATGTCATATTCTTGATTTCTTTATATTTATTGTAACATAGCTTATATCTAAGTTCGACTTATAAGTTCATAAATAAATGAAAATTGTAATTGAGTGTAATGATTTGGCGAACAAAGGCAGACCTGTTCATACCAACGTTTTTGTATGCTATTTAACTTTTTTGTTCTCTTAAAGTTCACTTCATGGATGAACTAGCTGTTTTTGATCCAAAAAATAATCAACCCATTTTTGAAACATCGAATTTTCCAAATATATTTTTACTTGCTACATAATGTACATTGGTACTATAGGGCAAGTTTGGCATTTGAAACAAAATAATCGAACCTGAGATTTTGATCAAAATTGACATGACGATGATAGAGAGTGGCAGGACACCAACGTCATTCAGAGCAAATAGAAGGTAGAAAGAAATGGTATAATGAGTGTTACGAAAAAGCAAGAAAAAGGTGCTTTTTTTGTGTAGGAAAATGAAGAAAATATCCATCACAAGGATCCATCCAAGAAATCTATCTTCAACAAAATAAATATACTAGGATCTTTTTAACAAAAAAAAAGAATAATACGAATCGATTGGCACAAAACTTAAAGAGGTGAAGACATCAAAAAAATTGGTGGAGCATATCAAGGGAACTCAAAACAACTATATTCGTGAAAGTGAACAGTCTCACCAGTGCGGACTTCAAAGCGTACTTCTTCGAACTGCTCAACCCCCGTATGACCCGGAGGAAATCGAAACCATGCCACAAAAACTTACAGTTGCTTTCCACGATATAACCATTATAACCATTGAAGTATGTGAGTCCTTCAAACAACAAACAAAAGAAAGCGCCAGATCAGGGCCGGGTACCGTATGAATTCATTCTTAAAGCTCCATGATCAGCAATTGATAGCAAAAGCGATCAGAACTAGTCTTAAAATTACAAAGGAATATAATTTATAGACACCATCGCCTGCAAAATTGGGAATGGAATATATACCTAGTATCCTAAATAAATTTTAAGCTGGGTTCCAAGAAGGCAACATCACCAAACTTCATATGTATGACAAGAAAGTATACTGCTTTTTCATTGACTTCAAAGCGACTTCGATTGAAGAGCTCTGCAAAGTTTAGGGGTTTCTAAGAAATTCTTATAAATTTTTAGAGGTCTTCTGAAGCTGCGGTATAGGATGGTGAAAATTTATCAGACTGGTTCGAAAAACGATAGGTGTAAGACAAGGTTGTTTATTTAGCCCATTATTTCTCGAGTTAAAAGGAGGGGGTATTTCACTGAATTTAAGACAAATTTGCTTGTTTATGTACGCAGATGATATAGTCCTAATAGCCGATAAGCCAGACATACTACAGGTCATGATCAATACAATAGGATTGCGGAATACTGCCAGAGCTGGAAACTCCATAAAACCTCGAAAAATCAAGTTTATGGTTTTCAGAAAATGAGGCGGAAGATTAAGCCAACAAGAAAATTGGAAACTCAACGGTGATACCATTGAAGTCGTTAACAAATACAAGTATCTGGGTATATGGCTTAATTCCGGTTTAAGTTTAACTGAGCACTTCAAAGACAGAGCTTAAATTTTACTTGGAATCGGTTCATCAATAACGAAGATGTCAAACTGTCTTCCAAGATCGATATCTTTAACGCGGTTGCCAGGTCTATTTTGGAACATGGAGCCCAAGTCTGGGGGGACTCACAACATGATGAAGTCGAAAAGACGCAAAGATACTTCTACAAAAAGGTACTGGGTTTGCCAAGTTTAACACTAAACTATGTCCTCAAACTTGAATGCCAAATGAAACCATATGATGTCATATGAACTACATACAAGTATATCGCATGCTTAATGGAATGCTGACCTAACTCGAAAAAACGATTTTTGGGGAAGTTGCAAAAAAGATCTTGCTATGAGGATTTGTCCTACTTGTTGACGGATAAAATTAAAACATGAATGAAAACATTAATCATGAATACTGGTATTCTTAACTCAATTTTGACCTATCTCCTAATGAGTCAGTATTCCATTAAGCATGCGATATGTGAGTAAGCGAGTTCTTAGCGCTGCTAAAATTTTTAACCAAGCTGATAATTAAAAAAATATATTTTGGTTTAGGCAAAAAGACACTGAACAGTTGGAGAAGATTGTGGCCATCTGTTTAAGTTAGTTGTGGATGGCGTAGCCATTAAAATAATCGAGCGCGAGCCTATAGTCTTTGCAAAGAGAAAAACTCATAGTTTATACCATATGCTCGATTATACCGTTGCTGAAACTTTCGTCTCCGAAAACTGCGATACCTCCAAAATACTTTGGAATTAAAAGCAAGTGAAGGTCTTATTGAAGGAGTTTCCTTCTGCAGCCTTTGCAACTTGAATGAGGAAGATACCCTCGTACATTTAGTGGAAACCTGTCCGATTCTAAGAAGTATTCGTCATAGACATTAGGAATTGGTACGCTTGATTTGAGCACAATAACAGATATTTTAAATTAATATTCGACCAGTTTGGCTAAGCCCAAGTGCGCTATTGGCTTATCTAAATTGATAGCTGGATAAATAGTTCCTTTGGTCAGGCGCAGATTCTACAGGAATACACGAGAAATATGGTGTGCACTGACTACATAACACCCTGTTTGGACATTTACAAGTCGTTCACGACCGTCTTTCTAGCCTAGCAAAGTGGACTGGCAAATCAAGAAGCCACCAACTTTGGAATCGATAGCAATATATACCGAAGGCTCCAAGATAGAAACTGGTATTGATGCAGGGTTCTTTTGAGAATCCCTTCGGACTTCCTCATTACAGCAGTGTTTTACAAGCTGAAGTCCTGGCAGTCAGAACAGCTTCTAGACAAGGCTCAATGATGGTAATAGTACAAGCTGATATCACCTTTTTCATTGATAGCAAAGCGGCAATAAAAATGATTTCTTTCATTGAAATCAAATTGAAGTTGTAACTTGCTGTCCGGAAGAGCTAAGGGTCCTTGGTACACAGCACAACATAAGGCTCTTTTGAGTTCGTGGTCACTATGGTGTCCCAGGTAATGCACTGACGCTGACGAGCTGGTAATTTGATTTAATTTAATTTAAGTAAGTAATCGAGAGCAAAGTCTTAGCTACAACAACCAAGAAATAGAACCTGATTGATAACTGTCTTATAACCAGAAAACTATGGCCTAGTTTCAACAAACAAAGGACCCACATTAACATCTAATTGAGCAAAAAGTCTGTATGTCTTCTTGTGCTCATCACGACCGTGCACAACCAACAAGAATAGCACAAGAAACATATGAAACTCAGTATGGACGTCTTATGCGGTGACGAGAAGATACATGATGATACTCCTCAAAAACTGTGTCACTGCCCAGCGCTATATCATCTGAGAAACAAGCTCTTAGGGAGAAACTTCTTCAACGACTTGGAGGAACTCTCTGATATGGAGTGCTCACAGCTGTACCGAACCAAGTCATTTTAAAAAAAAATCCGAAGCCAACGCCAAAATTTCCGAAAAATTGACCTCTATTTAAAACTGTAATGAACTATGTATAGTTCATTACAGCTCTAAATAGAACAATGTAGCTCCAAATGAACTGTATAGTTCATTACAGCTCTAAAAAGAGGTCAATTTTGCGGAAATCCTGGCGCTAGTTTTGGATTTCTTTAAAATGACTTAGTTCGGTACAGCTGTGAGCCCTCCATATTCCAAGCAGAAATCTGTTGAAAATGGGTTTAAAAAATTCTAAGCTGTATCAACCAGCCGACGCGACGACGAGATTGGGAATCGCCTTTAACCACAGTCAACTGACATAAAAATGCCTGAACGAAGCACGTGTTTCTTGCGTCAGTGGGTAGATGGGGCCACCTCTCCCTAAGATTAGATATATGTACTAACCACTTACATATCAAACTCATCTACCAGACGTTTCAAGGAGCCACATGCTCTTATGGGTCTGATGGAGGGATGATTTCTAAAGTCAGGGTAAAGGGAAAGGATCACGCTCTTAAAAGGCGTCTACCTCTCTCTTCAACTATCAGCCTATTAAGCTAACCTAACCTACGGGAACAAACTCAGGCGATTTTCGACTCCCTTCAGTACCAAAAAAGTCAGAAACTTCAAATTCATAGTCTTTGGTGAGAAAGCAGGCGCCTTACTAAATTTCAAATGTTTGGCGTAAGTGGTTCCTGAGATAGCGGAATTTAAATACATATCGCTAAAACAGTAACTAACTGACTCACTGACAGATCATCAAAATTATAGAGCACTTCCCGACACCGTAGAACCTTGTTATTTCCCACATTATGGTACATACAAATGAAAAAGAAAATTTGGAGTTTTCCATTCAGGGTGTGGCATACCCACTCTCTGTCTCTTTCTTTAGTAGAGTAATATCGAAACAACTCCAAATTATGATGGAACATTTTGTTATTCTATATTATTACGGACTAAAATTTAGAGAGTTTATTTGGCTAGTTTTATGAAAGCTTGACCAGAGAACCCTCAACATAGCTGCCAAAGTATCATAGATTGGAAATCTCTGCCTTCAACTTTCTGTATTGTACCCTTATGATGCCAAATCAAATTTTTATTCCTGATGAGTTTCATTATAATAAAATATTAATATACTAAAGTTATTACCTACTTGGCCTTCATAGTTCCTGCTAAAACCATGACCATATCTATATATATATGTGATATAATAACGCTACAATTTTTTCCGTAATAAATCTTCCCTTCACCACTTTATGAAAAAAAAAACTCGACTGATGAGGACAATTAAAGCAACAACGAATTTCTACCCAGGTCGCAGGAACTTGTTACGAGTAAATGAGAAAACAAAATAACTACTTATGTTTTGATTACCGATCGTTAAAAATAGGTACCTTCAACTCCATACCGATTTATGGTCATGGAGCCTATAGGATCAGCTTTTGGCTTGGTCTTGTAATGTGGGGCAATTTATTCAGCACCTCAAAGTTATGGAACATAATTATGTGTGTGACACTCAATTATATATTATTTTTCTTGCAAAATCATTATTTCATTGAGAGGAAATTGTATTTTTATCTTGTTGCGGACATACTAGCATAGTTTACGTTACAGCATAACAGTTGAATTACTTTATCTCACGAAATAACTTGATGCTGAATGTGATCGTGATATGTACTATATGATGATTTCTCATGGCGAATAACGCATTTGGAAGCAAGTCAGTATTCAAATATTCAAAAACGCAATTCATGAGAACAAAAATGCTATTGTTTGTGGACGATATTACAATATTGTGGTTTAAATCAGATTACGAGTGTAAATAGGATATTTTTCATCAAAACAATTTCTAGTATTTTGAAACTTAGCACAATCACTCTATATGGTATTTAGTTCACAAAACTACGATTAAAAATTGCTGCCTATTTAAAGATTTATAAATACCGAAATTTAGATTTCTCGATTTCTGATGCTAAATCTTTGAACTTTAAATCACCAGAAGCAGTTTAGAGTTTTGACAGGCTCGAGCTTGGAGAACATAATAATGATAATAATGTGACAAACTGCTATATATATTTAATTGATTACAAACTATAAAATCTTACAAAAAGAAAACTAACTCTTACTTAGTTTTTCCAAAAGTTCAAGAGATTTTTCAAAGATAGCAAGAGAAATTTTGGATTTCAATGGGCTCGCACTATATTTTAAATCTCTTACAGAGTTGCCGTATTGCCTTGAATCTGTGACAAATATAAGAAGGGTTACCACCTATTGATAAAAATTTCATAGACAAAAACACGTGGGGAAATATAAATTGAATCTATCTTTTTCTACACCACTAAAGCGGTAAGGTGATTGCTTCAACGATTTCCCGCTTTTTCCTTTCATCCGAAAAACTTGAAGCCATTTTTATAGCAATACACTATTAAAAAAAAAAACATTAATAACGGCAAAATCAGAAATTTATTGAACCGAACTCCATCAAATATTCGAGCAAATAGCAATTCTTCCCGAAAGAAAATAGCCAACAATTATACAACTGAATTTCAACTATTTTTATATACTTAATAGAAAAACGGAAATATGAAAATAAATAAAATGCGCGACTGGGTCGCACGAACATGCTCCTGTGTAATAGACTAGGAATTTTAAAAACGCATGTTATAAGAGAAAACTGTTCATAAGGATAAAATAATTTTTTTTAATTCTTTTAGTAGTATAAGAGATAAAATCAGAATGCTATGCAAATATGAATTTATGCAAGAACAAAAATTATAAGTCGTTGTAGTGCTTAAAAAAATCAGCTTTTATGTACAAAATTTTTAAAACATTTTAAGGAAACATTTTGGTACGCCAGCTTTGAGTTTTTATCATTGTACGAATGAGAATTAAATTTTCAAGAAAAACATTGAGCCGTTCTTGAGATATCGAACTTCCCAAAAAAAAAGACTTTTTTTCCAAAAATTGAAAAAATATTTTTTTTAAGTTTTGAAATGCAATGTTTTTTAAACTTTTTAGGAGCTTCTTTATAAAAAATTTCATTAAAATCCGTTGTGCCGATAATGAGAAATTCATAATTCGAAAAAACCGTCCTGTGGCAGGTAAAGTCAGTAATATCTAGATTTAAATTTTTTTGTTATTAAATTATAGATCGTAAAAATTCTCGGAACCGTTTTCGAGAAAAATACGATTTTCGAAAACCATTTTATAACATTTGTATGGAAGGTACCGTTAGTTTTAAATAAAACAAATTTTTTTCTCAAGTCTTGTAGATTATGTTAAGAAACTTTTATTTATCAAGTTTGAAAAAAATCGAGCACGGGGTTTTCGAAATATGTATTGAGTTTCCAAAAAAAAATGTTGCTTTTTTTTAAAAAATCCAAAAAATAAAAAATTGAACATTTGAATATGTAATAATATTCAAACTTTGGGAGGAGCTTTAGCATAAAAAAATTATTTAAACCGGCTGTACCGTTTTCGAGAAAATCAAAAACAAAAAAATTGTTCCAGGGGCTACCAAAAATAAATTTTTTTTTGGAAAATTTTTTTAACCATTACCTAGAAATTAAAAAAAAAAATTTAAATTCTGTGGGACAGTTTTTGAGAAAAAGAAAATATTTACAAAATTTCGAAAAAAATCGTATAGCAGGTACCGTTATTTTTGGTCATAAAAACAAAAAGAAAAAAACATCCGGGGGGAAAAAATTAAAACCCATATCTACCAAGTTTGAAGAAAATCGGCCGAGTCGTTTAGGCTGTAGTCGAACAGACAGACAGACAGAATATTGTGAGACCCACTTTTTTGGTCTTCGCTATCATTGTAATGTCAACTTTGATCAAAATCTCGAGTTCGATTTTTTTTACGAATGCCTTTTATAGTACATACTTACGAGTATAAGTCGCAAGTAAAAATCGCCAAGTGGTAACTCCTTTTTTTCTAAAGTTAAATTATTTCTGCTCAAAAGATCTAAAAACGCATAAATCCTGAATGCTCCTTAACAAAAACCAATGAAAAAGCCTTGACGATTTACAACAACGATGGAATGGTAACTTTGATTCAATGTATTTACTTTTAACAAAACACAATAAGGGTTGAAGGAAATTTGGCTATAAGCATCAGTCTGCTCTCAGATTCAGTTCTAAAGTAGGCACGTACAACGTACATAGATCATGGTGGGATGTATGAGGATTCAATGAATTTCTTTAGATGAGTACCGTGTAAGAAGCTGAAGCTGAAGCTAGGGTGGAATCGGCTAAGGTGATAGTTGATTGTGATTGTCATTTTGACTATAGCTGTCTACATCATATCAATTAAGGAATATAGAGAGAGCGATCGCAAAATGACATTCACAATCAACTATCACCTTAGCCTTAGCCGATTCCACCCCAGAATTATAGAATATTTGATTCCGTTGTTAAATCAATTCATTTTTACCCCCACCCAATTTTGGAGATTAGACGAGTACTTATGTAAGAAAATCGCTTTATATTTTCAAAATATGTTCGCCGTACCCAGATACAAATATTAACAAGGCTGTCGAAGTCCTGGGGTCCTAGCACGTGACTTGATACGATCGAGTTAGGTCGATACAATCGAGAACAGGCAGTTCTTTCTTATGATCAGACGATTGTTTTCGATTCGATTGAATCAAATAAGGAACTCCCTATACTCGATTACATCGACTAGACTCAATTGTATCAAGTTACGTGCTGGCACCACTGATCTCTATAATACATTATTATATTATTATATTATTATTGTATTATAGAGATCAGTGGCTGGCACCCCTACAATAGCGAAGGACCAAAGTACTCCTTTTTCCTGTGAACTTTTTTTATACAAAATCTTCAAATAAATGAATGAATTATAGTATATAGTGGTATTTTATAGGGGTATGCACAGCGATATAGAGTTCTATTGTGCCCCCTCCTAAAACTGCATGAGTTAAGTCCTTAATCCAAATCTATTGCTATGTCGCTCATTTCTAAATGGTATCGTCCCAGAGAGTTTTTTCTTCGGTACATGAGTGCACAACATTTTTCTAACTAGTATGTAGTCTGGTGTTTCCTCAGGAATATTACAGAATCTATGTACATGAGGCACTGCTCACCACACCAAGCATACTGAGGTGTTTTCTAAGCTTGCAGTGTGTCCAGTGAGAATACTGCTGATGCAATTAATGACACGTTTTTGGTTGTAATTGCCCAGAAATAGTTTCACCTGCCTTAACTTTGAAAGTTCTAAATGATTCCCTGACCTGCTCCAAATTGGAAAATCCAAAAATCCTAATCCCATTCGCCAACCAATACAGTAAATTCCGAAACCCAAAACTTCGATTAGTAGATATCTCACAATCGATTTTATTTTAAGCCAATTAATTCACAGTTTCGACATTAGTCTAATGCCTGCATTCACATTAAAAGTAAAATTTTAAGTATTGCTGATACACACACATACCTACTTTAAATTAAACATCAACATTAAAGCTATAAAAGTATAAAAACCGATGCTGTGCTGATGATTAACAAGCCTCAAAATTAGCTGATAGCATTATCTTGTCTTTGCAATTTGAAGGCTTGACCAAAAAAACCAAACAAAAAAACCTTCAAAGCAATTAACATGTTTAAGGAAATGTCGACTCGACGAAGAAGCACCCTAACCAACCGGACTTTAATAGGAAGTGAGAGAAAAAGGCTCCCAACCACATGATGCCTTCCTTGCTAAAATGCCCACCGGCTATAACGGGGTCTTTGTGTGTCTCTATGCTATACATGGCTCTTACATAATGATGCAACCGACTCACTAACGAGGGGTTATTTAACTTTATAGTTAAAAATGGTAACTTGTTCTCGGCTTTCAAGCACATTAAAGCTTCGCAGAGCTTCATGCTGCAAAATTGGCCATGTCAGGCTAAATTGAGACTGTCTTTCGGAGTATTTCTTGTTGCGACTTTGAAAATTCAAAGTTAATGTTGAATGCATACTCGATAATAGACGTTCGACGACGGCGACTCTACTATCTTTATATTTGACGATGGCTTATGTATTTGGTCTGTTCCGTCAATGGAGCTTTGGTGTCACGGATTACCTGTGTGCCATAATATCATCGGCGGCTATCTTATTGAGATTGCAATTGAATTGGAATTAATTAATCTACCGGGCAAATGATTCACAATAATAATTGTCTTGCATTTGAAGAGAGTTGCATCATCTTAAGCATCCCGAACCTCGAGACTTCAAGCTTTGTGAGACTTTCCAATTCAACTTATGTTTTGTTTGCTATAGCAGACAAACAAACAGAAATATTAAAAATACATAAATTGGTATCTGCATCTGCCATCGTCGCTTCGGTCAGTCGTTTGCATCATGTGTGCAGTGTCATGTGGGAAAAAATGCAGCACTAGCCGCAGCAACAGTAGCACACAATCGAAGATGGAATTTTTTATTAGACAAGCAATGAAGCTGGTATCTCTTTATGAGCAAATAATACACGATCGAATGGTCATTTAATTTTCTATAAAAAATGACAAGCCTGAACAAAAAATGTCGCAATTAGTTTCTTGGTTTGGATTTGCATCTGCAAAGTTACCTGCATAAGAAATTTATCTTAATTACTTTTTAGCTTTTCTTTTTTTACAATTTTAGCTATGGCAGGATAATTGGGTTGACCTAGATTCCATCTCTAAAGATGTAATAGGTTTTCTATAGGTTGCTGTAGTACTATTTTCAAGGTTAATTAAACCGCACAAAACGATGATGGGAGAAGTTCCCTATGGGCCAAGTTTTCGATTGATAATCTCAGTATTCCGCACTTATGAATCCGACAATTTCATTATCTTTTCTTAAAGCCTTTAATGATCTATCACCCTATAGTTATAGTTGTTGTTTTATTAATTAAAAAAAAAAACTTTCCATTTCCAGGCAAGTACTTTGCTTCTCATTGGTTTGGTATCAGGAGCTCTTAAATCACTAGATAAAGACTCGGAAAAGCTACTTGAAAAGTCATCAGATAAAGTCTATCCAAAGAAAGTAATATCACTTAAGAAGAAACCAACAAAACCACCGAGCATCAAATCACCTGTAGATTCGTTTAAAGATTTGCCAAATGATGATTTGGAATTTATCAAAGAACTTGACAAGCAGTTTAAGCTGCATGGCGATAAGATCAAAATTAAAGTCGAGCGGGATAATTCAACGGCAAAGAATTCAAAACGTACTGTGGAAGGGGACTTAGGGTATGTTAGATTATTTCTTTTTTCTTTAAAGTTTTTATCGTTTTTAATATTTTTTATTTTTCTAAAGCTATGGATACTATAATGGTCAAGAGTCAGGTGGTGGCTATGAATACCCGAAGCCTACGTATAGATTTTATCCATACTCTCAGCATGACATACCAGCTTCAGCACCAGGATACCACATCAAGGAAGAAGAACAATCTACAATTTCTATTATTCCATCATATTCGTATGAGTTAAAGCAGAATGGAGGCTATGAATCGAAATCTCAGTTTGTTCCTTCACAACCTGACCTAGGGCCAAATTCTTATCACCAACAGGCAGATGGACAAGCAGGTGGTCATGGACAAGAGCCAGGAATAACACAAGCAGAAGGCGATGGTCAGAATCATGGTTATCAATATAATGAGCCTGTGATTGTCCTGCGTATTCCTGGGCCTACAAAATACGCAACTCACTTGCAAAGTCTACTGCAACAATATCTCGAAATACGAGCTGCACAATATCTTAAAATTCTCGAAGAAACAGAGCACCAGAAGCAACAGCAACATCAACAGCAACAGCAACAAGAACAGCAGTACCATACATACGATCAGGTTCAGGAGATTCCTCATCAAGAAGTCCACTATCAACAACAACAAGAACAACAACCACCGGTAGAACAAGAGAACTATGGATATGTAGAACAACATTATCCAGCCATTAATGACGTATATCAAAGATTTAAAGGCAGACAGCAGGAGACCCACCAAGTTGTGGAACAGCAATATACCCAAGAAGAAGCTCATGGTGCTGGTGAACAAGCACAGCAGTACTACTACATGCCCGTTGACCAGGATCAATCAGCTCATGCTCCTGCTCCTGAAGCTGGACAATCATATCAAACAATGTACTTTTACGCCATGGAACCCCCAGATTATGGACACCAAAGTGTCTATGTCGTACCTCAAGGCTACGATGACACCCCTCTACCAATCACCGAGAACAATCCACGAAGTACTCATACAAAAGTTCATTTCACCGATTCCGATAACAGGGACCACTCAACTCAATACCCATTGCCATCGATAAAGCCTTTCGAACGTCATGCACCAACGGCTACACCAATTCATGAGGAATATCCAGCCGATGAGGGACAAGCCGAGGATTACCAACAGCAACAAACAGACCAACAATACTATCAACATCAAGCTCCGAGTTCTACACCATCACAAGTAGTCTCTATAACTCAGAGGCCTTTTAACTATCATGCTCATTCAATGCGGACCAAGAGTTCCAAACGCAATGCATCTAGCGCGGGTGCCAATACCCATCACAGTCGAAGGAGAACACGTACACAAGTAAATAGACAAAAGTCTGCTGATAGTAACATTTCAAGACGAACCAAGAAAGAAGTTGTATAGCAATCTCGAATCCTCTTGATTTAGCCCTAAGACTTATTTTTTAAGGCAAACTATTAAAACAGCGTGCTTGAATGCGATTAGAACTTTTCGTATTCCATTGTAAGATATTTTTATATTTTTGTATTTTATTTTAAAAATAAACCAGTGCAATATGTATATAATTTTGTATGAATTATAATAAAAAATCGTTTAATTGTTTTTTATTTTTATAAATTTAATAGAAACTTAAATGTAGAGAAAAATCAAGGGAAAAGGTGACACATTTTCAGTTAAGGGGGTTATAGTTCTTGTGAACCTGGGGCTCAAGCACAAGCAATTCTGAAACCAACAACTTCTCCAGCTAACTCAGTTCCACCAGTTCTACTACCAGAAGCCAACGACCTGTCTTAAGAGGCGGATTCCCCATCGGAGCATTGGTGTTGTCTTCAAGACTCATCGTATATGCAAATATGCCAAAAGTCTACTTGCTCAGGTGGGTTTTTAGTTCACAAATCAATTGTGAGAATGGGTCAGGTTTCCAGTAGGCATGCAGGAGCAATCAGATGCTTGTTGTTGTAAATGTTTAACTAAAAAATAATCCAAAATGTGTCTGGAACCATAAACTGAAGCAAATGTGCTGTTCACCCAAACGTATGCAAGACTTTTGATATCATTTTGTGAAGGAAAACCGTTCCGAAGGCCATTTGAAAGGTAATATAACGCTGGAAAAGATACTACATCTGTGCTCAAAATTTGATACTTGTGCCACTAGTAATGGACCAGGCAGACAAATTCGCTTGCAGCAGAGAAGTATGGACACACTTTTCAAAAGAATTGCAGTATAAATAGAAGATCTTTTTTCTGCGGACAACAGCGAAAAATCATCACTGCGACCTCACCTACATAATCGTCAGTTGTTGGATTAAAAGATTTTCGAAGTTACTGTTATGGACATGCAAAATTTGATATCATAGTCAATATGACTGTTATTGAGACAAAAATCATTAAGGCTAAGAATAATAAAGTATCCAAGAAGGTTGTTTTTTAAAACTTTGGACAAGTAAAAGGACAAACATTATGAAAGAATGTGGTAGAAATAGGCCGCTGCCGATAAAGGGAGATAACGTCTATAAACAGTAAACATTTCCCATCATTTGCGACTCGCTTAACTTATTCCATTTAATGCTTTTGATATTTAAATGTCAAGCTGAGTTAAGAGCGAGATTTTAAGAACCAACAACATACACAACTAAAGGAAGGTAGGTACATAGGTACGAAGATTCCAATAAACCCTTCCACAAGACACAACATAGCAACGTAAAACATATTTCAAAAATGATGTAAAAATTAATAAAAATAATTTTATATGAATGATACCTGTTAATAAATTGTAGACACAAAAATAAAACCACTTACCAAATGGTATTGTTATGATAAATCGCTTAATTGTTCACCAAAAGCAACCTACAGTAAAAACAGAAATTAAAAACATTAAACGTGATTTACATTCTTAAATATATAATAACTTGATGAATTACCTTGAATATTATCAAGAAAAACTCAAATAAATATGAAATTTTGAATTTTACCGCCATGTGATGGAGGCACTACACTACCGACGAACACAGACCAAATCCGGACACTGTCTGTGCTTATAATGGAAATATTTTAAAATGAAATTAAACCCGCAAAAAAACACATTTCAAACGATTTAATTGCTTTAAATTATGAATGGAAATAAATTAAACCACTTAATAATATTTTACTTTAACAATACACAGCAAAAATTAATATTTTAAATATTTTCTCTTCTCCGAAACGAAACAATCGCGGTACAAATTAACAGGACGGGACGCACTTCTGATTTCTGACTGAAACGACAGCTTAAGCTGTGCCTTCATTGTATTTGTCGTTCTTTTTGTGGTTAAAAGCTTTCTTTTTCTTGGTGGCCATCGATAACGTTCTTTTTCCCTATTTTTTATTTTGTTAACTTTTTGTTCTTTCGAATTAAAATTATTTTCATTTTTATAACTAGATATTTTCAATTTTTTAATTGTTTTGAATTTTTAAAGTAGGTTTCTTTGTTATTTTCAATTTATTTACCGAACTATTCAATTTTGTGCTAAAGTAAAATCAATGGAAATGTAATTTGCAAATTGTATGCAATTTTTAATGTTTAGGCCAGGCGCGCACATCCAATTTTTAGTTTCGCAACTGTTTAGGTGCTAAAATGAAACATATGGGCTTAGGCTAGTCGGTCACTGGCAACTGTGATCAAAATCAAAAAGTTTAATGACCAGTTGAAAGAGAACCGCGCACTGGCAACTCTTTACTCACTCTCACACTCTTTTCTCTCTTGCGCTTATAGAAAACAGCTCAACTGTTGCGAAGGCAATCGTTTAGTTTGTGTCAAAACACAAACTTTTTAGTTGCTCGAATCGAGTTGCTCTAAGTGCGCGGTGTCCCATATAAGCCCATATGTTTCATTTTAGCAACCAAACAGTTGCGAAACTAAAAATTGAATGTGCGCGCCTGGCCTAAGAGCAACTCGATTCGAGCAACTAAAAAGTTTGTGTTTTGACACAAACTAAACGATTGCTTAAAATTAATTCGCAACAATTGAGCTGTTTTCTATAAGCGCAAGAGAGAAAAACAGAGTGAGCGTGAATAAAGAGTTGCCGATACTCTATCAAATGGTGATTAAACTATTTTATTTCGAACACAGTTGCCAGTGCGCGGCTAGATTTATACTAGACATATATTTCAATAAATTCAACGATATTACAAATTTCCTTTGATTATTCATTCTTAAGCTAAGTGTACACGATTGGTAGATCTTACAATATTGTCAGACCTGACAATGTCTGACAATTATCTACCAATGAGCTGACAATTTAGTTCTGTGTGTATACGGTTGGTAGGAAACCTACCAATCTCTTACAATTTATGGTCAGAAATAGGCTGACAATTAATTTGAAGATAGCTGGCTAAGTATCTGCCAATTGTAAGAAATTGGTAGATTTTCTACCAACCTTGTACACACATAACTAATTGTAAGTTTTTGTTAGTTATGGAAACTGCTTCATTTTGAACCTTGGGTACAAATTGGCTGAAAATGAAAAAATTGTATGATGCTAAAAAACGTACATCTTACAATTTCTTCAATTTTAAAAATGTCAGATAACGATAAAAAATTGGCAGGCCTGAAAATAAATTGTGTGTGTACATTATTAACAAATACCTTACAATTTACCGTCATACAATTAATTGTCAGATACATTTTCTGACAATTAATTGCTAGATTACACGATTGTCAGCTAGTCAACACATAGTTGTCAGATTTCTTACAATTAATTGTCAGACAATTACTACGTTTATATGCAGTATCGAAAGATCGAGTTGGATTAGGGTCGGATTTTCGACCCAGGTTTTTCGTCATTTGAGTTGAGAGCTTGATTTGGAGTTGAGTTGAAATGGTGTTGAGCGATTCTGAAACATTTTGTTAAGCCAACTCCTCGACCCAGGTTTTTCGTCACATATTTCGACTCGACACCGCTGAGCGAGTGAGATCGAGTCGAACGAAGCTCATTTCAACTCTATACCCGTTTACAAAGGGTCGAAGCGAGCTTCAAGCTCGCTTCAATACCTCATATAAACGTAGTAAATGATCTTAAGCTAAGTGTACACGATTGGTAGATCTTACAATATTGTCAGATCTGTCAGTGAAAAACATGCTTACAATGTCTTACAACCGTGTAGTCTTACAATTAATTGTCAGAAAATTTGTCTGACAATTAATTGTTAGATCATTGTCTGACAATTAATTGTAAGAAATCTGACAATCATGTGTACGCTAGCTGACAATCGTGTAATCTTCCAATTAATTGTCAGAAAATGTATCTGACAATTAATTGTAAGACGGTAAATTGTAAGGTATTTGATAATCGTGTACACACACAATTTATTGTCAGGCCTGCAAATTTTTATCGTTGTCTGACGTTTCTGACAATGAAAAAATTGTAAGATGTTGGTTTTTTAGCATCATACAATTTTTTCATTGTCAGACAATTTGCAGCCAAGGTTCAATTATCACAGTTTCCACAACCAACAAAAACTGACAATTAATTGTGTGTGTATACGGTTGGTAGAAAATCTACCAATCTCTTACAATTAATTGGTAGGTATTAAGCCGTCTATCTGAAAATGAATTGTCAGCCAACTTCTGACAATTAATTGTAAGAGATTGGTAGATTTTGTACCAACCGTGTACACACACAACTTATTTGTCAGCTCATTGGTAGATAATTGTCAGACATTGTAAGATCTTACAATGTTGTAAGATCTACCAATCGTGTACATTTAGCTTTACAATTGATTGTCAGACAAATTTTCTGAAAGTTAATTCTAAGACTACTCGGTTGTAGGACATAAGCATGTTTTTCACTGACAGATCTGACAAAATTGTAAGAGCTACCAATCGTGTACACTGAGCTTTTTGTATTCCGATTTTTGTTTGTTTTTTTTTTTTAACCAATTTGGATTAGCCATATTTTTAACTTTTATCGTTTCACGACGAATGTCATATTTTGTCAGAAGTTCTGGGCTTGATTCACAGCCACTGCAGAAATGTGTTTTCAATCATGTTCTGGCTCTTGCGAGGAAGTGAAAAAATATTTTTTTACCTTGAATAATATATAAGCAAAGTTAATGCCGGCGACCGAACCCAACTTATGGCTGTTTGACGTTTAATAAACAGCTGATTGATTAACAAGTGCAATTTTACGCAAGGACGTTCATGAAAAGTCTATTGGGAACTTCACAATTTTATGATGTCGAAGGTTTTGCGATTTTCTATGAATACCCGATACCAGATACGATATACATAGGTGACCATCGATAGAACACGTTAGATGATTAAACTGATGTCATTTTCCATTGGACGTCCGGAAGAATTGGGAAGTGTCTTCTCAAACCATTCCATTCCGATTCTGAGAAGAGTAAATTGCTTCTCGGTTTCAAGGCAGAATCCACTCAATAAGCGCTAATGCACATCAAATGTGCAGCAGCATTCTTATTTGATTTTGCTTCTTTTGTGTTGTGTTTGCTACATATTAGTTTGTTCGGAAATACATTTTTCAATACAAAATACACAAATAACAAATAATAAATAACTGTTGCAGATTTTTACCAACACGACTATTAATTAATAATAGGTTTCCTAATCCATCGACAACGTAGCCATCCTGTAATAGAATTTGACAGTTAATATCTTCACAAAGAACAAAACAAACTATATTTTGAACGAATTAGTGTAATTTGTTCCAAATGTGACTCATATGCTATAAAATCTCTTTTTTCCGGAGCAGCAAAAAGAACTGAGAATTTCTGATTTCTTAGAGGTTTTTTATTCCATCAACAAGGAGCCATCCTGAAATAGAATATGACAGTTGATGGTTTGACAAATGAAGGATAAACTATTTTTTGAACGAAATAGTCTATTTAAGTTTTAAATGTTACCCATTTGCTCAGAAAACGCCTTTTTCCGAAGCAATAAAAAAACTTGAAAGTTTACGATTTTCTTGAAGATTTTTCAATCCATCTACATTGCAGCCATCCTGAAATAGAATTTGACAGTTCATGGCTTGACAGATAGAGATTAAACTAAATGTTAAACGAATGAATATATTTCGTTTCAAATGTAAACCCATTTGCTCTGAAATCTCCTTTTTCCGGAGCAACAAAAAAAACCTTTAAAATTTCTGATATTTTGGAGATTTTTTAATCCATTTGCATTGAAGCCATCATGAAAAAGAGTTTAAAAGTTCATGGCTTACTAGATAGAGAATGAACTGAAGTTAAACGAATGAGTATATTTCGTTTCAAATGTTACCTATTTGCTCTGAATTCTCCTTTTTCCGGAGCAACAAAAAAAAAACTGAAATTTCTGATATTTTAGAGATTTTTTAATCCATTTGCATTGAAGCCATCCTGAAAGAGAATTTGAAAGTTCATGGCTTGACAGATAGAGAATGAACTAAATGTTAAACGAATGAGTATATTTCGTTTCAAATGTTACCCATTTGTTCTGAAATCGTCTTTTTCCGGAGCAACAAGAAAAACCCTGAAAATTTCTGATATTTTACAGATTTTTTTAATCTGTCTGCATTGAAGCCATCCTAAAAGAGAATTTGACTATTCAAGGCTTGACAGATAGAGAATGAACTAAATGTCATACGAATGAGTATATTTCATTTCAAATGTTACCCATTTGCTCTGAAATCGCCTTATTTCGGAGCACTAAAAAACCCTGCAAATATTTTTTGATTTTTTAAAACCTGAACTGGAGCTTAAATTTGAAGTTCAACTCATCCAGTTTCACAGTCCAATCTGAACTTTACTTCAATTGGATGTAGTTTATCTAAATTGTATGCATACAAATTGGCAGAATATTGTCGTTTAACTTGAACTACAGAATGAACTTTGTAAATGTTTTGTTTTTGATGTTTTTGTTTACCCGTTTAGTGTGCTGGGCAAAAATTATAGGCTCGTTTCCGCAAGTTTTTCTAAAAAAATATTGCTCTTACGAAAAAAAGTGTAGCAATATTTTTTCTATAAAATTTTATTCATAATAATTTGTTACATTTTTTTAAAGAAGAACTTGCATATATGTACAAGATGGAGCAAAGTTATAATCATCCTATCGGAATATGTTATAGTTTTTTTGCAAATGGCGTCATGCGAAAATAATATTAGACATTTGTGAACAAGACATATTGCAAGCAGACAAGCAATAGAGCACTATAATCCGAAGGACACAATTGTGTCCATTTTTTTGACAATTAATTGGTTATTGTGGTCAAACATCCCGGTGCTTAGATGCTCCACTCGAACAGACTGGAATCACAGAAGACCATGTAGGTAGTGACCGCCACTAGACTGGACTACATCAGCCAGTCGACGGGCCATATAATTGGAAATCACCAGACGGACCCTACAGCGAATTTTAGTTAAAGACTTACACTTGTTCCCGTACAAAGTTCAAGTAGTGCATCAGATAATGACTATCATCCATCGCTTGTAAATGGATATTGTGAAGGAAGCGTGCCCTGGTCTCGTAACCTCCCGATTTGGCCATGGCAAGCAAGATTGCCTGATCTTACCATCCCAGACTTCTTTCTTTGAAACTACTGGAAGTCGCGGGCCTTTAAGAAAAATATTCGACATGAACGCAAGCAATTATCACTGGAAATAAATCTTGCGGAAAGTCATGAAAAATGCGATAAAACTGGCATAAATGTGTATACACACTGGTGGAAGCCACTTAAGGGATATGATCTTTTGCACTTAACAGACAAAAGCATTCTTATTATAAACATATACTCGTATATCTTATATATAGGTATTATTAGTACAATAATAAAAATTTTAATTTGGTGTTTAAAATCTTTTCTTAAAAATGTTATAAAAGCTTATTTTTTTTTCTTAAAAACCACTACATCGATTTATAATTTTTGTTCTTGCATAAACTAATACTTTCTTGAGAAATATCATAGTATCCTGTTTTTAGCTTCAACTACAAGGGGAGTGAGTAGTTTTAGTCATTTAAAAAAATAATTTTATGGTCATGAACATTTTTCTCTGGCAATATTCATTTTTGAAATGTTTAATCTTGTACACGGGACCGAGTTCGTGCCATACAGTCGTGCATTTTATTTTGTTCGACATATTCGCTTCTTCAAACTAGAGATTCAATCAATCTTGATCAACAAATCTTGTACTAGTTAATATAACCTATTAACTAAGCCGATTCATTTTTAATTCATGTTCATACCATTTTAAATTAATCATCTCATAGAAAAATTCATTCCACACGTATTTTATAAAAATAATCTCCATTCAACCGGCAACCACTAAAAAGTTAATTCAGATTCTCCCATCTCCCATAGCCTGATGGCGATACATATTTATTTCTGGTTCGTATTTGTTCTATGAAAAATTAACTATTATAACAAAAGAACGTTGAATACATAACTATGGTTATTTTTCAAGACAAAAAGAACGCACTCAATGGCCACCATAAAGGGGACAGATTTCCTTCACAAAAAGAACGCATTATACGATGAAAGCACATCACTCGACACTCGTTCGAACAAAGATTCATTTTTATGAAGTGCGTCCTGGTAGTTGCATCGTGATCGTCTCGGGGAATAAAAATTATTTAAAATGTTATTTTTTATTGTGTTGTGTTAAAGTAAAATATTATAAAGTGGTTTAATATATTTCCATACATAATTTAGTGCAATTAGATCGTTTGAAATGTGGTTTTTTGCGAGTTTAATTTGTTTTTAAAATTTGCCATTATAAGCACAGACAGTGTCGGGCTTTGGTCTGTGTTCGTCGGTAGTGTAGTGTCTCCATCATATGGCGGTAAAATTTAAAATTTCATATTCATTTGAGTTTTACTTGATAATATTCAAGGTAATTCATCAAGTTATTAAATATTTAAAAATGTAAATTATGTTTTATGTTTTTTATTTCTGTTTTTACTATAGGTAAGGAGAACAGTTTTTGGTGAAAATTATAACGATTTATGATAGTAATACAATTTGGTGAGTGGTTTTTTTTTTTTGCCTTTAATTCATTAACAATTATCATTTATAAATTCACTTGGTTAAAGTATTTTATCAATTTTGACATTATTTTGATATATCTTGGTATTGTTTGACTTATGAAGAGGTTAATTTGACTGCTTGGAGTGTCCTACAGGCGAATCTATAAACAAATCTTAAAGGTTACTTAACTTTAAAATACCTCTAAATAGCTCTTAAGTATGAAATCGGTATCTATAATCAATTTTCACATTTAAGTAACGTTACTTAAAGGCCTCTTAACTTAAACGCCATCAACCGCGTTTAAGGATCACTTAGAGGCATTTTAAAATGTATTTTGACATATCAATTGTCATCTTTGAAATTTTGAAGTTTCAAATTGTGAGTTTGTATTGTTTGTTGTGATATTTTAGAATTAGAAAATGCAAATAATTAAGAAACCGAAAATTTGTATTGATTAAAGAACGTGTACGCGCAAAGAAATTTCGTCAACGCTTTCCGCTTAGCCTTTGAAGTGTTTGTATCGACACTAACTTTATTCCTCGTTGTTGGAAGAGAATCTGTGCATAAAATAATTTGTTTTGTAGTGTTGTGTATTATTGCAAATTCTAAAATAAAAAAGTTTTCTTGTCGGAAGCATTCCAATTTTCAGATCTTTTTCTTTTGTTTGTGGCGGCGGGTGTGGGTTTGTGTTCCATGGCCATTTTTTTTTCTATTTCACAAATAAAAAAATGTGTTCCAAATATTTACTGATTGAAAGTGGCACAAAACAGCTGTGTTGTATAAAATGAAGCAGAATTTGTTTTTTTTTTTTGTACTAGATTTTCACATTCTTTTACGTTACGTGACATAAGCATTGTTTAGTTAAGTACCAACGAAAAATCGATTATAGATACGAATTGAAGTTTCGTCATTTAAAGGCAAATTAAATATTTAAGTATGCTTAACTAAATAACCTCTAAGATGCAGTTTAAGAAAATCTTATAGATACGGCTGCTAGTGTCTTAGCTATGAGCAGAGACTTGGCAGGTCGAGTAAGCTCTGAGAAGGGTATGATAAGAGCTCTCAGATTTAATAAATGGCCACGTTCAGGGCTGTCTAGAATAGGTCGGTATCTGTATTCTTTCTGAATATCAAAAGAGATTGGATAGGTTTCGTTTCAAAAAATTATAGTTTCTCTAGCATTTAATTAAAGTTAAAATTATCAAATAGCTATTTTAGTATCGTCCTAAATTAGATATATTAATAAAAATTGGTTGATTGAAGATGGGTAGATGGGAGCAAAGCCGGGTGTGTTAATTTTGGAGTATTGAGTATCGTTCAAATGCCTTGTTGGTTTTTAGAATCTGATTGATTTTACCTTGAAGGTTCTTTTTTGAGAACACATTAAAGGCATAAACCGATTTTGTATTACCGGATATATCAGTATGAACAGAGGTACCCACATCAGTTTCAAACTTTTTGGATATCTTATGAGAAGATCCCTTCTTATGTTGTTAATAAGACTGATGTTGTGGTTTGGGTTGGCTGAGTACCGATTTAGATTGTATATTGAGTACTGCTTTGGATGCGTTGAAATTTGAGTGATTGTTAGATGAAGTTAGCAGTGTTTTCTTTTAATTTTTGTTTGATAAAGTTAAATTCAAGAGTGGAAGTGTTGCCTTTGACACGTTGAAAGGGGAGACACGTCTTTCGCTGTAGATAAAGCTTTAACAATGGTAGACGGGATTCGCATGTTTCTATTTAAGATATTTATAGCTTGAATGTCGTCTTAGTCAATAATAATAATAGAATAGCTTAGGGAGGATTTCAAAACTGGACTCTGATTGTCACTGTTCCAACGGACGTTGGGAGACCAATTGATGTTGATGTTGGGATATTCCTTAATACTTTTTCTGGCTGCTTGATGATAGGCTAATTTTAAAATATTTAAAATTGTACTAGAACATTTATGATAAATACAAAAGCCATAATCTTACTTAAGACTAACGGTTTTGTGATACCACATAGTATAAATATGAACAATTAATTTCTTATTTGATAAATAGCTAATTATATTTTATCTTGAAGCATAGAGGCTCTTCTTTAGATTTACAATGAAAAACTTGGAACGCTTCAGAATTTTGTGTGTCATCTTTCCGAAGGGGCCAACAACTAACATCTGTTTTGTAACCAGCTATCATACTACACAGTAAATGGAGCCCCTTGTCTTGCGAGTAATTTTTGGGAATGCAATTTTCTATCTTCATTTTGTTCAACTTTATCATGCTAAAGCTTAAATTTGTTTATTATTTAAAGAGTTGTTATTTTCGAACGCTCGAAGGGTGGGCCATCCAGTGGTTTTTTTTTGAATCATTGGTTATTTTGTACGCAAGTTTGTGCTGTGGGAAAAGTATATTGTGTAGTATAACAGTTGAGATTTGAATTTAACGATAGAAACGAGATGAGTTGGTAGTATACTTATAGGGTGTCAATTAATCGTTAACCAACCGATTGGAATCGGTTCACTTTTAAATATTAAAATTTATTTATTGGCCATTGTTAGGAAACTGTCTTTAACGATACATTAGAGTAAGATTCGAACTTATACAGTATGACCCAAAATAAAACGTCTTCATATAAATAAAATGAAATGAAAAAAAAAAAAAAAAAAAAAAAAAAAAAAAAAAAAAAATAATAATAATAATAATTCAAATCTGCGGCGAAAAGTGGGATTCGAACTCGAAGGAGCGAAGGATGGGTGTTTCAGCCGACCGACGGACGAGTCAACTGGACCACGGCAAGGTATAAGATAGTTCGGACGAAGTAAGCTGAAAACGCCGTATGAGATGACATGATTTGGTATAGCTAATGGAAACAGAAAAATAATAAAAAAAAGGGGAAACAAAAAGTAATAAAATTTCGTTAACTAACACTTATAAACGAAGTGGTATGGGTGGAAAACATTGTGGAAAATTCCGGAAAATTGTAGAATTTTGACCAAAAAGTGAAAATTTGGACACATATATATGTCAAAAATTCTAAAATGATTTTTAAAACCAAAATCAGATTTTTATAGTCAAAATTAAAAGAGAAAATTTAACAAAAACAAGACCGGAACCACTTCCATGATGGAAAAGTTAATTTCGTTAACTCTAGAAAAAGTTAGAAGCTGCAAGTTTTAGAAAAATCGTCAGTTGGTGATTGGATTTCAAGTCGCTACATTCTCGCTAACCAGGCGGTTAAAATTCCTAAGAAAAGTTGTAAGAGGAAACAAAGATTATTAATAAAAGAAAAAAAAAAAAGAGTCGAAAAATAAAAAGAAATTAAAAAGTTGAACATAAAATAAAGAAAAATGGTAACGAATCAAATTTAAGTATATAAAATAAAATAAAAAAAAAAAGAAAGCAAAACAAATTACAAATAGAGTTATGTATTACGATTTTTTTTTAGAAAATGGTAGTGTGACGCCACGCAAAAAACATTTTTTTTAGAACGCCAGTGTATCTAGAACAAAATAAAACTAGAGGTAACCTACCATACAAATTCTGAACGTCACACCAAATTTTCATAAGTTTTTTATTTCTTTTACTTTCATTTCAAAGTGAAACTACGGTGTGGTTAAACCACGCTACCCCAAACCTAGTCGCCACAATACTTACATAACTCGAAATCCAGCCAACGCCCCATCAGTAGCCGCTTTCGACAACCAGGCTTCCGCAAACAACGAAAATTGTTTATCTTTAAAAAGAAAAAAACGATTTAAGCTTACCACCATCAGCAGCAGAACGCGTAGCACAAGACTATGTGTAATTTCACTCTAACTGCAACAGCCAATTTTATCTAATATCAACATACATACAGCAATATCATACGACCATCATCCATACAGCAATATCATACGACCATCATTCCAACTATCCATACAGCAACTTCATTCAACCATCCATACAGCAATATAATACAACCACCATCCATCTATAACGACAATAGCATTCAACTATCTACCCAGGACATCCTTAACAGCAATATCATTCAATAATCAACCATACATTATCTGTACTTTGTAAACTTCAAACAACAATAGAAACATCAACTTTAAGAGGCTACAAATAAACTTCACCTATCTACAACCACAACAGCATAAACAACGACCACTATAAAATCATCATTTATTTTAAATTACAAAGCTAAGTACCTACCTACTATTAGTAAAATCTATCCATTTCAAAAGTCTAAAAACAAGCTCAGAATTTTTCAATTTTTTTATAATTACTGTACAGCAATTTTTCGAATTTTAAATACTTTCAAATTTAATCCATTCTTTAGGCAACAACATTTAACAAACAATACAACGTACATACATATAAAACTGATACACACATTTCAATTCAACCCATCGAAGCGGTGCACCTCCTCGACGGCTGATTTTTCGTACGATCAACGATTATTTAATCATCATACCTACTTAAATACAAAAAAAACAAAAAAATAGAGATTAAATCGGTAAGTGCTTTTAATTAGATTCAAATTTGATAATATTTGATTTCGAAATTTGCTATTAAAATTAATCATTGTATTAGTGAAGACATACGCCAAAAGCTTTTTCGGAACAATTTGGTGTTGATCTTAATTGAGCTTTTTAATAAACAAAGTTTGAGCTTTTTGACAAAGTAAGAAAAGGTACATAGGCACTAGTAATGTCGTAAATAAATTTCGAACCGGAAATACTTATTGACCTAAAAGTATTCTTTAGATTTAAAGTCAGAAATTCAAATAAATTATCGGTTACTTTTTAGATTTTAAAATAGATTCTCAAATGTACATACGCGAATACATAAAAGGAAAATTTTTTGTTAGAACGACGATAAAAACATAAAACATAAAACTTAATTAAAGCAAGAGTATAGTATTAAATATTATTAATCTGATTAATAATAATATTGAATTAGATACCATACAAAAAAAAAGGAAAGAGGAACAAAATAAAAAAATCGTAAACGAACAAATAATCATAAAAAATTTTATATAAAAGTAAAACCATTTTTTTTATAAATTACTACTTATATTATTATATTCTGATTTTTTTTATTCTCATTAAATACATTTTATAACGAATTTTGAAATGAGGTATTTTGAATTGGGGTCAATATGAGTAGTTCAGTAAACATTTTAATTTTTAGAAGGAAGATATTTACATATTAAATAATTTTAATATGATCTGCTAGAGCCTTTATTAAGGTGGATGTAGGATGATTGGAAAGCCATAGAGCAGAACATGCGAGTGGGTGGTGATGAGGCTTAAGAACATGGAAATAAGATCGTGAGCCTTACAGTACTTACTACCAGTCAGGGGGCTACTGCAAGTGTACATCGAGGTCGCAGTAGTCATGGACGTACCACTGTAGTGATGCGAGGGTGGGATTGCCTCTATTGGACTATAACATCTGGTCCATCTTTCTCTCCAGGGTTGCCAACTTTTAATTTCTCTCGCGTTCATCTCATTTTAATTGAAATTTGAATGGTAATTTTTTTTCTTTTCGAATCGGATGAAGTTTTGGCCTCGCGAATAAATTTCGAACCAATAATAAATAAATTCAAATTTTAGAATGTATCAACGGCATGAATTAGTACGTAACACACGTTCTATGTTACTACGACAAAGAACCCACCCGAACCCGATGAGCAGAGCCTAGGCTTAAGCAAGCATGCCGAGTCGTAGTAACTGGGACACCCTTCACTTCTGCTGCCAGGATCGGCCTTTTAGGATCCTGTAAACTGGAGGTTGTAATGGTGGCATAGGGAGTGAAGGTTAGCAGGGCTCGAGGAAAAGGAATAAAATTCATAATGTGCTTTTGATTTGCTATGTTAGGGTTATAGCTCATCCCCTTTGGGAAAAATAGAAGATGTCCTTTTTTCTGAGAGCCTCGCCAGAGCAACAGGTTCCGTTACAGGTGGCGCCCAACGTGGGGCCCGATTTCATCCTTTTTGTAAAGAAAAAGGATATGCCAATGGAAGAAAATACTCAGTTTTATTTCGGGAATTTTTTGTTTGTTTGTTTAACTTACACGTAAAATGAATTCGTGGATGCAGATAGTTGACGTCCAGTGGGTGGGTGAAAGTATCCCTGCTCAGCCTGTTGCTTTCAACTGGAGCTTCAACGTTTCAACATTTTTTTTAGCTCATTCATTTCGAAAAATTATTCCAAATTTTGAATTGACTCGGATACGATTTTTGTTGTTAATTTAAGAAATTGATTTGCGGTAAAGGGAATAAAACAGTGCTCGACCCACAAACTTAAGTATATGTATATTTGGATTATGGATGCGAGTACAAAAAGATGCCCTTAAATATAGTGTTAACTTGAAACAACCAAAACAAGAAAAAGATTTTACGAGATTAAAATCAGATTTTCTTTCGGCGGCGATTGTTTATATTTTGGTAATTTGAGAACGAAGTGAGAGGAAGAGAGAGAGAACGTAACTCGGGAGAGTGGATTATTGGCATGTTTATCTGCTTGGGTTTCGACATACTACATCCACCTTTAATTTAAATGATAGATACAACGATACAATTAATAACAATTTTTAACAGTTTTAGATATTTTGTTTTATACCTTTTGTTGATATTACAATTTCGATTTTTCGGATTTATTGAAATTTAAATAACTTTTACATTGATTATTTAATATTGAAGTTTTGGTTTTCATCATTTTCTGAAACAATTCAGGGTCGTTAGGTAATCGAATGGTTTTTTTGTTTCTCACCGTACCTTTCTATATTTTTTTTGATTTTAATTGGTTTTTATTCTTTTGGATTTCCTGTTAATTTTGCTTGTTTTGGATCAATATTTGACATCAAGGATCAGTTTTACAAATTTTTTATCTTTTGGGTTTTCTTTTTCTCAGAAGTTGACTTCGAAAATTGTTTGCAAAATTTGACAATTCTGAAATAAATTTGTCTTGAGGTTTTGTTTTAAAGGTATTCGGAGGATTTGTTTTCAGAGTAGAGAAGGTTAATTGTTTTTTTTTTTTTTTTTTTGAGCTTGGTTGTGAATATTTTTCTTGGTCAAGATGCGTAAGCGTAGACTAACTCTAGGGGAGTATCGGAAAATACATGCTTTGCGCAGCAATACAAACGCAAGTACGGAGAACAAGAACCAAACAGTAAACCAAAACAATACAACTGGAAGTTCAAGTGAGACATTTATTGAAGAGAATCCATCAGTTAGCCTTAGAGCATCAGACGCGGATGCAGAAGGACAGAAGGACCCAATTCCTTGCTGGCACAATCGGCGCAAGCAACTAATGATGAACACTTGGACGATGGTAATGAGGATGAGGAAGATCAGGTGATAGGGGGATACATAGAAGAAGTGGTGACTGCAGCGATAGGTTTAAACCGAGCCAAAGACATGGAGATTTTTAGGGCCGAAGCTGAACGAAATAGGGTGCATCTGGAGGAACAGGTTGCAAACATTGTACGCAGAACGCTAATGGAAACTACACCTATAAGACGGACAGAATTTACGGATGCATCAAACTCCCAACCGTTGATAGAACGGAGAACAATTCCTCCACCCATCAATGCTACCTCAACACATAATATAGTGATCAATGCTCAGAATCAACATGAAGCTACGACACTTCCTCAGGTTCAGAGCCACACATCAAACGCTGATGAGTTTTTAAGACAACTCAATGACATGTCGTTAAGCGATCCCGTAAATGATACTTTCCGACCATCGATGGCTACCGTACTCACTAGAAAATATCATCATTTCCATAAATGGGGTATAAAATTCGATGGTAGACAAATGACAGTGGATGATTTCCTGTTTAGGTTAAATAGGATTAGGATTTCATACAACGTTAGTTGGGAAGAGATAGTGCAGAACTTCCATCATTTTGTAAAGGGGGCAGTAGAAGATTGGTATTGGGTCTACCTTAAATCCAACCCAAGAGTAAGTTGGGATGTTTTAAAACTAGCTTTATTAGAACAGTACCGAAGCTTAGAGACGGATTCTGAATTGTCTAGAAAGCTTTTTGACAGACGCCAACAACCGTCAGAAACCTTTGACGATTTTTATACCGACATTTTACAATTAAACAGTAGGTTGAGGATTCCTAAACAGCCAAAGGAGATTGTCGAATTGTTAAAGCTGAATGTAAAGAGACGAATGGGAGAGCTATTGATAACTTTTCATACAAATAGTTTACCGGAAATGGTCTATGTCTGTAGAAATATAGAAAAGTACTTAAACAATCATGAAAATAGCTCCTTGAAGCCTAGACAACAGTTCAATCCTCCTCAATCATCTCGTAAAAACGTTTCCGAGATAGAGGTAGTCGACAGTAGAGATAGTTTTGAAGTTGGAGATCCAAGCTTAGAAGCTTTCAATGCAAACAGGGATGTTCGAAACCTTTGTTGTTTCAATTGCAAGGAAAAAGGACACACGTATTTTGAATGTCAGGTACCCCAAAGGAACCTTTTCTGTTACAAGTGTGGTATGGAGAACACGACTGTACCCCAGTGCACAAGATGCTCGGGAAACGAACAGAAGAGCAGACCCATGTCCAAGGGAACCTGCTCTCAAAATCTGAACTCGGACAGACATTAGATTTTTCAAAGCAGCTACCAAACTCCCTGCCAGTAACCTTGCTATTAGAAAATTCCAATACACCACCTGCTATTTCTATTTTAAAACATGAGACTTGCCTTAAGTCTACAGAAACTTCTCCAACAGAAAAACCTCAAATTCGTAAGGAACCTCCAAAGACCTTACACGAAAGGCTAGAAAATTATTATAAAGTAAGAGAGAGAATTTTCGGAAAACCGGTGTCAGAAAAAGTTCAGAAACTTCGAAAAAAATTCAAAGATAAGAAACTTGAGTTCAAATCAATTGAAGCTACGACACTGTGTAACGAAGATGATCCTCGACCATACGCCAGAGTTACAATTTTCGATGTACCAATGCGAGGGCTGCTAGACAGTGGGGCTAGCATTAGTTGCTTGGGTGAGGGAGGGATAGAATTTTTAGACCAAAACAAAATCGACTATGTTAAATTATCCAGAAGTATAAGAACCGCAGATGGAAAGAATCAGGCCATAGTAGGCAAAATCTTGGCAAAGGTATCTTACAAGGGAGAGATGAAAAATATACATATGTATATCGTACCTTCCTTGCAACAACAATTATACTTAGGTATAAACTTTTGGAAAGCATTTAACATAGCCCCAAACCTTATTTCGGAAATTTCGCTTGATATGTCGTCAAAGGAACTTGATCCTAATGCACACGAATTGACGGATACGCAATCAAAGACATTAAGGAGAACCATCAATATGTTTCCTTCTTCGGCGGTCTTAGGCCTTGGAAAAACATCGTTGCTGGAACATAAAATAGATACGGGGGATGCCGAACCTATTAAGCAACGTTTTTATCCGATTTCTCCAGCAGTGCAAAAGCTGATGTATGAGGAGTTGGATCGTATGCTGGAGCTTGGAGTGATAGAAGAGAGTTCCAGCGCATGGAGCTCTCCAGTAGTTCTGGTTCGAAAACCAGGAAAGAATCGACTATGTTTAGATTACAGAAAAGTGAACTCCAAGACGAAGGGAAATGCGTATCCAATGACTCATATAGAGGGTTTGCTGTCGCGTCTTCCAGATACGCGCTTTATTTCGAGCATAGATCTGAAGGATGCGTTCTGGCAAATCCCTCTGGAGAAATCATCAAAGGAAAAAACGGCGTTTACGGTTCCTGGCAGACCCCTTATGCAGTTTAAGGTAATGCCATTTGGTCTTAAAAACGCTTGTCAAACCATGTGTGAAATTATTGACAAAGTGGTACCGGTTACACTGCGAGAACAAATATTTCCTTATGTTGATGATTTGCTGGTAGTGTCAAGTTCTTTTGAGGAACATGTCAAGTTGTTAGAGATCCTCGCGGATAAACTGAGACAAGCAGGCCTTACAATTAATGTACAGAAATCTAAGTTCTGTTTTAAAGAATTGAAATTTTTGGGATATGTGGTAGGTGATGGTTGCTTGAAAACTAATCAAGAAAAGATATCTGCTATAGTTGATTTTCCGATTCCAAAAACAGCGAGACAAGTAAGGCGATTCTTGGGATTAGCAGGCTGGTACAGGAGATTCGTGAGGGACTTCTCGACCTTAGCTAGCCCTCTTACGGATTGCCTCAAGAAAGGAACAAAATTCAGCTTTGGAGAAGAGGCCATGAAAGCATTTGAGAAGCTAAAGGAAACGTTAACATCTGCTCCTGTACTGATCAATCCAAATTTCAGTAAAGAATTCATCATACTTTGTGATGCGTCTAACACTGGAATTGGCGTTGTTTTGTGCCAAACAGATGACGAAGGTAACGAAAGACCAATTTACTATCACTCTCAAAAGTTAAACAAAGCACAGCGAAATTACAGTGTGACAGAGCGCGAATGCCTAGCTGCTGTTGTCGGGGTCAAAAAGTTTCGAGCATATGTAGAGGGACAACAATTTAAGATAATCACCGATCATGCCAGCTTGAAGTGGCTGATGAATCAAAAGGATTTGAGTGGTCGGTTGGCGAGATGGAGCTTAAAGCTTCAAGGTTTTGACTTCACAATCGAACATCGGAAGGGTTCGCAAAATGTGGTGCCCGATGCTCTTTCAAGGGTATTCGAAGTGGAGGCACTGAACCCCGATGATTCGGCTGTGGAGGAAACCTCTGACGTCCTGCACATAGACCTTGAAGACCCCAGTTTTAAATCTGAGGAATACTCCAAGATCATTGACACCGTCGTAAATCAAAAAGACCAGCTACCGGACCTTCAAGTATCGAACAATTTCGTTTATAAGAAGGTCCAACATTGCACAGGTAATCCGCTAGAGGATGACCTTGTTTGGAAGTTGTGGGTTCCGGAAGCGTTGACCGATCGTTTAATATCCTTGGCTCATCAGCCGCCTCGAGCATCGCATGGTGGCATATCGAAAACCTTATACCGACTGCGAGCTCGTTTCTTTTGGCCCGGTATGGCAGCTCAGGTAAAAGCATTCATCGCAAAGTGTGGCATCTGTAAGTGTTGCAAGGCCCCAAACAGTACCCTAAGACCACCTATGGGGAAAGCATTTACAGCTGATAGACCGTTCCAGATGGTATATATAGATTTTTTAGGGCCATACCCTCGTTCCAAAAATGGCAACACACATATAGTTATCGCCTTAGACCAACTGACTAAGTTTGTGATTATTAAGCCGCTTAGAAAAGCCACATCGGAAACGGTAATTAAATTTTTGTCTGAGAACATCCTCTGTTTATTTGGGGTGCCTGAGACTTTGCTTTCGGATAACGGGAAGCAATTCACTAGTAAAGAATTCGAAAGACTGATGACTTCTTATGGTGTGAATCACGTAAGGACTGCTAATTATTCCCCTCAAGCTAATGCGAGCGAGAGGGTGAATCGATCTATACTGGCCGCAATTCGATCATATATCGACCAAGACCAACGGAACTGGGATGTGCAACTACCATCGATCGCAAGTGCGCTCTGCACCACAGTCCATTCAGCAACGGGAGTATCTCCATACGAGGCCCTATTTGGCCAACCAATGGTCGAACATGGATACGATTATAAATTACTTAGGGACCTTAACGGTCTGAACAATTCCGAGATTAAAGTTTTGTCAAAGGCATCCCAAATGAATATTCTCCATACCTACATAAAAGAATCATTAGCTAACGCACATTTGAGATATGAAACGGTATACAATACGCGGAGCAAGGCGGTCAAATTTTCTGTAGGAGATGTTGTTTATAGGAGAAATTTCATTCTGAGTGATGCATCGAAGAAAATTAGCGCAAAATTATACCCGAAATTTTTGAAGATGAGAGTCAAAAAGATAATAGGCAACAATTTGTATGAGTTGGAGGATTTGAAAGGGAAACGAGTAGGTATATACCACGGTAAGGACATTAGAAGGTAGAAATCTGTATATTAAGCCCGGCTGTCAGTCTGTGCATGAGACGTGTTTGTTGTTCCTGTTCCTTTAGCCTCCTTTGTACTCGGTAAAGTAAGCAGGTTTGTGGGAAAAGTATATTGTGTAGTATAACAGTTGAGATTTGAATTTAACGATAGAAACGAGATGAGTTGGTAGTATACTTATAGGGTGTCAATTAATCGTTAACCAACCGATTGGAATCGGTTCACTTTTAAATATTAAAATTTATTTATTGGCCATTGTTAGGAAACTGTCTTTAACGATACATTAGAGTAAGATTCGAACTTATACAGTATGACCCAAAATAAAACGTCTTCATATAAATAAAATGAAATGAAAAAAAAAAAAAAAAAAAAAAAAAAAAAAAAAAAAAAATAATAATAATAATAATTCAAATCTGCGGCGAAAAGTGGGATTCGAACTCGAAGGAGCGAAGGATGGGTGTTTCAGCCGACCGACGGACGAGTCAACTGGACCACGGCAAGGTATAAGATAGTTCGGACGAAGTAAGCTGAAAACGCCGTATGAGATGACATGATTTGGTATAGCTAATGGAAACAGAAAAATAATAAAAAAAAGGGGAAACAAAAAGTAATAAAATTTCGTTAACTAACACTTATAAACGAAGTGGTATGGGTGGAAAACATTGTGGAAAATTCCGGAAAATTGTAGAATTTTGACCAAAAAGTGAAAATTTGGACACATATATATGTCAAAAATTCTAAAATGATTTTTAAAACCAAAATCAGATTTTTATAGTCAAAATTAAAAGAGAAAATTTAACAAAAACAAGACCGGAACCACTTCCATGATGGAAAAGTTAATTTCGTTAACTCTAGAAAAAGTTAGAAGCTGCAAGTTTTAGAAAAATCGTCAGTTGGTGATTGGATTTCAAGTCGCTACATTCTCGCTAACCAGGCGGTTAAAATTCCTAAGAAAAGTTGTAAGAGGAAACAAAGATTATTAATAAAAGAAAAAAAAAAAAGAGTCGAAAAATAAAAAGAAATTAAAAAGTTGAACATAAAATAAAGAAAAATGGTAACGAATCAAATTTAAGTATATAAAATAAAATAAAAAAAAAAAGAAAGCAAAACAAATTACAAATAGAGTTATGTATTACGATTTTTTTTTAGAAAATGGTAGTGTGACGCCACGCAAAAAACATTTTTTTTAGAACGCCAGTGTATCTAGAACAAAATAAAACTAGAGGTAACCTACCATACAAATTCTGAACGTCACACCAAATTTTCATAAGTTTTTTATTTCTTTTACTTTCATTTCAAAGTGAAACTACGGTGTGGTTAAACCACGCTACCCCAAACCTAGTCGCCACAATACTTACATAACTCGAAATCCAGCCAACGCCCCATCAGTAGCCGCTTTCGACAACCAGGCTTCCGCAAACAACGAAAATTGTTTATCTTTAAAAAGAAAAAAACGATTTAAGCTTACCACCATCAGCAGCAGAACGCGTAGCACAAGACTATGTGTAATTTCACTCTAACTGCAACAGCCAATTTTATCTAATATCAACATACATACAGCAATATCATACGACCATCATCCATACAGCAATATCATACGACCATCATTCCAACTATCCATACAGCAACTTCATTCAACCATCCATACAGCAATATAATACAACCACCATCCATCTATAACGACAATAGCATTCAACTATCTACCCAGGACATCCTTAACAGCAATATCATTCAATAATCAACCATACATTATCTGTACTTTGTAAACTTCAAACAACAATAGAAACATCAACTTTAAGAGGCTACAAATAAACTTCACCTATCTACAACCACAACAGCATAAACAACGACCACTATAAAATCATCATTTATTTTAAATTACAAAGCTAAGTACCTACCTACTATTAGTAAAATCTATCCATTTCAAAAGTCTAAAAACAAGCTCAGAATTTTTCAATTTTTTTATATTTACTGTACAGCAATTTTTCGAATTTTAAATACTTTCAAATTTAATCCATTCTTTAGGCAACAAAATTTAACAAACAATACAACGTACATACATATAAAACTGATACACACATTTCAATTCAACCCATCGAAGCGGTGCACCTCCTCGACGGCTGATTTTTCGTACGATCAACGATTATTTAATCATCATACCTACTTAAATACAAAAAAAACAAAAAAATAGAGATTAAATCGGTAAGTGCTTTTAATTAGATTCAAATTTGATAATATTTGATTTCGAAATTTGCTATTAAAATTAATCATTGTATTAGTGAAGACATACGCCAAAAGCTTTTTCGGAACAATTTGGTGTTGATCTTAATTGAGCTTTTTAATAAACAAAGTTTGAGCTTTTTGACAAAGTATGAAAAGGTACATAGGCACTAGTAATGTCGTAAATAAATTTCGAACCGGAAATACTTATTGACCTAAAAGTATTCTTTAGATTTAAAGTCAGAAATTCAAATAAATTATCGGTTACTTTTTAGATTTTAAAATAGATTCTCAAATGTACATACGCGAATACATAAAAGGAAAATTTTTTGTTAGAACGACGATAAAAACATAAAACATAAAACTTAATTAAAGCAAGAGTATAGTATTAAATATTATTAATCTGATTAATAATAATATTGAATTAGATACCATACAAAAAAAAAGGAAAGAGGAACAAAATAAAAAAATCGTAAACGAACAAATAATCATAAAAAATTTTATATAAAAGTAAAACCATTTTTTTTATAAATTACTACTTATATTATTATATTCTGATTTTTTTTATTCTCATTAAATACATTTTATAACGAATTTTGAAATGAGGTATTTTGAATTGGGGTCAATATGAGTAGTTCAGTAAACATTTTAATTTTTAGAAGGAAGATATTTACATATTAAATAATTTTAATATGATCTGCTAGAGCCTTTATTAAGGTGGATGTAGGATGATTGGAAAGCCATAGAGCAGAACATGCGAGTGGGTGGTGATGAGGCTTAAGAACATGGAAATAAGATCGTGAGCCTTACAGTACTTACTACCAGTCAGGGGGCTACTGCAAGTGTACATCGAGGTCGCAGTAGTCATGGACGTACCACTGTAGTGATGCGAGGGTGGGATTGCCTCTATTGGACTATAACATCTGGTCCATCTTTCTCTCCAGGGTTGCCAACTTTTAATTTCTCTCGCGTTCATCTCATTTTAATTGAAATTTGAATGGTAATTTTTTTTCTTTTCGAATCGGATGAAGTTTTGGCCTCGCGAATAAATTTCGAACCAATAATAAATAAATTCAAATTTTAGAATGTATCAACGGCATGAATTAGTACGTAACACACGTTCTATGTTACTACGACAAAGAACCCACCCGAACCCGACGAGCAGAGCCTAGGCTTAAGCAAGCATGCCGAGTCGTAGTAACTGGGACACCCTTCACTTCTGCTGCCAGGATCGGCCTTTTAGGATCCTGTAAACTGGAGGTTGTAATGGTGGCATAGGGAGTGAAGGTTAGCAGGGCTCGAGGAAAAGGAATAAAATTCATAATGTGCTTTTGATTTGCTATGTTAGGGTTATAGCTCATCCCCTTTGGGAAAAATAGAAGATGTCCTTTTTTCTGAGAGCCTCGCCAGAGCAACAGGTTCCGTTACAGTGCACTTGACGAATATCAACTCGCTATCGATCTCAACAGCTCAACATTTCACGCACTAGCCTGAGGAGAATTCTACACAAAGATCTCGGATTATTCGCTTACAAGATCCAATTGACTCAGCAATTGAAGGCAACGAGGCAGCCACTTTAACGACTTTGTGCTCCATAATTAATGGAAATGTTGCATTTAAAAAAAAAAACTTTTATTTGGCCCACCCTTTATAATAGGCGTTTTTTTTTCATATTTCAATCTGCTCAATTGAAAATGTAACCTGAACAGCAAAATGAACATAGCTTATTAATTTCGTAAAACTGCAGCGAGTCTCGATTCAGAAACTTTTCAAACTGTCAACAGCCTTTGATTCGATGCCCTTATTTGTTTTCGTTTTATATTTAATTTTGTTTGTTGCGAATTTGTTTGTCTTCTTTTTTCATGATTGTTGTTTTCGTTTTAAAGTGTTTTTATTAACTTAATGTATTCTCCCGAAACGAATCTCAAAACTCCCCAAAATTATGCATTCCCCTATGAACCTTATCCAATCCAACAAAATCTCATGGAATCTCTGTTTGAGATTCTGGAGAACAAACAGATTGGTATATTCGAGAGCCCCACCGGCACTGGGAAATCATTAACACTTACCTGTGGAGCTCTGCGCTGGTTGCTGGATCATGAAGCTCTGGTCAAAGAGGAATTGCAGCAAAAAGTAGATGAATTGACCAGCGAAATAAAGAAACTCGAATTGGATGGCAATCGAGCAACAGATTGGATAGAATCTCAGTTCCAAACTGGAAAAAAGAAAGAACAAATGACAAGCTTGCGAAGAACTCTCGACATTATAAAAGAATTCGAGAAAAAAGTTGAAGACTTGAAAGCTAAGAAAGGCGTCGAGAAGAGAGGGGTCACGAACTCGATCATTGTAGAGGATGTCATGTTCGAAGATGAAAAATCTCTAGATGACGACCTTGAACTTAATGAATTTGATGTAAATGATCAAAAAGACGAGGAAGAAGAGAGCCTTCATAGAGACGTGAAAATATTCTTCTGCAGTCGCACTCATTCACAACTCTCGCAGGTTGTGTCTGAGGTGAGAAAAACCGAATACGGAAAACAAGTACGGTGTGTTTCACTTGCCTCTCGTCAAAATCTCTGCATTCATCCGGAAGTAAAGAAACTTCCGTCTAGCGCGTTGATCAATGAACGTTGTTTGGATATGCAACGTTCTCAGTCAAAAAAGACAGCTTCCGACCCCGACGGCCACTGTTCCAAGAAATCACGTCTTAAGCTCTCGTCCCATTCGAGATGTCCATACAAAACCCAGACTCAGATTGAACAACTCAGAGATACTTCGCTCGTCGATGTATTGGACATCGAAGATCTCGTCAGTGCAGGCAAATCCCTCAAGTCCTGTCCCTACTATGCCTCCAGATCATCAGCTAAAGACGCCCAGATTATTATGCTACCGTATCAACTTTTACTTCATAAACGCACGCGTCTTCAAACAGGAATCTCACTCAAAAACAACATTATCATCATCGACGAAGCCCACAATCTGCTCGATACCATCTCGAATATCTACAGTTCTGAGGTGAGCTTGTTTCAGCTCTCGGCAGCTTTGGCACAAATGAACGCTTATAAAATGAAATACTGTTCTCGATTCAGTACACAGAATCTCCTCAAAATCAATCAAATGATTTTTATCACCAAACGTCTGACCAAAACGTTCTCTGGAACAAGCCCAGCTTCTAGGATGCTCAGAACTCACGAATTGATGGCCGAAGGAGAGTTCTTCAACATCAATCTATTCCACATCTTGGATTTCTGTGAACAAACACGATTTGCTCAAAAGTTACAAGGATTTGCCAAACGAATGAATTCGGAACCAGCACCAAGCGAAAATCAAGAGCCACCACGTAGTGCAACAATTGAACTTTTGAAAAAGCTTGAAGACGATAAACTATCCAAAACAAAATCGTCCAAGACAGAAGCTGTTGTTGAGGAAGTCAAATTGGAAGTAAAGAAGGAACCTATCCCATTGGTGATTCGTCCATTGTTGGCTTTCTGGGAGTCGTTGACAGAGTGCTCGGACGATGGAGGTGTTCTCATTACACAACATTCCGATCCCAAACAAGCTACAATGAAATTTATTCTGCTTAATCCGGGGGGACATTTCGAGGAGATCATAAAGGAAGCCAGATCGGTAAGAATGAACGGGTTAGATTTTTGCAATTTTAAACACGATGAAACCTACAGGTCTACAAAGTTATTAGCTACCTTTTAAAAACCGGATTCGAATACCATTTTGGAAAACAAAATTCCCAAGCTATATTTGTTCTATTTTGGATCTGAAATATTTTATGTTTTCCACTCTAGCTATTACTCTGGACTGTGTAGTAATTTGGTCACAAGCGTAATGCTCGCCGCAAGTGAGATAACGTATGATTTCTGAATGTGAGATTCCTCTTTAAAATAATATTTCAAGGATGGTTCTAAAATCAGACGTTGCGACAGTGCTCAAGAGATTTGGATTTCTATACCATAGACTCGTTTAAGTTGTGTGAGCAGATAAGTCTTCTTTGATTGGAAGTGGCTTGACTTGCTTGCTCTACCCAATGTTAACTTCGCTGTTTGAAAGAGCCTGCGTTCCGGTCTTAAAACCAGGAATCAGTTGCTTATCTTTTCTATATAATCTCCGGATGCATTTTCTATCGCGAGATTCTTTGGTCTCCTTACGGTGGGTGGCTGCGTACGGCCTTTTCACTGTACGCAAGATCTTCGCCTCTCTTCTGTTTTGCTCTATATTATATTCGCGTGTACATCTTCAGTCACTTTTGTTGAACGCATGTATCACACTACAGGTCTTTTCTCTGGAGTGGTTTTAGCTACCTATTTGATGATATCACTGCGACCACTGATTGTAGGCGAATACACATCGGAAACCCTCTCGCTTAGATGATATCTGTAGACACTGGCACCTCCAGTTATGATAAGACATCTAAAGTAGAACTTTCTTCTGTGGGTAGCTAATTTTTTTTTCAGTCAGTCGAGCTCTGAATTTTAGACCTAACACTAAAATAGTTAGGGTTGACTTTTGTCCCTCGAAATTAACGCACATCTAAACTGTCGGATACGTGGTTGGTTAGTGGTTGGACCGCCTGAAGAGCTCTAGGTTGTTTTCTGAATCCTTAGCCTTGGATACCTAGGGCTACTTATCATTGTTTTACTAGCTGCTGCAAATTATATTAGCGGAATCCATTACCTTTTGTATATTCGTGGAGGCTGTTATCTACTCATAGGCCAAGATATTTTCCTTTATGACACTGGAATTCAAATTCCAGAGCACAACTTTGATTTCATACTTCGAACAGGCTCCATAGGTTCCGTCCAGGAAGTCAAAAAACCCTTTGATAGGTTCATCTTCTTTCTCAGGGGCGTATGCGCATAATAAGTTAACGTGGCTTTGATGTGGATCAGCCAGACGTTCGATTTGGTTCTTACCCAATCTCCAACAACGAATCCGCATTTAATATGTGCATTGTGCAATCTTTAATCGCAGCTGTAATAAATGTTATTTTCATAATACTCTATCGTATCTCTTTAATGGAGGGTAATGTCTTCCCTATACCGTGTGAGCACAGAATCAAGCTTTTGAGTGGTATATGGGGCTTTGAAGTATTCTCACATTCCATATACATACTCTTGGGTCGTTATTCTTTAACTTTCCGGGTCTTGTTGTCATTTGAACGTTATCAATAAAAAATCGCCTCGTGTTTCTTTCATAATCGAAAACTTTTTGCGGTAGGGAAGTTAACTCATTGATACAACACCAAGTACCTGGGAACAAGGCCTTACCTAAAGACAGCCCACCAAATAATTCGACGCCAATAACCCACTGAGGGGATAAGAGAGCTTCCGTTGTCCCATAAAGATTCTTTCATCACCATCTCTTTTTTTCCGAAAATTGGCTAGTACTGAAAATCTGTACAGGACGTCAAATCTAAATATGCAAAATAGCTAATGTAACTTGCAAACCAAATAGTTTAGCCTTAATGGAACTGGAGACACCACCGTTGATTCTATCTAGAGAATTTTTTGCTTCCATCTCTTCGAAAATAATTAGTAGTGATATCCTACTTCAGAACTGTTAACCATGGGGGGCTCTTTTACGGAAACAAGTCCCGCGATGGCATAATCTAGGTTTCATACTAGTAGTCACCGCTAACCACTTCGATGCGTCAAAGCTTATACTGCAGCAAAGTAATACAAGATGGAGTTAACTAACCTAAAAAAGCATCGTTTAAATGATGAAACAGAAGAGTGCAAACAATTTAAAGAAGCAAGACATTACTGCAGTTTCAGTCCTAACAAAAAAAGAAAAAAAAAAACAATCAAGTCGAAGTAATTCAATCCTATATTTCTAATTGCGTTCCTTAGATCATTATAGCTGGAGGAACAATGCGGCCCACTGAAGAACTTACCGATCAGCTTTTCAAATCCTGTCCCGAGCGGGTTCAACTCAAATTCTACGACCATGTGGTATCCGATCACTCGGTTGCTCCGTTCGTTGTACAAAAAGGTCCAACTGGAAAAAAATTCCTTTTTAATTTTGCCGAAAGGAAAAAACCCGAATTGGTTAGCAAATTACTTCAATTGATTTGCCTCATCATTAAAATACATGAAACAATTTTTTCTCTAAAAGCTCTCCGAGTTAGGTATGACTTTGAGGAACGTTTGCAATGTGATACCAGCCGGAATAGTTTGTTTCTTTCCCTCGTACGACTACATGGATTTGGTCTATGAACACTTTGTTAAAGAGCATTTCATAGAGGCCATATCAAATAAGAAATATATATTCCGAGAACCCCGTGGAGCTGGAGGTCAATCGGTGGAAAAACTCTTAACAGACTATGCTTGCGCAATTAAAAATGCAGACCGCAATGGTGCACTTCTCTTTAGTGTTGTCGGAGGTAAGCTAAGTGAAGGCTTGAATTTCGCTGATGATTTGGGACGATGTGTGATTGTGGTGGGAATGCCATATCCGAATAAAAATTCACCAGAGCTTCAAGAGAAAATGAAATACTTGGACGTTACGCTGAAGAACGGAGCTGGTGCTGAATATTATGAGAATCTCTGTATGAAAAGTGTAAATCAGTGCATAGGTTCGAAAGAAGTTCATATTTGTTTGTAATCACTTTATAACATTGATAAATGTTTTTTGTTTTTTGTTCTCAAGGTCGTTCCGTTCGTCACATCAACGATTATGCTTCAGTGCTACTGATTGATGAAAGATATACAAATGAAAAAGTCCGTAACAAATTACCCCAGTGGATATCGAGAAATTTGAAGATTCCACCATCTTTTGGAATGGTACAGGGAGCAACAGCTAAGTTTTTTCGTCAAAAGCGAAGTAGTTAATAAGAATAATTAATTGTGATAAAAAACAGTATTATATTTTTAAACCTAAAAAGACTTTTTGTTTAATTTAAAAAAAAGGACTTTGAATTAAGAATAAGGCATAGATATGGTTAGAAAATTGACGAGAGGAATAAATTTAACTGCTCTTAGTCTTCAGGAAGAACAGTGTATTCCTAAAAATGAAGGGATAAATTATGTTAGTTAGTGGAGAAGAGTTGTATAGCACCATCTAAAAATCGGAAATATCTCCTGAGACTCTTTTTTTTCAGACAAGATGATTTTGTTTATTGTAGCTTTCAGTTATATAGGTGAAAGAAAAGGAAGAATTTTTTTGTATCGGTAAGAATAAAAAAGACTCATAAAAAGCATTTTGAAAATTTTGATTTAACCGAAACCTGTGTTGATAAATAGCAAAATAGAGATTGTGGCCTGTTTGACCCGGCTTAGCTTCGGGACTTCTTCCATTCCATTCCAGCTCCGTTTTGATTTTGCTTACTCGTAATAGATCTCAGGACCTGTCGATGTTCATATTTTTGCACAAGAATCATTTCCTTCAGTGGAGGTTGACATTATTAATCTTGCCAGGTTCATGTAACCTGATCACACAATTCCATGCTAGTTTACGACTACTGATCGGATACTTTCTATGGAACTAAGGTCATGGGAATTAAATGCTTTTATTGCAGAAAGTAAGCCATTGAGTCAGTGTATGTTTCCTCATGGAAAACGTGAATAATGCTCGAAAGTTTCCCTTGGAATTGTTTCTTTTTCTTAGTTATTTGTTCGTGTTGATACATATGAAAATAGAGATTGTGGCTTTAATTGTTTTCATTCATCGTGTCTCAGTCTTCCTCATTAAATCAGTCGACCAATGTTTATTGAAATAATGAGACTTATTTTATGATTTTTGAGATGTCTTCTTTAGATTGAAGTGGTTAGAGAGGAGACAAGTTATTCTTCTACGGTTAGATGTAGGATGCGTTGTTTTCGTGCTGACCAGTTTGGCCAAGCTTAGTTTCGGGAGCTCTTCCCAAATTTGCTGCTTTTTGTTACCATTCTTGTTCCGTTCTAATATTGTTTACTCCTATTTCGTAATAGATCTCAGACCCTGTTGGTGTTCGTATTTTTGCAGCAAAAGAATCACCTCGTCCAATGAAAGTTGACATCATTATTCTTGCCAGGTTCATATAATATGCTCACAAAATTCCATGCTAGTTCAGAACTACAAGTTTCTTCCTTGGAACTTAGGTCATAGGAGTTACATATATGCTTTGATTGCAGCTTGTGACTGTCTTGACTCTGAAAAATTGAAGACGTGAATATTGTTCGAAAGTTTCCCTAAGAATTCTTTGCTTTAATTAGATTTTTGTTTGGGAGAAATTTATTCCTTGAGAGGCTCCCGATACATTTTAGGAGGAAATTAAATTTATCGGAGAAAACGAAATTCTTCTCGAGATATAGGTTAAGGTTAGGTTAAAGTGGCTGTCATTTAAAACATCTTACACACTTGACCAGTAGAGGTCCATTGTGGTACCACGATCTATAGGGCACAAAAGGTTCCCTACTAATTGAAACCATTTAAAGGAGACTTTTAATGTCTGTGTTGATGAGATCGCTTGGTTCATTATAGAAATAGTCTTCTAAATGTCTGTAAGAGAGAGCGGAGCATGTACAAAGAAGGTGTGGGATTGTTTGCTCTTCCTCCTCGTCCAAGCAACTCCTGCAGAAATTGTTTGATAGTACACCGAGTCGTGCCTGACAGTGTCCAGTTATTACACCTATTACGGGGCTGATTTGAGATCTACTGAGGGACAACAAACAATTTGACCGTTTCAAATCTAGTTTGGGCCAGATTCGTTTGGTCACCAAACAAGTGGTAGTGTTAAGCCATCTTGTATTTGATTGTTTCAGAGTAAATCCTTCAGCATAAGTTTACTAGTAGCTATAGGCATACCTATATTTACCCTATCGGGTAAAATAGGTATTTCCGTTCCAATTCTGGCGAGTTCATCGGCTTTACAATTATCGGGATATCGCTGTGACCCGGCACTCAGAATAGGTGAATATTAAACTGTTTGGCCATCTCCATCAGAGACGATCAACCGTCTTGGGCTGTAATGGAGTTTGAAGAGACTGATGCGAGGGATTTTAAAGCAGCCTGACTATCTGAGAAGATGTGGATATCCTAACTGGATATCAAGTTATCTTTAAGCCAAGACAATACTTTGTCGCCAGAATTTCCGCTTGGAATATGCTACAATGGTTTGGTAGGCGGAAGGAGAGACTAACCTTTAGTCTATCTCTGTACACTTCACCACCCACTCCGTTTTCGATCCATCTGTATAAAAATGTATTGATTCATTTTCTTTCAAAGCCACCCAAGCTGACCTTGAGCGAATGGTGACTTCAAAGTTTTTATCAAAAACCTCGAGATACCAATGAGAATGTTTAGATTGAACCAGTTTTTTGAAATTTAGTTCTGCACATTTTTTTTTTATAATCTATCCGCGCTCAAGGGATTATGATTATCCTTTAAATGTTTCAACACAGAGTGGGCGTGAAGTTAAGAAGTAGAATAGGAAAGATGTGTGGCACGATGTTCTGAGACTGAAGGTGGTTGTCTCAGATTTTTTATCTCCAGGGATGGCGGCTGAACTAAAGCGGAGAAATGCCGGGTCTTATTTCTATGTCGCTTATAATTCACATTATTTTATTCGTATTCATCCTTGTTGGGCATACTAGTTTAACTCAATTACATGTTGTTAGTGTTATGCCTGAACAACATGACGTAATGAGTATGGCACATTTTACAAGGGTTCAAGGCTCAGGAGTCCATTCAGATTGCTTTAGAGCAAAACAAAAATATAGTTTTACTTACTTTAAGTTCTTTTCTATAAAAAAGTTGCTTATTTAGAGAAAGTGTAATTTTATGAATCGTAATTTTATGATCTATTGACTTAAGTTAATAGCTAGTATGACTCTTATTTATATACAAAGGTATGACATATACTATCTTTCAAGTGAAGTCTTTGTATTTGTGTCATTTTCTCGTTATAATCAAGCACACATCGATGGATCTTCAAAGATATAGTTGTTCTTTGAATTTGAATTTTCGACAGCTATACATTTTTGTAAAGAAATTAGGATAGATTCTTATCTGAAGAAATGTATTTATAGGTGTTGTATATGATTATCCTTGGAGCTTACTATTTGCATGCTGCTGTTGCTGTAGAGCCTGTTTAAACAAGGTTGATTTTTATTCCTATTAGCTTACACTGAAACTTGGTTCTTAGATCTAAAAATGTGTTACACGCTAGTTTTTTTTGCTCTTCAATTTCTAAAGCTCACAAAATTGGCATATTCGCTTGTAAAAAATGGTTCCTTTTTTTTCAGGAAATCCATCTAATCATATTGCCTCATTAATATTTTCTGTTTTATTTATTTTTGGAAATCCATGCTCGCACCCTAATGAAAATTGAATATTCTGATTGAAATAATACCTTGAAACATCAAAGACACTTAACACACAAAACCACGCGAGTTCGTATAGTAAGTGTTTGTTTCATTCTTTCAGGCAAATTTCTGGATTTGAGAATCGAAATATGTACTGATTAAAATTTTTAAATATTTGAAAAAAAAAAATTATTCACCAGAGTTAAACCCAATACTGTCCACAAGAGAACTAATATTTTGTTCACCTCTGGTTTGTGTCACCACTATATGCATGTGGAAAGAATTTTGTTTCCACATTTCGTATTCGTACTTTCATTCTGGCGCATTTGTAGGGGTTTGACAAATATGTATACTTTTGGTGTTCAGTTAAATAGAAGGTTGAGTGGCGCTGATAGTCTAGCCGCGACCTGGTATTTGATAAATTATTGTGGGTTCAATCCCCGTCATTAATTAAAATTAATTTAAAATTATATTCCCTCTTCCTCTTAGCCACGTTCTACGCCTGTACACATAGGTTGTGGAATGCCAAGGAAGTAGTATTTACATATACGACATCGAAACAAGGGAGATCAAATCTTTGAAGGAAGCCGGAAATCGGAACAAGTCCGTTTCTGGTGCCATTGAGAATGAAGATACATTTCTTTTTTTTTTTTAATCAACTACGATAGCGATATGCATTAGCATAAATTGTACATCTTTGTCAGGGCATGGCGGGCAATTCTACAAGCTAAGAACAAAAAAATAGAATATTGTTAGGTAGACACATTTTTACCAAAAAGAAGAAGAAGCCAGAAGTACATTGTCTAGAGTGGATGTGAAGAATTGCCAATGTCATAAATTGTTTAAATTATTAATACAAGCATTTCGTTTTTTTTGTAACTATTTTTAGTCAACTTCGTAGGAAATGTTAAAAGGAACTGAAATATGTACATGTTTTTGGCACACGACGGAAATAGGATCTTATGATTTTTGCGAATACTACCTTTGTTGGTGGGGCGAAACATTCAATTGGTAGTTAGATGCAATTCACAGGTTCACACATCTCAGCATTCCTAAGGGGACATGGAGATCAATCAATATTACCATCAACGTAAAGCTCTCCTCCATTATAAAGAGATTCGGAACGAAGTGGTAACACTACCTCATTGTAGTCAATGTACCTACTGCTACGGATATCCTCAGCAAAGCCAAAACAACGAAATACTGTGAGGACGTCGGACGGATACCAAGGTCCTTTACTTATCGTATATCTTATATACATTATGGCGCGATCGTAGAATAATCGCAGTCGGTGCGGTGGTGGGAGAATGGAAAAATCAGTCCTGAAACTGGACATTGAACCAAGACGAAGTAGACCAACAATTCCTCTGTTCACACAACGAAGTAAACTGATCTTGACGAAGTGACTTAAGTCCAGTAAAGGTACTGGTAAGGAATCTTATGAACAAAATAAATTCGGAGAAAAATATGCTTTATGAATGGAATCTCAGCATTATTTTCCCGATCCTCCAGATCCCGAGACTGTCTGAACTGCTCCAACTGCAAGGCAATAGTCTCCGTCTCTTTACTTGCGATATAATATATGTAGTTGCTTTGCTATAGGTCAGGTTTTGCGTTTGAAAATAAAAATCGAACTCGATATTTCAATCCAAATTGACATTACCATGATAGAGAACCAGAACACCAAAAAGGTGGGGCCCGCAATTCCATTTGTCTGTCTACTCCTTGATCTACATCCTAAACCGCTGAAGTGATTTTCTTCCAAATTGATACTTAAGGGTCTTCAGTGATTTCCTAGAGAAGAAATTGAAGATTTTTCTTAGCTCATATTTTACCATGGAAAAATCAGCATAGGTGGTATGAAAATTCCGCTGGCACTCATTGCACACATAATTGTAATTGATGGGCACATTGAAAACCTCATCTGGAAAAATTTTGTAGAAGCTTTCGACTTTATCTCTAGAAAATCCTTGAGCTCGGATGGCAATGATGTTCCAGTTGATCTTCTCGGAGGGATAATTTATTTGAATGTCTTTGCAAAAAGTGATCCAGCCAAGCTCGTCCAGCAATTTCACTTTTAAATGGATGCTGAATTCCATTTCTGGTGGCTAATTGGGAAGCAATTTTGCTGACATCTCTATACGAGTGAATCCAAAATATTTCTTTTTCATTGTCAGACGATATGACACCAAATGGGTCTGTGGGCAATATTGTTTTTCTGTCTAAATTATTGTTTACGCATTCTTCTGGCGACTGTCCACTATATATATATATAAACCTTTGCAATGTGGTCTTGGGGACCTAAAATAATTTTCATACTTATTTTTTCCCTTACGCTCTTGATAGCCTCAACCAATTTGTTTTTTTCCCGGGACTTCTTTTTTTGGTTTGGGCGGTGTATTTAATTGGTTTCGTGTGGCATGACTGTTGCTTAAGGGCAAAACAAAAAACGGCCCAGAATCCACACCAAACGATAACTTTGTGGGATGCATTATCACCTGGTGAACCTTGTGTGGGTTTGTGTTGTGAACACAGCCATTCATCCTAAAATGCGCCTCGTCGCTAAGGATGATTTTCCGCCCGAAATTGCGGTCCTCTTTCAAATGTTCCGAAGCCCATTCAACGAACAAACGGCTTTGTCTATGGTCGTGAAATTTGAGCTCCTGGGTCAGTTGGATGTTGTTCGGGTGTAGGCCCATGTCCCAACGAAAAATTCATCAAGTTGAAGACTGCGAAATGCCGAGTTCTTGTACTCGGCGAGGTTGCTGCTGTACACTTTCACGGTCCCCGGTGCGGTGATGTTCTCGCCCAGTCAATCGTTCTTTGAAGAACTATTGTTCGATGATTACTTACCCAACCAGTCGTCTCAAATTTGGCCTTCAAATGTTGAAGAATCGCCTGTTTTCAAGCTGAATTACTGGCATGAAGCATTCAAGGTATTCAAACAAGATACAAAAGGGGCCGAAATACGGCTTTTATCACATTCAAGCAGGCGGTTGTTAAAGTCATTGATTCTAGTACATCATCCTCCAAATTGGTCCAGCAATGCCGGTATGAACTTGCTAGTCTCAAAATATTAACCCACATTGAAACTCTTATATGGGTTCCGGGTCATTGTGGCATTGATGGGAATAAACAGGCGGACGAGCTGGCCAGATAAGGATAAGTCCTTCATAACTCATTTACTCGGAGTTATGAAGCGCAATATTCTGTCAATTTTTCTTATCGAATCAAACCCTAGGTTAAGCAGTTTAAGTTACTGCATTTTATCTAGGAAGATTTGGCCCACTTATAATTAATCCCGAACACTTGATGTGATGGGTATGCCCAGGCAAGACATAGCCAGGATCGTAGCTACCTGTAGCGGACATTGATCAATAGGAGAGCATTCAGCGAAGTTTGGCATTCTTCACTGTCATAGATGTGGGGACCAGCGGGAAATGGAAACAGTCTTTCTCTTCATCTGCAAATGCTCTGCTCTGACCAAATTTAGCGCACAATCATTAGAAAGGGCATTTTTGACACGACTTTGACGAACTTTCAGAAATGAAGGTCAAAGACTTGATCTCTTTTCTCAACGCCACGAAATGGCTCTAGGACGACCTTCAGTTACTTCTGTGCCGAGTCCTCTTTTTGACTCCTTAGATCCCGAGCTAGCGGACTGAAGGCTTTGACGGAAGTTTACGGTGAGGGGGGCCGGTGATCACTCAATCGGATTAGCTACTTTTCCAGCACCAGTCAACAAGCTGCCTAGCTTGGCACAGTGTGTATAGTGTGGGATGGGGGTAATGGTCCGGTTGAGTGAGTGATCCAATTTCCGTATGTTTGTGCAAAAGCAAACATACATAAGAGACATCAAAATTTGCTCGATCTTCTTCTCCTTTTTGAACTTAATCCAAATTGGATGATTCTAAGAGAATGTTCACAATTCCATCCAATCCACAGGTTCACATGAGTTATGGTATCTAAGTAGCGGACTTCAGTGCTTATAGGGCTAGACTGCCATTAGTCTGCATTTCTACCTACCTACCATAAGCAGAGAAAAAGTTCCTTTTACATTACGGAACATCTTTTAAAACCCCCCAAAAATTAAATCGAAACCCACTATCTTTTCATAAATTTCAAAGCCAAGTTTGATAGCGACTTTAAAATTAACATAAACAGAGCAATATCTATCCTTTGGCGTCCCTGCCAAAGTCGTTGGTTTGTGCAACATGACAATGCAGGAATCCACGTCACTCCATCAAGATCGGCAGATTTTTTTTTTTGAATTCAATAAAACAAAATTTGTTTATATTTTTGTACATTCAGGTACAATGTAAGAAGATTTATTAATGCATACTAAAATTGTAATGAATCCACAAATTTCTATATCTATGGATGGATCATCATGATCATAAAACAAACTCGAAAACCATGCAACCGCAACACAAAACACAAATATCTAAGGAAAAATAAATTCGAATAATAAAAAACATCCATTTTTGTTTTAAATCAATATTTTTTTCATTTATTTGTTTCCTATGCAATTAGATAAAAAATAAAATAAAATAATAATTAACAATAAGCTGCGAAATAAATTATTACAATTAGTGATTGTAGATTGTGACGTGTACTGTTTTTCTTTTGATTGTTTTTTTGTCTTGATTGTGCTTTAAGTATATTAGATATTAAATAACAAAGTTATATTTTAAATATTATATATATAAAAAAATATATAAACAAATCAAAGATAATATACTGGTTTTATTTTTTTTAAATCTGCTTTGTGAATTTGATCAAAATGTACAACATAAAAAAATAACTAAGGAAAAAACAAAAACAAAATTTTTATATAAGGTATATAAAACAAAAAATGTAAAAAGCTGGTTAACAATTTTTTTTTTTTTGAATTTTTAGACATTTTTGATTGTTTCATATACATGTGAAATATTTTATTATATTTTTGCTCCTGTCAAAAAAATAATAATATTTTTAACAAACTTTGGAATCTCTTGCTATTCGTTATTTTTAATTTTTGATTCCAAAATTTTTAAATATTCCATAATTTTTTTATTTTTCAAATCAGAGTAGAAAATGTGGATTAGAAAAAAAAAAGAAAAGTAAAGTTTCTTTTAGTTTTAGGGTATGTGCATTATTTTTGTTTTTTATCATTTAAATATGTTTTTAGTTAGAATTTTTTTTTTTTGATTTAGACTTGCGATTTTAGATCGGTGATAATTTTTTGTGTTTAAAAAATTGGCAAGGGGATCGTTTAATTTTATTTTGTTCTGCAAATTTTCTTCTTTTTTTTTGTTTTTACTTTTTTTTTTTTAGCTAAAACACAAATATAGTTTTGAATTTATTAAAAGTAACAGGTACTATGTAGCGCCAAAATTAATATTAACTTTTTTGTTTCAAAACATTCAAATGTGGGTTGTAAGAGTTCTAAAAATGATTTTATAGTCATAATACGAGATGGTGGAGAAGTTAAAAAATTTAAGGAATTTTATTTTAAATAAACAAAAGAAATTGAGAAAAATTGATAAAAAATTATTGACATCTTGATATTTAAAAAAAAAAAAATAGGTAGAAGTCCTAAAGCCAACCCTAGCAACACATGACTTTTATCAGAAACCTTGAGATACATATATCGCAGAGCGTAAATTTAGGTATGGTTACGATTTTTCTGTATTTTTTTTTATTTTCTAAAAATGAGATGAAGATTTATGATTTTTTACAAGTTTTTTTTTTCTTTTTAAAATTGTAAGACAAAATAAAAAAGAACGATACCCCCTTTAAAAAATACAACGACTCTAATTCACTGGTTTTAATTATTTCATTTGATCAAAGCAATAAGATTCTATGTTTATTCTTGCACACAATTTCATTGTCGTTTTTTTTTTTAGTACATATGGCTTTTGTTTACATTAATATATTTTTTTGTTTTTGAGGTAAACATTGAGTTTTATATTTATATAATTTCCATGTTTGATTTAGTTTTTTTTTTACATTTTTACACATAGACTATATGCACACTAAGCCTATTCATTAAAAATAGGAAGGCATTTTAAATATTATTTTATTTAAAAATTTGTTTCCAACAGAATATATAAAAAAAGGTTTTATACTTTGTTTTGTTTTTGTTGTTTTACTAAACATTTTTGTTTTTTTTTTTTTGTTTATTTTTTCTTTAATTAGATTTTTATGGTGTACAAATACATTTATATATAAATATTAAGCGTTTGAATCAGAATTTAAAAAAAAAGTAATAAAATTCAGCTTTTGATACAAGATTTTTTGTTTTAATTTCAATAAAATATTTAAAGCACTGCGTTTTAGTTTTAGTTTTTGTTTTTTTTTCTATTTTTTACATAAGCGTTTATGTGTGATTTTAAGTGACCTAGTTTTTTTTTCAAGAAGTAGTATCTCTATATTTATTATGAATATGGTGCAAAGAAAAATGTTCAATAAAAAAAAATTAAATATATTTTCAAACCCGCCTCGTATCTCTTTTTTTTGACACATTTAATTAAATTAAAAAAAAAAATACTGTTGGGACAAAAAGTTATCAAACTCATTCAAATAAAATAGACCGTGAGTTGTTATTTTTGGGACTAGAAAATAATAAAATACAAGGCCAATTTTTGAAAGCACCGATCAAATTTTGTGAAAAAAAAAACAGTTACGTTCGTTTTTTTTTATAAGTTAAAAACTTTACACAAAAATGTTTTAGCTTTTGATCATTCTAGCATCACAAGTAACAATTTACAAAATGTTTTTTTTTTTAAACTAAGTCACATTATTATCAACAAGCTTATTTATATAATCCAAATTTTATATTCACAGATAAATATCGATTTTTCTTCTTTTGTTTTTTTTTTCAAGTTCACTAAACAAATAGAGTTATACTTACATCAAAATATTTCAAAACTGGTAGACATTTATGTATAATATATTATATATATATAAAGCCTAAATATACATATAAGTATATATATAAATTTTAGTTGTTTCCTAAATATAATAATATTTATAGGCAATTTTTACCACAATTAGTTTTGTTTTTTTTTTTCGGGTTTTTTTAATTAGATTTAATTTTAAAAATAAAATTTTGAATTTTTAAGGACACATTTAATTTTTGTTGTTGGTTTTTAATTTTCTTCAATAAATTTTGCTTTTATAGTTTAGAATTATATCACTTACGAAATATCATCAAAATGTTTTCGCTTTTGTTTTGTTGTTTATGTTTATATTTGTTTTTTTTTTTCTTAAATATACATAAAGTGATTTATGATTTTAAAGCCGAATCAAAGGGAACAGAAATGGATTTGATTTTTACGATCACTTTGTTTTTAAATTTGTATCGAAATAGTTGGATTGCTTAAGCTGGATTTTGGGTTTTTTTTTTATTTTTTAAAATTTTTAAGTTTTTAATTTTCGAAGCAACAATTTTTTTGATATTATTGTATCTTTATCAAACATTTAGAACGATTTGAAAGGAATGTCACATTTTTTTTTAAAGATTTTTGTTTTGTTTTTTTTTTTTACATGTTTTATATAACATTGAATTATTTTGTATTTAAGGCATTTTTACATTATTTTTTTTATAAAACAAAAAATATAAATAAATAAGAATGCAAATCAACAATAAAAAGTTTTTTTTTTTATTTTCATATTTCACTGTATATTTTTCTTTTTCTCTTTGATTTCTTTTACATTTTGAGGTAGTTAAGCCACAGATATAATAGAAAACAAATTCGATACAACAATATTCGAGATGATTTAGCTTTTGATTGTGCGGCGAAGAGAAGAGCAGAAGGAGGAGAAAAAAGTGATTGTTCTGAAGGTTCTACCCCATTTGACACAGCCTGTTTTAATCATCTCTGGATGTTTTTTATTTGGAAAAGTTTGTTTTTTTTCTTGTATTTAAACTTAGACCTTCGATTCATTATTTTTTATTTAAAAGTGTATAACCTAAAATTTTAGAAAAATTGGCAAATCTACTTAGTTTTAAAATTAAATTAGAGACGTAGCATACAAATATCTTGAGTACCTTGTCAGTGTCCTATTTTGTCACCCCACTTCTATTGTTCGAAATTTTACATTTACTTATTGTGACATAAGAAAAAGTTAACGAAATTTGAAAAAGACATAATCGCAGACCCCTTAACAAATTTTGCCTTCGTTTATATTTTGTTAAAGAGGAATTGTAAAAATATCTCGGTTTTATTTGTATTTTAAAGTGCTCATACGCCACCGAGCCGTGATGCATTTTTAAACTAAAGTTCATTTGTACAGTTCTTATGTCCTATTTTGCAAGTCAGTTTTGCAAAATATTAAAACAGAGATCTCTTTAATTTTTAAGAATCGAGACACGTCTGTATTTCTGTATCCTGGCGCAGACCTAGGGTCATAAGTGCCTAGAGAAAAAGTCCACAAGTCTACATGAAATTCTGGTGGTAAAATGGTCTATTCATGAGGATTGGAATTCAGCAATGGTTTAATTTTGTTCATAATTTGTATTTAAACAAAAAAAAAAGGGTTTCACTGGATTATTCTTTATTGCATTCTCTTTCATCCAAAGATGATGGAAATTACAAATTTTGAAAAAGTAATTTTCAAAAAAATCTAATTTGGTTTTTGAAAAATGTTCATGCAGATGTACATACAATTTCTAAAATTACTTTACAAAATTTGCAAAAACCCATTTTGTTTTTAAAAATTCATGTTTTGGTTTTGAAAATTTTATAAACGAACAAAATTAAAAAAAAAAATCGCTCAATTTGCTAAAACTTGTTTAAATCAATTTCGCGTACGATTCTTAAAATTACTTTATAAAATTCAAAAAAACTAATTTTGTTTTTACAAGTTCATATTTTGTATTTGCAAATTTTATAAAATAAAAAATTAAAAAAAAAAATTGCGCGAATTTGCTAAAACTTTTATAAAAGAATTTCACGTACAATTTTTAAAATTACTTTATTAAATTTGTAAAAGCTCATTTTGTTTTTAAAAATTCATATTTTCGTTTCGAAAATTTTATGAAACAAAAAATTTCTAAAAACAAAAATTCAATTTGCCAATTTGTTAAAACTTCAATAAAACAATTTTGAAAAGTTCAAGAGAACTTGTTGAAATTAAAATTGCGAATGTAAAATTTTAAAAAAGAAAATATTAATAAATAAAATAAAAACAAAAAAAATGAGTTCTTTAAATTACATTTTTAAAAATAAAAAAAATCACAAGAATTTCTTAAATTAAAATATAAAAATTAAAAAAAAAAATCAAATGTGAATTTTTCAAAATCACTTTTTGAAAATTTATAAAATTCTTTTGCAATTCGATAAAATTCGCGAGAGTTTTAAATACTCTTGTAATTTTTATTTTGTTGAAATGCAGAGTGAAATTATTTTTAGCCATTGTGGACTTCATTTCGCATTTTTTTTAGTATAAGGGAATTGTGAATTGTGGGTTGAAGTCATAATTAATTTGTGGATTTACTAAAACCCAAAGTTAGTCTACTTATTCACCAAGTGACAACAATTCTTTAAACGGCTTAATCTGACGAAGTTGTAACAGAGTTAAATGCATCTATTTGAAGTTTCTTAGTTCACTTTAAACTCAGAATTCAGAAGTGAAAATAAAATACCAATATGAAAAATCAGGGTTGTATTTAAAATTTTATATGCCACAGTATTTATTATTGTAAATTAGTCCTTGGGATATTCAAAAATTTGTTCCTATCTGAGTGATTTTCTCATGCAAAAAATAGCTTCTTTCCCAATCGTGAAAAATAAGTTCCACAAAGTGAAAAGATAATACGAAATCCGCCATAAAGTGTTATATAAAAACAGTTGTTTTTAAATATCTTGCTCTTTAAATCAGTTAATACTTAAATGGAAAAAAAAATTCACAAAAAATGTTTATTACATTTTTTCAAAAAAAAAAAAAAAAAAAAATATGTTCCACAGCGATTTCGTCGCAATAGTTATTTTAATTTCACAAAGATTGAATTGTCATTTCACGATAAATTTGTTTTCACTCCGCATTGGGATGCAAACAATGAGATAAAACTGAACTGAACTGAAATTTTGTGGAACGTATTCATATTGCATTTCACAAGTTACTCAAATCTGAATTAAGTGAGTTCCATAAATCGTTTCCAGATATATTTCATAATTCGCAGCAAGCAAAGAAGACCCTAAAGTACGAAAAAGTCGTATACATCCATATTTTTGTAAAGAAACAATGAAGTAGAAGTTGTGGAAGGTAAATTAAAAACTCCATTTTAAGTGTATAAAAAAAAATGTTCATTTATAAATTCAAATGACATAAATATCTGGGATAGGAATGTGGTATATAGACCGAACCAAAGAAAAATTCTTCTCCCTTTCTCTGTTTCCCTTCTCTCTTTTACAATCAAAAACTTCATAAGTTTTTTTTTTTTCAAGCAAAAAAATTAAATGGACGCCATGCTTGACTGTATATATGTATATATTCCCTTTTTATCTGTGGCTTTTAAATGTTTCACATAAAACATTTTTTTTTTTGCTTTTTTCAATATACATCCTAATTAATAACTATAGATACATACTTACAGAGGAGAAAAAAATGATTAGTTAAGATAATTGGTAAAAAAACGAATAGTCAAACCACAACTATTCCTAGGGCTCCAACAAGAAGTACTCATCTCACGCCAAGCACCCACCGTTTGTCATTTGAGAAAATGCAGCCGCAACACCGGTGTCCAAATCAACAAAGTCCGAGACTGTGGCGTCGCCGGTAAGATGTGACAGGAAATCTGCCTCCTGCACCGAGAGCAGATCGTTTTTGATCGAAATGTGATCATGGAAGGGGACAATTGTTGTGGTACCGCCCATGGGACCATGGAAGTCAACAATGTTGGCGTTGTGATTGCTAGTGTTGTTGTTATTGCAGGCGTTATTGCTGTGCTTCAGGTCAAAGTTTTCGGACTCGAAAAGGAAGCGTTCAGCGCTTTGAGCGGTTGTATAGGGACTCTGAGAGTCGACCAGCTCGTTTTTGACAAAGTCGGAGGTTGTGTCAGAGGTTGGAGTGAGGCTGCTGTCACAATTTGGAATGTAATCAGATATCAGAGCCTGACTGACAACTGGATGGTGTTGCAGATGTTGGTGATGTTGCTGGTGATTACTATGGAGAAGGTGGGATTGTTGCTGTTGCATTTGTGGCAGGCAGACATCTTGGGCAGGCGAGCTCAAATAGCCAAGCTCTTGAGCTGTTGGCGATGGCTTACAGTAGCCGTTCGGGATGATGTCCGAGGAGTGGTGATTGTTATTGGATGTTTGATGATGGTGTGGTGAATTGGGTATCGCCGCTGTGGTGGCTTTGAAGACATTACTACGATTGTTGATTGTTGACATCGGTGGTATAACGGTTCGTTGTTGTTGTTGTTGATTCTGTTGTTGTTGATGTTGTGATTGGGTGGGTGTAGATGCTTGAGTTGTGACTGGCACCGGTGACTCAGACGTCTGAAATGGCTTAATGTCCAATTCCAAATCAGCCAAATATTTCTGGGCAGGCGATTGCAAAAGTTTCGTTGGAGGGTTAAAGCCGCCCCGTCGAACACATGACGGTGAGTGGGCCTGCAACATGTCGAACAGTTGCTGGCGTTCCAATTCCAGAGTTCGCACTTGATTCTTTAGGTCGATATTTTGCGTATCGAGTTGTTCGGATTCTTTCATGAGATTTTGCGTGCGTTCACGCTTCTTCATGCGACACTTGGTGGCAGCGATTTTATTGCGTTCACGTCGCCTCCTACGGCGATCTTCATCTTCCGGGGTGAGGCCTTTGATTGATTTGCTATCACAATCTTCTTCGTCACTAGTATCGTCGTCCTTGCGTGAGCATTTGGAAGTGGTTTGTTCAGAACCCGAGCTCGACTCACAAGTAGAAAGTTTTCTCTTGCTCTGTATGGAGAGCTTCAGTCCGGCCTTGATAAGTTGCGAACACGTCTGAAAAAAAAGAATAATACATAAATTTAACGACTTTCAAATCAAATTCTTTCTTAAAGGAAATTAAAACAAACAAAAAACAAAACGAATCGTCTGCATTTGCGCATTTGATAAGACGGGCAATAAAAAGTCTCACACAAAATCTCAAATGACATGCAACCGATTTCAATTTAAAACGTGTCGTGAGTGACCAACAAAAAGGCAAGTTGCCATTTTTGGGCCTCGCAGTAACAACGCATGACTGCGCTGACCAATTTGGTTATTGGTGACAGACATGTTTTGAGATTTTTTTTCTCCATCGATCGTTTGTGTTTTACTTTTAATGTGAATATTTTTTTTTTATTTATTTACTTGGATTATTATTTACGACTGCTCAACATGAATGCAGTTTGCCTTTTTGGAGATATGTCTCAGTTGAATATGTGTGCTTTCTGGCTTTCTGAGAAAAAAATAATACAAATACAAAAAAAAATAAAAAAAAATAAAAAAAATAAAAGAAATTTTTTAAAGGAATCGAAGGGCAAATGAAGAGTGAAAATTCCGCGATGATTTAAATAAAAAAGGCGAAAGTTAAACAATGACCATAGTTTTGGCGGAATTTGATTATGATGACCATCTGTTTGACAAAATGATTATTTGACAGGCAATTTGTCGAGGAATGCAATCAAAATTGAGACAAATCTGTTGTGATCATTGAAACGAACAAAATACTCATAAGTCTGAGTTAAAAATTTAAATAATTTAATTTTTAGCTAAATAGGTACTTCATTATGAAATTTTAAATGATTATTGCAGTAAAGAAAAAGTTGACAAATAAGTTTTATATCCAAAGTGGAATAATATTGTCCAGACACATAAGTCTGGGTCTACCAGTGGTTGTTGTATTGATCACGGGATGAGAAGCGAAGGCATTTTGTGATGGGATTGAAACTTAGGACGAAATATTAAGGCTGCATAGAGGCATGGTATGTATCTCACACGATTATAGGTTTTGGATCTTCATCAAATCGTCTATTTGATTTAATTCATATCTTTTGCTTAGTCCTGAGACATCTATGTGGCTTTTTACCATAAACTGCACTCAATTCTGTTTGATTTTTACTTTTTAAATAAGTCTTCAAAAACTAACATGGTGTTCCCCAGGGGAGTCACTTGGGACCGCTTCTGTTCGTATAATTCATTAGATTACTGATTAGAATTGTTTCGCTTCACGCCGATGCAGTTTTCACAGACCCATGTCCTTGATAAGATCCTCTTTCGAATATGCTTGCTACTTATGGTGTCTATGTGTAGAGTAGGTGTAAATTGGATCGAATCAGTAGAAAAAAGATTCTTTAGATTTGTGCTGGACAAATTCAGATGGATAAAATTTTGTTCTTGGCATAATGGTTAATGCGTTTGACTGCCGTGCAAAGGCCCTTGATCGCTGCAAAAAAGTTTTTCAGGGGTGTACTACCTCTTGCGAGGAATTGACCAATCCTCCAAGAGTATCTCTTGTCATAAAGAGTGCTGATCACTAGTCGTTCGGAATCGGCAAAAATTGTAGGTCCCCTCCATTCCTAGTAACACACACACAGGAATGGTTCAGAGTCACTAGGTCTAGGTTTGGAATGCCACACTCAACCGCCCAGAATTCTGAATTTTAGGATGTGCTTTAGAGCAAGGGTGGAGATATCCCCGAATTCATCGAAAAAGTTTTCTCCGAGAGCTGCTTTTCTGGTTTTAGCTAGGCTGGAACATGCAAAAAGGAAGTGAGATGAGTCTTCCTCCATCTTCTTGACACCCCCACTACAAGTTCGACAAGTTGATTCCCATTCTGCTCATGTAAGTTCTCATGGAATTGTAGAGCGTTAGGGTGGATGGTTGAGGCCTGCTTTTTTAAAGAAGATATTCTGTTTTTTTTTCCCAAAATTCGCCCCTAGATTTCTTGTAACCCGACAAGTGTCGATTGTTGACCATCTAACATCCGCAGTCTGAGTGAAACTCTGGTGAATTCTACTTTTCTCTTGAACCATTTTCATTAATACTGAGCTATCAGTGTGGATCGGATTAAGAGATGACCATTTTTGGGGGGCGATAGAACAAAAACCGAAACTTCAACATCGCTCGAGATTGGCAGAAATAGTTCATTATATACAATGCATATCAGTTTACTTTGAGTCCAGTTTCGGTTGCACTGTCAAGTATAGAGATTATTACTTTAGCCACACGACACGAATGTGGAATGCTTTACATGAATCTCCCATTTCAAACGTTTGTTATTGTAAATTTAATGATTCAAGCCGGGTTTATCTTGAGCACTCAATGCTATGTTTATGTATTGATTGCGGTTCATATCACAAAAAGAACACATCAGCTAATTGACAAACAAATGCGAGTGCTTAAATGGCAAATCAATAAGTAAAGAGACACTTCGACCAACATTTTCCTCAACTTGTATAGACCCACAAACTTGAACTTGACAATGAAAGCGTTTTGTTGTATTTACATACTTTTTTCTATTTAAGGCATTTTTACCGCCTACACTCACTGTCTGATTAAAAAGCTTAAAATGCAAATAAAACTCTCTTCTCAAGGTGACTTAATGAAATGATAAGAGATTTGTATCAACAAGTCACCGCATTATTACCACCTATTGCATGTTACACGACAATCCATATGAAATAACGTCAAGACATTCCGAATGGATGTCAAAATTTTACCACGAATTGAAAAGGAATTTCTTAAGGTTGTTGTTTAATATAAATGTTTTTTTTTTTCTTAATAAAACAAAAACCTGAATTACGTGGTGTAATGTGTTGGAAGGTAGTGTATACTTAATGTTCTTGGCTTGTCCTTTCAAATTCTGGGAGTAAACATTTGTTTTCCATTATTTATAAATATTCTAAAGAATTTTCTTCATTCAATCAGTAATGAAATTTCGCGATAAAAATATTACGAAAAGGTATTTTGTGTCGTGATCGATAAAAAGTATTATTGGCTATATAGAATTGTCCAATCGTGCGGGTAAAGTGTTGAGTAAGATAGAGTATTAATAAACATGGGATCAGTGTCTGCTTAGTCAAAGTTTTGTAGAATTTTTTTTGATGTTAAATTTGTTTGAGTTGTATGTAGAAATTAAGAAAAAAAAGGGCGTTAAATTTTATCCATGGGTTTCTTATTCAAAGGAGTCTTATTCTTGACCTTGTGTTGAGGCATTGTGAATTGTTTAAACAAAGGAGTTGTCATCATGTCAAAAAAAATCTATCCGAAAATACAAATCTCTGGCACATGATTTAAAGTACATTTACATATATCTCAATTTATTAAATAAATTGGGATAAATTTGAAAACTCTCCCTTAAAGCTAATCTGTCCAATTTAGGGTCCCAAAAGCATGTTATTTTTACCATTTCGAGAAAATCACAGTACCTCTATATTTTTTGACCACATGGTCATCATTTTTTGTGTTCTACTAACTTGTCGACTTGCATCACATTATAATCCTCTTTCACTGACCCGTATTCACTTTGTTTGTTCGCACTACCGCTTAATATTACTGTCGACCATGTGTAGTACCTTATACCTATACCTATTGTATGAGAGTTGCTTTATTCCAAAAATGGTCAAAAACCATTCGGGTTTTATTTTTAAATTTATTTCATTATTTTGTATGTAGAGACACTGCATATATAACTGAGGGTGACCCGCACAAAATAAAATCTAGGTCAGAGTTAAGGTGCGTCGTCGTTGTCGCCGTCGTCGTTGGTTGGTCGTCTACCATAAACTCAGGCTTTTATATATCAGCGTTTGCCGACTTTCATGCTTTGCCGAATTAATATTACAACCAAAACTCTGCAGATTTTTATCGTTGATGGTTTAGAGTTGCGAGTGTGACCCGTAAAATACTCAGACGCCATAAAAGTGAAATATAATAATAATAATTCTACAAAATGATAAAGCCTTAGAGAAATGATAAATCCTCCTGGCCATGAGTGGAATAGTTAAGTTATATAACGGGCGGCATATTTTTTAGGGCTCAGTAGATAGATGTACATACATATGTAATATGTAAATATGGAATTGAGGATTTTTTAATTCTCGAGAAACTATGCTTACAAAATTATTTGAATTTTTTTGAGAAATTTCTTCAGGCGAGTGGAGTAGGACATCATTTCGAAAGTGGAGTTTTGGAGGAAAATTTCAGTACGTCCTCTATTAGTCAAAGGTTTAGGAGCAACAATACCGGGTTCCATAAATGACATCAAACGAATTTCAAGATTTCGGGTAATTGAATGATCTAGGGGCATCAACTCTGGTTTCTGGTAATACGGCTTCGAACTGATCCTATCATTCCGAAAACGCCCTTGGTGGCACTAATATGGAGGTACTATACACCCCTGGTGGCACTAGAACACCAGGCTAAACGCTCTGGTAGATCAGCAGGTACCGAAGCTCCTGGTGGCAATTGGCAATTAGGACATTAAACTTCGAACTAAGACCCCTTACCGCTGGTGAGGGGAAGCCTTAATAAGAAATAGCTGGAGAATCTCACCTACCTTGTCTTTCCACGACACCCCTTACCACTGGTGGAAGGAAGCCTCGCAAAAGCAAGAAAAGCTAAAGTGACCAATTCGTCTCCACTTGTCTACGATACGACTGGATTTCGAATGATTGATGCAATCAAATGTACTTACAAGATTCACCTAAGTCTCGATCAAAAGTTAAAGGACGAACTAGTTGGGTTAAGACAAAACAAAAATCGTATAGAAAAGAGGGCTTTTTTCCATTTAGGTGAGAGATAAAATTAAAAAAAAATATTAGAAAGTTTTGAAGACACAATAAATAGTGCTTTAGCTGATTTTTAAGCCTTAAATCCATTATTTCATCTTATTTTTAAATCAGAAATTAATTAAGGAATTTGGAAAAAAAAAGATGTTTAAACTAGAAATCGACGAAGCTGTGAAAAAGACCTACAAATTTCTGCCGATTCCCAATGGCTAATGAGCAGCACTTCACATGTCAAGAGATACTCCTGGAAGATTTGTCAATTCCTCGCTAGAGGCAGTACGCAGCGGCTGAAAATCGAACAGAAGATCCTCTGAATGACAATCAAACGCACTAACCTTAATGGCAAGGCTGTGGGAAGTCGAAAATAACAACAAATTAATTCATTTGGCAACGTCCATGCAAAAGGATCTACTTATACAAGTGTATTATACCTTTTATTGTCCAAAGCGATGAGGGTAGGTCTTTCGGCGTAGGAACATAATTTCCAAGGACATAATACCCAGATATAATGTTTGGGACTTGTGTCCCAATTTAGTGAGACATAAAACCCAAATCTAATTTTTTACTTCACAATTCAAACAATTTTAAATTAGGGTTTGTATCGTATCGTGGAACCCGCGTAACCTGCTAGACAGGTTCTGTTGATCAATAAATTGTTGCTTAGCTACATTTTAACTACCACTCTGACGACTAAATATACCCTAAGCAAAGGAACGGAGTAGCTACTGAACATACAGAAGAAACAGTTCTCGCTAGGCCAAATTACCATTAAATTGCAAAAGAAAATTTTTTTAGTATTATTTTCCAACAAATTTGGGACTTACTCGTATGTTCCATCTCTGAGCAAAATATTTGGGATTTTTATCTCATTAAAGTGGACATAAGTGTCGACTTCGATTTGGGTTGTATTACCCCAAAACAAAAATTAAGGGTAATGTCCTTGACAATTATGTCGCTGCGATATATTTAAGACTATATTTTTTTATAGTTTTGAGTTTAAAATATTTTCATATTTATTAAAGTATGTGTTCAAAATTCAAAACCAAATTTTGAAAAACAACTAATTTTGAGATGAATTTAAATCTTTACCTATGTTTACACCGAGTTTTGGGCTTATTTTCGAAACGTTTGAATTTCTTTTTACCCCCACCCACAAAACGTGATAAAAAAAATGCATAATATTTAGATAAAATGGGTTAACATTAAGACATGCTGCAGAGCACTTGGAATTTTCCAATACGTGCCACAAAGTCTGATCTTCACAAAATAAATGCTGGAGTTCCCCAGGGCTCCGTTTTGTCTCCATCTTTCGTTCTCATTCTTATATTTTTATAAATGATCTCTTTTCTGAAACTTCTAATTCATTTCATTATTTTGCCAACGACTCTTTCCTCAGCTTCTCTTACTCGTTCTAAAACTCAGGTCCATTTCCTTTGGAAGTGGAAATGCAACGGTACCGTATGATAAGTTCATTAAAATTCGATCTTTACAATGGGATATACAAAATCGTGTAGAGCCTAATGCTTCGAAAACTTAATGTTGTTTAATTACGTTGAAGCTAGATGTACCAACTATGCCATTGGCCCTGAATGGCACTATTATCAATGACACCGAAAAGTTGTCATAATTCGGTATGTGTGTCAACGACGATCTTCTATGGAATGATCACGTTCTTAAGAAAAATGGTTAGGACTTCTATATCAGTGTTTTTCACCCCCTCTGATCTGGTTACAGTGTATAAAGCGTTTAAACGTCCTAAAGTAAAAGGGTTTGTCTGTCATGTCGAAAGTCTCGTTTCTGTCATTTTTTGCTGGGGCAGTGCCTCTGCCGGGAAGTATCAAATTTCTAAGAGTATCTCGTGTCATGAAATGTGCTTCTTATCTTAGACCTTCAGATTCGGTATTCGCAGTAGAAACGTTGAAAAGTGTAAGTCAGGCTTCTTATTCTTGAAATGTATATACATTTTAGAAGGTTTTGAATTTTGTAAAAGTAAAAATCAAATCCCAATTTCTTCAATTTGTCATATGAGAGTCGGTGGCGGCCTTGGGCTAGGACTGATTCCAGACTATATTGTTTTAAGACATCGCAAATTTGCAAATGCGGCCCTGTTGCCACCTTTTCGACATGTTCAAAACGTAAGAACGTGATTTATGAACCAAACGCACGAATTCACTATTTTTGCCGTCAAACATGACTTTTAAGTCAAATGCCTCAACGTTTTTATTTTAAGCTTTTTGTTTTGATTGATAAGGAGGTAAAATGTTGCCAGTTGGCTTTACTAACAAAACCGCCACAAACTTTCCAGATTTTTCGTGTGTGAAATATTTTCCATTTATTCGTATAAATCATCTTATTTTCTGGCGATATCATCGCAACGACAAGAGTATGCCCCCAATGAGGCATCTGATTCATTTTCGTTTTTAGTTTACACACATTCCCCAGACCCAGGCCGCTACTTGGAAACTTCCCCCATAATTGTAACAATTATATACTTTTACACATCAAAATCTTCACGTATCTGGAGATATACAAATAATGTTTTATATGATTTCATAAGTTTTTGTTTTGTATTGAATTTGTTATTCCATGTGCATATGCGATGCGTAACGAGGTCTGGGCAGGCAGCCGGGCCAGCCAGTGGCAGTGGCAGCGCCTGGCGTTGATATGTTTATTGTGTTTGATTGCATTTAAGTAATTAAGCATTGCTCCTTTGGTTTCGTGCGGACTTTATTTGTTTATTTTGCCTGCGAATATAAATTGCGACAGTTTTGGGTCAAGTCGATCTGAACAGTGTCTACAACAAAAAAAAAAGCTAAACTAAAATGGAAGATACATATCATAGATTGATACTGCGAAGAGGACTTGGAAGCAAGGCTAGCTATACAATCTTGGGCCGAAATCAAAGGCTAGGCTGAGTATTTTGCATAAAGTTTTGTTTTCGATGAAGAATTGCCACACAAATATTCAACCGGAAAAAAAAGAGGAACCCTGGAAGAAAGAGAAATTCCAAAAAGGCAGGGTCGTCGCCCACGCCCAAAAATCAGTGACTTTTTTTTTATATTTGATTTGCTGTTTTGGCACAAGCGGATTAGGAAATCGTGTATATGGAGTTGACGCAAAATTTGCCTTAAGAAACGCCTTGCATTTGAAATTTATCAGCCAAAACGCCTACGGTAATTTATGTGATAAATTTTTGTTTTGAGAATACTCATTTGTTATTTATTTTTTTTTTTGCCAAAAGCATAAAAAGGACTTTGGGGAAAGAATTAAAGAGAGAATGTTATAATAAAAACGTTGAATTAAAGTTAAATGTGAATTTGAGAGCAGGTTTCGATTTTATTATAAACTTAATTTGTATAGCGTGTGTCCAAATCACCATGAGCTATAAATAAGCTGGCTATTCGTCCTTTGGGTAGTTTGTGTGTAAAAATAAAGCTCTAATGCATGGTGCAAAGCAGTAAAGTATTTTAGCATTGATTATTCCATAAATAGCCCAGAAAAAGGTTTGAACACTTAAAGCACCGAAAAGTTCGAAAAGGTTTATGTTAAAGATTTTGTATTAAAAAAGGATAAAATATTACTAAGGCTAGAGGAAAAAGGTTTTACCGAAGTTTAAATAAAATCTTATACCAGGACGGTAAATGTAAAATATAAAATGTTATTTATTTTAGATTTCAAAAAAGTTATAATAATAATAATCAAAATCGTTAGTGTCGTTTTCGATAAGACTTGTTAATTTAAAACAACAGCCGATTTATTAGAACTTCACATTCTAAACAGGTTCAAACTCAAATTCGAATGTCTCCTCTAGGGAATTATTAAAAATATTTAAACTAAATTTTATGAAAATCCATTCGTATTGGTCGGTAAAGAGATGCAAACCAACAAGTTTATACACAGGGAATTGGTCAAAGATAAGTGCTTCTACCATCAACTATACAATGAGAGAAAATATCAGGGTAATATTTACCAGGTATCTTATCAAATTAACAATGTCCACTTTCCCATAATGATTTTGCAGAAAACTCGGGAAAGATGTCGTGTTAAATTTCAATTTTCAAATTCAAACTAATATAAACAATTTACAAAAATTTGTACATGGCCGATGTGATAATTTTTAGCAAGTTTAATGTTATTTCAATCTTCAGATTTACTACATCGCTTGTTGAACTAACATTTCATATAGTTAATATTACAATTGGTTCCCTAATTAACTTAACATGGTCTTTAGTTAAATTAAGACCGTGTTAAACATCAGAACATCTTGTTATTGTTGTGAGGGTCATTTGTTAATCGATAAATGAATTTTGTTACAAAATCTATCATCAAAAATTCAAGATCTCTGAAGTTTTGTGGTATCAGATTTCATCAGTTGTTCAGAAATCTTTCTATAAAAAATTTTAATGATCAATCTAGTTGAAAAACAATCTGATAATTGGTTGAATTTACATGATATTTTCTCAGATTTTTTAAGATAGCTTATTTGATGTTGCAGCAGTTATAAAAATCTTTCAAAATCTCTTTGTTTACACAACCGGCTGTCTTCAAGAAGAAGGAAGCTTTTTAAAAATATACCACCTTACAAGGTCAAGGTGAAAAAGATGGCAAATTAGAACTAAAAGCACTTGCGTGTGAATAGAATATTTCAATGTCATATTCGTTAGTGCGTTGGACTATTATGCTGAAGGTCTTGGATTTGCTTCTCAACGGCTGCAAAAAAAAAAGAATTTTTTTAGAGTTGTACTACCTCTTGTGAAGAATTGACAAATCCTCTAGAAGTATCTCTTGTCAGGAAAAGTGCTGCTAATAAGCCGTTTGGTATCGGCAGAAAATTGAAGGTCCTCTCTATTTTTTGTGGCACGCAACGCATACATATCGAGCTTTTGCACCACTAAATTAAATTTAATATAATTTAAAGGAGAAATGATATCATAGCCCTATCCTTTAGTATAGATGTAAAAGCAAAAAATTAAAGTCATGTCAGATTTAAGCAAAATTGGTTAACACCACTGCACGGGTCCGACTAGTTGTAACATTTATTCGGAAGCTTAAATATGACTTTTAAAATCTTAGGAGGATTCTTGGCTGCAGTAGAAAGTGGTTCTTTTAGCCCTACTCTCCCCTACTGAATTCAATACGAATTTATTTTCTCAGTTTAATACAATTTACTGTTTTAAAGTTTTTTTGTGAAGGTACGCTCATAATTAGTTCCTTAAATTAGTTTGCCCTTAGCTAAAAAAAAATATATATTGGATTCACTTAGCCTGCTCAACTTAAAGGCTTAGTTATTTCTCTCGCTAGTTTTTTTTTTTTTTTTTTTTAATGGTGACTGAATTACACCACTTAAAGCTTCCCTGCCTTAGGCTGACTAGTTTAGTACGTTGATCCCTCCATGGCCACACAATCAATTCGGTTCCTACAAACATAGTAGGGAAAGTCCCATAAATCTCGTAGACGGATGATATAAATAAAACTTTGCAATAAGACTTGAATCCGATGGAGACTGACATAATTTTCAACAAAATATATGTATGAAAGTCCCACTTTAGAAAACGGTCAAAAACCAACATCTGCCCTGGAAGCTATATTTTATTGATTTTTAATAGAAATGAGGGTTTTTGAATTGGCAACACTACACGGTATAAAGGACCGTCCAGTGAAATAAAAAGATATCATCTGGTCACAGTATTTATAGACAAAACGTTTGCCTTAGGTATGTCTACAAATTTGCATATGTGTACATAATTTATTACTGATTTTATTTTAATAACGCGCTTTAAAATAAAAACAAGCTCTTCTTGACACAATATTTTTTTTGTATATTAAAGCTCGACAAAAACCATTCCACATAGAAGTAGAATGTACTGTTTAATGTTCATATCAAAAAGAATCCAATTTGCATTTAATTTCTATCTCGAGACGATTACATTTTTTTTATTGCATCCGTCTTCCTAACAGAAGCCAACTTATAAGATCGCCGATAGGCGTTTTGATTATAATTAAATGATTATCTCAGCAAATGCAGTCAGTCAGCCAGTCAGTCAGTGGTGCGTCGAAAAGCTGAGATTTTTTTTTTCCATCTCATTGGGCATCGCGACCCACGATTAATCAACCAATTTTTTTTTTTTTTAATATTTGCATTAATTTTGCATTTATACAGGTCAATGTCGCATCGTTTTTATTTGTGTTATGATTCTTTTTCTTAGATATTCATTCTTAATTGCAATTTCAGTAATTTTCGTAGTGTGAGAGATAGAGTGTGATCTTTAAATGTGGGCGTTATGGTGGGCGGTATATATAGGCATCGCAAACACCGGCAGTGTGAACATCACCATTGATCAAATGTAACACGAATGTCGCCGTGAAGATTTTCAATCTACCGCTGCACGGCAAACTAAGGGTATTCCATTTATCTTCTCTCTTTTATATTTGTTTTTTTTTTCAACTTTGTTTTGCTTCAGTGAATAAAATTAGCATTTTAATTAAAGAGGTACTAATGCATTGAAAAATTGATTTCAATTTGTGTGCTTGACTGGTAATTGATTCTGGTTGGGGTTTCGTTTTTCAAATGTAAGAGATGCAGAAATTGAAATTAAAAAAAGCAAATCAAATAAAACACAATAATAATAATTAATTACGAGTAGGTATACCTGTTGGACGCTGGGTGTTGTTGCTGTACCGGCGGGTGAGTCAAGCGGTGAACCTGAACAACTGGAATGACTACTATCCTGTGATATTGCCTGGAATTAATTACATACAAAAGAAGGCTTAAATTAGTATCATTTATTTAGATTAGATAATGTAGAAAAAAAAATAAAAATTAAAAGTTTATATAAATAATGTTACTTCGATGGAAAACAAGTACTTTTGAAATAAATTTTGTTCAAGGTTCTGAGAGTCAACTAATTAGATTTATTGATGTGTTCACGTCAATGGCGGAACTCTAAAGAATTTTCTGGACTGGACAGTGATTTGGTGACACATTATGTTTAACAGTCCACATTTTGATACATTTTAAGAGATAGTAATAAGACAAATAGGTATGAGGTTTCATAAAAAGAATGAGTTTTCCTTTAAAATTCTGTAACGACCACATAACGTTAGACAGAAATGATTTAAACAATTTGTGTTAATTAGGCGTTTTATTTTTTATTTATTTATTTTTTTATTTTATTGATGGATTATATGGTCCTTAACATCATGTAAGGAATATGATGTTGGTAGAGTGGACGCCTGATAGGGAGATAGAATTAAGGGATTGTTGCATGATAGACCTCGAAGAACGAAGCGAAGGAAACAACGTTGGACGCTCTCAATTCTGGAAATTTGAATATGTTGGTAAGGAGTTTTGTATTCTATAGGGACCGGGTAACATAGGATTGGACAATTCCTTGGACCAACGTTTGACGAAGCCAAGTCCTGAATTAGCTTTGAGAATGACATCGTTTTTATGAGTGACAAAATTGAGCCCTTTTCGACACGTAATATGCAAAGGTCGCGGATTTAATGAACTGTGTTTATGGGTTGATTAAGGAGCAGGTAGAGATGCGGAGGAGTTTTAATTCGTTTAAGGGAAAAAGTGATTGATTGGCATTTGGCAATGTTTAGCACCAATCAGTTTTTGGGACCCCAAACTAAAAAAAAAACAGTCAAGATCCTGTTGAATAAGGGAAGAATCTTGTGTCCAAGAAATTGACTTGAAGAATGTATTATCATTGGCATATAGTGAGATGGAATAATGAAGAACGTATCCTGTCATATCAATATGTCTATCATACCTAAATATATGTCACTTGTGGAACGTGTTAATATGACAAGCTTCCAAAAATTAATATGATATAGTGATCGGCCGATTATAGCCAACTCAAGGTTTCAGAAGCTTAGACGAGAGGGTTGATAAGAAATATTTCCGCATGTAGTGCAATTACAAATCACCAGAAATTTAAATTACGTATAGCTTCTCAACGAAAATGACTAATCTTTACAAGAAAAACCTTGTCAAGAACAATAATGGAACGTCTTCGAACAGCACGAAAACTTGAAAACATGTTGTTTACTTACAAATAAGATTTTTATATCGAGAGCTATGTTAATAAATATCAGACGAGTAGCATCAAATAGTGGTGCCACAAAATCCCTGACGAAAGTCAGGAAAAAGTTTGAATTTTTCAAAAAAATAGCAGTGTGGTGTGCCCGATGGATTTTAGGGTCTTATTTCTTTAAACAGAGAAAGATAGTCACTGCTTATGAGTATTGCTAATCAACTTATCAACTGCAGCTATTTCTCGTGTTCAACTGAACCCAATTCAGCTAGATGGATTCATTCCAAACTCAGCTAGGATTTCCAATGGAGAAGTTGAGAGTAATTTTCCCAATAAATTAAAAATTATTCAAGTGCTAAGACATAGCCCGAGCAGCTCGATAACCGGACCTTAAATCGTGGGACTTTTTTTTGGATGGAGATACCTTAAGTCGAGGTTTTAAAGCAATGTATTTCATCTTTTGTTCGTTAGTCGTTTTAAATTTTGTTTTAATCTTTAACAAATTATGACATTCAAACTCAATTGTTCTCTAAAAACCGATTTTTGATTAACTATTACTTCCATCATAAAAACATAACATAACTCATCATACCGAAACAGTTTTCCATTAAAAAATAATTAATATCATTAAACGACAATAATTTTCCCTCCACACTTCGTCGACGTAATGTAGATTTTTGCACATACTAATGAATTAATTCACAGTCGAAAACAGATATTTACACAAATTAACCATAAAAATTCCGGTAATGACTATTTTTTTTTTATTGTTTTGCAATTTATAACCTACGACAAAATTTTATATCAAAACAAATATTCTCTTCTAAAAAAAAACAAGTTATGTACTCGTATGAACGCTATCTACATATTATGTAGATGTACGTACAATATTTTCGAAATCATTTTGGAAATAGAAAACAAAACAAATAAAAAGAATGACGAATAATTCGCAAAATATTTCCGTCTGATTATTGAATGATTTATTTCTTTATTTATTTCAAGTTTTTTTTTAATTTATTAAATTATTTCAATTTGAATTTGAATGATAACCAGGTTTTGTGATTGTACTCGTACTTTGGAGCAATAATTATGTCGAATTCAAAAAAGTAGAAATAGTTTATCTTTCAGCTACATTATGAGCTGGTTTTGAAATCTTTTTTTTTTGATTTTATGTAGTATAATTGAAAATTGACATTGTAGTTTAAAATTTAGTTATTAAATACTTCCTTTATCTTTATGAAACAGTCAGGCGATGATATAGTTAACTTTAGCGGCGTAAGACTCATCGTTATATAAAATGTAAGTTTCTCTTGAACAAAAAACGCTGCTACGCACTTCTGAACTCATCAAATCATAACTCCACTCACCTCGGAACTCTCAGTACCATCTTAAGATAGTCAGAGATAATGAAATGTCAATACTTGAAAGGTTGAGTCAGTTTTTACAGTCATCTCTAAAGTTATTTTTTTTTCATATTTTTTAATCCTAAGTTTATCCTGCTATACTTTTGTTGAGCACCATAAAATTCTTATCCAAAAATTTGGAAAAACATTTGTCAATACTCAACCTCTTGTGCGTTGATGTGATGTCGAACAGCAGACTGCTGCCATAGTCAAAACTAAGAAAGAGCATCAGTGACAGTCAGAGGAACAAATTTCGTACTCTTGTTTCGCTCCTTAAACTTTTCGCACCAGAAAAGAAAAACTTTATATCCAAAAAGAGATTCCAGTGCAAGTGCAAGATGCCCAAGCACCTTGCTTCGTCAACTTATTTTCAAACTTTGCCAATCTTCTTCTACCTCTGTTTCATACCAGCTTTCATTTCATCAGTAGTTTTTCCACATGAGGTTCGCAAACAGTGAAAAGTTTTCAGACTTGAATTCTCAAACTGTAGGAGGTTCTCATAGTGCTAGAGGTTGTCAAACCTTAGACATATTAAAAAACTGCAGAGATATCATAAAACTGCAAGGGGTCCTCAAACCCCGAGAATTTCTGAAACGAGGATTCTCAAACTGTAGCGAGGTACTCAAACTTTAGAGAGGTTCTAAAACCTTAGAGGTGTTCCCAACCTGTAGAGAACTTCTCTATCTATAGGAACATTCTCAAATTGATAGTTGATGATGAATGCATGATATTTTCGTCAAAAAAAAAATAGACGCATAGTAAAGAAAGTTGAAAGTGTATCAACATTCGTATTTGGAACCGGTATTTTCTCTATTTCCTATTTTATTTTCTGTTATAGATCTATTGGATTTTCTTCCTGATAATTCTGTCGGTATAGATGACTAGCATGGTAAAAGAATATATCCAAAAATTAATACTATGGTTTAGTGCTATTAGAGATGTCAGTTAAAGAATGATGATAAATTTAAAGTATAGTCATAAGACGTTACAACAATGATCTAAAAACGGATTAAAAAAAATTCATAAAAAATCTCCAATTGTTAGCCAAATTTTACAACTTACTGACCAAATACTAAATGTTTTTTTTTTATTAATAATATGCCCTCAACTTAATTATTAATAATAATAATTATTGACCATTTAGTGGCCAATTAGTGGTCCCTTAAAAAAAATAATTAATCATTACTTGTACGATTTCTCCGTCTTCTCTCTGTTTGAGATAACCCTAGGAAAGTCTAGACTTGTGTTTAAGATCGTTGTCATGTTGAAATTCACCAATCAATCTTAGTTCAGATATCAAAGCGTTTTGTTCAAATGTCTTCTTATACGCCTCCTTATTCATTTTTCCTATATACAATATACACATATCACAGAACCACATATCACAGAACCACCTCCATGCTTGGTAGGAACCATACAGTCTGGTAGCATCTTTTTCAGCGCTGCTTCGAACGAAAACCCTCTACCGTTGTCAAGGACGGGGGCTTATACCGTGTTGTATTTATTTCGTCACGAATTTTCGATTCTGTTTCTTCTATTTCGTTTGATAGTTTTTACTAGTAGCAGATCCTTTTATTTAGTTGTAGATCTAGGCTACCCACAACGTGGTTTAACCTCAAGAAGTCTGGTTTGATCGTTCCGCTAAATGACACATGGAACGCAGCTCTTCGATATCTTCAACTGCGAAGCAACTTCCCGCTTGAATGAATTACTATGTCAGAATCAAACTTTTTACACTTTTTTTTTATTTGAATTTAGTTTCATTGAATTTGATTGAATCAAATTGAACCGAATTGAATTGAATTGCATTAAATTGAATCGTCTTGAAATGTTATGTAGAGCGACGTATTTTTTCAGCATTTAAATACATTTTCAAAACTTATCAGGGTTATAAGGTCCCACAAAAAGGTAAGGAGTGTAGTAGGTCAGACCAAGTCAAAGAAAACAAAATATTTAGAAAGAGTTTATAACTTTTAACAATTATTTTCCAAAATAACCTAAATATGTAATTATAAAAATATTTCTAAACCTCACCTGTGGATTCATGGAATTGAAACTCCGCACCGAAATTCCTTGCGTTGTTGTGAAACTGTAATTATCCATTGGATTTGACATTGCTATTAAGGAATTAACAATTTCCGGTGTTTTTGGCGTGGAGCCGGCATCCAGCCCCAGCGTTTGTGGTATATTTAAATTGAACATTCTCATTGAATTAGAGTTTATTATATATTTTAATTTTAAATTTAAAAAAATAAAAATAAAATGGACACAAACAAAAAATTGAAAACACCGAAACTTATATTTTTGCAACGGAAATTTTTTGAATTTAAAAATAACCGTGTGTTTTGATCTCTTCTTTTACGACTTTTCTTTTGTATATATTTTTAACATAACTATATATTAAGCTTAAATCACAGTTAGATGGTTAGTTTTGGTTGTTTTGGTAAATAAATATAAATATATTTTTATAAATCACAAAATATACACTTTTTTTCGTTTTGCTTGTTCTTTTTTTTGTATAAATAATTTTTGTATTGTAGATACTTTTTTTTATTACTTTTACTCATTCACTAATATTTATATTTGTGGCCATTTGAATATACAGTATAAGAACACTTGAGTTGTATTTATTTTTTATTTTTTATTTATTTATTTTGTTGTTTTGTATTTCCTTCGTCTTTTTGTGCAAAATAACTGAAAAGATACAAGAAGAAAAAAATATTAAAATTTTTTATAAAATTCTCTTAAATTAATTAATTCTTGTTCTAAATTGATTGCACTTTCATTCAATCCTTTTTCAATTGACTCAAGGTTAGTGATAGAATTAAATTTAACTAGTTTAATGAAAAGCATTAATCATAATTAGAACTAATTAGAATTTTGAGAAGTTCCAAAAAAATGTATCGAGATCGAGAGTATATACATAATACAAATGTGTGGTGTGTCTGGTGACTGCGTGCTTTAATTGAACCAATTTAGCTCGCATGTTTTAATTAATGGTTTAATGAAATATTGAGGAGCATGGCGGCGCGGCGCATATGCAAGCGCTTGTGGGAGGAATACAAAAATCTGTTGTTTTTTTATTTTGTTATTCTGTAGATAGAAGATTTATGACACTGAACTTTGGTCCCCGATTTCATTCACAGAACAATAGTTACAGTTAATGGTATCTGCTAGTTTTAGCTTTTTCAAAAAATACTCTTTTCATTTTCTTGAAAGATTCAACATCTTGCAATTGAAATTGTATCTCTATTGCAAATCATTTCATTAACAGATGTGTTTATCTGTCACTCAATAAATTCAATACAAAAAAAAAAGAGTCCAGTATAGTTTCAAAATATGTGGAAATAGAATAATTCCTCTTAAGACTGCGATCCAGATGTTTCTTGACAGTGCCAATCATTGGATGTTGTGGTTTTCTTTTTTTGTTAACCTACCACACTCATTATCTATTGCGAACGAGAAATACCAAAAAAAAAATAAACTAAAATGGAAACACATTTCTACATATAATTTTTGTTTTTTTGAGAAGTCCAAAAAATATATAAAAATACATTTGGATATGTGGTTAGAAGAAGGAGGGCTCCCGTCGTAAATGTTTTATTTTTTTTTTTTTTCATTTTTTTATTTTTGATTTATGGCGCAGAATGATTTTTACTGATGGAATTTGTCTGGATTTTGGCATTTTTTATGAAAAAGAAAATTAATAATTCAAAGCACTAATGTGAAAAACGAATGTGGTGTAGTTATTTAAAATTCAAAACATTATAATTCGAGAGAAACCGAACGAACTACTTACTCACTTAAAATAGCTTCAAAAACAATAATAAAATTAGTTTAATTTCTTTAACACATGCGAAAGCAAAATCTTCAAGTTGATTTTATTGGCAAAAAATTTATTTCGATGGAAATGAGTTTTTTTGCACAAAAAGTTACATACTAAGCAGAAATGGAGAAGAAATTTCTGAATGGTTTCAAACCGAATCAGGAGTACGTCAGGGATGTGCATTGATATCTTTTCTGTTTGTACTTGACTGCAAGTATCGAGTATTTAGGAACTTTAATCAAGTTTTTCTCCTTGGCTGATGACATAGTTATATTTGAATATTCACCGGAATCGCTGTAGCTGTTGATAAATCAACTACATTGATATTGTAATGCTTGGATTAAATCTGAATAAATCAAATAATGATTTTTAAAAATAAAAATAAATAAAAATTAATTTGGTAGTGCAACAGCTCGAAGTGAACCAGGACCTAGTGACTTACAACTCTCAACCATTCCTGTGTGCGTGTTACCAGAAACGGAGGGGACCTACAATTTTCGGCCGATTCCCAACGGCTAATGAGCAGCACTTTCCATGACAAGAGATACTCTTGGAGGATTTGTCAATTCATCGCAAGAGGCAGTACACCCCTGAAAAAAACTTTTTTGCAGCGGCTGAGAATCGAGCTCGAGACCTTTCGAGATAGTCCAACGCACTAACCATTATTCCAAGGGGTACTGCCGATTTTTAAAAATGGTGGTGGAAAAAATTTTTCAAATGAAAGTTGATTGTACAACGAGGAAAGTATAGAAGTTATTAAGGGATATAAATATCTTGGAGTCTGTTTTATAAGAAATCTTAACATAAAGGTGGGCCAAATACAAGTTTCTTTTCAAAAATGCAAAGAAATGAACAAAATCAAATTTTATCCATGTATTATGGCGTAAGAGCGAATATTCCTATTAATTATGGAAAACAAAGTCTTTCAAGTGGCTGCCTCGGCTGGTTTCGCAGTAGCGCATTCTGTCACTCCAACTTTCCCAGACCTTGTTGATATTTTCGGGCTGTGGCTCACGGATTGCTTGAATGATATTGGCCTTAAGTTGCTTGAATTGTTTCCGGATTGTTGGCATAACATTGGTCTTTTCACGGTTCCTCACAAAAAAAGTCAAAAGGGTTCAAGGGCCAAGACGGCTGATAACACGATTTGGGCCTGTGTGCCATGGGGCGCCATCCTGCATGAACTAGAGGTCGTCAAAATCCATGTCTCAATTTCGGTAAAAAAAATCGTTTAACATGGCTCTGTAAGTCGTTGACCGAAACGTTGTTCCTAGCCCCATTTTCAAAAAAAAAAAAAAAAAAAAACAATGATGCCACAATTTAGACCAAACTGTCACTCTCTGTGGATCCATTAGCTTCTGGGTAACAACATTCGGGTTTTCCGGGTCCCAGACGAGGCAATTTGTTTATTAACGTAGCCACCGAGATGAAAATGCGCCTCGTCAGAAAAGATGATTTTTCGCCCAAAATCGCCTTCAAGTTCTGTGTCAATTGGTTTTTTTAAGCGAATATTCCGAGATATTCCTCAGGCTTGTGCGTGAAATGTTGAGCTGTTGAGATCGCTGGTGAGCTGATGTTCGTGAATTGAGTCTCACAGTCTCGGCTACGGTCGAAGAACAAGTTGGTAAGTTCAGTGGTTGGAGCTTGTGTGGCATTCTGCTGAATTTGGATTTAAATAACCGAAGTTGGGCTTGAGGGTCAACTGACGTTCCTTAAAAGGCGAGTATTGCGGATGAATTGTTTTAGGAGAGAATTGCAACTGGATATGTCATTAGAACACTGTTCGAAAAAATAACGATAGAATAATCGACAATATATCGACATAATAGACATGAAACGTTACGTTGATTCTCAAGAGATGTAAAGGTCTCAGTTATAGTATACTACCACCTATCAATAAGAGCGCTACAAAATATGTTTTAAATAAAACAAAAACGGTTCTTTTATATCAATGAAATTCTTTATTCCTGTGAAAGTACGTTCGATGCCATTATGTATGGAACTCGATTTCTTTTGCATGGCCACCACGGGCACGCTTGCAGAAGTCCAGACGCTGAAACCATATATTCTTACGAAGTTCATCAATCGTCGCTGGCTTCTTGGCATAGACCATAGACTTGACGTAGCCCCACAGGAAATAGTCTAACGGCGTCAAATCGCACGACCGAGGCGGCCAAGCGACTAGACCATTTCGTGAGATAACATTTATCGATGAAAATTCGAATCATTTTCAAGTTGTTGCTCAGTCCAATTCACGAACATACGACGCTTCTGGTGGTCAAGCGGCTTCAGTTCTTGCGTCAATTTAATCTTGTAAGGATGTAGGCCAAGATCTTTTGGGCAAAATTCACCACAACGACGTGACAGTGATGCCCAACGCTTGAGAACGACGTGTGAGAGACACATTTGGGCTTTCTGCAACTGAAGCCTCAGCGGCAGCAATATTCTCGACACTACGGGCACTTCTTTGTCTCACTGGCACGGGAACATTTTTTTACTGTGCCTGTGGATTCAAATTTTTCCACTAGACGCTCAATTGTTGATCTGCTAGGACGATTATGACGACCATAAATTGGACGTAGTGCTCTTAACGTTAAAGGTGCGCAAATGGAATCAGATCAATGTTTAAGCAAGGCGCAAGAAAGGCAGTCTGGACCAGGAATATTATTAGACGAAAGTGATTTCAAAGCAGAATTAACTTCTGTACTACTTAACTCCATAGATCCAATGTCAATCATATTGGTCACATTTTTCAGCGAATTGTTGTTAAAACCTGAACAGCAATAAAATGACTCAAAAAATTAGCAAGTAATTCAACTGTGGGTTCTATCTAATTTCGATGGTTCAAGACCTGTGAAAATACATGGTATTCAGAATCCCTACTGACTTTCTTTTGGAATTTACAGAAGACCAAAACTACTTTGAATATTAAGATCTGTACAAAAAATAAGTAAATTTGGTAGTGTGACAGCTCCTGGAGAACGAGGACCTCTTAACTTTCGAATCTCAATCATGCCGATATGGGTGTTCTACGTCAAGAGTAATCGAGCGGACCACCTACAATTTTCTGTCGAATCCGAATGATAAGATTTTTTTATGACAACAAATAGTCCAAGGCACTTACTATTACAGAAAAGGTAACAACTGTAACTGTTCCTTCATTCAAAACTTTCAATGCAAATTAATGGACAAAATGCTTTAAACTTACACTGCAACCATGTTATCATACAAAACCCTTCCAATACATGGTTCACATAGCAAAAATAAAGAAATACACTTTGTAGGTTTTTAGTTCGACGTTCATGAGATGCGATAACTGACTCTAACTCATACACACGATTTCATAATCTAACTGGTTTAATGGAGAACCACTTATCACCTAAGTCTGATAAATATTCATGTGATTCAGTCACGTAGCTCATCATATTGGCCTTAGCTGTATAAAGGGGTTTCAACTGGACGCATGTTTTAATCACAATAATTAACAGAGAATCTGCAAAAAAAGGCATACCCGTATACCTCCTACCTCCCTGCCTGCCTACCTAATAGATAAAATACCTAAATTAATCTAAATGACAATATTTTCTTTGAAGTGCTAATTTTAATTCACACTTTAACCAGACAAACTAATGAACAAAAAAAAAACTTTACGTAGAGTAATTACAAAAAAAGAAAAAAAAAAACATACATACTACATACCTACTTACATACAATGGACAAGGGTGAAATTAAATGCACTCTGAGACTTTATACCCTCTACTCCTTTGTTTCGAGACAGTGTGTCTGTAGTCTGACCCACATAAACACTGTTCGTGTTGGTTAAATATAAACGAATACACTCTCTCGAAATATTATATTGTTGGCGCATTCATTTGACATTTTATGTGCACTTTACTGTTTTTTAATTCTTTGCTTGAAATGAGCTCCAACTACCACGCCGAGTGTTTTAAAACGACCATAAATTTTACTATAGCTCCCCTTAAACCATATTACGCCCAGTATACAGACTGGCTATAAATGCTACAAATTAAAAAAAAAAAAACAACAATCTTATGTTTCGTGTCAAACTGGGGTTTGAGTGTAACGTACGAGTATATACATGTAGACCAACGTTAAGTTCAAACCCTCGTTGAATGTCAAATAAAAACTATAATGGCTGGGGCTGGTGCAGAGTTAAAAAAGGATTCAGGGGTGGCAATGGAATTATGGTTGCTTGTGGCTAGTGCATACTTAATTTTATTTTTCCACCTCACCCACTTGACCTAATTACAATAAAACAGTTTATGATAATATTGTGCGTATATAGAGAGGAACGGACAAGTTTTTTTGTAGTCTCCACAAAATTCAAGAAGTTACTGCTGGTTTGGACCTCCTGTCTCTTATTCATTCAAGTAATGTTAAACGGAAGAATACGGCGAACTTTAATTGGCTTAAGAGTACATTAATTGTTTTCCAAGAAAGGATTAGTATACTCTCTTAAAGAAGGGACTTTTATTGACCCTTACATATAAAAAAAATAAATTTGAAGAGCGAAGAACATGAGTGACTTAAAACTGTCAACCAATCTTGTGTGCGTGTATTCGGCAGGAAAAGAGAAGACCTATAATTTTCTATCGAATCCGAACGACGACGTTGATGAAAAGGACTTTTCACTCTTAAAGGATTTGTCACTTCCTCTCAAGAGGCAGTACCCCTGATAAAAACAGCTTCAGGGTATTACATAATAACTTACTGCAGAGTTGATGCTTAAGACACAGCGCCTTTCCATCCTCTAGAATCTTGATCGCGCAGCTTCAAGGCATAAAAAAAAGCGCCTAATTTTTAACCGAGTGTCTGGTCTTCCTCGAACATGGGCGCTGGTATTCAAAGACTTTCTTCTCTGGCTACGTGTTTTGATTTTCTGGGTTAGGTACACGCAGCTTTTAGTCATAGAGATAAAGCGCTCGGCTTGGTTTTTTCACTGGACATTCGGTCCCTTATAAACTCGAACATGGCCGCTGGTATTCAAAGTCATTCCTTCGCTGGCGACGGAAGTACTTTGACTTTCTGCATTAGGTACACGCGGCTTCTAGTCATCGAGGGAAAGCGCTCTGTTATATTCTTTGGCCTGGTTTTAATTGGGGATGCGGTCTTCCTTGACGCAGACATGGGCCCTGGTATTCAAAGACTTTCTTCTCTGGCGACTTATTTTGAATTTCTGGATTAGGTACACGCAGCTTCTAGTCATCGAAGTAAAGGCTTTTTTCATCCTTATTGACCTCCTTATTGACTCGAACATAGGCGCTGGTATTCAAAGGTTTTCTTCGCTAGCGACGTGTTTTGAATTTCGGGATTAGGGACACGCAGCTTCTAGGCATCGAGAGAAAGCGCTTTGTCATCTGATATGGCTTGATTTTTTTACTGGAGGTTTGGTCTTTCTTGTTAACTCGAACTTGAGCTCTAGCACTGAAAGGTTTTCCTCTCTGGCAAGTTGTACATTAGGTACATCCAGATCTTGGTACAGCTCATAAAGTTCATGTTTGTATGTTATATCTTCCCCTTCATTAACCATACTCCCGCAAAGGACTAAATATCGCTCGAAGAGTTGTCCTAATACGACAGAAAAGGCTATGGTTAGGAGATTGATGCCTCTGTAGTTGTCAGAGCGTCTTCTTGGTTGAGTATCGGGCAAACAATATGGAAATTCCAATCATCGAACAACCTTCCTTCCAACCACCTTATGCAACTGAGTCCTAGCTCAAACTAATTCAACGAGCCTCCGGTTTGAACTTTTCGACAGGGGGACCAGTCAGCTTTGGTGGACTTAGCTTATATATATGTATGTAGTTGCCTTCATTTTGGTGGGAGAAACTGTTGATGACTAGCTTTAGACACGTTGATATCCATATCCAATACTGGGAATGGGAAGTAGTAATCCTTTGCATAATAGTTAGCCTGTGTCATGCCGATGGTCTTGGTTTGATTCCGCTACCTAAATATTTTTCAACAGGGGTATAGTGCATTTTGCGAGGAAGTGACAAATCGTCCAAGAGCTTCTTATTTGAGCCTTCCGGACTCGGCAGTAAATTGTAGGTCCCCCTCCCATTCCTGCTAACACGGATACAGGAGTAGTTAAGAGTTATAAGTCCCTTGGTTAAGGCTCTTCTACGACGCGTTGGCCTCTCCTTTTTTAAGTTGGAAGTAATAAGATCAGAAATAAAATATTAAACTGCTTGTGATTTAACTGTCAGAAGTATCTGATGATGGCTTTAACTACTAAATCTGACAATTTTTAATTAGTTTAATTGTGTGTTCATGCAATTGTCAGATAAGTATCTGACACTTTCCTTGTTTCCTTGCCATTTCAATTTGGAAACATTCAAAACCAATGTTCATCGACATCTCCTTTCTCTCCCCTCCTAATTTCCCCCTCGCCCGTGCTGTGTTTAAAACATTATAAGGGTCTCGTAACATACCCTTGAACGCGAGTAAATTATAAAAAAAAAAAAACATATACATATGACTATCATCAGATAAAATAGAAGGTTCACAGGTTGTATTACTTTTGTTGCATATTATTTACTGACAAAACTGTCAGATCTGACAACTGTGTGAACTTAGATTTAGTACCTTCGCCAATCCAGTCACCGTGACGTCGTGCGAAGGTTGTTTAAGTTGCAAAGACTCACCGATCGGCCATTTTGGGATGACCCCAGATTTAGTTGAGTTTTCGAAGGATACTACTGATATTATCTGCCAAATCAAAAGTGGCAGATGATATCAATGGCTGCCGACTGATTGGGATATGCTATCGACACAGTTAAAGCGTGTTTACATGGGTTCAGTTCAAACCAAGACTGGGGATGGTTCGGTTGAAATATGACACTGTGACTGTGAAGGAAAGGTCTGTTTGGCCTCCATATTTTGTACACACTTTATCACGTTTACTTTATTTATTTTTAAGGCATTAAGTATGATTCACCTTGCATCTGTTATCATTTTTAATTTCGAAATAATCTTTGCAGTGAATTCATGTAGAAGATACCTATACAGCTTCATCACACGTGCACTTAACTTATAAATAGAATTTTTCTATAAATTTATTAACAAATCAAAGTAAAATTTATTTCCTTCGCTTTATGAATTAATGACACATTTGAATGAATTTCCACTTTAGTAAAGATTAGAAAAACAAAAATTTCAAAATCATTTTTTCTTCGCACAAAATATGGTAATAATAATAATAATTTTTTCCTCTTCAATATTCAATATAAAATACAAATTATGTATCTACGACTATGATTAAAAAAAAATAAACAAAATTACCGGCAACCACAAATTATTATCGTTCAGCTAAATCCACAAGTAATTAACTCAAGTACTGGTTGTTGTGTATTTAGTTATAGGTATAGGTACACAGCACAGAGCCATTTATAGGAATATTAAATTGTACCTTCATATCTGAATATCTTTTGTGTATCTCATTTGCAGCCTTATTCGCGTATTTACATTTTTAATAAAATACAAATTCCAAAGATTCGATATTGTGAATTAGAAAAGATACCGCCACCGACATCGACGTCGTCGTTGTCGTACCGACCATAGCTAACGATGCTTTAGAGTCAGAGTAATAATCGCACTGCGGCAAGCTGGCAGAAAATATAAAAAAATAAAGAAAAAACTGCCGGTTACCGGCCGGTCGGTGTGTGCTTTATTATTGCAACAATATTTGTTGATCTTCTTTTTTTCTTCTTTTTTTTTTTAAATATTATTTCGGTGTTACTTTGTTGAATTTTAAAAGCTTTTTTTCTCCACTGCACATTTTTACAATTTGAAAACAAAATTCTAAAGCGTATAAAGGCACTTAGAGGAGAGTTTGTGTCGGTGTTAAAATTCAAAATATTTTAAGTGCTTGCAAAAAAAAATTCCCATGCAAACCGTGACCCCAAAAAACATGTAGAAGTAGATATTATAATACCTACATAAAGTATCTTTAGGCCTGAATTGAATGCAAATGATAAAGATTCTTTAATTGAATTGGTAACAAACGATTTTCGTGTTATAAAGTTACGAGTATGCTCACACTGTTGTGTAATGCGCAATTAACCTTGCAGTGTATAGGAATGCATAATGGTATTTGTTATATCCCAGGGAGTAAAGTTGATTAATTTTTTTCAAGCAACAATTTTGCATACCAATTTGAGTACCAATTGAATAAAATTTACTCCACTTTGCCGAAGATGGTATTCGTATTGGTTTGAATGCCTTGCTGAAATGCTCCCACATTTTATAACCCTTGTTTCTTTCAAAATCAAACGTGAAAAGAAGTTCTTCTACATCCTTATAATTCTTTTTTTCTTTCATTTTTCAGTGAAACACATTTTTGACTTAGTTCCCACTAAATAACAACGAGCTTAAATAAACCCTTTTCTTAAAGGTTCTTAAAACCAAAATAAATTCAAACCATTGTATTAGTAAAAAATTTGTAAACGAATTAATTATGCAAACTCCAAAAGTCTGCAAATCTCTTCGCCCCATTTTAGATCTTTCAAAAACATTTGAGTGGGTAGGAAACAGTAGTTTTTGTATTTCAGAAACTGTCTAACCAATCTGATTAGCAGTTATCGGAAGTCATCGCTTTTTCAAGTTGTTTCTCATAGTACAAATAGACCCACAGGTGTCTATTCTTGGGCCATTACTATTTTTCATTTTCATTAAAAGTTCTTTACAGATCTAAAGTTTGAACATATCATTTTGACGCAGTTGTTGACATGTGACAGAATTCTATTGACGATATTGTAAACAAATTGAATTATCATTTACGATTAGTAGTTAGCTGGTCCCGGGTCCTGGTAAATTCCGATAAAATCAAATGTACGTAATACGTATACCAATCAGCGTTACCACTTCCGGAAAAAAAGTCGAAGTAGATTTGAAGAAAAAGTGAAGTAAATTGAGGAAAATCGAAGTAGATTTTAAAATGACTTTTTACTTGCTTATGGAAATTTGAACTAGAGATTTTCATCAATTGATATTAAAATACAAAAAAGTAAAGATTCCGTCTATCTGCAGGTCTCTACCTCAACCTGCATACTTGAGGAGAAATTGAAATGTTTTTATTTTAGCTCGGTTCCTTCCACACAGCCATTATGAAATATCATATTTATTTCGAAAACGGCTCTAATGATTTTATAAGAAAAAAATTATGTTCAGACCATACCAACCATGCGGTCTACATTTTGGTCAAAAAAAAATCATATTAACAGTACCTGTTATAGATGCTTTTTATGATTTTCTTCTTTCTCATATCTGACTCTACCGATTTCGATCAAAATTTGTATATCCGAGCTTTTTTGATTTTGAAATAATATTGTATACAAGTATAAAACATTTTTTCCTTAAATGTATATTATTGAATACTTAAAATTGTCTTTTAATTTTAAAGAAATTTCGTATAGAATTACACATTTGTGTGAAATAGAGAAAAAAGAAGTAGATTTCGGCTTTATTTTGTAAAATTAAGTAGGTTGAAACAGAGATTTTTAAAATGAAGTAGATTTTAGTATTTTGCTGATGGTGCGAAGTAGGAAGTAGATTTTGAAATATTTTGAAAAAAAAAGAAGTAGATCTACTTCAATTGAAGTAAAGTGGTAGCACTGATACCAATTGGTTGGTCTCTCCTCAATACGGAAGAGTTTTCACAATTTTTATCTTTCATAAATTATCGAATTAAAATGATTGTGTATAGGCAAAAATTCTTCGGGTGATTTTAAGTCCCGTCTTCATAACTTTATATGGAGAAAAAGACACAACAACGGACTGAAATATCAACTTATTTAAACCAGCAAAGGTTCAATAACTAAAATAATTTAAAGCGAATAAACACCTATGTTTTGGTCGATAAAATCTTGTTGTCCACTACCAAAACAATTAAACCAAGCCTTCAACAAGCTATGTGCTTGTGACCAGCAACCTAAACGCCAAGACCAAAATTCAAAAAGATGTCAGTTGAAGGCAAGATCCACCAATGGCCCGTTCATTAGCTTCATGCTTAGTATAGTAGTAAGATAGAAAAGCGATTTGATGGATAAAAATGTAGTAAATTAGTCTTTAATAAGTTGTAAAAATTTAAAATTTGTCGTTCAATCTTTTTCAAATTTTGCCATTCAATTCGTCTAGGTTTATGTTGTCTATGTTTTTTTTTACTACTTTGCTTCCTTTATATATGGATTGCAAAGCAACGAAAAAAACATTGAAAACGTTGAACGTAAAATTTAAAATTTTCACATTCAATGAATGAGTCGTTAGCCCTTTCTTTGGCTTTTCTAGTTGATATTAAGTTAGCAGGACATCCTATAAAAAAGGGTTAAATTTTCATAAATTTAATCATAATTAGCTATATAATTAGACTTTAATTAGTTGTGAAAATTTAAAATTTGTCGTTCAATCTTTTTCAATTTTGGCGTTCAATTTTATCTGTATGTTTTGTTTTTGCTGATTTGCTTAGTTCATATCAGGTTAGCAAAGGAAAATTAGCCCACAAATTTGAAATGGTTATAGCTCCTATACGACTAGTTAACGGCAAGTTATCCATATAAAAGCTGTTTGCTCGGCACCTTTCATCTAACATTTCCTCCCAGACTATTAAATTAAATGTTATATTTGTATGCGAATTTAAATTGAAGAATTTCAATTGTTTATAAACAATTTGAATATGTCAGCATTTAACCATCAATCTGTGGCGCCACTCATGTAAACGAGCATGTAATGGATGCACCCCTAAAAAAATGGGATACGAGTGAGTATAATGCAGAAGTAAATCATCATCCAGAGATGACACGCAGATAATAAGATTGCATCAAAGTTAATCGCTTGTGCAATTTTCCTATCAATGCATTCTCAGTCAAGTAGATGATAATGATGATGCTGGGGGCCATGTATGCACATGTAAAATAATGTATATCTAAAACGGACCCCCTTAGGCACTACAACAATCTATTGTGTATATGCCGGCGGCGGCGATGACGGTGGCATCGACTACGGTGACTCTATGATTTGATTCCCATCCATCTTGTGTCACTATATGCTCTTGTGGTTGTGAATTAGTTGCAGTCCTTCGATTTCATTTTGGATTTAAAATTTATTTCTCTTTCTCTTTATTGAACTAATTTTTTTTTTTTTATCTTTTTTAATCTAATTGAATTTCAAATTTTATTTATGGTTCAAGTCATAAACATTATTTGCCAAAAATAACAAACGAACGAACATCAAACGTGGTGGGGTTGCTGTTTTACGCAGCGGCTTGTGGTAGTTTGGCTGGCGGCCGACCACGGCGTTCACTTCAATCGTAATGTGGTTTCAAACAGGGATGTCGTTTGAATTGTTTTTTTTTTTCACAGATAAACAATGTATGAATTAAATTTTAAGAAGATTAGAAGGAATATCCGTGCATATCATATTCATACGAATTTGATCAAACTGGGACACGGTTTTCTCTGGCCATTTCAATTTGCAAACATTCAAAACCAATGTTCATCAACACCTCCTTTCTCCCCCTCCTCTAATTTCCCCATCGCCCGTGCTGTGTTTAACATTATAAAGGTGAGCCCATTAGTAGGCCCCAGTATTGAAAAGCGATCATATTCGTTTCCACTGCGGGCGAAATCTATGAAGCAATATTGCCTGTAAAAAATCTCTTTTCTGGAACAAGACTCAAAACAGTTAAAATTTATTACTGCCCATTTACAAATTTTTAGTTGGAATAATTAGGAAAATAAGAAAAATCAAACTTAAAAACTTCTTCGTAAAAATCATGGCAGAACAAAATTTCATAAAATTAACTTGGAAAATCCCCGGAAAATACTGCTTCGGATGCAGCAAAACGACAGCCCTGCTCTGTAAAAGCGAAATAGGAATTGATTCGATTTGATTAGGAGACTCTTTCGGAACTTGTTTAATAATAATAATTCGAAATTCAATTGAATTAAAAATATAAAAAAAACCAACACTAAATTGCGGTTTGTTTTCAAGTTGTCGAATATACATACATATATAGAAACTTCTAAAGAATAGAAAGAAGCCAAGCCGGCAGATATATATGTATGTACTCGTATTCCTCTTTTTTCTTTTGTGCGGTGTTCTGAGGAATTTTTTTTTAATTAAACTAAAGATAAGTGTCGGCAGAGGTCGTTCCTTTTTTATTGCCCAATCTTTAAATTTGCATATCTCAATGGGGGAAAAGGGGTTCGTCGTACTATTTTATGAGCGCAGAGCATTTCTTTTAATTTATTGATTTAGATTTAGATAAAGCGAGAAAGTGGGTTGCTTGAAAATTAAAAAAAATTAATCATCTTTAACAGATGCGGGATGTGGTTCAGGAATAGCGAAGACCACTGAGATTTTACGCGTTCAATTATCATAGACCAAATAAAGTAAAGAATTTAAACCACCTAATACCACAGATAAAAGAGTTACATAGATATTGCATGCAGTGCTAAACAAAAATTATCACTTTTTCCATCACTTGTTTGATACATCCTCTAATTGTTTCTTCCTCGAATATACAATCGATTTGCTGGCTACTGATGGGCTGGTGTTTTGTTTGTATACAAATATGGACATATATCTACGATTTGTATTTTATATTACAGCTTTATGATTCATACAAGTTCGATCAAACTGGGACGTATTAGTAGGTCTCATGATTTGAAAGTGATAATAATTTTCCATTGCGTGCGAAATCTATATAGAACTATGTTTTCTTCTTAGATACTTGCAAAAACTAATAAATATAATTATTGAAAATATATAAACTTGTAAGAAAGGTAATAGTTTTGGTAATTTAAACTTACAAATATACTTCCCAAAAATACACATTTTTAATCTCAACACAAATTGGATACAGAGCAAACGTTAAATCCTCCTGAAGCTCATAATAATTTGATAACTAATTGAATATTCAATATTCCCACAAAGCAATTTTTTTTAATTAGAAATTAATTTATATTTTTTTGTACGTGATATTTAACACTTCCCCAGAGACTTCAGCTGCAAAACACAGTCATATTTATTAACAATAATTCTATACCTATACTGATAACACATTTTGCAAACTTAGTTATCAGAAAACTTCTGTTGTACACAATGTACAAATATATACAGAATGTATGCTCTTGAAAATAAAATCAATCTTGAATTCTAGAAACTAAAGATATCCATTAAAACATCAAAATGTTTGTCTATTTGTATTGTTCGTTCGAGTGTATATTTTTATCTTCAAATTTCTATAAACTGTCATTTTTGTTTGCTTTCATTGATTGTTAATTTCGATTTCAATAGAAATATTAAAAAGAGAAATATGACTAGGAGTATATAAAATGTCTTCTTATACGACCTTGTCAAGAACGTTTGATAAGAAAAAGATAAAAAGAACAGAAACTGGCAGCTTTTTAATTATTGTATCTTTATGAACTTTAACGAAAGCATACGTCATAATGGAATTTATTCAATAGCTGTTGTAGATATATTTTATCAATGTGACGATGAATAACTGGGACAGTTATACACACATGTGCATGCAGAGACGGATTATGATAATCTAACGCCTGGCGCCAATAATTCGAATTCGAATATAAACACGGGCCCAACTAGATAGATTTATTCTATCTTCGGAAGTTGCATTGCTCTGAGTGACTTTTAGAATTTCAGTTCGATGGGTATTTACGGGATAAAATGCTAGACTACTTGTTCCCAAAGAGCTAATTTTTCTTCAAAAACAGGACCGTGAGCAGTTCTAATTCTAAATATTCTAGATCACTGGCATATTCGTGAAAAGTATCATCAAAACCATGATTAGGAAATCCAAGTCAAAGATGTAGCTACATCGGATGGACTATCCAACTTCTTCTTCTAAGCCATAATCCTCAACAACTCTATCAACAATAGCTATATCCCCTAAAAATTGAAAACCACGGTTCCGAAAGAAGCCTCGAACTAGAGGCCAATAGCCCTCCTTATAAACTTAACTTAGTTCTTTGGCGAGAGCTCAATTAATTCGGCAGTAAAAAATACATCATACTCGACATAGAGTTCGGTTTTCGGGGAAATTATCATTTTTTGGGAGAGGTGATAGTCAGGAGGCTGAAGAAATTCTACAGCTAAAGCGACAACATTCAATTACCATGCAGCTCAGTTTTCGGGAAAACTATTTTATAATGCACCTCCTCCTGAAGCTTCAAGATGACATCACCATAGTCCTTTATATCCATCGAGTTACCATCGGATGCTTTGTATTCTATAGAACACCAACTCCACAAACTTCGTTTTCTAGGTTAAAATCAATTTAGAGCTTATTGCAGGAACTTCTTCGTTCAACTGCAAGTCAACAGTAAAAATCAGGCAAAGTTGAAAGGCTTTAAATTTAGACCACTTCTGCTTCATCTAAAATGAATGTATGTAAAAACCTTCTCTTTGCTGATGATTTGCTCACACACCATGCTGGTGTTTCCATTTATAGCTGTCCGAAGTATAAAGATTTATATTCGCAAACGGATAATCCGAATTAACTCTTCCATACTAAAACCGTACCATGAGGTCACTCAGCAGGAACCTGCAAAAGCATAACCTTGGCACGCCTCATCCGTACAATATTATTAGCTTATCGCATTTCCAAGAACTTACGAATACCATGCTGATACCATTGGCAGTGTTCGTCAAAAGGGCAAGAACTTCTCAGTCAAGTTGGGCTTAAGTTATCCAGGCTTAATTGAGAGCTGTAGCTCGGGTGAAGTTGAATTGAAGAAGAACGAAACATTCAAACTGTCCACAAACAAAGACTTTTTGGAAAGGGTAACAAGGACTGCAGGAACCACATGCTCCTACGGGCCTCAACCTCTCCTCAACCAGGTGACAAAAATTTTTTCAATGGCTTAGAATTACCCTCCGATATTTCAGGCTATAGTTTCTTGAAACTCATCAACACCCTTAACGGTCTTGAATGACATTGGATTTATCGCCGGTTTCATTACAAGGGTATCACAACGGATCTACATTGATCTTAGTGTGACGATAACAAGATCAACTGTCAGCCCAATAACCTAACCTAACCTACCTAAGATGCAGTCATATATACGGACTATCCCTATATTTTGAACGTTGTCAAGCCAGGCAACCGAGTATTCGCTAATGAAGGTCTGATTTCCTTGATTGTTTCTGGAGATACTTTGGTCTGCAAGATCGAGGACGGTGGTGCCTTGGGCTCTGAAAATGGTGTCAATTTTCCTGGTGTACCTGTTGATTTGCCTGCTGCTTCTGAGAAGGACAAGTCTGACATGAAATTCGGTGTAGAACAGAAAATCGACAAGGTCTTCAGTCTCAGAACATCGTGCCACACATCTTTCCTATCCTTCTTTCTCTTAATTAACTTCACGCCCGCGCTGTGTTCAAACATTTAAAGGGTAATCATAATCCCTTGAGCGCGGGTAGATTATAAAAAAAAAAAAAAAAAATAGCAGATGCTTTGACGAAAATTCGCGGTGTTTTGGGAGAAACGGGGAAAATTATTAAAATCATTTCCAAGGTCGAGCACCAACAAGGCATGCAGAATTTGGAATCGATCATTATCACCGGCGACGACGATGGTATTTGGTTGCCGTGTTGATTTGGGTATTGAAATTCCACCAGAGACGGTGTTGATTGCCAAAGGCCGAAAAGCTATGATTGCCTGTTGCAACAAAGCTAGCAAGCCAGTTGTCTGTGCCACAAAGATTTTGGAGTCAATGATAAAGAAATCACGTCCACGTCTACTCAGAACCTGTCATCAGTAACTGGTTGAAGGATGTGCGGATACCCGTTTACAATTTCATCAAGTCTGGAACTCAGTTGTAATTGATACTGGTTGGAACCATGGATCCGGTTTCACAAATACCACCCGAATAAAAACTCCAACTTAAAATACCACATTACCCTAAAGGAAAAGGCATCAACTTTAATCCAATGTCGAGATTTACCAGCCATTTACATTCTGTAAGAGCGAACTTTTCCTTCCATCATCTATGTCCTCTGGTGCAAAGGAGAACTCGGCTGAGGCAGCAGTTTCACTCTAAAGGGATATCCTAAGACCAATAACAAATTTGATTGACTGCCTCCGAAACAGCTGTGAAGAAACTGCATATATATTTCTTAGATAATAATTATGAGGATCTGCGTCAGACTTCACTTCGGTTGCCAGCGGCGCGGCGGCGTAAAGCAAGTGCCTCTAATGCTATCTACAAAAAACCTGTTTGGAAACATTGCCAATGCCAACTGCCCTAAACAACTGGGTAAATGGATGGCAAACCAACAATGATATCTGGAACCAAGGTAGCGCTTTGGAAAACCTGGGAGAAGATATCACTCCAATAACCAACCATTAAACGGTCCCCTTTCACACTGACCCAGGATCAGTCCGCTACCGTGGAAAAACCCGAACCCTATGCGCTACGCCAATTCATGATAAATAAACTATCACTGGATAACCAGAATAACCCGAGTATAAAAAAGTCAGTACTTAAGCGAGAAACTTCTTACTTCGACTTAATTCGAGTTATATGTAGGCTGGAGCACATAACACATTTTACGAACTTGTTATATGAACGTACAAAATTTAGGTACAAATGAATTTCTGCGACAGCTCGTGAAGAACCAGGACCTCATGACTCAAAGCCTTCAACCAATTCTGTGTTCGCGTTGAAGGCAGGCTCAATGCCCTATGGGGCTCCCAATTGTCTGCTCCGTCCGAAAGAAGAGCATTTTTTCCCAGCAAGATAAACTCTTGCAAGATTTGTCCATCGCAAAAGGCAGTACCTCCGAAAGTTTTAAGGTGATAGTGGCTGGGAATAGATTGCCAGACGCCAGATCTTTGCCGTGATAGTGCAACCCACTAACTATTACCCCACTGAGTACTACCAAGTATGTTAGGAAGCCAACTTAATCAATACTTAAAATAATTAATTTTTACCAATCTTATTTTTAAATGAAAAACTCAAAGATGAAAGATCACAAAGGCCCATTGGGTAGTTTTTGCTTGTTTCATGGGCATTCCGCCACTGCGTTAACATACGTGCGCCAGTTTATTCGTGAGAGAGAGACCATTCTGTTTTGAGAACTAATCGAATTTAATCAACTCTTCAAGCCGAAGTAATTAATCAATTAAGAGTTCTACTTTATCTGGCAACAAATTTAATTTTTTTTTTCATTTATTTTTAAATTGGTTAAGTAACCAAAGATAATAATTTTTTTTCTTTACTCCCTCGCAATAAATCAGAGAGTTAAAAATTAAAAGAACACAGTTGCATACAGAATTGTCTTAAATATTAATTAAATGAATGAATACAAATACAGTTGATAAAATTCTATAAATAAATAAGACAACTCAAAACAATTGAATACATTTGTTATTTTGAGCTCAAATAAGACAAAAAATGAAGCAATTAATAAACAAATCACAAAACTCAAATTACAACGCCATCGTCTTCAACCTTCAAAAAAGGAGCTCATTAAAATCTAATTTTTTCTGTTTGCTTGGAGAGGTTTTTTTTATTTTTTTGTTTGATGATTTTCGCGGACATTCCGAATTATCTGTCGTGATATGATCAAAATCACGTTTTTTCTGCCATTTATCCTGTTTTTCGCCTACACGTTGCAGAAGTGATGGACAAATAAAAACTCGAGCTTTTGTTTATATATTTTTTTTTTATTTTAATATTTAACTTGTATATTTGCCTTCGAATATAGATATTGGCGAATTTCGAAAAAAAAACTGTCCAGATGTGAGTCATCAAAAAATTTCATGGCTTTTGCGTGGGACGTTTTTAGTAACGATTTGTTGACTTTGCAAATTTTGTGTGTGAGTGTGTTTTTTCGCTGCAGCAGCAACGGAAGGTAAAAATAAAATGCACGACTGGGTCGCACGAACTTGCTCCTATGTAATAGATTAGGAATTTTAAAAACGAATCTTATTAGAGAAAACTGTTCATAAGGATAAAATGAATTTTTTTAATTCTTTAAGTAGTAAGAGATAAAAACAGAATGATATGCAAATATGAATTTATGCAGGAACAAAAATTATAAGTCTTTGTAGTGGTTCCTTAAAAAAATAAGCTTTTATGTACAAAATTTTTAAAACATTTTTAAGAAAAAATTTTGGTATGCCAACCTTAAGTTTTTATTATTGTACGAATAAAAGTCTAATTTCCAAAAAAAATACTAAGCCGTTCTTGAGATATCGAATTTTTCAAAAAAAAAATTACTTTTTTTTTCTAAAAATTGAAAAAATATTTTTTCTTAAGTTTTTAAATGCAATGTTTTTTAAACTTTTTAGGAGCTTTTTTATAAAAAATTTCATTAAAATCCGTTAAGTCGATAATGAGAAATTCAAAAGTCGAAAAAATCGTTCTATGGTAGGTACAGTCAGTAATATCTAGATTTAAAATTTTTTTTTATTAAATTATAAATTGTAAAGATTAATCAAAAGAAAAAAAATTTTAGCAAAATTCTCGGAACCGTTTTCGAGAAAAATGCGATTTTCGAAAACCATTTTTTAAAATTTGTATGGAAGGTACCGTTAGTTTTAAATAAAACAAAATTTTTTTTCTCAAATCTTGTAGATTATATTAAGAAACTTTTATTTGCCAAGTTTGAAAAAAATCGAGCATGGGGTTTTCGAAATATTGAGATTCCAAAAAAAAATTTTGAATTTTTTTTTTAAAATCCAAAAAATTAAAAATTGAAAATTTGAATATGTAATAATATTCAAACTTTGGAGGAGCTTTGGCATAAAAAAAATTATTAAAATCGGCTGTACCGTTTTCGAGAAAATCAAAAACAAAAAAAATGGACCCAGGGGGGCTACCGAAAATAACAATTTTTTGTAAATTTTTTTTCAACCATTAGCTAGTTTTTACCAAATGAAATTTTTGGAATTTTTTTTAAAAAATTCTGTGGGACAGTTTTTGAGAAAAAAAAATATTTATAAAATTTCGAAAAAAAATCGTATGGCAGGTACCGTTATTTTTGGTCTTAAAAAAAAATAGAAAAAAACGTCCGGGGGTAAAAAAGTAAAACCCATATCTACCAAGTTTGAAGAAAATCGGCCGAGCCGTTTAGGCTGTAGTCGAACCGACAGACAGACAGACAGACAGACAGACAGACAGACAGACAGACAGACAGAATTGCGAGACCCACTTTTTTGGTCTTCGCTATCATCGTAATGTCAACTTTGATCAAAATCTCGAGTTCGATTTTTTTTACGAATGCATAACTTGCCTTATAGTACCTATAAGTCGCAAGTAAAAATACCAAAATCACTTATTGTTTGTCACACTCTTTGGAAACTGCTTAAATTTCAATGTTTACCTTTGTCGAAAAAAAAATCAACCAATTGCATGTAGTACTTCGTCGTCGTTCTCTAACGAATTACGTGTCTGTTTTATTTAATTTTTCAGAACACAATTGGACAAATAACAACGATTGTGTGTTCTCTTTTCATTATAGCTGTGCCAAAAATCAATCAATATATTATTTGCCTTTTGCCAAAAACGAAAAATATTTCTCGTCATGCATGGTGCATGTCTGGGGATTGATATTTTTAATGTCACTTTAGAATTGAGTCAAGAGGCATCTAGATATGAATAAACGTGTGTTTTTTTTTTGTATCACTGCTGAAAGTGGCTGAAGTGAAACGTTGCTAAAAAGCAGTGAAATTTCAAACAAAATTGAAGACCCCTGCATTGGCAAGTGAGAGTGTTAGCGCAAGGGATTTTTTAAACACTTACAATTAAACTTAAAAACTTAGATTTCAAGTTGGATTGATATTAATGGAAATATATTTCCTTTCTAAATTCATTGGTGAATAGCCTAGTAGGAATATACAAAAGAGACTATCTGTTAAAAAAAAAAAACAAGCAAAGATTTTTTAAAAACGCAATTATATGGTTTTAGATTCCAAGAAGCATTTTGGCTTGACGCAGTTTAAGGGGTTCTGTCCGCATTTTTGATCTTACTGTCTTTTCTTCTGTTTCGATTGTTTTTTCTATCACATTCTTTCCAATTCCATCATAGGGCTGAGTGCCCGTTTGGAGTGTCGTTGCACCTTTTTCGGCGAAAAAGTCGGCCTCTTCATTTCTCATGAAACAAACGTATCCTGGAACTCAATTAAGTCTGACATTATTATTCTTGCCGAGGTAGTTAAGCCTGTCCAGACACTCTCATACCAGTTTCGAACTAATGGCATGGCTAGGTTAGGTGGAGTGATGATGTGTCACCTCACTCGGATCTCAATGGATCATTGTGCTCCCTAGAATGTGGGTAATGTAGGAATGGTAAGGGTACGAAAAAGGATTTAGTGGAAGTCTTAGCTATTGGGTGCCTCCCAAAACCATCCTTATTTCTGAATGAAGTTTCTAGTTCTGGCTAGGCTGGGACATTCACAAAGGATGTGTCTGGAACATCCCATGCATAAGTCCGATGTGTTGATGTCTATTCTCCTCATGTGGGTTCCCATTGAGTTGTGACCCGTAAGGATTCCAACCAAAAGAGGGAATTGAGGTCTTCAGTAGATGCTCTGTTTTTTTCTTGATATACCTGGCCAAAGATTTATTTAAACCCGACAGGTGTCAATTGTTTATCGTCTGTCATTTGCGGAAATTTGGTGAATAAATTATGTTCCTGCTTCAGTGGCATAAGTACTCAGGGTACAATTTGGCTCGGTTCCAGTGATGAACCAATTTTGGCCAGCTCATTTCCATAAATGTCACGGTGTCCCGGAGCCCATCGAATGTTGACTGAATTTGTTTCGGTGAACAATCAAAATTCACCACGGCAACCACTTTTTACTTTGTGACAGTTGACGAAATGGCTCTGATTGCCGCGTGGCTATCTATGAAGCTATCAATTTTCAGAACTTATCGACTTATTATTGAATTTCATTTTGAAATAAATTACACTCTTCTAAAGTAATATGTACTACTCGTATACAGGGTGATTTGCATAAGGTGTGACAAAAAGCTAGGGCGTGTAGGTTGGACTAAGACAAGAAAAAAATCGTACGGGAGGGGGGGTCTATTTCCCCCCGTTTAGGCGGGAGGGGCAATTTAAGAAAAAAATCACTTAAGACAGAAAAAAAATTATTAAAAAATAACGGTAATACCTACAGAGTAGTGCTATAGCATTTTGAAAAGCCAGAAATACATTCTTTAATTTTGTTTTTAAATAAAGTTGTTCGAGTGAATAGTTTTTGGAAAATTAATTTTCAAAATCAAAATTTTGAAAAAAAAATGAAAATTTTTTTTTAAACAATTTTTTTTTTTCAAAATTTTACGTAATTAAGTATTATTTTTTTTATTCAATAATCAATGCTCTTATTAATTTTTGATCAAACACAAAAAACCGAATGTCAAAATGTTTTGTAGTTTTTGAGAAAATCAAAAATAAGAAAAACTACTTTTGTTCTAAGAAAAGCCTTTTATTTTAGTTTTTATACGTTTTTGGATTCTTAGGTGAATTTACGATTGAAAGGATTAACTTTCTTTTTACTATTTTTTTAATTATCGTCTTATAAGCATACAATAATGTGACAAAGTACTGGATTAACCATATTTCACACATTTTTTTCATTGAGAACACCTGCCTGAGAGCATTGGATACATATTTTTGTTATTTTTGATTTTCTCAAAAATTACAAAACATTTTGACATTCGGTTTTTTGTGTTTGATCAAAAATTAATAAGAGCATTGATTATTGAATAAAAAAATAATACTTAATTACGTAAAATTACCATTACCATTACCATTACTCTGTAGGTATCACCGTTATTTTTTAATATTTTTTTTTCTGTTTTAAGTGATTTTTTTCTTAAATTGCCCCTCCCGTCAAACGGGAGGAAATAGACCCCCCCCCCTCCCATACGATTTTTTTCTTGTCTAAGTCCTACCTACACGCCCTAGCTTTTTGTCACACCTTATGCAAATCACCCTGTATAGCAAGTAAAAAAATTTGAAAAAGTCAAATCATTCAGAAAAACGTTTTTTTCTGACTCATTTTATTTTTTTCTAACAGCTTTTCTCAAATGTATACAAAACGATTAAAAAAAATTTATTAAAATTTATCCAGGACAAAGTCTATCGGGTCAGCTAGTACACATACATATATAAAAGTATACTGAATAAAAAAGTATTTTAAATGGGAAAAAAATATTAATTAATATGAATTTGCTTCGACAGTTTCAAATCCTTTTTTAGTTGAGTCAAAAATGGTCCACGTTTATTCGGCACTCTACGCTCAGTATGTACATTGTGTTTTTTCTCCAAATAGGTACCCTCAACCAAACCGCCTAATAAGTATGTATATTGTTTATACATATTGCACGCAATGCCGGCCAAATCGCTACACGAGAATAGCTTTAATTCAATTATATGGTTAATTTGTTTAAATGAACGTGATTACAGCACTGCAATTATTTGAAACCATTTTGTATATTAATTATTATTTTTTTTTTGTTTCCTATTTTCAATCTTAATGCCCAAGTTAACATAATATTTTGTAGGTAGACAGCGTGGGTATTGTTGAGGGAATTCGCTTGATTTTCAAATAGATTTTCATTTTAAAAAAAAAAAATTAAATTAAATGAATTATGAGATTTATTTTTGTTGTAAACAAAATGAATTTATTGGAAGAGATACACACGATTTTAAAAGGAATGATATTTAATAATAAATGCATGGATATATACAGTTAAGCCTCTCTAATGCGGCCATATATTTTTTTGCAGCAAATTTACAAAATATTACCCTAATCATTCTTAAAAGCTAAAATTAATATTCCAAATATAGCTTCAACATGTGTAGAACCCTTTCACACGAGAGAGTTTCTAGAAACTGTCAATTTTTAGGCGAGAAAGGCAGTAAATAAAATCACTCCGTTCAACGATTTTTTGACATTCCTTTTCCACTTCACGTTTTATGCGTTTAACCACCAATAAGAGAATCTAAAAAAAAAACTACAAAATTTCTCCTTCGATTTTGTGACCTCATGTGAAAAAATTTAGGAAGGAACTTAAAGAAAACGTCAAAAAAAGTTTCCTAGCGTGAAATGGGTCCTTACATACAACTCTATTAAGAAACCATTCACAAAGAGAGATTTCACTGTAAACAATAATATACATAGTCTGTGTTGACCAAAGTAAAATGTGGACTTTGTTTAAATGTAGAAACATAATCAGAACTTTTGCTTGAGATGGAGTGAAAGAACGTCACTTATTATATGTAAGTAGGTAAATATTTGTATGAGTGTTCAAAATTTCTCTATAATGTATACACATCCGTATACGTCCAATGTAAATACGATAGAATTATGTGAGTACGTTATATTCGGAGAATAAGTCCATATCTATCGACTTAGCTATCCTTCCAGGCGCCATAATTATGAATGTAGATATTATTACGATGAACACTTGAAAAGTTTAGAAGAAAGAAAATATCATTTTATTGATATCTTCTATAGATTGTTTTGTTGTGGTTTAATAGATTTGTTTTTCTTGTAATTGAAAATTGTACGAAGGGTTGAGTTTGCCAAACGTAAATACACTCACTGTCTTCGATTATATTTACTAACTTAACCAACTTTCCCAATGCTCAAAGAAGAGGAACTTTGTCAATTTAGAAATTGTTTCGTCTGTTAAATTGGTTTTGAATAAACTCCTAAAACTAATGTGAAAAGTTAGAAGAATTGGTTTATGTAGAATTGATTGTTTTTTTTTTCTATGAATATTAATGGTGTTTATAGGTTTTGTCTTCATTTAGACTGATATCGACTTGCCCTTGAAATGTATAAGACGGCATCCGAGTAAAGGGGAGTTCCATTATACATTAACATTACCATACACACAATCTGTAAAAGAATCGTGTGGAAAATTATTCAATGTTCATTTTGAGGAATGAAGAGACTCTGAAAAAGCGTGTATAGGTCGGGAACCGGAATGGGTTCCCTTTCCTCGATAAAAATGAACGAAAAACAATGAAAATTGCGTGATGACAACTTACCTCACAAGTTAACTAATGATTGTTAATAACCCATTTTGTGACTCGTGCAGCACCTTCTCGACACGCAATTTAATTTTGTTTGTTTGTTTCATTTATAGATTGTTTGACAAAAATCAATAATATTGTGAATAACATCAATTGGACAAGAACCAAATAATAAAATAATAACGAAAAAGTTCGTTTACTCAACGAAAAAATTATTATTTAACAAATGCGTTCCACGCAAATTAATAAAATAATCGTTAGTCAATCAAATGCCGCATATATAAAAAAATCATCACTTGAAAACGGTATGATTGATTTGGCTGTTTTCGTTATTAATGAAGGAATAAGGTTTATGTGAAAGAATGGTATTTTTTGTAAAAATAAAATCCACTTGCGCACAAGTACTTTGGGATTTCTAACACAAAAATAGACTTTTCAAAATCCAAAAAAATAAATTTTTGAAAATTTTTTATAGACAATACTCTTTCAAACACAAAGAAACTTCGGTATAAAATTTTCGATCAAAATCGGTAGAGCACTTAATGAGAAAATTGAAAATTCTGTTCTTTGACAAGTACCATTAATAACATTTTTTGTAACAAAATTTCTGGAAGAGTACACATAATTTCTGTATCAAAATCGTTAGAGCCGTTTTAGAAATGAATAAGATATGGCAGATCCGGTTACTTTTCAAGCTAAATAAAAGTTCAATATATTTCCTAGGGAATCAACGTGGTTGGAAAACAAAATTAGGTAGGAGGAATTGTCTTGCTATTTCTTCACCCCACCTGTGTAAAGGGTCCCTAGTTCGAAACACGTCCTAATTGCCACCAATTGACTTTATACAACTGATCTACCAGATCGAAAGCCTGCCGTGTCAAGTGCCACCGGGGACCTAGTAATTGCTGAATATTGCCACCAGGAGCGTTATACCTGCTGTTAAGTATCATCCGGGCCTTTGTACCTTGCGGTACTAGAATCCAAACGACCAGAGTCTTGGTAACCAGAAAACTAAAATCCAGATAACAAGATTCAAAAATCAAGCATACCGAATCAATCGTATATTGGCTTATATGTAAGTCTGGAGGCCGACAATTTTAAGTATAATTTCCTATAAACTTAAGATTTGTTTTAAATAAAGTTTTTGCAATAGGGTTTTGAAGACCTGTTACTCTGAAGTTTCGTGTTTCCTTTAAAAGTTACTCGCCAGTAGATTGCATTTTTATGTTCAAACTTTAGTAAAGCTTTTGACAAATTTTGTCACAAAATAGTTTTAAATAAATTAAAATAAATTGGACCTTAGGATCGTTTTGTTGATACTTTCATACCTTAAAGATTGATATTAAAAGTCCTCTTCAGAAATAATGGTTCCTTCAAATCATAGTTAATTTTGGTGTACCTCAGGCGAGCCATCTTGGTCCTCTGCTCTTTGCTATATTTTTAAACGATCTTACTCCAATATTTAAATTTCAATGACATTAATTTCTACTGATGATATACAAAGAAGAAGAAGAATTAACTTCTTCAGTAATTGTGAAGAACTAGAAAACGATGTTTAAAGATTTGTTTTTAAGATCCAACCTATAAATAAGTCTGTAGGCAAAACAATCGTTAATTTTACGAATCTTAAAAAATATGTATTTTCGTTTTCATATATTACTTATTAAATTAAGTATCTCATTATTGTTTATGTTACTGTTAAATTACATAGTTATGTAAAAAACAAATCTCCAAAACCTCGTATGCTCACTAAATGGGTCCCTTATCCCATAAAATTAAATTATTCTTGGGTGTGTTAAATAACTTCTTTTACATATTTTTGGACCTTAAAACAAAATGTTGACGTTTCGAATTACAGTCTAAGTTTTAAACCATAGCGAATATGAATTCAAAGACAGAATTACACTACTCAGCTCAACTCTATTCAATTCAATAAAATAATTTTTCGATTTGCATTGTTAACTCATTCAATGAAAACGCTTCCTAAGACGATCTAAAATCATCAGCTAAATCAATTAGTTTATCATTTAGAAGCACTTTAAAAATTGAGTTGACGTACATAATAAAGAAAAATGGCCCAAGAACAGAACCTTGTGGAACACTCACATCGAGACAGTCGATAAAGTTCATTGCTTACAATTCCTTCCTGTTTTCGTCATTTCAATCCAATTTTGTGGCTATTTGCGACAATTTACTCAAAAGTATCGGATGGTTCACTTGGTCGAAGGCTTTAGAAATACTCCAACCGTTCATACCTAAGGAACTGTCAAACTTCGCCTCGAAAAAATCGAATTTCTTCCCTTCCGTATCATCAGTTGTCAATTCATCTCGAGCTTGATTAAAATTGGCTTACATTTAACCACAAATAACTATCAAAACTATTTATAACCCCTATAAAGACCAACCCATATGGATTATGGTGAATAGAACCCACGTGCTGTTGGTCCTCTTATTGATGTAAAATAAAAGCAATAAACCTCCAATCTGTTTAACATAAACTCGCCCCAAAAATGGAATTAACTAATCAATAAAACTTTATCTTTTCCTCACAAAATCCTCAATTATGTGAATCAGTTCCCAAAAAGTTCGTTTATGACCATCAAAAAAAAAAATCTTTCATAAATAAATCCTATTCTATCGACGATAATAAATTTGTCCCACACACATGCATCTCACACCTTGTGCTCTTCCAATTCGTTCGCATATTGCTGCTCCCTTTTCATATACATAACTTCCATTTTGAAATCTTTTCATCCTGGATGGGAAACACTACCTGATTCCAAGAAATATCCTGCTCTCTTGTTAAAGAATACAATTTACTGCGACAGCAAGTATATTTGAAAGGATAACACACCTTCATGTTAGGCAACTAAATGGGACCTTTGCGTGTGGTTGTCACCTTAAAAGGTTAGCCTCCTCATGGACAGACACTCATTAGACCAGACCCACGGTTATAGGACTTCTTGAGGAAAGTTATAGCTGTAGCTAAAGGAACAAGAAAAGTATAAAGTGTTTTTGTTAAGAATTGAATTTTGGTTGTGTGGGTAAAAGCCACAAAACTTTTACAAAACGTGGAATTATTGATGAAGGGCTTCTCGAATTCGGCTTTCTTCATTTACCGACCACGAGGACAGCAAAGTGTCCTTGACATCGAAACTTAGAAATTTCGATTTCACTTTCATTCATTTACTTTCAACGTTAAAGAATGCCGAATACAAATAGTATGTGGAGGATTTGAAAGGACACTTACTTATTTAGTTGCCATTGTAGTATTCGCCCGATATTCGTTTGTTTTTATTTAATGTAATCTGAACCTAATGGAATTTCGCACACCACCACCACTACTACTTAGCAGATGTCAATTTTCCATACTTTATTTTATCCTTGAGTCTTATTTTTAACCCACTTCTGTCCAGAAAAATCAATTAATCACCTACATTTTTAAGGGTGGGGTTCGTCGAGTTTTGACGTACATAAATGGTAATCTAATATTTTATATTTCTCATTCAAATGCTTACAGTTTAGTTGTTGGAGCCTTAAATCACAACAATCCTTTTAAATTTGAGTGTGTGAAAAGAGGAACTTAATGTGAAAATATATGTACACATACGAGAGACGACAACTCTTGTATATGGGAAATATATCATGGCGCCGAATGACTTTACCCACCTTACCACCCTCGTCTCTACCACACACGCACAAATGAAGTACACAAATGGTTTTCAGCTTTCTCTGGGTAAATCGTAAAGGACGTCAATTTTTATGGCCTCTTCGACGGTGCGTCGTCAACGTGGTCATGGTCGTGTCGTGTCGTTACGATGCGGTGTTCATTAGAACAGAGATTAAGTGAAATTAATTGTTTGGCATTTTGGGACATGGTAAAGGAGCGATAGTCAACTTGGTGTGAGCGAAATATTCAGCTCCGAGCTACGCAACGTAAGCTAAGGAACAAAAACATACAGGTAGATAAATCAAATAGGTGGAGTGATTTGAAGCCCACACTGAACCAAATGGTTACGTTGAGACATTGAAAGATTTCGTTGACTTTATTATTTTTTAATTAAAATTCATCCGATTATGAATGAAGTTGATAAATTAATGAAGCTGTTTACTAAACAACGAAGTTTTCGTTGTGTCAATGTAATTAATTCATTATATTTTCTCAGCAGATTTTGATTATTTTTTTGTTCCATTTTAATGGAGATATATTTTTGGGAAATCTTATCCATCCTCTTTGCACTTAACCATCGCCAGCGTGCTTATTAAGCGGGTAGGTTTAGAGGGACTACCCTTTTTGAGCTAAAAAAACACTGTTCAAATAGCCTTAGATAGTATAGAAACGGCCTTATGCGCCCTCTAAGTCATCCATGGTGCCGAAGGCAACATCTGTCATGAGGGCGTACACAAAGCACTTGAAACGAAATGCATTTACCATCACTTTGAGCAGATTGATAAGTAAAATGTGTGGCACAATAATGGGGGAAGCATACATACGTAAAACAAAATGTTCAGAAGATCATACAACAGGAGGCTGTCTTAAGGAAGGTGTACTATCACTCTTGCTGTAGAGTCTTGTAGTGGATGAATTGCTAGAAAGTCTTTCTTCACAAGGCATACGCTTTACTGGACCCGCTGATGATATTGTTATAACAGCCTTAAGCAAGCTTAAAAGAGCTCTGTTCTGATAACTACTAGAAAATAAAGTCTATCAGCATGATTTTATAACAGTCCTATAGGAACAATCATTACATTTACCAAGAATAGTCTTCTGACACACATGAAGCCTTGAAGACTAGCTGGTGAAGTAATCAACAGTCAAAATGAGGTATAATATCTAGAAATTGTTTCAAACTAAACATACTTAGATGGATGTACACTATGATGGTAAGACCCAAAGAATTGAACTACTAACAACTAGGAAGTCATTAGAAAAGTCAAACGGCAACAATGGATGTAGGAATACGGTAGAAGTCATTCGCTGGTGAGGGTACTGAGAGGGGAAATGTATAGGACTTGGAGAAAAAGACGCCATTTCCATTTCTTCAGTATCAAGTTTACTTAACATTCCAAGAGATGGCGTGATTAAAAAGTATAACTTCGAGAAACACTTCAGCACGGAGTTAAGTAGTAAGAAAGAGTGGTTTGACGAAGCAGTGAACTACTCTCCGAAAGCAAATGCCATCAAATGGTATACTGATGGATCGAAATTGTGTCAAGGGACACGTGCAGAAATTTTTGCAAGCATTTTCCAGCCTGAAGTGAATTCCATAGAAAAATGTGCTGAAAGAAACTGCAGCAACCAAAACATTGCCATCATGTCGCACACCCAAGTGACACTCAAAGTGTTACATTTCTATGCTATTATAGCTCCCCAGCCTCAAAACCATTCATTGGATGTGCACAGCCATTATACGGTTTATCCTGACGTAAGCCTGTTTCGCTTGGTGGCAAGCCTTGGATAAAGGAACTAATCTTAAGGTCATGACAAAAATTCAGAGACTGGCATGTAAAGGCACAAGAAGTGCCATGAGAACCACGCCAATCGCATCTCTAGAAAATTTTCTTTCTCTTGGCCCACTCGATCTATTCACGAAAGAATTAGTAGCTAAAAGTGCTTTCCGACTTATATAATATCGTCCTCAATTTGTAAAATTTGTTTCTTGATGTGCCAATGTATCCAGAATTGGGCCTCGTCGCTGACTATGTTGTTCAAACATCAAACCTTTAACTCATCAAGTTGATTAGGCAAGACAGATTAAATAAATGACATGTAGCTTCAACAATGTGACCGCAATTAGATGTCGGAAATTTCTATTAGAAATCCCTACACATTAATAGCAAGTACGTGGATTACAATCATCTATTTTATTTATAAATCAATTTATTTCGATTCATATTGATTCGGAGAAAAAGAAAGTTACAAAAACTGTTCATTCGGAACATTTTTCGACAGGTCAACCTCATGCTGTTAGTAACCTTGAAATAAGAGGTTGCCAAAAAGCCTTCGCAACTCATATTTTTTATGTTTTGACAATTTCAACAATTTATTCAAGGGAAAAAGCTTCGAATCGCAAGGCAATCGTAGGTAAGTCGATTTTCTACTTTTAAAATAACTCGGTCAAATGTTTTAGATATTTATTGTCTACTGTCCAATATAATTTTTAATATAACCAAATCTTACCAATTTGTGAAGAGTAAAAACAAGACAAATTAAATATTCATCGATCTCATCAAGTTGCCTAGTCTTTGCAAACATAGGATCCGAAATGTACCTAAGAGTTGTACATCTAAGGTAATTCTATGACTTCTTTCTGCAACCATACTCATCTACTTCCCATCCTCCACCATTTCGACCGTTCGGTATAATAAAATACGAATAGGAATTGAAAAACATCGATTTTACAACAACTCAAAAGGGAAAAATTCAATATTTATATCACTTGCTTTGCAACAGAGAACTCCCAGAAATGTAAATCTGACCAACTCGCCAAAACTGAAACAAAACTACATACATATACATACATAAAGGTATACCCTACCCATCCCTACATGTAAACTTATGCTAAAAAAAGCTTTGAAGTGAACAAACCTTAGGTGGAACACCGTCACTAATTTCTTGGCGAGTAAATAAACATGGCCAACGCTGAATCCGAATCGAACCGAGAGAGCTTGATATCTTTCAGCAGATTGAACAATATATTAACTGAACTCAAAAACTTATCTTGAATGATGGACGCATAACAAAATTCACTGCTTGTTGATTGCCACCCACCGTTTGATGTATTTCTTCAACAGAAACTTTGCAAAATAAAAATTAAAGTTTATGTGCATATATTTTCGTCTAAAAACGTATTTTTTTCTTATACAAATTATTCTAATAAGCTAAAAAGCTTTAATCTTCCGTAAAAAAAAAAAAAAAAAAAAACAAAAAATATCGATACCATTAATTTACCATGTCGAGAAAAAAAAATTCACAAAGTTAAATTTCTTGATTAGCCACCAACCCGTAACTGAAAATTGGCAATTTCTGTCTATTCCCACACTGCTAGCTAGCTAAGGTAACCAAAGACATAAATAGCACGAAATAAATTTCCCTCAAAGAAGAGAAGACAGAAAGAGTTAGATAATTTATTTTTTCAAACAACTTAATTGCTTCCCAAAAAAATAATAAAAAACAAAAAATACACCAGTATGTTTGCCATATCGTGCCCAACCTTATTTTTTGTTTTATTTTACAGTGGGGTGTATATCTGGTTTTGTTTGTCAAACTTGAATTCTTCGTTCTTGAATTTTTTTAATTGATTAAAACTGATAATCTTTCATTGGTATTTGATGTTTAAAAGTAGAACATAAGTTAAAGAAAAATGTCCTGAAAATATTAAATATGGAATTCGAAAGATAACGATTTAAAAAAGACAGGCTTATGAAGAACACGTTTGGGTTTTTCTTTTCAATGACAAGCTATAAACTGTTCAACTCAATTGAAGGGTGGCTATGATATCGATGTATTAAAACACTATGATGTGTGACAATTTCTAAGAAAAAACTCTATAAACGTCAAATTAGACTTTGTCACCTGAGTATCTGTCAAGCCATAAACTGTCAAATTCCATTGAAGAAAGAAAACAAAGCAAGGACTAAGTGCACCAATTAATGTCTATCGTTAGTGAATAATGTTTTTTTTTACTCAGTTTTATGACACAACTTATGGCATTTTGACAGTTCGAAAGAAAACAAAAACCTCAATCATTTCCAAAAGGTCGAAAAAAAATTCTGGACTGCAAAAATATTTTCGCACACCACTGTGTTTTAATTTATGAAACTCAAATTCATTAGGAAGTATTCAAGAAAAGGAGTTAGGAGGTTTATTTGATATTCTATAGCTAATTTACATAACGACTTACTTTGTTGACTAACTAATTATCAGATAAAATAACAAAACAAAGGCTAAATTTTGTTAAAAAAGAATAATAATAATAAATAAGAGAAACAAATGTACATTGTTTAGCATTTTATTCCTAATGTGTCAGCATTTGGTGGTATGTGTAATCTCATCAAAAATAAAACTACAAATAAAAACAAACACTAATGACTTGTCATTTTACCAAAAAAGAATCAAAATATTGAACTTTGATTGATTTTGAAGTTGCCAAAGAATTTGTCAATATTTTTTTTTTTAACTGATAAAAATTCAAGACATTGAGTCGCCATGATTAAAACTGATTGCGCTGTAAAAGGTATAAAGCAGACAAAATCAAATGATTAACGACATTTAATTAAATTTTCGCTTTCTCTACCCTTTTGTTGGTCTACAATATGGGGCGACACACCCTTACAAAGTTTTTAGTGCAGTATTTCAGCACCACAGCCCTGATGTTATAAAAGTTTAGAGCTAAGTTAGATGGTTTTGATATGCTGGTTGTAGGTGTTTGTATCTCTGTCTATATTCAATGACCCCACAGGCGAACAGTGAGTGTGGAAAACATTGAGGAGACACTAACATTAGTGAAATCGCCCTTTGGCGTCCAATTGTCTCGAACACCCATACCACTGTCACTGCCAGTGCCACCACCATAGCCAGCAGCAACCAACAATGGTTTTGGGGTAGCTATCGAAATGTTGTTTCCTCCCTTATCAAGTTTTATTTTTTTTTTTTTTTGACGAAAAAGGAAGCACAAAGGAAAAAAAAAGGAATTAAATGCCAAGGGTTCTGTCTCTATGATGGGGCAGGCAGGGTGACCTCGAAATAAATACTTCAAGCTTTTTATTGTAACTGAATGTGAATTTGTAGTAGTGTTGTGAGGTTTTGCGAAAAGTACGATTTTGTAGAAATGTTAAAGTAAATGAAAAAACGATAACGGGATGCAGCAATATTTGTGTTTATTAAATTTTATTTTAATAATATGACATATTGTATAGGGTTAGCTGGGGTAAAATTGACAATGAAAAACAATTGACTTCGAAAAATAGGGGTCATGAAAATGGCTTAGGAAGCAAGCATTTGTGTTTGTAAAATTTAATTTTAATTATATGGCGTCTTCTATAGGGTAAACTGGTGTGAAAACAGCTTAGGAAGCAAGCATTTGTGTTAATAAAATTTAATTTTAATAAAATGATGTTTTCTATAGGGTAAACTGGGGTACATTTGACAACGGAGACATTTGATTTTTAAAGCGTAGGGGTGAACAATGCTTAGGAGCCAATATTCATATTCAAAAAGACTCTTATTTGTTAAATATTATTATTTTAAATAATCTTCATGAACTTTCGAAGACCCTTTTCAATCCCTCTTTGACACACAAAATTTGTTAATAATTCAATTGGTGTATTCGATGTTAATAAATATTAAAAATAAAATAAAAATTTAATGTGCTGCATGCGCAATTTTTGTCATTGTTTCATTCAACAAAAGTTTTAAAACTTTGACTTAACATTTTAATTAGAAATGTTTCAAATATGTTGTCTTCAATAATCCAAAGTTGTATGTGTGATTTAAGAGTATGTAATAATGTCGTAATTTATTAATTTACATGTGAAAAGAACATATGGGAACATCTATGGGAAATATGGGAATTTTCTAAATAAACACCTCCGAGCACTGTTTTTTTTTTTTTTTTTTTTATGGATAGATGTATTTTGATTCACACTCCATCTCGTCCACCCTTCGCATGAGAAGGATATATTTTTCCTGCAATTTGGATGATTATTTTTATCACGCATACATACATATGTATGCATTTCGTATAGTAAGTATATAATGTTTAAATGAATTTTAACGAGATTTTCAAAACAAAAAATAACAAGAGAAAAAAAGAGTAAGTGAAAAAAACTGACCCACTGATAGGGGCAAATACTCGTAGAATATTTGCATCAATCATTTTTTTTTCGTTCACTCGATTAATGTTGCTGTCTATAAAATTTTATTTGATTGATGATGGTTTGATGGATTTTATTATTTTTGTGATGGAAAATATTTTTGATAGTATTTAACTTGAAGAATTTAACGGTTTTTGATTTGATGGTTAGTTATCGAAAGTCACAGTATAATCAGTCGTTTTCAATTCAAAAACATTATAAAAGATGTATGTTTTTTTTTCCAATTTGATAGATTACTATTTGATACAAAGGCAAACAAATAAGATTATTTTAAATAATTGAAAATGGCGCCCAACGTGAACGATAAATAACAAAAATTGACAAAGTATATTGATTAAAAAACTTGAATCCATTTTAAGGTATTCAATCGTTAAATAAAAAATTGTAATCAACTGCTTGCGTTGCCATGGGTGTCTTTTGAGAGGTGCAAATGCCTTGATTAATGTCAATTTTAATATTGTACAATTCGCAAAGTGAATGGCTATTTTCACTTATGAAACATAAAACATAAAATTAATTCTGAAAAAATACAATCTAAGAACGACCAACTTATACTAAAAGAATAACGAAGATGGCAATGCAGCCTTAGAGGTGTCAGTTTAAATTAGATTTAGAAACAATATAGTAAAATGATCTGTATAACAGTTTTTCCATTACGTTTGTTTTTGTAGCTTCAAAAGTTTTGCAAAATTTATCATATTATTAAAAATATCTGTTCAAGCTTAATTGTCCGTATATGGCGTATGGCTTACCTCTAGGGATTGTTCTTGAAATTTCTTCGATACGCTACACCATGACCTGTCTGCCACACTAGAGGTGGCGGAATGATCATAGATCCCCAATACCATTTCCAACTGGAAAAGAATCCTTGAGCTTTTCAGGGGATTGTTTGTCAAATAGATATGCGATTTTGTTGCTTTGTTTTCAAGGTTTAAAGTGCAATTTTATGATTTTAAAATTAGGAAGTCTCGATGTAATCTACAAAAACCCTATGGGACCTTTAAAAAAGGACAGGTTTATACAAACCCTGACTGAGCTAGTTCACAAAATTTTGGTCGGACAGATTAAAGTTGCATAAGCAGAGCAACATTGTGCAAGAAGTGTCTAACGGCTGTCAGTAGTTTTCTGGCTTTTAATACGAAATTGTTATTTGGACAAAAAAGTACCCTACAAAACTTATGAAATATTTAATTTAAATTAATTTTTTAAATTACAAAACTAAACTAATAGAATGTGATTGTCTTATACAAAAAAAAGGGTCAATGCGTTTTTTAACTTTCTGTCTCTTCCTCCCTGTCTGCTTTGTTTGGAATTATTTTGTTTCCTACTTCGATGTTTAAAGAAGGGTTAAACATATTTCTATAAAAAGATACCAAACAAGTGGAGAGCAGTGGTACCACTTCACTTCAATTGAAGTAGATCTACTTCTTTTTTTTTTCAAAATATTTTAAAATGTATTCCTACTTGGCACCATCATTAAAATACTGAAATCTACTTCATTTTAAAAATCTCTGTTTCAACCTACTTCGATTTTACAAAAAAATGCCCAAATCTACTTCTAGCATCAGAAAGAATTCTCCAGTCAAAAATGAATGTCAACACAAATGAGTAATTTTGAAAGATTATAAACTCACCACACTTACCTGTATACGAATTTTATGAAAATTTCGCTTGCGTGCGTGTTTTTATTTTAATATTAAATTACATTTAATTATAGTAACTTTAAGGTTATTCTTTAATGTTATTCCTTAGACAATTTAAAGTATTTAATAATGTACATTTAAGGAAAATATTGTTTATATACAATATTATTTCAAAATTAAAGAAGCTCCGATATACAAATTTTGATCGAAATCGGTAGAGTCGGAAATGAGAAAGTAGAAAATAAAAAAAAAATTCCAAAATCTAGACCGCATTGTTGGTTTTCGAAATATGATATTTCATAATGGCTGCATGGAAGGAATCGAGTTAAAAAAAAAAACAAACCATTTCAATTTCTTTTCTAGGCTGCAGGTTGAGGTACAGATCTGCAGACAGACGCAATCACTACTTTTTCGTGTTTCGATTTTTCTCAACTTACTTCACTTTTTTCTTGAAATCTACTTCGATTTTTTTGTCCGGAAGTGGTAACGCTGGTGGAGAGTCTTAAGTCTTTGATCAGATTTGCTGGCCGTAAGGAAATAAAAGGATATTATTGCCTCAAACAGTTCTTCAGAGAAATACAAAATTAAAGTTATTTTCATATTGAAAATAATCGTTAATTATAAATTTTTATTATAACGCTATCAGTACTGCTTAATGCGAGCATTTGTAACATTTATATCTTATCGCTACGGGTTTTTTACTTTTAGATACTAAGAAATATCAACTTGTCACAGTTATCAAGAGAAATTGCCATTTTAATGACCAACATTATAAATTGGATGACTTTTGTTTTGATTTCTTTAACAAGTCTTGTATTTGGAGACGGATTTCAAATTAGAAACAAAAAGTGAAAAGACAAAACCAAGACAAACACAATCTAGCATTATCGAAATTTTCATATTGTAAGCCACGTCTGTCAAACTAACAGTGCAAATTGTCATATTGGCAGTTGAAATTTTAATATGTCTTAGTGACAATAGATACTGTCTACCAGTGATCTGATGGTATATCTCACCAAACTTTACATCATTTGATATTTCAAACGCATTTGATAGAGTTTGGCATCAAGGTCTTTTTTCGAAAATGCTTACTTTTGGTACTGATGAATCTTTTCTTCGATGGATTAGAAACTACCTTTCAAACCACTCAATACAAGTTCATATAAGATGGTTCCACAGGGCTCCATTTAATCTCCAAGTCTCTTTCTGATATTCATCAATGAACTTTTGTCTGGAATCTGTAATTAATTAAAATGTTTTGCTGACGACAGTTTTCTGAGCTTTTTTTTCTTTCCCATATTTACGTTTTATTCTTCGAATGTGGATTTGGAACGACAGCGGCTCGATAGCATTGTCAAATGGGTATCGAAAAACCGTGTAAAATTTAATGCTTCCAAGTCTCAATGCAGTCTCCTGTCGTTAAAACGGAACCAATCCTTCATTCCAATATCCATGAACCGCACTTGCATTGCGGACACAGAACACCTTTCAGTTTTCGGTATGTGCATCACAGACCAACATGTGTAGAATGACCGCATATTCGACGTCGCCAAAAATACTGCTAAGTGCTTAGCTTTCCTTCGACGATGCAAAACATTTTCCACCGCTTCTGATCTGGCTGTAATCTATATAAGGCCTATATTCCTTCAAGGTTCGAGTTCAACTCCCATATTTGGGCAGGTGCTCCAATATCTAACTTGAGTCTCTTTTTTTAAGGCTGGTCTAAATCCCAAAACAAAAGAAAATTATTCACAATAGAAATATTTCATTTACAGAAATTATCATATTAACAACAGAAATTGTCATATTAAAAATATAAATTGTCACATTCACAATATTGAAATCCAAATCGTTTGGCTCTTTCAAGACAATAATCTTCTTTGAGCTCTCAAATGGAAAAAAACTCAGTTCTGATAGCTCAAACTATAACTGAGGTTAGGTTAGGAGGGCCGTGCACAGCACAGAGGTTGTCGCGTACACGGGGGCCTATTGGTCCATTCTGATCCCCTATTAAAAAAAGCAGAAATGCTCCTAAACTAATGTCTTATATAGACTGGTTCATTTGCGAACCAGCCTGTGCTCACTATAGATTTTCTCATATTTGCCATTGAGACCTGCGTTAGATCTACCAGTTCTCCAAAAACCCTTTTTCCAAAGTAACGGAGGCGATTTGTTAAGAGGTTCGGACAGCCGCAGTGCAGATGTTTAATGGTTTCAATCTCCTCGACATCCTGACAGCTCCTACAGAAATCGGGTGCAAATGCACCCATTCTAGTGTCCATTGTGCCAATGGCGCAGTGACCCTTTAGTACACCTATCAGGATTCTAATGTTCTTTTTACCCAGCGATAAAATATATCGAGTTTCCTTTTCATTAATTTTAGGCCATAAACTTCTAGAGATGACGCAGTCGTCCCTGGAGGACCATGAGTTATTGATTTGCTCTTTCGTTATTAGGTCTATTTTCCTTATAATCACGCCGATCGGGACTTTTGGTCCCATATGTAAATGGCTACTACTGTTTTTATTTGATACTGACCCTTACCTTGCCAGTTCATCTGCTATTTCATTCCTTTCTATATTACTATGTCCAGGAACCCAACAGAGCTTGACTTGGTTAGTGTTACAAATATTGTTCAGCATGTCTCGGCATTTTGTTACTGTCTTGGATCTTATAGTCTCACTCGCTAAAGATTTAATGGCAGCTTGGCTGTCCACGAAGAATGTGATCTCCGACGAGTTCAGTTTTTTCATGCGTACCAATTCTGCCGCCTTTTCAATAGCGTAAATAGCAGCCTAAAAGACACTACACTCATCTGGGAGTTTGAATGATTATCTAACATTGAGAGCTTCACAGAACACCCCAGCTCCTGTTTCTTCTTCCATTTTTGACACATCGGTGTAGAAGCTAGAATGAGATATCTTGTTCATTAATTAGTGAGTTGGGTTCCCATCCATGCCTTTCGGGTATTGGAATAGAGAAGTGTTTGCTGAAATCTATTCTGGGTGGTAAGTAGTCAGTCGTCACATTAAGCCCGGCCACTTTCTATTCCCTTTGCAGGATAGACCCATGACCATAAGTGCTGTGCTTCCAAGAGCTCATTTCTTTAAGCCGAAGTGCGCTTTTGGCTGCTGTGCATGTTACATATGTGCTCGTCCAGGACTGGAAGATTTTGAATAATTTCCAGCCCTGCCTGTGGCGTAGAACCCTATGCCCCCGTTATTCCTAAACAGGGCAGTCTCTGTACCTTATTCAGGTTTTTGAGAGATAGCTAACTATTTCTACAGCCTTCCAACACACTATCGACCCATAGGTAAGCATGCGACGGACAATCGCCGTGTAGGTACATCCACTGAGGTTAAAGCAACAAACTTTTATATGTTAAATTCAGTTGATTATTTTTAAGGTGTAATTAAATACCATTCTGATCCCCAAAGTAAAAATTTAAAGTGCTTTTTTGTTACCCTTCAAACCATAATTCAATTTAAACTGAAAATTATATTTTATTCTTCATATCCAAATGTCGGCTTTTTTGTTCTTAACGTATTTAATATTTTTCTTTCTTGAAATCTATTGTTCATTTTATTCTAACGTGTGTTACCTGAGGTGTAAGGTTTTTTTGTTGTTGTATAGATTGTGTGTAGCCCTTCAAATGAGTTTCTATATTCGTTAAGAATAATTATTAAAAATTCGGTGGGTGTAGTTTTTAAGATTGTGATCTTTAAAGTTTTTAGGTTTACTCTATTCTACAACGCCCTCTCATCTACTATCATGATTATACATTTCCTAAAACAATGGAGCAATGTTCTGAAAATGACTACTTAGAAATTTCTATAATTATCATGAGAAGGTGTAGATTTTAATTGACCATGAAAAAAAAATAAAAAAAAATATATACATAGCTGAGCTGTATATCACCAATATTTATTTCCTTAAATTGCTTACCATTTTAAGTTCACCGTTTGAGCTCTGAAAAAAAAAATAAAAATAAAAATTAGTTTGGATATTGATTAAAATATTTTCAAAAATATTAATCATAGCTACTATGACAATCGAACCATATTTTAATATTTTGTAATTTTTATTATTCAATCAATCGTGTTGGTGGTGTGGTGAAAATAATCCCATAAAAAACAAATGCTAGAAAAATATTTATAAATTTAAAAACAAAACACTGAAGTTAAATAAAACAATAAATTCGTTTGCTACGCATCGTTAAAAACAACCACAAACCAAAGTATAACTAATAATTATGACTAAGTATCTTCTTTTTTTTTAATACAAAAAACAGTCAAAATAATTAAGTATAATCATTAATAAAAAGAATCAAAAAGAAAGAAAAAATCAAGGTAATCTGGGCCAGCAGGGGCTTCTCCACTCCTTTTATTTTTAGACAATGAAAATATAAAAATTTCAGATTTTTTTTTTTCAAAATAATTCTTTTTTTCGTTAAAATTAAAATAAATTGCAACTTTGTTGTTCCAACTTTAAAAACAAAATGCAAATTAGTTTCAAAAATATAATTTCTTTATTAATATTATTTTTGTTTTTCACACTATTTTCGACCGTGAACTAACACGAAATATAATCTCATTGTTCTTTAAAACAGATTGATATTATAAAAATTTAAATTTGTTTGAAAATAACATTGTGGCATTGATTAATTTGTTTAATTCTCAGTCCTATTAATTTTTTCTCTATAGTGCCCGGCCATTCATGTGGAATGATATTCACAACTTCCTGATGAAAAATGTTTTTTTTTTTTTTTTTAAGTAAAAACACATTTTTTTATAAATAACTTTTGCATATTGCACGCACCTGTGGCACATCTATAGCTGCTTTATTAAAATTAACCTAGTGTTTTATTTTTATAAATATCCGATTGATGATTTTTGGATTTGTTTATTTAAATACGAATTTTTATTGTGACCTTGTGATAGATTTTTTTTTATTTTCTGAACAAAAAAAAAAGATTGTTGTTTAAATGTCACAATAGAACAAATGATGAAAATATTCTGGCAGTTAATGCATATAAATTTAAAATTAAAAGGAAGTGTTTACAAGGTGCAAACTTTAGATAAATTAATTGTTAAATCCCAGAGAGACATTTAGTTGGTGATATGTGATTAATAAATGTCAGCAGAGAAGAATTAAAAAAAAAACTACAAAAGAAATTCCAATTGTTTTTTTTTTTTGTAGGTTTAAAATCTGTGATATAATTATTTATGGAAATCGGTAGTTTAAGTTTTATTTAAAAGTCTATTAAGAGTCTTACTACAGAGATTTATTTGATTTTATGATTCATTTAGGACTATCTAGTTATTTAGTATGAGATCATCAGAGCTTCGAAGTTAATCTCGCAGCGAACTTGGTGTTAAGTCACCTGGATACAAAAAATAAAATAGTATCTTTAATATTTTAACGTAAATGCATTTCTTTGACATATACGTATTTAAAAAGTTTCCACAATGTATAGTGAGTCTTTTTGATCTTCTGGCTTCGTTTAAAGTTGCTAAATTTTTTTTTTTTTATTTTTTTTCGTCAGTAAGTAAACATTTGTAAATCTGACAAAATCATTTCCAGTAATAGACAAATTTGTTTGCTTCTTATGGTTCATGCTAATTGACTTCTTTATACATACGAGTACCTTCTATGATTTGGAATGTCAAACCTTGCTCGTTGTTTAAAATTATGTTTAATTGGGGTCACCAGCGACCTTCGAGTTTCAGTACCCATGTTGTCTTTTTTTGTTAACTATTTTATTAAGAGTTACATTAGTAGTCAAAGTGTTACAGACAGTTTTTTTTAGTTTAATTTTAGCAGACCTAACAGCCCCTTTCTTCACAGAGACCGGTCATAAAGGAAGTAATCAAATTGGAATCAACTTATTCTTTCAAGTTTGGGGCATCTTAACCCTCTGCCAAATAAGCATATTCGCGTTAAGGGATAAAAGATCTTTCATTTGAAAGGGTTACCTTAAGGTCTTAAGCCTCACACTAAAATTTATTTTCGAAACAAAAATCTAACCGAGAACATTTTCTCGGTGAGTTAAAAATATGCGTAAAAAACAACGTATACACTCGGTTAAAAACTATGAAGTGTATGTTGCTTAAAGTAACGTAGTTAACTCGATTAAACGAAATGGGTTAAAGTAAACAACTAAGAATGTAAATTTAATAAAAAAAACTCCGTCATATTAATCGAGAAACTATTCTCTAATTTCCAATTCATAAGATTGTTTACTTTAAACGAGAAACTTGTTTAATTCAAATAAATACACTTATAGTTAATTTTGCACATTCCTTATTTAATACTAAACAATCTTCCCGGGTAGTATCTAGGTTATCCAGTTATAGCTTTCATTGAAATGCATCATTGGAACAAATCGGAGGAGTGCTGACTTAATTTTTGTGACAAGCCAGTTATAGCAATCATTAAAAAATTAGTTTCGATAAGAGATCCTGTCAGTGACTGATATCAACCAATTCTAGGTATTTAAGGTTAGTGTTGATCATTGAAAGCAAAATTGACATTTGAGAATAGAAAGAGAATCGAACGCATTCAGTGAAATGATTGTGTTCCAAGTTCAAGAAACGAAAATCAGCTGTTTTCTGAAATTGATTTCTATCATTGAAATGATAAAAGTGTATTTGGGTGATTCTACAAACAATGGAATTTTCGGCGGCCCCAGAAATATTTTGAAATCCGTTGAATTATTTAATCTGATTTTTTTTTATAAAATTAAATCTGACTGATATCTACCTGGCCTAACAATATTATTAGGGTGACCTTATTTAATATTGCTTAAAAAATTCTTCAAAGTGTCCGATTCTCAGTCCCCTGACGTGTCCCCAGTGCGTTTTCGCAAAGAAAAATTATTACCGTTCTCTTATTTCAGGTCTCATACTAAAATGAATCCCATCGAAGTTACGCCAAATAATACATCTTTGCTACGAAATAAATAAATATTTTTTAGTAATTTATTTTATTACAAAAAAACTTAATTAAACTTTGTCCCCCGCTTTTTGTATCAGTCCCCTGGCATATTGAAACAGTCGAACAAATCAATAACTAGGATATCAATCGAATTTGAAGTACCAAATCTCCTTACAATAAAATTGTGGTGCAACTCGATTCTGTTTTTTATGTTAGTATTGTGAAAAAGACATTTGTGCATGAAGTCGTGGAATGTCCGTTTAGTTTATCAGTCCTCTGGTGAGTTTTTACGAAACAAATTTGTATGTAAGTAGGCATCTTTTTTAGCAGTATAGTATAGGTTTGATAAAACTGTAATATTATATATATTTTTTTGATTTTTTAAGTATAACCTTAATATCTTTTTTGCGCAAAAACCATGAAAAACCTCAGTCCCCTGGTCTCAGTCCCCTGGCTAATAAATAAACAAATAATATTTTATTCCGAAACCTGAGAATTTTTAAGTTATGTTAAACTTCGAACTTCATTGCGAAATATTTTAAAATTTTTTAAAAAGAATATAATTTATTTTAAATTTATTCTAAGTAGAAAAAAAATTTATTATAATATATTATTTTCTTTTAATAAAATTCTAAGTTATTATGTATTAACCATGAATTTGTATATGTTTATGAAGGCTAATTAAATTTAATTTCTATATTTCAGTGTGTACCCAAGAGAAAATACAAAAAAACTAAAGATTTATTCAGTCCCCTTAAAAAAAACTCAGTCCCCTGAACATCCTTTTTCAAAAAATGTCCTTAAAATCGTCATTTTTAATTTTTTTTACTGGCCGCTTTCAAGAACGCAAAGAGACGTTCTAAGGATCAACTAGAACAATTCTTACGACTTTTGGCTTCCAAAAATGTCGTGCCGAAATTTGCATCATTTTATTCCATTGTTTGTAGAATCACCCATTTAAAAGAAATTTTAAATCATAATTTACTATTTTTTCGAGTTCTAGAACTCATTAACTTTGTTTTGGTAGCATTTAAGATCATTACAGTTTGTTTAATCGTCTTAAAAACGGAAATGAAAATTTTCAATGATGCATTTCAATGACAGCTTTAACTGGCCCCTAAGTAAATGGGTTAAAATTTTGAAACTAAATAATCTTCTCGTTTGATTTAACCGAATGGTGATGGTAACTCACTGAGACTTGATAAAATTGACACCAATTCGGTTAAAACAATTAATCAGATTTATTTAATAATCTAACCGAGTTAACTGGTGTAATTTTAACCGAGTAAGTTTTCCAGTTGTTTTTAAGCCGTTTCACTTGTTTAATTTTACACGAATTTAAAGTTGTTTTTAACCATGAATTTTATGCGTGTAGGTGGCTTTCAGGGCTCTTAAACGTCTGTCGTAACCATATTTTTTAAAACAATGATTTGGAGAATGATGCATTTGAAGTAGAGGGTTGCCCTCACTAATTCTATTTTCAATAAATTTGTGCTTGAGATGCACTTGTGCTATTGAAAGACGTACTTAGTTCTTTGCATATTTTAGATCCTAATGATTCAAAACTTTAGATGCTTTTGTTTTTCGTTGTTCTATAAAACTAAAATTGGTAAAAATATTAAATAAATATAAAATTAACATTAAAAAAAAAAACAAAAATAGTGTCAAAATAAGATGTATGCCAATTTTAAACGTACATAATAAGCTCCTAGTGGCTATAGGTTTGTGAAATTAGATCCCACATAGTGATTACACATCACTCATGCTCAAGTAGGAACTAACCTTTTGTAAGCACCGCGAAACAGGCTTTGTGTTTGGGTACTTATTCCGGATTGTATGTGAAATAAGATCGGGCAATAGTCATTACACATCACTCATGCTCAAGTAGGTACTAACTTCTTGTAAGGACCGAGAAGCATGACTTATATTTGGGTACTCTAGGCCAGCTTATGTGCTCCCTAGTAGCTACAGGTATGTGAAATTATATCGCGCAATAGTGATAACATATCACTCATGCTCAAGTAGGTACAGGAAACAGGACTAGTAGTATAGTACCATAGTACCCAGGTACCCTTCTGCGCAGATATAGACAACTTAATATCAAAAAATTTAAGTAGTTTTTTGTTTCAGCAACTTTGCATATTGTAATATCTCTTAGCATAATGGTTAGTGCAGTGCCGCTGCAAAAAAGTTTTTCTGGGGTGTACTGCTTCTTCGGAATCGGCAAAAAATTTTAATTCCTGGTAACGCGCACATAGGAATGATTGAAAGTTGTAATCTTCTGGTTTTGTTTAAGCTGTTGCACCACCAAATTTATTTATTATAACTTTACAGAAGCGCTTTACCGCGGGTTCTCAAATGTGACAATTTAAAATTCTAGGTAAATATAGTTCTTTCGAAATATTTTTTTTTCCAAAAACAGACTCAAAAATTTAGTGAAGACCTCCTTAATTCATTGGAAGTCTTTTCAAGAGTAAATGTTGTAAAAATATTTTTCAAATACAAAAAACTAATAGAGAAAAACTGCGTGGCAATGATAGTACAGATAGGCTAAACTGTTCAACAGTGAATCATTTCAATTCTGAATCATTCGAATTTTTTCAAAAATGGACCAATTTGTTTTGGATGGTTTATAGACTTTGTTGGAGCCAACTACTGTGCATAATTTTGTACAAATTCTTGTAGGTAATATACTACTATATTTTAAGAATCTTTTTACAAAATTTTCCTACTGATTCTTAGTGTGTAAGTAACTTATTTATACATACAAAAATAACTATAGTGTTGATGCAGTTCTTAGTCACGATATTGTAGTCCTTCAGTGGCTGCCCGAAAAAATTTAAAACAACAGAAAAGTCGTAGTTGATAATACCTTTAACAAAATACGAGTAGGTATGTTCCTCTTAATGCAAAGGCTACTTATAGTTTTTAATCCCCAGGATTTTATCTTTTTAAAGATAGCCATCGGACCCATAACATTCCCAAAAAATGAAAAGCTTTTATTAATTTTACCAAAAATAAATAAGTCAAAGTCAAAAAAAAATTCTATATGAATTCAACTGAAACAACTTAATGACCCAAACAATCATTTTTATCTGTCTACGAGTATACACAGCGAAAACACTGTGTTGAGTAATAAAGTAAAAATTAATACAAAAAAAAAATACAAAAATATATAGTATATGTATTCTCCAAAATATTCTAACAGAGATAGTATTTTTGTTGTGTATATTTTGCTGTTTGGTTTTTTGATTCAGAATTCAGATGCGAACAGTATTCAAGAGCCATAGCTTGGGTCATAAATAAAACAACAGCAACAGCAACAAAAAAAAAATACTAAAAAAAGCGACAACAAAAAAAAGTTAAATAAAAAAAGCCGAAAGATACAATAAGTTTTGTGAGGAGAATTCACTACGTCCACAACGATGAATACAACGACGACGACGACGACGGGAACGAAATTCGTTCAAGGTCAGGGGTATTAGATACTTTAATATAATTATACCCACGATTTTCGTTGTTTTTTGTGTATTTTCTCTTTTTACCTATATCCTCTTCGAGTTCCATTTTCGTGTTAAAGATGGATTTTTTTTTTAACTTAACCGGTGGATACAATCAAGAGAAAAGGTGTATCACCTTTTTCGTTTGTCTTCTATACCACATATACAATGCATATCTGTTAAGGGAAGCAGGGTTGCCTTGAAGGTTATTTGAGCCTTTTCATATTTTTTTTTTTGTAATGAGAGCTTTTATAGTTGAGATACATATTTAACTACTTACAGCCTTCCAAGTTAAAAAATGTACAAATAAAAATTTAGAATTGTTGCCTAAGAGTTGTCTAACTTAGACATCGGAATCTGTCTTAACAATGACTATAGTGACATTTTTTTTATTTTGGCGGGGGCAATACCCCCTTATTTGCCTTAATACAAGCTAATTCTCAATCTTACTTAAATATAACTCTTATTATATACTAGAATTGGGTTCAAATTGAGGGATGATTAAGAAGATTAAGATTTAGACAGGGTGAATTGAGGTTAAAGTCGAAACAGTTAATGTTAAAATTAATCCTTCGAAGCATGCAAGTGACAGGTTCGTTGGAGCTATAAGAGGTACGGTGGGTGGGCAGAAAGAAGGTAAGAGGATTTGCAGAGAGTTGTGTAGTCAACAGATCCTGAAAGTAGTCGATGAATAAAGAGAATATCGCTTTGTGCTCTTTGCTCTTCCAGTGTATTTACGTTAATTAATAGAAGTTGGTTTAAATACGGGGTTAAAATCAAGGGGTTATTCCAAAATAGACCACACATTTCAAAACGTAGGAAACAACGTTGAATGCTCTCGATTCTGCATATATGAATTTGTTTATAAGTGAGCCATACTTAACAGGCGTATTCAAGAAGGGGGCGAACAAAAATTATGTATAAAGATGGGGTTGCGTAGGGATCAGGGAGTTCTTTGGGTCATCGTTTCACATAGCCTCTATCACATAACACACCAAGGTCGCGAATTGCATCAGCGGTGGATATGTGTTGATGATGGAGAAGGTAGAGACGAGGAGGAGATTGGATACGATTTCGTGAAAAAGTGATTGAATGACATTTGGAAATATTTAGTTTTAAGCAATTTTTTCCAGGCACCAGACAGAGATACTGTCGAGATCAAGTTGTAGAAGAGTAGAATCATGTGTGGAAGAAATGGTCCTTAAAAACTTGATATATTCGGCGTAGTCAAATATGGGAATATGCAATGACCATTTCAATATCGTTAATAGTAAGATTAAAAAGTAGAAGTCCTAAGTGGCAGCCTTGTGGGACCCCTGAAGTAGCTTAAAAATTATCAGGGAAAGTAGTTCTGATTTGAAGTTCGTGGTAACGATTTTTCAGGTAAGAAGAAATCCATCTTTAGAATAAAGGTTCAAGTCCAAGGATGAACAGTTTGAATAGAATAAGCTTATGGGACATTTTTTCAAAGGCCTTACGGAAATCGATTTAGACAACGTCGACTTCAGCATCGTTCTCTAAGGCCGAGAGGCATAAGGATACGAATTTAACAAGGTTAGTCTTTGTGGACCTTGCTTTGAAAAAGCCGCGTTGTCTAGGAAAAATGATAGACTTACAACGAAAACTTTAAATTTCGTATAAAATGCTTTAAAAGACTTTGGGAATATGTGAAAGTTGAGCAATTGAACGATAGTTTGTATTTTTACATTTTGGGCCCTTTTTATGTATTGGAGTTTTTCCATAACTGAAGAAATTGGGATAAGCCGAAGATTTTTGAGAGAGGAAAAAAGATTGTTGAAGAGAATTTTTTGAGACATATGGCGGGGATACCATCTGAGCCGGGAATATACTCAACATTGAATTGATTTTCGATAAGAAATTGGTCAATTGTATGAGGTAGAAATGGGCCTAGGGAGAAATTCGGTAAATGATTGAAATAATTACGATCAGGTACTAAGGATTCATCGGTAGAAGATTGTTTAAAAAAAACTAGCAAAAAAGTTGGCGATTTTTTATGGTTCGTTTGGAGTTTCGTTTTTGAAAGAGAGAGAGAAGCAGAGAGTAATCATCGGACAACCTGGAAGAAGGGTTTAGGGTCTTTAATATGATTGCTTTCGGTCTTGGATTAAATAGCGATGATAGAGGAAGTTGTAAAGTGAAGATAAATACCAAGATAGAGAAAAGGGACTGAATAAGACTGAAGAGTTGATGGAATATGTTGTAAATCCGTTGCCTAGAAATATTCCCTTAGATAGGAAGTTTCATGACTGATTTGTTTTTATTTTTGACAAATAAATGTTTGGCAACCAAAACTGCGTTGATCAGATATATTTCACAAAAAGAAATTCTAAAAAATCCTATTCATTCAGTAAATTTTCAATGCCATAAAATCTAAGAACAAATGAAGGTGTTAGGTTCACAGACGAACACTCAACTTGAATAAGTAAATAGTTTCAACACCCCTTACTCCAACACTGGGATACAACAATTTTCTTAAACAAACTGATAAAATATTTGCAACTTAAGAGTCATCATTTAACATGGAAGAAAAATATATATATTTTTTTCTTTTTTTATAATAACAAAATATAGTAAACTAACAGCGTTGTAAGTTTTTTGTTGTTTATACTATTATAATATACATACATACATACATTTACGTAGCATTTGAAAATTACGCTTGGTTGGTGTTATCTAAACAAATGAATGTTTCGTTTCAACTGACTAACTGTCTGGCAGATACATTTTAATTTTCTTTTTATTGTTAAAATGCGATAAAAATCAACAAATTTTTTTTTGTTCATGTTAAAATAGGTGTATTTACTTAACCAAGTCAAAATAAATACGAACGCGAAATCACCTGAATAAATGTTTCTTAGTCATTTAAGCAAGAATTTTGTTGTTGTTTGAATAAAATAATTAAAATTTATAGACGAAGATACGTACATATGAGGTTGTTAAATTCGATAAGGAATAAATACAAAAAAAAACGAAATCTGTTGAACAAAAAGGAACCTGCTACTCTTAAGTATTAAAAAAAAAATAATATATCCGACCCAGACGAAAGTATCTATAGAAGATTCTCATACTTGGTTGAAATCAGCACAATTTAAAATTCCAAATTTATGTACCAGCTTCAATCCTTGATCCTTTCCTGGCGCCTTTGGTGTAATTTTCAAATTCTATATTACTTCCATTTAGAGGGTTATTGTTTGGGGTGTTGAAACACCAACACCACCCTTGTACATAGTACATCATATATGTACATACAAAGGTATACCTACATAAAATTTCGACTTTTATCGAATGTTGTTTTGAGGAAACTTGGAAACTTTATCGTGTCGTGAAGATCGTAAATTCATGCGAAATTAAATTGTTCAATCACCATTAAAAAGAGGGCGCGTGCATTGAGTCGTGATTAAAATTCAATGAGCAATTAATTGATGACTCTATATCTCTATAGTGCTCGTATATTGGGAGTGTGGAAATAATCAACTTGTAAGTTGCCTTAATTTCCAAGCAGTTTGATAGGGTTTTATATATTTTTTTTAATCATACAAATCATGAACTGGATAGTTAAATGAATGTTCTCTTTTGCGATTGGACGATAGAATAGCGAAAGCGATAATGCACTGACCCTAAACATTTATTTATATTAAACAGACAAATTTAATGACTGCACCAGAGCAAGACCAAATTCAATTTTGACAACAATCCTAATTAGACCAGAAATCTGTCTGAGTGACGAACGGCCTTGGTTTCTATATACTACAAATGATTTGTTTCATTTTTTTTTGTTTGTATTGTGATCACTTTTAATTTGTTCTCACATTGAAAATTTAATTTGCATGTTAGTTACCTAAATACTGATTAATGCCATGTAGTTTCAGTTTGCATATCACAGACACTGCACATTTGTATTAGAAGTTAAAAGAAAATCTGAAAAAATCTAGATACAAAGCTCAAGAGTGTAATCATAGCTTTTGAGAGAGAAAAATTGTGTTGCAAATGGTGTGGCTGGAATAGCCATAGTCATAGTCATTAGGTCATTTGTTCAATAGGTAAATTAAATAAAGATAAAATACAAACATTTTTACAAAGGAAATGGTTAAAGCCCCCACATTCTTTACAATTTTATAATTTTACAATAAACAACAATACCCAGTGATGGATTTTTAATAGTTGCATTATACTATTACATTCATTATAATGTTCAGTCTTGGTCTTGTGTTGATTATAGTAGTCATCTTAAATGATTAAATGCTTGGGAACATCTGTCTAGTCAGAGTTTACGAGATGACTTTGAGATGTAATATTAGACGATGACGCCTTTTAACAAACACGAAATAAATAATTCCTCACATTCACATGTTGTAAATATGCCTTTAAGTTGAACGTTGATCAAGAGCTTTGTGAGATTCCTTAAAGATTGTGTGTAAGAATTTTCCTATTTGAACAACTTGGCCTAGTTTTCATTTTATTTCTTGAGAAGTTGCGCTAATTGAACAGATGTTTAAACAAAGCAGGCATATGCCAATTTATTTAATCAAAACTTTCAAAATATTCCACGTTCGATGAGTTTCTTTTCAAACCTAAAATCAATAGCTAAAAAATCTAGCGTGATATATGTAGTTCCAGCCGGTTTAAGGGTATCTTTGAATAGAAGCGATGTTTTAATTTACTAACTCATTATGAAAAGCCACGATTCCTATATGAGAATTTAATTTTTAATGGGGGAAGACAGTTTTGTTCCTATTGTGAGATTACTTAAATTCTAGTTGTCGGTCATCAATCCCAAGCAGGTTTTCCGCCATCTTGATTTTAAGAGTGAACATGGGTATTTGGTAATTTTTAAGAAGATGCGCCATATGCCCAATATACAAAAAAAGCGATCCTATGTCCTGCAAAAGCTACGGAAGCATATCCCTGCTTAATGTTGACTATACGATCCTATCCACCGTACTATGTGAGGGTCTAAAAAGTTTCTACAACACTATGAGCGGCACGTACCAGTGTGGCTTCAGACCAGGCAGATCAACGATAGAACAAATCTTCACATTGAGGCAAATCCTGGAAAAGACCAACGAATTTCAAGTCGAGACAAACCATCTTTTCATCGACTTCAAAGCCGCATATGATAACATAATTCTCCAAGAGCTTCTACTGGCGAACTCGGGATCCCGAAAAAACTGTCCATGACTTTACAACATACGAGGTGCAACGTGCAAATGGGTAACAGCTCATCCAAGCTATTCCAGACGTGTACAGAGTTCAGACAATGAGATGCGCTATCGTTTGATTTCTTCAACCTAATCCTGGAGCAGATAGTGCTTAAGAGTGGTGTTAACCTGGAAGGCACAATCATCAACAGGTCTTCCCAACTGCTTGGCTATGCGAACGACATCGACATCATCGGCCATCCCAAACGAGCTTTGCTAGAAGCATCCACATCTATTGATGAACAGGCGAAACACTTGGTCTTGAAGTGAATGAGGATATAACAAAGTATATGCTATCAACAAACAAAGCCTCAGCTTTCCATTACCTAGACAAAACGTCACTGTCAGTACCAGTAATTTCGAGGTAGTCAAGGAGTTTACCTACCTCGGATCAAACATCAATTCCACGAACGACACCTTAGTGGAAATCCGATGAAGAATTACCCTAGCAAACCGCTGCTACTTCGGTTTGGCCAAACAAATGGGTTCAAAACTCCTTTCTCGAAAGACTAAGTGCACGCTATATAAAACCCTAATTTTACCAGTCTTACTCTACGGCGCCGAGTGCTGGACGATAAGTAAAAAGGGGGAATTGATACTGGGCACTTTCGAGTAAAAAATTCTTTGGCTGATATTTGGTCCTATATGTGAAGAGGGTGAATGGAGGAGAAGATTCAATCGTGAATTATACGAGCTGTACCAAGATGTGGACGTAGTGCAAAGAGCCAAAACACGTCGACTACACTGGCTCGGTCACATTGAGCGAATGGACAACAACGCTCCAGCCAAGAAAATCTTCGAATCCCAGCCTCCAGGTTCGTGACGAAGAAGAAGATCCATTTGCTTTTGCTACTGTTTGACTGTTAGTAGTCTTTTTTAACAAATCGATCGATATTTTAAATTTATGGCCGAAATCTAACGGAAAATTCACAGCTATGTATTGTCAAGGGTTTTTTTTTATGATTTTGCCAAAATGTTTCACGGAGATCAACCTGCGCCTTCTAACTTTTAAGTTGACAAGAACATTTTTAGAATGGGAGAAGTTATCTGATGAACAAAATTACATAAGCCTGTAAAATAATAATAAATCGTCAAAGAAAATACTCAGGAGTGTCATACGGTAGCAATATTGGTCCACTACTTTTTTAAATTTAAATATCTTCATTTGTAACAAAAGCTGTATTTTTGTAGGATTGCTCACCATTCATCTTTGTATTGACATTTTTAACTGAAGGTATTTTTGCACATCGGATGATTCATAGATATTCATTTATGACTTTTAACCGCTTAAAAAACAGAATATTCGAGGAAGCTTGCTTATAAAATTTTAAAATGTTTTTTTCAGTTGTTTAATTTTGTACAACTATGACTGATTTCAGAACTTGATTGTATACCAAGGTGCTTATTCCGATTAGCAATTTTTATTTTTCGTAATAAATTTTTGAACTCATCTCATCTTACTGATTTTAAACCTGATTCTTAAATATAAAGCTAAGAGCCTAGAGACATTTCTGTAGAAAAAAAATATGCTTCGTTAACTCATGGGAATTAGTCTGAATTAAAAAAATATTTAGTTAAAAATTGTCAATTTACTTTTAACTCTTAACTTAAAATAAGTTCTCAAATTTGATTCTACTCTCATGGGAGATTTGCAGTTGATTTGAATGATCAAAATATATCCGATTTCCTTTGAAAACTTGCTACAAAAGTATCGTTCTCTTGAGGCATTTATATTCCTATTACAAAACAAAGAAACAAAACTGGACCAAAAGCACATCTTTGCGGAACACCACCAATTATATCCTAAAAGCCTGATATTCTATTTCTATGTTCAAATGGATATATGGAATCAAAGCTAGATTCCAGAACGTTGTGTTTCTATTCAGAAAAAAAAAATATTTCTCAACAATGTGATTTCTGATGTTTGGTATTGATTTCAAAGCCATGCACAGAGAGTTTCCCCTGTTTTAAGCTTTTACAACATATGTACATATGTACAAGAATATGTACCTATAAAATTCTTCCAGTATCGTATCCACAATCAAAATATTTTACCAGGAAATTCATTTCGAAATCTGACCCGTTTTCGTAGTGAATTTCTTCGACAGCAAGAAATGTACAAAAAAAAAAAAATTACTGAGTAATATTTCACTTACGCCCTGGATACGAAAATAGATTTACTTGTCCAGAGATGAAAATTGCATTTAACTCGCACCAAATTTATTTAAAGTTTCGAAAAGCTACAATTTTGTTTGGACACAAAACTGAACAGGAAGAAGAAAAATGAAAAATGAAGAAAGAAGAGAAGAAAAAAACAACACGCACACACACAAAATAACAGAAAAAAAATCGAAGTCTACTTCCGCTTTGAAGTTGCATGTGAATAATTATGTATTCCATTTGTTATCCATTTTCTATTTGTTCCTTTCCATGTACATACAAATATGTGCATATGTACAGGCATACATTGGTGTGGCATACAATATGTGATGATGGTGGCTCTTCTGACGGAACTCGAACTAGCCAAAGCCAGAGCAAAACGCACCCTTATTTGGGGACGAAGTCGGCGAACGCGGGTAACCCATAGCCATTATAATACTACATTAGTTGGGTATGTGTGTTTAAATGGATAAGCGTCCATAACCGCATGCATAATACACACGGATAAAAATGTTTAGACCAAGTCGAATGTTATTTTTTTGTTGTTTTTTAAATAAGGTGAAGACGAATAAGTTGGCCTATTGGGTGAGATAGCGTATTTTGTTAATTGAAAAACTAACAGAGAAAGAGATGAATGGAGCATAAAGACTGGGTTTCTTGGTCTTCCTGACATGGCAGGGCTATTAGAACTTGACAATTAACATCCTGTTTCAACAAAATTTATCATCACATCCCAAAATTCCAAGCCAACAACATTATACCTTTGTATTTTTCTTTCTGAAAAGCCACGAATTTCTAAACTTTCTAAACAGAAGTACAAATATTCGTTCTTGTTGATTCTCATCCATTAAAGGGATAGTTTTGAATGTGTTTTCACGATAAAAAAAAGTTCAAATAGTATGTGCCCCAACTTTACCCTATATGGCTTGTGTAAATTGGCGCATTGTGCGGGTGGTGCACTTGAGAACTATATTGGGGGTTCGGGTCTGAGCCCGACAATTATTTACCGCCAACAATCTGCCCACTTCATGGGCTCTTATTTAGCTGGTTAATTTCTTGTTTTTCTATATTTTTTTTTATAAATTTACAATCCAAAACAACATGGATGGACTTCAATATGCCTAATGGATGGAGAGTGCTCCGGTTTTTTACATTTTATTTGCGCCGTGCTGCCGGCCGCCTGCTGCCACCACGAGAATCTGACACTTTGCCAAACAAGAGTGTGTTTTGTTATAGAGCAGCAGAGCAGAGCTTTGGCAGACTTGTAGTGTTTGTTTGTTGCCTGCCGCGGCCGACCGGGGCGACGCGGCGAACTACAAACTGCAACATGGAACTGAGGAGCCAAAAATGAAGTGTGCATGCAAGCATGCGAAAAATCGCTTTTGAAAAATATGCGGTTTTCTTTTGAAATGTGATTTTTATTTTTTTTTTTCTTACTTGGCGTTTTTGTTAATTGGCAATTGAAATTGCATTGTTGAGAGACATCCATAATGTGCCACAAATGTGTCAGATTTGACATGAATTTTTGCTTCGTTTTGTAGATCGATTGATGGGTGTGTTTAGTGTGGTCGGTATATACATAAAAACATATAGACCTTTGAAACGAAAAGGAATTCTCAGAAAGTGCACGTTTCGACTAACAAAGTGCTTTCAACTGATAGTTTATGGTGTTAGAATAATTAGTTTTCTCATTTAAAGATTTGAAGGTTTCTTTTTGAAAATATGTATATTGTTTGGGTCTGAAAATTAAGTAAGTGAGAATGTACATAATGTATGTATGAGAAAAGGTATAGTAAAGTTTCTACTGAAAACAAAAATGGTCCTAAAATATCTCTTAAATTCGTTCGATTGACAGGATTTTTGTGTATTTTATGAAAAATTCGTTGACCAAATGAAACACTTAATTTAAAATACAAGTTTACAAGTAGATTCACATATGTAGATACTTTTTCCATTCACTCTAAAGTGACTTATTTTTTTTGCTGAGATCTTTCACGATCATACAAAAATGGATCAACAGGGAAAAATAAAATGAATAAATGTCGTTCCTGGGATAATAAATAAATTCCAAGGTTGTAAAAGAATACAATCTCTTGTGAATGCAATCTTTAAAAATCATTCAATTGATTCAATTCAAAAATTCCATTCATTGATTTCGCATTGAGTCTATTACTTCAAAAATCATTCATTTGACATTTAGAAGACGAGAATTATTGTTTTTCTATCCATTTTACAGTAATCAAATGAATGCAATCTTTTGAGAATATTCGTAGGTACATTGTTACCATTCTTTTAATTCCCTTAAATTCTTTGCATTCTTCAAATTCATATTCCGGTGGCATTAAACATGACAATAATGGTTTATGGTGGACAAGCGAATGTCAACATTGCAAGAGAATGCAAAAGAATGAAAACGAGTGCAAAGAATACAAATAACTATATTAAGCGTTCGACATATTGGGGGCAAAAGAATGTTAAAGAATGAAAAAAGATTGCATTTAATCGCTCGCTGTTTAATAAATGGAGAAAAAATGAATGCAATCTTTTAAATGTTAAATGAATGCTACTTGCAGAATTTTAAGTCGAATTCTCCAAATGAAGTGAATGAAATAAAACAATTATGCCAAAGAAATTTTTGTTTATCTCATGTCAGGAGGTTTACAGCCAGGTTCCAGCCAGGTGTTTTACAATTCACTTTTACCGATATCGATATGTTTGAAGTGAAAATGATGCGAATTTCCATGTTCCAGATTTCGATTTTCTCGATTTCTTTGGGAAGCTATATCTTGGAAACCAAGCCTTGTAAATGGTTGAGGTAAACAAAATTCCGGTATCTTTTTAATAGCTTTCCATAGGTGAAAACCAGAAGGTTCTGCGACGTCCAGTTTTGGAAATATTGCAATCCAAAGTGATTCTTCTGATTTTCAACACAACGCTAAATCTGATTCCGATGGCTATATTTCCGCAACCAAGCCTTGAAAAAAATTGTTGTTTGAATTTATTATTTACTGTGAAATTTTCAGAAAAAAAATTAAAGATGATTTGCTTCCCATCGATGCGTTTTATGACTCCAGGAATATTAAATTTTTCCAAAAAATTAAGTTTAGATTTTCAGGCCTCTTCATTGGTCATTTCGAGTTAAATTGAACTTGGAAAAATTTTATTCTCCAAATCAAAATCTTGACACAGTACTTGGAGACCGATATCATTGTCCAACTGATCTTTGCAAATTTCCCTAAGCAAGAAAAACGTAACACCGCTGCCAGCTGCAACCAGGCAGGAATGGAAGTTTTACTGATTTAGAGGCTCTGATCGAAAGTCATGTTTATCAAGCCGATAGTATGATACAAATCTTTTAACTATACATCTCCCAACATGTCTATTCTTTTTTTTTCCTTCTGAAAATTCACAATAGATAGATAGGTGATTTTTATTCAATTAATTGTACATGTAGGTATATACTTAAATTTTAACAAAAAATTCACAATAGGTACGTTGTAATGCCACTGCAAGCAATTAAGGACTCATTACAATATTTTATAGAATCAATTTTATCAAAATTTACACAACAAAATTTAATAACAGTCAAAAATCTTCAAAATAGTTTTGTATTTGCCTACTGAGAAGAAGTGAAAGATGACAGCTGTTTTCAATTTAAATGATTTTGAAATTATGAAAGCGAGTCAAATGTAGAATACTGAAAACAAATTCACTCGATTTGGAAATTCATTTTCATTTGAATTTCACTCGATTTTTGGAACATGGCTGTTAGTCTATTCATTCGTAGCAAGTTGTATAGAATAGACAATGTGAGAATGGGCCTTATCAAAGTCTTGTGCATAAATTAGTATCTTAGTTTTCCCTGACATTTGTTTAGAGTTAAGTAATATTTCTAGCGTCATAGATACCATTTTTGTCCTGTTCAGGAATTTTCTTGCTTTCTTATTGAAAAATAATCGATTATAGAAATTTACACCTAGGTATTTAGTTTCGTAACATACTAGTCTCAGTCTTTCATTCATTAATAAAGAAAGGGGTTTACTTTCTTTGGCCGCTAGATATTGTCCTTTTTCACTGTAATTTTTAAAACACGTAAGACCACTTTTGTCAGTCTTTATTTTGAGTCTCCACTTTTAAAAATAGTTTTCGACGACGAAAGCAACGCTTGGTCGAACACCATTATAGTGATATCATCAGCATAATTAATAGATCCTGACTCTTCTGCAATCGGATCTGCAAGGGAGAAGTCCTGGAGGTAAATATTAAATATGTATGGGCCCATGATGGATCCTTGCGGTAAACCTGAAGACACAAGGAACTAATCAGATTTCTCGGATCCAAGTAAAATTGAAAAAAACCTGATTATTATCTTTGTTAATCAGTCTGGATATTTGAGTTTAATAATCTTGAAAATCAGACCATCATGCCATATCAAGTAAAAGGCTTTTTCAAGGTCGATATTCAAGCTCACTGTACATTACTTATTTCTTAAATTAAGGGTCACTTTATTCTGATTTATGAGTAAAGTATGTTTTGTTGAGTGGCTTTTTTAGAACCAAATTGCTTGGTTGGAATTATGCCGATTTCTTTCGGAAAAGGAGTTGAGGTGCTCTGCCAAAACTCTTTCAAAAAATTTTCCAATCTCTATATTATAAAAAAATCAATTGCTGTTCGTTTGTCTCGCTAAAACTCGGGAATGGCTGAACCGATTTTGCTTATTTTAATCTTAAAATATTTGTGAAAGTTTAGGAAAGGTTTAAACGGTGAAAAACATTTGATGTCTTTACACTACAAATTACTGCAGAATTTTGCAATGAGACATTGATCATGATAGAAAATATGTGTTTATTGATGGTAAATAAAGTATTGTCGTGTTTGGACACGACAGCCCCTATTCGTCCAATGCGCGATGCATTTAACCACGAGTTGCAAAGAGAACAACAATACGGTACTGAAGTACTGGCCGACACAGTTTGTTCAAATGTTCCGAAATTGAAAAAAACAACAAGGAATTGCGTACGACAGTGAATCTAGTGGAATTTACTTCCTGCTCCCGGGGGACTGGAATCAGATCGCAAAATGAAATAGCCCTAGCATTGGCTTCATCTGGAATAGCTATACCATTATTAGAAGGTGGAAGGTGCCTTGAAATTACCACTAAACATGCAAATCAATGAAGCACCAATTTGCAACATCGCCAATTCTATATAGATATGCAAATTTATTGTTTGGTATGAATGTACGATGATCCTCAAGATGTCACTGGAGGTACTGGACAGAATGTTAAAAGATCTTCGTGACAACCAAAACAGTTTTGGTGGAGCCATGATTCCGTTGTCAGGTGATTTTCGTCAGACTCTTCCAATTATTCCCCGATCAACTGTTGCTGACGAACTTAACGCATGCTTAAGAAAGACACTCATACAAATACACTCCAATTAACAACTGTAAATTTTATTTGTGTTGATAATCATCGACTAACATATTGTGTCTTAGAAGGGTACGACAGCATCTAACTGATGAGCCCAACTGTCGTACCTGGGCGAAACGCATTTGGACTAGAGGTCACAATAAGCTTTCAATTGATTTATTCAATATAGTCCACGAAAACCAAAAACAAAAACTATAAGAATTTTTTTTATATTTTTTGTTTTAACTTCAACTTATATTATAGTTTTTTTTGCAACAAGATCAAACTGCGATTATGTTTTCGAAGCAGAGTTATTAGATATTGGAAATGGTAAGGTCGCAGTTGACACGTCAACCGGATTAATTACACTACTCATGGATTTTTGTCATTTCATAGACTCAAAAGAGGAATTTATTCAGCGTGTTTTTACGGACATAGGACAACAGTTCAGAAACAATAATTGGCTGAGTGAACGAGCAATATTGGCGCCCAAAACCAAAGATGTCGATGATCTCAATGCAACCATTCAGAATTTTCTTCTCGGAGTTGTTTTCTTACAAATCAGTTGACACTGTTACAAACCAGGATGACACAGTCAACTTTCCCACAGAATTTTTAAACTCTCTGGATTTGCCTGGACTACCACCTCACAATTTACAAATAAAAGTTTGCGGAATCAACATGGAGTTTCCCTCTTTCGCGAAAGGGTCAATTTAACGTCGCGAGTTTGCGAGTCGGAAAACTATCATCTTTACATATTAACGCACCGCAAAAAAAGACAAAAAATATGGTTCATCAGAAAGCCTTAAATTGATTAAGTATATAACTGTAGTGTATTTGCATTTAATGTAGATACAAATTTTGTATTAAGTTTTGACCATATTTTTCAAAAATATATGTAGATAGGTAGTACGAAGTTCACCGGGTTATCTAGTATTCGATAAAAGTGAAATTGGACTTTTTTAATATCCTTCGCACTTCAAGATTTTGCTATGGTAAAATATTCGCCTGTTTCCAAATAACACGATAGTATCCATTATTTCTACATTGATAAAATAGTAGAGACACAAGGCTTTATCAAGAGAATGAGAACAGTTTTACAATATGAAATTATAGATAGTAAATATCGGTAGAGCGGGCCTTGATGTCAAGCTGCACCGAATGGAATTTATTAATGGCTAGGAAAACTTCATTTTCAAAGTCAAGATCGGAGTTTGGAGGTACTCCAGAGTAATTTGAAGAGTTAAACTTTTTGAAATCGTCCAGTTTAATTCCAGTTCTGTTAATCTGTTGTCCTTTGTATGTTAGTATACCTTTCAAAATGTCTGTTCCAAAATATTTTCTTGCAACTATCCTATCTAACTATTATTTCCCGAATAGCAAAGATTTAAGGTTTAATTTTCTCTAATCTCCATTTAAATGCGTTATTAAAGTCGATATTTACATTTTATCTTAATATTTTGCTTATACACTGAATTCTACAATAAAGTTGAAGATATTCTGGATTAATTCTGTTGAAAGAAAGAAAGTTCATATGGCCGTTTTTCTTTCCGAATTTGAAATTTTGTTTAATTTCATTCATTTCACTTCAATTTTGTCACGCAAGAACACTGGTTCAGCGCTGCTCGTTTTATTTAATTGAATAACTCGACCAGATTTCTTCTTAAACATGGCTGCTGCTGTCAAAGATATCAAGAAGCCCCAAGCAGAACATTCTGCATCTGTGCATCGTATTCCTATTACTTTGACCTCAAAGAATGTACGTTCGTTGGAAAATGTTTACCGCGACTTGATCCAAGGTGCCAAGACACAGAAACTTCGCGTTAAGGTCCCAGTACGCATGCCGACAAAGATCCTCCGCATCATTACCCGTAAAACACCTTGTGGATCGTTTCCAGATGAAACTGCACAAGAGAATCATTGACTTGCACTCGCCATCTGAAATCGTCAAGAAGATCACATCCATAAACATTGAACTTGGTGTAGAGGTCGAAGTCACCATTGCAAACTAAATGCAAAAAAAAACGTTTTTTGTACATGTACATAATTTAAAATTACAAACAAAATTCTGTCGTTAAAATAATTAAAAAGAAAATCCTTGTTATTCTTGAATTTATCATAAAAAAATTAAGAGATGTTCTATTTTAATGGAAACGGTAATTAAAATTTAATATATTAATATTGAATTTCCTTTTAAAAAAAAACATGAAGACATGTGGAAAATGGCTATAAAAAATATAATCTCAAAAAGTCCTGAGAAATTAATGCGCTTAATAAGAGATTGAAAATATGTTTTTTATATAAACATAATATAGGTTTAATGTAAAAGGTTTTCAAATGTATTCCATGCTTGATCGCAGTTTTTTGAAATTAACTTTTAATGACTTGGCAAACAAAGATAAAATCAAACATTTTTAACAACGCTTTAACTTTAATTTATGTTTTGACCTCGTTTAAATTCATAGCTTTTTTTGTACTCCTGATAAGTATCTTAATCACTTTGTAATTATTATTAGATTATGTACTAGTGTTAGCGCCACTTAACGCTCTAAGTAAAAACTAATGAACCTATGTATATATTAAATGCAAGTGTTCCCAAGAACTCTGTGTCATCTGAACTTTGACTGTCAGAAAAGAAAAGCCAACGTCTTAAAAAACTAAATCTCTAGCCAAATCGTTTGCAGGCCAAAGAATTTCGATTTATTTCGTTGAAAGAAATGCTCCCTGGTCGTCGCGTCGGTCGGTATCGAAGAAGAACGTGTGCTTGAAATTTGTTGCAAATAGTGGCAAAGTGTCAAGTTTTTGTGTTTCAACTTTGAATTACTTACTTTGCTTTTTGTTACTATTTTTTTTTTATTTTTCTTATTTGTAAATCAATTGTGAGAGTTTCAAGCAAAATAAAAATCAAAGCGCACACAGGAAATGAATGAAATTGATGAATGAATTTAGTGTACAAATATAATTATGTAAGCCGCACATTGACTGGCTGAGTGTGTGCTATAATAAAATCCACCTACACAAGTTTGTATACCAAATGACATTGGTATAGTGTTTTTCTCATTTAATTTAACATTGTTGCATGACAGCTTCAGCATAAAAAGTCGAAAAAAAAAATGAAACTAGGAGATTTTATGGGGTTTTCAAGGCAAAAAATTTGCATATTAATTATAAACTCATTTTATGGTTCTTCCATAATTCTGAAATGAAAGAATCTCACTTTGTCTGTCATTTGTTACAATCATAAACATTAAATTTACAATGTATATTTTACATGAGTTGTGTCTAAGTATGAACAATTGTTTTATTTTCTATGTATAATTATTTTTATGACCAAAAAAAAATACAAAACGAGAATAGACTTTGATGGGTCAAGTCGCGTAATCAAACTTTTATGTTTGTTAATTGGCGACAGTGTAATTTATGTTTTAGTACATCATAATAACTTTCGTGTGATGATGGAGTCGGTACTGATAAACAACTGGATGTTATATAATCGATGATCATAAAATTGTATTTAATTAATTTTTCTTAAGAACCTTAAAGAAAACGACAAAAGGGAGGTTAATGGGTATAAGATACCTGTGGGAAATTTATTTCATCTTGAAATGCATTAAATCGAATAAAAACCGCTGTGGAAAATAAATTGATGTTGAAATATGTCATAATGATGTATATGATTAAAAGGAACTCGTCCTTCAGGTACAATATAATGGTTGGTCCAAATACAACTTTCTTTTTAAAAATGTAATAAAATGAACAACATTAAATTTTTTCCATGAATTTTGACTTTATTAGGAAGAACAAACATTTCCATTAATTATGGAACACAACGTGCGTCGTTCAAGTTGCGTCGACTGGCTTCGCAGTAGCGCATTCTGTCACTCCAAGCGAATAGTCCGAGATCTTTATGCAGAATTCGCCTCAGGCTTGTGCGTGAAAAGTTGAGCCGTTGAGATCAATGGCGAGTTGATGTTCGTCAATTGAGTTTCACACTCTTGGCTAAAGCAGCCACATTCACGTCTGTGCGAACTGTACGACGACGGGGACCATGAATGTTGTCCACTAGCATACCAGTCTCACGATATTTTTGCACAAACTTGCGTACAGCAGGCGCGGGGGTGTTTCATTTCGGCCAAAACTTTTTTTCAAAAAACTCACCGTTTGGGCTACACACCACTCACTTTCGAAATAATTTTTCAATATTTCCCAAGCGTAAAGCGACACATTTTCTGTCAAGATTTAGAGCGGGAAACAGTTGTCAGTGTCAAAATAACATGATTTAAAAAGAAACTACTAGATGGCCCACCCATTATAACATATTTGTTTGTAATCTCTTCAGTTGATGAAATATCTTCACTCTGCAAACTAAAGTTAGGTGGCGCCAGATTTACAACCTTCTCATCTTTGACTTGTCAAGAGGATCCTAACAGAATTTAATAATGGGTGTATCGGAAAATATCAGAACATGTTAATATGGGCTCAGTAAATAGGATATTGAAGCAACAGAGGCAAAAGGGGGATTAAGTGGTCAAACGAAAAGACAGATGTGGAAGACAAAGAAGGATGATCAACTTTTGGTAAGAAAAAGTAAAATTGATCCAAGAAAGAGTTAAGTTTATCTTAACCGTGAACACCATGATATTCATGTCATGAAAATTCGACGAAGACTTCTTGAAGCGGATAGAACAGCACCCTTTAGAAAACAATTTTCGAATTCTGCAATGAGGAAGAAACGATAGATATGGGCAAACAAATACCGTCAATGGACATTGGACGACTGGAAAAAGGTCAAGTTTTCTGATGAAACAGATTTGTTCGTGCATGGACAAAGTATTCGGTTCGTGCCACGATGCTGAAGCCATTTTGACCAGCGAGTGAAACACCCTGTGAAGAAGATGTTTTGGGTATGTTTTTATTTTAACGGTAGTGGATTACTTGTACCAGTTGAAGGGATGATGAAATCAGACCAGTATATTGAAATATTAAGTAGAAGAATGATTCTTAACCTCCGAACGATGTACCCTTCTAACGATGGCATTATTCAACATGATTTGACTCCTAGTCACACTTCGAAAAAGTGAAGCAGTTCATGAATTTGAATGAATGAATAAATCAATTATGTACTGGGGGTATTGCGTTGCGATATCTATATGTGAAGATCTATTGTGTCCCCACTTGAATATGGGTGAGCTTGCTCATCTTATAGTTCTTCCTCCAAATCTATTGCCCTTAGGAATCTTAGTATTTGAAGCACCTTCAGAGAGAATAGGTCGCCGCTCTTTTTCGTCTGGTATTTTCTTAGATGGTTTTTCCTTTGGTGCATGATTGGACAACATTTTCCTAATATATGTAGTCCGGTATTTCCTTATGCATGTTGCAGAATCTACATATGGCACTGCTAACCACACCAAGTAAACCTAGGCTTCTAAGTTTGCACTGTCCAGTTAGGATACCTGTTATTATTCATTGGTTGTTCCTACTTAAGATTATATGCAGTTTATGAAACGTTGCGGGTTGTAATTTCACAGCAGTAGTTTCTGCTGCCTTTGCTTTGGGAGTTCTGTCCAGTTCTTGCATCTGCTTGCCCCCTCTGCTTGTTTAATTTTGTTTTTGATAACTTTTTCTCCTATTTCGCAATAGGGCTCAGGCCCTGTTAAAGGGGTTGATGCGCCTATTTGTGCTAAGGAATCTGCCTCTTCGTTTTCACCCAATAAAGTGTGACTCTGTTCTGTTTGCCAAGTTCATTTAGCCCGTTTATGCACTCCCACACTATTTTAGAGCTGATGCATGGTATATGAGCTTAGTGGCTTGAGCGCAGCTTGGCTATCTGACATGATGGCAATGTTCTTGTTACGATAGTTCCTTTCGATATTTTGAGCCACGCATTTCCCTTTGGCGTATGCCTCCGCTTGCAAGATGCCAGTGGACTGTCCCATCTCCCATCCGTATGGAAAGTTTGGTTCTAAGTCCAAAGATTCGTGCACCCAGTCCCTTCGCTTGTTCTCGATCCATCAGTGTACAACCTTGATGATACTTGTTTCGAGGGTGTAGTTTGTTTCTTCTCCTATTTTTTCATCAAACCATCTCTTGAGATGTCAAGAAGGTTTGTTACCGTGGACCTGCTGATTAAATCTCTTTTCCTGATACCAATAATTTTGCGTGTCCCAATTCTTTACTTTGAGAATCTCATGATATCTCCCATTGCATTTAAGTTGATGAATTTAAACCGGGTAACAGTTTTGGAACGGCCAGTGAACTCATCTGATCGAAAACTTATGGAAGCACAAAATCAAAGATGATAATCGGTGTAATTCAGATATGATTTATTGATTCCAAAATCAAAGAGTTGTGAAAACGTGATCAAATCGATCCCGGATAATGTGGAAGCAGTAATTAAAGAAAAGGGACTGTATATACAAATCCATGCAAGATAGACGTTTTCCCAAAAGCCTTCTCAATATTTCTTATCTATTCGAAAATCTCTTTTAATTGCAACTAACAGTTAGTATAGTATAAGTTTATATTTTCTCCCATGATACATAAATAACTCAACCACAAACAATTAAAAGATAATAATAGTTTTTGTTACGCCTCCTAGATATTCAAAACAAAACAAAAATTATTTTTTTGATTATGAAGGGTTTTAACTTCAAGACTTTAAAGCTCATCCAAACACACCTTGTGATAAACATCCAGAGATAAGCCCTAAAAAAAATAAAACGTAAATTCATCAAACCCTCTGTGTAAAAAGATATAGGTACTTATTTAACCCACACCTTTCTTAAAGAAAAACCTCTAGCGAATTATATGTTTGTAGATATAATACCCTAATATTTAATTACAAAGCCTAAAAATTAAATCTACCTTAATTTACTAAAAAAAAAAAACAAACTGAAACAAAAACAAAATAATTATGTAGAATGCAAATGGCAGAGTAATTTCAAGTTCAGGTATAGAGAGCTACCTTAATTTACCTAGCAACCATTTAGGTATATATTATACCACAATCCCCTCGACCAATTAAGCTGATTAGCTTCCTCTATTTTTCTAAGAACCGGGCCTATACCTTCATACATATACCCGAATAACACAGTTGGATATTACCATGTGCCCACTTAAGTTTTACACCTATTTCGTGTGCGGTGTGCTTAACATGCACACTATACTTACACATCCATTAAACAAAAAACAAAAAAAACACAAAACCCAAGTCACAAAAAATAATCTTACAACCTTTGCCTTTTGTACAAGAAGGTCAAAAAGCAATTCTTGGATCTCTATCAGTCTTCTGTTTTTGTGTTTTTATTTTGTTGAGACTTTATGTGGGTTTTGTTCCGTTTTGACTTCCTACTACACTTATTTCCGCCCGCAAATATATTTTGTTGTGTACCTATACCTATACCTACCTCCATATCAAGTACCAACAGTATAGTTTGCTTCTTAGTTGAATTTTTTAATTTAAACTGGAAACAAATGTCATATGGGTAGTTAGGTAACTTTTTTTCGGTTAATACTCATATCTTCAACACCTACGTCCAAAATAAATTGCTCTTGCAATATTTTTGTCAACCCACATTCCAAAAAAATGATAAACTGAAATTTTAAACTATTTTATTTTTATAGGAAACCTAAGAAGGGCGTCTTCTTTGCATGAGAATAAATATCAACTCCTACCCAAGCTATTCAGAAACTTCAGTAACGTAAGAAGTAAGAAGGTTATAACCCTATTGAAAATTGTACTATAGTTTGCCTCAATTTCTACCGGCTTGCAATATTCGCACACAGGAATAGCTGAGAGTTTAAGTCTCTAGGTCCTTTAGTTCTCCAGAGGCTGTCACGCCATTAGTCAATTTTACTCTTAATGCTTCTCAATTTTTAATATTTAATGTTTAACGCCATTGGGTCCCCGTTAATGGACGGAATACTTCAGAAGCTGCCATGGATAACTTTTCAAATCCAGAACATTCTTTTGAACTGTTGGCACGTACCAAACGTAGCTGACTTCCCAGCTTGCAGATGTTCCGATAACTTGTTCTTGAGCCAAATGTCTCAAAGATACGTGATTTGCTTACAAGATTAGTTAAAGAATGCCTTATTTTGTGAATGTAGTCTTAAAGAAATCGTTCACTGAATTCAAATCAAAGATTGCATTCACTGAATTCAATTCAAAGATTGCATTCAATTCAAAGATTGCATTCATTGAACTCAAGCAATCAATTGAATGCAATCTTTTGAGAATTCATGCATTCTATTACATTAAATGAATATTCGAATTCTTCGTATTGTTTTGGATTTTCTGAATTCTTTACACTATTTTCTGACTCTTGGGACCGTTTTAGCTTCTTTTTCATTCTTCGCATTCTTTTGCATTCTTCTATCCTTATATTGTTCATCATAGAATTTAAGGTCGTCGAAGTCTCAGAGAGAAAGCAAATGAATGCAATCTTTTGATTGAAGTCATTAAAGATTGCATTCGCAAAAGATTGCATTCTCTTACAACTCTGAAGCTAAATCGTTGTCATGAGTAGACATTTAAACTTACCTATAATATAGGAAAGCTAGGGAAAAAAACACCATTTTGAAGAACGCTATATAGGCTGGTTTCTCACATTTTAGGGTGTTTAAGAAGATTTAAGTCCAGTTTTTTTAAAGGTCACCCTGGACAAATTCATCTAATTGGAAAATACGAATTGATCAATATTTTGGATACTATTGAATTTAGAAGTGTAATTTTTTGCAAAATGGTCTCAGAAAAATATTTAAAAGGTTATAAATATGTATATATATACGTCACTTGTAACCGTCACTAATTTTAGGACAAAAGTAGTGACATATTTCGGACCATTTCCACAATTAAGTCAATAATTTAAATAAACTAGAACAAGATGTGTCAATTTCTCACTCCACGTAAGGACTCCCAAACATCGAACGATCTCGGTGTTAGATGCTAGCAGCTAGCTTCTTTAAAACTGAGCAAGATCGTAAAAATATATTAGTTAATTTGAAGTTCCGTTTTTCAATATTTTGTATTCGTCATTTTGTAAAAGTTAATACCGAATTATTGAAAGTTGAAACATAAAGATCGACTAGCTATGCACAAATAAGACACACATTTTAGAATACATTTTGGGCCAAGTGTTGATTATTCAGAGCAATGAACTTCAAGAATAATCGTTGGTTGTCCAGAATTTTATACAGATCGTATTCAAATGATCATACACATACGATTTTAAAAAAGAGAAAAGCGATCCACTTCCTTCCCCTATTTCTAAAAACTAACATGATTAATAATTCCTCCGGAGTCTTGTTCCATTGCCAGAAAAAATAATTCATAATTCCTGTATTATATTCCTCAGTCAAACTTTTCCTTCAAACAAAAAAATAATAATAATTTATGTCAAAAATGACACCTGTCAGAAACGTCTGAAAAATTGTAATTAGAAGAACTAAAACACGGCGCGTACCAAAAATAAAATAAAACTCTCAAAATTCGTCTGTTTTATTGACAAAAAAAAAGTAAAAAAAAAAACGAGAACATATTTTGCTGTTGGATGTTCGAAAATAATCCAACAAAGTGGGAAAAACATTCTCAAATTTCGGAAATGTTATCGGGTGACACAGTGGCACACTACTGTTATGCTTATAGCGCAATGGGGCTTGGGCTGTGGCTGTAGCTGCGGCACTGATGGCGTTAGTTGTAGTTGTTCCTGTCATTAGGGTAGGGTTTCATTTTCGTTTACTTATCAAACTTCGTTAGCTGCTGGGCTATTTTATTGTATACGCCATTTTTAGTCTTCTTCATTAGCATATATTTATTTTTCCCCAAAAATGTTTGCATTTTTTTTGTCTTGTTTTATTTTGTATTAATAATGTATAGCTTTACGTATGTTGGTGTGGTAGAAAATAAAAAATTATAAAAAACACACTTTGCCCAGCAAAAAAGGCGAACGAAGAAGAGTCCGAAAAAAAAACAAAAACAATCTTAACGACAAGGAAAGATTAATGCTTTTATAGGAAATTATTTTACTGCAGATACTTTGTGTTTTGAAGTATTCAAACCCAACAAATGTATCCACCACGTCTATGTATGTGTTTGTTAGAGATGTACACGTGCATACATATTTATTTTTTTTAAATACATTTTCGACTTTAACAGAGCTTTTTTTGTTTGTGGTAGGTTTGTTTTTTTTTTTTTTTATTTTTGCTTCATATTCGCTTAGCTCTTAACCTTGAAGAATATCAATTTAGAACCTACCTCCAGGCAAATTTGGGAATAAGTGCGTTTTTTTTTCTACTTGGTTCTTTCTTTTCTCTGACATTTAGACCCAAAGTTAAGCAAGTCGGTTTTTGTTGTTAATGCTCGCTCATGTCAAGAAATGTTGCTGCTTAACTTTTAAGTTGATAAGAAGAATGGGCCGGTTGTGGTTGTTAAGTGTTGGCATTAATCGTCAGTTTTATTTTTTTTTTTATTTTCTTATTTTTGTATATTCGCATTGTTTTTTTTTTTTTGTTTTTTCTTTTAACCTTAAACCTATTGAAGATTCAAACAAATCTGGTGAGATAAATTTAAAAAAAAATTATAATATTCTATTTCGAATTACGTGGGGGCTTAGAGAAGAAGAAAGATTTGTGTCTTTCGACTTATACCAATCTACCTCTGGGTAAGCTGTTATATTTTGCATAGATAGATTTAGGTTTTGGCTAACATTTATTTTGTTAGGGTGAATTAACTGGTATTCGACAAACGTAGGTAATGTTATTTTTTCAATTCAAATATAGATGCTTGTCAATTTTTCGTATAAATTTAACAAGTTTTTAAATGTCAATTTCGTCTTACAGAATGTTTTTAAAGAATTTAGGAAAATTTATAATATGTATTTCCTTAATTTTTTGTCGAGATGTTAATGTACTAACAAAAAGGGGACAACTTAAGCACCCTTGCGCCTTGGCCTTAAAAACAAAATATCCAAATTCAGAATCACCAGCATTTAAATTTACAAAACCAAGCCAACCAAATTTTATAGATGTCGCTATAAAAGAAGCCATAATCTTAAGTTTGCAAACATTTGAATCAACATTTTTTTCAAAGAAGCTTTTTCGAGATTTATGTTCATACGTGAGATAATGGCATACGTATATCTTATCAACGGTCTTATACAATTGATATCTCGGTTTTAAATTCATTTAGTAAGACGCGTCCAATTTTTTAAGAAAATGTTAATATTTAACAATTACAATCGTTTTTAAATATTTCTTTTATTTTTATTCGATTTTCATAAAAAATTTAAAAAAATTTTTTCCAACATTAAACTTTCACTGTGAACGCAACTTTAAACCATTGACCAAACTGACAGTTCCAAAATATTCAGTAAAAAATAACATTTTCATCATTTTGTAGTTGTGCATTTATCACCAAAATTCCGAATCGGTGACGGTAACTTTAAGAGCGCTATCGGAAATTGTTGGTCTTAAATTTCGTCCCAGTAGACAAGCAAGCTATTCATAGTCTAGTGAACAAATTTGAGTGTAAATTTTAACTGCTGGATTTTGCCGTTCCATCAGTAAGGCAACGGATTGGTCGAATTGCCTAGAATGTTGCTGCCATTCAAGCGAACCAAAACTGTCGATTCCATACTGTTCTCAAGAATTGGGCATCGCTAAGACCACACTATGGTGGATTTTGCGAAAGGGTCTTGGCTTGCACCCCTACATGAAGTGACGTAAGATTTTGGATTGGGCTGTACAAATGTTGGAAGAAGATGACCAATTTCATCAATCATCAAAATTACCGAATATGCGTTATTGGTCAAGTGAAAACCCTCATGTGCTTCACCACTTCATCCACAAAAAAACATATGTAAGGTGCGGTTTTTATGCCGGTCCACCGCGGTGGTGTCATTTGGGCATTTTGTTTGGTTGATGAAAATAGCCGTCACGTTACAGTCAATCGAGATCGCTACAGAAATATGTTGCATCGATTTTTCTGTGGTCAATTGCATTGAATAGACATTCATAATATGTAGCTGCCCTAGCCCAAAAGCCCATGTAATAATGGACTTACTGAAAACTCAATTTGATGAACGTGATATTTGTACATATAGAGAAAAGATTCTGTCAATTAGGCGCCTACATTCTTTGATTTAAGACCTCTGGAACTTTTCTTATAAGGCTGCGTTAAAACATTGGTCAACAAGTAGACGCCTATGTGGTGCTAAATCATTGGTAATTGGGTTCAATCAATGGTCTGCTGGAAACGTGCATTGGCGTCGTCAAGTCTTTATTGGAAAACCTGATACATCGGATCGATGGCGACACACAATTCCACAGCACACCGTACGAGATAAGTGTAATTTCAGCTTTAACGATTTCGATCAATATATTTTTTACAGGAAAAAATACAAGAGTATCGCGCAAAGAAGGGAGAGGAAAAGAAGATTTTGCGTAGAAATAAGAGAGTTTACGCATCCTCGTAGCTTAAGAAGATCGAAGTTTTATAAAAAAAAAGCCAAGCAGCATTTCCAGAAGCTGTTAAATGGGCATCATGAAGAGCGTTTAATTGGGCAAGAAGACAACCCGCTTCTAATCAATGAAGAACCAGTTCCACCACTCAGTATAGAACAGGTAGGTCTAGCAAGGCCGCAGGATCTGATGGCTTAGCTGCAGAGCTCTTCGAATAAGGAGGTGATGATTTGATAGGGTGCATGCATGCAAATACGGGTGGAAGGGAGCATGCGCGATGACTGGACCATCAGCTCCATATGCCCATCTATAAAGAAGGTTATCCTATGTCTTGCAAGAACTATCGAAGAATATTCCTGCTAAATGTCGCATATAAGATCCTATCCAACGTGCTTTGTGAACGTCTTAAACCGTTCTGTAATAATTTAGTCAGCAAGTGTGGCTTCCGGCTCGGCAGATCGACCATAGACTAAGGCAAATCCTGGAAAAGACCAACGAATTCCAAGTCAAGACTCACCATCTATTTATCGACTCTAAGGCCACATATGATAGCATTCATCGTCAGGAGCCGAACTCGGGATTGGAGCTGATCCAAATGTGTCGCGTGACAGTGGAAAATACGCTGTGCAATGTGCAACTAGGGAGCAACTCCTCTGAACTATTCCAAACATGCACAGGGTTTCAACAAGAAGATGCGTTATCACGAGATTTATTTAATCTCTTTCTAGAGCAGATTGTGCGCAGGACATACGTTAATACAAGGCATTATATTCAGCAAAGCTGTCCAACTGTTTGGGTGTGCGGACGATATCGACATCATTGGCCTTTCTCAACGTTCTGTAATAGAGTTCTTTACGGCTGTTGAAGATCAGGCAAGACTTGTTGGTTTTGAAGTAAATGAAGACAAGACCAAGTATAACCTATAAAAAATCAAATAAACATCTGTTCACCGATAAGGGCAGACAGTCACTATTGATAGCAAAAACTTCAACCCTAGAAAACCACTGCTACTTCGGTTTAGTAAAACAAATAGGTTCAAAACTTCTCACTCGTAAAACGAAGTGCACGCTCTACAAAACCCTTATACTAACAGTCTTGCTTTAAGGTGCCGAGTGCTAGACTATAAGCAGAAACGGAGAGATAATATTGGGCTTTTTCGAAAGAAAGATTCTTCGAGTCTTTGAATCCCAGCCCCCAGGTTTGCACGCGACAAGAAAGACCAAACATCCGCTTGAAACACCAAAACATCTCGGATGCCAGAGCGCTTGACCAAGATGATTGGAAGCATCGTGCTCGGGATTCCAGAGATAACAATTTGCCGAGTCTCATGCAGAGACTCTTTATGGCTTAGGAGCCTGTTAAGTAAGTAAAAAATACACCTAATATATACATATATAAAAATCTATCAAATTTCAAAACTAATCAAATCGACAAATAAGCATGAAATTAGTATTTGAATATAAACAAAAGTCTTCCTGTGTCAGATGTTCCTCAATACGGATATTATGTTGTTGATAATAATTTTTCATGTTTTTTTTTTGTTTCTAAAAATGATTAATTATTGCGGCCTTCGTTGGTTTTGTTAAAATTTGTTATCCAATTTCCGTGTTATTATTTGTACTTACATATATTTGTATTTAAGAACAAAACATTTACATTTGATGGTGTGTTTATGAATCAAAATAGGTTGATTAATTACTTTTGAATATTATTAGGACTTAATTTTTTTTTTTTTTTGTAGTTTTCAACAGCTTTCTCTTCTTGTTAAAAATAATTCAAATGAATGCATACAAAAAAAGAATGGCAAAAAACACACATTTTAACAATTCCATCGATCCTCATTATACCTAAATGCCTTTTGACTTTTTAAATTCCTCTTGATAGATTTTTTTTGTGTTTCCACAAAACCATAATCTCAATTCGTTTTTATTTCGCAACGGACAGTCAAAAAAAAAAACAAAAACACCGAAATAAAATTGGATGTGAGTTTAAAGTCAAAAAATAATAAAAAAGTAAAAAGTAAAAATCACGAAATGACCATTTCAATCTGAAGTAGTAAAAATAATCTAAAGATGACAAAAAAAACATACATACCTAACTGATTGTTTTTTTTTTTGTTCTGGAAGGATTGCGATAAAATTTGAGTGCCATGCACATTTTTGGCATTTTTTGTTGTTGTAGGTATTTGACTTGGATCTTGGATCAGAGATAAAAGCTGAAAAATGTTTACTGTTTTTTTTTTTTTGTATAAATGTGTGACAAACATTTTTAACTTGAATGTTGGCTTTTATTATCTGAACTTCAAACTTTGTTGTAGGTGGTGATTTTGTTTTTCGATGAAATACAAACAGGTTTTTTTTTTTAAGAGTTTCAACGTTCTTTTTGATAAATAAATATATACCTACAGATATTTCGTTTGGTTCAGAACTTTTTGAAAAAATATCCACGACTGCAGCGCACGAAAATAATCTTGTGGTTTGAAGCTATTCAGTGGCCAAGCTATAAAGCCAAGAAGTATTAGGTTTAGTAGGTAGCTACTATCGCATTGTTACGTAGTACCCTGGTTATTGCTCTTTTAAGCAATGCTCATTCGAGCAGTTAGCCAGTTGCATTCCTCCTCTTTATCAGAAGTTCACCCTTGTGTCTCATTTTTATCGCACCGTCAAATATAGATTCATTTTTTAGTCCACAACATGATTATGAAATGGTTTACCCTGCACGGTTTTCCCTAGCCATTTCAATTTGCAAACATTCAAAACCAATGTTCTCAGCCCTCTAATTTCCCTATCGCCTGTGCTGTGTTTAACATTATAAGGGTCTCTTAATAAACCCTTGAGCGAGTGTGAATTAAAAAAAAAAAAAAGCTGAAAGTCTGGGATCAATTCCCAGCCGCTATTATCTAAAACAAAAACAAAATTTTATGGGTTCTGTCTCTTGAGTGAAACTGACAAAACCTCCAAAAATATCTATTATTGTAAAAAGGTACTTCTCATTTTAGCCATATTCGGACTGCGCAAAATATTAATGAGTTGAAATTAAGAGTTGCATTTCACTAGGCCCTGTTTCTCTCTGTCTAGGGTCTAGGAGGTATTGCAGCTTTAAATAATTTTGTATCGGATTTTAGTAAAAACTACTAAAAAATATATTTCTTCTCTGATTTTTTCTTCATAATTAAATTCTTTTGTTGTAAAAATTAGGAATGCAATATTATTTGTATTATTTAGCAGTAATTTTGTGTAAATTTGGTCAAGCGAAATATGCAGTAAAATCAAAATTTTCCCAAACAAAAGCTGCTCTATTGAAGTCACTTATCACATCAGAGATACGAAGTTTAATCAAAATCTTTAAAGCTGTTTTCGAGAAAAGTTAAAAAAAATGTTGGTATGGCAGCTATCTAAAATAAAATTTAGAATTTCTCCTTCAGAGTATCCCATAAAAATACTCTGTGCCACATTTGAAGTGAAATCGGTTCATTTATTGAGACTCAAGGTCGATGTACCGTGTAATTAAAAAGGAAGAAACGCACAGACAGTCAAAGGGTATGACGAAAATCATCTTCTCAAATTTTTCCATCATCTTATTGTTAAGTTTGATTTTTTCTATACGAAAATAATATTTGCTTTCTAACTAACATAATTTCTTAAAAATATATTTCACAGATCAATTCAAGACACGGTATATGCTTATTGGGTAATCTTAGAGATTTTTACAGAAGTGATGAATAAGTCAAAAGTGAGTATTACCTTGTTTTTTATTTACATACAAAATATACCTATTTATAATCTGGGAAGAACATTCATTTTAAAACCGCATTCTAAGGTTGAATAATATCAAACCCTGTCTTCACGTTGGGCGCCAATCTTGTGTTTATTTTTATTTGTCCGAGGAATTTCTTAAATCAACTTATTTTTGCACCAAAGGCTTCCTGTTTTTCAAATTCTTCATTTTAAATCCGCATTCTCAGGTTGAATAACATCAAACCCAGTCTTCACGTTGGGCGCCAATCTTGTATTTATTTTAAGTTGTCCGAGGGATTTTTTAAATCAACTTATTTTTGCATCAAAAGTATCCTCCGCCTTTCAAATTCCTCATTTTAAATTCGCATTCTCAGGTTGAATAACATCAAATCCAGTCTTCACGTTGGGCGCCAATCTTGTATTTATTTTTATTTATCCGAGGAATTTCTTAAATCAACTTATTTTTGCATCAAAAGTATCCTCTGTCTTTCAAATTCTTCATTTTAAATCCGCATTTTTAGGTTGAATAACATCAATTGCAGTCCTCACGTTGGGCGCCAATCTTTTTTTCATTTTTGTTTGCCCGAGTGATATTTTAAATCTACTTATTTTTGCATCAAAATCATCCTGTGCCGATTCTTTAGATTTTTCGATGTGTTAATTTTAAGAACAAGTCTTGAGTTTAAGTTCATTTTTCAAAAAATTAAGAAAAACCAGAAGAACCAGGAAGCCATAGACATTCAGTAATGTATGTACATTTTAAAGCCTTAAATGCACCTTCAAATGCTATCCCCGGAAGTTCTCCAAGCTAGGTTGGTTATAAAAACTCTTCTTAACCTACTTCTTTTCATTGTTGCATATAAGTATAATCAGTTATTTATATAGTTTTCTATTCAAATGCAACATACTGTGAATAATATAGTCATAAGTATACATTATACCTCTTATACAACCACCCTCAACAAATTCGATTAGACGGATAAAACAAAATATCAATTCGCAATTTTCCATGTTAAACACGTCGCGAACGTGCCAACTTATGTATTCTTCCCTCGTTCGTTAGAAAAAAAAAATTAATTGTTTCTTAACTTCTCCCATGGAATAGGGGGGAATTTCAAACCTGACTCACAATTGACTACAAAAAAAAAAAATAATATTTACATATCTACCTATCTAAGACTAGTTGAACAGAAGAACCAATCCAACTATGACCCCTTTGGCTAAACGTAGCCCCATAATTCACTCTTATTATTATTTTTTTTTCTTTGAAACGAAGTAACTCCATCTATTGTTTACAACTGAATGACAGTTAAAATGACAGTTGTAAGAGGGCGCCACAATTTAATTTCGCCATTATGGATGAAGTTCGAAAACGCGCTCGTTTTTCGGCTCTGAAACATATTCGTTCGCATGAACTGAACAGTGTGCAATTATCCCAGTCTTTTGTTATTTGAACTGTCGATGTTTGATTAACATGGTAGCAAGAATGGCGGTGGCGCGTCTCTCCGCCAACGGTCGTCGGCGTTTTCGTCAGTGCTGTCGTCGAGGCAACAACTGACAGCCTTGATTAGAAGCAAATAATAATCACTGTTAGTCGTGTCATTTTTGAACGACAGAAACAGAAAACAATAGGATTGTATCCATATATCTTTGTTATTTTTTTTTTTATATATTCGCCACACGTAAAATTTTGGTTTCTGAAGGTTAGATTTTTTTGTTGCTGTCGAAAGATGATTAAAAGCGACGGATTTGAGACTTAATTGATGTTTATTTAGCTATTAGTGTGCGTTTAATGTGGTGCTTTGCCTTTTTTTATAGTTTATCAAAATAGAATCTCATTTTATTTTCTGGTGTATGCATGCGCATTTTGTTTGTTATATAAACATCTAACATGCCCAAGCTTTCTGGACTAGTTTTGGAAATACACAAATACAAAACTGAACGGAAATCCATTTGGAAGTATGTAGATATATCTTAGATAGATATATCATAAATATATTTTACAAAATATTCATAAATAATTAGAATTTTCATTTCGGCTAAATTGTTGCGTGTATAAGTTAATTGAGTCAGACATGCTGCGGATTTGTATTAGATTTTCACTTTTTTTTGTCAGAACTGCTCGTAGACATAAATTATAAAAGATCCCATTATGATACAGGAGGGCTAATTATATTGTTAATTTAGGGGAAATAAATGTTAATGTGAAAATTTTAGTTGCCTGGAAGGTAAAATTGCAAGTTTACAACGTAGTCTTTTATGTAAAAAATATGTATCTATTGAAGTTCACATTGAATTTAAACACGACAGATTTATGTACTGAGTACAGTTAATGTGTACTGGTTACATTTAAATGTATCTACTTAATTAAACTCGACAACAGGTTCAGTCAAAACCTTCATTATAGACTCAGTATACTCCTAGCGTGCTCATATGTGTATTCAATTCAGATCATATGTACTCATTACATAATTATGTACCAGCTACGGTCAACTATGTTACGACTACAAATAATTACATTTTTGAGAAAACGGCATTCTTCAGAAAATTCTATGTAATTTATAAAAGCAAAATGTGTTGAATCAATATTTACTCGTGCTAAGTAGTACATGTGGGCACTACAGATGATATGTGATATGTACTCCATGCATGTAACAATGAACACAGACAGTGAAATATGCAATGATTTCATACATATTTAAAACAAAGAATATAAATAGAAGTGAAAAGAGTAACAATAATAACTTACATGAATAAAATCAACGTTAATTGAATCAATTCTTATATGATGAGTGTATAGAAAATCTATAGATGTACTCAGTGCATACAACAATGTGCTGGATACATGCATTGACAACATGCAAGTATTTAAATCTGGACAGCTAAATAGAAAGTTAAATTTAACAGAAGCCCTCAAATTTGTATGTAACAAGTCCGACTTCAAGAAAATGTTTTGTACACATCATGGTATGCAAACTTCAACTGATTCATTGCTAAGACCAGTATTCTGAATTGGAAATGGACCTTTTGGTTGGGTGAACCATCAGTGCAAGGCAGGATCCAAGTTCAAAATCTAAGTAAGAATTTTTTTTCAAATACCGTAAATTATATATTTTCAGAATATAGGAGAAATCAGCTTCGCGATATGCTGTGAAGTTAAGATAGAGACGAATATGTAGTCATTACACAAGACACTGTACCCATTACTATACATAGAATTTTTAACAGTACGAGTACAATTTTTAACAGTATGAGATTCTATGTACTCACTACTACTTACTTTTGTCATAAAATTCGTCATAGAATGAATAAAATATTGGTTGCATATTTGTGTTATAAGTCAGCACATAATTCTTTATTGGCTACACATTTGTGTAATAATGGATACATATTATATTTTATTAGGTACACATATGTTTCAGGAATCTATAGAATTATTTTATTAACTACTTTACACAGTAAATACATTTATTTAACATGATTTTAACATGTATTCTTTACATAATTTATTTCAGCGGAAGTCTATGCGATGTGTTCTTCCATTGTACTGAGTACCCGAAAATCTATTTTTCATTGGGGTCAGCACCATTAAAAAAAATATATTTTATTAGATTAAAAATTTATTTAAATGAAGCTTTACATAAAACTTAAACTATGTTCTGTTGATAAATAAGACAGCAAACAATAAACAACACAAATCCAAAGCTAATGTTATACAAACTCTTGGTATGCTGTTTTTTTGTTCGTTTCGTATCAATCCAAGCTTTATTGTATAAGAAATTATAAGTTCAACGTTTTTTTTTTAACTAAATATTCGCAAAGTCAATAACTGACTCACCACCATCACAAGACCCCACTAGTGGCAATCGTTGAAAGCTGTCTTTCCATTTCTAGTACCTGCCATTTTGGATATTTGAATAAATTTAACCACTCACCAAGATTTAAAACCGCATCCACACAAGCTTTAGCAGAACATTTAAAAATTCTAAAGTGCTCTACCAGTTTTTCTTTTTGAACTTAATTTGATTTTTATAAATAGGGGCAGTGGGGGCTTTGATATTAATTTACATATTTGAATCGTTAACATTTTTATTAATGAAGTTTTTGCCTCTTTCTTGAGACAAAAATATGCTCCAACTCGTTTTGTTTAGGTACAGATATATTAAAAATTATTAGATAACCTGATAGATCTATTTTTAATTAAGAGAATGAATTAATAGAATTATAGCATCGTTCCAATAAAAACTGACACACACAAAACAATAACTGTATGGCAGGGTCATGTAGGTTTCTCTATATGTATACAATTTGCTCTGTGGAAAGTTGATATGGCAAAAACACAAAATTCTTGTAACCTACATATATAAACCTGTCCTTAGAACAACTTACAAAGATACAAATTAAATTGTAGTAAAGGGACCTTCTGTACCCTCAAACAAATCCAGCATTATGAAAATATCTTGCCGATAAATCAGTTAAAGAGGGGCGGACCGAATTCATGTTCATGTATTAAATACGTCATTTAAACCTCTTTAAGAATACATAAAGTTTATTAGGTTTTGCTCAGAATGCTGTTTTATCCCAATATCCCCTAAATTTTTTTTTCCTCTTTATTTATTTTTGGCTTTGAGGCAACAACTTCTAACTTTACCTTTCCCAAATGGTCACAAAACGTGATAATAAATTTGTTTTTAATTTTTGCTATACAGTGACGTTTGCTAATAGTTTTTGGTTTGAAGAAATAATCTGAGGATGTATAGATTTAAATTGTCATAGAGTTCCAAATTCGGGTTTCAAAGTTGTGTTGTTTTTTTTTTTTTTCTTGTTTGAATTTTAAATTATGTTTGGTGAAATAATATGTGCGTGTGATGTACACTTTTCATTCAAGTCATTCGTCCCACGTATAAACGGTTCATATTACCATGCTCTACCCTCACGCCTTGGTCATTGGCATGGAATCAGTAATGGCGGCAAATGTTGACAGTGAATGATTGTTGAATTTGATTATAATTTTACGACATATTTTATAGCGTCTCTGAATCATCATCATCACCATCATGAGGCAGCTGACCGAATAATCTTTTAAGATCATAATATTCAAAATATTAAAGTCCACTCGAGCCCATGCTAAGTTCAGTTCAATGACTAAAGAGCAAGGAAAAAGTAAGCACGATAAGAATAAGATAGCCCAACCTTTATTGACAGTTATTATAATTATTGTTTTTCGAGTGTTAAGGGCTTGATTCATTCATTCATATTATGTGGTTGACCTTAGGAAAAAAAAAAAACAAAAATAAACCCACATCTTGTTTTGAGGTTGTCATCATCAGAGGTAGGACAGATTTTGTATGATCGATTCAGCAAGGAAACTCAGTTGTCAGTTTGGATACATTGATGCTTCTATTAGTGTTGTTTCTGCGAGGTAGCGTTTCACTTTGGGTAAATGATTTGAAATTGATGAAGAAAAAAGTTGTTGAAAATTATTTATGCACAAAATACTCGGGAGTAGAAATTTCCAAAAAGATGGATCTCAAATTAAATTTGCAGGTTAGAACAAAACTAAAGCCAGTTTGAGATCGTATACAAATTCAAGCCATCTTAAATAATAACCTTCGTTAAGATCTATTTGACTTCTTCGGCAAAAATTGATGTTGATCAGTGTCATCGTCATTTTAAACAACCTCATCAGAAATTATTTGATTTTTGTTTTATTATTTGCAACATTACTTCTCCGACTATGTTACTCTTGGATTGATATATTACAGAACACACTGAAGTCAATAATTGACAAATCACTTAATTTGAGCATCTCTAATGTCTAATGTCTAACCTAATGCCACCATCAACTCTGTCACTTGACCCGCATCCCTATACGTTTTCTTTTTATTATTTGGGTTGGGAAACACTTAATGAAAATATTTTTGTGTTATTGTATTTTTCACAGTTGGTGTTTTTCATCAAATTGAATAAAGTGCCTTGAAAATGTTTGTGTATTCGAGATGCAACCGAAGTACGACGATGATGTTGGTAGTTGTAGTGAAAATAGTTTAATTTAAATATTTTATAAAGGTACATGCATAGTATGTGTATAATTAAATTACTTTGTTCAAGAATTAATTTTGAGCTTCAAAAGTCGTTATAGCGAATAACCTTGGGAAAAAAAAATATTTTGAATTAATTTAAGATATTGTTATTGATTTGACTATTATTTAATTATGAAAAAAAGCTTTGAAGCTAGATCTAGAATATTAGGGAAGTTGTTTAACTGATATGAGCGCCTGCTAAGAATTTTAAATTTGTTGATATTTTGATGGAATTAATCGGAATAAGTTTATTTCAAGACCAGATTTTCTAAATTTTGGTTCTAAATTAGCTTTGCAGAGTAAGTTACGGTATTAAACTAGTTTTTTTTTTTATTCTGTATTCTAACTGTTAGTGGACTTTTTTTTATGAATTCACTCAGTTTTGAAACTATATCTGGTTGCATTTTTTCGTCTTGACTTTCGTTGATGAACAATTATATCGAAATTTATCAAGGTCAATGGTGCGGGTCTTTTAAATGATGGCCCCCAGGAAACCCAGTCCAGTGACTTAATTAGCTCTTCGTTTGGATATATGTACCTACAGTCAAAGTAATTTATAACGACGTGGCTTAACGAACAATCTCTTTTGAAGACTTCTTTTGAGTCATTTGATTGTCTATACAATTTGTATAAGTGTATTATCTAAAAACAAAATATAGTTCGCCTACGTTCCTAGCTTATACTAGCAAAATCAGGAAAAGTCAAGTTAAAAGTCTAAATACAAAAAGGAAACAAACTAAATGGAACTGTGAATGAAAACTTCAGTCAGTTCGATACGATATACATTCTTTTCTTCGCATAGAATTTACTCTCCTGGCAGAATTGTCCAACTACAAGTTCAGCTGTGCCACTCAGAAGGACCCTCACACTATTCGGGCATATGCAATCATCTGATTGATCGGGGCCATGTAGCAAATCACCTTCACCCTGCTGCTGCTGCTATAGAAAAAACCTTTTCTACAGGGCAAAAGCTCCCAAAGCCCTTGTCAGAGCAGCATCTATATATGTCTATTGAAATATAATACACTGATCCAGTCAGATGCCGAGGTACTTAATTACACCTTTACTCGGCAGCGACTGTCTTTATAGTCCTACGATCACCAGCTTTCGTCAATTTGTTTTCGCATCCCTCGAGGTCCTAGACAAAGGAGTCTTCGTTTCATATTTCTGACCGTTGATTTTCAACTTCGATTCATCATAATATTGTTGAATCTCCTAGACCGACGTCACACTGCAAGATGGTTCTGATGACCACGAGGTATTTTGCAAGTGATTAGGTAGTCGGAATGCCCAATTAAATAGCTGGTTTAAATGCTGAATAGATTCTGCAACTCTACTTTGTAAGCCTGTAAAAGTCCCTCACAGATGCTCCATTCGACGGATATGTTATTATAATCAAATGGAAGTAGATCTATAGACGGACACTCAATTAATCGTTTGGTATGTCATTGCACCTGAGCCACTTAGCCACCTTCTTTATCCGAGACTAGGTAATTTCTTTACTAATTTATTCTTTTCGAGCTTCTTTTTTTGAATGGCATCATGATGCGCTTCTCCGAAAAGACCATAGTCTGCTTGTTCGCAAACGTATGAACTCGAATAGAAACTTTTACATAGTCAAAAAGTCGTTGAATCGCTTTGCAAAACCAAAGGCATTTGCACAATTACATAATATTGATATCCTTTCCTCCAAACGCCAACAGCTTCGGTAATGACTGAGGAGTTAAACACGGGTAAGACTTAAAAGTTTTAAGTAAGTTCAAATATGAATTAAGGACATCACTGTTTCTGCTTTTGTTATAGAATGCAAGAATGATATAACTACCTATAGCCCCATTGCCAAACAGCCCTATCGAGGTTCGGATCCGAAACGATAGTCCGTTCCCTTCGGAAATTAGATTTCGTTCGAGGTATCCACTTCAGAACAAACAAAAATGAAGCATACAATCGCATTCATTCTATTCCATTTTTCTTAAAATAATCCGCAACTATTTTCTGTCGGAGAATTTTCGAAGAAATCTAACGCACAACTGTCAAAAATTCTTTGCTGAATGTACTTAATCGCAATACGTTGATGAGCGTCACATTTTATCGGAATATTTTCCGATATGTCAATCGGACAGCGTACCTCGGTAGAAAATTCTGCGATTTCGAACAAATCGGAAAATAATTTTCTCCGAACGGATACCTCGATAGGGCTGAAAATCTCCTGTATACCTTAACTTTTCGAGAGTATAATTCATGACACTATGCTTCTTCGTTTTAAACAACTATTTTCTCTGAAACAACATGACTTTCTTACAGGTAGATCAACGATCACAAATCTTACAGAATTTGTTTCCAAGACTTTGTGTGCTCTGGAATCTGGCCATGAAGTGGATGCAACAAAGCCTTTGATCTTGTTTTGTTATACCAGAATCAGTATTATAACAAAAATTTGGTACAGCTCATTTGATGAATGTGATGAAATTATGGATTCTGACTAAATTCATCTGCATGTTATCAAAAACCACTTTAACAATTTTGGTTAGACTTCGTACCTGTGAAGTCCTAAGAGTTTGTATATAAAACTTAACTAAAGTCTAATTTTGATGTTTTTTTATGGAAAAAAAAATCAAGTTATTGTCCCAACCAATTTCGTTCCACTTTTGCACAGAGGTTCTTATAAATAATGGAAATAATATTCCATTCCAAAATTTTAAAACTACTTTAGTACCTATTGAAAGAAAATATCAGAAAAGAAATTTAGTTTTTTGTACTTTTAATTTTGTCAGGCTTTTCCGAAGCAATTCGATTGTACTTTAAAGCTAATACTTTATGGCTTCAATGCTTAGCAACATTATAGCCTTAAATTGCAAGAAATATTAATTCAAATTTTTATTTTAAATCTAGCATAAATCAAAGTTAAATTAAAAGCTCCTCATTTCGATTTCCATCAAAATTTAAGCAGTTTCTTTATATGAAACAATATTTTTACCCGTCTACGAGTATACCAGAGCAACAGCAATTTGAAATTCGATTTAATTCTTTTCATATGAATTTCATTTCAATTTGACCAAATTTACTATTCATGAGATTTGCCTTTAAATATTATAATTTATTCATTCTTTGGTCATTTTAAATTTAGTCATTCAGATTTGAACTTCACGAAGCTAATGCAAGGATTCTCGGTTCAGTATCAGTATCCGTTGGTGAATGTTGCATGTTTGTTAACTTTGGTTGTATGAAGCCTTTTGTATTATTTTTTTTCTAACCTAAGGCTGTTAGCTTCAAATGAATAAAGTTCTTTCATTAAAGATTGCAATGAGATGTGTATGTTTTTTTTTTTGTTATTCACATTGACTTTCAGAAGGCCAATTAATGAAGTGGAAAAGGTTTTAAATTTTTTTCTTCTCAACTTTACCAGTATGACTTGAAAGTTTGTTGTTAAAGTGCACTACTTTTTAAGTATATTAATTCATAAACTTTTATGCAATTTTATTGTGAATAAAGAAGCAGTTTATTCCAATTTAAGTCATAAGTCTGTCGAATTTGATTTAAACAAAAATAGTTTTGGTAGAAATGGGAAGTTTGGTAATTAGATGCACAACAATTGATAGAGAACCTGAACCGAGTGACTTGCAACTCTCAACAATTGTTTGCCAGAAATATCCCAGCAAAATTAAGGTACACCAATCGCAGAAGACGAATCATTCTCCATTACTATAAGCTCTCATACATGGGCTTAATTAAGTGCATTTTTGAACATTCAAAACATTGAACAGTAGATATGTCATCCGCTTGATACAGTCCTAATTTGACACTCAATCATTTCTTCCGATTACCGCAGATAAAAATAAAATACAACAACTTTTTTCGACACCTAAAGAAACGGTTGATGCATTCAAAATGCATGTTTTGGAAGAACCTCAATTTGAGTGGAAACAGTTCTTCAAAAATTGGTTCAAACGCTGCGAAAGTGTATTGAACTTCATGGAAAATATTTCGAAAAACAATTACATATGCCACTTTCGATTGCGAATATTTATTTTTACTTTTCCATCTCAAAACTTAAGTAGCAACCTATGATCTACCAACTTCTGTTTTTTTTTTAATTTTTAATTCAGTTTTTTTTTTTTTTTTTTTTTAAGGATTTAATTACTGTTTTCAAAAGAAAAATTTTAGTTGCTTTTTTCTTGTTTTATAATTTTGTACTTGCTTAAGTTCTCGGTTGTTGGCGTGATATTCTAGAATTGTGGTCCTCTTGAAAATTTGCTCGACTTTAAGTATTATTCTTAGAGATGAATTTTGAAGTTTTTGAAGCTTGTTGATGTGTGTTGGTGCTGCGTTTCCCCATGCAAGTATGCCATATTGCCATATCTCAGCTTTGACTCTAACAATGCGTAATTAACTTGTCTCAGAACATCCTCAGTAGCATGGTACTTTAAGTGCGAAAGTGCGTAGAGACTCTTTTTCAGATCAGTACGTAGCTTGTCTATATGTTTGTCCCAAAGGAAATGGCAATCAATAACAACTCCAAGATATCTATAAAGTTCAACAACTTCAATGCATACTATGGGCGTGATTGGACAGAGATCATTCCTGAAATATATTTGTTTGTCTGTTTTTTTTTCACATGTGCACTTCGGATATGCATAAGTTTTGTCTTAGACGCATTTATTACCAGGCCCTTGTCGTGACACCATCGAGCAACAGCATCGAATTCGTTTGGCATTATCATTGTGGCCGATTCTAGACACCTAGCGCTAACAACAATTGCAGTGTCATCAGCAAAAGCAAATGGGATACTTAACTTGAAAACACAAAGAAGTTCGTTGGTATAAAGAATGAACATAAGTGATCCCAAATTAGATCCTTGTGGAACTCTATATTCAACATTCTTTTCTTCACTGTAAACATCTTTCATCTTGACCGAGAACTTTCGGTTGTGAAGATAGTCCGACATCCAATCAGCCAACCTACCTCGAATCCCTATTCTTGCTAACGCTTTCAACAGTTTCTAATGGTTGAGTGTATCAAAAGCTTTGCTGAATTTATACAGTTAACAAATTCACCAAGGAGTTGTCCTGTATTTTTGTTCTTTTGAAACCCGTACTGGCTTATGTTAATAAGACACTTTTCTAGACACTTTTCGAGGACTGGGAGTATTGAAATCGGTCTATAGTTTGTCAGTTGATTCTTCAATCCACTTTTATAAATCAGTCTTACAACAGCAGTAGTACCCCTTGGCATAATGGTTAGTGCGTTGGACTGTCATGCGGAAGGTCTCGAGTTCGATTCTCAGCCGCTGCAAGAAAGTTTTTTTCAGGGGTGTACTACCTCTTGCGAAGAATTGACAAATTCTCCAAGAGTATCTCTTGTCTTGGAAAGTGCTGCTCATTAGCCGTTCGGAATCGGCAGAAAATTGTAGGTCCCCTCCGTTTCTGGTAACACGCACACAGGAATGGTTGAGAGTTGTAAGTCACTAGGTCCTGGTTCACTTCGAGCTGTTGCACCACCAAATTTATTTTACTTACAACAGCAGTTTTAAGATGTTTAGATATTTTTGCAGCAGTTAGGCTTAGATTTATTATTTTGCACAATATTGGAGCAAATAAATCAGCATTATTCTTAATATCCACCGATCTTATCCCATCTATTCCAGGAGACTTATTCAGTCTCCTCAAAAAAAAAAAAAACTGAGAATCAATTGGGGTTATGGATGGAGTCTTCGTAAAACTGAATTTTCTTGGTTTCTTCGGACTCATCCTGGATCCGTTGAACTACCTCAGCTATAGACAAAAAAAGCATCCCAAAAATTATTCCCTTAGAAAACATCGGTCAGACAAAAAGTAACGAGCACTTTTAGAAAGCCTTAGAAGTAATATCGTCTAGATCTTGTTTCGGTTTTGTGAGATTTTTTTCCGTCTTGTTTCCAACCCTCGAAAAAAAAATCAAATCCACTTTAGAAAAATCTTTGATGGTTTGTCTTTGCATTCAACTTTTAAAAACATTTTAATTTGTTTCGTTTTTCTTCTGTTTGTTTTTTTTTAATGAAATTCAATCCTCCTGAAGACCAAAATTATCTTTAAAAAAAAAATAAAAATTTCAAGAATGAACAATTTTAATCTAAATCACGTGCCACTAATTTGACAACCTAAGGGTACTTTATTAATGATTATAATTTTGTACCACATTAAGTTGATAAATTAAGCTGAATCGAGGAAACGAAACAACTCCACATATTCACACACAAAACGAATTTTGTTTGTGTCTTCGTCTATAGTATATAGTTTCTCTTCTACATTGACAAAGTATAATTTTATATCAAATCGCACGAAAAGAATACATAAATAACACTCTTAGATACATTTCCGCCAAATCAACAACCAAAGCAGTTACGCCTGTTTTACCTTGGATGTCCTCCATAATAATAATAATAATCAGTGCCAACATAATAAATTACGTTTTTTTTTTCTGGAGTTTGATTAATTTTGTTTTACCAAAAAGAGAAAAAATACAAAAACAAAAACAAACGTTTTGTTTAAAAACTTCCCACTGAATTATATATTTTTTTTGTATTTTGCTAAACAAAAGAAAATTTATCTTTCTTCGGGTTTTCAAAAAAGGGTTCAAAGTCTATATAGGTACTGACATTTTTGTATCTTTTTGACAAAATTGGATTTTAATAAGTTGTCAAGATCATCTGATAAATTGACCTCCTACTCTCCTACACTACGCGCGCCGCCTTTGTTCAACTTCAAATTTTCTTTGTCTATTGTTGTGGTTTTCATTTTCGTAATTCATTCCCACGTCACGGAAAACCCTATGGGGCTTCAGGTCATAACTTTTTTGTTTATACAAAATTAACAAGCGACCACCGGAAGTTTGGGAAAGTCTAAAAACAAAAACAAAAATTAAAGACCAAAACACAAAAGGCAAAAGGTAACGGTGGTCGGTAAGAAGGTGTGATCATAAAGCGGGGGGTCTTAGTCTTATTAGTGGCACCAAACACCTAAAAGAAACGTGTTTTTAGTGAGAAAATTAAATGCACCGATAAATTCAAAAGTAGACCCATCCATTTAATTTAAATTTAAATAATTTAGATTTCTGGGACAATAAGGGCCTTGTAGGTCTTAGCTTGTGTGTGCTATGAAGTTTTTTTTTTTTGTAATTTTTGTTACGTTAGTTAACTTAAGGCAGCTTAAATGGCGTTTTATTATTTTGTTCTTGGAAACAGACATCTGTTGTTGGTATGATCTGTGCCAGATACTATTCCAACAGATGTTTTTTTTTCGTATTAATATTTTCATAAGGCTTAGGGTTATAGTTTTGTTTATTATGATTGAGGTCTTAATAGAATTTTAATTGGATTCAGAATAGAACTTAAAAGTGACAGACTATTTATTATTGTTTGTAGGCAGCTATGTAATATTTTATTTATAAGAAAAATAGAACCTTCGAGCTAAGAAGATTATGCTAATAGTAAAATTCTTGATTTAGAAATTTAAATAATTGTGAGTTAAACTTGTGATGGGTTTAATTTTTTAAAAACAAAATTTAAATTTTGAAATTCAATTTTTAGCGCCGATTCGGAGAGTTGATAAATTACACTGTTCTACATAATTGGTTCTTTTTTTTTGCCACCAGAACCTGAATGACCTGATGGAATGTTTCTGACGTCAGATGCGAATTAGGGACATTGAAAACTTTTGAAAAAGTATGTGTATATAGAATTCGGATTCTGTGACACGAAAACTTGCTGACGTGTAATAGTTTAAGAACTTAGTAGGAGCGTGTCAACGTCGCCCATCCTAAGACAACTGGTAACATGACAGCTCATCCGGCCCGATTTGTACAACGGCTAAACTCGTACCAGGACAACTCGTTCCGGAAGTAGATGTCCAAGTCCAAGTCGGATAAAGAGGCTTCTGTTTTAGAATTGATTTGGATTTATATAGGTGTCAAGATCAAAATGAGAAGTTCCCAATTCTTTTGAAAGGCTCATTTTTTTTTGTATTATGAGTGCGCACCAAGGGGTTACACACTGCCTTTAAGATGATCAACACAATACGAGATCCAAAGAAAAAGGGAAGAATTTAAAAGCAGGTATCAATATACCATACATTAGATTTTTAGTTCTTAATATTGAAATTGAAGGGCAAAAAAGCTCGATAAGGCATTCCACATTCGTATGGCTCGGCTAAGGGAAGAATTTCCGTACTTGACAATACACGCCCGATGTTAGGCTCAGTGGGAAACTGATGAGCATTGTCTATAGGTACATAGGTACTATATTATGGTTGGAAATTTTTAAGGAGAGGAATCCGACTAGAACACTGTTCGGCAAAAATATCGATTGAATAATGAAAGACATGAAAAGTTACGTTGAACTGAAGTTCTTACGGCTGCGATAATTTCGGTAGTTCGACCGGTGGGATGTCTCAATGGTACAAGAACATTTGATAGTGAATATGTTTCTGAATCTTATTCATTCCCTATACTACTTACTTACTTAGGTCCTCAGACCTTTTATGTCCGTGGGGGACCCCTAGTGGGGCATAGGGCGTCAACAACGCCAGCTCGCCATCGTGTTCGGTTCCTGAATATGAGTCGCAAATCCCTCCAACTCTTGCCTAGTTGGGCTGACTTCTCCTCGACTGTCCTTCTCTATGAGCTTCTCGCTCATCCAGCTCTTCTTCCTTTTTGAGTGAGCGGATTCCACGGCATTGCACGCGCCGCAATACAGTTGTCGCCTTTTCGAAGCGTGTGTCCCATCCACTTCCACTTTCGACATCGTATAATAGAGCCAATAGGTTCCTGACCCGTTTTCCTGAGGAGCTCTTCGTTTGATATACGATTGGGCCAGAAAATCCTAAGGATGTTTCGTAGACACTTATTAATGAACGTTTGCAGCTTTTTAGTGACACCCACTGTTACTTTCCAAGTGCTAGAACCGTAAAGTAAAACGGATTCGACGTTGGATCTAAACAGCCGTAGCTTGGTTCTTAAGCTTAGAGAGTTATTCCTTCATATATTTCTAAACATACCAAAAGCAGCTTTTGCCTTCCCGATTCGAGTGCTGATGTCATGTTCGGTGCCACCCTCGGTAGTGATGATACTTCCAAGGTATTGGAAGCTCTGTACTTACTCTACCGGTTGTTGAGAAATATTAATGAGCGAAGATGACTGGGTTCCTAGGCTGATCACCTTTGTTTTGCCGGAGTTGATTTTCAGCCCCACGATGTCTGCTTCTCTGTCCACCCCTGTTGTCATTTGGTGGAGATCCATGATTCTATGAGAGAGCAAGCATACGTCGGCGTCGGTCGGCCGCATAGTCAAGATGTTTCAGGTGAGACGTCAGAGTCCATAGAATTTCTTCGTTTCCCGTCAAGGCCGCTCGCAGGACATCGCTTATCACCAACAGAAACAATATTGGTGACAGAATGCAGCCCTGTCTGACTCCACTTTTAACTTCAAACTCTTCTGACAGCCTCACTTCCAGCAAAAAGTGACAATTGGATCCATCATAAGTTGCCTTACTAATAGCTATTAATTTATCCGGGATACCCCTCCTGCGTAAAGCAAACCAAATAAATTCTCTTTTGACGCTATCGAAAGCCTTCTCAAAGTCAATGAATAGCAGGTGAAGTGCTGATCGATATTCGACGCACTGCTCAATTATGATCAATGCATGCATGTTCGGTATCGAGTGTGGCTTTTAGATGTTCCCTGATGCGTTCCAGTACTATTTTCGCTAATATTTTGGCAACTGCAGGCAGGACGCAAATCCCCCTCCAGTTTTCGCACTGTGTTAGGTTTCCTTTTTTAGGGAGCTTGACTATCGTTCCATTTTTCAACTCATTCGGAAATCCTTCGGAGATCCAAACTTTCTTTATGAGTGGATGCAGTCGTTGGCGCTGCTTGTAGAAGCTCTGCAGAAATGCCATCAAGTCCTACTGCTTTGTTGGTCTTCAGTGCTTTGATTGCATTGCAGATCTCATCTCTAAAGGTGGGTGCGGTGCAGATTCGGGAATTTGTTGTTCCTGTCAGCTCAGCAAGTATCAGTTGCGCATTACTGTCGGTAACTCGGTTTAATACTATCTAACGATTTTTTTTTATGGACAAATTAGTTTTTGGTGAAATACGTATAACTGCAAATAACTCAAAAATTCAATTAAAATTGTTACTTATAAAGAAATTCTGAGATCAAATTCAGGGCAAGATAAAAAATCTTAGGAAAAGAATACAGAAAAACGGTTAAATTTTATTGTCCTTGTGTTCTGTTTTTTTAAACAATGAATTAAATTAATCTATTTTTTTTTTTTTTTTTTTTTTTCAAAAACTGACAATAAATTTATTTCTTTTTGTACCAACTCATTTTCGAATTCAGTGCTTCAAGATCTATAAGAAAATTTACTTCTCATAAAGAACAGGTATCTACCACATGTCCGTCAAAATTTGCTGTCCAGTGTTTTTGCATTTTAATTTTATATCATTTTTTTACGACTTGATCGAGAAGAAAAAAAATATTTGTCTCCATAAATTTTTGTGCTATTAAGTATAATTAATTAGATAAGTTCAAAGTATTTATTCTCGGATCGAATTTATTCATTTTTGAAACTGAAATAAAGTGGAAATTCATAAAATTTTGAATCTCAAAAGTGCCATCAATTATTAAAATTATGTAGGTAGCTTTTTACTTATAGCACTGTACTTTATGGCACTTGACTAAAGGTCTTACATTTACTAATAGTGAAGGGAAGAGTTCTTAAAGAATATTGGGAAATTGGAATTAAAATTCACCCAACTCGAAAGATAAGGATGATAAAATGTCTAATAAAATGTTTCGCCTCAATAATAATTATAAACCTACATACATACATATGTGAGTTTTCTATTTTAATTTGTTAAAAAAAATGTTTTAAAAACGTGTGTTCCTTTTATCTTTTCCACAACACCTATAGCTTTATAGTCTAGGTATATGTTTAATCTAACGAAAAATAAAATAACCATCAAACAGGTGTTTTTGTTTTCTCATTGAATATCCAGTCTATATACATATGTACGTATCCATCACACCGCGTGTCCCATTTTGTTTTTTTTTTTTTAGAAATATTTTCTGAAAATTCTAACTAACGTTTGCTGTCTGCGATCGGGAGGTAAGGCATCTTACACACGCCGCCGACGAATGATGCCGCAATGTGCCATGCAGTGCCGCCACCGCGCGCCGCCACGCTGATACTACCTAAAATTAGTTTCTCACGCTAAAGAAACATTGAAAGCAAACGTAAGCAGAACACTCGTCCAGCTAGCAGACGACCGCGACGACGACAGCACGGCGAGTGAGGAACTGACGAGCGGACATTCGGCTGACGGATGATGGCCGGCATCAGTGCTGCCGTTTTAAAAATTTCCAGAGGAGTATTTTTTGTATTTTTGGGGAGTATTTACGATAGTTGAGGAGTATCGCCAAAATATCAAGAAAATTATTAGTTTAATGAAAAAAACACAGAAATGTTTTCTATAAATTAATTTTTTTTAATTCATTTATAATAAAAATAGGAACTTCAATATTTGTGTTTTTTAATTGTTGGAAATTATACTCCTAAAGTATGATGGTCGAAATAAAAAAAGATTACTCTTTATATATATTCAAAGTGACTTATCTTTATTAAGGTTAATTCAAGAAGAAGAAATGTAAAAGGAAGTTAAGTTACAAGTTATCATAGTGTCGTCAAGTTGTAACACATTATTATCGTTAATATAGTGATAAATTAATTTGTAAGGTGGCGCAGCAATATTAGTACAATAAAACTTGGGTTTGTTCAACATTAATAAACAGAGAATTAATAATAAATTAACTCTAACTTAAACTATGTAGATACTGTATATACTATGTATATACTGTACATTGATTTTCAAGCAACTTATTGCTTATTCATATTAATATTAATTTTTGTATTTTGTTTATTTAAACAAGAATTTGACAAAAGAAAAACAAAAGTCAAAATTAAAACTTATGCTTTTTGTATTTTTCGACTTTTCTGCAAAATTGCCGTTCAAAAGCTCTTTGGCAGTAAGTATGGTATTTACTGTTTCCACATGCAGGCAATTCCGATTTTTGTCCTTTATAAGGCTAACATCAGAAAATTTTCTCTCTGCTGTTGCATTGCTATGCGGAAGATCAATAATTGTTCCAATAAATTAACGTACATAAGGAAACATGAATTCATTTAGTCCGTTTTTAATAGTAAATACATTCCTATAAAATTCGGCAAATTCTAAATCCTTTGAAACTAATGACTGGTTTCTTAAAATACGCTATTCATTATCAAGCTTCTCAACTTCGGACTCATACACTAAATTTGGGAAAAGATCAACCAAAGGAACTAGGGTAACTATATGCCTATATCTCTCCTGCCTTCGATTAGTAATGAATTCAAGTATTTCGGATTGATTATTGATTCTAGAATAAGTTTTTAGAACCACACAGAAAATCTTAGGCAGTATTTTCGGTGCACTCTTAGTAATTTATTCTTTTTGCGTAAAGCTTGCTCTTCGAAACTGCTTCTTAAAATTTACTATGGCATTTTTATTCCAAACTAGAATATGGAATTTTTTGTTGAGGAGGTTCCTATTACAACAAAATACAGCCTATTTTAGTTTTACAAAAAACTGTTCTGAAGAAAATATGTGGTAAGCCTCGTTTGTACCTACCCTAGTTTTCCACTATTTAGGGATTTGAAAATTATTCCAGTGCGACTATGTATTGCCATAAGGTTCTAAAAATTTTCTTTAAAAGATCAAGTAATCTTAATTTTAGATTAATTGATAGTTATACGTGGTCATTTTTTGAACCAAGTGTCTATACCGGTGTTTCGAACAACCGCATTTCGAAATTTTTATAATATTTCCTCATGTCGAATATTTAATAGACTCCCTAATTCTATCAGGATGCAAACTTTTCATTTTGTATTTATGAAACAAGTTAAAAACTGGCTCCTTATCCTTAGTCTTATGAGAGTATCGAATTTTTTGTAAATGGTTTTACCTGATATTTTCATGAAGTATTTAACTTAATTCAATTTAATTTTTATATGCATTATTAATTTAATGATATTTTAACTTTCTTTTTTAATATTTCTTTTTTAAGGGTCACCCCACCTATTTAAAATAATACATGTTAAATCATTCTACTAAGAGTGAAAATAACTCTATTTTTATAAAAATACTTTTGTTACTTATTTCTTTCTTTCTTTTCATAAATAATGTACTTATTTGGATTTTAAGAAATAAAATGTTTAATCAATCAATCAATCAATTCTCTAGAGTAAGTTGATATTTCTTTTTTTAACAAATTGTTCGTCTGAAAAACTGCGAAATAACTTTCATCTGTACTTTTTTCCTTTGTAACGATCAATTTGTATTTTTTTAGAAACGGTCAATTTATTGAACGAAGTCCGATTTAACTATCTCGCTCGCACTTGATAAATTAAAAAGAGGAAACAATATTTATTATCTCTGTCTTTTTACCTTGTTATCCAGGGATGTTTGCAAGTTCAACGATATGCGATCTTGTATGGAAAAAAGAACAGAGATGTGCAATTTGTCGAAAAAACAATATGTTTGCTTTAAGTTGGTTTGTTGCAATTTTGTTTAGTTTTTAATTTTTATTTATTTTTTTGGGGAGTATTTTTGTAACATGGGGAGTATAGGAGCATCGACTCCACGAAAGGAGTAAAATACTACTATGGGAGTAAGTTCGGCAGCGCTGGCCGGCATCTTCAAAACTATTCGTTAAAAACAAAACAAAAATAATGGACAAAAACGCTTCATCCAAAGTGGCTAAGATTCGAAGATTCGGCTTCGTGCGGCTGGTGGTGGGCGCATTGATTTCTCTATCTACTATGGTGGCTGCCAAAAAGAAGAAGAACAAAAAAAAAAGAGTACTTTAAGTTTAAGCAAGCCGAAACCGATTGTATCTCGTATTTAATTCTTAAAACAAAAATATACATTCATACATAGCTGAGTATGTACATTGTTATAAGAGCATCGCATATTACAATGTATAGTGTTGAGAGGGATAAAATATCCACCCCATTTTGGTCCAGCGAGGGTTATTTATGGTTTCTGTATACTCTGAATCATGATTCTAAAGTGCACAGCATGCACTATGTATACTGTATTTTAATTAAATGAAAAAATAAAAGGAGGTTGATTTAGATGCATAGTGGAAGAACCAGCACCAGCGGGCATATAGCAGCATTCGTCGTCCTAAATGGTATTTTGTTTATGAACTGTAATTTTTGGGGAAGACATGTTAAATGCTGAAGCAAGACGAGAGTCAATTGAAGGCGGAAAGCGGGTATTAACCATGATGTTTATACAAAATTACAAATACTATTTTGGAATTCGAAAAATGTACACTATGACTAACGAAGGCGATATATTGTAAGGGGCTCCAAAAACCTAATAGACATTAATTTTTTCGAAAAACAAAAATGTTGTATCTTTCGTATTAAGTTTTTTATTTAAATATTTAGTGAAAAGTGGTGTGATGGTTAGTGCGTTGTACTGCCACGCCACCGAAGGTCTGAGACCAAAAAAACAGTTTTCGTTTTTTAGAGTTAATGTATCTCATGTATTGACACATCGTTTTCATCTAACCCATTCGGACTCGGAAGAAAATTGTAGGTCCCTTGCCAACCTGGTTATATTTAAAACTTTTAACAGAGATTCTAACTTCAGATTTAAGTCTTAAATTCATTTAGAGTTATAGTCTTCTAGTAGTAGGTAAACATTACCTATATTAAAATTTACTGGGTTAAAAATTAGTTAACGCTAGATTTTATTTAACATAAATCTCGAGTGTTCTGGCTCTAAAAAACTGGGTCTATGTGATATTTTCTTAAAACATCAGGAACCAGTAAAATACACAGCTTTCGTCTATAGATAATCCATTTTTAAAGACAAAAAAGGACCGTAAAGCATCCGGTTTTCATAAAGTTTAATTTTTAAAAAGAAAATCATTTTTCAAAAATGGAATACTTATTACTCATGGATTAGGAGTCAAAATTTTCTAACCCTGCTAATTGTATTTACGATGATGGATCAATAAGTCCCTGAAAACTAAAAAAAATGGCGTCGTCACCACTGCAAAATTTTTCATTTTGTTTGTCAAAAAGAATTTTTTGGAAGAACCCACGAAAATTTTCAGAAAGAACTGTCAAATAGCTTCGTTGTGGCAGCCATTGTACACAAACGCCTACGAGCATTTTTGTTAAAATGCAAAAATCGAATTTCGGCACAATTTTTTATGAGAAAAAACCCCATCCCGCAGAGCAAACAAGAGCTTGAGAAATATTATGGGAAGACTTCACCATCGATTGCAACAATTCAGCTCTGGTTAACTTAATTTCGGTGCGGTCGTTCCAGCTCAAGTGACGTCGAACATTCTGGTCGTCTAGATCAGTTCACCTCCCAAGAAATGGTCGATGGAATCCACTGTTTGATAATGAACGATCGGCGAGTGAAGGTGTGCGAACTGGAAGAGGCCACAGACTTTTCAATGAATAAGTAATTTCGATCTTGCCTGTGTCCTAAATTAAGATGTGCTTTAAAAAGATGTAAACATTCAAATTAAACTCTAAATAAAATCAAACGAAACTAAAGCTAAACGTTACGTACCCTCGGAGTGATCATATTGCTAAACTTGTACTTAACTGAAGTGCAAACAAAATAATGAAACATCCTAATTTTTTTTCTGGATATTTTGTTGTATTGAATTCATTCAAGAAATCTGAAAACACCCTAAATATGATTAATTTTAAAAATAATGAAAGACTACATTTTTTTTTTAAATCCACTCCTGTACATAGTAACTATAATTTCATTGCCATCAACATGCAATATGAATTTATGTATTCAGTATTGAATGTCATTTTAATCTATCTGAAGATTTCTGTTCGAAAAATTTAACTGAAAAATTCTGAATTATATTGTTTGAACAAGAATTTAAAAGTACTTTTAGCACCCACGAAAAAAAAATATACAAATATTCGATGATGCGCACTGCATAATGTCAACAGAATAATTGCACGATACAGACGAAGGGTCTTTTCAGTCTTTCAGTTGGCTATCTGTTTATACAGATGGTGCATTTATTTCATACATATATAGGGGGTGAAGACAATTTTATTACTTTAACTTATTTCAACAACACTTCTTAAAACTCATTTTGTTTTACATATTCTCGTGTTTGAAAAAATAAAAAAGAAAACTCTAGGTATAAGTGCACTCGTATTTTTTTAAATACATAACTCTGTTTACAAAAAGTTAAGGATATGAGTTCATAAAATATAAAATTAACATTTGAGATTTCAAAACAATACGATAGACAGTTAACAGGTCAGTTAGTACATTGCCTTCAGATAGATACATTTTGTATCGTTCATGTAGTTAAAATGTATAATTTCAACAGCATTTATGAGTGTGTAGTACGAGTATTTATAATACGGTGGACCTTATTAAAGTGATTCTTTTACCTTGGTTGATCCCAGTCTGCTTATTCCTTTCAACTTATTTTGTTGTTATAATTAAGGGAGGGATATTAACAACAATTGTGTTTACAAATTCATTTTTCGTTTTTGAGTTCATTATATAGGGTAACTATTTTGTGGTTTGGTACTTTTAATTTGACATTTCATGTTATCATTACCAGGGGTTAGTTTTTATTTAACAAGCGCGACAAATTATTTTAATTTAAGGACAAATTTACGACAATTGATCCAATTATTACATCCTTAAAATTTTTAAGTGTTAATACTAATTTGACGGACATGAAAATATCGCTGTTTTACAAAATGGTCTCTTTAAGCATTTATCACTTTGGCGAGAAATCCGACAAAAAGTTTATAAATTTCTTTTGAAAACACTCTCGAATAAACAGGAGGTGTTAGAAATATCCAAATGAAAACGACAATAGCATCGACTTATTTTGGGTATCAAAATTGCTAACATATACGAGTATTTCATGACCTTATTCTTGATATCGTCCCCTTTATGCCAGAAGCATGAATGTGAAAATTAAGTTTTTTTTTGAGATATTTGTTCGGCATTTGGTATCATTCCATAATATTTTAAAATAACAGTTACTTCATTAGGTAATAGAAGACTTTGTTTTCATCTAGAAAAACATTTTAATTCAATTTCTTAGAATCTTCTTTTAGCACATTCATGCTTCTGGCATAAGAGGGACGATATGATACTATAAAACATAATTACACAAGTTATTTAAACTAGATAGGGCTTAAATAGTGTCACGCTGGGGCCCGCGGGGTGGAGGTCTGAGTTCAGTTCTCAGCTGCTGTCACATATAAAAAGAAACAAAATACTGCCTTCTGCTAGAAACAGTAACAAATCCTCAAAGAGTACCTATCTGGTGCCAGGAAAAGTATTCATCTTAATCACCATTCGGACTGGGCAGAAGATTGTATGTCCTCTCAATTCCTGCCGGTGGTTGAGAGTTGGAAGTTTCTCTAAAAGCTGTTGAACCTTACTTTTTTTACAATTCTTAAATAAGTGTGTTTTAGTGTCGTTTTCCTTTGTTTTTTTTAAGAAAGTTTCACTTTTCTTGAATCCAATGGAAACACCAAATTCTAATGCTAGGTTTCTACTTGTCTTTGAAAGACGAAGTTTGATACGACAGGGTAGGTTATACCACCTCTCTACTACTACTCTATTTGCAGTTTACTGTTGGTATTAGCCACCCTGTAATGCCAAAGTGCGTCTTTAAATGTCAAGTGAGAAAACACCATAAAACACGCACACTATCGAATGGCGTCATTTTAGCAAAATGTTTCCATCAAGCAAATATCCCTTTGCAAAAATGTACATATTTTCGCGTTCAGAGTGCAGTCCCAAATAAAATTGGGAATCAAAAAACACTCCCAAAACGAAGACCAAAATGAATGAAGGAGTGCTAGGATTGAGGATCAGAAAACGACATGAGTATTCCCTAGACCTTAATACAAATTCTTTATATATATCAGGCCTTTCCTAATTAACACAGTTGCTAGTTTTAACCTAGCTAGGGCGGAATAATTGTAGTCAAATTAGGTAATCAAAATTTTAAAACTTTTTTAGTATGATACCTGTTTCCAACTACAATTTTAATAGAACAGGACATAGAGGGTGCGTTTCATGTCCCAGGTCCATGTTTTTTGTTCAATAACTTTTAAATGAAATACAATTCTATAGGTAACTTATATTTTTTTTTTCTTGATTAAATGGTCTTTAAAATTATCTGTAGAATATGATGCCAACCAAGTGGGCGCCTCTGGTCGTGGCTCAAAGGCGAGCTTTTTTAAGCACATTTTTTCCTAGAACAGGATCTTGAAATTGGGTCATATCTATCATAGTTTATGTACGAAAGGGGAACAATAAAGAGTGTTTTACGTACTGGGTGGTCGAAAGATGTCTGAACTATCGTTCTTGCCTCCTTTGACCGTCCTCGTAGCTTGAAATTCAAACTATACATACTTTAGCTGTATATTTTTACACATTCAGCTAGAAGCCCTGTTAGCTGCTAGATTTAAGTATGTTTAAATCTTCTCCACCTATTATAAAATGATCGCACTGCGCTCAAACATTTTAAGGGTAGTCATAATCCCTTTAGTGTGTAAAAATTATTTAATTTTCAACAATTTCAACACGTTGTTGCTGCGTTAGGTGCTCCATAATAAATTCTTATTCACCACTTTTTACGACTGTAAAACACCTACCAACTCAAACATTTCATCAACACAAAAATGTAAACCAAATAAAATCGATCTGAAACATGTCCTTGCTCTAAGGTTTTTTTTTAACACTCATTTTGACATTTCCAAATGTCAAAAAAAGGTGTGTTTATTTAGTTGTTTATATGAACTGTCATTGTTTTAGGTGCGTTAAAAAGTAATTAATAACAAAATAGAATTATTACGGTGCTAGTTAGAAAATATTTTAAACTGCTTAAAAGTTAGCGTTAGGTATCATACTAATATCTAACACTAGGTTTTATTAAATATTGCTTCGTTAAAAATTAAGGCGCAAAATTTTAGTTGAATTAGTTATTTTAGTATTAAACTTAAAACAAAGATTTCGCAAATTGTCATCGAATATAGCATCATACTTTCTCTACCCTTTTATTAAAGTTAAAATCATCCAATACCTATTTTATTTTTTTAGTATCATTCTAACTCTTATAAGACTGTCTGTTTACTTGGTTTTTTACATTAACTGCCTTTACTTTAGGTGTTTATTTATTAAAAACATAGCCTTAGCACGATAACAGTTCGAAAATGTTTAAAATTAAAAAAGAGTCAGTAATCTTCTTAAAAGTTAGGTAATTGTTAAGTAGCATCATACTAATACCTTAATACTAAGCTGTTCAAAATTGCGCCCAAGAGTTAAAGCTAGGTAATCATAGAAATGAACTTCGACTTATTTAATTGATTAAAAAAAATGTACATGTGTAAGGATTTTGTTAAAGTTGTGTAATTACCGCTTTGTCAGACAATGAAAAATATACAAGATGTTTGTGGTTTGGTTACATCGAAATGATGATTCAGTTGACGGCCGCATTACAACCCCAACCGGACCTTAATCAGCAGTCTTTTTGCGTTCTCCATTAATTATTGTAATTTCTAAATAAAGACTTCATGTAAGAAATTCACCCACTTGTTACGTTTCATTTCCTCAACAATTGTGTTTAATAACTTTTGATAAATGTGGGATAATAAATCAAAACTTGAACCGATATTTTATTTTGGTGTGATCGAGTGGCACATATGTATAAATGTCTCATATAGATTGTTAAGCTTGATTTAAGGGTTCTTTTTAACGTTGATTTTAATAAAAACAAGTAGTAGATGATACAATAAGTCCGAGGTAGTTATTTTGAAACGAAAACTAATTTTTGAAATTTTATTTTCCTTAGAACTTGTAAGTACAAAAGATCCTTGGGGCACAGATATTTGTTTTTACTCTTTCGATTCTTATTTCTAAATAAAAAATGAAATATTGAACACAAGTTCATTTACAAAACATGGTTTTCAAAGTGTTTTCGGTAATATTTTACCTGCTGCACCACCCAACTTAAAAAAGCCATAATTTCACAAAAAGGGCGTTAGGGTACACCTACCTAGTAATTTTGTTTTGGTTTTAGTCTCATTAAATCCAGCATTAACCATACGCTTAACATTACGATTGTAACAAAATAAATACCTAATAAAGTTTGATAAACTTCCTCATCTGCTCCCTCTACGACTCTAAAAAAAATCCAACAAGGTATTTTTGACGACTTTGGATATATGTTTAATGTAGAGAGAATGAAATTCTAGGTCGATAAGCTTATAAATCAACTATTAACTTTTCTAACGCTAGAAACTATCTCTCCAAGTCTACCTACGGTTTTCAGACTTTCGATAGATTTTTGCGTAAGTTGTGTGTTATATAGGTTCCATGAGATTGCACTTTGCATTTGATAAGGACACGATTTTCTAATTCCGTAAGCTATGTATGAATCTGAACGAAAATTTATAGGTATTCGGTTTTATTTAAAAAGATTTGAGTTCTATATCTGAATTGTCAGCTAATTGACTGCGATGAACGAAACAAACGAATACAAAAAATAAAACGAATCGTTATTTATAACCTTTGCCCATCTAATAAAATTAATCACCCCTATTACAGAATTCGGCGAATGAGCTAATGTGACAGTTTCAATTTATTTCCGAAGTTTTTCTATTACTGAATCCGACGAAAGTGAATTTTTAATTAAACGAAAAAAAAAAAAAAAAAAAACAAAAATAAACAAATGTAAGTCAAAAGCTTATCATAATGAATGTTTAAGTGTTTGTTTAACAAATTTTAATAGAAAACGGACAACCAATCGGAAACAATTTAGAGAAATAGTGGAAATGATGAAGACGCAAAAGGGAATAGCCAGGAATCTAAAAAAAAAAAAGAATGGACCCCGGTTGGTATTGAACGGTCGTCCATCCAAGTAGTAACCACGCACAACGATGCTTGATTTCACTGATCGATAGCGATGCTATTATCAAAGCGTAGGCCGTTGACTAAATGTCTGTAACTGACAGCGTCGATAGGAAAGTTTATAAATGATAAGGTAATTTTAGGAATCGACAATGTAGTTCATCCGGCGAATTTCATAAGCCAATTTTACAGCGGATGCGAAAGGTCAACGGATCGAGTTAGCTCACCGGGAGTAAAATGTGTTGGAAAAAAAATTGCCAGAATTAACTTATTTAATCCTGCTCTGGTGTCCGTTCACCAGAAAATGTTTTATCATTTATATGCGATATTTCTGTCCATGTCCGTTCAAGGGAATGTCCGCCGAAGAGTAATTTTAATTTAATTGAAAACTATAAAATCTATATGGAGCAATTTCCGTACAGAAAAAAATATATCCGCCCTAGGAAGGTGTTCAAAAAAATTGTAAAAAAAAATATGTCCGTCCAAAAAGGTGTCCGCAGATGCAGATTTAAGTGTGAATACCTACATGTGTAATTAATAAATGACATTATTAGAAATAAAACGACCCTAAGGCAACTGTCAAAAAATGTCCATGCAATTAAATCAACTTTATTGGAAAGTTGACTTGAAAGAAATTCTAATCAAATCTTCCTTAATATCAAGTGAAGTGTCAATTTGTGTCAAAACATCAGGTGATTATTTTCTGTTACAAAACAGTTCAATTACTTCCTTATTCTGTGATTTGTTTATTTTGTTGCAGCTTCATTTGAAAAATTATCAAATACGGGAAATAAAATTTAAAAAAATAAACAAATAGCGGTAAAAAACTACTTCCAAAAGTAAAATTTACTACAACTTATAAGGGAAATATGAATTGTGTTATAGTTTCTTTTTCTCAGATAAAATTGACGTTTAAAGTATGTACATTCGGCACGATCAACTGACAGTAAAGGTTTGAAGTATACCTAATGACACTAATGACATTTCAACAAAAATACTAATTTCCTTTCTCAATTTTGCCTTCAAGGAAAGCAGTTGACGGCATTTGAAGTCTCTTATGTCTCGTGAACGTAAGTATTTCAAAATGTCAATATATGTGCCTTCACTTCTTTCATCCTGTCAATGGCGTAAGTCCATATACAGGTTTGCTATATTTGTGAAATTGAAATGAATTTTGACATTTCATCGAGGTGTTTCAAATTAACGCTTGACCACACTGAAAATTCTTTTTCGAAGAAACAAAAAAACGACTCCATATTGTACGTGCATGTGTTACATTGTTTTTCAGTGAAAAGAAAAAGTTCAAAATTGGGGAATCACCCTTATACAATTGTCTGTATAACACAAATCGATACCACCCTTGACAGCAGCTGTCATCATTTAAAATTCAAACGACACGTGATCGGGCTGTATAATTTTACACACAGAATCAACCACCCTTTAACAGAAGTAGGTGTACTATACACCTACATACCTAGTGCATGTGTACAATTCTTAAGTATCTAATACCTAGATCAATAAGCTCATAAGAAAAAATAATCTCTATATCTTCAAAGGCACATCTTTTTCTTTTTTTTTTTAAACAAGACGCAGTGTCTACATGTTATTTACACAGTGCAACACACAGTGGCCAAGGACATTCCCGCAACCATATTTCAATATTCTTCTTACACCCTAGATACATTTTTTTCGTCTCTATGTTGTGGGAACTGTTCGGTGTTTGGATAGCTAAATAGATAGAACGATTTAAAGTTTAAATTTTGTTCACACTTACCGGTGAATCAGCTGGATTTGTTTAGCGTTATAACAAAAACAACAACAGTGATGTGTGTAATTATTTATGTTATGTAATGCATAAGGTATACGGTATATTATGTACCTATATCTTTTTTGTTATTGTTTCATTAAAAGAACAGCGGCTAATCCAATACAAATTTGGGTACACTGGGGGTTGTCACTATAAAAGATACTTTTTTTTTCCTTTATATTCTTATAAATATTCCACTTAAACTATACGATTCCAAGACACTTCAATTTTTATTTATTTTACTTAAATTATTTTTTTTTTATGAAATAATACTTTTCACTGTTTTAAACGAAGAGAAATTTGTTTTATGATCGTTCCAAACAATCGATAGATACAAAGGTTTTCTAAAGGACGACGACGATGATTTTTCACTACAACTTATTGTTGTTGGGTAGAATCTTTTTTTCATAATATTTTTGTGTATTTTTTTATTTAAACACGCGACGAGGGTTATTTTGTTGTCGTTGTTGACAAATCGAAAAATAATCCTTTAGAAGGATATTCCTTGAGGACTACAGCATGACAGATTAAACTGAATATATTAGAAAATCACAAGAAAATAAAAACAATCTTTATTTCATATCAAGAGAAGCACTTCCGAGTTCCGAACGGTGATGCTATTTTAGATCAACTATCTTATAAACAACCAAAAGATAAAACTGAATTTAAACAAAAACCTAAATAAAAAAAGTAAAGAGTAAGGTATAGGTACTTTTTTTTTAATTTTGAATCTTGTATCTGTTGCGTACGATGCGATACGGTTTGACGCTTTAAGAAAGATACTTTCAACTCTAGTGCACGATAATAACTGAAGTGCTGTCGAATGAATTGTCTGAATTACCCTAGCGGTACGAATTTTTGTGGAATGACATAGAATCGAATAGAAATAAGGCAGCAAAGCACATGCGGCGAACATGGGAGAACGCAAACTCAAACTGAAAACATACACAAAAAGCCGTGAGATACAAACACTGATACAAACACACCAGCGCTTAAAGTTTTTTTTTTTTGTTATTCGATGGAAACGCAACGTGTTTTTCTACATTTTGTTTAAACATTAAAATTCGTTGTTGGTGTTACTTTTGCGATTATTGTATTTCTAGTTCTAATGATTCGTTGGTGAATTGTGAGTGGCAGCGAGCGAACACACAGAAAATTACCCCTAAGCCCTAAGGTGGAACTGTCCCGTGCCGTTGCGTCGCCGCTGGCCCATCGCATCCGGATCGGTCGGAACTCGGAATCCATTATTTATTATTTAAGCTTCTTTTCTTTCTTACCAGCTGAGATCTGAGTTCTGAGAGTGTAAACAGAATTTGTGTGTGAAGAAGAAGAGTAATGAAAGCTTTCATTGAAACACTTCTGCTCCCTTGTCCAACCGCAACCAGCAACCGACAAATGAATGTGTCCTCCTCTTCCAGCATAACATATACAGTGGGACCAGTGTGGTATTTTAATAAGCAATTTTTAGATTTCTTTTTCTTGCAAAACTAAACTATTATACGTACCTACCTATTGACATTTTGAAAAAGGTATTTGTAGAGTGACTGGAAAACGGTTCATCATAAAAAGGTTTCATGACGTTGGTAGGTATGTACCTAGAAACTAAATAAACAAAATTTCAAAAAAATCTCGAACAAGTATATATAGGTACCTACCTACCTAATCAAACTCAACATAAAACTTCGAAAAAAAATCGAAAATATATTTTTGACATTTGTACTCCTGAAGTGTTGAAAATATGTTAGCAAAATTCTAGAATAGGTTTTTTTTCCAGAAGGTAAATATAAAATTTTCTTATTCTACCCTACGATATCTTTGATTTGGAGGTTTTTGCAATACCAGATAATGGTTTTCGAGATAATGTCTTTTGAAATTTCATGAAAGACAGCACAAATGTAGCTATAGGATCTTTTTCATGGAGAATTTAATAAGGCTTATGGTCATAATTCTGTTCTGTTTCCAAAATTCTCTAAATGATAAAAAACAGGCTTTTTTTGTTTTATACTTTCAGAATATAGAATATAGACAAATTAAAAGTAAAAATGCCAAAATAAGTTAAGTTTGGTTAAGTAAGGTTGAGTAGGAAAAATTTGATCAAATGATAGCTTATGAATTTACAAAGTTCAAGTTTATGTTTTAAAAATGTAAAAGAATATTAATATAAAAGATGTAAAGAAATAAAAAATAAAAATAGCTGCATTCAAAAATTTTCAGAAATAAAAAAAAAAATAGGAAAATGAAGGACACAAATTAGAAAGATGTTGAAAGATTATGAAGATAAAAAGCAATAAGTTAGTTGATTTGAATAATAAAGTAAATTTTCAATTTGATTTGAAACTGTTGTGCTCTACTCTGCTTTCGAAAACATTTTGGCAGTGATTTACAAAGACAAAAAATATATATCAGATGTGAGACATGAGATTAGAGAGATTTTTAAATGATTTGATCTGGTTGATGCTGGAAATCAGAGGAATTCTTATAAGTCTGCAGGTATACTGATTTATGTTTAAAAACTTAAAAACTATTTTTATACCACCAGAAACTTGATGAAGTGCTTACACGACATATTGAAGAGGTTCATAGACAGATTTGAGACAAGATTGTATCTGCCTAAATAAAATATAATGCTACTATTAAATTTATCTAGCTTGCAGAAGCACAATTGTAGTTTATTGTGCAACCGTACTTATGAGAAGAAACATTCTAGTATTTAATGGGGTAAACTTCTGAAAGGCCAGCTAAGTTCGCTAAGTTCAGTAACAAAATTCAGGCGATTTTAGACCCCCTTCTAACTTCAGTACCAAGAAAGTCATAAATCTGAAATTCATAGTATTTGCTAAGCTGATCATAAGCACAGGCCCTCACTAAATTTCGACTGTTTGGCGTTAGTAGTTAGTTCCTGAGTTATAGGAGTTCAAATATCGCTAAAAGCGTAATAGACTCACTAAATGACAGATTATCAAAATAATGGAGCACTTCACAATACCGTAAAACCTAGTAATTTCCCACAATGTTATAGGTCTTGTGGTGCAAGCGGAGGAAAAAACTTAGAATTTTTCATTCAGTGGGCGTGCCATTCGCCATCTTTCTCAAAAATGTTTAATAAATTATGTGGAGCACTTCGTATTGTAGAACAAGTAAAATTGGAAGAGTGGTGAGGCTTTAAGAACATACAAAGATAAAATCAAAAATCTGAGATTTTCCATTTAAGAGGCCATGGTATCCACCCACTTTTTCAAAAATTCTTATAAAGTATATGAACTACGTCCGATTATTATAGAACTATAAACCAAGGTACCCACAATTTAAGAGGTTATGCAAACTTGTTTCGAAGTTCCTTTACTTATTATTAAACTTTATTGAAAAATAATCAAATTACAAAATCAGTAATTAACAAGATTTAGCACTAGCTACCAGGGCCTTAGGCTAGATTAAAATATACTTAAATTAAATAATTATTTCGAGTCTTAGAATAATATCATTTACAGATCTTATGTTATGGTATGAGATTACAGTTAAAAGTTCTTTAAGTAGTTTACCTGAAATAGATAAAGGGGTTTGTTGTGATTTGTGGGCATTAAAGCATGTGTTGAATAGTAAAGGTTGGTCTTTCGTCGCAGAATTTACAATGTGGTGTAGGTTCTTTGATAAAAAGGTGATTGTGAGTGGTGCTGTTATGACCCATTCTGAGCCTTGTATACTTTTTTATTATGGTTCTCGGTAGGTCAAAAGGAAAAATTGCCTTTGTAGCTTCTGGGAATATATATAGGTACGAGTATATATAACTTGGCGTACTTTTAGATCTCACTACTTTTCACGGCTGACTGGTTACAGAAAGGTTTTTTTTTTTTTACATATGCAAGCTTGGCTCTATTTTTTAAACATTTTTTTTGTTGTTATAGAATTGACATGGTTAATGTAGTGAAGTGATGTTGTAGTTGAAGTTGATTAATATCAATGAAAAACAAGATAAATCTAATAACATCGTGGAAGTTACAAGGAATTCAAATTTTGTTGGGTTAAGGGTCAAACTATTTCTTGTTGCCCATGTACAAGACGTAAGTAAAGGAGAAACTTTTTTTGATTTTAGTGTACACGGTATAGACATGCTTAGAAGCATCAGTTATGATGGAAACTACATCCATTGGATCATTGAGAACTTTTGATCATCGCAGACATATTCCTCGGCGGCATCGAAATTAAGTAGATGGTAAATGCTATGGGGTCTTGTAAGTTATGTAATGTTTCATACTTGTTTTTTTAATAACTTGGGTATTCTATTGTTATCATACCAATTGAGAACTTTCCCTAAATAATTCATGTGACAGCGCATCGAGTGTTTGAAAATTTGGTGTGAAGTTGGGTAGGCCGAGTATTTTCTTAGAAAACTATCTTTGAACTTTTTCGACTTCATCATGCTTAGTGTATCCCCATACTTAGAAGTACGAAGATCCGAGGAAGCCTTCATGTTAAGAATACCATTTCCCAAAAAATTGAACACGACCGACTCAGTTGGTATTGCCATGTTCAAAGGAGAGATCCTGAGAACCCCGTCAAAAAGGCAAAAAGAAAGGTAGGCCTAAACACTCCTGGTACAAACAAATGCAAAAACACCAGCATTCAGTTGGCCTCAGAAATGGAACAATACAAAACCGGGAGGCTTGCCGCCGATTTCTGAGGTCAACCCGGCGAACCCCACAGGCGGATCACTAGTGTGAAGCAGATACGTGGGAGAGTTATGATCCCCTCGACATCGAGATCATAACAGCGCCGAAGAAAAGGAAGAAGAAGTGTATCCCCATACTTGCGGTCCGAGATAGCCCTGCATACGGCATTGAAAATTTCCACCTTTGGCAAGAGTTTAACATCTTTACTCCTTCTAAAGTTGTTCCAAGTAAAGTTTAAGTATTGATGAGCCATTTTAGAATGGTCTGTTAAGTATAGTCCAGGTGTTAGCCATACTCCCAGTGGCCGTTTTTTTTATCAATTTTTTTTATTGTTTCTTATAAATTGGTCCCACTGTTGGGTATCTCGACATGACAGAAAAGCCAACAAATTAAAGTGGTTTCGGAGCTGCCGGCTTTTTCATTTTATGTTTTTTTTTTTTTTTCTTCTACTCTGATTTTGTTAGTGGCTTTCGTTTTTACTTCTTCTTTTTTTTATGATTTTCAGAGGGTGGGTGGGTTAGCGAGAATGTATTAGTGGACCAAAATGCATTTGTAGTGGCATGACATGTACAGACCTAAATGAAAAATGTATGCTAATAGGGGGTTTCAGTGGCGGATGGATAATAATAATTAATGAACAGGAGTGTCGAACAAGGTGGCCATTGATTTCATATTCATTGACAGATGACAGTCGATTAGATGATGGGCATGGGGCTTGGAAAAACTAGGACAATAGGAAAGTGTTAGCTATAAGCTTTTAGCGTTTCAATTTCAGTTCCAATTCAGCGCTATGTATAGAATTAAGATTCAAAGATACATTGAGATAATATAGAAACACATGACACATTTGTCTTAAGAAGCTTCAAGCCTTAGTCAATTTAAGTTTAGTTAGCTGGGGTTAAGTAGTCAAATTGCTATAGCAATTAGGTAGGTACATAAGTAAGTCAGGAGGGTATGTAATTTATGTTATGCTAGCTGTTAAATTTGATAACATATGTATGACATTTTATTGCTGTGGCTTGACACTTATTTCCAGTCAATTAATGTTTCTATTTGTCAACAATTTGTAGGTACTTTGTTTTGTAGAATATATTTAGTAATTTAACTTTTCTTTTTCTACTTTTATAAACCGGTAAAAATATGTTCAAAAGAAGCCATTCTACCTACCAAAAAATCTCAAGTGAGGTTTTTTAACGTATTTATTTGTATTTTGGCAGTTTGTTAAGAACTCATTTGGGAAGAAAAAAATATTAAAAGTGAAATGTCGAAAATATCGATTTTTCGAAATGTTATAATTAGAAGATTTAAAGAAGTTCATATTTTGTATGCTGCTGATTGCTTAAATGTCATTGCGAAAATGTCAGTGATGGTGAATGCAAACGAAAAAGGAGATCACATTATGTGACCCCCATAAAAAACTATATTATTAATCCTACAAATGTTACTTACTTAAGGTGGCGCTACAGTCCGGCATGGACCAGTTCCTCAATTAACAAAGCTTTTCCAGTTAGCTCGGTCCCCATTTATGCCATTATGTATGAAATATGACATCGTTAAAGTGCTCGCCTCATTTTTTTAACGTGGCACGGGTCCCAATGGTACATTATTCTCAATGACTCTTCGGTATATGTAGATCCTGCTGAATTTTAAAGATGGCCTGTGTTATGTTCACTTTTTATTCGGATGGTCCTGCGACTTCAGAAAACTTCACAAGCAAATGTCTGGCGGGCTTAAATCGAATGCCCTTCGTTTCCAATTAGAGTCACCACTGCCAGATATAAACTCACCCTCAAATCCTTCATAAAGAGTGTCAATCATGTCGTCCGCTGTTTGTGACGTAGCGCGCCGATGTTCTACTGGAACACATGTTGTCTAGGTCCATATATGGGTTCAATTTGGGCCGTAGAAATTTGGTTATCATCGGTCCGTAGCGCTTGTCATTGACTGTGACCGTCTTACCACCGGCGTTTTCGAAAAATAAGAACCAATGACGCCGCTGGTCCAAAATCCACACCAAATAGTAACTTTTGGAGTATCTAAAAATGCGCATCGTGTGTAAAGATGATTTTTCGACCAAAATTGGGTTCTTTTTCCAAACACTCCAAAGCCCAGTCAGCAACTGCCTATAAGGCTCTGCTGTATACACTTTTCCGGACCGCGGCGATGTTCTCGGCCGATAGTGAATTTCTTTGACATACTCGTACAAATGTTGGTCCACCCGTTACACTCTTTCGAAACTCGAGTACAATTCCCATATCTGGACAGGTGCTCCAAAAACCCACTTGAGTATCTTGGACAGAATTCAAAAAAAGAGCTTTAAAAATGAAAAGCGAGCGTTCTCTAACTGAAACATTTGTATCTCTCGAGGAGCACCGCCGCAATGTTTCATGTCTATCATTATTTTGCCGCTATTTTCATAAACAGTGCTCTAGTGAAATAGCCAGTTGCATTCCTCCCCTCACAAGTTTACCCTTGAGACCGATTTCGGACGTACTGTCAAGTACAGAGATTCTTTCTTGAGCCGCACTACACGAATGTGGAATTCTTTACCCGGCTCAATATTTCCCACTCAGTGCAATGTACAGACATTCAAAACCAATCTCCTTTCTAATCCTATCCCCTATCTTACTTTCCTAATTGCTCGCACTGTGTTCAACATTATAAGGGTATATTCATAACCTCTTGAGCGCGCGTATAATATAAAAAAAAAAAACCTTCGAAAAGAATTTCGCGTGTTCCCTTATTCCCAAGGTTGTAAAAATTTAAATGCAAAGATATTTTAAAGATTCTACTCAGAAAACCTAATCCTATCTAAATCATTAGCAACTAAGATAAGATTAATATGGCTCCAAAACAATTAAAAAAGATCCGCAGATTAAACTGGGGAATCCCAAAAGAGTGAAGAATTCTAAAGGAATGGGTCTAATTGGTCGGATGGAACTTACCACAAATCATTATTTGTTTTTTTCCTGTTAATTTTTCCAGAAGTTAAGTTTATCTTCAGGTAGAAAGAAGGTTTCAAGTTCCATTCGTAGTGCTAAAGATTCGTTTTTTTTTTTCACATCTGACTCGCACAATTTCTAGAATTTAAACAATTGTTTGATTTTTTTTTCTGTGAATCATACATTATCAATATTGAACAAGCTGGAGTTTTTTTTAAATTCGATAGAAATTTTTCTTAGTAATATTTACAAATATATGTATACTCGTACATTTAACTTTTTGAGAATACAAAAAAAACAACAAAATAAAATGCACGATCGATGCGATGATGCGCCGGAATTTGCTGATTAACAATTAATAGTAACCGGAAGTTTTAAATATTTATGCATTCATAGTTATTCTTACAGCTTATAACGATATATAAAGTTAATTATTTTTAAAAATTTCTATATCAATATTTAGGCATACTTATTCATTATTTTTCAAAGACGTGAATTTAAAAGTCAAAAAGCGTTAGTCGATTTTTTAAATAACAAATTTCTTCAAAGTTTTAATTTTCACTTCTTTTTAGATAGGGTTTTCCAATAATGGCGGATAGATTTTAACCGTTTTGGGCGACCATTTTCTTTTTTTTTTGTTCTTAATTTTCCTATTTTTCAATTTCAAATACTAAAGACAAATCACCATAGTAAATAAAAGCGATAGTAAATAAGGCCGTGTGTTCGCTGACCGGGTTCTGAAGAATATTGCAATCGGACCCCTTTTTTTGTATTCAAAAAAATTATATTCAACGTCGATGCCCAATTTTGGATGAACTCGACAAGCAAAATTGCTGGGTTTGCAGATTTAGGACAATTCAAATTCACATAACGTCAATCAAGGGGCAATAAATAAGTCCAATCGATGATACAAAATTTCTTTTTAAAGATATAAATAAGGTCCTACAGGACAGCGTTAGGTGCCACACAGCTGATGGCACAATGAGCTTTCTACGCGAATGATTTGAGGGCTTGATTATCTGACACAAGGTTACATGAACGTGAACTGGTTAAAGTGATTTTGGGATTTTCCTTTTTTTAGAGTCTTTCTTGAGTCACAAGTCTATGTAAATAATCCCCAATCGACCGACACACTTAGTCAAAATAAACTGTACTATTTTTGAAATTTAGCTTGATCTTTGCGCCACCCAACGATTTGAGTAGTCAACTTATGAGTCCAAGTGAGATCTCCGAGAAGAAACTTCAATTTTTGAGGACTAAGGGCCAAAAAAAGCTATTTTTTATCAATAATTCGAACAAGTCAAATTTTAAAGCGCTAAGTCTTCTACTTTCCTCATTTTATTTAAGTAGTTATGTAGAGTTTGTATATACAAATTGTGCCAAAAAGATGTCCCTTAGCTATTCGATACTTTTGTAATTAAATAATGAACAATGAACTTTTATTTAGAGGGTCGACTTTACATATTAACCTTTGTATCTAGCCTATGATTTCGAACATGAAAAGTAATATCTAGGGTTTGGTCACTGAAACAGCATGGATTATCAAATATCTTAAGACTAGAGTGTTCAAAGCATTAAAGAAATTTTCAACTTTTGCTCAGAGTTCCGATGGTTCAGAATTAGCAGAACGATATTTTTTTTAATTGTTAGAAAATAGTCGACTTTCTTCCTCATAAACCTCAAAAATATTAACAAGATTTCTGAGCAAACTTTCTTAGTTTCGCTGTCAAAACTAGCTAAGTTTTTGATAGAGCAAGAACATGTATGTAGACGCCACCATTTAAAGCTGTTCACCAAGTAGTATGTAACATAATCAGATTATCGAAGAGGTAGATCAATCGCTCGTAGGCTGCCAACTATTCCAGCAAAAGAAACCATGGTATAATGATTAATGGGTAAAATGTAATAGAAAATACTTATGGTGTAGAACAAGATCAGTTGGGGAATAGTATTTAGTTGTCAGGAGAAGGCAGAAGAAGTTGAAGATCTTCCGTTGAAAGAAGAGGTCAATTGCAGCCTCCCAGCTGAAAATAAATGAAACACTGATGTTTTTTAGAAAGCCAAGCTGTCGGTTTCGATATTGAGATGCAGGCTCTTCCAAATACCGAAGCTAACCTATTCACCAGGCCACAGGGAATATGAGATTTGTTCAAAAACCATTCAAAGTAGCTCAAAAGTAGCAAGAAGGGAATTAACCTCCATTCAGTGAATACGTAATTTCGAGTTACGATAGAAAATGTAGACTTAGCTTTAAGCTATACAAAAATTTAAGAAGAAGAAGGGTTTAGAATCTGGAGCAATATCAGAACAGCTCTTAGACAGGTGATGTTTTGATAGGGGTAAGCTCAGTTAGGTGGACGGAAGCATGCTCGATGACTGGATTATCAGCTTCATTGATCCTATGTCATGCAAGAATTATCGAGTCATATACGAGTATTAGATATACGTTTCATATTTAATCCTATAGAACTTGTTTATGAGTCAATTTGTGACACTTTGTTCGGCAAGTACCAGTGGGGCTGAATAAGAAATCTTTAATCTTGAAAAAGTCCAACGAATTTCAAATCGAAACTCAGTTTTTCATTAACTTCAAAATCGGGTATTATAGCACTCATCCTCAGGAGCTCTATATGGCGATGACCAAACTGATCCAGTTGTGTCGTACTGGAGTGGAGAACACAGGCTGCAATGTTAAGCAGGGATCCATTTACCATCAAGAAGATACGTAATCATGCTACTTCTTTAATCTCGTTCTGGAATAGATAGAAATAGGTAGACGTTCAAATGGAAGATCCGTCTAACTACTTTGGTATGAAAATGATATGGAAGAACATCAGCTGTTTCCAACGTTCTGTTCTAAAGTCTCTTCATGGGGAGGCGGTTAAAAACCATGCAAGTTTCGCAATTGATCTCAAAATAAAAGAGGACAGGGCTAGGTCATGTTTATAACAAACAAACAAGCATCGACTGCCTAGGACAAAACGTCACTTTTGATAGCCGCAACGGCGCAACTTTGAGGTTATACAATTTATTGTAGTGTAGTGAAAATTAAACAAAGATATATCTTAGAAAATCGCTGCTTCCTCTATTTATGGAAATAAGTGGGTTCAAAACTCCTTACACACAAAAGGCAGCACGACTACAAAAAAACTGGAATTTAGGTATCTATATATGTATCTATCTATTTATCTATCTATCTATCTATCCAGTACCGTCTTTACCATAAGGGCACACGGGGCCCGTGCCCAGGGCCCCCAATCTCAGGGGGCCCCGAAGGACCGACAATTTCTCTCACACATTTATTCTCAGAACATTTTTGTCAGGCACATTACACTTTTTTCACAAATCAGTAATCTTATCAGAAGGTATTTACAATGCATATACTACGCCATTATATCGATGATTGCTTTTGCTCCAAATATTATGTTTGTTAATTGCTTCACGTTGCTACTTTCAGATTTTCGTATTAGTAAAACGAAAGCTAGATACTTGACTAAAAATATTTTTATTCGTAAATTGACGAACGGTGAGTCTTTAGAAAGAAAATGGCTCCTTTATTCACCAAGAAAGAAATCTGTATACTGTTATTGCTGTCGTCTACGAGTATTTAAAACCGCTACTGGTACTGGACATAACTTAAGTTCTCCTGATGTATATAAAGATTGGAAGCATATAAGTAACTTATTGATAGAGCATGAGAACAGTTTATAGCACAGGGAATTTATGACGAATTATGTTGCAAGAATAAAAACTACTGGACGGATTGATACTGAGTTGCTGTCCCAATATAATACAGAAATTAACTATTGGAAGAATGTGCTCAGGAGAATTGTTGCAGTCGTGAAATTTTTGGCTTCAAGAGGTCTTGCTTTTCGTGGTGATAATGAGACATTAGGATCGCAAAATAATGGGAATTATTTGGGATGCTTAGTGAATTTGATCCTTTTCTTGCTGATCACATACAAAACTACGGAAATCGTGGAAAATGAAGTACATCATATTTATCGGAAAATATTTGTAATGAATTTATTAATTTAATGGGACAGCAAGTTTTGAAAACCATTGTCAAAGAACTTAAATGAGTACTACTCTATTAGCGTCGATTCTACGCCTGATCTGTCCCACGTTGACCAACTGACTTTCATAGTTAGATACGTAAAAGACGGAAAGCCTATTGAGAGATTTTTGCAATTTTTGCCTATGGATGAACATAATGCGCAACATATAGCAGATATCATTTTAAACTTTTTTGAAAGCTTTGATATTTCTATAAAAGATTGTCGCGGACAGAGCTACGACAATGCATCAAATATGTCTGGAAAGTACTCTGGTGTTCAGTGAAGAATAAAAGAAGTTTGCGAATTTGCGATTTACGTTCCATGTGCAGCACATTCGCTAAATTCAGTTGGTGTTCGGGCTGTTGAGTGTGTTAATGAAGCAGTAACATTTTTTCAACTTGTACACATATCGTTCAATTTTTTCTCGGCTTCGACAAAACGATGGAAAATTTTGACAGATCATTTGGGTGCAAATAGAGTCCTGAAGTCTCTTTCGGAAACTAGGTGGTCTGCATGCGCTAATGCTATTAATGCTTTGCAAAATAGTAATTTAAATATTTCTGAAGCATTTTCTTCTATCGCGAGTGACATCAATCAACCAGGAGACACTAGAAAGGAAGCCCAAAGCCTAGCAAAAAAAAATGGGAAAATTCGAGACTGCTCTTCTAACGGAAATATGGAATGATCTTTTGAATAAAACAAGTCTAAGTTTACAGAATAGCACTATGACCATGGACGTTGTAACGAAACTCTACGAATCTCTAATCAGTTATGTCAATACCGCACACAATAATTTTGATCAATACGAAACGGCTGCTAAAGAAAAAAATCCATATATGCTGACTACAAGATAAATTTGAAAGAACAAAATTTCGCAGCACACGCATCACTTTTTTTGAAGAATCATCAGAGACTGCACAATTGAGAGGCAAGGAAAAGTTTCGTGTAGATACTTTCATTCCCATAATTGACACATTAGATACGCATTTAAAAAAAACGTTCGGCAGCATACCAAGAAATTGATAGTCGATTTAGTTTTCTTTGTCAGTTAACAACAATCGAATCTGATGAGTTGACCAAAAAATGCAAAGAATTTGCAGAATTTTATCATGAAGACATTAAAGCAGATGAGCTCGAAACAGAATGTTTTCATTTAAGCCAATATTTAAAAAACCTAGCAAAGCAATCAGTTGATTTAAATATCTCAACCTTACATAACCTAATAAAATCAGATAAATCGGGAGAAACTTTTCCAAAGGTAGAAATTGCTACAAGAATATTCCTTTGTCTAATTGTAGTGGAGAGCGGTCATTTTCGCAGCTTAAGAGAATTAAAAATGAATTGCGAACAACAATGTTACAAGAACGACTGAGTAATTTGTCAATTATGTGCATAGAAAGTGATATCCTTCAAAAAATTGACTTTAAGGATATAATAGAAGATTTTTCTCAACAGAAATCCCGAAAGAAACCGTTATCGTAATCGTCACCAAAAAACCAGCAGCATTCCAATATCATTAATGACATATTATATCATACTATATTTGATTACCTATAATAAATGGTCATACTCATACTTATTAGTAAAAAAATGTTATTATAATTCGCTTTTTTTACTTTCCAAAAGGGCCCCAAATTCTTGTGTGCCCAAGGGCCCCAGCCTAGTTTAAGACGGCCTTGTATCTATCTATCTATCTATCTATGAAAATATCATTTTCTTGAAATCACCTTCGAATGCTTTCACAATATCAATGACATTAAGCTTCTAGTATAGCAGCATCATTGTTAAAGTAATAGGAAAAATAAGGGCCATGGATATCAAGAATGTAACCACCAGGATCAACTATAAGAACAGGATTTATCAAGTGACGCTCTTATGAATCGAATATGATTTTTGAAGAGCTTGAAAGTTGCTATATTTTTGTGGATGAAGCTGTATGTTATGTCCAGGCAATTACTCGAAAAACTTCAGGTTCTTGGTTATATAATTGATTTGCAAATTCCGTAATGTAACATACTTTTCAATATAAGTTCCTCTATCTTTTCAATGAAATCTCTTTGAAATGAAATTGAACGAAACGTTTCATCAAGGACTTTTTAACAGTATTGGGACCTAAGCTTGTTTGCTGCCGACTTGAATGTTGGAAAATGAAACCTACAATTTCATTACAAAGTCCTTGACGCATTTTGCACGAAAACAAAAGTATGTCACTTCTGCTAACGTACGTGCAGCACATCATTAAGACTATATTTTCGTCAGAAATTCTCGTCACACTTCTTGCTACATTCCGAAGTTCTTGTAACAACATTTTGAGATCTGATCCATTGATGATATATTTTCTATTTATAGAGCCTAGTCCAAGGCATAAAGGTGGTGATTTAAAACCCCCATCATCTAAAATTGAATTAAATTATGTAGAAAATATTTGTTTATTTATATTTTTTGACAAAAAAGACCTAAAAAAATTTGTTTTTGATAAATAAAGGTCCTATATCCCTTATATCTCAGAAAAGCTATTATTGCTTTTAAGCCCACCGTTTTATTTTTGTTTTAAGTATATACATATAAACACTCACGTACTCCAATGCAATGTTGTGTCAAAATTTCAAAGCAATCGGTTAAGAACTTTCTGAGATTAGAGATTAGGAACAAACATACATTTGCATTTTTATTTATATAGATTTCAACTAGTTTTTCCTTTTTGTGTATTAACATTACTTTTTAACATTTTTTCAAAACTCACTTTTTGTGCTTAACTTTGCTACTTTCAAGGGGCTTGGAGCTCTCCTTTTTCCGCATGCCGTTCCTGTGCGCTAATTACTCAGCCAATCTGATACACTCAGAGAAAAATACCATAATATTAATGGGAATTCCCATTGTATCAATGGTTTTTTACGATTAAAATTAGTCAATGGGACGTACACCATTACCGTAATAGTTTTGAAACTATTATTTTAATGGTACGTGTGTACCATTGTTTTAATAGTTTTGTACTTTTAAAATAATAGTCTTTCTTATTAAAAAACAATGTTTTGTACCATTAAAGAATTAAATTAATAACGCATGTCCCATTGAAAATCTATGTGATAATCACATTGTTTCAATGGTCGAATACCATTGTTTAATTTCGAAGTTCGAACTCGAAAGTATGTATTTGTATATGAATTTATAGTAAGTACTATTGATTCAATAGTATTATCTTATTATTTTTATACTATGCATTTTTGAGAATAAATAGTACGCATTATTGTTTTAATGTGATAACTATTAATTTGATGGTGTATATCCCATTAAAAACTAAAGGGATACCGCATTAAAATAATCGGGTAATACTATTAAAACAATAGTATAGCACTATTGTATTAATAGTGTAGTACTATTATTTTAATAGTTAAGTACTATTGTTTTAAAAGTATAGTACTATTGTCTTAATAGTGTTGTACTATTGTTCTAATAGTATTGTACTATTGCTTTAACAGTATTATCTAATTATTCCTACAATATGTGTTCTTCAGAATTAATGGTACACACTATTGATTTAATGATATATCTATGTATCTATCAATAAGTAAAAATTCCCTTTTGCTTTTAAAAGGTTATATACTATTGATATTTAATTGAAAGATATTTCATTAAAAAAATAATACGTACCATTATATGTATTTCCAAAAATACAAAACTGAAAGTAAAAAGAATATTTTAATACGTTAGATCCAAATCCTTTTAAAAATATACTTACTTTTCCATTATAAAGAGTCAATGTAGTACATAACCTGTTAAGTAAAAAATCTCCAGAAAAAGAAAGAAATTACAAAAAAATTAAGTAATGTATTTTATTTCAAACATTTATTATATTATTTAAAACATAACAATTTTAATACTACTTAAAAACAAAATATTTTCCTTAAAATTAAGTATTAATACCGGTTTTGTTTTTTTCCTTGGTCGTTGTTCTCATTTAAGAGCTACAATGAATAGCATTGGTGGCTTCTGGAATGTCCTTCATTTGTTTATTTGATTCATCGAGGACATTTTTTTTTTTAAATGTTCCAATGCGCCCTGCCTCTTCTCTGCTTCCAGCCTCAGTTGCCAAACCCGACTATTGTAAAGAAATAATCTATTAATAAAAAATATACTATTAGAATCTAAAAGAACTGATATTAATTGATGCCTATATGTACTGGACTAATCCAAAAAAATGTAGAAAACACTAATTTATTAATTATTCTCTATAGTTTTCAAAGCAAATTCTTTAAAACATACCTGAGTTGCACTCGTTTTAGATTTATACAATTTCCATTAATTTAGACTTCACCTACTTTTAACTTTGATTTAAATTAAATAAATTGCGTATTTTTGCACTAAGAACTGCTCTTGATTACGAACAACAAAAGAATGACAACATTTTTAACAGCATCAGTACTCAGTAGGTATATAAACTATTGTAATGCGATAAACTATTACTTTTAATGAAGTAATGTGGTACATCCTATTTGTTGGAGTGAGAAGTGGTTCACTATAAATCAGAGATCCGATCGCCCAAAAATAGAAGACTAGAGAAGAATCGTTGCCACAGTAAAATGTTCTTTTTTGAGAATTAAAAGACACGTCTTACCAGTTTGAGAGTTTATTCAAGAAGGAGGAATAAGATTTACAAAATGAATGCCTACAGTCAGTTCCGTTTACTTACTTTATAATATATGTATAGTAAAACTAAAGCGACATCTTTCAGAAAGAAAAGAAATATAAAAAGTAATAGAATTAAACAGAGATGTCCTTAAATTATGTTTTCACTTGAACATTGCCGGCCGCCTTGCAGCATTGGCTGTAAAAACGTTATAATTATAAGTATTAATTTATCAAATACTTCATTAAATTAATCACTTTTATGTATGTAATAAGGAATAGTTTATAATTTTAAAAATACAATTTTAAGATCTAAAAAAAAATAAAATAATTAAAAAATAGCTATATATAAACAAATCAAATGCGAGCTTTAAATTCCAGATAGGTGCAATACAAAAACAGAATAAATTTTGAGTTTGTTTTCGGTAAATCGTTGAATTCATTTTTTTTTTTTTTTATGATAATTTTTGCATAGGTACAATAAAAAAAAAGAATTTTAATTCAGGTTGAGGGTTCAGATTAAGGTTCAGGTTCAGGGGCAGGTTCAGTTAACAGACAAAGCTTACTAATAGGTCGGGTTATGACTCCATTTTGAGTCCTTACATCTACGACTCGAACCCTTTCATCTGGTCCGAAATACAATTTAATAATGCGGCCAAGACGCCATTCATTTGGGGGTAGATTCTCATCTCTTATAACGACTAAATCGTTTAACAATATGTTTCTTTTTGGATATTTCCATTTGTATCTTTTATTTAATTCTTTAAGATATTCATCTTTCCACCTGCGACAAAATTGATGGTGCAAACCTTAACTCGTTCCCATCTCTTAATACAAGTGAGGGAATTTTCGTCTATAGCAGGTTCTAAAGGTGCCAACAAGGGCCCACCACGAAGGAAGTGTCCGGGAGTTAAAGGCGGGATGTCAGTTGAGTTTTCGGACATCGGAGAAATGGGCCTGGAATTAAGACAGGCTTCTACCTTAGTAAGAAGAGTAGAAAACTCTTCAAAAGTGAATTTGTTGTTACCGGCTACTTTTCTAAAGTGGAGCTTAAAACTCTTCACTCCTGCCTCCCAAATACCACCCATGTGTGGAGCTCCTGGTGGAATAAATTTCCACTCAAGGTTTCGATCCTTGTATCTTTCAGATACTTCATCGGAAGCAGATTTTAAAAATTGTTTGAAATCATTGGAAATAACTCTACTGGCTCCCACAAAGTTAGTCCCATTATCAGAGAACAAAGTTTTTGGCATACCACGGCGAGAGACAAATCGGTTAAAGGCACCTAAAAAGTTTTCGGTGCTCAAATCGCTTGTGGCTTCCAGATGGATAGCTTTAGTTCCAAAACACACAAAAAGGCATACATATCCTTTGGATATGCGACAATTCTTACCGGAAAAACTCTTTATTAAAAATGGGCCGGCAAAATCCATGCCTGTATAAGTAAAAGGAGAAGAAATGATCGTTCGTTCTAGGGGCAAAGCGCCCATGATTTGGGTTTGCATCTGTTTTTTAAATATCTTACAAGGCTTACACAAATGAATGCACTTTTTAATGAGCCTTTTAATTCCTGGTATATAAAATTCACATCGAATCAGTCGGAGTACAAGCTGGTTTCCACCGTGCATTGTTATATCATGCAAAAAATCAACATAGAGTCTAGAAACTACAGCTTCATAAGGAAGCAAGATAGGATATTTTTCATTGTAAGAGAGGGTGGAGCAAGAAAGTCTTCCATTTGAACGAATAATATGTGTTTGATCCATAAAGGGATTCAAGTTCAAAAGGCGACTTTTAGAGGACACGGGTTCTTTTCTTAAAAGTTTAAGGTAATCTGGTTGATAATAAAGATTTTGCGTCAGTGAAATAACGAGACTTTTCACGTGACTCACTTCACTTTGAGTAATGAAGGTTGACGTATAACGAAAGAACTTTCTGTAACGAGGGTGTGTTAGATGGAAAAAACGAATAACATAACTCATCACTCGTAATAATTTAGACCACTTAGAAAATCTACCTATTATTGTTTCAACATTTGACAGAATTAAAGTGTTGTAAGCTTTGATTGGCCTTCGCTCCAAATCATCTTCGTCTGCGGTTTTTAAAAGAGACCGAGGCCAAAATGATTGGGACTGGCTAAGCCAGGAAGGACCATTCCACCATAAACTGTTGGGTTTCAGTTCCATCGGTGATATACCTCTGGTTGCTAAATCAGCAGGATTGTCTGCCGACCGAACGTGTCTCCATTTTATAAAGGGTAGATCTGTTTGGATTCGAGAAATACGGTTGGCCACAAAGGTTTTCCAGGTACAAGCTGGTTTATCTAACCAAGCCAAAACTATTGAGCTATCCGTCCAACAATATAAATCTTTACTGGGGCATTTTAATTTCGATATCATTTTACTATAAAGTTTGGCCAAAAGAACAGCACCACAAAGTTCGAGCCTTGGCAAAGGAATTTGGTTAACTGGTGATACTTTGCTTTTGCAGCATATTAATTGAGTAGACCAAGTGGTCTCACTTGTTTGAACGCGTAAGTAAAATGCAGCTGCAAATGCATGCTCGGAAGCGTCACAAAAACCATGAATTTGAATTGGATTCGATGGATGGTATTGCATCCAGCGAGGAACTTGGATTTTTTGGATAAATGGTAGCGAAGTAAGAAAAGATTGCCAGCGGCGACACGTTAGGGGCTCAATCGGTTGGTCCCAAGACGTCCCGTCACGCCAGACTTGTTGCATAATTATCTTCGCAGTAATGATTACTGGAGCTAACCATCCAGCAGGGTCAAATAACCGGGCTATTACAGATAGCACAGATCTTTTCGTTAGATCATGATCAGATGCGATAGTTTTAAAGATAAACTGAAAGGCATCAAGTTTTGCATTCCATTGAATGCCCAATGTTTTGGATACGCTCTTGTCTTCAAGATTTAAAACATCTTCATTAAAGAGATGTGATGCTGGGATGGTGTCAAGAAGCTCACGACAGTTTGATGTCCACTTTCTTAATGGAAACCCTGCAGAGTTCAGAGTTCCAATCAACTCACGCTGTGCTCTTAGTGCAGTATCAATCTCATGAGCACCAGACAAGACATCATCAACATAAAAGTCTTCTTTTAAAATTGCAGAAGCCAGAGGACAAGTATGTTGAACATCTGCAGAAAGCTGATGTAGACTACGAATAGCTAAGAATGGGGCACAGTTCACGCCGAATGTTACGGTTTTCAACTCATAGGTCTTTGCTTGATTATCTGCATCCGCAGGATTGCGGAACCAAATTCGTTGATACGGAGTGTGATCAGAATGAACTCTTATCTGACGGTACATTTTTTCAATATCAGCATTGAACACATATCGATAAAAACGCCAATTTAATATTAAAGTTGTTAAATCGGATTGTAGAATAGGGCCAGTGTGCAACAAGTCGTTTAAACTAGCACCAGTGCTTGATTTACTGGACGCGTTAAAAACTACACGAATTTTTGTCGAAATACTATCAGGTTTGATAACCGCATGATGAGGCAGATAGAAAGAGCACACTTTCTTTTCATGAATGATTTCATTGGAAGGAACGAATTCCATGTGACCAAGTGTAGAATATTCTTCTAACACCTGATTGTATTTTGCATGTAAATCAAGATTTTTTTCAAAAGATTTTTCCATGCGTTGGAACTGTTTAAAAGCTAGGTCTCGAGAAAGACCTAATGCTGGCGTTGGGTCTTTGAAAGGAAGACGAACTGTGTAACGGCCATCAGGATCTCTTGAAGTTGTAGTTGAATACAGATTCTCACAAAAAATGTCTTCATCGGAGAAAGGTTTGGATTCAGAAATATTTTCGACTTCCCAGAACTTTTCAATCTGTTGATCCAAGGAAACTTCATTAAAATATGAAACGAAAGTAGAAAATGAACGAACATTTTCTTGAAGAGGTCCTGACAAGATCCATCCAAAAACTGTATTTTGGGCCATAAGTGAACCAAAGACATTTGTTTGTAATCCATCTTTTATAATTGAGGGGTATATATCCATACCAATAACTAGATCTATTTTCGAACTTTCATAGTAATATGGATCTGCTAAAACAAATTCAAAAGGGGCTAAATTTTCTTTTTGAATTATATTAGCTGAAGGTAAATTGCCAGTTAGATTCTTTAAAACCAAAGCATTGGCAAAAAAATTAAAATCGGGATTGCATTTTGAACCTAAATGAATACCACAAATCTTCGAGGCGGTTGAGGTTATCACAGAACTCATGCCAGAAATATGAGCTTGTATTGGTTTGACAGGTAGATTCAATCTTTTTTGAGCAGCTTCAGAAATAAAAGTAACTTCTGATCCCGTATCTAAGAACGCTCGTAAAGTAAATATACTTCCCAAATGATGTACATGTACTAAAGCTGTTGCTAATAAAACGGTTTTATTATTTTTTGAAAAGTAAGATTGAATACTAATTGAGTTTGCATTTGAGTTTGGGTTTTCAGTGGACTGTATACAATTATTTTGAATTTGGGGTTGAAGATTGGATTCATTTACAGAAGAAGAAGGATTAAATGGAACCGATTGAAGTTGAGATTCGGTTCCTGTAGGAATATGAAGCATCGTGTGATGCTTTTGCTTGCAATACATGCATGTATGAATGCTTTGACACTTTGATTTTAAATGAGAAGATGATAAACAATTGTTACAATATTTAAGCGAATTAACCTTTGAAATTCTATCTGGAATAGACAATTGAATAAAGGTTGGACAAATTCGAAGAGGGTGATTGTTATTGCAAAGTTTGCAACTAAAGCTGTTGGTTTTAGTATGAAATGATTTATGTTTTATTTTGTCATTATTTGGTTTAAAAATATTTATTCTATTTGTAGGTTCTTTAACTTTTATCGTGCATTTTATATCAGATACTGTTTCTAGCACTCTGTAACGATTGGTGAGGAAATTATCCATTGCAGACCAGGATGGAATGTCTCTAGGATTTTGTAATGACTGCTCCCAAAGAGCTAAAGTTTTTTCAGGAAGTTTATTAGAACACAAATACACAATAATAGGATCCCAAGAATCGGTACAAATTTTATGAGCCTTAAGAATTGATAGACTATCATTTATTTCGCGTTGTAAATTTCGCACAGCCTTTCCGGACTCTATTGAACTGTTTGATAAGTTAAAAAGATTTTTTAATTGATTGTTCACAAGAATTCTTTTATTTTCAAATTGTTCTGTTAAAGCCTTCCAGGCTAATTCAAAACTATCTGCTGTAAGAGGGAATTTTGAAACAATGTTGTTTGCATCGCCCTTTGTTTTTGAATGAAGATGAAATAATTTTTGAACCGCGCATAATTTAGGATGATTTATATATACAGCCGTAAACATATCACGAAATGTTGGCCAAGTTAAATAATCGCCGTAAAATATGTCGGTATCACAAGCAGGAACTTTAATACACGGCAGAGAACCAGGACAATCACCTGAAACAGACAGTGAAGAATCTTGCACAGATCGAGAATTTCCGGTTGTTGAACGTTGATTAGGATCGTTCATTTGTAAATCATCAGCTTTAATTAAATTTAGTTTCTTTATTGATTCAATGATTTCACTAAGACAATGTATGTATGTATTGCCAGATAAAAGATACTTTGCTTTAACAGATTCTTTATCTGCATCCGACAAAGCATCATCTGCATCGGGATCGAGAAGTAAACAAATCGAGTAACATTTTTTAATATCAGACCAAAGGTCCTTTAATTCAAGTTTTGAAGCTTCTAATGTAGAAAGAGTTTGATCGACTAAAGAAATGGTTTCAAAATTAGTGCAAAATGCAACCAGCTGATCAGCAGCAAGTATAAATTTATTAAGGGATGACATTTTATAAGCAATGTAAACAAAATGTAGTTAAAAGATTGAATGGAACTCACCCCGAAATTAAGTAAGAAATCACGGTTAGAAAAGTTGAGATATTCCTTTTAAAAAACTTTACAAATTAGGGAACATATATTTAGATATGTATAGGAACTTATGGACACTTTTTGTACAGGTACTTTTTTTTTTTTTTTCAATGGGATGGGAATTATCCTCACACTCACTTGAATTAATAAACTTTTCGCTTTTTTATAAGCACTGATTTCAGTATGTACATATATGCATACGATAACTACTTCTTATATATGTATGTACAGTACATATATATATGTACTCGCAGATATATTTTAATAAATAAATTAGTGTTTTCTCTTAATTTTATAGATTTTAATTTTAATTTAAAAAAAATGAATTCAAAGCACGATAATTCCTTTAGAAGGATTTTAAAGAGAAAATTTAGAAAATATAACTACGTATATAGAGATTTTAAAATATTGCACCGATCTTAAAAGTAATGCACGCACCTGTTACACAATTGGAACTGATTGTGGCTTTTGTGATGATCGTGGTGAATTTTTGATGCAAAACCGGTTGTTCTGGTTACGGCTTTTTTGGACAGCTTGTAGATAACGGTGGCTACGCTGTGAACTGCCACTTGGTGATGATCGGTGATGATGATTTTTGGAGAGTATATGCGATCGTTTTTTATGATCGATTCGAATCGTTTTTTTTTTGTATATTGTGGTGAATTTGATGAATGATGTTGATGTATGCGAGGGATCAGTAGATGAAGTGGGGCAAGATTAGAGGATCTTGCACTGCAAAGCTTGTGTGTGATGTGAAGTAAGTTTGTGTGAGTTTCACGATCGTTTCTTTTGATCGATTGGAAGTTAATATATCGTTTTTTCTTGTGATCTGATGAATTCTGATGACGGATGCGGGTGATCAGTTGGTGAAGTGGGGCAAGATTTGGGGATCTTGATGGCGAAGCGAGGTTTGTGTGTGTGTGTGTGTATGATTGTTGGATTTCTTTACGCACATATGTAGTTATGGGAAACTTATACTGGATTTCTAAGATAGTTATGATGAAGTGAATGATGATCGTCAATTTCGTCAAAGTTTTGGGGAACTTTTACTTCAAAACGTAGTGTAGATGGATGTAACACAAGTTATAGTTTTTTATGGACGACGCGACGTGACGTGTGACAAGCGAGGCGAGGCGTGATGAACGATGCTTGGTTGCTTATTGCTTGTAAGATGTAGGGAACTTACTTTACTCAGCAAGCACTTAATGATCTTGAATTAATGATCATTTATGCACACAAATTTGAGATTTATGCACTTTGTAGGAAAATGGTGTCTTCTAATGGTTGACGCAATCGATGTGATTGATTGATGCGATCTAAGCTCGTTGATCTGGATGATCGTGGCGAAGCAAGATATAGGGATCTTGTCAGGTGAGTTAGATGACCAATTTTACAGGAAAATATATAGGGATTTGCTCTTAATTTTGATTACAAATCCGGCTCGTTGTGACCAAATGTTGGAGTGAGAAGTGGTTCACTATAAATCAGAGATCCGATCGCCCAAAAATAGAAGACTAGAGAAGAATCGTTGCCACAGTAAAATGTTCTTTTTTGAGAATTAAAAGACACGTCTTACCAGTTTGAGAGTTTATTCAAGAAGGAGGAATAAGATTTACAAAATGAATGCCTACAGTCAGTTCCGTTTACTTACTTTATAATATATGTATAGTAAAACTAAAGCGACATCTTTCAGAAAGAAAAGAAATATAAAAAGTAATAGAATTAAACAGAGATGTCCTTAAATTATGTTTTCACTTGAACACTATTAAAATCTTGAGATGTTGATAATTTTAATGGGATATACTATTATTGCTTCAGAATAATAGTTTATATATTATTAGATTCTAACGGAACTTTATGAAATGATGGCTAAATGTAATGGGATATACTATTAATGTTAAAAAATTATTGGGATTCACACGTTGAAAAACTGTTGATTTTAATCGGAAATACTATTATTGCTTTGAAGTAATGTGATATGCACTATAAAAACTTAACGGAACTTTTATGCAATGATGCAATTTAACTCGATTTTAGCCAATTCTAAACATTTTTAGAAAACATTCAATAATTCAATAATTATTATCAAAGCAAATTCTTCAAAATATATGAGTTTCGTTTTATATACCTATATAAATTTCTTTTAATTAGACTGCCCTTCCTTTGCCTATAATTTTATTTCACTACAAATTGCACTTAATATACTGAAAAAGACTCTTATTTTTATATTCCATTTCATTGAAATCCATAATTGAAATTTTTTTCTTTCGATTTTGAGGCATTGGCGCAACCTTTTACCAATTGATTTTTAAAATTTTACTGATCTTTTGTAAGTTAGTCCAATCATGGAAATAAATAATTAAAGCCATTTTATTTGCAAGAAATTATTATTTAAGTCAAAAACTTATACAAAACAATACAATTTCTATTATTTTGTTGTTTTAAACTAACCTGGTGTTTTTTTTTACTATTTTATAGTTGATTTGGGTACATTTTGTGTTATTTCAATATTAAATTGTTGATTTGTTAAAACCCTCATCAAAATCTTGTAATTTTAAAAGAAAGTGTTTAGTGGCACCCTATTTTATTAAACTGTAACAAATTTACAAGAATAATAGGACGTACTATTAATGTTGAAAGTAAACATTTCTAAATCAATAGTATATCTAATTAAAAGCAAAATGAGTACTATAAATATTTTAAATAATACTATAAAATCAATGGTATTTTGATATTATTATTATGGGACGCAAAAGAATGTTGATAGATCTTCCTGTGACAGGGTGTACTGCTTACTATAAAAATAATAACAATAAATTATTACCTAAATAATAATAATAGTAATAATAATAATGATACAAAATACTTGATTCTATATTTGTTTGTGTTCCATCACTTACAATTTATAGCATTATATCACTTTTAACTTTTCACTTTCACGAAACTGAATTTTTTTTTCAGAGAAATTAAAAATCTTAAAAATCAATAAAGCCATACAAACAATCCAATTAGGAAATTATCACCGAAAATCTTTATTTTGGAACAATACCCCCTAATGGTGTTCCAAAGAAATTGTAGAAAGTTCCCATCGATATCAATTTTACAGGAGGTGGAACCAAAATGGTTTTTCAGGAATAACTTCCAAATAGTAAGTTGTAAAAAAAATGTAAAGAACATATTTGTAGCCTGGAAAATCCCCTACAAAAACATTAACATATTTTTTTTATAAAAATAATTATTTTCGAAATAAATCAATCGCGTGGGTTAAGGGTTTCACTTTTTTATTAGTGGGGTGGTTTAGTTAAAAAATTGTTTGTGATAAATTGTTAGAACATTATATGAATATGTTTTCAAGACATTGAACCAACCTGCTTGTGCACCCTCTTGGACATCTTAAAGTGGGAGGGGGAAATAAAAAAAATATAGAAAAGTAAAATCCTTAACTCTTCCGATTGGTTTATTTCGAAAATGGTTATTTTTATGAAAAAAAGTATGTCAATATTTCTTGTAGAAAATTTTCTAAGCTTAAAATTAGTTCTTTCCATTTGTTTTCTAAAACTTACCGTTTGCGAGTTATTCTTAAAAAAACATTTTGGAGGGCCTACAACCCCCTAAAATTGTTAACGATGCTCACGTCGATTAGAACTCTTGATAGTTTCTTAAGCACGCCATGAGCAGGCTTTATACCATAATCCAGATTTTCCGTGTCTTTTCCGACTCAAATGCTGGACAGGTTTCATCTAAATCGAAATTAATTTGTTATAAATAATGAAACATAAGTTTGATTCAATGGGATGAAAATGAACAATGTACTTAATAAGTAATTCTGATAACGTTTCTTTTATTTTTTAACCACAATTACTATTTACACTTAGTCCGTGTTCTAGAAAAAAATGTTAAAACTAATAGAATTTCTTATTTAAAAGGAAATTGTGTACTTTACATTTATAAATCCGACGTTTTTCGATTTAAAAACATCGAGATGTAATAATTAATTTTTTTTTGTTTCGCAGTTATTCAATTATGTTACTATTGAAACAATAGTCCGTATTATTAAACTTATCTGTTAAATTAATGGTATTTCTTATTAAATTTACGCTGTATTTTATATTTTCAGCAAAAGTTTCGAATATTCGAAAATATATAAATTTAACACATTGGTTTAATGGGATGTACTATTAATTAGTTTCTTTTTCTGCTTTCGTAAACATTTCATTACATGTAACTATTAAAACAATAGTCCATATTATTAATATCAATAAGACAAATCTTATTAAATCAATGGTATTTTCTTATTTAATTAATGATGTGTACTTTATTTCGAAAAATAGTATTAATGGTATTTAGTTAATAGTAAAATACTATTCTATTAAGGATTCACACCATTGAACTAAAGAGACACACTATTAATATGATGTGTTTTCAATGGTATCGAAACTATTGAAAATTAATAGTAATATACCATTACAGTAATAGTACATGTTATTAATTGTTAATGGTGGAATATTATTGAATCAATAGTCTTTCCCATTGAATTAATAATACGTGTCCTATTAAGATTAATAGTTTCAAAACCATTGTATTAATAACCCAAGTACCATTGAATTTACTAGAAAACCATTGTTTTTATAGTAAAATATTATTAAAAAGCGTCTTTTGAAATCAATGGTCGTACCATTGAAAAATCAATGGTATATTTTTCTCTGAGTGTATATTTACTATGTCAATGCTTGTCTAACAAAGTTTTGCTAAAGAATTGAATATTTTCAGAATATTTAAATTGAATATTTACAGAAGTACTAAACACAAACCATTTTTGGAATAATTAAAGAAGTATTAAAGAAACCAAAAAAAGAACAAATTAGAAAATACCAATTAAAGAAGTATTTGAGAATGCCTTAAGTAGAAGTTGAATTTACCAATTTAAGTTCTTGATAAAAATATCTAATAATAAGGAAATAAAGATTAAACAAAGAAGCCATAAATTGGTAAACCCATTAAAAATTGAATAAAGTATGAATAAAGATTTTCAGTTACTTGTGTGGGAACTTTATGAAGCTATGAAGGTTATCTCTTCCTGAGCTACTAGGAGTAATATTTGATTGAAGTATAAGCTCTTTTATACACAAAATATGTATTTCAAGACCGATCACCCGATTGACAATTAGTTAGCAGCTGTTTAAATGACTTGAGTTGGTTATCACTAAACCATGATTAATTGATTTTTTTTTCTACAAATTAACAACTGTGTTTATAAGTTTATCACAAGGAAAGTCTTAATATCTGAAATTTCAAACAATATCTTCATATTTTTCATTATCAATTATTATTATAATGTGGATATATTGTTAGTAAAGAACAAAATACAATTCCATTTCTCTGATTAGCCAGGTGAACAAGTTTCATAGTTATACTTGTATTAATGGACTCTTTTCAAAGAAAAATAGAAAGTACATAGAATAAATGTCAAAAGACCAACGTTTTAAATTGTAACAAGACCTCTTTAGCGCAAGTATCTTCATTATTATTCATATCCGTATCTTATCTACTATACATACATATATATTTCAAATTTGATCGTTTGAACTCAAATAGCACCACACGTTTATATTGGAAAGGGCAAAATGTTTTTTGAAAGCTACTGATTAAAGTAAATTTGGACTTGAAATATTAAATCAACGGCATTGGAATCAAAACCAGAACATTGAAAATATATGAATCTACCCTACCTACCACTTGAACTTCGGAAGGAAATTTATTCTATTCTTCACCCATTCCTTGCGGTGTCACTACCTATCTATTGGAAGGTCTAATTGCTTTGGGGTAATTTTATTTTTATTTTAATCACACACATAGGGTGCGATAAGTTCATAATAATTTTATTACATGTTTCCGTTTATGGCTTCATTTATACTGCAGATAAATATACAACCTTGTGCTGACTGTAATTGATGCCTGGGGAAGCTGTTGCGTGCGTGTTAATCTTCTTTATTATCCATAAAAAAATAATTATAATACATTTTTGTTTTAAACTATACAGGTGTGTAATTTGGAATTTTGTTTAAATATATAATTTTTTTTAACTATGGATCAAAATATTTTCTGACTCCAAGAAATTCTATTTAAAAAAAAAAGTGTTAACATTCCTTAATGTTATTTGTTTGACAATGTTTTTATTTATATAAAATTTTCGAAGAGATTAATCTTCATAGGTTAAAAACCAAATTATTGATTTATTGATGGTGGAAACTGCTCATACAAATATTTATTGAAATTGAAACTTTAAGCCCCTAGCTAAAAGATTACAAAATTTAGCTATGTTCAATAAATCTACGAAAACAACATTAAAATATTTTAATAAATATTTCATAAATATTTTAATTATTTTAAAATCTCCACCCGAATTGTATATATTCTATATTCTTATAGAAAACTAACAGAGTTATCAAAATTTTTCACATTTATAAAGGTAATTTGATTTTTAAATCTTACACCCACGTAATTATTAAAATTTCCATGATAAATACAAACAATAAATAATATAACCACAAAATAAATAAAATAAAAGACAGCTGCCCACACTAAAATACTTATTTATTTGATTTATTTGTTTTATGATGACGTTGTTTTGAATGGAAACATAAACATATCAAAACATAAATAGATATAAGTTAATCATATAAATTCAGAATCAGCAATATTATTTAACAGTTAAAATCTGAATGAATTACAACAACAAAAATAACGGCTTGAATATTCAGTTCCATTTTAAGTAAGCATTTCTGCGAGAGTAATGAATAGGTTAGGATAAGTAAAGTTAAGTTGAAATGGCTTTCAGCAGGAGAGCCGACACACTTAGACCACGAGTTGGTCCATTGTGATATACCACGATGAATCTTGGAGACTCCATAATCCTTGAACCCATTGACGTATTATATATGGACTGCTAGTCGTATGAAATTTCTATACAAACATTTCAATGAAATGGTTCAACCTCTCCATACCGACATTAGAGCTCTTGGTGCAAAAGTGGTAAAAATAAATATTAATTCCAGAGGCCATCTCTTGGTTCCTGGCCTGAACTACTATTTTTGCCATAGAAACTATAGCCATCTATCTCAATTTGAACTTTACATTTTAACGTTATCCAAGACAAAATAATAACAATAATATAAAGGGTGTTCAGCGAAATTGGTGAACACGCGAGGGCAAAGCATTTAGTTTAATGAAAACTGCTTTACGGCGGATATTGTCTTCTAGGGCCTGAATTGCTTGGCGATTGTTGCTGTAAGGTTTTGACAGGTAACCTTATAAAAAAATAGAAACGGTTCTTCGTAAATTTATATTTATATTTTAAACTGGAAATGGCATTTTGACATTATATTTATCTAACTATAAGTGAATTTGCTATTATTTCAAAAAAATCTCCTATCTACATAAATGTAACTAGAACAATATGAACTTTTTAATTTATCTTTTCATGTTGAATCGCATCCATTTTTTACTAGATAGTTTTCATCATGATTTGAACACAATGTTCACAATAAATTGAAATGAAAAGTTGAAAGTTTTATTTGTGTTAAACAATAAGGTGTTTACAAATTGATATAAGTCTATGATAAATGCTATTATGACTCTTAAATCGGCAAATAAAGCATGAAAATAGCCCTCAAGTTTTTATTTAATAACTAGCGTACCCGTGCGGGAACTCCCGCTCACAATGACATAATCATGAATGAAGCTTTGATACCAATCAAGTCCTTTTCTTAAAGGTAATGGAGCCAAGAGCGAAGGATATTTTGAAAAAACTAACAAACAATGAGCAAATCACATACGTATGTAACTATCCTATAACAATGTATGTAGTTAAACCTGAGGCACATAAAGTTTAACTTACCTTAAAATAGTTTAAATTCAAAGACACACAAATATTTGTCAAATTTTTGTTTGTTTTTAATTCGGAGAATTTTGTTTTTGTTTTGTTTTTTTTTTAACTTTTTTGAGTGTTTTTATCGTTACTGCTTAGGTAAATTAATCAAACAATGCCCCTCCTCTCTGCCCGCACCACCAAAGTATGACATTTCAATGCACCTACTTATGTATATGTACTACATTTCAGTGCAATACGAAGATAGAAGTAGAGATAAATAATTTTGGGGTGTTTCGACCACCTAACGCCCCTCCCCTGATAATAAAAAAAGTAGCCTATACGGTAATCCAGACTATAACTTTTTTGTGTGTTAAATTTTATCAAGATCCATTCAGTTGTTCAAGGGTTATTGAGTAACAAACATCCATACATCGTAACATTCACATTTATAATATTAGTAGGAAGTAGGATAAACTTAAACAATTCCCGCTCAACACCCTTTACAAACTCAATTATGTCAAAATTTGATATATCAAATACCAAAACCAAAAGTTACACTATGTTTTCCGAGTTTGCACCAAGAGCGCTAGTTCCGTATAGTTTTAAGTTGAACCATCGTGAAGTTGGGCTCTGGCAGTCCATGTATAATAAGTCAATGCTTGAACCAATTGGTGCTCCTTACGAAGCGAGCTAGAATGCCTATACGTATCTATCTAGATCACTAAGATCATTGTAGTAGCAATCTCACAGATGGAGTCTTCGTCTTTGGGATAAATCAGGACATGTACAGAGAAGGTGAGGAATCAATTCCTCCCCTTCATCGTCCATGCAGCTTCTGCAGAAATCGTTACAATAAATTCAAAGCCGCGATGAGTACTGGCATATCAAACAGTTTACTGTTATAACACCTATTACGTAATCTTTGAGCGATCTGCTTAAAGATATCAAACGTTTGGATCGCTTTGGATCCAGCATTTGCAAAATCTGTTTCGTAGCCAAGCAGGTGGTGATATTGTTCTCTGTATAGCATCTTGCTTGCTTTAGCATAAGGGATGCAAATATCTATCTATATTTGCCTGAAATGCCCAGTGGGCAGGCACCCAGCAGAGGTGCATGTTAAACTGCTGCACCATCCTCCATCAGAGACAATAGGAAATTAAGGACTGTTATTAGGCTGTTAGAGACAGAATCAAGAGATTCAATGGCTACTTCGCTGTTCAAAAAGATGCGGATATCTTTGGTTGATATCACGTTTTCCTTAAGACAAAATAGGATCTTTTTAATCGCCAAAAGTTCCACCTGAAAAAGGCTAAGAAAATAGTGTTTCTCTTGTCCTTGTCTATAACAGAATTAATTTTTATAATTTGAGAATGCAATATTATATAAACTTAAACATGTCATTAATGAGAAATACTGGAATACTGGTTATAATGAAATGCCTATAGAATACATTTCGGTTAACTAGAACAATTAAAAAATGTATTATGTCATAAAAGAAGTTTTCGTGTAGTATATTAAGGTTTTTTTTTTTTTTTAAAAGAACAGTTGATGTTGGGATGCGAGTCTGTGGCGGCCATGTTGTCAAATCAAATTCTGTTTCACAGACTAAAACTTGATGAATTTTGTGATTTAACCCTGTGTATGTACAAGATCCAACTGATCCAAGAGTTCAAAGTTAACGACCACACACAACTACGTTTGTTCGCTTCGGATCATTTGGAAGAGGACTCCAATTTTGGCTGAAAAATCTTCTTTAGCGACAAAAGCAAATTTGCCTTATATGGGACGACATCAACCTACATATACATGAGGTTCATAGGAGGGAATGCTGTAACTGACGTCATTAATCCGTATTTCTTCAAGAAAGTCTGACGGGTGGTGAGCCCATCACTTTCAACGGCGAGAGCTACATGTCAATGATAATCAATTTCTTTTCGTCTGAAAAGACTCGATGGTTCAATGTTCAAAAGCCGTTTTGAGAATGTTTTCGCAGAGAAGTCTTACAGCAAATGCTCAAGCATGTTTGCCCATAGCGTTATTTAAAGTATACGAGTATGTTCAGCTCATCTGAAAACATTGATCGTCGATTAACAGGCAAAGTTTGAAGGAATCACCGGCAAGAAGAATAAGAGCGCCTTCCCATCGGTTGGTTGCATCCTCAAAAAACAACCAGAGTCCGGGCAAGCACTCCCACCGATTTCTAATGGGTCATTATACATATGCGTCCCAAATGATAATGTTGCACATTTTAAGGATTTTGGTCATGGCTGCTGATATTGCAAGTTTGTGTGTATGTCTGGTTCAAGTTCAATAAAAGTGCGCAGTGCCCGTCGAATAGCGTTGATACAACTCCGAATGATACTCCGAATTGTGAGTAGAATCCATTTCAAATTGATTAGGAATGCCTGTTGCTTGCTTCTGGTCCATCGTGGACAAAAGTCCGTCATTTCTATTTGTTAACACGTTGTGTGATAAGAATTTTTTGGATCGGCAACCAACCGTCTTGTTTGACTTTACAATATTATTTTCGCTGGTTCACATCGAAGTGCTATTCTCGCATCTGGTCTTAAGATCTGTGTCTGTCCATTTTACAAGCCGGCATTCCAAGTTGAGTAAGAACTTTATTGTTGATGAATATGCACAGGCCCTCAATCATGATTTTTTTGTTTTATCGAGACTAAACGGCGTAAGCGTATGCCAGGCCTTATTTTTGTTAGTCAACCGAGTGTCAAAAAATAATAAAAAAGAAAATTTATGTTGATCCTATCGCTACCAAGCTTCACAAGATCACCCGTTGTGTGCCTGAAAATGTCATCAAAATCGGTCATGCCGTTGTGGATTTTATAAGAACATAGATATCTACACATTCATTTTTATATAAGTATGTATGTACATATATGGAGGGCTCACAGCTGTACCGAACCAAGTCATTTTAAAAAAATTTAAAACCAACGCAAAATTGACCTCTATTTAGAGCTGTAATGAACTATGTATAGTTCATTACAGCTCTAAATAGAACTATGTAGCTCTAAATGAACTATGTAGCTCTAAATGAACTATGTAGTTCATTACAGCTCTAAATAGAGGTCGATTTTGCGGAAATCCTGGCGTTAGTTTTGGATTTCTTTAAAATGACTTGGTTCGGTACAGCTGTGAGCCCTCCATATACTTATAGATAACGCTTAGGTAATTCTGAATTGATTATTTGGGATAATATACCTATACTTATACGAATTTCTGAAAGAAGTATTTCATTTTATAAAATTCTAGTTAAATTATTTAGTATGTTTACTCCTCTAGGAGATCACCCCAAAGACATTAATCTTAAAAAAAGACCCAAGTTCTCTTATAAACAAAAACCTGGGGCTAAATTACCACAACAGTTTTCGAATAATACGTGACTGAATTATGTGAGTTTGACATTACCGCTTATACGTCATCGAGCAATCGATTACACTAATTTGACATTTTCCTTCGATCACTGATGGGACTCACTCGGTAACTGAAGCGGTAATTTGGCCCCTGTATTTTACAATTCAGCCATTAAAAGTAATGAGAACTTAGAGTTCGTCCTGCTCTGGCCAGATTAAGAACCGAACTATTGGGAAAGTTATTCTTCGACGACGTTAACGAACTAGGTATATCTGGTCTGAAGAGCAAAGACTTGATATCTTTTCTTAACACGCAGAAGTAGCTCTGAGACGAATCTCGACGACTTCTGTAACGGATACTCCTTTAGACCTTAAGACACCGAGTTAATGAACTTCTGGTAGAGGGGAGCTCATGAATCCCTCGTCATACCCCATTAAATCAACAAGTCAAACGAGCTTATAGTACCATTCACTCAGAGACACTCCAGCACTAATTAAATCACTAGGCAGGACTTCTCGTGGGCGCCATTTCTTCCTAACTATGAGTTCGTCAAGGTCTAAATTTTTGAATGTTGAATATCAAAAAATAGTAGAAACTGTGAAATGAACAAAAATATTATTTCAGTCTGAACAGTGTTCAAGCGTTTTATCATTTTACGAACACTCCCAAGTCTATCACCGAACTCATTATGAAAAAGCTGTTAAAATGTGTACTAAAAAGTATTAAGTAGTGATAAATGTCGTCACTTGGGTGCCGTCCTTCTGTCACATCTCTCCATCTCAACAAGAATTGTATTGATGACCAAAACCCAAAAAAGTAGGGACACAACATTCTACTGAAGAGTTCCTCTATTGTTTCACATAGTTCCAATAACCTAATGTAGAGCTTGAAACTCCCTATCGTTGAGAATGGATATGGTCCGGGTTCGCTGATGGGTTCCTCTACACCGAAGTCAACGAGGGATTCAAGACTGGACTCGGCTAAGACGTTGTTTAAATACCATTCTTTTCTAATCAATTTTATGTCTTATATTTCAAGTTATTGGTCAATAACATGGATACCTTTCATTTGAGACTAACTTCATTAATGACCGCCGAACGTCACAAGAACCTTGATATATTGGTTTAAATGGCAGTTAAAGCACATCACTTAGACTACAGTTTCAACGTCTTGTTTGACTCGGCTTTGACGTTTGACGTTTATTTTGACCCCAACTTCTGATTCTTATCATATATTTCATCGGCATAGTTTTAAAAAAAACTTCACCGAACTGGCATAAATAGGTTGAAGGTACATACCCGTACCAGTTTATATCTCATTTAAATAAAACGACGAACATTGCTTACTTTTTTTGTGCTATTTACTCTCACCTACCTACCTTTTAAATTTGACTCTATCGACCGTTAAAATTAATTAGTCAACAGCCCAAGTCAAAAATTTAATTGCAATATCCATCTGTTTAATCTAGACCACGATAAGGACTTGAACTTTGAAATTAAAACTCGCTACTCATATACTCATAACCTGTTCCATCTGACAAAAACGAGATAACCATTTTAAGTGTAACAAAGTTGCTGCCTTTGTATCAAGACTGCGTTGCCGACAACACAGTTAAATGTGTCGTCACAAAAAGCAAGACGATAAGAACAAACTTTAACTCAAGCACCTTCGCTTCGTTCGTAGCTACTTATCTGTCTATCAATTGCACTTTACTATTTTCATTTAAATTTTGAGCTGTCAAAGCCGTGTCAAGGAACGAAAAATAAAAACCAAAAAAAAGCAAATTACTTGCACAATTAAAAAAAATGCTATCCATCTGCCTACAATGAGCTTTATTTTGTCTATTTTATCGCTACAGAAACAAGCACAGTGCAAAAAAAAACAAGTATCTATGTGTGGTGCCGGCGTTTTGTTCTCAAGTGTAGGTAAAAAGTATCTATGAGTATAAACTAAACGTTAGATAGTACGGCTGTTGGTAGTGTATCCGCTTTTGGGGATTGGGGACGACGGGAGGCTGGCAAAAGACTACTTGCCTTGCCATCTCTCCCGCTCTCTGTTTCCCCTTCCTTTCATCTTCCACTTCTTCGATTCAATCGGTGTCCATCTAACAGCTAAGAAATTTTTGCGTAGCTTATAACTTGTTGGATTCAGAAGCAGCGCCAACATTGTCGTCCGTCGAAACGTCGCTCCCACCTCATTCACCGACATCAGCAAGACAACAGCAACACTCACGTTTCCCTTTCCCTGTTCTCCCTTCCCATCAGTTGGGGCTTGCTATAGGCAAGGCGTCTATATTTAGACGATTCTCTCATCATCGCTGGTTGGGGATTGGGTGGATATCACCTCATCGCGAAGCCCCATTGGCTGGGCGCTTAAGCGAACAGTAATTGCTTGAACTTAATGTTTTTTTTGCGTCTTTTTCGCTTGTTGTGTTCTTTTCTATTCAGTTTTTTTCTGCCTGCTTTATTGTAATGTTCTTGTTATTAGTTTTGATTTGATACTGAAATTCGTTGTTGTTAGATTTTTTTTTCGTTTTGCGTTTTCTGCTTTGCATTGGCAATAGACAAAATTGTTAGACGAAGCAGGGGTAGGTGAGAAACAAACTATTATTGTTGAGTATTAGAAAAACTGCAAGTGTGAAAGTTTTATTTTTTTTTTTGAAATAGAAGAGGGTTGGTGTGGTGGTTGTGCTGCATATTGTGGGGGCTGCAGAGTGCGCTTAGTCAAATTGAGCGTTTATGAGTTTCTCATTTAACTGTTGCTGTGATTGACATGGTTTTCTTTAATTTATCGTTTTTTTTTTCTTTTGCAATTTTATTTGACACTTTTTCTTATTTTCAGATAATACCTACCTAAATTGATTAGATTGCAAATAATATCTACTGTAGGTACCTATATTTTCTTATTTTGTTTTATATAAAAAGATTAACAAAAGAGTGGTAGGTATGTTTCTGAAGAACCCTTAAAGAAAAATATAAATATTTGTTTTGTTGTTAAATGACGAGAAAAAAATATTAAATGCAATATCGTTTCTACAAAAACTACCTATTACGTAGGTATATTTTAGAATTATTATTTTTAAAGTAAGTAGGTAACTACATATACCTACCTACCTACATTATGTACATATGTACATACATAAGTACATGTTTAAGAGCTGGTTTTGTAAAAAAGCAATGTTTAAATAACTTTAAATAACGACTGGGTCGCACGAACTTGATCCTATGTAAAAGACTAAGAATTTCAAAAATGAATGTTATTAGAGAAACTGTTCATAAGCATATTAGAGAAACTGCTCATAAGCATAAGATTCATTTTTTAAATGACTAAAAAAAAACTTCTTTAGTAGTTAATTGTAAGAATAGGATGCCATGTGATTCAAGCAAATATATGTATGTTGATTTATGCAAGAACAAAAATTATAAGTCTTTGTAGTGGTTTCTTAAAAAATAAGGTTTTATAGGTATAAGAACATTTTAAAACATTTTTAAGAAAAAATGCTTTTACGCCAATTTGAAGTTTTTATTATTTTATGAATAAAAATTAAATTTATAAAAAAAAAGTATTGAGTCGTTTTCGAGACATTGAATTTTCAAAAAACAAAAAATTGATTTTTTTTTTTCAAAATTCAAAAAAATATTTTTCTTAAAGTTTTGAAATGCAATGTTTTTTAAACTTTTTAGAAGCTTCTCTCTACGAAATTTCATTAAAATCCGTTTTGCTGATAATGAGAAATTCAAAATTTAAAAAAATCGTTCTATGGTAGGTACAGTGAGTAATATTGTTGTTTTCAAAATTTTTTCATTAAATTACAGATATTAAAAAATAATAGAAAGAAAAAAAATTTAAGCAGAATTCTCGGAACTGTTTTCGGGAAAAATACGATTTTAGAAAACCATTTTTTAACATTTGTATGGAGGGAGGGTACCGTTATTTTTAGGTAAAATGAATTTATTTTTCTCATATCTTGTAGACTATTTTTTCAAATTTTTATTTACAAAATTTTGAAAAAATCGAACATGGGGTTTTCGAAATATTGAATTTTCAAAAAAAATTTTGAAAGTTTTTTTAAAAATCCAAAAAAAATTTTTGAAAAATTTGAATACACAATAATATTCAAACTGCTGGGAAGTTTTAGCACAAAAAAAATGATTTAAATCGGTGGTACCGTTTTTGAGAAAATCAAAAACAAAAAAAAAATGGTCCCAAGGGGGGTACCAAAATTACTCATTTTTTGTAAAGTTTTTTTCAACCATTACCTATAGGTTTAACTAAATTAAATTTTTGGAATTTTTTTTTTTAAATCGTTGGGACAGTTTTTGAGAAAAAAAAATATTTATAAAATTTCGAAAAAAAAATCGTATGGCAGGTACCGTTATTTTTGGTCTTAAAAAATCAAATCAAAAAACATCCGGGGGTAAAAAATTAAAACCCATATTTACCAAGTTTGAAGAAAATCGGCCGAGCCGTTTAGCTGTAATCGAACAGACAGACAGAATTCCCAGACCCACTTTTTTTGTCTTCGCTATCATCGTAATGTCAACTTTGATCAAAATGCATAATGCATAACTTGCCTTATAGTACCTATAAGTCGCAAGTAAAAATGCAAATGTCGTTTGTGGCAGAAGCTTGATAATGTAGCTTGAATTAAATATCAGGAAATAAAAGATCAGAAAAAAAGTGATTGATTTTGTATCTTTGAAAAACAACATTTAGATATGCATACTAGAAGTTGTTTTGTGAAGATACTGGTTCTATAAACAAAAGTTAAAGATGATATTTAACAAGTTTATTGAGGAAAAAGGATGTTGGAATGCACCTTACCTACAGTAGACTGGCGTTAACAAAAACTCGGCATTACCGTGAACACCGGCTCAACGTGAACATATTTTTTTTTTACATTGACTACTCTATAGCGTGAAGACGGTGAGAAAGCCCTATAACGTGAACAAATTCAAAAAATGCATTTAACATACAAAACGTTGCTTTCTTTTCGGCATTTGTCGGTTATTCAAATCGTTTTTATAAAACAGGGAATCCTTGTAAATGATTGGTCGTTAGTCCTGGCAGGTTAGTTTTTCATTTGCTGATATCCATGAATGGACTGAAGATCTTCCGAACGCGGCCGAAATGAATGAGGTTTTGACCAGTCATGGAAAAGAAAGCCAGGACAGTATTTTGGAAAAAGCACATACCAGAATAGAGCCTAGTTAAGCAATCAACATTTTCAATAAATCCTTGAAATGGACGGAAAATTAAAACATAAGCCTAACAAATATCAGCGTACTTAAACGTTCAGAAATTCAGAAATTTGCAAAAAAAAGAAAATCCAGAGAAAGATAACCCCTTTTTTTTATTGATTTCGACGTAATACTTTTTTTTAACAAAGCATAATAGATTATAGATATCTACACCAAAAATATATATGAATTTGAGTTAAGACATGAACAACTTCGCAAACGTGAACACTCTCGGTTTTTAATAGTTCACATTACCGCGAGTCTACTGTACTCATATTTTTATAGATACTTCTGTAAACATAATTAACATATTACCATACAAATTAAAAAATAAAAATTAATTATTAATTATTGATGGATTTTAAGTTATGACTAATATAGTATGTAGATATCTATTATTTTAATACAGTGAATCATTTTTAAAGCGATTTGAGCTTAATATTCGGTTGGGTTGGGTAAGCGTACATAAGTAATTTTACAATATACTTCATGAATAACTTTTTACTTGGGATGTACATGTACAACCATTGACAGCTAATTAGAAACAATTTCGTGTTCAAATAAAAACACGATTTTTTTCATTCAATTCTCTAAATATCATTTTGTATTTATTATGATGATAAAATTTGAAATATTGGAAAATAAAATAGTATTTTTCAAATTTTCATAGAGTTACATATATGGTTCCAAAAATATTTTTATATATAAAACTCTGATTTGACTGAGCAAAAGTAATAAACAAAAAAATCGGTTGGTTTTTTTTTTTTTGATGTAAAATGGTTAATACAGTAATCGCTCGATAATGTTATCTTATTAAAACAAGGCGATTTACATTACTGAAACATTTTTCAGTTCTTCTTTATCGAAAAATCGTTAGACTTTTTGTTAAGCTGCCATTACATAAACTGATCAAAAAAAAATTATAACAGAACGATGTAAAGTATTACTACACAACAGGCAGGAGACACTCTCACACAAATGCAGCTGCATTCAAAACCTCGAAATATGTCTACACAATAAGAGTTAATAAGTCCGTTATATTGCACAAAAAACTAACAAGAGAAAAATGAGAAATATAAAAACTTTTACAAAAAGAAATTCACATTTTAGATTGTGAAAATTTTGAAAGTTCACTTAATAGAGATGAAAATGTAAAGTTTTGGCGGTTCACATTTTAGAGAAATTCACATTATTGGCAATTCACATTATCGAGGGACTACTATATCATAACTCGATTAGGTCTTGACATCTTTTACCTGGAATTGCATACCAGGCTACTTTCACTTTTTCGAATAAATTATCTTCATTTGGAATGTTTCGCGTGCTTACGGAATTTTTGACTTCATCCCATAGATGCTCGATAGGATTTAAATCCGGACTTGACGATGGCCAGTCAAGTACTCGCATAGAATTTCGATCAAAAAAATGTTTTGTGAGTTTCACAATACATATGCTTCTGGTCATTGTCTTGTTCAAAAGACTAAATAACCAGCGTATTTTCTTTAGCCTACGGTATGTTCTCCAGTATTTCAACGTTTTTTTCTTTGCTAGAAATTCCGTCAATACGATGAATGGGTCCTACGCCTATCTAAGAAAAACATCCCCAAACATATTTTGATCCACCGCCATGTTCTTCATGTCCAGCGAAATGTTCTTTGGGTAAGGAAATCGCCTTACATTTTGAGAATCTGACGTACTTTCTACCGTCAGCGTCGGGACCAATGCGGTTTATTTTTATCTTCGTCTCATCGTTCCGCAGCACAATTTTCCATCGATTCAACTTCCAATTAGCATCTCTTTTCTCTTTCCACTTTTGAGACCATTGTTTCTTGCATGAAATTTGTCCATGAAGTCCAGCTTCAACAAAACGACGTGCAAAACAGTTCTTTTCGATATCAGCTCAGCAATAGCCGTTTTTTGGCGCACAACTCCTGTCTTTGCTCATTGTGAAACCGGCTGCCCAACGGTCTTTTGTTAGAAATATTGGACAGTCAGCTAAATATTTACTTTTTAGTTCACAATAATGTCACACATTTTGATTATTTTCACTTTAAACTCAATCGTTTCCAATTAGCTGCAAACCAAAAAAACCGAAGTCGAGATTTTGATCAAAGTTGATGATAATATATAATACGAAGAAAGTGAGTGCCGCAATTCTGTTTGTATGTCTACAGCTTGACTTACAGCCTAAGCAACTGAAGCGATTTTTTTCAAACTTGGTAGGTATGTATTAAGGTTTAAAGGTATACCTACCTGCCATACCGCCGTTATGCAAAATCTTATTTATCCCGAAAACGGCTCTAACGATTTTGATACAAAAAATTAGGTGTTCTATTGTAGCAATAGACGACATTTTCGTCGAATTTTTTTTTTAATATTACTAACTGTATCTGTAATATAACGGTTTTTTCGATTTTCGACTTGCTCATTAACGGCAGTAACGATTTTGACCAATATTTTTAAACAGGAGCAGCTCCTTTGAATTTGAAATAATATTGTAAAGTTTTTCAATTGGCACGGGTAGTTTTTGGCGGTCTGGGGTGGCCATGTTGTTTTGATGACATCTGTCAAATCTGTTTTTTTATAATTCAGTTACTGATGCCAAATCACCATGAAAAGTTTTCCAGTCCAAATAACCAAACTTTTTTTTTTATCAAAATGAGTGTTCGTTAGTGCCCATTTCAGGGTAGGCGTGCTGGCCCTTCACAGGTGACTCTTCAATGTTTCTTCAATCAGCAAACATTCGTACCTCAGAGGAACGCAAGATCGGTCGAGAACATCGCCGCGGTCTTTTAAAATACACAGCAGAAGCTGAGGCAGTTGTGTACAAGAGCTCGGTCTTTCGCAGACTTCAACTTGGCAAATTTCTCGTCGGAACTTTGGACCTATACATCCGTAAAAGATCCAACTGACACAGGAGCTCAAAGTTCATGACCGTAAAGAACACCGGTTGTTCGGTGACTGAGCTTGGGAGCGTTTGGAAAAAGACCTCAGTTTTGGCCGAAAACTCATCTTTAGCGACTAGGTGCATTTTTGGATGAATTTGGCTGAGTTAACAAGCAAAATCTCCCTATCATCCACCCACACTTGGTTCACGAGTGGACAATGCATTCTCAAAAAGTTACCGTTTTGGTGTGGTTTTTGAGCTGGCGGCGTCATTGGACCGTACTTTTTCGAAAAAAACGTTCGTGAGGCGGTCATCGTCCATGGCGACCGCTACAGATCGATGATAAGCAATTATTTATGGCTCAAATTTAACCATATGAATCTAGACGGCATGTGTTTCCAGCATGACGGTGCTACTTGCCAAACAGTAGACGCCACGATCGTTATTTTACATGAACGATTTTAGGGTAAGGATATCTATCGCAGAGGGTATACGTGAATTGACCACAAAGTTAGTTTATAGCCCACTCAAGGTTTTCACAATCGACCTTTACCCTTAAGGTGAACATAACACAGGCTATTGCTCAAATACAACATAATGTTTGCAGAAGAGTCATTGAAAATTAGGCCAGGCGGACGTTTGAACGATGTCATATTCCATACATAATGGCATTCATAGCTCTTTCAGATAAAAATTGTTATTGCCTTACAAACATATTTTTATTCCATTTCAACATCTTCCTACCATTCCTTATTGAAAAACCCAATATAATTTTTAATAATTATCGAAGAGGTGTCATCACTCTAAAAGCTTAAGTCGTTTGAAATAGTAATAAGAAGAAAGTAAGACACTTATTCCTAGTTACATATTTTGAGAATCGGTATGTTTCTCAAAGCTTGCATTTTGAAAACTTCTTCTATTCCTTCAAGCTTCTTTTTTACATTCACAAAAAACGATAATCACTTTAAAACCTACCCTATCTGGTCGCAGACTATTATACCCTCTCGTTTGTCATAACCACCCACAAAACAAAAATTGATGTACGAGTATGTAGGTATTTTATATGCCCGCATTACAAAAAAAATGTCCCCCACTTTCAAAGCCCGATACGACAAAAAAAAAAGGAATTCCAATAAAACTTTCTCAATTTCGACAAATGCCTAGAAACTTCCTGTTTCCTTAATGTACCTTCTTTCTATTCTCCATTCTATCTCGCTCGAGTTCAGTAATATATTTAACAATAAAACCACTTTATAAGTTTACCCAGTCCATGCAAAATCTTAACGCGCAAAACCCTCTCCATTCCCACAACACCACATTCCTTGCTCGTAATTCGTAAATCTCATGACGTAAATAATATCTCTTGTTACCCTCCCCACATAGACAATTCCATTGCATTACGCGATACGCATGCATATCAATTTGTCTCGCAAGTCACAAAGCGTACGCACTACACAAGGAAGTGATTACACAATAATTACGATTTCTGCCTTGCGAGTTTTTTCTCGCACTCCTTGCGTTTTCCTTCGCAACACTGTGAAATTGAACATACACTTTGAGAACGATGCGCATTTTTATTGCTTAGTCCACCGCGACGCTCCAAGAACGCTGTAAAGTGAAATAAAAAAAAAAAAAAAAAAAACATCCACTCACACAGTCTTGTTATATAATAAAATCGTCCTTGCCATTTTATTTACAGGAACTCCAACGAAAAACTAGTTTTCTTCCCTTTTTCCCGTCCTCGTCCACGAATACACACCCAAATGAATAAATGAGATTTTTATCACCCAGTACCCTAAATACGTGCAGGGGATACAAATTCCATTCCGGTTCTTCCTAGGCGCTATCAAACAAGGATAAGGGACTTGGGCTGGGGGTCTCGGTGTGGTTGCTGCAAAGCAAGGACGAAGAAATAGAAAGAACGCACAAGAAAGCAGTGGAAGCAATAAAGCATGGCGCCAGAGTTCTTCTCCACTGTTTACCCAACCCCTGTTGATTCTTCTACTCGGTTGTAGTATCCATGCCGTGCAGACGACGACGATTGTTGTTGGGTGCTGTGTTGGGTGGGAAGTGGAAAGTGGCAAGGCAATGGCGTCGGTCGTGTTCTCTGGACTCGAGGGTGCTAACGGGAATGCTTTTGGTTGCTTGAGATTGCAAAATACACACTACAACTAGACTTTGGTCGCACATTCCGAGCACAATATACGCAGACAGAATCAGCTTAAGACCAAGGCAAAACCAACTGAGGATGGGTGATCGTTGTGGTGGATGAGGAAAGCTCAATCCAACACCCCATTTGAGTGGCAGATGGATGCGTGTCTTTTGGGTTCTGAGTTCTTCCTCTGTGTTCAGTTTCAGTTTGGTCTTCTTGGCATGGAAATGCGCAACACTTTCTATGAATATGAGATTAGTTTTGGGATTCCTGCACGACGAGATGAAAGAGAATATTATATTTGATGAGAATGAGACGTAAATTTTATCTTGTAGTAATTTGCACAATTCGTTTCATACACTCTGGGTCTCTTGATTGAGATTGAAATGTAATATAATACACTGATTTTCTTTATCTAAATCGTTGGGTCTGTTTTTTTTTTTTAATGGACATATGACAAATAGGTACCCTTCTAAGGAATCAGTCAGATCTTTCAAAGTTTGAAGTAAGAAAAGGCTTCATCCGCTAAGGCTCTTAGGTTTGTGGTAAAAGCAGAAAGGATTTCGCAACTCACCTTTTTCATGTTCTCTATATTAGTAATGTCTTATTTTCACGAATCCAAAACTTGACCCTTATTGTAAGCGAAAAGGTTTTCATCATTTTATAGAAAGAAGTACCTAGGTATTGTTTAGAGGGAAATACTTACAGGTTATCTTTTTGAAACGAGTCACTCTAAGGGTTATATTTTTCGTGCTAAATTGAAAGCCGTCTTATCCAAACGATTTCTTAATACCTAGTAGATACTTTTATTCTTCAACAATGTTGTATTGTATTCATCAGTTTTAGTCTTTCCAATCAATCTTTTTTTCTTAGAAGATAAGGATGAGTTTATTAATTTAGAAAGGTAAGTACAAAATGTATTGGTAAAATAACACGAAGCTGAGGCACGTACTAACATTAAAATAAATTCTGAGGTTGTTTTTAGAGCTTTAAACGAGCTTTCAATGGTTTCAAGAAAAAAGAAGTAAGTTCCATTAAATAACGCTCATGAGTTATAGCGATAGTGAATAGATGGCCCAGATGACTTCGCTGAGGTACAACCGAGTCTGAGTTTGAAATATTTCGAACAATGTGGAAACTAAATATTGTAATCAAATGTTTTTGAAGGAAAAAATATTCTATTCCACTATTCCTTTAGAGTTCTTCATACTAACTAAAACCATGAACGTGTATCTTAACTCTCAGAAATGTCCCTTAAACACCTTTGTTCCAAATAAAACAAACCTTTGTCCCGCTTCCATACACCTTTTACCTGTGATTTTAGTCTTTCGCGCTCATGACAAGGAATATGACGGCGCAACATTGGCTTAGACCATCATCTTGATGCAATCGTATACCCCCAAATATTTAAATAACCTTTTTCTGAATTTGTATGCACTTAACTTATCTGTATCTTAACGGAGTGTTTAACTTGTCCAAGCATATACAGTTAACGCATTTGACTCTTTGTTTTAGTTCTAGAAACAGATGATTATATAATTATTGGAGACTTTTGACTTCTTCATTCGCAATGGTTTCCATTTGTGGCTTTTCTAATACTTTTCAAAAAGAATCCATCGAAACTACACAAAACCTACACGACGGTAACTCTCGTCTGTTTCAAATAAATACCAACTACTGTGCTAGGCAGCTTGACCTCATTTTCACATCGGACCTCTTTGATTCTGTTTTTACAGAAAGCAACCATCATCTCTCCATACCGTTGATCCCAACAATCCCCTTTTGGCTAAACATTAATTTGTCATGAAAATATTAGAATTGATTTTGAGGACTTTCTCTCTTTCAACTTTGGTAAAAATGACTTCGTCAACTGTCTAGTCAATGATCAATACTGGCCTCACTTTATTCTACTCTACTTTATTCTATGGAGAGATGAAGTATGTACTCGTATTACGAACACTTCTTAATGTCAGAAACAGGTTTAAAAAAATAACTTACATAAAATCTACTTAAGTATGTTTCAGATTTTTTCTTCTACCAGCATGCTCCTTCTAGCTTCACCATTCTCTGTGAGTCGCTTAACCATGAAAAGCTAGACTGAATGCAGATTAGCCTGATAAGCGATCCTAAGCTATTTTACCATTTCTAAAAATTAAAAGAAAATCCTATGACTTCCCATTCCCATCTAACGCCAAAAGCACGTCTCCTAAAGAACCTTTACAAATTAATCTTTTTTAAAGTTTCTTTCGTCAATCGAAACAGTGAGAAGAATTCAGCTCTGGATATTTTAACCATATCTACTGCGCACAAACCTGATTATCAGGTCTATCATGGTAACAGATCGGGGAAAAAATCTGCCCGATTTGTACGAAATGTACGAAATTTGTATCATGGTAAACGTTCCAATTCACAAATCGGGGAAAATTACGAAAAAAAATGATGTGCGTTGGTATTTTAGAATTTAAGCGATGAATGACGATAAGCTGTCAAAATATAAGAAACGAATCGCGTTCTTATGCGTTGCACGACGATTTTTTTCTTTCCGATTTGCCCGCCAAGAAATCATAAGTGAAAAGTTTCCCGAAGCCTGAAGAAGCAAAATTAAATTAGCAAAAATGATGAATGTGCAAAAAGATGAGTAACTAAACATTTTTATTTAAGATAAATTGTTATTATTGTTATTCATACAGAAATTATGTTTTACTCTTTTACCAAAAAGAAAAAACAAACCAAATACAATTCGACCGTCTGCTTATTTTGGAATTGACAGATATACATAAATGTCAACAACCTGCGTTGGTATGCATCAATATTTCTTCTACAATTCTGTTACCATGAACACAATATAATCCCCGATCTTAACTTTTCCCCGTTCGTAGAATTCCCCGATCTGTTACCATGATAGACCTGTATATAACGACTGTTATGGTAGGCGATAAGATCAATTTGCTTTAAGATGAACTTTCTAAGCAAATGTGTTTATTCATTCTGTCAGATCCATTCTTCTCTATAACAACTCTCGATTTCTTAAACCGTGTTCCCAATAGCATGGAAAAGTTCATTTATCTTCTCAGTTAACAACTACCACCCCATTTATAAACTCTGTTCTATTCCCAAGCTGCTGGGAACAACTCACAATACTTCAACTGTAATTCCATTAACAGCAGCATTTGATTTATGCCACTTCTGGTGTTCCTCAAGGTAGTCATTTAAAACCACTATTTTTGCCTTGTCTTTAAACGATGTAGGTTAACATTACAAAATCTGATAATTTCGTAAACGTAGATGATATACACATTTTTAAGGTAATATCTACTCCTGTCAATTCACACTCACTCTAAGCTGACCTCGTTTCTTTCATCATGAGTAAAGCCCTTTCTACTTTCCCTAGAACGTATTACCTATGAAACATACCTATTTCATTAGCCTCTTCCATACTCGATCTTTTCAACTTTCGCACCGACTATTATCAAATAATAACTAAACCTTACTTTTAACTTGGTTTCCGGAAGCGTTGGTGTAAAGCAATCTCTAACCCTTATAAGTTTGGTTACCGTATCGTAGGACCCATTAGTGTAGAATTAAAGGTGTTGAGAGACGGTTTTTCCCGATTTGCTTTTAGTGAATCTCTTACGGTGGTCGCTAGTCACTAGTATCCCAACACTGGCTCCATTGATTTTCTCTAAATTTTTGAATTGATGACTCTTAATACAATTTGACGGAACCTTAGAACTATTTTAAGTCTTCCTCAAGCCCGCTTTATCTACGGGCATTTTAAGCCAATTTCCTCCATGCTTGACGACATATTTATAAAACCATCCAAACTGTGTGAACAGATGCTCGACAGTTTATTCTTTCTTCATTTTGGTACATTTTTTCTGTCAGATAAAAAGTTGCACAAAAAAATGGCAACACTCACTTTCTAAAGTTTCTTTAATACTTTGCGTTAGTATTCAATACTTAAGCTTCACTTGACGATGCGTATTTCATGTCAGAATAGCTAGGTCTAGTTGCTAAAAACCTTAAGGTAGCGGATGGCCTTTCATTAGCGAAAATAGAAACTCCCATATTTGTATTTTTTTTCTTTCTATACAGGGTCTTACCACAGCCAATAGCTCTCTATATATGGCAGCTGGCACTGCTGGTAGCAATCGCAAAAGTTGGGGTTGTGACTTATTAATTTTGTTCATAAAGTTTAAAAATCTAGAATAATTAAAATCGTGTTCAGCTATGGAAGATTTAATAAGAAAATGTATGATACGGGGCTCCAAAAAGGCTACCTACGCCACTGTTCTTAATATAACTTTTTAGATTGTTTAAATTTTGTTAGGGCTTGGATTAAGCCAAATAAATTATTTAAAAAGTGTTTGCCTCTTAAAAACTAGCATTTTTAAGAAGAACTTCTTGAAAAGATCCGGAGTGTGTGTTGATGGGATAGAATTTTCAACTGCTGCTGTTGCATAGTGATTTAAGTCGACGATGGGGTTGATTTCAAAACATAGAATCATAAAATTGGAAATGCTTGACTTTGGTCTAACCATAAAAAATTGATATTTTTTTAAATAATATTGGAAAGGAAATATTGTCGTCTTTGACTCAAAAATAGTAAACTCTAACTGCGCAGTTTTTTTTAACAAAAAACTCAATAAAACAAGGAGTATTCGAAGTATTTAAATAAATTCAAAAATATTCAAATTTGTTATTATACTCGTACACTCCCTTCCTAAATCTCTGGAATAAGAAAATTGAATAAATCAACTGGGACACATGTATTTTTATTGTTCATTGTATTTTTGGATATAATGTCGTTTATCTTACGATTCCATTAACTGGAGACAACCTCAACAACCTTTGTGTGTAGATTATCTTGTGAACCAGCTCGATACCACATATTATACTTCCTATAAAATGTACGTCAATTAATTTATCAAAAAAGAAACATAACTGCGCAGCAATGCATAACGATATTTTGGCCACTAATTCATAGTTAGATACGAGTAGCTCTAACTGATTTGTGTTTTGGTCTAAAGGTGCTTCAATTGGTTCTATGAAAACAAAATTAAAACACAAAAATTAAAGTTTTAAATTTAAGTGAAAATCAATTTCACCTAAATTATGCTTAAAATATTGTTAGAAGTAATTTTTCGGAATTCTTAACAATGTCTAAGAGGCTGTAAAAGCCTTTGGTCGATTGTATAAAGCATTAACAACTCACTCACAAACTTCATTGTTTCGTACACTCATATCCATTGATCTCCCGGAAGTTAGATCTATAGACAAGGTCAAAGTGTTTGTAAAACTATTCACAGCAAACTCGCAGTTCTCGACATACATAAATCAGCGGGTCCAGTAGGTTTATCAAAAAGTGCTATTCTATGCATAAGAAAAAGAACTGCGTAAGCTTTCTTACTTTTGTACAACCGATTCCTGGCCTCATGGAAACGCTGATTATGGTAATTGTCAGCTTCTGAAATATATTGAAAAAACGAAAGCTTCTTAATGACTGGTAGTATGGCTTTCGTGGTTATAGACCCAATTTTATCATAACATCGCTTTGGACGGATTAAAATTATTGCGCTTGATATTTCTAACGCATTTGAGTTTGGCTTCAAGCTTATTTATCTAAAATTCGTGCTTTGGTATTGGTGAATCACTTCTTTGTTGGATTCAAAGTTACCCCCCTAATCGCTCAGTCCAAGTTGGTTTAATAGGTTTCAATTCTGATCGACATGAAATAAATGCCAGTGGTATTTAAGGTTCCGTTTTGTCTCCTACACTGTTTTTTCTATATTTATAAATGATCTCTTATCGCAAATTTTTAATGTTTTGCCAAAAACAGAACTCTCCTCTTTTCATACTCGTTTCCGAATTCACCACCTTGTTCTTTGAATTTTGAAATATAGCGACAACTTACTATGATATCATTAAACTCCAAAACTCGAAGCTATGTATATTATATTCGTTGTCATGTCATGTGTCATGTCTATCACTGTTTAATCGTTTGTTTTTAAAACAGTGATCTAGCGAAGTAGGTAGGTAGAAGTCATCATTTCACCTGAAGTCCAGCCGTGTGGCCCAATTCGTGTTAACTTGTGGATGGAATTGATATGGGAACTTGTGAACATTCTCACGGAGTCATTCAGTTCGGATCAAGTTCAAAAATATGGATCTAGAAGGTGTGTTTGCTTTTGCAAAATCATTCAGAAATTGGATCACTTACTCAACCGGACCACCACACTCATCCGGCACCATCTTTACTGTGCCAAGTGGTGCTGAAACAGTAGCCAAACCGATTGAGTGATTATCCAGTCCCCGGCACTGTAAATCTCTGTCAAAGCCCTCAGTAAGCTATCTCGGGATTTAAAGATTCAAACTGAGGTAGGTCAAGGTACAGAAATAACCGAAGTTTTTCCTAGAGCCATTTCGTCGCGTTAAGAAAAGAGTTCAAGTCTTTGATCTTCATTTCCGAAAGATTGTCAATGTCGTCAAAAAATGCCTTTCCTTATGATTGTGCTCTAAATTAACCCAGAGCTGGGCATTTGCAGAGGAAATGAATGACTGTTTTTTTTTACGTGCTCTCCTATCCGCTACAGGTAGCTATGATCGTAGGTGTGTTTTGGCTGGGTCTGCATATCAGATAAAGTGTTCAGGAATTATTTTATTTGTGCCAAATCTTTCTAGATATAATGGAGTTAGAAAAACAATCCACCTAAGATTTGGTCCGGTGGAAAAACTTGTGAGATATTCTATCTGTGAATAATTATATTATGTCTTAATAAAAGTCAAAGATGATGACGTAAAAAATATATAATATGTAACTTATTAAAATAAAATTCACAACGGGGTCGCACGAACTTGTTCTTATTGTAAAAGACTGAGAATTTAAAAAATTAATGTTACTAAAAAAACTGTTCAGAAGCATAAAATTCACTTTTTCATTAATTCACTGTTTGCATGCATCAAATGAATGGATTCAAGCATTTAAAGCAATTTTTCTTAAAATGTCCGTTACTCATGCATTAAAAAATATGTTGCAAAAAACAAATGAAAAGTTACATACATTTTAAGTAATCTTTCATACAGCTTCATATTAAATTTTGTATGAATTGTTCATATTTCAAATGTAAAGTTTCCTGCTTGGAATTCGCAACAAAAAAAAAAATGTTTATGAATATGGTTTCATGCATTGAATGATATTTTGCATGTAAAAAATGTATAGTTTCAAGAATTCTAAGTAATTTTTCATAAAATATCACTTGCTCATGTTGATGAATGTGGTTTCATATAATCAGTTACTTTGTTCCTACAATAAAAGAATAGTTTCAAGCATTTTAAGAAATTTTTCATAAAACTTTACAATAAAATTTGTATGAACTGGTCATACTTCAAATGTAAAAAATCATAATCTGATTTTCCAACAACAATTCTATTGCTTTGGATTTTATGAATGGTTTTTCATGAAAATCATGACTTGGTCATAAAACAAAAATTAATTTTTATGAATTCGTGCATTATTCATATGAATATTTCTTAAAAATTAATGATTTTGGCTGAATGATCGCCATTCATAAAAAGAATGTACAAAAATTTTTTCAGTGTAGGGCAATAGCTCTGACATTCGCGAAGAATTGATCTTTAAACCGGAGGAGGTTCGGTTTTTCTTGTGGTCTTGATCTTGGGGGTTGGGATTCGAGACGTTCTTAACTAGTGATGATGTATTGTTGTCCATTCGCTCGATACATATTTATGTACTTAGATCCTCCATTATGTGTGCACATCATCTAACATTCAGCATTGTAAGGAAAGACTGGGCTGTATAATGATTTTGAAGAACGTGCGCACTTCGTCTTACGCGTGACGAGTTTCGAAAATATTTGTTTCACAAAATCGAAATACCGGAGGTTTCATAGAATAATATTCTACTACGGGTTTTCACTCCGATGTTGATAAACTCCTTAACTTATTCGAAGTTGTTGCTATCAATTCTAACATTTGTGCAAGTCGTTGTTGGAGAGATATTTGTAGATATTACTTGGATTTGCACTCGTTTACTGAAAGACCAATAACGTTCGCCTGATTTGTATACCCTTATAATTCGACAGATTTTTTTCAATTTTGGTTGTTCAATATAATTCCCTTAGTGTTAACGCCTTACCTTCGAACCATCTGCTATGGAACGAGATAAATGAAGTAAGAAGACTGCATATCTCCTTGCAGAAACCCTATGCTTGTTTGGACTAGTTTCTTGGAGCTATTTCCTAGTTCCATCTTTTTCAATATCACGCGATGCAGCTGGATCAGTCTTCCCGGGATCTATAGCTCCTGAACTTGTTGGATTTCGGCGTGAAATTCGTTGGTCTTTTCCAGAATTTCGCTCACTGTGAAATGTGGTCTATGATCGACCTAATGGGTTGGAAGCTACTTGCTGATTGTTATGTTACAGAGCGGCAGAAGACGTTCACACAGTGCGTTGGCTAATATGTTATATGGAGAGATATTCCTCGATAGTTTTTGTAGGAGAAAGTATCACCTTTTTGTTGATGGGACTAATGGAGTTGAATTTATCGGAGATCCTTTCTTGCATACATATTTGGCTGAACCAGGCATCAGATTCTGAGACGTTGAAGTGCCTCTTCATTGATTGGAAGTAGATTGTCTTCTTGCCCTGTAACCCATTTTACTGATACCCATTTAGCAGCAGTGGTTTAGTCACTAGGTTACATTTGCTGTTTCGAAGAGTCTGCAGCGTTCCGATCATAAAAGAAGCAGCAAGTTGTTTGGGTTATACGAGTAAAATTTCAACTGAAAACTGATCGATTTCTTTGAGCTGGGAGGCTGCGTTTTCCATCTTCCTTATACGCAAGATCTTTTTCTCTCGCCTCTACTTGCTCGATAATCTTCTCTATCTGCTCTTGTTTCGCGCTGAAGTACTTTCGCATATGCATTTCCGTCACTTTTTAAATTTAAACGCATTCATCACCACATACCACAGGATTTTTCTGTGGTTTGGTTTTTACCCTACACTGGTTTCAGCTAACATTTTAATCGCGATACCACTGATTGCTAGCGTCTATGGTGGATAAATGCACATCTGATCTGTAAGGAGTGCTTTTTAAACTCTGGCAACTGCAGGTATCTATAAGGGCGTCCAAAGTCGAATTTTTTTCTTCAGTTCGGAAGTCGACCTCTAAATCTTGCGGCAACTAGAATATGGTCAGATTCGACATTTGTTCCTCGAAATAAACGCACGTCTAAATTTCAGATACATGCCTTGTCTGGATTAGCGTACATGAATGATTTGGTTTGTGGTTCGAGCGTCTGGAGAATTCCAGGATATTTTGTGGATCCTTTACCTTGGAAACCTACAAAAATCGTATTATTAGATTTGTCTATACATACAAGTCCTTTTCTTCTATTTTTTTAGTGGATGCCTAAAAACTTAAAAAATGTTAAAAAGGTTCTTGTCATATGTTAAAATATCTTAACAAATTATGAGATTTGAAAACTTTTCGTCGAAGCTATAAAAAACATTTCACGTACATAAATCCATTTTTTTTTTTCTCTTAAACAACAACTACGAGTAAGCTGCTTATTTCTTAATTGAAATTTCTTTGAGTGAAGCATAATTAAATAATACCTATAGATCCTTATATCCAACCAACACACACGCTCAAGTTCTGTATTTTTTCTGGATCCAATTGCATGTGCTGCCAAAATCCCATTACACCTGAAAACCTAGAGAACTTGAATGGCTTCTGTTGCTTCAACACCCAACCCATACCAATCCATGTGGAGTCAAGTTTAAATCTACCCTGCTTCCATGAAAAATAAAAACTGAACAAATCACGTCTTAATCAAATTAATCTTATCGCTACTGTGGAATTTTAGACTTATGTTGGGACTGACATAGTATCTTTTCTTAGATTTTCAGGAACAGCAGTATGTTGAGATTGACTTATGACAAAGTGAATGTTTTCTTTACATGAACTGTCAAAACAAATAAAATGTTTTATCAAAATCGATTTAATCCGTTAATGACTTTTATATCATTTTCGAATACCAATCATAATTTAAAAATAAACATTACAAAATAATTGGTTTGATAGTTCGATATTTTTTTCTTAACCAATTAGGGCAATAAAATAATTTTATCCCATAGACAGCTATACAAATTAGCTGTCAAAGTATATAAAAATCCATGATTTCAACTCAAACAATTGGGTCGGGCTCATCAACTTACTGTTTGCCGCAAGGTTCATAATGTCAAATTTGTAAATTAATTTTATTTGTGTCATTTCATAACATTGTTTCAAAAATCTGGCGGAACTACAAAGTATCTGAGACTAATTATGCTTGAGATAAGAATTTGTTTTGATGTTTTTGTAGTTTTAAAATTGTTTTCTTCTCCGGTGATGCAAGTTCAGCTCTAGAGGTCACGTAGTATACATGATGAATAATGATTCATTTATAATTTAATATGATTTATTATTATCTAGAGTGGGAAAATATTTTAAGTTAGTTTTGTATTTTGTTTCAAATAAAAAGCAAATAATACTAATACGAAAATGCAAACGAAGACTACACAGTGGGACATGTTAGTATCAAAATAGAAATAAAATCCATTATTAGAGCCAGAATTTCAATTGAAAACTAAATAGTGTTCACCCTTTTAAGACCTTTGACAGAATATTTTAGATAGAGGAATTTTCTTGAGATGGCTCGGCTCTCTTTTATGAAAAACTACAAATTGTATGAATACGGGAACAGCTTTGGACAGAAATTCACACAAATGCAGAATCACAATCACAGAAATTCGTAGTAAAGGAACGAGCCTTTTCATTGACTTTTTTTTTACTTTTCGTGCTTTGTGTCGGAAAAAGATTTATTCTTGTAAGTAAATACTTAAATTTGCACAGTAGTCAATGACTTCCACTTTTGTGTTTTTTTTGTAAAATTTTTCCCAACAATATTATAAAGTAAAAGCTTTATCTGCGGACAACTCCTATAAGCTGAGAATTAGTTTAAAAGGGCACTTTTTTGTGAACCAAACTTTGCGAAGAAGGTTAAAGGAAAAGAGTCTATTTTGTTTGTATTTTGGATTTCATCTAGGAAAAACTCAAGCTGTCGAAATTGTCAAAAATAAATAAATTAAAAAATAATGTTTTTTTCCTAAACTTCCTCTTAACCGGACAGTTCCCACAACCAGACAATATATCAAGGACAATAAGTGTCTTCTTATGTTTGCTTTAACTGTACTTTTAGTCTTTATTGAAAAATTCTGCACTTACTTCATCACTCATGTGTCAAATTTTGTTTCGATGGAATGCATTAATTTTTGGTTCAATGTATTTGTCTCTCAGTAACAGTTGTATCTCTGCACTTCTGCAGTAGTAGTTGGTTGGCTTGGGTTTAATTGTGTGTGCAGTGTAACTTTTGCAAATAATTGCAGAAAATGGTTAATACCATTTTCAAGACAAAAACTTATCTCCTAAGAACATGGTTGGCCTTCCTACAAAAAATCGTTCTTCGACTTCCTCAAACTTAATTACATAGGTTTTTCTGTGCTGTAGAGAGTCCTTAATTTGTAGACATTCACAAAATTTGGAAATTCTATAGTTTAGAAATCTCTCATAACTTGGTAGCTCCCTAAAGCTTGAGAACTTTTTACCTTTTGAGAACCTTCCACGCAGAGAACACTCTGCCTTTCAAATAACATTTTCGGAACTATTATGGTGTTTTAGTACTGTTTAACCTAAAGCTGTACAGGGTCATGCACAATAAACATAGTAGAATTCTTAAAATAATATTTTAAATCAATTAAAACTACTTTAAACTAGAAGAGCGACAGCCAGCCATCCTGACTATTCCTTCTTAATTGTACACTTAAATTTATGCATTTATGTAAGTTGGGCAAGATATGCTAGTCAACTTTCTCATCAGTTAACCACCAGAACCGGTTTTCCTGTGTCACCTTGTCCCTCTGGTCCGGATCGGACATAGTCTTACTGAACCCAAGGTACTCTGCTCCAGCTTGTGCGAGGACGTCTCGACCATAAAGAAGCCATTTCTCTACAGTTCTACGGCCGACCCATGTGGTAGATTTGGGGAATCGCCATTTATTCTAAACCATCTATCGATTGTCTAAATAGAGGAATGCATCGGCCGGGATGAAGCCGCTTTGACGCTTACTCTCAGTATTATGAGTATGTAATTATCGTTAGGGTAGTAAGTTCCAAAAATTAGGCAGTTGTTCGAGAAAATCGCTCTTGCAGTTAAATGTTCATTTTTGTACTCCAACTCTGGTGTTCTGTGTAATCCGAGGCAACACTGACTCTTAAACATCCGAATTTTTTCCATTTGAGATGGGGCAACGTTGAATCATACCGGCCACCGATAGGCAATCATCCGCCGGATGAGGGCAATATAGCAAATCACCTTTATTATTGAATCCGGCTGCTAAAAAACAACTGTTTCGTCAGGGCAAATCCTACTCTAGCCCTGGCAAGAGCTGCATTTTTGTGTGAGTCCAAATGCAAATACTGATCCAACAATATGTCATGGTACTTTTCTACATTTTTATTCGCCAGTGGCTGTCCATGTAGCCCTACGATCACTTGCTTGGTCCACTTCTTTCTCGTATCCCTTGGGGCTCTATGCAACAGAGTCATAAACATGATAGTGATTTTCAACACTTCCAGTCATCGCAACAACTGAATCTTGTAGATATCACGCTGCAAAGGAATTCTGATGACCTTGACTTTTGGAACTCTTCTGTACACTATCAGATCGTCGATATACGCAATTGGCTAAGTTAGAGTAACCTATCAGATCGTTAGTGTTAGTGCCGAATAGAATCTGCAAGTTGACCAGTTCTTACTGAACTACATTTTTGATATCAAAGATTGCGGTACATTGACACTTTTGACAACAAAATTTCTACCATCGAGAATGTCATGTATAAAAGTGGTTTACTTATGTCGAGTCTGATCAGCTTTAGATAGAGTCCCTCTAACCATATGGTGTCGACGGCCTTTTCCAAATTAACCAGACAAATTCCAGTACATTGGCTTTTAGTTTTGTTTTATTGGATATCAGAGTCCACCTTATACGCGGCATGAATAGTATTATGTCCCAGCTTAAAACCGAACTGAGTATACGTTATGCTATTTTTGTCACCCGCCCAATTTTACAGTACTCTATTAATATCTGTTTCGAATACCTTACTGATACTCTCAAGAAGACATATTGACTGGAGATTCGCCGGATTGAAGTTGTCCTTTCCTTTTTTCGAGAAAGGATTTACTAAAACTGTCTTCCACCGCACTGTTCAAGTCAGTCTTTCACATTGTTCAATTCAGTGCGTTGTTAAACTGTGTGGTAGGGTAGCTAGTCAAAGGAAGCTATTATAGTACAACGCTGGGTATACCTTCGACTCCTGTTGACTTCTTTGTCTTTAATGGGCTGGACATTCACCTTCGAAACTAACAGGTAACTGGACCCGTTTTGCTCGGCCCAGGGAACTACTGTCCCTACCAACATAATGTACATACCTTTCGAAAATCACAATCACATATAAATGTTCTTTCTGTTCAACGAATACATATAATAAACACCTCGTGTAAAGTTTTCTATCAAAATTTACGTGCGTTACACACAAGCTTCAAGCACGCGTAGTACGAGTCTATGACGATACTTTTGCTTCAGAAAGCCGCTTTTAACAATATCTGTATTACTAGCAATAGAAACATTACTCCACTTGCAAGAAAAACAAACCTTGGTAAACAGATTCGGGAAGTTGTGTCTTCAAAATAAATTTTTCTTCAATTACTAGATATTGATTTTAGAATTTTTTTCAATTTAAAGAAATGCAAAGAAATTCTAAACAAATTTTACAATTTATGACTGAGTCAAAAAAATCTTGAATTCTTCTGGTTAAAACTTACAACCCTAATGGATACCCTTGTAAACATAAACCTTAATGTAGGCCACTAAATTCATTTTTTTTTAATTTATTTTTAATCATTTATGCAAACTGTCCCACTGTCCGCTGATAGGAAGTGAGATTTTGTGCTCATTATAAATAGAATCCATTAATTTATTAAATACATACCTACATTCGTACATACAACTTTCAGTGATTGATTTGCTCTGACAAATAAAAACAAACAATCACACAACAGAAATTCTCTAAAATCTTACTTTCGTCAAAATTAATTTATCCTTGAAAACGGCTTTATGTGTGTTTGTATTTATTTTCATTTTCACTTCCTCGGACAACGTGGAAAATTTTTCTTCGTTCGTGCTGGTTATTACCTTATGTTCTTAAGCCAATTAGATATAAATTAACATTTCGTGTCTGCTAAATGTCTGGACAGGAAACACACACTACCCGCAGAATAGTCTTAGGAAAGATTAAATTATATGATTTGATTAAGTATATTATTTTTGTTTTGAAGCTCAAATTTAGAAGGGGTTGGTTTATCATTTTGAAATCGAAAACTTTCAGGACCTTCGTGCAGTGCACCGATGTTCAGGAATTCTGTATAATTGGTAAGGAAATCTGTGATGCAAACAAAAGATGTTTTTAGCTATTTGTCAGAGAAATATAAAAATTGATAAAAAAGGGGTCACCCTTTAACCAGTTAAAGTTCATAGAAGAAACTTAAGACAAATTAGTGGCTTGTCTTCTTAATAAAAGCTCATTGTGCATTAAAAATTAAGGAAACATTATTTCTTTATGTTCGTTATTAGAATGAATTGGTATTTTTTAATTAAATACTTATTTAAGTGAAGTGTCATGAAAATAGTAATTAAGGGTTTTGAAAAGTTTTTGTTTTTCAATAATATTTTTAACGGAATTATACGGAACAGGCAGTTAATTTTCCAAACAAAATACTTAAAATGAAACTTTTAAAACGACGCGGAGCATTTCCTCGCACAGCTGTTGTTTCTAGAGCCAGAAAGATATTCTTAATTATTAACATTTTCTTTAAACTTGGCAGATGGGAATTTTTAATTATCATACCGACAGATTCTTATTCTTTTTTTCCCCACATGTTTTTTTCTTTTTTTATAAGACCAAAAATAAGGGTACCTGCAATACGAATTCTTTTCGAAATTTTGTAAATATTTTTTTTTTCTTAAAAACTGTCCCACAGAATTTAAGAAAAATTCATAAAATTTAATTTTCGCAAGGTAATGGTTGAACATTTTCGTTTATCAAAAATGGTTATTTTTGGTAGCCCCATGGAACCCTTTTTTTTTGTTTTTGATTTTCTCGAAAACGGTACAACTGATTTTAATCATTTTTCTTTTATGATAAGGCTCCCCCAAAGTTTGAATATTAAAAAAAAAATCAAAATTTTTTTTTTGAAACTCAATATTTCGAAAACCCCATGTTCGATTTTTTTCAAAGTTGATAAGTAGAAGTGTTTTAATATAATTTACAAGATTTGAGAAAAAAATAACGGTATCCACCATACAAATGTTAAAATATGTTTTTCGAAAATCGTATTTTTCTCCAAAACGATTCCGAGAATTTTGATAAAAATTCTTTTCTTTCGTTTAATTTTTACGATCCATAATTTAATAAAAAAAAATTGAAATTAGTATCTAGATATATTACTGACTGTACCTACTATAGAACCATTTTTTCGAATTTTGAATTTCTCATTATCGGCATAACGGATTTTAATTAAATTTCTTATAGAGAAGCTTCTAAAAATTAAAAAAAAACATTGCATTCCAAAACTTAAAAAAAAAACTATTTTTTTTTTTGGAAAATTTAATATCTCAAAAACGGTTTTTTTGGAAATTTATTTTTTTATTCGTATAAAAATAAAAACTTTAAACTGGCGTACCAAATTTTTTTCTTAAAAATGTCTTAAGAATTTTGTATGTAAAAGTTTATTTTTTTAAGAAACCACTACAACAACTTATAATTTTTGTTTTTTCATAAACCAATATTTGCTTGAATAATATGGCATCCTATTTTTAACTCCAACTACCAAAGAAGTTGTTTTAGTCATTTAAAAAATGAATTTTATGCTTATGAACAATTTTTCTCTAATAATATTCATTTTTGAAATTCTTAGTTTTTTATATATGTAGGAGCAAGTTCGTGCGATTCAGTCATGCATATTATTTGCTTTCGATTATCTCAAAAACGGTATAACTATATTCAAATCAAGGGTTTTTTTTTGAAAATTTAATATTTCGATTTTTTGACACTCACCAACTAACAAATTGTTAAACACCATCTAAAAGATGGAGAAAAAAAATTGTTATCCAAACGCCATGCAAATGTCAAAAATTCGTTTTCGAAAAACTTTTTTTGCTCGAAACTGGCTCCTATTCTATTGATAGCAATTTTCTTGCTTGATTTTTACAATCTATCTTCAGAAAATTTCTGATTTTTAAGTTGTTAAGAATACAAAACTTCGAAGAGACTATTAATGGAACAACTAACAGGATTATTTCTTGTAGACCATTTTTTTGTAAGTTAAAATACATTAAGTGATATAAATGATTAAAATAAACACACATTATATGTATATAAGGTTGGGATTAATTCATTATTATCTTCGCAGACGCTTTTTATAGAATAAAGCAGGATTAAGAGTCAATCTCGGACGAGAAAAAACGTTCAGAATACTCAATTGGTATCGTTTTTTAGCGTCGAAAGGCTGAGCAATTTTAAACGGTTTGTATATGGTGGACGATTTTGATAAGTATCCCATGGAAGAAGACGGAGGACGAATAACAGAAACTGTTTGAACACTTTGAATTGCATTCATTTAAACATCATAAACCGGACACTACGCGCAGTTGCAATACTCCAATAAAGGACGGACGCAGGTGAACAATAAATGATCTTTGAAATATGAGGATATTTAAATTCTTTCGAAAACCCCTTCATTAACTCAAGCTAGATACGAAAGTGACGGTTCTTTTATTTCCAATCATCATAATAAATATAATTGAATTCACGGGTAATAAAAATATAATGCACGACTGGGTCGTACGAGCTTGCTCTTATGTAACAGACTAAGAATTTTAAAAATTAATGTTATTAGGCAAAACTGTCAAATGGATCAGTTTTTAGGAGGTCCCGATATCGACCATCGCCATAGAGAGCTCCGTAGGATAAATGCTTTATCATATGCGGTTTTGGTGAATTTCAACTTTAAGACTTGGTGTATGGTCGATCTGCCGCCCCGAAAGCTATGCTGGTAATTTGCGGATTAATAGGATCATTATGATCTTATATTCGATATTTATGAAAAATATATACATATATGTACGTCCAAATTTCTAACCTCTTTAGTGGATGGAACATAGGAAGCTGATAGCCTGTTTTCCATCCATACTTGCTTAACGATTTGATGCCTACATCAAAACATAACTTCCTTATACAGGGTGTCCCACAGTCACCGCCCCAAATGAAAACCATGGAGTCCTGAGGTCATTTTAAGTCGAAAAACTTAAGAGGTCATTTTCTCGTTTTGTATTTTACATTAATTGGAGTAAACAACTAACAGTTATGTACTGCTGCTCAGGAAAACTGTTGCTACAGGCGCCTGCCTGGCGACTGAACATACCCTAAGCGGAGCAACGGAGTTGCGTGAGCAGGTGTGAGCCCCGAAAAGGGAGTTAAAATCCTGAAAACCCGCGAAGCGGGCCACCCAAGGTACTGTTGCTCAAGACAAAATATTTTATGTTTGGCCTTAAGTCACAAACAAATTTGGCCTTTTGTCACTTGGCCTTATGTCACGGCACCACACACCACACACAATAACCACACCAACGTGAACGATGGCTCTGTAATCACAGGTACTTTGCTCGATCTGAAATAGTACATAGTTTGCTTCAGCTTTTTTAATATTTTACAAGCAAACTGCATGTGACCACAGAGCGCTCTGTGGTAGCATACAGTTTGCTCTACAATACTTTCAAATTCGGTGAGCAGAAAATGGCTAAGCACAGACTAAGGAGATCTGTGCTGATATACAGTTTGGCAATACGCGACCCGGACACTAGATCACGCGAGAAAGACATTTACAACCTTCAAATCATAATGGAAATCTTTACTGTTTACATTAGTTACCGGTCTTACTAATTAAATTTATCTATTTGTCCTTTTCTCAACCACAATAGCTCAGAAAAAGTTAATTTTGTATTTAAAAATTATTTTTTTTTTAATTCACTCACATTTAGTATTCTTTTTATAGAAAAAAAATATGTTTTCTAAGAAAATGAACTGGGCTTTAATACCAAATAAGTGAAAAAAAAAACTAATACTCATTAACGTGTTTTTTTGAATAAAATGATATCAAAGTGAAAAAACTACTTAAAAAACGAAAAAATTGGGTTTGATGCAAAATTGCGGAGAAACGGTTGTCCGCAGAAAAAAAGTCTTTGGACAAACTAAAACTGTAATAAATTCTTGATTGGTTATAAAAAAATCTTACGAATCGGACGTAGTTTGGCAAGGATAAAGCCAGTTAAGGCAGAAACCATAAAAACCGTTATAACTCGAAAACGGGACGAAAACGAGAAAATGACCTCTTAAGTTTTTCGACTTAAAATGACTTCAGGACTCCATGGTTTTCATTTGGGGCGGTGACTGTGGGACACCCTGTATAATATAAAGAGTTCTGTTGGTAAGCAATAGAAACTTACTTATTGTTATGTCAAGTGAGAGATTGCTGCCAAAATTGAAACAAAATATATTTTTTGGATTTTTAGATATCGAAATTCGATATCTCAAATACGGGCCAATCATTTTAGTTTTACATTTCACTTTCACTCGAAATGCAATTGAATTCGATACACATTTCGATTTTCGGGTGATTTAAATTCCATCAGATCTTATAAGTGTGAGTGTTATATTTACTGTCGAAATAAGTATTTGATAAATAAAAAAATATTTTAAAAATTCAAATCAATTTACACAAATTTAAATTAAACGGGTAAGCATAATAATCATGCTCAAGAAACAACAAATTTTAGGTTGTACTTTAATTCCAGCAGTAATTGCTAAAGGGTTTGAATTAATTTTAATTCCGACAATAAGTAATATTTAAATAGCAAGTTATGCATTCGTAAAAAAATTGAAGTCGAGGTATTGATCAGATTTTACATTGCAAAGATAGGAAAGACGAAAAAACTGGATTTTTCAGTTCTGCATGTCTTGTCTTTTTTTCAAAAACTGCTTCATAGATTAAAAAAATAATCAAAAAATTTCACTATGTAAGAACTACATACATAGTTGATGGTTGAAAAAACTCCAAAAAAATTTTATTAATGGTACATCATCATCATCATCATCGGCTCGACAACCGGGTTCCGGTCCTGGCCTCTTTCAACAAGTCTCTCCACCTATCCCGGTCTCTAGCCGACGACGCCATCCAGTTGCGTACCCCAAGGCTTCGGGCGTCCTGGTCTACGCCATCTCTCCAGCGCAAGCATGGTCTACCTGTCGTGACGTCTACCATAGACTTTTCTCTCGAACGCAGCTAAGAGGTCGGAGTGCCTTTTGCTAAGCACCCAAGTCTCGGATCCATATGTGAGTACTGGCAGGACCATTGTCCTGTACAGCTGCAGTTTTGAAGTTATGGTGAGATTTCTGAATTTGAAGAGCTTTGACAGACTATAGTAGGTACATACGCTCCATATATGTATATGTACAGTGTACACATGTGCATATGTACCCATTTTGTGATAGCCTTCCCAAAGGTATTCCTCCCATGTTGCCCCTTTTTATAAATACGATATTAAGTATAACAATGACGACCGAAACAGATTTTCCTAGTTTTAGGTTAAATTATCTCGAAAACCTGACCTTATATGAAAAGCTTAAGAAAAATATAGTTTCTGTGACAAAAATTGTACTGACTTATAACTGACGATGGTAAAAATATAGCAGTAGAAACTTATATAAAAAAAACATACGAGTAAATCGATATCACTGTCAATTAAATACAAATTCTTTCGAGAACCGAACAATAAGAAAATGGGTAATGAGCATACGAGTATCTCAATTAGATAAAACCGATATTCATATGATGAGCCTACTTGAAAACAAAATCACTTATCCTCAAACTAAAATGCTGTGCTAATAAAAAAAATAAATAAACTTCACAAGAATTATACGGATTTTGTTTTATGGTTATTTATCCAACAACTCAATCTCATTTAATTTTCAAACCACACACAGAAAAAATATATAACAATAAATTTAACAAACTTTATTTAATGCGTTTCCCATCGAGTGATTCATCTTATCTTCATTTCACTTGACAGGAATATATGCTAAAATAATGTGTGTGGTGTTTTCTATAAATGATGGATTGCCAACAAACCACATAATATCCTATGATTAAAGTTATCAAAGACAATAAGAGTGTTTGTTTAATTTATTCGACTTCGATGCAAAATGGCTTCGGAATTTATTTGTTTTCTTTTTCTGTCCATAAATCTGATAATTTCGAAAAAAAAAACAATAAACCACATTAGTGAAAAAATAAAAACTTATATACTCGTATCTTGTGTGTGAAGTTGTTTTGTTGCTGTTTTGTCATTTTGAGGACCTCGTTAATGAAAGAGCCTATTTCACGCCCAATTCTCTGGCACGTGTCCCAAAAACATTTTACTTTCACAATTAAAAAAAAAATCAAAGAAAATAAATAAATTATGGGTTGTTTTCTAGGCTAATCAAAGACACACAGTCGTCATCGTGTCGTCGTCGCTATCATTCCTGGGAAAACAATGTTCAGTTTTAAAGGTTGCGTTTTTTTGTTTATATTTAATTCTACTGTAATAAGATTGTACTCTTACCTAAGGTACCTACAAACAATTTTTTTTTCCTAATTGAATGAAGTCGGAGAGTTTTTATTTGAGTTGTAAGCTTGGATTCATCTGTCACCTGCAATATGACTTGCTCGTTTTGCACGATTAGAAGCATTGGTGCAAAACTTTAAAAACCCAAGAATTAATTATACTAGAATGGAAGAACTTAAAAATTGGGTAATAAGCAGTTTACTTATTTCTTCTTAATTTTAAAAATATTCCAACTAGTATCATATCATTTTTTAATAAATTAAATTACTTCTGAACCCACCTTAAACAATGGCAGATCATCCGAAAAAAAGCTAAACCTCTTTTGACAGCTGGAAGTACTCGTATCAAAAAGCCTTATGAATTGAGTACGATACTAAAAATATAAAATGGGTATTGGAAGATTTAAACTTAAATTAAATGTTAAAGATAGCATGATGCTAAATTCGATTAAAATTTGCAAAAAGTTCCTTTGAATCTTTAATATGCTAATAAAATAGTTTTGAAATCGTACCAATTCGACTAGAATTTTGCGCCATTGATAGCTTTCGTATGAAGAATAATTCTGAGACAAATCTCTCAAAAACGAGATCTATCTCATTTTAGAGATTTCCGTATGCAGAAAAAAAACAAAAATCTCATTCTAATGAGATAAAGCTATTAAAATGTTGAGCCTGGAAATTAGTTATCTCAGGAAGTACAATGGGTGAATACATTAATATTTTTGATCCCTTTAAAAAAAACAAGGAACTATAAAACTCCTTATAGGCTTACCCCATCTCATGTTGAATCCTTAAAAAAAATCTTAACTTTAAGTGAATTCAAAGGTCTTTGATGCAATTCGTGCGGATTTCTGTTAATCCACTCAAATAAAAATGGCTTTCATCTTAAAAACAATATCGTCTTTTTCAAGGAACGCTTCGCATGCGTTCTCCTGAGTATTGCAGTCTCGTTCGGAGCAATGGTTATAATTAAGGTCATGGAGAAGAATTCGAAAGATTGGAAAATGCAAATAAATCCGCATGTTTTAGCACTAAATGCCATGAAAATTGCCAGATAAGCTCCCCACTTAATTTTCTAAAACAAGCCCCAACGGGGCTACATTGACCCGATTTCGGAACTCGCACTGAGTTGCGAGCATCAATTTAGAAAGAAGCCCTCGATGGCGCTGAAGGAAACAAAACTTTACAACCACGCCTGTCGAAAGTCACTCAAACCTGACTTTACCATTTCAAAAATGGAAGTTATGTTACCGCCCCCTGAAAAGTCCTATCGTTGTTTTCAAACTTTAAGATGGATCTTCAACCTCTTTTGAAATATTGCTTGTGTTCGTGTAATATCCTTGCCGACGACCTTCAAATATATCTAAGCTTCCAATCAGAAGATCTATTTTCCGTTACAAAAAATTATAGATTTTTTGATGCGCTGATAGTTTTATCGCTTTTTTAACATGTAGAACCATGAGAGTAGGTACTTTCAGTCTCAATCGACCGATAATAATATTTAAGGGATATTCCAATTTCAAAAATAGTCTGCTAGAGCAGTATGCGGAAATGCAATCCAATTCGACGAAACTTGCGTTCGATTGGGTTTAAAGTATGCTCTGTATCGTAATTCGGCTTAAAGAAAGTGAATACCGATCACACTTGATTTCAAAAAAATATGATCATGTTCCGAGCTTTTCATGGGAAATTCCTTGTTGCAATCTTCGTGCTGTGTTGCAAGCTGTCATTTTTAGCTTTCGGAAAGTTATTTCTCTGATAACGCCGGTGCTTCTTTCTTACTTCCAGAAGAAAATGTCTGTGACAGTGTGGGATAGCCTAATTCGAACACCAGGGACTCAAATACTATGTTTGTATGCATATGGAAAAAAAGCGTGGTTCCGACTTTTCTTAGAAACAAAATTGAACTCACAGTTTTATGTCTAGTTTTTTCGTTGCTTCAAAACAGTGAAAGCCTTAAAAAAAAGCAAACATATTACAATTTTTCTCAAAATAAAAAAAAAGAAACTACATATTTTTTAGACTTTTCACCTCTAATATCATCTTTGTAATTGCTCACAGTGCTCAATGTTAGACCTCAACTTTCAAACCATTGAGCATTCAAATCAGTCAACACGGCTCGTTTGGTAAAGATGTCCCACATGCCATGATAGCGTCGTGCGTCGTCGTATCGTCTGACAAATCGTAAACATCAAAAAGCCGTCATAAGAAACCAACAAAAATCAAACGCTACCTTGTTAAATCAACAACACGATCAATCCCAACGTGCTATCACCATCCACCATCTACAACAACAATAATAATAATTATATATTTATATATTCACTGCAAGCTGCATTTGCATATAAATGAGCAGCAAAGACTCATATCACCTTTTCGTAGCGCTATGCAACTGCAAGTCCGCACTGCACTCTCTCGCATTTTGAATTTGCATATTGAAAAATTGCCTCTTACATCGCCGATATGTTTAGGCGCTTGACTCATTCACTGGTGGTCTATTAGCTGGCAGCTAGCACTGCAAATTTCTCAGAATTTCAGCTGAATAGCGCAAAATTCTAATTTCAAGACCGTACAACCGCTCTGCTGTCGGTTTATGAGTTTACATTTGACTATGATAAGTTTTGCTGCTGATTATTGCCAGATGATGAGTGTATCTCTAGAATGAGCGATTTTCTTGCTGAGCAAAAATTTTTTGTGCTGCCAAAAGAAATACATTAAGTCAGTGAATGGTAATTAATTCAATTGACAAGAGTTGACGGTGGTTGGACGGTGGGATTTTAGTAGAGATTAGTTTTTGGCAGCAGCGGGTTTTCGACTTTTTATTTTTTGTAATTATGTCAAATGAAAATATGCTTTTAGAAATGACATTGCTGCATTTGAGAACTTTTGAATTTCTTTCGGTGGTCTGTTGCAATGGCAACACGCGACATTGTGTCAAGGAAATCAGACTGCAACAGGACAAAGTGACACGGAGACATGGCAGGACGGGGTATTTGTTCATTTCTTATTGAGCACTTCTTTGTGTGTTTGAAGTGATGAAAACAAAAAGATTCCTTTGTACAAACTTTCTCGAACGATTGCTTGATTGATTGGAAGTTCCTCAAGGGAGCCATCTGGGACCTTTACACTTTTCATTGACGACATATCGTTTGTATTTGGTTTAGTAAATTTTGGATGTTTGATGCTGACATTAGGTTTTTGTTTGAGTGTGTTAATTTGAAAGCCCAACCCTCGAAAAAATTGCAATTTGCGCATTTAGAATTATTTCAAATCCTATCCTGTTCAATGTTTGGCTTGACATGACTTTGAAAGACATATTGTGATACGATAGTTTCATGAAGCCAAGAGCTGTGTTAGCTTTAAGAATTATGTCATCTATATGTATGTTAAGAGAAAGTAAATCCTCTGTTAAATAATATGCCAAGGACGTGGATCGACTGAGTTGTAGATATGGGTTGATTATGAAGCAGATAAAGACTAGAAGGAGATTTGAGGCATTTACATCCAAAAATGATAGATTTGCAGTTCTTAATGCTCCAATTAGTTTTTAAAGCACCACTAATTTGAAAAATTGTGGAGATGCAGTTGAATAAGGGAAGATCATGTGTCGAGGCAATGGTTTTGAAGAACTAGGTACCTTCGTAGGTGTGCAGTGATCTAAAGGATTGTTTGATGACTATTTCAAAGTTGTTAATAGTAAGGATGAAGAGAATGGGACCCAAATGGCTACCTTAGGGGACACCAGAAATAGTAAGAAACGACTACTCGTCGAGGAGGCAGATATAAAACGAATAATGTAACAACGGTTCTCCACATAAAAAGAAATGCATCTTAAGAAAATGTCTTGAAAGCCCAGCATTGACAGTTTGAAAAGCTTTAGTCTATGGGAAATGATGTCGAAAGCCTTACTAAAAAAAAAAACGGTTGAAATAACATCGACTTCCTAGCCTTTCTGTACGGCTGAGAGGATGAAGTACATAGAGTTTGGGTCTATGTGAAAACTTGGCGTTTTATTGCCTTTTTGACACTTTATTAAATAATTAATGGGATGTGTTGTGAAAGTGGGGTGTGTGGATGAATAGGAAAAGAAAAAAATTTAGGGGACTTGAAAACGAACAGATCAAAAAAGATAAGAAGGCCGAGTTCCGGGGACGGGTATTGCTGGCGATGCACAGCCTCATCTTTTGTCGGATGGGGGATCTTGCCCTCGAAACTTAACCTCGCCTGCAAAGAAATACATAAATCAGGTCAAAAATACAATTTTTTTTGTTGAAAATTTGAATACACAATACTTTTCAAATTTTTGGGGAGCTTTAGCAGAAAAATGCTCAAAATCGGTTGTACCGTTTTTGAGAAAATCAAAACGAAAAAAAATGGTTACATGAGAGATAACCTCAATAACCATTTTTCGGAAATTTTTTTTTTTTTAACCATTACCTAGCTTTAATTAAACGAAATTTTTTTGTATTTTGATTTTTTAAATCTGTCGAACAGTTTTTGAAAAAAAAATATTTATAAAATTTGAAAAAAAAATCGTATGGCAGATATGGTTACTTTTGGTCTTAAGAAAAGAAGAAAAAAAAGTGTGGGGAAAAAAGTTAAAAATGATATCTACCAAGTTCAAAGAAAATCGGCCGAGCCGTTTAGGCTGTAATCGAACAGACAGACAGACAAAATTGCGAGATCCACTATTTTAGTCTTCGTTATCATCGTAATGTCAACTTTGATCAAAATCTCGAGTTCGATTTTTTTCCGAATGCATAACTTGCATAACATAGTTCCTATGTTTAGTTCAGAACTAAAGGGTAATAAAATATGGACCAGCGGATCTTTAATGACTCTTGCGACTGGGCGTATATGAAAGAAGATTTGTTCAGAACCCCCATAGATTAATTTAGTTCTCAAGTAAAGAGAAGTTATAACACTGCGAGGCAAAGTCGAATTTGAGGCAAAAAGAGATTATCTTTTCTTAGTTCTTTTGACCAATATGATTTGGAAAGTTCGAATTCTCACATCAAAACGTAAATTTATCAAGCGAATACAGATGGCTTCGAGAATAGTTATTTGATTTTGCCAATGTGCACCATAAGCTCTAGTCACTAGAGAGTGGTGCAACTACTTTCATTGAAACTTCTGTATGCGAATAGAATTCCACTAAAGCAGTCCACATATTTGGTCAATGAAGTTTGTTCTCAATTTTCGTTCAAAGAAAATTACAATTATCAAATTAAAAGTGAAATTAGAGCAAAATATTTGCAAGCAACGACAATCGGCTTATAAATTTTAGTCTTCATCTTGTGTATATATAGATTCGTTAAATATATATATATAATTTACAGATATCACAAATAACTGCACTTTGTACAAACCTTTCAAGCTCCACAGGTTTAATTTTTTATCATTTAAAAAAATTTAGGAAAAAATATAAAACTGGTTAGTTTTTCCTAGTCAACCAAAAGAAGTTTGAAGCCCTATGCACAAAAGAAGATTTCCCCCTACATTAATCTTTATTTTCCTCACCTGGATGCCTTTCCCAAAAGGTATAACTCGTAGACATTGTGAAAGTCACGTTCTTGTTTCTGCTCGATTACTCTTCGGACCTAGAAGACTTTGATCATACTATAATGTGTACGCAAAACTTTTTCGATTTCGGTTAAATTCCGTGGCACTAAAGATCTCTGGGAAAAGTCAAGCAATCGCTGCGCTATGCTTTACCACAAGGATCTATTCTAGAGTCGATTCTTGTTTCTCCTTATGTATAAACAATATGCAACATTCAGAAAAATATTGCGAGGCACAAATACATATATGCCGATGATGTCCTGAACTGATTGTTAAAACTTATAACCTTGTTCCATTTTATTCTGATGATGTCCAGCTTGGGCCAATGTTCTAATAAATATGGACATGGTCTCAACCTCACTAAAACAGACTGTGCTGACATTACCAAAAAGAACCTTCATATTTATCTTCTTTCTTATGGAGCTTAATGAGTTTATGGAGAAATCTAAAGTTTGTTTCAATAAACCTATGGTGCCTTAAATAATCTATCTGTTTTCAAGAAACTCACGGTACTTAGCCAGAAGAAAATCTTCGCTAAATCATTTACCGAGTGTGAAATGTTCTGTAACCCCGTTGCTGTATAGAAAATCCCAAATTTCAAAATTGACTGATACTGACCGTTTTAATTGTCAGATATTCAAGGTTAAAGAAATTAGAATGGTAAACTATATGTCTGTTAAATAAAATACAAATCTTGAGATAGGCAACAACTTTCATATTAAAAAGCAGATTGACACTGCTGTTAATTAAAGGTTCGCTTTTCTAAATGCAAAAGCTGATCAAAATGTATTTATGAATTTTGAAAAAAAAATTCAATTTTCTATAAGCTATACATTAATTGCCAAAATCCATTTTTACAAAAATGTCAGACGTTGTATTCTAATAAATGCAACAGGAAAGGAAAATCTTTTTATGACCCCCATTTAATTTTTTAACTTAAAAAAATCATTTTAATATAAGTAAAAGTCAAATTCGTCAAGTTTTTGACTTTGAAAACCTATAACTTGACTTCAAATGGTCGGACTTCAGGAGAAAGATAGTACAATAAAGCAAAGCAAGTTCTTTGTATTTTTATTAGTATTTGCCGTTCGCATAATTTTAAGTAATTCTTCTTAAAAGGATCCTACTTTTTCACCATTTCGATCCTTCTGAGTATCTAAGTGAAAATTGCAAATTTTTTTTTAATTTTTAAATTAAATCGAGGAATTGTATTTGATAAGATAAACTAATGTATCTCTTAAAATGCTTTTTCTGTCCACACAATTATCTTTGTATATTGTTTTAATCTTCACTATATTCCCACTCCAAAGAAAAATTACTTTCTGACATCTACAATGATATAAAAATGACAGATTTGCGTAGGATTCCGATCTATCCAACAAGTTAATTTATATAAATGAGCATCTTGACAAGCGCTCATCTCATTCATTATTATCATTTTATTCAGAAGAAAAAAAATAAGATATCACTTTGAGTGTATTTTCTTCGTCCTCATGCCTCAATCAAGGGAGAAGACATTCCCCCAAACTGGGTTAATGGCAAAAATTTAACCAACACCAACTAAGAAATAAACAACATCACATAATATCATCAGTCATGGCTTATGTGCAAAGAGTGACAATTTCGCTAAATTATTTAATAGAATAGATTCAGATCAAAAACCCAGCAGAGCATTTTCCAAGGAGGTGGCCCATTATAAGGGCGAAAGACTGGGGACGAAAAGACTGAGTGCATTTTTGTTCTATTAACTCGGTTGGAGACGGTCTTCGGAAAAGTGGTTAATCGGATTAATTCTGGGAATCGAATGGTTCACTCGATCTGGTCAATGGGTTTTCTGATGATTTGGTTTCTAGATCGAAGTTCTGTAGCTCTTGCACCGGTTAATCTATATATTATTCTGTTGATTCTTCTTTCTGAATTGTAATCTTTGTGTCTGATTTCGAGTAATCTGGTTTCTGATAGCTTGGGTTTCTGGATTTAAGTCTTGGTATTCTGGTAAAAGGTTAGCTGAAGTAAGCTAGGTTAGAAGGCAAGTCATACCATCTCACTCAGATCTCAATGGTTCCATTGCGCCTCTCCAGGAAGTAGTTTAGGTATTGGTGTGAAGAATAGTGAGGTTGATTGTAATGAGCTTAGACTATTGAACGCATTGAACAAAGGTATTATTCCCGTGGCAGCACTCAAAACAGTGGGCTCGAATGCTGTAGTTCATCAGCAGGTACTACGCCTTCGTTAGTTCTCAGAACAGCAGACTAAAATGCTCTGAAAGAGATCACCAGTTATCAAAGTCTTTGTTGCACTAAGACTCCTTATCACTCGTGAGGAAGACTTAGTATTAAATATGTTGACAGTCTCGCCTACCTAAAATTTGTCTAATCTTACCACTGGTAGGGGAAGCTCCTTGAAAGCCAATAAGCTAAACGGAAGAATCAACTTCACTCGATGTAATATTGTCTAATGTACCTCAAAACAGCTAGATCAGTTTTACTAAGATCCGCAAGATCAACTATTGTCAATCGAGTATAGATATTCTGATACTAGCTGATATAGTAGGTAAGGTAAGGCTTGAAATTCATTTGTTTCAGTATGAAGGTTTGGTATATATGGTCCATCTGCTGGATCTGAAGCCAAACGGATAAATAAATAAATGTTGGTGGTGCAACAACTTGAAGAGAACCAGGACCTAGTCACTAACAACTCTCAACTATTCCTGTGTGCGTGTTACCAGGAAACGGATACCTTCCAATTAAAGTTTGATGTTGTTGTCACAGAACGCTACGTCACACCTTAGTATGGTCTTATTTACGTTAGCAGATATTGACATCACTTTTCATAGCAATGTCAACTCGCTTTATTTTTTGGTTGAGGGTATCAAAACACTTGAAACCAAGGGCAAATCAATCAAACCAAATAATCGCTAATAACTAAATAAAATAAGGTGACGTGGCAGTTCGTGAGAACCAGGGCCTAATGTCGAAGTGTCTCAACAATTTCTCTATGCGTGTTGTTAATCGCCAGAAAGGGATGCGTTCTACAATTCTCTGATGAATTTAAGGTGATAAGGAAATAACTCAGAACTAAAATCCGCTCCTGTAAGAAGCATCAGTTTCTGCTGTGATGTGGTACGTACGCAGGGTGAACTATCTTCACCACCATAATGATGAGAAACCCACGCATTTCATTTTACTTGGCGTGCGTTGAATCTCTGACTAATTTACATCTTAAAATGAAATTCATTGATAGCCTTAACCAATGAACCCAGAAAATAAAACAGAGACAACAAAAAATATCTACATTTGTGTCTACGAGCGATTTCCACTGCAAATTGTGCATTCTTCATGCATCGCGTATCTTTTGAGTTGAAGATCCATTTTTCTAAATTAAATCTTAATAACAACATCTGCCACAACTGCAAATATGATAGATTGTCTGTGACTTTATTATGTGCGTGCCATCAGTGGCCAAAAGAAATAAATGGGTCAGTGAGTTATTATAATACAGTAATCGTACTTTTGTTTTCTGAACGTTTATTGAATGATAATAATTTTGTTGATAGAGCCTACTTTTTTAGGTTCATCCAATGGTAGTAAAATTGTCAGATAAAATCTTACTATTTTAAAAGACCTGATGAAAAAATAATGAGAATAAAATGCAGAATATGCAGTGCGGTATTTATTATACCTTAATCTTAAACAAGGATGCAATATTTTTATATATTTTTATTTTTATACAGGCGCAGAGTATTTAAATTCTACCAATTGAAATATCTTGTTACGTTGATCTGAATTAGTAGATATTACACTTTTGCGTAATTGTTAGTTCATTCGACTTCCATGCCAATGATATGCGTTCAATTCTCAACCGCTTTAATACTTAAAAACTAAAACATTTGTCCAGGGATACTTTCTATTGCTAGTAGGTGGCGAATTCTCCATGAGTTTGAGTATCTTTTGTCATGGCAAGTGCTTCTCATCTCATCCGTTTAGACTCGAAGAAAATTTAAGTCCCCTCCATTCATGCTCAACACGCACATAGGGATGCTTAAGTGTTTTAAGTCACTAGGCACTGGTTAAATAAGAGCTATTGAGACTCAAATTTCTCATAGTATATTTCAATTATGCCTTGAAAATGCACTTCTTCGTTAAGTTGTGAATCTCGTTATAAATATTTACCTTGCTTACAATTTCTAATGAATGGGCTGTAGATTGCGTCGAACAGAACTTTGCAGTTTTCCAGCGGTGTACATACTACCTTTTGCGAGGAATTCACAAATCCTCTAAGAGAATCTCTTGTCATGAAAAGTGCTGCTCATTACCCGCCGGAATCGGCAGGAGGTCTCCTCCATTTCTGGTAACACACACATATGAATGGTTTAGACTTGTAATGGTTCTGAAGCTGTTGCACCAAACTTATTTTATGTTTAGAATTTTATAGTTTTAATAGATAGTTTTTCAATAAACACGGGTCGATTTGAAATGGAATATGACACTGTTCAAATTCCCGCCTCTGCATATTACGGTGACACGTATCCGATGAGCCCAATGTGCAATGACTCTTGCTCATAGATCCGGTTGAATTTGAGCGATGGCCTCTGTGTCATGTTCACTTAAAAGCATCGATCGATTGTGGTTTATTCGCAAAGACCTGTGACTTAGGGAAACCCTAATACCCACACCAAACGTTAACTTTTTAACGATGCATTGTCACCTGGTGAACCTAATGTGAGTTGGTATCGTCCCATATACGGAAAATTCGCTTGTTAACACAGCTATTGATCCAAGAATATGCCTCGGTTCTAAAGATAATTTTTAGGTCAAAATTGTAGTTCTCCTCCAAGCCCAGTCAGCAAACAAACAGCGTAATCTATGGACATGGGCTTTGAGCTTTGAGCATTAACCCTGACAGCCGAACCCATCTCAGTCGCAAAGCTGTGACATGTTGCAGGCATGAACACACCTCTTGCTTGGAGGCGAGGTCTATCTAACACCTCTTGAATCCAGGCACACCTGGAAACCATGTGTCTCCGCATTCGGAATAAACCACGCCACAACGATACTCCCACAAGGGGGCCCTACCTCATAGATAGTATGAAGAATGCTCGCACGCATGCGACAGCAGCACCTCTCTATCCGAAGATAGAATAGGAGAGCCCGAAGACATGATAGCTCTTAAACCTCTGGGCACTATCTCCCGTCGTGCCAGAATATAGCTTCCGGTCGAGTTTCGCAACCGTGAAGGTCACTTACAGATGAGTTCCTGCAAACCTCAGGGCCTGTCAACCCCAGATACACACACCCAGCATAGTCGAGGTAGAAACCATCAGCCAGGAATGTACACCCCTCTGCTGAGTTGTTACACACTCCTTTGCGGATTCCTATTTTAAGGACATCGTCCAGACTTTTCCTATCAAGTTAGTTCAGTTACTTATCTACGTAACCTATCTACAGGCACCGCGAGGAGGTCGATAGGAACCGGAAGTGATAAAGTTGTGCATAGGTAGCAATACCGGCCCACCGATAAATCAGTGGACGAGCCCATTAGAACATCAAACCAGCAGTGCCACTTCAGCACGCATACATGTTAGTGCATGGATTGTGCATCCGCAGCAACACCAGCAAAGTGCACAGGGCCCTGGACATGCCTTAAACTACCAAGCACGCTATCATCCCCACCTGCAAAGAAGAGTCGGAACAGGAACAGGTTTGACAGATGTCACCAAAACAACATGGCCGCCAAATTCTACCCTCGCCAATCGAAAATCCCTTTATTAGAGAATCCGCTGATGAAAAAATGTAAAAATATCGATAACATGCTTTGAAAATTCTCGATTACCGAATTCGCATACAATCCGCTTGCATAAAACTTTTGACGTTTAAAATATAGACGTATGTAGGTAGAAGTTTTTGTGAGCAGCTTTTTCGAGGTACTCGGATTTCAAGAAAGTAGTAAAAAAAAAAATGGGTCTTGGAACCTAAGTAGGTCTTTTGATGAAGAAGTGAAGAAAATTGCTACATACATAGATGATTGATACCTTTTTGGAATTCGCTTTCGATCTTCAAAATATATGCGTAAAAAATTTTGACTTCAAAGAAATATGAAAAAAACTTGAAATTCACAAATTCTTGTTTTAAAATAATTATCCTATCATAATTTCCTAATTGCTCCCACTGTGCATTTAACATTATAAGGGTACTAGATTTAAATGTAGGTGATTGTGTATGTATCATAGTCTTTTTCTTTTTAACTTTTGTTTAAAACTATTGTTTGAAATGATGTTTAATGTGTTTAAATGCTGCATTTAATTTTCTTTGATTAAATCTTTTTGCCTGATGAAGAGTATAAACATACTCGAAACGTTGTAAAAAATGAAATAACATCTTTTAATATTGACCTATAGCCCACCAAACTATCATAAATCTATAACCAAATAAAGGTCACAAAAATCATCATTTATTATAAGGGTACTCATAACCCCTTGAGTGCGGGCATGATAATAAAAAAAAAGGAAATTTAACTGAACGAAAAGCATCGCACAAATCGAAAATTCTTGTCAGATTTTATCTTAATTTCGTCTTTTGGTTTCTAGCTCTGGGAGATGGTCTTTATTCTATGAAAAACCCAATAGATCCATTGCTTTTAATTAAAATTGGAACTCACTTTAGTAAATCTATTTCTTTTTTTTTTTACAAATGACATACCAATTTATACTATGTACAAATACATAATTTGAAACATTTTCGGAAAATGGTAAGGTTTCATGGATCGAAAACTCAGTTCATCCAGCGGATTTCTTAAATGAATTTGATGCGGGTCCGAAAGTTCGCGGATTGACCATACTTCCCGGGAGTAAAAAAACATAGATGGTATGATTAACAGAATTTTCTCTCACTCAGCGAAAAATTCTTTTGTCATTCATTAAGATTTAATTTTAAAAAAAATTGATTCTGATTATCTTAGATTGATTTTTCTTTCATAAAATTTGACTTTTGAATTTTTAAAGGAAAACCACTTTCAAATCCGATATTGCCAACTTCGACCTTCTTCATTTCGATCCTGACTACACAGCACTTGTTCCATCATAATAATTATGCTGCTCTTGCTGTTAACTTTTATTAGAGCCTTTGAATATTCAACTTCAAATTAAACGTCTGTATTACTTTATTACTAAGAGGCAATAAAGTTTCAGTTCACTAAGAGCACCGGATCAATATATCTCTAGTATTATTACTTTACTTCATTAATTCAAGTTTCACTAACTTGAAATCCAGACCAATATAATAAAAAAAAACATCTTTTCACTTCATGTAAATTGCAATTTATTTTATATTCAATTTTTTCAAAGCATTTTTCACCATCACGTCCATGTAGTGACTTTATACGCTCATTCGCACGTCCGTTTGCTTTAATTATGCAATCTAGCTTGTATAATCTTACAATGGTATCGTTAAATTTATGTGAGCTTTTGGTTTGGATCAGTGAGCGGTGCGGTGTGCCCTTTTTTGTTCACCGCAAGATGGGTTTACATTTTTTTGTTTTATTTATATGGGTAGTTCATGGAAACGTGAGTGATAAGCTGTTAGAGAATAATAAATCTAAGCTTGCATAGGTACATTATGTATCTGTGTCAAATGTGGTCAATGTAATAAATCAATTTTTCTGGACGGTTACATTCGCGTTTGACACCTTTTGGTGTTAGATGAAGATATCAAGCTGTATGCGAGTAAAGCAGAGAAAGAGAAATAGGTTTTTAGTGTACCCTGTAGGCATTTAACTCGCCTAAAAAAAATCGCTAAAATGTAATTTTTGTTGTTTATTTTTTTTTTTGCAGACACAGTGCTTGCCGAGAAGAACAAGGTAAGTTGAGTAACCTTGACTAAATTAAAATTATTATAATTTATTTAATAATATAAATTATATCTTAAACGGAATTCTAGCTTGAACAAAATGGTGGGAACTTCAGATAATTTAGATTTTTGATAATGCCGCACTAAACATAGGAACCGAACTTTGCAACTTGAACACACCTGGTTTCTCACGACCCCCACCTTATTAATTCCACAACTCTCACCCTGACCGTTTGAGTCTTTCAAAAGTATAATTACCATTGATATAGCTTTATGAGCTTATCCAGTAATGACTCCAACATAACCCATATGCTTTTGTTCAAGGGAGCTTATTTTCGGAATTTTAATTTACTGGATGGGAGTTTTAAATGTTAAAGCAAAGTGGGTGTGGTAGTAGGCAGATTCCCAGAAAATTGCACTTATGTACTGTACTTTAAGTTCCATATAACTTAATTGCCAACATTCAGCATTTGACAATAAATACGGAGTAAAATCAAAACCAATGGAAATGATCTTACTATAACCCGTTTAGCGTTGGACTGGCACGTCAAGGCCCCGGGAGTAATTAAAAAAATATGGGACCCTAATGTCTCTTGCGAGGAAAAGGCAATACTATAAGAGTCATAAGTAAAAAAAATTCTTCCCAAATTTAACATTCATTGATGAGAACAAATTTCAAAAATTTTGAAAATTTCAGCCGAATCGGATCAGAAGTTTTCGAGTAAACTTACATAATATTGTTATATTTATTATATAAGAAGCTTCATTAACTCCTCTCTCCCCAATTCTTCGAAAAGTACCTACCCTTTATCCTAAAATGGATGGTAATATAGAAAGATACATTTAAGGCTTAACAGCTCATGAAGAACCAAGCCTTAGTGACTCACAACTCTCAATCATTCCAGTTTGTGTTTTGTCGGCAGGAAACACCAATGGCAAAATTAGCGACGAAGACAAAGCAGGTGAACATTTGTTTTGAGTGTTTGCAAAAAAAAAAACGTCCCGAGTAAAATATTTCATTTTCGTTTAGTGTAGGTATTCTATACAGTTCGTCTGAAATCGGGCCCGATATTCAGCTAATAAGCATTCCTAGCGTGACTGGAATTGAATGGAACTGGCTTCATCGAGTGAGCATTATTTGCGAATAGAAGTAATAAGGCAAGGAAAGACCTGAAAGATTCCAAAGGTGTTCGAAAGATGAAAATGGTTCCATAAACAAATTCACTTACATTGCCGGCTGTCAAGTATGTGCGTGAAAGCGTAATCATTTTGTTTAAAAACCAGGTAACCGTTTTTTCAACGATGACCTCTTCATTCGACCCAAATCTCTTACCTCTGAGCAAGAGATTGCTCATGTTTGGAAACAAGAAATAGTCGCATTAAATGACTTAATCTAGTGGGGCTGTTTATAAACTAACTCATGGAATTTTGTCTATTACGACTGCGGAGTTGTGCATCGTCCTGGTCGAAAAGAACTTTCTTCTTCGCCAAATGGGGACGTTTTTGCTTCAAATTGGAATCGATTAAGCAACTCTACACAATATGTGCCAGTGATCATTTTACCCTTTTAAAGGAATTCGATATGAATAACACCCCACGCGCATTCCAAAAAACTGTTGCCATGACCTTGTTTGCTGGAAAACCCGACTTGGCCTTCTTGGGCTCCATCCACCAGGAAAAATTCGTTTTTTTGATTTTTTCGTCCACGAATGTGAAACGAGGCAAATACTCTATCGAATTTTTACTTAACACTCCTTTAAAATTTTTAAACGATTGTACTTGTTGTCGATTTTTAACAAACGCGGCTTTTTTATGTCCAAATATTTATGTAAAATCAAATCCATTTGATTAGCCTGTGGCCTATTCAAGCTTGCACACCCTCACTCGCCGATCGATCAGTTCATTTTAGAACCGTGGATCCTATCGACCATTTATTGTGTTGTGACTTGTGTTTGGGTGACTAAAACGTTCGGGGTTACTTGTGCTGGAACGACCACACCGAAATTGATTAAACCAGTGGTAAATGGTTCCAAATAATGTTGAAGAGTTCCCATAGTATTTGTAAAGCTTTAATTTTTTTATATTCTGTGCGCGCTAAACGGATTTGACTACCCTAAAAATGTTTGAGCACCTTTTGACTTGCGTGATGTGGGAATTCACTTTTTCCATTTTAGCGAAAATGCTCGTATACCCGTATAAATAATAAAATGGCTGCCACAACAATACTGTTTGACAGATCTGTCTGAAAATTTGGGTGCGTATGTCGGTGGCGAAAAAGTGTGCACGCCATTTATTTTAATTTTCAGGGACTTTTTGAACCACCCTCGTATTTTGAGTTGAGTGAGTTAAATTTGGGTCGACCAAAATATGCGTCGTTTTTTTTCAGTGTGACATGATCCGAGTTTTAGAATTAAATCCCGAGTTAACTAAGTTTTTCCATTAAAGTTCATTTATTGAATCTGGAATATCTGAAGAGTTATCTTTGACATATTAACATCAAGGTCAATTACGGAAGAATACATCTGTGAAGTTGTCCACTTCGTTTTTCTGCAGAAAATATAAATCATCTTTTAGGTAAACAAATTTCCTAAACGCCTTTAAATTATTGCGAGTAGGCGGCTCATTAAATTACCCAAGACCGACGACGAAGACGACGACTGCGGCGATTACGCCCGCTACTTAAACAAGAAAGGCAGTCACTTCATGTCACTGATTCACCCACATTTTTCTTGAGCTACATGCAGCAAGAAACAATAAATAATGAATATCCATTGGTTGAATGTGTTGGCGTTGCAACAAATATTCTGTGGCATCCCCGTCCTCATGTCTTCGTTGTTAGTAACATTATTTTGGTTTAACTTGAGCTGTTGGTACCTGGTACTTCACCCCCTGCCAGCTTATAATCCTGATGCAGCAGCTACTGCATTTGAGTATGTCAAAAGATACAATCAATGACAGGTTGTACAAAAATGTCAGTGCTGCACTATCAGTATAGGGGGCCTCTCTTCTATCAAGAGGGCGCTTATTGTTATGAGTTTTATTTAGCTTAATTCGTTATTAGAAGACTCGATTTATAAACTTGTTGGTAAGGTATTATTTAAAATAAAAGCATTCCGACATTGTACCTCTTAAAGCTGCTGAGAAATTCGACTTACCAAGTTGTTGATACCTCAAGTAATCTGAATTAGTATTTCTAATTTTTAAACTTTGTTGGATTCAGTGATCTCTCGGAGTCATTTCATGCGACGAGACTGACGAGTTGAAAGTCTTATTTCCAGTTTCTACAGGGTCAAGACCGGCCCTGGGTATACTAATTGAATCTTTACCAATGTGCAGTTATAATTTAACTGATAGCAAGCTGACAATGATTTGTATACTTGCCAGTTTAACAAGGCGTCGATATCGTTTTAAATCCAACAGATACTTTACTTATGAAGTAAAAAGAGGAGATTCACACAGTTGGATCTGAGAGATAAAAAATAAAATTAAAAAAAAATAAAACACCACCAGATGATGAGTGAGTGATGGGGACGACTTGATTGTTGTCTGGGTCATACGTGACTAACCATGGAAATTTGTATATATTTTTTTTGTTTAAGTTTCTTCATGGGTGGATGGACGTCGAAATGACCGACGACACTAAGACGAAGTTCGGCAAAGTATGTAATTGGATTGTGCTTTGCTCCAGTGAACCTTTGGCACGTGCGATTAAATTGAATGTAATGGGATATATATGATATTATGTGGTTTAATTATTTGGAATTTTAAGCGCTTCTAAAACAATATTCAAAATCAATTGAATACTAGGAAAAAACATAATGCTTAATTCAACCGAATTTTTGTTTAATTATAAGAGCTTTTTAAAATCAAACAACTGAGGCCAAAATGCTAAAATAAGCACGTTGTTTGTTTCTTGTCGACTTCCAATTAAGCGACTTGTGCCAGGTTACTCGTATGTTAGACAGTCCACTTAAGCGACTTGTACCAGGTTATGTAAGAGAGTTCGCTTATTGGCACCACCCCAATTTCAAAAGTGAGAGGTTGATTTCCATTATATTGGACTTCAATTTCAATAGAATTTTGACAGGTGAAAGGTAAAATTAATCCTCCATTAAAAAACTGCTTTCCTCGATTTTTTTTTTAACATTTTGCGAGCACTTAAGGAGTTATGACTACCTTTAAAATGTTTGAACACATTACGAGCGTTAAGGGAATCAGGAGATATAATATACATATAAGAGTTTCGCTTTGAGAAGAGCCATTCCAGAAAAAATGAGTATGGTTTTTGAAATCCATAAACAAGTTAATAATCCTTCACAAATTGTCAAATTAATTCCCTGTTCATGAAAAATGGTCTATAATGCCTCTGATTTGGTTGAAGCCGATCCTGATTTGAAAAAAAAAAATATACAAGCTACAGAAGCAGAACTTATTACGATAAAGATTGACAGGGACTTCGTCATAAAGTGTAAGTCCGATGTTTTTAAATCATCCTGCATCATTATGGCCGAATTTGAAGAAGAATTTTGTCTTAGTGTATCGTCTGCAGTATCGACTCAATATCGACTCCTAAATGTAGATTAGAAGATGACTAAACGATGCTCAATTAAATGCAAGCAACAGTAAAAAAAACATCAAAGCTCGTTAGACTTTTGTAAATTATCATCACGTTTAAATTTTGTAGGTTTGTTCTTTGGAATTGAAAAAAAAAAATGTTAACCGAAGATTGGGAGAAAATTGAATAAGGCAAACCCTACAACTCCAAATACAGTTTAAAAATCCCAGAGTACCGTATAAAAAGTACAGGCAGAATTATCCTGCCATTGAACAGGTCCAAAATTGAGAACTCATTCCAGGATTGATAGATTTTCATACCTTAATATTTAAATTTTAAAAAAATACAAGAAAACCGTTCTCGTTTACCTCAGTGCCTGATGTTTTGAGTTGGCTAGTCAAAGTCTGATCTTAACCATATACTCGTAGTATAAATCTAGTTTAATGATGTCAAAGTTATGATCGGGAAAAACTAAATTCAGAAATTCGCATAAACTTTGGACTCCATCTACCAGAGTATATGTCAATAGTTGGTGGAGAATTCGCAAACAAAAATCCCAAACTATTTTAAAAAACCTTGGTCGACCAGCAAAATATTGACTTGGTAAATAGAGAAATAGTGTGATAGTGTAAGTTTTTCCTAGGGTCGTCTCAGAGCCACTTCATCGCATTAAGAAAAGAGATCAAGTCTTTGACTCGTTAAGGTCGTCAAGGCATGGCTTTTCGAATGACTGGGCTATCATTTTGGTCAGGGAAGGAAATTTACAGAGGAAATTTTTAGAATAACAACTATGCCAATAAGTTTTGTAAGCGCAATGCCCGGTGTCTAGTGCATGTTGCAACTACCTAGGCTATGTCTTACCCAGGTCTGCATATTAAGTCATTTGTTTTTATATGTTTATAGTTGGTTAACTCACTCCACCTATAGTTGGATTCTGTAAGAAAAATTGAAAACATTTTGCCCTTCATAGCACAAGTGAAGTATTAACTATTCCGCAAATGAACTACATATGTAGGGCTGTTACTTGCCTGGCCAGTTCGTCAGTGCGTTCATTTCCCTTAATCCGAGAGTGACCCAAAACTCAGATAAAAGTGACTTTGAGATTTTATATTAGGCTTGAAAAACTATCCGTGCAATGCTGGTCCAATTTGAAGGATGAAGAAGTCGAATCAATTGCTTTAACAGCCGCCTTTGGAAATGTCCAAATTACGATTCTGGTTTCGATCTAGGTTTTATATTTTGCATGTTTCCCTTATTTCTACTAATTCAGAGTGAAAGACACTGGCCAAATCAGGTAGACGAAAAAATAAAAAAAAAAAGAAAAAAAGGGCGATTACATAGTCATAAAAACCCTTAACCTAATGACTTACAATTCTCAGCCATTTTTGTGTGTGGGGAGAACCTAGAATTTTCTGCCGATTTCGAAAGGCTAACGAGCAGCGCTTTTCATGACCAAGAATACTCTTGACGAATTTGTCACTTCCTTGCAAGAGGCGGTAAGAAGAGAATATCAAAAACAAAAACAAAATTATTCAATTTTTTCAACCATAAGTTAGCTTTTACTATAAGAAATATTTAGATTTCCGTTTAGTAAAATCAGTGGAATAGTTTTTGCAAGAAAAAAACATTTTTTAAATTTCAAAAAGGAAATTGTATGACAGGAACTGTTAATGTTGGTCATAAAAAAAAGTTTCGGCGAAAAGATAAAAAAACCTATCTACCAAGTTCAAAGCTGTAGTCGAACAGACAGAGCGACAGACAGAATTGAGAGACCGACTTTATTAATCTTTTTTATCACGTAGGCAAGTCAAGTTTGGATAAAATCACGAGTTAAATAGTAGCTAAAGATGAGCAGAATCAAATTAACTTCCAGTTTTGGCTTAACCACTTTTGTTAAAAGAAAATGTTTGAATTAAGAACTAATTCTACCTTACACCCAAGATGGCAGCTTAATGTCCCGCATAATTTTCCGAAAATCATCACATATGTAGGTACTCGTAATGACCCCCTCCAACGATTAGTAAAAGAAAAATGTACAATACAATTTTTTCATTTTCAAATGTTTATTCCGACTGGGCTATTTTCCACCACATACACCAACGAATGAGAAACACTTTCAATTATACAAACCACAAAAGTCTCACAAGTTAAAAACCTTGCCCGAACCCCACTAAATGGCGATGGCCATGGCGTGGAGAAAGCTTTTATAGTTTTTTTCTATTTTAAATCCAATTCTATTTTTGGAATGGTAATGTAGACTTTGATTCAAATATACTTCCCATAGCCGTGATCGTCTAGTGGTTAGGACCCTACGTTGTGGCCGTAGTAACCCAGGTTCGAATCCTGGTCACGGCAATGTTGATTCAATACATTGTCACGGGGGAAGTTATTTTTTTTTAAATTTTTTTGAAAACATCACTAATTTCAAGTTCGAATGTCATCAATGTCAATCATTTTGTAGAATGCAATTAATTCAATTCGACTACAAAATTTAGATCGCAAAATGCGATATTCCGTAAAGTTTTGGCACGAAACTGAATTTGATTAACCCACCTAGCACAAGATATGAATCTATACATATTTTCTTTCACATTACAACAGAATGCACTAACTTGTACATCCATTAAAATACTTTTGAGTTAAAGTCATCATTCATGATACGAGTATTTAGTAAGGAGGTAAGGTTATTATGGTAATGTGTCATTTGAATAAATCCTAAGGCAGAGTTACATATGAATCATCCTCAGAAAAAATTAAATTTATACATATTTTTTTTTTAAGAAAAATTGTTTTTTTGAAAAAATCGTACCTTTATATTTTGATTTGATGGGTTCTCCTTTGGGTAGAGATGAAAAGCTTACACGGTTCTGGCTTCGGTTTAATATCCGTGAAATAGTATATACGAACTTGGTTTTGTAAAATGACATATTTGAAATCGTAGGCTACTTAGTATGTATGTAGGTGTTTTTTTTATTTGTTTTCCATCCTCAAAATCATTGAACACAGTGCGAGATTATGATGCTAGGAAAGGACTGAATGAGGGATACCGATTTTGAAGCTCTAAATTAGAGGGAAAATCGAGCCATGTAAAGCATTCATCATTCATGAGGTGCGTCTAAAACATTAACCAGCAAGCTCAAAAGTGAACTGATACACATTCCTAAGGGTAAGAGAATTATAGTGAAATTGTTTAATTACAGGAGTTCAACTAGTTTTATTTCTTCGAGGTGTGTATTTTCATAAGTTGCCACTTATTTAAAGAATGGAGACAAAATTGCCTTCTTGATTATGCATTGATAATTATTTCAACAAGAACAATTCAAAGTACCCGTGTAAAATGTATATTTAATATTAAAACACAAATGCGTTTAGGGTATTCGAGTTAAGTTGGTTCCAGGAGCGAGTGGATCAATTTCCGGTAACTTCAAACTGACACAATTAAAGCATTTCTCTTGAATAAGCACTGCCACAACCTATGTAAGTCTCATAATCTGTCTGACGTACTCTTACAATAAGACAGATTTATTATGAGACTTAGGGTGAAGTATACTTCATCTAAGAGAAGAGCCTTGATTGTGCCAGTTTGTAGATACTGGAAGTTGATCAATTTGCTTCTGGAACCAACTTAAATAGATATTTGGGGTAATATCATTGTTTGGTATTTTTATTCCAACATAAGGCATTACGCCATGGATAGAATCCCTTTGTTACAGGAATTTTAAATTGTGTTTAGTTAGTGTGATGGAATTGTACATATTAGGTACATAAAAACAGTTCGCGTATGAAGGATACATTTCTTGAATAGAGGAGGTTTTATATGACTGGTCGGACAAACTTTTATAACAAATATTTTGAGTGAGTTTCCAGTGATGTGTACAGCAATAATTCAGAATGTATTTTACCAATGAATTAAATATTGTTATAAGGCTATAAAAAATTATTAAACTCTCTGGTGTTTCTTTTAACAAAGCCCAGCATCCTAGGTATTTCATTTGTTCATAATGAAATGACAAGAATAACTGATGCTAGATTTTTGTTTTGCACTACTCTTTCTTAGTATTATTAATTGATGCTGAAATCGAACATTATGGACGCATGTCGCTTCGCTCAGAATTTTTTTTGTTTATCGCTGTGCGACGTTAAGGAAAAATGGAACAAATGATTAATTTTTGCTGTTCAAAACCATGCAATTTTATGCAATCTTTAAAACGTCTTCTGCCATTAAGGATTTGAAAAAATTAGAAGTCCGAGGTGATATTCAAAATTCAAAAAAAAAAGGATGGAAATGTTTCAATCTTGTTGAACACTTAAACCTGTGCCCATAAACTTTATGGAAACATTTGCGTAAAGACCTCCATATATTTAGTACTCCTTGGCATTATGATTAGTACATTGGATTGTAATGCAGAGGGGCTTGAGCTAGATTCTTAGCCGCTGCAAAAAAGCATTTCTGGGGTATACTATCTATTTCGAGGAATTTACAAATCCTCCAAGAGTGTCTCTTGTCATGAAAAGTAAAAGCCATTAGCCATTCGGAATCGGCAGTAAATCGTAGGTCCTTTCAATTTTTCCAAACACGCACATAGAAATGGTGTTGTAAGGCCCTAGGTTTAAGCTTTATATGGCCTCTATTTTTTTTATTTCATTTTTTAAATATTTAAAACTCATTGACCAAACAATCTTATTGATCATTTATTGATTCAAGAGCGGGTATCGCTCCAAAATGTGTATACTTACATGTAATTCTCCAAGTCAAATCGGAATGTTTTGTATCTTTGTCCAGATAAAAATACATATGTAGTTCAAAAATGCTTTTCGCCTGAATTTATTTTAAGCAAAAATAACAAGTTTCTATGCAGGTATTCGGCAGCTGTTTCCTCGGTGGTTAAATGTTTTCCAGAGTGTTGATCGAAGCGTCCAACGCGAAGACGATGATTCTTTCGTTGTTCGCCTTCTTGGTTTTCTACTTCACCAAGCAATAATTTCAAGAACGTAGACTTTCCCACACCAATTGGGCCAACAATCGCCACGCGGCATTTTGAATAATTTCTTACCTATTTATATTGTAAATTTAATACTCAATAAATGACGTAAAAAGAATTTTGATTTATTTTTTAAATAAAATGTGTTTTTGTTAGGGACAGAACTTATGGCCACGTATTGACATAGGAAGATATTGCAAAAATCTCTCTGCATATTGCCACTTTTTTTAAACATAAGATAAGATTCAGTTATCTTAACTTTTTCCTTGAGATATATGTATATATGTATGTATGTATGTGCATACATACATAGGGCATAGGGCAAGTTCTGCGTTTGAAAAAAAATCGAACTCGAGATTTTGATCAAAGTTGAGCTTAACATGATAGCGAAGACGACTAAAGTTGCTCCGACAATTCCTTCTCTCTGTATGTCTGTGCCTCGATCTACAGCCTTATACATTGGACCTTTTTTCTTCAATCTAGGTAGTTAAGGGTCTTCGGTGATTCCCTAGAGGGAAAATTGAAATTTTTTAGCTCCAAAACTAAAGGGACCTCCCATACACCCGTAATGCAAAATTTTATTTATCTTGAAAACGGCTCTAAGGATTTTAATAAAAAAAAATATGTGTGATATTATAGACATGGACTACATTTTGGTCAAAACAAAATTTGGGGCAAATTGTTATTAACGGTACCTGTTATAGAACCGTTTTATGATTTTCGACTTTCTCAACAACGGCTCAAACGATTTTAACCAAAGATTTTCGGTTTAAAATAATATTGTATATACAAATATTCGAAAAAACTATTTTTTGGGATTTTTGAAAAAAAAATTCCAAGTTTATTTTTGAAAAATCAATATCTCTCAAACGTGTGAACGATTATTTTTTTGAAATTATTTCCTAAAATCTATACTACTTAGTACTTAAAATTAGCACCCCAAATTTTGTTCTTGAAAAATTTTAAGGAAATTTGTTATACAGTGCGTTTCATATTTATAACCCACTTCAAAAACCTTAAATTTTTTTCCGTCAATACAAAATTCATAAAAAAAATTATGGGATATAATAGTAATAGCCATGTTAGTAAATTTAAGCAAACAATTCACTTTAAAAACTCCACTACAAATATTTTATTCTGTATTAATAAAAAAACAACAAATTCAAGTGTTTCATATTTATAACCCATGGTTTTAATAACTTATAAAAATAAATGAAAAAGGAAAACTAATAATTTATCTGGGAACCTTTAGCAATAATCAAATCAAATATCCTTTTTTTCATGGATGTGATCAAGTTTTTTATGACTTTTGGATCAATTTTAAGCCATTCCTCACGGAGAGCGTGTTTGAGCTCTACAACGGTCGCATACGTCTTTCCTTCTGCGTATTTTCGCCTGACTAGGATGCCCCAAAGATTTTCAATGGGATTTACATCGGGAGAACATGCGGGTCAGTTCATTAAAATAATGGAATTTAGTTCCAACCAATAAATTCTTTGTCTACTGGTGTGAATTCTGGTGTTGTTCTTCTGAAAAATCCAAGATTTCTCATGGTTATCTGTCAAAAAAGGAACCAAACTGCCTCGGAGTACTTGAACGTAATCGCTACTGTTAATTTTCGATGAAGTGAATTGCATCTCCAGACACCCCTCTGCAGAGAAAGCGCCCCACATCATCACTGAGCCTCCACCAAAATTACGCCTTTCGAAATATTGTGGTTCCTTCCGTAAGTCACGCCAATACGAGTGCAATCCATCATGACCATCTAAGTTCCATTTTTTCTCATCAGAAAAAATTACCTTTAAATCGGATTTGTAGGTAAATGTAACAAAAACAGATTAAACAAAAATTCAATGACACTGCATATTTAAACTTACAGATGTCCAATCGGTGTCCATATTATCCTCGGCGAATTGCAGTCTAGCAACCTTGTGTCGATCTAAAAGACGTGGAACACGATTCATTTTAGACCGGCACAAGTTTGGATTTCGCTGAATAGCTCTCCAAACTGTTGTTTTCGACACTTTTGTCCGAACCATCGCTGCTAATTTGGTGCAACTTACGGCTGAATTGCTCGCGGCGCGAGCGATTATTCGCTCTTCACGGACACTGAGCTTTCTTTTTCTTCCTGTTCGTTGCACAGTGCCATAACTGTCCGGATTTTTTAAGAAATTGGCTATAACCCTTCGACTTCTACAAATTCTTCTCGAAATTTCACTTATGCTCCAATTGTCTTCATTCAATGTCAAAATTCTACCTCTTTCGACGCCTGATGGTAATTTGCCACGCGGCATGTTTTTCAAAAACTTATTTTTAATAACTGAATTTAAGAACTTTAATTAAAAAACACACTAACCTTCACGCTAAAAGAGTTCGTTGTAATGTGGGTTATAAATATGAAACACTTCAAATCGACCTAACAACGTAGATCAATTCAAATAAACGGATTTATATTGAAAGAAAAATCAAACAAGAAATTGCGGTACTATTGAACTATCAAAGTCTACAAGTTATGTCACGTATGCATATTTTTTTCATCTCTGAGAATCTGTTTTTAATTTTGTTGAAAGTTAAAGCTCTGATTGATAAGTGGGTTATATATATGAAACGCACTGTATAAAAAAATACTTTAATAATAAAACGATTTTTAAACTTTGTTTGCATAAAATTATACTTTTTCGGAAATCAGACGGCAATTCCATACATTTGAACATTTTGTATTTATTTTGCATTTTATTTCTTGTTATTATATTTATGTATTTATATTTATAAACAATTTTTAAATTTTAAAGTACATACTTTAAAGACAGTGCATTTTATTGTTGGTCGAATAATAAACGTTAACAAGATTGCAAGCGAAAACCTACCACGAACCGCACATCAAAATGGCTCTTCACAACTTACCTCCCCTAATATTGACGTGGCTTGGTAAAAGTCTACTCGTCACTCAGATTCGTCGCTCTATTGCTCGGTGGTCAGCTAAGTACTTGGCCTCAGCCTTAAGTGTGCTCCCTTTTGCTGAAATGAAGAATAAAATGGTTGAAAAAAGTTTGCAAATAATCTGCAAAATCGGATTTTTGACTTGGTGTAGTGAGTAGTGACCTATATACCTACTTCATGCAATTTGGTAATACCTATCCCATATGGCTTTTGTTTTGAATTTAAGAAATTCCAAAACCGCTTGCTCTAACTTTTTAGTTCATTTTCAACTAAAATTTCTTTTCCCCATCTAAAGGTGTGTCCAGACCAAAGAAACATTTTTTAAACATTTCAGAAACATTTTTTAAACATTTCAGAAACATTTAAGAAACATTTCAGAAACATTTAAAAAACATTTCAGAAACAGAGAAACATTTATGAAATGTTTTCTTTGGTCTGGACGCTCGGATCCACTCTTGACGAAAATTTTAAAAATAAAATCAAAAAAGCCAATGATATATCTGAAATTTGCGAAAATATAAATTGTGATAAAGATGAAGTAGAAAAAAAAATTCATGAGCTTAAAGTACAACACAGGCGATAAAAAAAATTTACAGACAACTCAATCTGGAAACAATGGGAAACAAAGAAACATTTCAGAAATGTTTCTCAAAGCGTCCACACCAAAAAACAAATCAGAAACATTTCTGAAATGTTTCTGAAATGTTTTTTAAACAAATGGGAAACATTTCAGAAACGTTTTTTAAACAATGTTTCCTGAAATGTTTCTTTGGTGTGGACACACCTTAACGCCTTTCAATATTTAAATCTATAAATTTCAATTCATGTTAGTCGGAGAGAAAAGATGAATAAATTATTTACATTTCTTGTCATATGCTACACTTTCTCAAAGAGGGAATATTCCCAAAATCAGTTGTTCATGTTCTAACCTTAACAAATAAATGAATATAATAAGTTCAAAATAATTTTATAAAAAAAAACAATAAAGCTCTATACTCTATATGCATAGCAATATGGAGGAGCACCTAAAACATGTTTTTGTAGAGATCGCCTGAGTGTGCCTGAGGTCCAAAATACATCAGATGTGTATTTGATGCAGTTATAAGTTCCAAACGTCGATGAGAAATCCCCATCAAAACGACTTTTTTCCCAGTCTGCTGTATAAAATGCTTTGCGAATTCAGAGCATTTCAAAATATCTACATAAAATGTATTTAAAGTATAAACAAGGCTGCGTTGCAGATGTGAGGAATATATAATTTTCAAATTAGCATATTTGGGATTTATTAAAAATAAAACTTATTTAAATTAAGCAAAATTTATGTACATGCATTGTAGATATACATATTTATGTATGTGGTTCAAAAACTTAGTTAATAACATAATATTCTGTTCAACTCCTTCGACTTGACATTAGTTTATTTTCAATGCTTGTTTGTCAAACCATTCTAAGCACAAAAAATGACATCAGACAATGTCACACAATCTGCTCTATGTCTGTTATGTTTTTGTTTTTTCCTCGAGAACACACTCGGCGCAATTCAAAATTTTAATGTCTTATAATATTAGAAGGTCACACATGGGACATGGCCACCCCATGTTAAATAAACGCATACCTACCAGCTGTATCCTCAGGCTACTTTAAAATAGATTTAAGAAAATAAATTTTTCAACGCACATTTAGTTATAATTGAAATCTTGTTGATTGTCTTTTATAATTGAAGTTAAAGAATGTTCAATAAAAAACAAAACAAAAAAAAACAATAAAAAATAATTCTAATTGTAAAATGCAAATACCAATTAAGTAAAACATGAAATAGACATAGTTCAATGACGAATTCTTTTCAATAAACTAAACCTACTTTGGATAAATTCAAGTAATTGAAGGGTTGTAAGTCTAAAGGGTCTAAGTGCCATTTTTATAATTTAGAGATAATCGAGAAAAACAAAATAAAAAGCCCTTTGGCACTTAGGCTCTGCCACAACTTTATTTGTGTTTGTGTACAATTTTAAAAGAAATAGGCACTTGAATCCATTTTGATATTATAAGGCTTGGCACTTAGATTGTATTTTGATAAAAATATTGATTTTTGATTTTTTGGCACTTAGACCCTTTAGACTTACAACCCTTCAATTGTTTTTTTTTTTTGTTTTTATAAATGATTGTAATATGAATCAAATATGATTTATGAATCAAAGGATGCAAAACATTATTCCATACTGTCTCGGTCATAAACAATGACAAAGATCGAAAGTTTGATTATGAGTATTTTGATACAAAAAAACTGTCAAAAGATCCATTTTTAGTTCGGTCTTAATTGTTTTAGCGCAGCGATGATTTAAGAGCTATCAAAAGAGAAAAGTACTGAGTTATGTCTGAATTGAAGAGGTGTCAACTAATGGTTTGAAATTAGTTATTGATTTTAAATAAGTATTTCAGCATTATATCGAAAATATATCATCCAGTTACTCTTATACCTTAGTCTACCTTAGTCATCAAAGTTGGTAGCTTAGTTCAAGCTTTAAACCCTCCTAATTTCTCAATCGACCGTGCTGTGTTTAACATTATAAGGATCCTAAATATACCCTTGAGCGTGTATGAATTGTAAAAAAAAAATTATAGACACACATGTGAATGTGCTGCAGCCCAAAAAAAGAACAGCGAGAGAAGAGTATCGAACTGAGAAAAGGGAATGGATCGTGCGCACTCCCTTAACAGCTTCTCAGGTCCAGGAGATCAAGGATTTTTGCGATCGAAACAATACCCGTAGATTTCATAAAAAACAGCCTGGCTGCTGGTTGTAAGAAATTTTGCCAGCTTCTTAATGGGAATATAATAGAGGAAGTAATAAGGCAAGAAGTCAATGCATCCGATCAATGAAGAGCCAGTGTAATTTCTCCGGGATTAAGTGGCCTACTCTTTAATAGAGCGAAAACCTCCAGTGAAGCTTCTGATTGGTATTCATATAAAGATTCCCTCAAGGTATATAAAAAAGAACTGAGGAAAACCAAGCGGGTGTCCTTGAGAACTTTCTGTAACAATATAGAAGGCAACTCCGAGGCATTAAGGTTAAGAAAAATCTTCTCCAAAAATCCAGTCATGCAAAGTTGCCTAAAAAACACTGACTGTTCCTGGACAAACTCAAGCGAAGAATCGCTCATCCGCTCCTGGATGTACATTTTCCGTTCGTTAATAACACTGATCCCAACAACATAGACAGTAGCATAACTCCTCCACAAGGTCTGATTACAAAGGAAAAATTGAAATGGGCAATCAACAGCTTCAATCCATACAAATCTGCTGGGCCAGATGGAATAATTCCAGCGGAATTACAGAAAAAATCCGAAATCTTAATACCCATTCTGGTCAACATCCTAAATGGTTCACATTCCTTTGTCATGGAGAGAAGTCAATGTTATTTCATCCCCAAAGCTGGCAAACCTAGCCATGTTAATCCTAAAGATCTAAGACCTATTAGCCTTCATCATTCCTTCTTAAAACATGTGAACGTCTGATTGAAATCCACAAACATTGATAAGTCCTTACTATCCAATGCTCAACATGCCTATAAAAATGGGAAATCTGTAGAAACCGCTCTACATACGCTGGTTCGTACTATCGAACATTCCCTTCATCACAAGGAGTTCACCTTAATTGCTTTCCTAGATAAAGAAGTAGATTTTGACAATGTCGACGCATCCGCAATTACATCTGCGCTGTCATCTCACAACAAAGGTTGAAGCCACCAAAAGACCAGACAGCAATCAACAATGACCCATATCCACCCCTTCATCACCACACGAGCCAACGACCGTTAGCACTGCTCAAACTGACGTAAATATCATAAATAATAATAAGAAAAAAATTTAGACCTAAGACACAAATGTTATTCAAATGTAAAAAGAAAACATAACCAACCTAACGAAGCAGAGCCCCTTTTGTGCTCGCAGATTTATAAGATAGACTTAAGAAATTAATTATTGTAAATATCATACGAACATATTTTGAGTGTAATTAAAAATAAACTATTGTATATGTTGTTGTTGCTGTCATCTCTGAAGGTGGATAAGTCGATCAGTAAATTGATAAATCATATTCTGATAAGCAGGATTATAAATTCAAAACTGGCCGATTTTACTAATCGAAGAACAGTCAGTAGAGCGTAGAGGTACGCCGCAAGGCGGTTTTCTCTCTCCTCTCCTCTGGACCTACGAAACTAATTTGGCCAATTGTTTGATGCTTAACACTCAAAACAACTAATTTCTATTGGTAGATTGCATATTAGTTCCGTTGTAGGTGTCCTTACTGGACACTGCCTAATAGGAAGACATGCTTTTCGACTTGGAGTTCCCGCAAATAATTTTTGCAGAAGCTGCATGGATGAAAAAAAAGTTGAGAAAGTTTCTCACCTTCTATGTTCTTGTCCTGCCCTAGCACAAAGACGTAGACTGCACTTGGGAGACTTCTACTATAACGATCCTAGTGATCTAAGAAATTCCGACATTTACTGTCTCAAACGCTTCATTGTTAGCTCCAAATGGTTTAACGAGTAAGGGTGATTTTTAAAATTCTGTGGTATCACAACGGACCAAATATTGGTCTAAGTGTGTTGGCTTTTCCGGTCAGCAGCCACCTTAACCTAACCTAACCTAACCTAATGGCCTAACAGCAGGGTTCTGTGGTGATGATTTGCTAGGCTGTGTGTACCAGATCATCAATTTGGTATGAGCACAAAGAAATATGCCTGATATATGGGGTATTCACTCCATATACATATATGGCCCATCTACCAAAAAGGCCATCTGATGTCCTACAAGAAATATCGAAATATATCCCTGCTTAAAGTCGTGTAAAAGATCATATAAAACATGCGGTGTGATCGTTGGTGTGGATTGTTTTGAAACACAAGTATGTCTTCTCTCGAATGAAGTCGAGACTTACCATTTTTTCATTGACTTAAATCCCTCATACGATAGCATTAAACATTAGGAGCTCTTTATGGCAATGAACGAACCTGAAAATCACGGGACATTAGTCCATCTCTGCGTTAACACTGAGAACACAATATTCAAGTCCAACTATTGGGGTATGCGGTAGATATCGATATCATCGGTCGTGCCCAAATTTTCTCTACTAGAGCCTATCACGGCAGCGATTGAAGATCAGGCGAAACTTGTAATAAATGACCAAGTACACGCAGTCAACAAACAAACAAAAATATCTGTCCATCGACTATGACAGAAGGGCACTCTTTATAGCAATAATTTGGAAGAAGTTAAATAATTCATCTATTTCCGAGTTAGTATTAACGACTAGCTAGTTTTTCTGCCTGTAGAAGCAAATGGGTTCGAAACTCTTCAAGCCTAAAACAAAGAAGATGTTCTTTAAAATCCTCATACCAGTCTTACTTTACGGGCCGAGTGTTGGATAATAAGCTGAAAGGGATAGCTTATACTTGACTTTTTCGATAGTAAATTCTTCGAGAATGGACAACAATACTCCACCCTAGAGAGTATGGTATCAGACTACCACATTAAAGGCGACAAGGGAAATCGAACATGCGGTTTTCCGACCAAGGCATCATGGATGTCAGAGTGCTTAGATTGTTGACTTCAAGCAGCGTGTTCGAGATCCCAGATGATGGAAAGCCGGCACCATGTCTTCGGTAGAGACCCTTAATGCATCGGGAACCGGATAAGTAGGCAAGTTATTAGACAAGATTTTACAACAAAAAGGTCCTTCAGCTGTTTTGTGGTGTAACGGCTATATATAAATAAATTTGTATTCATCCAAAACACCTAATGGAACCCTAGTTTCTACTAGTGGAACACAGCCAAAACACCTTCATAGCTTGAGCATCATTTAAGCAAGGGAGTGGGTGTTTTTGCAACAGATTTACACACTCTGCGAACATAGATCAAAACGTAAAAGAATTTCCACCAATTAAAAAAAGAAAAACCTCAGACAATCTTCGAGTTTATAAATACTAAATGACAATTATGCAAATCAAATGCCAGACCCTCCCGGTAAACAAACAATACAACATTTTAAACTGCAAAACCGCTGGTATACTAACCTCCAAAGCTCCATCACAATCGTTGCCGTTGTCGTCGTCGTGGTGTCGTATGGTGTTGAACTTGTACCGGATTGTTTGGGAGTTGTAATATAGTGACTCAAGAATCAAGACCACAGCATGATTCTTTAAGGCACCTCCGCTCCGTGCCGTGCCACACACAGTCAAATGTCCTCGTCGAACGAACGACGACGCAATGTCGTCGTGTTTATCTGTTTTGTAGTTCTCTGTTCCAAGTCCATGCCGTATGTATTTATAAAATAAATCGCACCTTGACTGGGGTGCTGGCTGCATGGGAGCTGGGAGTCCGTGACATCAAGCTGCCTAGAACGCCACAGAGTCTACAACGATTGTCGGAGTCTTATATGCTAATGTTTCTATACACAATGAACATTGTGTTGCGCCACCGGGTATTTGAAAAATAAAAAACAAATAATATATATGTAAGAATAAAAGTAATAAATTTTCTCATTTAATATGCTAGTGCGCTTGGTAAGTGCAGTATGAGTAATTACTTATAAGGCTTTGAGTGCCGTTCCAACTAGATTGAATTGGAATTTTCAATATCAAACTTAAATTGACCTTGAAGGCAACAAAAATTCCTTTAAATTTAATTAAAAAATGTACAAACCCAATCAGCCTTCGACAAAAAGTTATAGTATAGTAGAAAAATGAATGATCTTGTCTATTGTTTCACGGACCCTATTATTTGATTTGTTGTTTTTTTTCTTCTTATAAGTATAGACTTATAATCAATAAGTTTAAACAATTATTTACATACAGGAAGGGTGGGCCGCGTAGTGGTTTCTTTTGAAATCATAGGTTATTTTGACACTGACAGCTGTTTCCCGCTCGAAACCTGCCAAAATGAAACACCCACCGCACCTCCTGTATGCAAGTTTGTGCAACAGTTCGTGAGACTGATAGTGGACAACACTCATTGTCTCCGTCGTTGTACTGTGCGCACAGACGAGAGTGTGAGACAATTCACGAATATCAACTCGCTATCGATTTTAACAGCTCGACATTTCACGGACGAGCCTGAGTAGAATTCTGCACAAAGATCTCGGATTATTCGCTTAGAAGGTCCAATTGACTCAGTAACTGAAGGAGCACGACCATCCAGCAGCTTGAATTGGACAACGGTTTTGGGCGAAAATCATCTTTTATGACAACTCGCACTTTCAACATTAACAAACAAAATTGCCGCATTTGGGGCTCGGAAAACACCCACGTTATTGTCCAGAAGCCAAGGCATCCACAGAACGTGACAGTTCGGTGCGGATTGTGGAGTGGTGGCATCATTGGTCCATTTTTCTTCGAACATGATCATGAGAACAACGTTTCGGTCAACGGTAGACGTTACAGAGCCATGTTAACCGGCTTTTTTTTTTTACTGAAATTGAAGACATGGATTTGGAAAACCTCTGGTTCATGCAGGATGGCGCGCCATGCCACACATCCTACTACACAATCGATCTTTTGCGCACCAAATTCCCAAATCGTGTTATCAGTGATTTGACCTTTTTGTGGGAAACCGTGAAGCACTAATGTTATACCAACAATCCGGAAACGATTCAAGCACTTAAGGCCAATATCATCCGTGAGCTACAGCCCGAAACCATCAACAAGTTATTGGAAAATTGGAGTGATAAAATACGCTACTGTGAAGCCAGCCCAGGAAGCCACTTGAACGAAGTTATGTTTCGTAATTAATGGGAATATTTGCACTTACTAGTAACGCCACAAGACGTGGGAAAAATTTAATTTTGTTCATTTTATTGTATTTTTAAAAAGAAACTTGTATTTGACCCACCCTTTATATGTATAATCTTACTTGATTTAGGTCCCTATGCGGCTATTGGTTCCGTGCCATAATACTCTTACTTCTAGAAATGCACATTAGTTAACCCTCGATTCTACTTACGGACGTCCTGTCAAATATAGAGTTAATTTCCTGAACGGCACCACACGAATGTGGAACACTTTACATGGCTCTACTTTTTCCTCCCATTTTGATATTCGAAATCAAAACATTGTTGATCAGTCCCACCTCTTCGATTCTTCCCTATTTTTTTTTATATTTTCAATGTTTTTAATTATTTTTAAGGGTAGTTAAAACCCCTTTAAAGTTTGCATTTTTTGTAACAGTCTTATTATATTATAGGTACAACGCTTAATCAGAATCGTTAGACCCGTTTTTGAGAAGAATTTAAAGAACCAGAACCGTTGGAGTAACAAGATCCATTCATATATTCAGGCTCAAGCTCAATGTACACCTGGACCAGAAACCAATATTTGCTGTATATAAAGAGTAAGTATACAAAAGAGTAATCTTGTACGTTTTTCCTAAATTAAACTCGACTTCTGAATTCAGAACCTTAAATTACAATTTTGATAAACTCAGCCATCCATCTATCTAGTGGTGAGTCCAATCCATAAAATTAATCAACTTGATAGACATATTGAGAGGGGGAGGAGCTATTTTAAGATTTATTTGCCTTTTTCAGAAATGCCGATCGGTACATTGAAAGTTCTGTCTAGAGTTTGGTTCGTTTAAAGGTGCAGCATTATACACCATTTGAATGGCAAATAATTTCTGCTGCCAGCCTGAGCAAGGTAAACTTGGCCCGCCCGCTGTACGAACTCTGCAAATAAATAATATAAATTCATAAAAAGTGTGATGTATGAGTTGCCAGATAATGTTTGGCCTTTTGCCAACTCTGGTCAATGGCAACAACAAACAATTTAGCCAATCACCTATAAAAATTCCAAATGCCTATATGGCTATTTGCATATATGTATGTAGTTATTTATCGATTAGAACCACTCGTCATCATGTCTTTCCTTAGTATACTTTGGTATTTTTTTTTTTTTAATTTATGAGATTATTTATTCACACTTTTAACTTAGCATTTCAATTTACATCTCATTTATAGACGAATCAGAAATAAGCATTTTATTTTTGCCTATAATTCCAATGTGGTCCTCTCTGCGTGGGAGGCATCATTTATTCAATTTGTGGTATGGTAATCGCGTGCCGAAAATAAAAGCAGAATAAATATAAATAAAATTGTCTAAGCATTTTATTTGTAATTAGGTATTTACATTACATACATGAATAGATGTTCGTTTGTAGTGCATTGATACATTTGTATGTATCTCTATAGTTTATTTGATTTTTGAAAACGGTTGAGAGAGATTCTCATAAAAAGTATCTTATTTTATAGTTTTTTTTTTTGTTTGCTTCAACTTTGGGATTGTTTGCGAAATATCTGTGCCACGATAATTTAAACTTTATTACTGTTTATATTTGAAATACAGCCAAAGCGCTCTTAGTCGACTGCATAACTACAGTTTTCAGTGCTAAGCCATAGGTATATAAAATAAAATGCACAACATACGGGTGCTTCTCAGGCTACTAAATACTAAAATTGGGCGAACCTACGCTTTAGAGCACGGTACTACCAAAATTACTCGCAACTTAAGAAAATTGAAGCTGATGTAACACAAGGAAGTGTTCTAGGACCAACCTTGTTTTTTGTTATACGCTAGGTATATTCCAGTGGATATCAACTTTTTCATTGCCGCTTTTGCTGATGATTTTGCAGTATAGGTGCCTGATAAATAAAAAATTTAAAATCTACTCCACCACAGCGCCTTGGCTAAGATATACTGCGATTTACTTTGATTACAGAAATAAATTAAAAATAAAATTTCAGTAATTGAAAGCGGTTAATATCTCTTCTTTTGTCATTTATTTAACATTTGTTATTTTTTTCTCCTTTCACCAACACCAGCTGTTAGAAGTAGTAGATCTACTTCGCTTCTTTAAGATTTATTGCGCCACTAGGCTTCGCTTACAATCTTCTTCGGTATTTAAATTTGATTGAATGCCAATACTGATCATAAATAAAATGCACGACTGGGTCGCACGAACTTGCTCCTATGTAATAGACTAAGAATTTCAAAAATGAATGTTATTAGAGAAAAACTGTTCATACGAGTAAGCATAAAATTAATTTTTTAAACGACTAAATCAACTTCTTTAGTAGTTGGAGGTAAAATAGGATGCCATGTGTTTCAAGCAAATATAGGTTTATGCAAGAACAAAAATTATAAGTCTTTGTAGTGGTTTCTTAAAAAAATAAGCTTTTTTATAAAAAATTCTTAAAACATTTAAAAAAAAAATTTGGTACGCCAATTTAATACTGAGCCGTTTTCGAGATATTGAATTTTCAAAAAAAAAATAGATTATTTTTGAAAATTCAAAAAAAAAAATGTTCTTAAAGTTTTGAAATGCAATGTTTTTTAAACTTTTCAGAAGCTGCTCACTTAAAAATTTCGATAGGTACAGTCAGTAATATTTTGTTTGAATTTTTTTTATTAAATTATAAATCTTAAAAGTTAATCGAAAGAAAAAAAAAGTAAGCAAAATTTTCGGAAAAGTTTTCGAAAGAAATTCGATTTTCGAAAACCATTTCTTAATATTTGTATAGAGGGTACCGTTATTTTTAGGTAAAATAATTTTTTTTTCTCATATCTTTTTTAAGAAACTTTTATTTATCAAGTTTTAAAAAAAAATCGAGCATTGGGTTTTCGAAGTATTGAGTTTAAAAAAAAATGGAATTTTTTTAAAAATCCAAATAAAATTTGTTTGAAAATTTGAATACGCAATAATATTGAAATTGAAAATCAAAAACAAAATAAATGGTTCCAAATTTTTTTTTTAACCATTACCTACCTAGGTTTAACTAAATGAAATTTTTTGATTTTTTTTTTAAATCTGTGGGACAGTCTTTGAGACAAAAAAATATTAATAAAAGTTCGAAAAAAATGGTATGGCAGGTATCCGGGAGGAAAAATTGTTATCTATAATATAATTATCTACCAAGTTTTAAGAAAATCGGCCGCGCCGTTTTGCTGTAGTCGAACAGACAGACAGACAGACAGAATTGCGAGATCCATTTTTTTGGTCTTCGGTATCATCGTAATGTCAACTTTGATCAAAATCTCGAGTTCGATTTTTTTTACGAATGCATAACTTGCCTTACTGTACCTATAAGCCGCAAGTAAAAAATTGCAATATGCAAAATGTCAATATGTTAAAATGATTGTTGTCTCATTTTTGGTTGAATTATGATCTCACCGAAGAAATTTCCTTGTCTTTAGTCTTAAAATGCCTCAATTTATAATTTGTTTTTAAGGTTCCACAATGTCCCTTTCAACAAAATCTAGGAATTCTTTCGAACTCGGAAATGAAATGTTGTGATCATGTGAAGATCATGTAATGCGAAATCTATGGTAGTCTTAAAACCTTGAGGATTTCGGCCTATCTAACGTCAAGTGAACTACGGCTCCGACGTTTTAAATCATTAATTCTCCGTTTTTCATACCAAGAGCAATAGCATTTGTGACCGTAGTGTATTCAACTGACATTCAACGATTGCACGCGTTTTGTATTTGGATTGAAATACATTATACTAACCTTATTTTGGGGTGCCCTCTTGAGACTAGGCAAAATAGCGAAATAGGGTTTAGGCCTAGGTCATATTATGGTCTGCGAAATGCCGAGTTCTTGTGCACGGCACGGAATTGACTGCTCAGATTCTCTTGCACGCTTTCATGGACATTGGCTATATTTTCGGCAGATCTTGTCGTACGTTGACTGGTGTTGGCGGATTTTTCAATGAACCGGTCCAATTAAATTTACCATTATGTTGCGAATGGTCCTCTCGGAAGGGCGATTTATGGCAACCGTAAAATAGGCGATGGGGGCAAAATTTTATTCGAACAGAAGACCTGCTTTCATAAAAAAATTTAATCATTTGCACAAGTTGCTGAGTGCTACAACCCTCCATGTTAATTTTGCCAGACAAATTTGATAAATTATAGCGAATTCAAAAATATGCCTGTAATCTCTTGTCAAAGTTTGGAAATTCCTATTACAAAAACCTTTTACACCATACATGCAAATAGAAATGGTTACAGAAGTGATTGAAAAAAAAACAATCAGCAACTACAAAGTTATACCAACTGCGAAATAGAAACCGTTTTGAATTTACGAGTCAATGTTCGGAGACTAATAAGAACCAAGCCTCTTCAGCTGATGATGATCTAAATGCTAAGAGAAAGTATTACAAAATTAAACTTCCTCCAATCTGATTTTAAATTAAAAAAGAAAAATCATTTTTCAAACTTTCATAGGTTAATCTTGGTTTTTATTGCTCTACTTGGTTCCAAGTTTCTTATGAAGAATTTCAACAAGAAAGTATTCAAATAAAGTGGAAATAAAATGCACGACTGGATCGCACGAACTTGTTCTTATGTAAAAGTACTTTTGAATTTAAAATACATTTTATAAATATAAAACATGTATTTAATGAGATAAAAATCACCCATATTCTGAAACTCGTATTTATGACTCGTATTCGACTACAGTCGTATGTTGTTATTCCAGGAGTCGAACATCCGACTTAACTTATAAAAATATTGGGAAGCGCAAAACATCCGTCTGATTAATCTTTTTAATATTAAAGTAATTTTGTATATAACAAATTTCCTTAAAATTTGAGATGCCAAATTTTAAGTACCTATTTAGTAGTATAGATTTTCGAAATAGTTTCAAAAAATAATCGTTCTTTAATATTGGTTTTTCAAAAAAAAACTTGGAATTTTTTGTTTTCAAAAATCTCAAACAAATGTTCGAATATTTTTATATACAATATTATTTTAAACTTAAGGGGGCTCCTGCTGAAAATATTTGGTTAAAATCGTTAGAGCCGTTGACGAGAAAGTCAAAAAATCAAAAACGGTTCTATGACAGGTACCGTTAATAACATTTTGCTCCAATTTTGTTTTTGACCAAAATGTAGTCCATGTCCATAGTATCACACGTAATTTTTTTTTATCAAAATCGTTAGAGCCGTTTTCGATATAAATAAAATTATACATTACGGGTGTATGGGGGGTACCGTTAGTTTTGGAGCTAAAAAAAAATTTCAATTTTTCCTCGAGGGAATGACCAAAGACCCTTAAGTACCGAGTTTGAAGAAAATAGCTCCAGTGGCTTAGGCTCTAGATCGAGGTACAGACATACAGACATACAGACACAGCCATACAGACATACAGACAGACAGACGGAATTGTTGGACCCACTTTTTTCGTCTTCGCTATCATCGTAATGTCAACTTTGCAAAATCTCGAGTTCGATTTTTGCTTCCAAATACAGAACTTGCCCTATAGTACTCGTACCTATATCGTAAGTAAAGATATAAGTCAAAAGTACCGATTCGTTTCTGTATAGGGTCATATCCGTTTACAATAAGAGATGTCATTTGTAAGTTCCCATTTTTACCAATTAAAATTCAACTGTCATTGCGATGACTTTTCATAAATAAAAACTTGTAGGTTATTAATTATATATTTACGAGTATATAAAAGCTTTCTATGTTATATTTGAAACATACCCTTCCAGTCGTTTAGGATCTAACTCAATGCTTAGATGGGTTTATAGACGCTGAGATCAACCGACAGCACAACGGATTTCTTCTCACAACATTTTTTGTCACATTCGTTACTCTGTCATTATGTTGGTATGTCTATTTTTTCCTCAAACTTCACACTTAACCGCTGTGTTTATTATCTTTTAGGCTAATTGATATTTATTTGAGCCAGCCATTAAGGAATAACTTATTTCCCTCCAAAACTGTTCTCATTATTTTAGACAAATGATGTTTGAAAATTTTTACACGTTTCCTCCAAATTCGAACAAAAATTATCGGTGTATGAAGTTTTACACAAGTGCATTGCATTCTACATTTTTGTTAAATCAAAGTAAAATAACTATTGATTTAAGTTAACCAATGGATGCAGAGCTCTAATACGAATTTCGGTTCAAATAATTATTTATCGTAAAAACACATAAATACTTCGCCGTACAATAGTTTTGATTTAGAGAGCTTTAACTGTAATTTCAATTATAAATTACTTTAATTACCAGTCGAGCATAACAAAACAGCTAGAAAAATATGTTAAAAAGAAAAAAAAAAAACAAAAACAAATAAATAATAATTTAACAAGGTCGAACATAAATTAACCGACATATTTGAAGCGTGTCAAAAAGACATTTATAAAATATGTAAATAAGAAAACCCTTCAAAAATATTTGCCTATAATAAAAATGCCAATGAGTCTAGGTCTTAGTTTAAAACGTGTTAATTTAATAAAAAATCAAAGAAAAAATCCATAAATTAATTTTGAAAATCTAATAAAACAGTATTTTGCAATAAATTATGATCAAAAATATCCTACTGTGACTGTAAAATAAAAACAAATCTTTTATCAAATGAAAATATCAAAACATTTTTTTGAATTTTAAATTTAAAAATTTGAATATATTTTTTTTTCATATGCAAATTATATTTGTTTTTAGAATCATTTCCTTATAAATTATATTCGGGTCTTATGTTTACTAAAAATAATTTATAAATAATTATTATAAAAGCTTTATTCTTTTTTGGATTTGAGCTTCATTTCAAAGCAAAAAAAAAAATAGAAAAAGATTTTACTTGCAAATTAGGGGAAAAAGAATTATATCGAATTTATGTTAATGTGATTTTTTTTAAATTCATTTTGTTGACATATTCTTGTCCTTGAGTTGACTAAATTAAGAGGACCAATAAATGTTGTTAAACGACAGGAAACAGTTACTTATTGTTTTTTTTTTTTTTTTTGGTGCATTAGCAAATCAATTTGGATTTATCTTGTTGTTTTTTTTTGACAGAAATGTGTAGCTTCGTTTGAATATTCAACAAGGTTTCTCAGTCACGTTTGGTATAAAATCAAAATATAGAATATAATACACGCATGGGTTTAACTTAATTGTTTTTATTTGGTTATAAGAAGGTTTAGAATTAAATAATAAAATAAGTGGATATTCCCATATAATGTATAAAAAAAAACTAAAGTAAGAAAAATACCTCGGGTTTCGAAAACCCTGTCAACGCCACTGATTGAACTGCTTTCATGGGTCAGTCGTCACAGTCTTTAAATTTGCTGATAACTTATCATCTCAAGAAATATCTTGAAGAACGAAAGCTTCTCATTGACTTTTGTAGCAAGAGGTCTACTGGTGATCTGATCTTATGCATGCTTAACATCGTTTTGGAGAAAGTAATATTATTGCACTTGAGATTAAAAAAGCATTTTATGGAGTTTACCATCAAGCTCTCTTATTGAAAACGCGGGCATTTGGTATTGATGAATCTCTTCTTTGTTGGATTAGAAACTTCCTTACGGCCCATTTACTACAAGTTGTATTGGACATTTTTAAGTATAAAACTCATAAAATAAACGCTGGTGTGCCACAGGGCTGCGTTTTATCTCCGACACTCTTTCTGATATTCATCCAATGATCTTTTGTCTGAAACTTCTAATCCATTGAATTGTTTTGCTGACGACAATAATCACAGCTTTTCATATTAGTTTCCAGGGGGGGAATCGGCTAAAGTGATAGCCGATTCCACCCCAGATTCAAGTCCTTGTTCTTCAAATGTGGATTTCGAACGGCAGCTCATTAAATTCTGATCTCGATTACTAAATGAGAAACATTTGACCATTTAGGATTTCATGCTTCCAAAACTTAATGTTGTCTTCTGTCGCTAAAGCGCAACCAACTACCATGCCGGTATCTATGAACTGCACTTGCATTGAGGAAACCGAATAGCTATCGCAGCCTATCCTGTGTGGAGTGAGCACATATTCGAAGTCGTCAAAAACGCTGCTAAGCGTTTTTATGATCTGGCTGTAATCTATAAGTGTTATATTCGTTCGAAACTTGTGTACAATTCCCATAATTGGACAGATTCTCCAATAAACTACTTTGGTCTCTTGGAAAGCATACAAAACAGTTTTAAAAATAATAGGTGATACGAGGGCGGGTCAATAAGTCCGTGACTTTTGGAATAAAACACAGATTTTTTGATAAAAAAATAATTTTATTTTTCAACGTAGTCTCCCTTGAGCTCTATACACTTTGTCCAACGCTTCTCCAATTTTTTTATCCCTTCCAAAAAAAATGATTTGTCGAGGTCCTCAAAATAGGCCTTTGTTTGCGAGATGACTTCATCATTGGAGTCAAATCTTTTTCCACCAAGCCATTTCTTCAGGTTTGGGAACAAGAAGTAGTCGCTCGGAGCCAATTCTGGAGAATAGGGTGGGTGAGGGAGCAATTCATAGCCCAATTCATGGATTTTTGCCATGGCAACTGCACATGTGTGCACCCTTGCATTGCCTTGGTGGAAAAGAACTTTTTTCTTGGCCAAATGAGGTCGGTTTTTTTTTCAAATCGTCATTGAATCGGTCCAATAAGTTGGCATAATATTCCCCATTGATTGTTCTTCCCTTTTGAAGGTAGTCAATGTGGATTATCCCGCGTGCATCCCAAAAAACAGTCGCCATAACTTTATTGGCTGACAAACCCACCTTGGCCTTCTTTGGCGCCGATTCACCCTTAGAAACCCACTGTTTTGACTGTTGTTTGGTCTCTGGTGTGTTGTGATAGATCCATGTTTCGTCCACGGTTACAAAACGGCGCAAAAACTCCTCAATATTGCGATTTAACAACGCCAAACCTTCCTGTGAAGTTGTTACACGATTGCGGCACCCATCTTGCGGAAAGCTTTCTCATGCCCAAGTGATCATTCAAAATTGAAACCACTGAGCCATGCGAGATCCCTACGGCTTTCACAATCTCTCGCACTTTCAATCTTCGGTCGGCCAACACCATATCGTGAATTTTTTCGATTGTTTCGGGTGTAGAGACCTCAACTGGGCGTCCAGGACGTTCGGCATCTTCAGTGCTTGTACGGCCACAACGAATTCAGTAAACCACTTTTTTACCATTGAAATCGATGGTGCAGAGTCCCCATAGTATTTATCAAGCTTAGCCTTGGTCTCGGTAATGGTTTTTTTTCGCATTATTTCTTCACTTTTTTTCATTTTCTCCTCAAATTAGTGAGTAGTCTGATAAAAATAGCTGTCAAACACAAACTAACTGACGCAGCAAGTTTAAATTTTGACAGGAGTCAACTGACAGATGCCTGTTGACAGGAGCAGTGTTGCTGTTTCAGTAAAGAGGTCAGAAATTCAAAAAGTCACGGACTTATTGACCCGCCCTTAGAACTTTTTTTGACTTTTTCTATATTTTACCATTATTTTTATAAACAGTGTTCTAGTGAAACAGCCAGTTGCATTCCTAATCTTAAGGGAATACCCATCAGTTTACCCTTGGGGCCAACTTTGGACGTACTATTAAATTCAGAGAATATATGTCGCTAGCCCAACTACACGAATGTGGAATGCTTTACTCAGCTCTATATTTCCCTCACATCACGATATTCAGACATTTAAAACCAATATTGATGGATATCTTCTTGAAATCCTCTCCAACTTTTCTAAAACCTTGAAATGTGCTCAAAAATTTTAAGAGCAGTCATAATCCCTTGAGTGCGCTTAAAATTGTTTAAAAAAATCCCTTTTAATCCCTTTGGGAAGTTTTAAATCTAAAAATTAAGTAATAAAGTCTTTGGGATCTCCAGTAAGTTTCAGTCTGAAAGTTTTACACCGTGAGGAGCCATCCTAATTTCTACACTTGGGTGACTTTCAGCTCTGACGATCTTCTTTGAACTTTTGCAGTTGCCGAGTTGTTCGAAGAAGTTTCAGAAAGAGAGAAAGCAAAATAAAAATGTATTATTGATAGAGTTAATCCATGTTTAGAGATAATTTATGGATAAGAACTTCTACCCATAAACTGTCAATTGATTTTTTAGCATCTTGAAATCATACCACTGTGATGCTATGACTGTTAAGTTCTATGGTGATGGCGTGTTAAAATTTCAGTGTTTTTTTTTTCAAAAGTTGAACTGGATGTTCGGGATGATTGCATCTCTGCAGATCTCTATGATCTCTTAAACATCAATCTTCCATTACTTCTGCCAACCTCGATGAACTGTTAAATTCAGGAATTCTTTCTTTAGCAGCACTTCACGAATTTAGAATGCAGAATGCCTTACCCGGCCTCATATCTCCTTCCCATTATGGTATTGAGACATTCAAACCATGGTGTATCGGTATCTGCTTTCAAATCCTCTCCAGCTTTCCTAAAATCTCGCAATGTGCTTAATAAACGTTTTAAGGGAAGTCATTATCCTTTTAGTTTTGTTTTTGCTATTTGTGGATGTAGGACTTGTTAAAACTATAGTTGAAGATGATTGTGATGAATCATCAATCATCACAGCTTGTAGAAATCCATTAAGAATAAAGTTAGAAACTCCATCTTCTACTCTAGCTGACTTCTTATGGCTTGGAATTCACGATGATCTCTGCTTAATATCTTCTATCAAACTTCATAGTTGTGGGCTTTCCATTATTGAACTATACTTTCGGCTTTCCTCTTCTTCAATTTTAGGCTGCTAAGTCTGCTAAGGTTGTTTCAACTTCGTCTAGGAATGCTCGATATCCAGATGAGTTTGGTCTTTAGTGTGATTTTGAAGTTGTTGTGATGTGAATGTTGTTGAAGTTTGGAGAAGTTCTACAGATTTTAAAAATTTACATCAGAGCAAGCTGGCTAGAATGGTAAAATTGTATCTTAGTGGTTCCAAGCAAAGTCAGAAATACCACAGGATTGTGCACTTAGTCCAACCTTATTTGTTCCATTTATGGATCATATTATAAAGGCTTCACCTTGTAGTCTTAATAACAGCAATGCTTTCCGTTTGGCAGATGATATTATTCTCTGTTAAAATCGCAAACGTGATTTAACTAATAATTTGACAGTGTAGAGTTACTTAAATTGAATTTTATATAAGGGTACTACATTTTTAATTGATTTAATTGAAATTGATTAATATAGAATTAGGCACTAACAATCACGTTCAACACATTACATAATTAAATTAAATATAAATCATTTAACAATTAAATTTAATGATTCAAAAACAATTTCTCAACGCCTACATTTTGTATATATTTAAACAACCGCTTTTTTTACTATGATTAATAAGGTTGTGTCTTATTAGCATAAGCCTTTCCACAAAATACGCTTACTTAGTCATTGTTGGATGTTCCTTATGGTCTGACAGATTAAAGCCCAAGAGTCTGAAGACTCACGTTTGAAAGCTTCTGACTTATGACTTACTTTCTTGTGAATTTCAATTTCAAAATATTAAATTGTTTTTAAATACTCGTATTTTGCCGCTAACAATAATAATAATGAGCAGCATTTTAACTATTTTTGTTTTATATATTCGTCATTGACACAAATGGTGGTGATGTTTAATTCGTGTAATAAATTTGACAATATTGACAGGTCTGCCGTGATGCAAAGATAGACATAATCATAGTGTCTACACTCGTGTGGTAATCATTTCTTACAATAAATTTAACTTGCAAGTTAAGTACAGAGAGTGGATCACCCTGGTGATTTAAAATGCTATGTCTGTCGTCGTCGTCGTCGTTGCAATAGAATAAATATAGGCGCACTAGAGTTCAAATCTATAAATTAATGCGTGAGGCGTTTCTACTCATTGGCCATTACATATAGCTAGAACCACCTCGTACTCGTATAGAGTTTGAGAAATGATGTGTGAAATACTCCGATAGATGGAGACTTAAAATATAAAAATGACAGGGAGTGCTGCAAATTGAGATTTAATTAAATCTGGCATAATTGCCTTATGAGCATATTGGTTTGGTTATAAGCTGTTATTCTAAGAAAATGGGATTGAAAGTAGTGTGTAGGATATATATGGAGGACTACTGTAGCTCTAACATACATACCATTGACTAATCATAATTGTATGCCAATTCTTAGCCTGTAACATTATCGATTTCATTCCCATTTAACAAGAAGAAAATACTGGAGGTCTGTTACTCGTATAATTTGCTTCTTTCCTTTATAAGACCTAAACGATAATACAACATTATATACCCTAACTATCAAAATAATATATGAAACTCTGAAAAATTGTCTAAAATGATTCTTTTAAGGGGTAGTGGCTGGGAATCGAACCCAGATTTCTGATGTGACAGTCTACTAAATCAATTATCAGAAGCAAAATGCGATTTTCCCACAAAAAACGAAAGCTCGGCTGCAATCAAATCAGAGAACTAAATCAAGGCATAGAAAAGATGACGATATTTCAATTCAGAAAATTTGTTTTAGGGTTTAATATGTGTTTGTAACGATCTTACGATTATTAGCAATTTTCAAAGTTCCTTGAATTCAAACGTGAATCCCTCACCCATATGATATAGTTGGCTACCTAAATATTAAGGTATTTGCGTTTGCGAATTAATAAATATTTTATTTCGAAATGTTATTCGGGTGCCTAACGATCAGAAGAGGAGAGAGGAGTACCGGCTTTTCGGAAAAAGAAAAGAAGGACCAAGAGATAAAAAAAGAAAAAAAAAATACAAACAAAATTAGTCCAATAAGGCCGCTGAAGCTGAAGCTCTTGGTGCGAAGGGAAGCAATGAATGAAACCTCAGCATTTTTTGCCTGATCTTCTGGAAAACAGACCCTCTGATCCGAACCAACTATTGAGGCATAGGTCCATAGGTCTCCTTAACATTGCCTAGAATATCTTTTCTGGAGGTTAATGTAAATACCTGAAGCCTTTCGTTATTATAGGTTCATATCACTTTGGCTTTAGACCAGCAAATTCCATTATGGACCAGAAAAAAAAACCCAGGAACTTCAAACCGACCTCTACTACCTTTTCATTGATCATCATCGCGTGATAGCAACTATAGAGACGATTTATAAAGAACCAATGTCTAGTTTTGACATCCCTGCTAAACTCGTCCATTTGTTCAGAATGACGATGGAAAAGGCATACTATTTTATCAATGTCGGCAAAGTCCACACGAATACGTTTGATGTCAAAGAAAGATTTTTAGAAAAGTTGATGCAATGTCATTTGACTTTTTAACAAAGTTTTTGAAATATTAGTGCACAAATCTCAACAATTGATCAGGTGTACAGGATAACCAAATGAAATTGAGAAACCACTAGAGGAAAACAATGTATGTTCAAGCACATTTCTAAATTTCTTCAAACTGCGACAGGTCTTTCCGGATCAAATATATTACATCCTTGAGTCGTACCTCGAAGATAGGCTATTTCGAGTTAAGCAAGGGAAGGAATATTCGGATTTTAAGGAAATCAATGCTGGTGTTCCCCAGGGAAGTGTTCTCGGTCCGATTCTGTTCGTACTGTACACTAGCGATATTCCTCAAGAAGAAGATACCATAATAGGTACTTTTGCAGACGATACGGCTATACTTGCAATATCCGATTCAGTTGAATCTGCAACCGAGAAGCTCCAACGAGCTCTAGATAAAATTTCGATATGGACTAAGAAATGGCGAATTGTTCTTAATGAGTCCAAATCAACACATGTTAATTTTAATTACAAAAAAAATTACCAATCTGTCCACCTACATTAATTCGGTGCAAATACCATATGCTAATGAAGCAAAGTACCTAGGAATGACACTAGACGCTAAGCTTAAATGGAAAACTCACGTTAAAAAGAAACGAGATCAACTTGAAAACAAATTACGTGAAATGAATTGGCTTATTGGAACATATTCCAAACTCAGCATCTACAATAAATTGCTTATCTATAAGCAAGTGATAAAACATGGACATACGGTATACAACTTTGGGGTTGTACTAAACCAAGCAATAGACAAATACTACAATCTTTTCAGAGCAAAGTTCTCAGAGAAATCGTTAATGCTCCGTGGTACATTAGAAAAAGTGATTTACACAGAGACTTACGATTACCAACTGTTGAAGATGAAATAGCAGTTTTCGCTGGGAAGCTACGAACTCACTTAAATAACCATAGCAATAGAATTATTCTACAAACAATTAATGAGACAAACCTTGTGCGCCGACTTCAAAGAACGAGACCGTTCGACCTAGCGCCATAAGGAGTATCCGCTTTCAAATGTGGCATCCGCAGGTCCTCTCAGTGGGGAGCTTCCTGCCAAACGTGATTATAATATAATGAAATTAAAACTACTTGATAAGGTAACTTAGTTGTAGTCGAAAGAACAAAAGGGAGGTGTTTTTTAGTGAGTAAAAATCTCACACTACTATGAGTACCGGGCTCATAGTGTCTATGAAGATTCTTCACCTACCCACGAAAAAAAAAAAAAAAAAAAAACAAATCTCCCCCCAACATCAGAACCACAATCTTTCAAAATTCTCTTCAGTTATTCCCATACGCCCGATATTGAGAATAAAGCGTGATGTCTTGAAGATGAACGAAGCGAAGAAGATAGGTTTTACGGTCAAAAAGGATACGAATAAGTGTGTACATGTACAGTATATAGGCTGTCATCAAGAGAGGAGAATGACTCTTGCCAATCGCTGCTTATTTGGACTTAGAATTCAATTTAATATCGAAGCCCACTCTCGAGCAACTGAAATATTTCTTTATAAGGCACTATTCATTCCGGTCTATATATATTCTATATTATTCAGAGGCATGGACCCTATCTTAATTATGAGAACACTTTAAGGCTGCTTTGGATGAGAAAATACAACATTGAATTGCACGCGCTGTACATCTACGATGGCATTTCCAAAACAGACAAAAGCCAAGGATTAGGTAGCTGGGTCATTTAAAGTAAAAGGACACCAATGCACTGTGGCGCGATGGTCATGGCATAGTAGAGAAAGACTCCGAATCACGTGGCACACCCAACTGGAGGTAACTACTCGTACGAAGGGACCCAGCTGACTGTAAATATTCAAATCTTGGCTTAGGGTCTTGTCAAAACCAGAATGTACTGTTGCCTTGAGTAAATAAGTAATAATACAAGTCTCATTTTAAAGACAAATTGGATTAAAGACTGTAATACAGCGACCCAACTAATAGGTAAAGTTGAAATTTACAACGAACTGAATTTCTTATCAAAGCTGTGGTTAAATTTAGAATACAAAGTTCTACACCAAAATCAATTTTTCGGAATGTTACCGATGCCACATTTATTTGCTTAACAGAATTGTCTGTACCATAAAAATATATTCTTTGTTGAAAACATAATACAGAAATTTAAAAAAATAAATCCTATCCTATCCTATCCTATCCTACTAATATTATAAATGTGAATGTTACGATGTATGGATGTTTGTTACTCAATAACGCTTGAACAACTGAATGGATCTTGATAAAATTTAAGACACAAAAAAGTTATAGTCTGGATTACCGTATAGGCTACTTTTTTTTTTTTTTTTAGGGGAGGGGCATTGCGTGGTCGAAACACCCCAAAATTATTTATTTCTACTTCTATCTTTGTATTGCACTGGAATGTAGTACATATACATAAGTAGTTGCATTGAAATGCCATACTTTGGTGGTGCGGGCTCAGAGGAGGGGCATTGTTTGATTAATTTATCCAAGCAGTAACGATAAAAACACTCAAAAAAGTTAAAAAAAAAATTCTCCGAATTAAAAAAAAAAAAAAAAATGACAAATATTTGTGTGTCTTTGAATTTAAACTATTTTAAGGTAAGTTAAACTTTATGTGCCTACAGGTTTAACTACATACATTGTTATAGGATAGTTACATACGAGTACGTATGTGATTTGCTCATTGTTTGTTAGTTTTTTCAAAATATCCTTCGCTTGGCTCCATTACCATTAAGAAAAGGACTTGATTGGATTTATTGGTTTGCTGTTTTGTTTTAATCCAGGTACATGCACACGTTAAATAAAAATAATTCGTACGCTTTCAACTTCTCATGTTGAACAGGAGATCAGTTGTGACAATTCTTGGCTAAGCTAAACGTGCTTATTATTTCAGTGGTAAGTCGTCTTTTTCAAATAGAGCTGTTCAACGATGACACACAGAAGTAAAATAAACACCCAAAAACAATATTCCGTACTTCACACAAGATTTCCATTTACACAAGATTTCCAATGCAAGAAAAACTGAGCAACTCTACAGAAGCTTTTAGACACATGATTTATTTTGAAAAACTTCAGTTGAAAAAAAAAAATTGCTTGCGGGAGTTCCCGCACGGGTACGCTAGTAGTAATATATATACCTAGTACAAAATAGATAGTAAGGTAGAAATGCCGACCACTGACGGTCTACCTCTGACCTCTGTGACCCAATTAGTGCTGAAGTTCGCAATGTAGGTGATAAGATCAAATGAGGTAAACTTAACTTTCATCCCAAAATTAAAATTACATTTGAAGTTGAAAAAGAAGTAATACTCCCCTATCTTGACGTTAAAGTTATAAGAAAAAATACACACCTAATTTTTGATTGGTACAAAAAACCAAACTCTTCAAACCGTTTGATCAATTTCAAGTCGAAATAACACAAACTAGTAATTAGTAATACATACAGCACAAAATTTCATAAATAGGGTTCTAGAAAATAGTGATAACATATTTCGGCAAAAAAAACATTGGTAATAATGGATACATTGTATCTACTCTGATTCATCCCCAAAAGAAGTTTGAGCAAATATGAAACTTTAAAGTAAATTATTTTTAACTACATGGTATATTTATACTTGACTTAATTGTGGAGTAATCAGATAATTTATTTTTGTACAACTTGTTAAATATCTTGTTTAAAAATTCTCTTACTTGTTTTTTAAGTAAAAATAAACATTTCTAATGTTATCATATATTTTGCAGAGCAACAGCAACAGCGGCATGCGACCTGCATTGCCCCTCGCCCAACTTTGTGACCTAAATCCTTCGGAGGAGCCCTCCATCACATCAACTTATAGCAAAATGGGAAAGCCTTATCCAACGGAATGCATAGGCGCAACAACATTCAGCATGCATAAAAACACACAAAAAACAATAAACTGCATGATTTTATAAACGCACGTTTAGGTAACAATTCAAAAAAAAAATATAATATACTATACATTTTTGTTGTTTTGGAGAATATTAGATATATTAAACACAAAAGAAACAAAAAATACTTGGAGTAGGTATAAAACCTACATTAGTTATATTTTTAAATTTAAGATACATTTGAAAGCTCCTGCTAAAAAGCAAAGTTTTTTTGTAGTTGAAAATTTGTTTAAAAATATTATATTTATTTAAGCAAACAAAATATTAAAAAAGGAAATTCTTTATTTGTTAACTTCTTTTTTTTTTTCTTGAAATTAATTCGCGTAATCATCGATTTTCCTATAAAATTTATTTGTCGACAAAGAAAAAAAATATTATCTAGTAGGTATGCTGTGAATTACATATTGTAAACATTTAACAACAAGTAATAATTATACATTTTTTTATAAAAAACAAAGAAAATTGTTTGTTTTATTTTTAGTTTTCGATTCTAGTTGAAGAACAGTCGAAGCAGAAAATGCGTAAATGGACAGATCTCTAAATGGAGGCACAGGGTTTAAGGATAGTAGTACCAACAAAAGTACTATAATATTTGATAAAATGTATTAAAATTATACAAAACTGCTTTTTTTCAAAAAAAAAATTGTCAAAATCACATTTTCGTTTGGATCTAGCGGTTGACAACAACAAATTTAAACCAAGGCAAAATGACGATTTTAAAAAGTGTATCACTAGGCGAGCATGCGAAAGCAGTAGGGGTTAAATGTTTGCACTTTGCAAAACTTTCGTCACGAGGCTCCACCTTTGAAAAAATGTATTTTTCAATAGATCATGGAAAAATGTTGGTGTTTTGTTTTGTTCTTTCGTTTGCTTATCCTTCATTGGTTTTATCTGGTTAAAATATAACTGTCCTGAAGGCGGATCTTTTTTTTTATAGTGTGAGAGTTCAGTTGAGTTTGAATGTAGGAGTTTGGGAAATTAAAGTAAACAAATATTATGTAAGTAGCCTCTACTTTCGCATGCTCGCCTAGTAATAAGGTTTTATTTCTTGGTAGAAAACGACTGAAACAACACAAAAAATGCTCAAAATGGTGTAACTAGGGACATCTAGTTGTCAACCACTGAACCTTTCGAGAACTGAACCGAATTTTAAGTAAATATTAAAAAATGTATCACCAGGCGAGCATGCGGAAGCAGTAGGGACTAAATGCTTGCAAAATTGCAAAGCTTTCGTTGTAAGGCTCCACCTTTAAATAACTGAATTTTTCCAATAGATCATGGAGAAATTTTGGTGTTTTGCTTTGTTCTTTCATTTGCTTATTTTACATTGCTTCAATAGATCATGGAGAAATGCTTATGTTTTTTGCTCTTTGGTTTCCATATTTTGCATTCCTTTTATCTGGTTAAAATATAGGGGTGCTTGAAGGAGGATCTTACATTGTACAGTGCGCGTATTAATTTTAAGCCTCATTTGACTGAGTTTGAATGTAGGAGATTTTGAAATTGATGCAACCACATACATATGAATGTAAGAACTCTCTACCTTTGCATGCTCGCCTGGAAGTTTGTTTTAATTTCTTGGTAGAGGAAAACATTAAGTTGAACGAAACAAAAACGGGTATAAAACTAAGGACATTTACTTGTCAACCACTGAACAACCTTTCGAAAATTGAACCGAATTTTAAAGCAGCAAAATAACGATATCAAAAAGTGTATCACCAGGCGAGCATGCGAAAGCAGTAGCTATTAAATGTTTCTCAAATTGCAAAACTTTCGTTGTTAAGCTCCACCTTTTTCCAATAGATCATAGAGAAATGTTAGAGTTATCTTTTGTCCTTTAACTGGTTATCTGGTTAAAACATAACGTTGCTTGATGGCGGAGCCTCTCTTTGTTCAGTGTGAGAGTTAATCCGCATTTTACTAAGTTTGAATGTAGTAGTTTCTGAAATAAAATAAAGCACATATACGTATGTAAGTACCCTCTGCTTTCGCATGCTCGCCTGGTAATAAGGGGTTTTAAAAAGTGAATCACCAGGCGAGCATGCGGAAGCAGTAGGGATTTGATGTTTGCACTTTGCAAGACTTTCGTTGTAAGGCTCCACCTTTAAATAACTGAATTTTTCCAATAGATCATGGAGAAATTTTGGTGTTTTTGATAAATATGTAGTTATGCTCTTTGTTCTTTCTTTGCGGTGCTTGAAGGAGGATCTTACATTGTGTACTGCGAGTATTAAGTCGTATTGGACTGAGTTTGAATGTAGGAGAATTTGAAATTAAGTAAATGAAACACAATGTATGATGACATATGTGAGAACTTTCTACCTTCGCATGCTCATGCTCGCCTGGTAGTTATCGATATCAAAAAGTGTATCACCAGGCGAGCATGCGGAAGCAGTAGGGATTAAGTGTTTCTCAAATTGCAAAACTTTCGTTGTTAGGCTCCACCTTTTTTCCAATAGATCATAGAGAAATGTTAGTGTTTTGTTTTTTTTTGACTGGTTATCTGGTTAAAACATAACGTTGCTGAATGGTGGAGCCTCTCTTTGTTCAGTGTGAGAGTTAATCCGCATTTTACTGATTTTGAATGTAGTAGTTTGCGAAATAAAAGCAAACACATATGCATGTAAGTACCCTCTACTTTCGCATGCTCGCCTGGTAATAAGCTTTCATTTCTTGGTAGAAAACGAAAAGTGTATCACCAGGCGAGCATGCAGAAGCAGTAGGGATCAAATGTTTGCACATTGCAAAACTTTCGTTGTCAAGCTCCACCTTTAAAAAACTGTATTTTTTAATAGATCATGGAGAAATTTTGGTGTTTTGCCTTTTTCTTTCATTTGCTTAGTTTTCATTGCTTCAATAGATCATGGAGAAATATGTAGTTATGCTCTTTGTTCTTTCTTTGCGGTGCTTGAAGGAGGGTCGTACATTGTGTAGTGCGAGCATTAAGTCGTATTGGACACAATGTATGATGATGATGACATATGTAAGAACTCTCTACCTTCGCATGCTCATGCTCGACTGGTAGTTATCGATATCAAAAAGTGTATCACCAGGCGAGCATGCGGAAGCAGTAGGGATTAGATGTTTACAAATTGCAAAACTTTCGTTGTGAGGCACCGCCTTTAAAATAATTACAGACAATTTTTTAAATCCTTTTTCTTTTATTTCCTTGCTTTCTCTGCTCGATTTTTGACTTCTCCTTTTTAATGGGGAAACGTAACTAGTAAGTCGTCAGTCGTCAACCACTACATAAACACCATTTTGAGAATAATTTATATTCATTTTCTTATTTGTTTCTACCAAAAATTAAAACCTCATTACCAGGCGAGCATCATTTTGAAACGCCTTTTTTCAAGACATTTAAATAAAAAGCACGGATACAATAAAAACACACAACATACCTATGTATGTATAAGAAATATTTTTAAAAATTCTTATTTGTTGCAGTTGTACCTAAGTATGTATAGGTCTTTTTGAATTTTATTTATGATTTTTCATTACAATTTTATTTTAGACAAGGGTTTAATCGCACACGAAACAAACATCATTTTTGAAAATAAGAAAATGTCACAAAGAAAGTAAACATTTCTTTGTTTAAAATAAAAAATTCATTTTTTTTTTGATAATATTGATAATTTATGACAGGTATCTACCCTTATTTTGATTAAAAAGAGACGTGTGACTCAATGTCACAATAAAGCTGAGTTTAAATGTAGTAAGAACTTGCTTAATAAAAAAAACCCAAAACTAACTAGTTACGTATCCCCAAAGAAAGCAAGGAAACAAGAGAAAACTATTTAAAAAAAACTGTCTTTGTAGTTATTTAAAGGCGGTGCTTCTCAAACGAATGTTTTAGAGAAACAAAAAATATACGAACACCCTACTGCCTTCGCATGCTCGCCTGGTGATTTAAAGAATTTTTCATATATTATTACCAGGCGAGCATGCGAATGCGAAGGTGGAGGGTACTTACGTACATATGTTTTTGCTTTTATTTCGCCAACTCATACATTCAAACTCAGCTCAATGCAGCTTAGCTCTCATAGTATACAAAGTAAGATCTGCCTTCAGCACCACTATATTTTAACCAAATAAAAGCAGTGCAAAATATGTAAACAAAGAACATAGGTATACCTATTTCTCCATGATCTCTTGAAGCAATGTAAAATAAGCAAACGATAGAACAAAATAAAACACCAAAATTTCTCCATGATCTATTAAAAATACAGTTTTTTGAAGGTGGAGCCTCGCGACGAAAGTTTTGCAAAGTGAAAACATTTAACCCCTACTGCTTCCGCATGTTCGCTTGGTGATAAACTTTTTAAAATCGTCATTTTGCCTTGGTGTAATTTTGTTGTTGTCAACCGCTACTTGCCTAACGAAAATTTGATTTCGACGGTTTTTTTTTTTTTTTTTTTTTTGAGAAAAAAAAGCAGTTTTGTATATCTTCAATACATTTCATCAAATATTAGGTAGGTATAATACTTTTGTTGGTACTACTATCCTTAAACCCTGTGCCTCCATTTAGAGATTTGTCTCTTTATGCAATTTATGCATCGACGGTTCTTCAACTAGAATCGAAAATTAAAAATAAAACGCATTTTCTTGTTTTTATAAAATAAGAAAATAAAAATGTAAGTATATTTATTGTTAAATAGATAATATTTTTTTTTCTTTTGTCGACAAATAAATTTTATAGGAAAATCGAAATCGTTACGATTCGCGTAATCGAATTAATTTCAAGCAAAAAAAAGAAGTTAACAAATAAAGATTTTCCTTTTTTAAGATTATTTTCAAAGTGTAGACTGGGTGTTGCAAAATTCTAAAACTTATCATAGAACTAAAAGCTGTAGAAAACTAGATTTTGTTTATTAATTCATTTTTTTTGTTTGTTTTTTTTTTTTTTTTGTAAATATAAATATTTTTAATTCTTTATTTTAGGCTTTGGAATGCACAGGTTAATAAAGCGCCTTTGAAAACGGTAAGTGTCTATCTAAATAAAATCGACAATATTACGAATTTACATTTCCTAATACCTATATTAAATAAAAAAATATATCACCATAATTTACAAGATTCCATTTCAATTTCCATAAATTTTTTGATTATTTTATGTTCAATTTACATCCTCATGAAAAAATAAATTTTAAATCTGTACTGGCCACGGTAAAGCAAAAAATTTTCGTCATATTTTCCTTTTTTCCTTCGTCTTAGTCCTTATTTTCTTTTCATATTACCATACAAAATAAATACCAACTACATTTTCTATAAAAAGAATGTAAAACACTGAAATTATAATGAATGAGAAAAAATTGATTGCAATCTTTTTAATAACAAATGAATGGCAATTGCAGAAATTAACATCAAAGTCTCCAAGTTGAAATAAATACAACCTTTTGATTGAAGTCATTCGCAAGAAATTGCATTTTTTTACAACCAACCCTAGGTTGGTAACCAGACTAATTTCTGCCACAATTACTGTAACTGTGAATCAAATATGTTTGCACCAAAAGTGCCATGAACTGAAAAAAAATACATCCATTTGATTTGACAATATATCCATTTAATAATACAAATTTCGTCAGCATTATATACATACATAGTTCAAGTTAAACGAAATTATAAGAGGGAAACAACTTACAATTGGTAACACAGTTTTCTATGACAGACGATTAGATATAGAGTTCTCGATTGTTTTGAGGTTAGTTATTGACGTTAGGTTAAGTTACGCAATTTATTATTTTGAAAAACATGGTTCAATTTTGGAAAATTTTATTCAGTGATGAAACACAAGCCAATTCACAAGCCATTTTCAGAACAATACACCCAGAAACAGTCACCGTTTGGGGTACTTTATATGTAGTCGGTGGAATCATTGGTATCTAAATATATCTTCAAACAAAAGTTATGATTTTCAGGACGATTCATTTAAAGCTGAGCGGTTCAGATTCATGACTTTTTCGTTACTTAGTTAAAATGGGTTGATTTGATTATATAACACAAAGGTACAAAGGTTGCAAAGATCATTTGTCGATCGGTTACAATTGTACGAAATTGACTTGTTAATTGACCATTAGATTATTTTCTCTGTAAAATTAATGCCAATTAAGCATTTAGAAGCCAATAAACCAATATTCGAAGCTTTACTGCGTGAAAATACAGCCTGATTTACTGGGAATAGTGTTAGAAAATTGGAAAGGCTTTATGTCCGAAATAATATTCAAACATTATTGATATCAAATTATCTGTAAAATAAAGCCAAAAATGCTTACATTTTTCCGTCTTAGGTTTGCCCTCTCTACAGCATCTTGGTTTAAACTATTTAATTTCTACAATCATAAATATAACAATTTGTTTGATAAAACAATAATAAATTCATGTCAATTTAAATCAACATTTTTTCAATGAAATTGTTTAAAATATTATTATAAACCTTTGTTAGAAATTTAGAATTTTTTTTGTAAAACTAGCAATTTAGTTATGTTAATAATAAAAATAAATAAAATCAGGTAATATAGGTAATGTTGTACCACTTTTGTCGAGTTAGTCAGGCTTTCAGTTTCCTTGAATGTCTTTTTGTCCTGGCATCCAACAGAAGTGAATATTGAACATTAAACTTCTGCGCCATCTCAATTAGATGCACTGCATTTGATAGCTCTAATAGAGTTAGTAGATATCGAGTCCAGAGGTTTAATAGCTGCTTGACTATTCGAGAAGATGCGGATTTCATTAGTTCATAATACTTTCCTTTAGCCACTTCATCTCTTCCTTCATCACTTCACTTCCTTAATCGCAACTAGTTTTGCCTGAACCACGCTACAATGATGAGGAAGACTGAAAGAGGGACATAATTTTAATCTATGTATTTCAGTACATATCGCCAGCAATACCATCATCAGTTTTCGATCCGTCCGTCGGTATAAAAATGGACAGAATCATCTTCCAAGAAACTCAGTTTCTCTTAGAAAGATCTGGAAGGAATAATGACTTCGAATTTTTTGCTTGACTGTAGTTTTGGTATAGTGTGATCTATGTGCCTTGGAAGTGATCCGAATGAGTTCATTATAATAGAATGGCCAATTTCGTTATCGATCTAATGTGAAAAAGCTTTTCGGCGGATGGCTGAGGTCGGCGCCATTACTAGATCAATAAACAATTTAGTTATGAAAAATGAAGTCTCCTAAGATAAATGAAGATTTTTGTCTTGATCTGAAATCGAAAAATGAAGGACTACGTGAAGGAATCAGAATTTTCTATTTGAAGATCATGTACCAAAGATTTATCCTTGCTGAAATAATGTAAGCAAATCGTTGCTAGGTTTTGGTCTATAGGGACATATTTTGATAAGCTCTATTTTGCTAACCAAAGACCAGAATTCGTAGGATATTCATTTCCAAACACCTACGATCACAGATCACAGCAAAAGAAGGTGAACAAATGCGCGGATAAAAGTTTGTCTAGAAACCATATCATTAGACTTCTTTTTTATTTTTCTTAATATTTTCTTAAAAGTCTTATACAATAACACTTAAAAAGTGAAACTCTAAATCTGTATTTTTGCTGATAAAACAATTATTTGTCCTTAAAATAGTTTTCTCTCGAGGTCAGTTTGACTTGCGGATCTACGGAGTTTCTATATTCGCATTGCCTTATGTATTAAGTTGTCTGTTTAGCAATATGATAACATCAAGGATATGACCTCTTTTTACTCATCGCACATCATTGAATCAATCAACTCTTCACAATCACCTTCTTATGATTATTTCTCGACGACTTTATCAATATTTTCAATCTCTTGCGCAATTAACTGTGAAAACTTATAATGATGCATTTAGTAAGAGTGTAAATGAAATATGCCATACCTATACTTATAGCGTATCATCACTCAACGGACCAGACTTTCTGCCGCTTATCTATCTCCCCTTAGCGAATAGCCTTATTTCTACGAGTAGGTATATAAACTACTATTAGAAACGTTCAAAAGCGGGCATTGTGTTTTCTAGAAATATGAATTCATGTATGTATGAAGCAACCAGGGCAGAAACTTCTTAGTGAATGAGGCGTCACGTATTTAGGGGCCTATGGTGTTTTGACTTGAGTTTTCTTGCACACTTCCACAAGCTAGTTAAATACATCGGTTTGACATCTGAGATTGAAATAGGAATGTCGAATCCAGACCACCAATTGGTAGACTAGCATATCAGACATATTTCTAACTTAAATTTCGCTATGAGGCAGGGAATCATTGCCACCCGCATTCTGCAATGATAATTAATTCAAACCCAAGATTAAATACTATTCTTTGAAGAAAACATTTAATACAAGGGTGTATTCCAAATCGCTTTCATACTTTGCACAAAAGTCCACTATAAAGAAAGCGAATTAGCCAATTTTATGAGTAAACCCAACATTCTAATTCTATAAAACACTTTTTTACTCGTTTTAATTTGTCTACATTGTCAGACTGTGTTACTTTTGCAACTGTGTCATTATGTGAGCGAAAGTGAATCGGAATTTCCACCTCTCTGGGTGGCTGACGGCAAAGTCGCGCCGCTTTAATGCGGTTCCGCATGATGGTCTTTTTTGTTCTGACAAATAAGTTAGCGACGAGAGTATAGTTTGGATGATTATGGTGGGTCGTCGCCGACATACCTGAACATTAGATTGGACATGGTTCATGAACTTCTATAAAAGCATTAGATTGCCATTCTGCTTATATAAATACTAGACAGATTGACCGGAAATCCAGTTGTTTTTTTTTTAATGGGGTGCCAAAGAGGAACAAAATCTGAATACATGTGATGTGCCTAACCCGGATAATGATAATATAATTTGTTGCACCCGTTCAAGGCCAAAGTTTCAGATTGTTATGTTATTGTTTCAATTTAAATATGAGAAACTGACCAAAATTGGATTCTGTGTTCGTGTTTGAATCGACGAACGAATTGGCAAATTTGCTTACTGAACAAAGAGAGTAGACATAAATGAGGACGGTTATAGCCTTGATGCTTCTTGCCCCCTGGAAGCCCATTTGTTTGATCTGTTATTTTGAATCTTTGTTCCGTGTTCGTGAATAGATACTAGAGGTAAGAACTTCTTAACTGGCATTAATTTAACTTCGCAGATTAGATTTCTCCCAGTTGTTAGTCTTCAATAATAACTGAGGTTTGTTCCGAAAAAATGCAACAAAATTAAGTAAAAGAATGACCATTGGCAATTGATCACATCCCTTCACACCCATCTCACTGATTTTAAATAAGGTTGTTGCTAGGTTCATTTTAAAGCCTTATCTCCACCGCAAAGGATTTCTTCTTTACATCTATACATAGGTTCATATCAGTAGTCAGTGCTGAAAAAACCACTCATTAAATGATTTTTTTTGAGTAATTAACGCAATTTTCTAGAGAAAACTTTAAACTTACTATCTATCGGCTGATTTTATAAACATAATGTTCTAGTTTAATATTAAGAACTTCCAGGGCTTTTTTTATGTTTATTATTTTAACAGAGGTCCAATTATGGAATGTGAAGTGATTCGTTTCAATTTGGTATCTCTTTTCCGATCCGTTCGATTTTCTTAATTGGAACTGAGCAATTCTTTAAGTGAGGATTTTGATTTACTTCAATAATAAACTTTTAACAATTTTTAAAGTAAAATATAGAGGAGTCTTATCTTAGCAGTTGATTCTGAAACACTCCGTACATATTTTTTCTTTAAATTCACAAATTGTGTATCCTTAGAAATTTTCTTTGACCAAAAAAAAAAAAAAAAAACCCCAAACATGCCATCACCATTTAAATAAAACGCTACCGATCGATGATATAACCAATTTCTTTTGGCACATATTGGATAAACTTGATTTTAGCCCAGTTAGACTCTTTCTTGTGCAGTTTCTTGAAGTTACAGGTACCTATATGTCAAGTGACTGGTGTCCTCAAAGTCAACATAACACGGTCCACTGCTCAAATTCAACTTTAAGATATATGCGCCAGAGTCTTCTAAGATTGAACTGCAGCGATTTCAACGAAATGGTATTCCACAAATAATAGCATATAAACATTACATACATTTACTCGTAGCCTTTTCAACACAACTTATTTAATTAAATTTGTACGTCTACTTGTCCCTATTGGAAAACTCATCCATCTTCAAAAAGGACGAACTAATAACCTGCAAGAACTTATGCTAGTGGCTAGTCGCGCACTGGCAACTGTGATCGAAATCAAATAGTTTAATCACTAGTTGAAAGAGAACCGCGCACTTGCAACTCTTTACTCACGCTCACAATCTTTTCTCTCTTGCGCTTGGTAGAAAACAGCTCAACTGTTGCGAAGGCAATCGTTTAGTTTGTGTCAAAACACAAACTTTTTAGTTGCTCGAATCGAGTTGCTCTAAGTGCGCGGTGTCCCATATAAGCCCATATGTTTCATTTTAGCAACTAAACAGTTGCGAAACTAAAAATTGTATGTGCGCGCCTGTTAAGCTTTTCTAATAGCTTTCTCTTTAGGGATGAATTGATGAACAAATCAGCCATCCTGTGTTCCATTCTTCAAAAAGTTATTCTGTTACTTACGAGTACTTTCCTGCTATATTTATGAGAACTTCTTTTTTTTAGTTTCGAACCGAACATTATTAGTATTTAAATTGAGGGAAAAATCCTTGAAATTTTATAAGCCAATAAATCATGAAACTGGATAAGATTCGTTGGAATATTTTGGTACCGACTTGGTAGGCTCACTAGTATTTCAATCTATGATCTAACGAATAATTGAGGAGGATCAATATCTGACGAGCTGCGAAACAAACATACATTACAGAGGGATTCAAGATACTGCTATTGACTATTATGAGCAGACCCTCACACAGGCAAAAAGGAAACTATAAAATAGCTTCTACTTGGTTAAGAAAACTGGCTTTATGGAAGAATTTAAAAAACTTGGTAAATGGATTTCTTACTTGACTAATATGGTGACCACATCGAATATACCTAAAGAAAAGTCTTAGTTTGATCCAAGCTGTTATGAAACCATCAGTTTAAGAAAAGTAAGTTTCAGCTCTTACAAAGCCAACCCAACCGAGAAGAATGAAAAAAAGCATTAGCAAAGAAATTAAGGCAAACGAATTCTGCAATTTCCCATCAGAGACAGAAGAAATTTCTAGTCATTTTCGGCTATAACGCTTATCTACAACTATAACTCGATAACTAGCTCTTCAGATGAGGCAAATGTACTCGCAGATCATTTTGTTGCTAACTCTACGTTGCCAGACAGCAACATTGCCCCTCTTGTCCTTAAGAACATATATCATTCAATACGACATCATTCAATACGACAGGTATATTTCTTTTGAAGAGGTGTTCTTCTCGCTAGCAAAATCATTGCCTAAGCTTTCCGATCGCTCCTATAGTTCTGGAATCTCCCTTGAAAGATGGAAAACAGCATTTGTTCATCAGATCAAGAAATATCACGAATACCGAAAGCTTCTTAATGACCGGCAATTCGGCTTTTGCAGCAATCGTTCCACTGGTAATCTGATGACATATCTCACCGAAGAGTGAAACAGATTTATACTTTCTAAGGCATTTGATAGAGTTTGGCATCATGCTCTCTCTTTCAGAAGATGTGTGCGTTTGGTTTCAATGAAACCCTTATTTTTAAGATTAGAAATCACCTTCTGGATCGTTTTAATACATCATAATACAACATGAAAAGGTTTCAAGTTTTATCTTCTATTCTCCGACTCTCTTCCTCATTTTAATAATTGATCTATTACGAGTATCTAAGACTTCTAATCCAATGACTCTACGCTCAGCTTCTCATATTCATTCTCAAATTCGCGTCCATCTTCTTTGCAATTAGAGTTGCAAGGGAATCGCATGATAAGCTCATTAAACTTTCGATCTTTGCAGCACTGCCGAATGAGTTATATCGTACAAAATCGTGTGAAGTTTAATGTTTCGAAAACTCATTGTTGTTTAATGTCATTGAAGCAAAATGTACCCCCTGTACCCCCCTAAAAATGAGGCTTTCATCGAAGAAACCGAAAAGCTGATTTGGTTACAATTTATTAGGCGTTCACGGGTAATACCCGTTTTACTAGGAATGCTTATCAATTCACCCTCGAGCCAAATTTTGGTCGACTCGTTAAATTCAGAGATTTATTTTTAGTCGCACAACACGATTGACACTTTTTTCCCTTGCCCTTTCCATTCGCAAGCTTTCAAAACCAATATTAAAAAAAGAAGAAGTAAAATAACGATTTCTCGAACGAGGAGAAAGTAAAGTAAATGGCAAAACCCATATGTACGACTCAATTTGAATTGTATGATGAACAATTTTATCGATGGGATTTATTTGTTTGAGCGGATTCCCACTTCATGGCAATCGATCAATAATTTCTGAAAGCATAGAAATAATCGAGAACCGAAAAAGCCGTAGTCAAAACTCGTCTATCTGCCATTGTAACCAACGGGCTTTCAACGACGAACATTTTCAGAAAGCCAATTCCCTATTAAAAACAAAAATTTACAACCCAAAACACTTGTAGGCTTATCTTGTTGAAGAAGTAAACACACATTTTTAAACAAACATGAACAGCATTTAATTTCGTAGAAAATTAAAATCTACACAAGAATAATTTCGACGTAGAATTGCATCAAAATCAAAATAAATCTTGAAAACTAGTAAGCAGAAAATCATTGCGTTTTCTTGATTTTAGTAGCCTTTCCACCACGACCGCTGATGTAATTCCATCCGGTCCTTAACTTGGAACGCCATTCCAATGGTTTGTCCTTGAAAATAAAAAAAGAAAAAAGGCTATTTCAAATCATTTTCTAAAAAATGAGTTCCTTTAACTTACGTCTAGAAGATTCCCAAAGATCGGAGCCACATAAACCATCCACATTACAAAAACTATAAATTGGCTAAAGTAGATCTTGAAATTGTCGAAATTTGCGGCACCAGCAGTGGTGTTTTCTTCTCCATCGGGCATTTTATTGATGATTGTTTAAAAAGCTTCTAATTTAAATCTTCGAATAAATTTCAAAAAGCTTCTGATATCTTCTTTATTTTCACAATTCCAATGTGTGTCCGGCAATATCCAACGAATATCTAAAATTGTTTTTTATATTTTTCTAGGATATGATTTGCATAGATTGCTGAAAATTATGAAATTATTTTTTCCTATGAAGTAGGAAATTGGAAAGTAGATTTTTAGTATTTTAGGCATTTGACCTTTCGGATAGACAATGGAATTGTATTTTTCGCTTTAAATAATACTTAAATACCATAAGAAATGTTGGATCTTCAACTTTTTGTTAAAATTTTATTTGACAAAAATGACCCTCCATTGGATAAGCAAAACATTGTCAAAGCTATGTTCGAAGACTTAAAAGCTTAAGTCCAAAAGAGCACATCTTCGGTAGTTAGGCACATCCAACAAATATCAGTTTCGGATTAAGAGATTTTGCAGTAACTATAGTTATCAGGTGATAAAAAGCACTTAGTTTCCAAGGCTACGGATCCACGAAGCAACCTGGCGCTCTCCAGACAGTAAACCCACCAATAAAAGCAACCTTGTACTGTATTAGACGCAAAGCTCGTATCCGACTTCTTAGCCGTGAATGACCTGATCCAGCTGTCACGTGACATTGGGAAATATGCGCTAGAATTTGCAACTAGGTAATAGTTCCCCCAAACGATTGCACACATGCACAAGTAGATTCGGTATCATCGTACTTCTTCAATCCCATTATCGAGGAGATGTTGCGTAAAGGTAGGGAAAATATCAAGGGATCTAACATTCATCAAGTACTTCCAATTATTAGGGCATGCGGTTGATATCAACATCGTCGGCCGTTTTCAGCCTTCTGTAAAAAATTACTTAAGGGCGGCGGCGACTGAAAACCAGGCAAAACTTGGTCTTGAATCAAATGAGGACAAGACCACAACATCAACAAACAAACAGAGCTCCATTTTGTCTCCCCCTCTTTCTCATATTCATCAATGTTCTTTTGTCTGAAACTTCTAATCCATTTAATTGTTTTACTGACGACAGTACCCTCTCCTTTTTATATTCGTTTCTACAGATTCACGTCCTTGTTCTTCGGAGGTGAATCTTGAACGGGAAAGTATGATAAGCCTATTAATTTCTGATCTTGACAGCATTGTCAAATGGGGAATCACTGATCTTTAAATCGGAACCCATCCTCATAAGTGGCATAAGCACTGAAGTAACCGAACCAATTTCAGTACTTGATATGTACATTACGGACCACCTTGTGTGGAATGACCACATATTTTACTTCGATAAAAAATCTGCTAAGTATTAAGGTTTCCTTCGAAGATGAAAGAAATGTTTTACCCCCTCTGATCTGGCTGTAATCTGTTAATCCTATATTCATCCATAGCTTGACTACAATTCTCATAATTCGACAAGTGCTCCAAGCACCTACTTCAGTTAGCTTTAAAAATGATACGTGATAGAAATTTACAGTGTGCGCCATTTAGTGGTTTCTTTTGAAAACATATGTTATTTTGACAATGAGAACTGTTTACCGCTCAAAACCTTGATAGAAAGTCAGTATCATACCTCCGCGGAACGAAAGGAGTCGCTTTACGCTTTGACCGAAATGAAAAACCCATCGCGCCTGCTGTTCGAAAGTTTGTGCAAAAAGTTCTTGGGACTGGCATGCTAGTGGACAACACTAATCGTCTCCATCGTCGAACAGTGCGCACAGACGAATGTGCCTGCTGTAGCCGAGAGTGTGAGACTCAATGCACAAACATTACGGCGCCATCGATCTCAACAGCTCAATATTTCACGCACTGGCCTGAGAAAAATTCTGCAGGAAGATCTCGAATTATTCGCTTACATGATCCAATTGACTCAGCTGGTTGTTCTTCCTAATTTTGTTCATTTTATTGCAGAAACTTGTATCTGGACCACCCTTTATAATAGAAACATTTACATATCTCGTGCACCGCCGCGCCGGCCGCGCCGCAATGTTTCATGTCTTTCATTATTTTATTGCTATTTTTATAAATAGTGCTCCATGGAAATAGCTAATTGCATTCCTTCTTTTAAACACTTCCACCGTAGTGCTCACGCTTTAGATATCAAAGATCGGACTGAACTGACTTTAAAACCAGATACATAACTTATTGACAATATCTTGAATTGGACGAGTTTTCTCACACCTACATTGTAACACCACCAATGTTGTTACATTTCTCAAACCTCCAACAAGACCCTTACACGATTGTGGTGGATACATTTTACTAAATGGTTCATATGAGCAGCTTTTTTTTCCAACACCAACAAGAGTGAATTAATTAATTTGCTTACTCAAGACATATTCCATGCACACCGAAAACATTCTATAACGTCTATTTATAGACTATTCGCAAACCCAACTGTATCCCCTTTCTATCCCTTGTCTCACTCAAAAGGAACATATTAACATGCCAAAGACACAAACCATTAAGCCACTACAACCGCTGAGCTTCCGTCCTCTGAGTATGTCAGCATCATAACGAAAACACCAGCTTAGTCAAACAAAATTTGACAGCTCACTACTGGATCGTTTTAGTCAAGCTTATTCAAATGACGTCTCGCATGACACATCCGATCCACGACCACGATGGCACACTTCATATGTTTTTTGTTTTATTTTTGTTTATAGTGAAATACTTGAATCACACCAACACGATGTCATGACTCAGGCTTTAATGCTTCCCTTTCTTGGAGGAGTAAGACGCTTGCCATTTTATTCAAGGACACACTACTTTCAATTAGGTCACAATCACACAAATCAAACAGGTCGTCGTGGTGCCCAGAACAGTGTTTTTTTTTGTATGTGTGATTTATGGCTCGAGTCGATTACAGGAATGGGTAGGGTAGGGCTTCTTGAACTCAGCATTCCATTTCCATCCAAGCACAAGATCACGATTATTGTCATTGCCATCTGGTGCATGCGAGAGCTGTAATTGGAATTGGAAGGTGGTGGGTGGATTGTAAATGTTATGTTTATTGTTTTTTTTTTAGACCAGGAATTAATGACAGAGGATCAATATCAATCTAAAGTGATATTTTTGTTTTTCAGAAGAAAAGCTCAAAAAACAATCAAGGTTTACAGTGAGATCACACAATAGGAAATAGTTTTTTTTTTAAAGAAAACTTATTAACGATTTTTTAATAGGAATTTTTGAACTTTGCTGATCGCGGCCATATTGTCGAAGCGATTCACATCTGTCAAATTAGCTGTCATTTATTTAGTTTGTCTTGCCAAATTTACAGGGAGAGTTATAGCCTTCAACAATAAGAGCAAAGGATTAAATTGTTTTATAAAAGTAGGTCTTCTGTTCGAGCAACATTTCACGCGCTTCGCCCATTTAACGGCCGCCATAACCGTCCTTCAGAGACCGGTGAACAATCAGCGAACAGTTCTAGATCTGCCGAAAATATATCACCGCTGGCCGTGTAAGTGTGCAGGAGAACTCTGCACCGCTCACAAGAACTCGGCCTTTCGCAGACCCCAACTTGGCGAATTTTGGGTCAAGACTTGGGCCTTCACCCATAGAAACTTCAACTGACCCAGGAGGGCAGGAGCTCAGAGTTAAAGAGCATTGAGAACGACGTGTGTTCGCTGGCCTCTAGGGCAGTTTAAAGGTGACAAATGTTTTTATTGGATTCACAAGAGGAAAAATTGCTTTTTTGCAAAATAACTGTACCTGCCGTTAAACCTATAAAAAACCTACTGCGGACCTTAATTTTTTCCATAAAGTTGTAAAGTTAAATATATGTAATAAGATATACATATGTACATATAATAACCTCTTCAAAGTACCAAAGTTACAAAATCTATTTAAACTGACCAAAAAGCCCCGTTTATAGTTAAGAAAAAGAGCGTGTGAAGCATATTCCCACAGATCGTTCACAATCGACAAATGTTACAAAACCGCAAACGTCCCCTTCGTACAGCATCCATTTTGAGACAAATGCCGCGATATGCACTGTGAGCAGTTATTCTATTTTTAGAAATTATGGCTATTCTCGTTTTTTATATGAATTGTTTTTTTTTGTTTCAACTTTGTGCTTATTTGCTTTGTAATTAATTATTCACATGCGGTATATGCGATCGTCCGATCGTCTATACCTACACGATGTGAAATTGCAATAAAATTGATAGTTATAGTCCGTTCCGTCGTCGACGTTCGCACTGATGGTTAAGCCGCTGCGCTGGGTCGCTAGATGGATTGTTTGTTTATATGAGTTTATTTAGATTTGTTAATAAACCGACTTTTTACCGCAAACAAAAAAAAAACTTTTCAGTTAAAGTTAGTTTGTATTTATATGATTATAGTGCGGATTAAGTCATTTAGAGGCCTCAAATCAAAAGCCAATTTAGTGAAAAATAATACCTATGCAAGAATTTATGGAAGCCTCACCAACGTCGTTTTTGAAAAAGTATGGACCAATGACGCCACTGCCTGTCCAAATTCCACACCAAACGGCAACTTTTTGAGGATTCATTGTCATTTGGTGAACCTCGAGTGGGTTGGTGTAGTCTCAGTCCCAAACACTGCAAATTCGCTTGTTAACACAGCCATTCATCAAAAAATGCGCTTCGCTGATTAAATGATTTTTCGGCCAAAATTGGAGCTCTCTTCCATACGCTTTGAAGCCCAGTCAAACTTCGTTGACTTTGAACTCCTTCGCTAGATGGATCTTCTAAGAGTGTTGGCCCAAGTCCCGACGCAAAATTTTCAAAGTTGAAGTCTGCAAAAGGCTAAGATCTTGTGCACGGCGAGGAATCGGATCTCGGCGATCTTGCGATCTATGCCGATCTTCCCTTCCTTTGACGTAGGAATGTTGGCGAATTGATTACCGAACCGTTCGTCTCAAATTTGTCCACCAAACGTTGAAGATTCGACTATTAAGGGCCGCCACGTTTACCGTAAAATGGCTGCAACATTTGCACTAACGAACACTCATTTTTATAATACAGTTTTATTATTTTTTATCAATCGTGTAAATGGTGATTTTTTTTATCCGAAACTGAATAATAAGCAAGGGATTTGACAGATGTCACCAATACAAGATGGCCAACACAGGCCTTCAAAATCTACTAACACCAATTGAAAAACCCTTTAGATAGATCGAAATACATATAATAAGACGAGTTCGTCAGATGGAAACGAGTTTTCTATACCAGAAGCCCTTTGCATTCGCTCCATAATAGAATCTTTCAGAAGGAAAATCGTTTTCGAGGAACATTATATTATGTACATATTTTCTTATCAATCGGCAAAGCAACCAAAGTAATCAATAAAATAAAAGACTTTTTAAATGGCAAGGAAGTGGACTTGAAGAAGTCAGAGACTTCTTTGCAGTGATTTATCTGCCAAATTACCGGAAATGAACTAACACTGCGTTACTTATTCGAGCATCTTGATGGTCCTGCGACTGGACTTTTTAGCCTCACAATAAATCAGGTGCGTGCTCTACCGATTGGTGGCGCAATTTGTTCCGCGAAGAATTTGTGTCGGACGAAATCGGAAAAACAATTGCATTTAGCTGTCAAAAATTTCACAAATAAAGCACTTGATCGCACTTCAACGCAGTTCACCGGGTGCGTTAAAATAATGTCGGAGAAAAATTTCGAACAGCTGTTCGGAAGAATATCTCGAAGCAAAAATCCTCCGAATCGTACAAAATCGGAGAATTTTCCGCTCCGAACGGATACCTCGCTAGGGCCGATTATGTATGTATAAGATTGCGATCTCAATTCAATATTTTGTTCACAAATAACTCCTTTCCAATTTTTTTTAAACATTTAAATCTAAAATTAAAAAAAAAAAAACACGACAATAACTTGATTTTACATTTGCGTAAGCTTAGCAAATGACATCTCCTTTGCGAGCTAGAATCATCACATAAAGTTATCATCTACATATATTTCTGCTAGGAATAAACTTTGACACATAAATTAATACATTTGACGAGGTTATAAATTTACGCATTATGCGAGGTTGACATATAATATACATATATACGACAATCCATACAGCCTTTGCTAGGTGTCAGAAACAGATGAACAAAGGCCGACGAACTCTACAATAATTGTCATATTAGGATGATTTAATATCTCAATTTATTTGTTAACAGGTAAATTCATACGTTTCGTCCTATAAAGGAACTATAATAATCTACTCGTACGCAATCCAAAAGCTGACAGGCAACCATAGGATGCCCTAGCCTTAGGCGAATATACACTTGCTTAATCTATTAATCCGTCACTGACTAATTATAAAATAATTGGGTAACACTCTTGGCGCAGTTTGTTGTGCTTTAGAGTGCTGCAGCGATAGAAATTTGAATTAAGACTAACGACCGGAAATGCCGCCAGTGATTTAATTATTTTATTCACTTTTTATTTTTCCTATAGCACATCAACTTTTACATTTCGTGTTTTTTTTTTTTTTTTTTTGTTATTTCGATGTATGCTAAATGATAGACAAATAGCTTTGGATGATGTGTGTAGGTGGGTTAAAATAATGAAGCTTGCATCGTGTCGTCGCCGCAACCACCGCCTCCAGCGTCTTCGCCGCCGTCGATCTCCTGAACACATATTAAGGCTATTTGGAGTTTAAGACGCAAATTTGTGTACACCATTTCCCATTCTCATTTTGCTTTAAACGAGTTTTAATAAACTGAACCTGACTTGAACTTAGTAGCTTGAGGTAATCTCATACTTACTTCCAGTGTCAAATGAGGAGGCTATGCCATTGAATAAGTAAAGTTGAACTTTTGAAAATATCATTTAATTTCTTGTCAAAAGGCACATCACACAGGCTGGTTGAAGTTTAAGTTAGGAGCAACGCTCAGGGGTCAATGCTAACTTCTTGTGAAGGATACAAATATATCTTACAAGTAGAGACAGTTTTATGATTCGATCATAATTATTTACGGTTACCATCCATCCCGTATTTTACTAGATAGTACCGCATTTCAATAATAAGTTTCGTTAATGTGGGACATTATATAACGACTCCGTTATAGGTGTCATAGTGAACAATGTCTAATAGGTATGCCTCCAACGAGGTTCGGAGTATTCTCAAACGATTTTTGCAGAAAATTTATGGACGGGGAAGAATCGATTCCTCATCTTCTCTGTAAATGTCCCTATAGCGACCTGGCAAATATAGACACTAGCACCCATATTAATAAAGATGGTTTAGTGGAGGTTTATCGTTAAGTCCTGGACTAAGTGCGAAATTTTATTAATAAAACAAATTTTCTGTTAAATGACGTTTACAAATTATGATAAAGTTAAACCACCGAAGTAGGTGGTTTAGCGAAGGAATAAGAAATAGAAATGTCCACAGTCAGACACAAGCAATTGACAATTAATTTAGGTAGCCACAGAATATAAAAAAGAGATTGCTTACTTTTTTAGAAGATTTTCTAAAAGGATTTTTCATAAACGTCATTTTACTATTCCGGGAACATTTTGTTTTTATTAATGTAAATATTTAAGCCATGGCTTAACTCCTATTTCATGGTTTAACAAAACCATGGAATATAGGTGGAATGAGCGTTTTTTATTAATACGGCTGTTACACCATAAGTTGTTCTATTGTTATACCACATGAATCAAGTAGACTTTATCCAAGCATACGAGACTACTACAGCCGTATTAATAAAAAACGCTTATTCCACCTATATTCCATGGTTTTGATAAACCATGGAATAGGAGTTAAGCCATGGCTTAAATATTTACATTAATAAAAACAAAATGTTCCCGGAATAGTAAAATGACGTTTATGAAAAATCCTTTTAGAAAATCTTCTACAAAAGTAAGCAATCTCTTTTTTATATTCTGTGGCTACCTAAATTGATTGTCAATTGCTTGTGTCGGACTGTGAACATTTCTATTTCTTATTCCTTCGCTAAACCACCTACTTCGGTGGTTTAACTTTATCATAATCAGTAAACGTCACTTAACAGAAAATTTGTTTTATTAATGAAATTTCGCACTTAGTCCAGGACTTAACGATAAACCTCCACTAAACCATCTTTATTAATATGGGTGTAAGTGTGTCAAGCATTCATGCTAACAGCCACAGCAATATAACCTATCTTGTCATGGAAAGTGCTCCTCTTCTTAGACGTTCGAGTTTCGCAGATAATTGCTCGTCCACAATCGTGTCGACAATACGCACACAGGTGGCTTAGGTTCTCTACGAGCGGTTGGGCCTATCATTTTGTTTTCCTTGTGTTAGCTTTGGGCTGAAACCCAAATTATAACGTATATGCGTCCGAGTGACATATTGGACTAATGTCATTTTCCATTGGACGCCCGGAAGCGTCCAGAAGTCTTCTCAAACCATTTTATTGGACAAAAAAATACTCTTCGCTCCTCTCCTTCTAAGATAAATATATTTCATAAGTTTCAGCTCAATCGTAAGGGTAGTCTTTGAGTTTTTTTGTTTGCTAATTTTGAGATTTTGGTCAGTGCCATCTATTTTGGAAAACTTTTGATTCATAAAAAATATATTGTCTATGTTTTTGAGTTTTAGCGCATTAAGTAAATGGTAGTATCTGGGTTAACACCTTGGACTATCACGCTGATGGTTCGCCAAAATCTGTGGTGTCTCAAATTTCCTAATTAGTCTAGTTTTTATTTAAATAATAGAAGCAAGCTCCCTTTTGCCGAATTGTGCTCTAATACTCCGGCATTAAACGACATATTCATTTTTTATCATACATAATTGTCAATATTATTTGCAAAATTATGTCTGCACAATATTTATATCGTGCCAGTTAAATGGTATAATTAAACGTCACTTGCACTTTGCACTATTTTTACGATAAAAATAATGGCAAATTATTGACGAAGAAACTATGGCAAGTTGGAAGGTTCTGTTAAGGTGCGATTACAGAGTAAATTATTTTTATAAAATCAATTGGTTGTAGTAAACAATACATGAATATTGTCATTTTTACACGCCACCTTACAGGTGCAATCAAGTTTAAATCTAGAAATCTTGTTCTTAGATACAAAAATGTTAACCCATTTTTTCAACGCAAATTGAAAATTTCTTAATTCCATTATTCTTATAACCATCCAAATCCACCAACAAATTAAGGTATCAAGCTATTTAAAAAAAATTAAAAGTATATTTCCCTTGGGAGATCACAAATTCACACCTACCACACATTTAAATAAATTATTCTTCTTTTATTCCGAAATTGCATGCCTTGGAATACACACTACACCTAATTTGAATTATTTTCAATTAGGTATAAACGAGTTCTAAAAAGTCTGCCTAACATTGAATCCCCTATTCAGTTAGTTAATCTACACCCTTGAGCACTTTTTGTCAAAAATAAAGGTTCAAAACTATTATAGTAATTAATTTATTCACTGGAGGCACATTGTGGTCTCAAAAATATAGCCATAGGACTTACCTCCAAATTAATTACCAGGATACTCTTTTTTTGCAGGCAGAGCAGCCTTTGACATTAATTAGAACACATCTAATCAGTTGGTGGTCAAATAAAGATATACGCACGTGTATATCATCATAAATAGGAATTTAGGAACATAAATTAATAATGCTCTACTGCGCAACAGGCTAATTATTAGGTAGGTAATAGATATCTAGGGACTTGTACTTGAAATTGTTAAAAATATTTTTTTTATGGAAAATAAAATTTGATTATACCTTTTATATGTCAATGTGCGGACGTTGCGTGGCGCTGGTATCGTAAAATATATGTGTGGTAGGGGTGAGTAAATGTGGAACGTATTTATAATTTTTAAAGAGAGAGGGTTAAATTATAATGATTCTGACAAAAATAAGGGGATTAAGAATGTTAACGAAATTATATGCTCTCGTTATGGCAAAGACCAGAATAGGAACGAAAACTAAATAAGAAAATAAACCATTTTCGTTTGCCTTGCCTTTAACGTGCAAATTAACTCCAAATGGTATATGTTTACATATAAAGACTTATATATATATATATGTGTATCTAGTAGGTACATATGTATATCAATGTCCTTTTTTCTACGAAAGAGTTAACACTGTAGTACTCTGTCAAGAGCTATAACAGAACATGTTACACCTTTTACAAGTGTTATAGCACCGCATATACATACATATATAAACATCCAGGATCCAGCCGATACCTATAAGCTATAAAGTGCTTTACACATGAGCTGCGAACTACGAATGCGAATAAATCTTCTTAAGCAATTTTCACAGCTAATATCAATTTTTGTTTTGTTTTAACTTTACGACGAAGTGAATTAATGATCGAATCAACGATTTAAAAGGAAAACACTGCATAAAATAACTATAAATTGAAATATTTTGTATTTTAATATTTTTTACGCGACCAACAACGTATCTTCTGCGTACTGTCAAATGTAAATTCGCAATCCACAACTAGTGAACGCATTCCACAAACCGGCGACTAAAAAATTCGTTCGAACCTAATCTCAAATGTATAACATCTCTACTGTGTTGTGTTGCTCGTTGCTAGACGGAAAATTAAAAAAAAAAAATGAGTGAATCTATGGAAAAAAGGGTAAAATAATTTAATTTAAATTCAACTAACAGTTTAACCTTACCCATCCCGGGAGCAACACTTTTAATTCGCAGGGGTTTCGAAGAGAGTAATAATACCTTGATTCTATTTTAAAAATTAAAAATCGATTTAATAAAAAAAAATATTTATTAAGATCATTTATATGTTAAAAATGCACTTAAACTTTGAATCAAAATAATCCTGACACACAGCTTGGTATGTTTGCCGAAAAGGAGGTTTCGGCAAAACTCGCACCTTATCTAAATCTTCCGGTCTTGTTTTCTTGCATGGCTCATCTTATTTTCCAGCTACAGTAGGACTAAAATTAACCAATAGTAATTTTTTTTTTCCAAAATGTCCCTAATAACAACCTGGGTACTTGATGGTAAAGTTGGCAAAGTGAGTCTTTCCTCCATATTGGGCCTCATGAGATCCAGTACCAATTTTTTAACGAACTTCAATCCAGAAACACATTTTTGTTTTTCAACACTGATCGTAATAAAATCAAATTTATCCAATTTAAAGCTTCAAAATTATGCAGTATAACTACCCTGAGGTGTTGGAGATCCCCATGCGCATATTTTGACGATTGTCAAACTCTAAAAAGTACAAATTACTAGTGATAAGTCGTCTTCTAATATTATATGACTTTACACAGAGTCACGCCGCGATAAGTTACTTTGTTTTCAAAATATTCAAATAAAAACTTGATCGCCTGGTGAACCTCGTATAGGTTGGTCAAAATTGGGATCCTCTTCCAACGCTCTGAAGCCTATTAGTCAGTGAAAAAACTCCGTTGTGATTTTGAGCTCCTGGGTCAGTCGGATCTCTTACGGGACTCAAAATCTGCTAAGTAAAACTCTGCGAAAGGACGAGTTCTTCTGCATGGCGAGGAAGTGACTGTCTCGGGTAGTGCCGTACACTTTTACAGACCACTGCGGCATTCTCGGCCGATCTTGCGTTCCTTTGATATACAAATGTTGGCTAATTGATTACTAAACCAGTGGTCTCAAATTTGGCCGCCAAATGTCGAAGAGTCAACTGTGAAGGACTATCACGTCCACCTTAAAATGGATGCAACGTTTGCACTAATATGAACACTCATTTTAATAATTAGGTTATCATTTGGACGTGCTGTTCAATCGGGTAACATGCCATGGTGTTTTGGCATCAGTAATTGAATAATAAGCAACCAAAACAACATGGCCGACACTAGCCACCGAAATCTACCCGCGTCAAATTGAAAAACCCTTTATCACATTTCTCCTTTCAATGAAAATTCCTAAATTCATTACCAATCTCACCGAACACAGTTATCTGACAGATGCGTGGAACCGGTTAGAGATGCTTTAGTCGCTGGTCACCATAGAAAACTATAGATTAAATATACACAGATTAGTCTCAGGTGGTACCGAAATTGTTACAAACATTTGCCTTAAAGATCCATCAACAAAAGTTTTATTACATTTTGTTTTTTTTTTTTTAATTAAATTCGATGAATATGAAATTCCCTTTGTCATGCTCAAGGAAATAGGAGCATTTGCCAACCCTAACAATGATACTTTCCTCGTATGATATATTTCTCGCATGATAGTTTTGTTGCGTGACATATTTCTCGCTACCATGATAGTTTTCTTGCATGATATATTTCTAGCATAATATTTTTCTCGCATAGTAGTTTTTTTTCGCAGAGATTCTTAATATTGCCAGCAATAAGCAAGATATTATTTTCTTATATTTTGCACTATTCACTTTTTGTATAACGAAATAATGGCAGATCTTGGACCATTCACACGTTAAAGCCCAACATCTTAAGAAATAATGAAATAACTTATAAGAAATTGTCAGTCGTCTAAATCCGACATTATGCTGCATATTTACATCAGAATTTCTGTCAAAACCGTTGCAAAATATTGGATTAAATCAATGGCGCCAAATTCTAGTCGAATTATTGCGATTCTTGGTATGATACTTGGTTAAAACGACAATTTTGCTCATTTTTATGGAATTTAGGCTCGTATTCACCGAGCGCTCCTAAACGGCTCTTAACTTTACGAGGCTCTTAACTTGAAATTTCTGTGGGGTATTCACCAACCACTCGCAAGTGTTTTTCAAAGTTCGAAAATGAGAGCCACTCTCTCTTGTTCAGGCATACCCAAACTGTGAAATGTTGTGGAATGTTGGTCTTGATAGCAAATGGATACTCTTCTACTTGGCATTGCTCACATGGACTCGAGTCAAATGCGTGCGTGGCACACGCACAAGCGAACAAACTTTCGAAGAGAGCGCTCGTAAGTTAGGAGTGGTCGGGACCACTCCTAACTTTTAAGAGCGCTCGTAGATCTTTACTAATATTGCTTGATGAATAGGTTTATGAGCTTCTTAAATTATGAGCGCTCGGTGAATACCGGCCTTAGAATCATACTTTCTCTAACAATTTATCAATGAAGATAGAAAATTATTTCTGTTTAAGGGGAGTGATTGAATTAAATTCAATTAAAAGCTCAAGCGAAACGCACCTTGGAGTTGAGGTCACTTGCACTTTTAATTGAATCTAACAATTTATCACAGTTAAAATCATAAAAAATCTATTTTATGTTTTTAGTATTGTGCTAACTTCATTATGACTATTTGACATTTACAAACCTCAAAACAAAAAAGGTCTGGTTACTTTATTTTTTGCAGAAGCGATTTATTAAGAAAATTGCTTTAGATACTTGTTGGAAAATGTGTAAAACTAAGAATGATTACTTTAAAGTTAGCAAACTGTTAAGTACTATCATACTAACACCTTTAACAATATACTGTTTGACATTTTGCGCCAATATCTCAGACATCCATTTTTACGAAGCCAAATCATAGCAATTCGGGACTCTGGCATTATACGAACAAGAATGATCCTTCATTCTTTACTAGCAAAACGAGTAAGCAAATAAACCTATAAAAGGAAATGCCTCTGGATCTTTTTCAGTTTTGAAGTCATAAGCCTTCAAAACGTTCACCCCTATTATGGTTGTCAATTATTAATTGATATTTGATAAATATTGAAATTTGGTACTTTTAAACTCAATTTTATTGAAGAAATTATCAACTATCTGACAATATTTGTCAATTTTCTTTTTGTTCACAACGGTATGCATCATTGTCAATGATTAAAAGTTTTTTTAACTGGGTTATAAAATATCGAATTTCAATTTTTATCAATTATCAATTGATAATTGACAACCATAATAGGGCTGGTTGTCACAGATTGTACGTCAATCCATTGACTATTTACATTCATTAGCAGCCAAACCGTCCATTGAAATCAGAACATAAAAATTGAAAACAAACACATTCTGAAAAATTCAAATCCAGCCACGAAACAAATACTTTATCTGTAATTCGATTGAGTGTCATTTTGTTCCAGACATTTCGAAATTTTATTAATAATCAATAGATTGAGAGTTAAACACTTGGTGGAAATTTATGTTTCACAAAGGTCTGATAATGCTTTTTATTCAAAAATGCAAGCTTTTACGAGGCTTGGTTGCAAAAATATCACTATGCAGTTCAAACAAATTTTAATATTCAATCGAAATTTTCGGAAAACCACACTTCCAAAAACTTTTAGTTTATAAATATATAAAATGAATAACCCTTTCCATCGATGTGCCTGGGCTAAAACACTAACGCATATTTATTATTGACAGCGCGGTGATTTGTTCTAAATTAAAAAACAACGCCTTTATTCTTTAAGCATCAATAAATATTTCCTCTATAGCATACCTGCGTTAGGAATGTCTTCTTACTTTTGCAGCGTCACCTAACGACCAATCCGTTTACCAAAAAATATAAACGCCAAACGCATTTGTTTTCTTCTTCATATTCGTTTGTTGGAATTTTTTTGCCCCGGCGACACTTTCTAGTGAAATTCGTTGTTGGCGCATTTTTTCTCAATTTTAAATTGTACTCACAATATATTCATAAAAAATAAACAATTTAGCAATTTCCAATTGCATCCGATAGTGAAACTAATAAATAACGGTTTAAAACTTTGATTATATAAAACCGCGCTCCACGAACAGCGCGTCCGTCTCTCAGTCCAGAGATAACCTTAAAATCCAAGAAGAAGAAAGAAAAACGATTGGAGCAATTAAAGTGGAACAAAACTGTGCGACGTTTCTCGCTTGTTCTTGTGATTGTGTGTAGCTGGTGCTGGTACTTGTGTAAAAGTGCAAAATCTCTAGACCCTTGTTTGACGAAGGCATTTGCCATTAATCTCAACCCGAAGTTGCAGAAAATCTACAATCATTTCGCCCAAACGAAAACAAAGTTTCCATCGCATCCGAATGGAAGTGGACGCCACGATTCCGGATGAAAATGTAGACGATGACGGCGACTACATTGCCGCCATGAAACTGGCTGTATCCGAAGACGAGGACGTTGGCGGGGGTGGTGATGAGGTAATGGCCGAGGATGGTGGGGACAGCTCCACCGATGCTGCCAATGCCGCGACCAAGATAAATTATGAAAATGGTGGAGCTGAAGCTTCTGGCAGCAGCAACAGCAACAGCCTTAGCAACAATAACAAGCGAAAGCTGTACTACGATTTGCTGCAGCAACCAGAAACCGACGATCTCTTCGGCTTCGATGAGGAGACCGGCAAACCGACATATGGCTCGTTGGAAGAAGAACCAATCCCCGAAATACCAGAGGAATCTGAATGCGCTGTTGGTCCGCCGAAGAAGAGTCGACAGTCGATCGAAGAGAGTGTTGTTAAAATCGAAGAAGTTGCGTGTGCGTCGACCACACCATCGACGTCGGCAGCAACAAATGTGGTCGTCACTCCAGAAGCTGTACCCATTGCGGCGGTCTCTCCACCAATTCCGGTGGTTCCAGCTGCCCCGCCACCAACCCCAGTGGCCATCCCAAACAAGTCCCGACTGCCTACAGATGATTTCTACAAGAAACCCTTCGAGTGCGGATGGAAACGTGAGTTAGTGTACCGCGCAAATCCCGAAGCTAGCAAGGATAAGGCCGACATATACTTCATTGCACCTTCGGGCAAGAAGACTCGCTCCAGAAACGAGATCTCAGCCCTTCTCGAGGGCGACCTCACCATCGAGCATTTTTGCTTTGCCCGGGAACCGCTGGGCGCAAGCCCCGATCAAGAAATCGTTCGCAGTGCCAAGCCAACAAATCGACAAACGGCTGAGGTAAATATACATTTTTTTGTATTTTAAAAATTTTATCAAATAAGAAGTAAATACAAATTTAATTCAAGTGTTCTCAGGTTGGTCGAAAGAGAAGCTCTGCTGCGAATAAATTAATACTTCGTTTAAGTTAAGGCAGTGCAGGACTTTTTATAGGGCATATTTTTTGTTGTTGTTGAGCCAGCTTTAACCACTCAAAAACTACGATTCTTTGGGAGTTTTTAGAAATGGAGTTACATAAATTGTGCGCAGAAAAAAGAAGATAGTTTCGGCCTTCCGGACAAAAATAAACAAAAATATATTTTGAGGTTCAAGTTGATCATTGAATGAAAAGTACACAAGTGATGTCAGAAAAAACCAAAACGATTCAATTGGAATTAAATAAAGTATTGCAGAGGTTTTTCTTTTTTTGTATGTATGCTCCATTGATCCTAAACATGTCGACTCCGAAGGAGATAATTTCTATCAAAATGCAAATCTTGAAATGAAGTGCCTAGTGGTGGCGCACTGTTTTACCTTAACGATCTATCTGCGATTATTGATTGGCACAAGTTGTGTATTGGCTTAAAATTAAATTACAGCTTATTAAGATTCATTGAGCCTAATGTCGATTTCCTTTACTCACTAGGGATTTTGATCCCTTGTCAAATTTTTTCTTTTGGTGTGCGTATTTCGTATACATGTAAATCCCTCTTCAAATACGGATTCGAGGGATTTGATCTCTGTCACAAAAAAATCGATTTTTTTGGTGTAAAGGAACGTGAAATCTGTCGAGAGATCGAAATCTTCACACAGAAATTGATTTCTCATGTGTAAAGGAAATCGACATAAATTTGCTGGAACGGGCCTAACGTTACATATTGTCAAGCGTTAAAATAAATGTCAGTAGGGTCAGTAAATACATGCACACGCTTTTTTATTCTAGGGCTCTACGGTCCTGGTTGTGCAGTAGTTTTGCTATAGATTTTAATGGGGAAGGCAGTCCCGGTGGTAGATTCACGCTTGGTCAGTAATCCGGGGTTCCCATTGCCCTAAAATAACTTGGCTGGCGATGTTGTTTTTAGACTGCTATCCTTCTTATTAGCCACCTTTGGTTTTAGCTTCTTTGTCGTAAGAAGTTAATATTTATTAAGCTGGAATATGTTTGCTTCTGAATATACATGGCCGTTCCTGTAGTTTCTCTAACGCTGCCCGTCGAAGCGAAGTCCGGTGTAGATCCTTTGCATTTGGTTCTAGAACTAGGTCTTTGTTGGTGGGCTTATTCCGATTCTTCTTGTCATCAATGTTGCATCTTTTTTTATACTATACCCGCACTCAAAAGGCTATAAATACCCTTATAATGTTAAACAAAGTGCGAGAAATTAGGAAAGTAGGATGGGATGAGAAAAGAGATACCGATGCACATTTGTTTTGAATGTCTGCACATTAAAATGAGTGGGAAATATTGAGACGGGTAAAGCATTCCACATTCGTCAAGTGCGGCTAAAAAAACAATATCTGCACTTGACAGTACGTCAGAAATTGGGCTCAAGGGTAAACTGATGAGCATTCCTAAAAGAACGGCTAAAACTGGCTACTGTTGAATTTTTTAAAGGGCAGCTGGCTATTTCACTAGAGCAATGTTTATGAAAATATCGGTAAAATAATGATGGACATGAAACATTGCGGCGGTGTTCTAGAGATACATATGTTTCAGTTAGAAAACGGTCGCCTATCATTTTTATAGCTTTCTTTTGAATTCTTTTCAAGAGACTCAAGTGGTTTTTGGAGCACCTGTTCAGATATGGGAATTGTATTTGAGCTTCGGAAAAATAAAGGCTTTATATATAAAGCCTTTGGGGTAAAAACTTGCATTGGTGGAGAAAACCTAAATACATACTTAGCAGTGTTTTTGGCTACGTCAAATATGTGATCACTCCACAAAAGATGGTCTGTGATGCACATATCTAGAACTGAAAACTGTTCAGTCTCCTTGATGGAAGTGCCACTCATAGGAAGTGGCATTGGCGGAGGGTTAGGCTTTAGCGACAATAAACAGCATTGAGTTTTTGAAGCATTAAATTCTACACGGTTTTTGATTCTCCATTGGACAATACTGTCAAGATCAGAACTTTATAAGCTTATCTTACGCTGCCGTTAGAAGTCCACATCCAAAGATTCGCCTGGGTGTTTTAAGATCAAGTTTTCAATATCGCTTTTTTAACTCTGTCTATAGGTGCGTTTTGTTGATAAGTGACTGCGCAGCGCAATTAAATTTGTCAGTAAAACGCTATGTACATATTTTCATCAAACCTTCATTAAATGTCAAATCCATATGTGAGTGTTATCAAAGAAAGAAGGCAAATTCTTCAAAAAAAAAAAAAACTAAAACTAAAAGTATTTGCATTCGTTTATTATTTTCTTTTAGAATATTAGATTTTCCTTTACAGTTCCTATCATGTTCTCGAAAGCCAGCCGCCTTATTCGAGGAATCAAGAAGTCTTCCTCGTAGACTAAAAATTAAGAAAGGCCTTCGTCTCTTCTTGGGTCCAACGATTAGTTTTATGGCGTAGATATAGATAGAGAATGGTAAATTAAAATATAGTTGTAGTGACGCCACAATGAGAAATTCTGGATTATACCTAGTTTAGTCATAAATACTGATACAACGAAAAATTTATGCAAATTATAATGCTTTTATATTTTTAATAACTTTTTTGTATTATTTATTAGGGATTTCATTAGCTACATTTCATAGAAGACATTATTCAAAATGGCCGCCATTTGCCTTACTGCGCGATCTAAGACGCCCGGCCAATAGTCGATCGCAGTACCCACCTCATTAATTGGGAAACTGTTCACTGCACGAACAAGGGATCGCTTTAGCAGCTCAATATTTGGGTGTCGAGTAGAACAGGCCATTCCCTCTAAAACGGACCACAATTGAAATCCAAAGGATTAAGGTCTGGACTTTAGCTGTCCAATCTTCCGGTGATATAAAGTCCGCTACATTTTTTTTAGAAACTTGAGTGGTTTTAGCCTTATGAGCTGAAGCAGAATCATTGTCATGATGCGCGACATGGATTTCTGAGAGATACTCATTTCTCGCGACAAGATTTTTTGTTTTCTTAATGGTTGTCTTCTGATTCGAGCCCGCACGGTTTTGATGGAGTCGTCAGAGTGCGTGGAAGGCCCGATCTTTTGTGGTCACTTACTTCAACACTAAGCAAAGAAGCATAAATGTAACAGTTTAAATAACGGTAAACGTAAAGAATGTGTAACAAATAGCTTGCAGTTGCAAGAGCTCTGAAAGATCACAATTTACACAAATCTGCTGCCCTGGATGGTATTCTTCCCATTGTTCTGAAGAGGTGTTCATCAAATTTGGCAATACTACTGCGTAAACTTTTCCATCTGACCTACTCTACTGTTCTCATTCCCAGTGGATGGAAAACAACATTTATTAGCATGTCTCTTAAAAAAGACGAATGGTCCAATTGGAATTGCGTCCCTTCTTTCAAAGGTCATAGAAACGTTGATTAATTATTAATTTAAGAAATATCTGAAAAAAAACGAAAACTTCTTAATGACTGAAGCAATAGGTCCATCTGGCGGTATATCTCACCGAGCAGTGGAAAAAATATTTACATCGTCTTTAGAAATTAAGTTTTTATCAATTGATATTACTAAGGTGTTTGATTCATGTTTGACATTAAGTCCTTTTATTGAAATGTGGTTTCGATGGATCTCTTCTTCATTTGAATAAAAATTACCTTTTTGACCGCTGAATACTAGTTGTATTGGACGATTTCAAGTCTGAAAAAAAAAAATAAATGCTGGAGACTCCCAAGCCTCTATCTTGTCCCCGACTCTCTTTCTCATATTTATCAACGATCTTCTGTCCGAATCTTCAATCCTGTAGAATCTTAGGAAAGTAAGGTTATATATGTATATCCATGTGAAGATAGGTTAAGTTTAGTTCAGATGAGTTCAACGCGAAACTTGGCTATGAGGTGATTAAAGGTCAAACTACACACTATAGTGTTTACACGGCAATTAAAAAATCCATTGAAATGTTTTCCTGATGACAATACCTATAGCTTTTCTGGATTTATATCACTGTTCTTTGGATGTGGATCTCTAGCCGAATATTATAATAAACTCATTTAATTCGAAACTTAACAGCTTCAAAACTGAATGCTCTTTTCTATCGTTAAAATAGAACATATCCCACATGCGCTATGTCACTCTTTATTAGTAGTTGTTGCATAGGAGAAACCAAATAGTTTTCCATTCTCGATTTATATAACTAACGACCTTTTTTGGAATAAACATATATTAGATGTTGCTAAAAGTTCTGATGTTTGTTCCTTCCTTTAGAAGTCCATTATTTGAAGAATTTCTCTCAAACTTCATTTTCATCTCTGATCATTCGAAAATATCGTATGTTGTCCCTATCCACAAAAAGGACCCACAAATGATGTAATAACGCATACATCAAATAAACAGTTTTGGGACTAGATGCCTATTTTGTTAAGCAAATATTTTGCTAAAGGTGTAGGATCCCTTTCTGGTATTTTCTTATTTTCATGGGGGATTCGATGATAAAGTAACAACTTCACTAGTTCGGTAGTTATAGACTGTGTGGATAGTTTTCTTTATTTTCCAAGATGGATTAACAAACATTGTTTTCTTTGATCACTCCCTTTTTGATATCCTCAGCACTGATTGTCAGACTACTATCAGATTCCCATTTTAGACCTTTAACTACTGATGAAATTTTTAAACTTTATTGTAGTTGGAATTTCTCTTCATTTATTAGATATAAAATTAGCAATAGAATATTTTTTGTTCAAAGATTGTAACCACTCCGACCAACACAAGCAGTGGCAAGCGCATTTCGAAACCTAAAGCACCTAAAGGAGCTTCTCCACCACCACAAGGATGGACAGCAACACGAGCGCTCAAGAACTCGTCATCTCTTAATTCAAATTCAAATCCAACAGCAACTGGAAGTACTGTGACAGTGGCGTCACCCAAATCCACACCCAAGTCATCTAAAAACCGAAAGTAAGTGCATTGTTATTGTTATTGTTTCGTTTTGCAGTTTTATTTCCCTAATTTTTCCCATCCCTCAAAACAAAAAAAAAAAATAATAATAATCCTTCCTTCGGACATGGACAAGAAAAATCGAGATGCTATTCCTCATATCTGTTTTACTAATTCCTCTCTAGATAGAACAACTTTTGCCTGTGCCACATTTTTCTTTTTGTCCACACAAACACATTTTCATTTCTTTAGAACCGGAGATGCGGCAACGGCGGCCGCGCAACCTTGCACGATACAGTGTGCTGCTGCTATGGGATTGATTCCACATTTGCAGTGCATCAAGTGCCTTTGTTTGTATCATCATGAGTGCGTCGGCTTGGATCGAAAGGATAATCTGTATCGACTAGACACAGATGGCAGAGGAGCCCATGGCTACAATCGCAAAGATTATGTCTGTCAGGTAAGTACAGTTGTTGTACATATTCAAATTTTCGACAGTCGACAGTCTCTCTCAAAGGTTTTTAACTTACATTCTCATTTTTTATTTACTTTCTCGCACCAACTTGATCAACTTTGACTGTTTGATTAAGTTAAGACTTACCAAAAAAAAGTTCTTCCATGTCTTATCAAAAATACAGTATTAATTGAGAAAAACTAAATTTTTTTCCCGTTGCTTAAAAAATTTCAGATGGACTTTATATCACGGCTCTCTATAGAGCTGCCCCATAGTTGCTACTCGAAATATACGCATGCCAGATAAGTGGTTTGCATCGATTAACAGGGGATCAATGTTTTGTTAATATTTATGTCTGACCACAACTGGTTAAAAAATTTGTTGCAAAACTAGCGAAATAACAATATTGTAGAAAGTATGATCTGTCAATGATCAATTCTAAATACCACCGTGCCACATCTTGCTGTTTATAGAACCATGTTTTTTTTTCTAAGCTTTATTACATCGAAATCAATGGCAGGTGTCGTCAAACCTTCTTTCATTACTTTTTATACAAACCTTCTTGAATTAAATATAAATACTTTTGAAAATGATTCTTGGATATTTTCTAAGAAAAGAATCGTCCATCCATTTAGGTGGAAAAGACCTTTTTTTTCTTAAATGGCGATATATTCATTAACGCAAATCCATTAATTTTTTGACATAATCCGGCTTGATTTGCTTATATCAAGGGAAAGGTGTATTAAGCATTGAAAACATCAACCTCTCATGAGCCTTTGTTACACACATATGTACACCCAAACACTTTCTTGGGTGTGGTTCGATATGCTCTCCCAAATGCACTTTGAAAACTGCTGGCATAGCTCCACCAGCATCACATTAATCGTTGGGTTAAAAATCAGTCGAATCACTTTGAAACAAAAACTTTGACAAAAGATACCAAATTCAGTCGAGGATAAAACTGCCATTATTATGCGTCTTTCCATAAGATGTTTCTACTAGTCGGATAAAATGTAAAAATTCCTTTTTTGAATAAAACATTTTTTTTTAATAAAAAACTTGAAAATGAGTTATTTATTTCAATATAAGTATGTATAATATGTATATAATTAAAGAACATTAGTAAAAATAAAAAATCTTAAAGCCCGTATTCTGCTATTTGGCTAAATTGAAATCATTAATAGAATTACATTAATAGCCACGTTCAGAAAAATGAGATCTCAAAAATGTCCGCAATCTCAGAAACATAAACATGCTGAGGAAGACAAATTTTGGATTCTCTTGGTCAATGTTTGACGGAGAAAATCCTGTGAGATCTCAATTTTCTCAAATGGTAAAATGTTTGCTGTAAATTAATTAAAAATTTAAAATATTTCTACTGCCGAATTTTACCGTTATTATTTGTTTAAACTGACATTTTGCTCACGCGTACAAATAGCAGAATATGACCGATATTCTATAAAAACGATAAGAATAAAAAATATATATAATTTTAGCAACGGCTTTCGTTAAAAAGTTCTTAAAATTTTACTTTATTTACTTCACATACGTATACATACCTTTTACTCGTTTTCCTTTTTATCGGGAGGCAAACGAAATTTAAAAGATCCCTAAGGAAAAAAGATCAAAATAAAATATTGTTGCTATTCGCAAAATTAGTCAACTTACATAATAAAATATTTTTGTTTGCTTCCTATATAGATGTCTTCTGAGTTTTTCTCTATCCAAAAATTCTGAATATTTAATTTTGCAAGTTTTTACATCCTGTGAGTCAGGAACGTGTTCCTCTGTTTTGTCCGGAGGCAGACAAACTTTGAAGGATCCCTAAGGATAAATAATCAAAGTTAATTATTTTTCTTTCCTCCTAAGCTTATCAAATTACATAATAGAACACTTTTGTCTTGCTTCTATAAAACTTGCGTCGCTCCCTTTCATCCTGTGAGAAATAATTTTGAAATTCAACTAACAAAATAATTATCAAAGATTTTTTACTTACATTCTCTGGACATGTATGCGAATCCTTTCTAACTTTTTGCATTACTTCTTCTTTTTTTGTTGTTTTTAATTTTTCTTCATCAATTTTCGATTCCTTGTTAAGGAATCGATTTGTTGAAAACTAAAATGAAATAAATATAAAACAATGGTTAAATATTTGAAAAAAATTTAATTTACATTTTTAAGTTTGTTAATATCCATAAGATTTGCGTTTTTTCTTAAAATCTTAAACATCTTGCTTCTTGCTTCTTTCAGTTTTTGATTTATTATGAATATATTTTTTTGAAGTTTGATACATCAATCAAATAAATTTCATTTTTCAAGCCTACTTACAAAAAATATACAAAAGAAAGCCAATTTTTGAAGTTTATTTAAAAAATAAATTAAAAAAAATAAATGTCATAGATTTTTTTTCCTAAACATATTTATGTATGTACATAAATGCAAAAAAGCCCGAGACATTTAAAAACTGTTAATTATCCAAGTTTGAAATTACCTAAAAGTTCGTTTTTTTGCTGTTGCAATTTTAATTAAATTGTTTCTTGTTTCTATCCTTGGAAGACAAAAGAATCGATTGCATTTGTGCATTAAATATTTCTCGAATATTTTGGGCCGATAAAAGAGATAAGGATAAGGAGTGTTACTCTGTCAAAAAGACAGTTCTAAAGGGAAGTACAGTTAACAGAACAAGAAAAAGTCGGCGACTGAAGAGAATGAGATATTTCGAAGGACAAAACGATTGAATGTACGTCGGATGCTTTCACTGCGACCTAAAGAACTATTGTGCTAGAGATGAAAACCTAAGCTTCTTCATATTTTCTAGTTATTTTTGATGTACTTTAACCTTTGTATTCAAAGGTAGAGCGCCGAATGCTGCTTGTGTTTTGTTAGATATTTGATAACGTGGTGGGCAAATAGATATTCTGCTCATACCGCCAGCCGATGTGACGTTCTGTTTGATCAAGCTCTAATCCGACATATTTTAAAGTTAATCCTCAACTGAAAAACTAAGACAACTTAATAACTGGCCCTAGATTGCGTTATCTATAAGGCGCATACTAAAAATTGAAAGAGATTTTAATAAACTTCGATGTCTTCAAGAATCTTCAAGCAATGACAACGTCGTAGGTAGGTACATCTACTCGTACTCGGGTAGGAACGACTTAAATTAAAACGTTTGTTTGGGCAACTCCAATAGTCTTTCAAGAAAGTTTAAAAAATCGAGTCTATCGAGAAAAAAAGGTATTATAAGGGTATTGAAGATATGATCATATTTCATAAATTCTTAACTGCACTAAGTGCCTTTCGAATCCAGTGTTTGCCACTTGTCGCCAGATAAGTTGTGCTTTTATTGTTTGGTGAGGGGAGCGGAGAGCATCTCGCTCAGGTTCATACCTTCAGATACGCTATCAAATTTCTTCTCCTGGGGAATCGCCAATTTCTGTTTTCGTTCGTCAGTCCAGCTCTGAATTTAGGCGCAAGTGGGAAATGGGCAGATCGACGTTGCTACTCGAAATGTACGCATGGCTAAAATTCCAGATAAGTTGTTTGCATAGATTAGCACATTGTCAATTTGTCAATCTAACCTGGGATCAATGTTTTATTAATATTTAAGTGTGACCACAACTGGTTAAAACATTTCTTGCAAAACTAGCGAAATAACAATAGTGTAGAAAGTATGATCTATATATTTGATGTCGTCAAACCATCTTTCATTACTTTTTATACAAACCTTTTTGAATTAAATACCTATAAATACTTTGGAAAATGATTCGTGGATATTTTCTAAGAAAAGAATCGTCCATCCATTTAGGTGGAAAAGACCTTTTTTTTCTTAAATGGCGATATATTCATTAACGAAAATCCATTAATTTTTTGACATAATCCGGCTTAATTTGCTTATATCAAGGGAAAGGTGTATTAAGCATTGAAAACATCAACCTCTCATGAGCCTTTGTTACACACATATGTACACCCAAACACTTTCTTGGGTGTGGTTCGATATGCTCTCCCAAATGCACTTTGAAAACTGCTGGCATAGCTCCACCAGCATCACATTAATCGTTGGGTTAAAAATCAGTCGAATCACTTTGAAACAAAAACTTTGACAAAAGATACCAAATTCAGTCGAGGATAAAACTGCCATTATTATGCGTCTTTCCATAAGATGTTTCTACTAGTCGGATAAAATGTAAAAATTCCTTTTTTGAATAAAACATTTTTTTTTAATAAAAAACTTGAAAATGAGTTATTTATTTCAATATAAGTATGTATAATATGTATATAATTAAAGAACATTAGTAAAAATAAAAAATCTTAAAGCCCGTATTCTGCTATTTGGCTAAATTGAAATCATTAATAGAATTACATTAATAGCCACGTTCAGAAAAATGAGATCTCAAAAATGTCCGCAATCTCAGAAACATAAACATGCTGAGGAAGACAAATTTTGGATTCTCTTGGTCAATGTTTGACGGAGAAAATCCTGTGAGATCTCAATTTTCTCAAATGGTAAAATGTTTGCTGTAAATTAATTAAAAATTTAAAATATTTCTACTGCCGAATTTTACCGTTATTATTTGTTTAAACTGACATTTTGCTCACGCGTACAAATAGCAGAATATGACCGATATTCTATAAAAACGATAAGAATAAAAAATATATATAATTTTAGCAACGGCTTTCGTTAAAAAGTTCTTAAAATTTTACTTTATTTACTTCACATACGTATACATACCTTTTACTCGTTTTCCTTTTTATCGGGAGGCAAACGAAATTTAAAAGATCCCTAAGGAAAAAAGATCAAAATAAAATATTGTTGCTATTCGCAAAATTAGTCAACTTACATAATAAAATATTTTTGTTTGCTTCCTATATAGATGTCTTCTGAGTTTTTCTCTATCCAAAAATTCTGAATATTTAATTTTGCAAGTTTTTACATCCTGTGAGTCAGGAACGTGTTCCTCTGTTTTGTCCGGAGGCAGACAAACTTTGAAGGATCCCTAAGGATAAATAATCAAAGTTAATTATTTTTCTTTCCTCCTAAGCTTATCAACTTACATAATAGAACACTTTTGTCTTGCTTCTATAAAACTTGCGTCGCTCCCTTTCATCCTGTGAGAAATAATTTTGAAATTCAACTAACAAAATAATTATCAAAGATTTTTTACTTACATTCTCTGGACATGTATGCGAATCCTTTCTAACTTTTTGCATTACTTCTTCTTTTTTTGTTGTTTTTAATTTTTCTTCATCAATTTTCGATTCCTTGTTAAGGAATCGATTTGTTGAAAACTAAAATGAAATAAATATAAAACAATGATTAAATATTTGAAAAAAATTTAATTTACATTTTTAAGTTTGTTAATATCCATAAGATTTGCGTTTTTTCTTAAAATCTTAAACATCTTGCTTCTTGCTTCTTTCAGTTTTTGATTTATTATGAATATATTTTTTTGAAGTTTGATACATCAATCAAATAAATTTCATTTTTCAAGCCTACTTACAAAAAATATACAAAAGAAAGCCAATTTTTGAAGTTTATTTAAAAAATAAATTAAAAAAAATAAATGTCATAGATTTTTTTTCCTAAACATATTTATGTATGTACATAAATGCAAAAAAGCCCGAGACATTTAAAAACTTTTAATTATCCAAGTTTGAAATTACCTAAAAGTTCGTTTTTTTGCTGTTGCAATTTTAATTAAATTGTTTCTTGTTTCTATCCTTGGAAGACAAAAGAATCGATTGCATTTGTGCATTAAATATTTCTCGAATATTTTGGGCCGATAAAAGAGATAAGGATAAGGAGTGTTACTCTGTCAAAAAGACAGTTCTAAAGGGAAGTACAGTTAACAGAACAAGAAAAAGTCGGCGACTGAAGAGAATGAGATATTTCGAAGGACAAAACGATTGAATGTACGTCGTATGCTTTCACTGCGACCTAAAGAACTATTGTGCTAGAGATGAAAACCTAAGCTTCTTCATATTTTCTAGTTATTTTTGATGTACTTTAACCTTTGTATTCAAAGGTAGAGCGCCGAATGCTGCTTGTGTTTTGTTAGATATTTGATAACGTGGTGGGCAAATAGATATTCTGCTCATACCGCCAGCCGATGTGACGTTCTGTTTGATCAAGCTCTAATCCGACATATTTTAAAGTTAATCCTCAACTGAAAAACTAAGACAACTTAATAACTGGCCCTAGATTGCGTTATCTATAAGGCGCATACTAAAAATTGAAAGAGATTTTAATAAACTTCGATGTCTTCAAGAATCTTCAAGCAATGACAACGTCGTAGGTAGGTACATCTACTCGTACTCGGGTAGGAACGACTTAAATTAAAACGTTTGTTTGGGCAACTCCAATAGTCTTTCAAGAAAGTTTAAAAAATCGAGTCGATCGAGAAAAAAAGGTATTATAAGGGTATTGAAGATATGATCATATTTCATAAATTCTTAACTGCACTAAGTGCCTTTCGAATCCAGTGTTTGCCACTTGTCGCCAGATAAGTTGTGCTTTTATTGTTTGGTGAGGGGAGCGGAGAGCATCTCGCTCAGGTTCATACCTTCAGATACGCTATCAAATTTCTTCTCCTGGGGAATCGCCAATTTCTGTTTTCGTTCGTCAGTCCAGCTCTGAATTTAGGCGCAAGTGGGAAATGGGCAGATCGACGTTGCTACTCGAAATGTACGCATGGCTAAAATTCCAGATAAGTTGTTTGCATAGATTAGCACATTGTCAATTTGTCAATCTAACCTGGGATCAATGTTTTATTAATATTTAAGTGTGACCACAACTGGTTAAAACATTTCTTGCAAAACTAGCGAAATAACAATAGTGTAGAAAGTATGATCTATATATTTGATGTCGTCAAACCATCTTTCATTACTTTTTATACAAACCTTTTTGAATTAAATACCTATAAATACTTTGGAAAATGATTCGTGGATATTTTCTAAGAAAAGAATCGTCCATCCATTTAGGTGGAAAAGACCTTTTTTTTCTTAAATGGCGATATATTCATTAACGAAAATCCATTAATTTTTTGACATAATCCGGCTTAATTTGCTTATATCAAGGGAAAGGTGTATTAAGCATTGAAAACATCAACCTCTCATGAGCCTTTGTTACACACATATGTACACCCAAACACTTTCTTGGGTGTGGTTCGATATGCTCTCCCAAATGCACTTTGAAAACTGCTGGCATAGCTCCACCAGCATCACATTAATCGTTGGGTTAAAAATCAGTCGAATCACTTTGAAACAAAAACTTTGACAAAAGATACCATTATGCGTCTTTCCATAAGATGTTTCTACTAGTCGGATAAAATGTAAAAATTCCTTTTTTGAATAAAACATTTTTTTTTAATAAAAAACTTGAAAATGAGTTATTTATTTCAATATAAGTATGTATAATATGTATATAATTAAAGAACATTAGTAAAAATAAAAAATCTTACAGCCCGTATTCTGCTATTTGGCTAAATTGAAATCATTAATAGAATTACATTAATAGCCACGTTCAGAAAAATGAGATCTCAAAAATGTCCGCAATCTCAGAAACATAAACATGCTGAGGAAGACAAATTTTGGATTCTCTTGGTCAATGTTTGACGGAGAAAATCCTGTGAGATCTCAATTTTCTCAAATGGTAAAATGTTTGCTGTAAATTAATTAAAAATTTAAAATATTTCTACTGCCGAATTTTACCGTTATTATTTGTTTAAACTGACATTTTGCTCACGCGTACAAATAGCAGAATATGACCGATATTCTATAAAAACGATAAGAATAAAAAATATATATAATTTTAGCAACGGCTTTCGTTAAAAAGTTCTTAAAATTTTACTTTATTTACTTCACATACGTATACATACCTTTTACTCGTTTTCCTTTTTATCGGGAGGCAAACGAAATTTAAAAGATCCCTAAGGAAAAAAGATCAAAATAAAATATTGTTGCTATTCGCAAAATTAGTCAACTTACATAATAAAATATTTTTGTTTGCTTCCTATATAGATGTCTTCTGAGTTTTTCTCTATCCAAAAATTCTGAATATTTAATTTTGCAAGTTTTTACATCCTGTGAGTCAGGAACGTGTTCCTCTGTTTTGTCCGGAGGCAGACAAACTTTGAAGGATCCCTAAGGATAAATAATCAAAGTTAATTATTTTTCTTTCCTCCTAAGCTTATCAACTTACATAATAGAACACTTTTGTCTTGCTTCTATAAAACTTGCGTCGCTCCCTTTCATCCTGTGAGAAATAATTTTGAAATTCAACTAACAAAATAATTATCAAAGGTTTTTTACTTACATTCTCTGGACATGTATGCGAATCCTTTCTAACTTTTTGCATTACTTCTTCTTTTTTTGTTGTTTTTAATTTTTCTTCATCAATTTTCGATTCCTTGTTAAGGAATCGATTTGTTGAAAACTAAAATGAAATAAATATAAAACAATGGTTAAATATTTGAAAAAAATTTAATTTACATTTTTAAGTTTGTTAATATCCATAAGATTTGCGTTTTTTCTTAAAATCTTAAACATCTTGCTTCTTGCTTCTTTCAGTTTTTGATTTATTATGAATATATTTTTTTGAAGTTTGATACATCAATCAAATAAATTTCATTTTTCAAGCCTACTTACAAAAAATATACAAAAGAAAGCCAATTTTTGAAGTTTATTTAAAAAATAAATTAAAAAAAATAAATGTCATAGATTTTTTTTCCTAAACATATTTATGTATGTACATAAATGCAAAAAAGCCCGAGACATTTAAAAACTGTTAATTATCCAAGTTTGAAATTACCTAAAAGTTCGTTTTTTTGCTGTTGCAATTTTAATTAAATTGTTTCTTGTTTCTATCCTTGGAAGACAAAAGAATCGATTGCATTTGTGCATTAAATATTTCTCGAATATTTTGGGCCGATAAAAGAGATAAGGATAAGGAGTGTTACTCTGTCAAAAAGACAGTTCTAAAGGGAAGTACAGTTAACAGAACAAGAAAAAGTCGGCGACTGAAGAGAATGAGATATTTCGAAGGACAAAACGATTGAATGTACGTCGGATGCTTTCACTGCGACCTAAAGAACTATTGTGCTAGAGATGAAAACCTAAGCTTCTTCATATTTTCTAGTTTTTTTTGATGTACTTTAACCTTTGTATTCAAAGGTAGAGCGCCGAATGCTGCTTGTGTTTTGTTAGATATTTGATAACGTGGTGGGCAAATAGATATTCTGCTCATACCGCCAGCCGATGTGACGTTCTGTTTGATCAAGCTCTAATCCGACATATTTTAAAGTTAATCCTCAACTGAAAAACTAAGACAACTTAATAACTGGCCCTAGATTGCGTTATCTATAAGGCGCATACTAAAAATTGAAAGAGATTTTAATAAACTTCGATGTCTTCAAGAATCTTCAAGCAATGACAACGTCGTAGGTAGGTACCTCTACTCGTACTCGGGTAGGAACGACTTAAATTAATGAATGGCATTTCATTTACTTTTTCGTATCGTATTTTTACCATCAAATGGGTAAAAGTTAATGTTTGTGGCTCGGTTTGTTTTGAAGAAATGTTTTATTGGAATTCGAATGTAAATAAAAAAATAAATAGTTGTATACTCTTCGAACAAATTAACTGGGTCACAATGTCAAATAAGAATTTGTTAAGTATGCAAATCAAAGTTAGTAACAAACAAGTTTTATAGAACCTTTCTTGTAGATTGTACATTGCTTAAGTGGCCTTGAAGCTATTTAAAAACAACTTATTTCCAATGTTCCTAACAGAGTACATACATATGTAATATATTTGGTTCATAGAATGACAAAAAAAATAGGAAATTAAGTTTATTTGGTTTCGAAAAAAAATAATCTCCAAATTGTAAATTTTGGTAAACAAGCGGATTTGCCCATTTTTTTTCTTTGATAAAAAAGACATAAAAATCAAATAAAGCAGATGCTGGGAAAATAGAGTCGTAGTTTTTTACTACATGAAAGCTTTATGAATGTACACACATTTCCCCGGCTTTTGTTTATCAAAATATGTCAGGCAAAATAGATAAAATAAAACGTTTGTTTGGGCAACTCCAATAGTCTTTTTCAAGAAAGTTTAAAAAATCGAGTCGATCGAGAAAAAAAGGTATTATAAGGGTATTGAAGATATGATCATATTTCATAAATTCTTAACTGCACTAAGTGCCTTTCGAATCCAGTGTTTGCCACTTGTCGCCAGATAAGTTGTGCTTTTATTGTTTGGTGAGGGCAGCGGAGAGCATCTCGCTCAGGTTCATACCTTCAGATACGCTATCAAATTTCTTCTCCTGGGGAATCGCCAATTTCTGTTTTCGTTCGTCAGTCCAGCTCTGAATTTAGGCGCAAGTGGGAAATTGGCAGATCGACGTTGCTACTCGAAATGTACGCATGGCTAAAATTCCAGATAAGTTGTTTGCATAGATTAGCACATTGTCAATTTGTCAATCTAACCTGGGATCAATGTTTTATTAATATTTAAGTGTGACCACAACTGGTTAAAACATTTCTTGCAAAACTAGCGAAATAACAATAGTGTAGAAAGTATGATCTATATATTTGATGTCGTCAAACCATCTTTCATTACTTTTTATACAAACCTTTTTGAATTAAATACCTATAAATACTTTGGAAAATGATTCGTGGATATTTTCTAAGAAAAGAATCGTCCATCCATTTAGGTGGAAAAGACCTTTTTTTTCTTAAATGGCGATATATTCATTAACGCAAATCCATTAATTTTTTGACATAATCCGGCTTGATTTGCTTATATCAAGGGAAAGGTGTATTAAGCATTGAAAACATCAACCTCTCATGAGCCTTTGTTACACACATATGTACACCCAAACACTTTCTTGGGTGTGGTTCGATATGCTCTCCCAAATGCACTTTGAAAACTGCTGGCATAGCTCCACCAGCATCACATTAATCGTTGGGTTAAAAATCAGTCGAATCACTTTGAAACAAAAACTTTGACAAAAGATACCAAATTCAGTCGAGGATAAAACTGCCATTATTATGCGTCTTTCCATAAGATGTTTCTACTAGTCGGATAAAATGTAAAAATTCCTTTTTTGAATAAAACATTTTTTTTTAATAAAAAACTTGAAAATGAGTTATTTATTTCAATATAAGTATGTATAATATGTATATAATTAAAGAACATTAGTAAAAATAAAAAATCTTAAAGCCCGTATTCTGCTATTTGGCTAAATTGAAATCATTAATAGAATTACATTAATAGCCACGTTCAGAAAAATGAGATCTCAAAAATGTCCGCAATCTCAGAAACATAAACATGCTGAGGAAGACAAATTTTGGATTCTCTTGGTCAATGTTTGACGGAGAAAATCCTGTGAGATCTCAATTTTCTCAAATGGTAAAATGTTTGCTGTAAATTAATTAAAAATTTAAAATATTTCTACTGCCGAATTTTACCGTTATTATTTGTTTAAACTGACATTTTGCTCACGCGTACAAATAGCAGAATATGACCGATATTCTATAAAAACGATAAGAATAAAAAATATATATAATTTTAGCAACGGCTTTCGTTAAAAAGTTCTTAAAATTTTACTTTATTTACTTCACATACGTATACATACCTTTTACTCGTTTTCCTTTTTATCGGGAGGCAAACGAAATTTAAAAGATCCCTAAGGAAAAAAGATCAAAATAAAATATTGTTGCTATTCGCAAAATTAGTCAACTTACATAATAAAATATTTTTGTTTGCTTCCTATATAGATGTCTTCTGAGTTTTTCTCTATCCAAAAATTCTGAATATTTAATTTTGCAAGTTTTTACATCCTGTGAGTCAGGAACGTGTTCCTCCGTTTTGTCCGGAGGCAGACAAACTTTGAAGGATCCCTAAGGATAAATAATCAAAGTTAATTATTTTTCTTTCCTCCTAAGCTTATCAACTTACATAATAGAACACTTTTGTCTTGCTTCTATAAAACTTGCGTCGCTCCCTTTCATCCTGTGAGAAATAATTTTGAAATTCAACTAACAAAATAATTATCAAAGATTTTTTACTTACATTCTCTGGACATGTATGCGAATCCTTTCTAACTTTTTGCATTACTTCTTCTTTTTTTGTTGTTTTTAATTTTTCTTCATCAATTTTCGATTCCTTGTTAAGGAATCGATTTGTTGAAAACTAAAATGAAATAAATATAAAACAATGGTTAAATATTTGAAAAAAATTTAATTTACATTTTTAAGTTTGTTAATATCCATAAGATTTGCGTTTTTTCTTAAAATCTTAAACATCTTGCTTCTTGCTTCTTTCAGTTTTTGATTTATTATGAATATATTTTTTTGAAGTTTGATACATCAATCAAATAAATTTCATTTTTCAAGCCTACTTACAAAAAATATACAAAAGAAAGCCAATTTTTGAAGTTTATTTAAAAAATAAATTAAAAAAAATAAATGTCATAGATTTTTTTTCCTAAACATATTTATGTATGTACATAAATGCAAAAAAGCCCGAGACATTTAAAAACTGTTAATTATCCAAGTTTGAAATTACCTAAAAGTTCGTTTTTTTGCTGTTGCAATTTTAATTAAATTGTTTCTTGTTTCTATCCTTGGAAGACAAAAGAATCGATTGCATTTGTGCATTAAATATTTCTCGAATATTTTGGGCCGATAAAAGAGATAAGGATAAGGAGTGTTACTCTGTCAAAAAGACAGTTCTAAAGGGAAGTACAGTTAACAGAACAAGAAAAAGTCGGCGACTGAAGAGAATGAGATATTTCGAAGGACAAAACGATTGAATGTACGTCGGATGCTTTCACTGCGACCTAAAGAACTATTGTGCTAGAGATGAAAACCTAAGCTTCTTCATATTTTCTAGTTTTTTTTGATGTACTTTAACCTTTGTATTCAAAGGTAGAGCGCCGAATGCTGCTTGTGTTTTGTTAGATATTTGATAACGTGGTGGGCAAATAGATATTCTGCTCATACCGCCAGCCGATGTGACGTTCTGTTTGATCAAGCTCTAATCCGACATATTTTAAAGTTAATCCTCAACTGAAAAACTAAGACAACTTAATAACTGGCCCTAGATTGCGTTATCTATAAGGCGCATACTAAAAATTGAAAGAGATTTTAATAAACTTCGATGTCTTCAAGAATCTTCAAGCAATGACAACGTCGTAGGTAGGTACCTCTACTCGTACTCGAGTAGGAACGACTTAAATTAATGAATGGCATTTCATTTACTTTTTCGTATCGTATTTTTACCATCAAATGGGTAAAAGTTAATGTTTGTGGCTCGGTTTGTTTTGAAGAAATGTTTTATTGGAATTCGAATGTTTTGGGCCGATAAAAGAGATGAGGATAAGGAGTGTTACTCTGTCAAAAAGACAGTTTTAAAGGAACGAAAAAAAAACTGAAGAGAATGGGATTTCGAAAAGCAAACCGAATGAATGTACGTCGCATGCTTTCAATTCTAGAAATAAGAATATTTGTTGACTTGACAGTAATAATGTTGCCAGGAAAGTAATGTTGTTTGGTAATTCTAGGTTCCTCTTGTGATAGATCTAACCTTCAACCCGTCTAAGTCCAACTTGTACACCGTTTTGGAAAATTGAATTGAGGACAATAAAAAGGGTTGTTAAATTATGAAGGAGTTCTGAACGTAGAAACAATACCTTAACACTGGGAAGCAAATTCTAACATGCTAAAATTTAATAACCAATAGCTTTTATGGTTGCTTTTGATTTAAAATTTCAAATTCAAAGGAAAAGAGAAAAAAGCAGAGAAGTAATTATGGAACAAAATGTCGTTTAAGTGTATCGTTGTGTGCCTTCAATTGCTGAGTCAATTGGTCCTTTTAAGTGAATAATCCGAGATCTTTGTGCAGAATTCTCCTCAGGCTAGTGCGTGAAATTGGCTTACAAGTTGATATTCGTGAATTAAGTCTCACACTCTCGGCTATAGTATCCACATTCTCGTCTGTGTGCACCGTACAACGCAGGGAACCATGAGTTGTCGACTAGCATACCAGTCTCACGAACTTTTTGCACAAACTTGCGTACAGCAGGCGGGATGGGTGCTTGCCAAAACTTCTTTTAAAAAAAACGCACTGTTTGGGCTACACAGCACTCATTTCGGAAATAAGCTTTCAATATTTCCCAACGTTATTAGGGCGTAAAACGGCTTATTTCGTTCCGCGGTGGTATGATGCTGACTTTCTGTCAATATTTCGAGCTAAACAGGAGGGCCTAACCGTTACATACCTTGCAATCAATACCGATTTTCACCATAATATTTTTGAGTTTTTTTTTTGATAGCAGAAATCTTATAGTACAAAATTTGATAATTGCTTTGGAGGGACTATCGATGAATTGCTTCTTTAACTTGTCTTCTTTTAACTCTTTCAAATTATATTTTTCAGTCTTGCGTTTCACCAGTGAATACAGTTTTCAAAGAGAACAATGCAGCTCCTAAAGAGCCAGATATGCAAATTCTACTAGCAGCACTATCCCAGCCGCCTCCACCTCCTCCTCCACTGCCTGCTCCCGCACCTATTCCCACTCCTCCACTTAAAGCTCCATCTCCAAAACCAATAATTACAACAGTTATTGCTACCCCGACAACAGCAACAACAACAAATGCTGCAGTTGTACCAGTTTCCAAACCAAAATTCGCACCTCCTGAGCCTACTGTTGCAGATCTACCGCAGACAATTGCCGTGATTAAAGGAAAAAAATACGTTGTCGTTAAGAAGCCATTATTAAACCAACGTTCCACAGCCGCTGCTGCTGAGTGAGTAGAATGTATAGTGTCTCACAGGATCTATTTATATATTTTAATCTATATTATCGACCACCATACCAAACACTAGAAAACAAAAATCTTATAATTATGTGTCCATGTCCCTAATTTCCACTAACAAATGCAACTTTTACACAGTTCTGCACTCGCTTGATTTAACACGGTTAACTAAATATTTGTTTTTTTTTCACGAACTGTTTTCCGTTATTCTAGGAACAACACTGTCGAAACCACAGCTGAAAATGATGTTAATACAAATGATCGTTCCAAACGCAATAACGCTTCGAATGTACACAGAAAACAACATACTGCAGTAGGTACTTCAACACAGGCAGTGACAACAGTTACAGCAGCCGTCCAGAGCTCACCGCCTGGGAATAGTACTGCTCAACCAACAAGCAAGGAACCGTCTTCATTATCTGCAGCTGCATCGCTGACATTTGCGTCGAATTTCTTTGCAAATGTGTCTGTAGGATATGGTGCTATTCTACATATCCTGAAGTATCTTAAGATCCATGTAAGTTGTTATTTTATGTTGACGTTTACGCAGCTGCACAATCATTATTTCCATCTGTATTTTTCATATGCGAATTATTCTCATTTTTGCGATTTATTCACCCGGAACTGTTGAAAGAATTTCATAATTTAAGACAAAAATATTAATTTACTTTTAGGAACGGCCTCGAGCTGCTTCTGTTTGTAAGATTTGGAATCTTGTAGCAAAAGACCGTTCTCTCTGGCAAACTGTAAGAATGAAGAACTCAAAGGTTGGCAACTGGGCTGGCTTTACAGCTGCCCTTCGTCGAGGAGAAACAAAGCATTTAGATCTACGAAAGCTTTTAGTATCCAGCACTAAATTAGAAGAAACTTGGTCAGAGTTTTGCAAACACATCGGGATGGTGCCGTCGTTGGAACACATTGATATGTGCCGTTGCTCGGCCAAAGTTGTAGAGAGCATTTTCCTTACAAATCCCAACCTGACGATCCTAAGCGCATTGGCGATAAACAATGAGAGTTTGAATTTGATAAATCTAGACAATCTTGTGATGTTGCAAGAACTGCGCTTACGCACATTAGACAAGTGTACACTTGAAGGAGACCTATCACCATTACGCTCTTTAACAAATCTTCGACATCTGTCCTTAACGTCAATTCGGGATTTGGGAACTAAAGGAATCGAAGTTATCGGTGAATTGAATAGCCTCGTTTCCCTTGAATTGGGAGATTGCAATGAATTTGACTCGCGCTTCACTGATAATGTTCTTCCCAAACTGTCAAACTTGGAGCGCCTGCGATTAGAAATCGGACAAGAGCAGTGTCGTACATTGGACATTTTAGATTCTGTAGCTAAGCTGGAAAATCTTAGCCAACTTGAGTTTGTAAATTTCGACATTAAACCCGGCTTTGATGATAAACTAGCTCAGTGCACAAATATTCTCAAGCTCTTGATAATTCCCACATACATCTCACAATCAGCCACGACTAATAACATTGTGCTTAACGCTGTTTTAAAACTTCAAGATACCCTGGAAGTATTTACATGGGGCGTAACTGTGGAACTGCTTCGTGTCACCGCACTGTATGTGGACCAATGTGAAGACTCTACACGAAAAGAACGTCACCACTTCGATGAATGCATTCCCGTATTGAAGCCAGTGCCCGGCTCGTCTGCTGCAGATACCCCCGGTGATCAACCCAGTCCCGGAGCAAACGCTGTCCCACAAATCGAGATCCTCCCACTGGACAAAGTTGAAGAGATCCTGCGAGACAATCTGGAAACTACGAAGTTCACAATAGTGAAAGTGCCGTACCATGCAACATGGAAACAGCAACTTGTAGAATAGTGCTGAATATTTTGAGGGCTCCTCTTCCTCTTAACATATCCAGAGAAGTGCGACATAATGAATTTATTAATTTCTATTTTTGTCATTTTTTTTTGTTAAAAAATAATTATGCTTGTAATCAGAATGAATGGGAGGACATATTAAAGCACGATTTGTGATCATTTTGGTTGATGACAAATATCAGCCCAAGGATTCCATTTTGTGTACATTAATCAATACTTTTTTTTTTATATTTTATTATTATGATAATGTATTTCATTTTTTGTTTTCGAAACAAACACACAGCAATATTGAGAGAACCAACTAATGAATTTGGTTTTGTTTATTTTTTTCAGTTTTTGTGTTTCTTTCGGTAACTAAAAGTTAATAAAGTAAAATAAAAAAAAAAAAAAAAAAAAAAAAAAACAACAATTAAGCGTTAAAGAGTATATGAATATTATAATATTAAATATTGTAGAACGCAATACAATGAGAAAAAGAGCTAAATTTAATCGAAAAATAAAGGAGATTTAATTATCTTATAATGAATGAAGTTTTATTATCCTAGTTATGAATTATGTTATAGTTTGAATAATTATTTCACATTTAATCTGTAGATGATATTTATAGAATAAATAAAATGTACTTATCGAAAAAATAAAATTGTTGGCCGAACGATATCCCAAATTGTGGTATATCTATTATTTGAATGTGCCCCAGCAAACGAATATGCTTCATCAGGTTTTGTTTAAGATTTGCAAATACAAATAAGATGCACGACAAGGTTTGGGAGTACATGCTCTTATAATTCAAGTGGAGTGAGTATGGTATATCTCAATTTTTATCGCGATTTTGTTTAATTTGTGCGTGTTTTGTTTACTTCTGTTACTTTGCTTAGATGATTTTTATTTTGTGTTGAACCTATAGTACATACGTCCCTAAGTTCATTCCGTTTTTGATTATTTCATGTTCCCATTCGATTGTTTCGCTATTGATCAGTTTCAGTTTTCTCATTTTGCCATGGTTTACTTCACGTACAAGTGTTTTGCCCAAGAAATTAATAATTTTTACTTCCTTTGGTTTTGTTTATTATTAGAAAGTTTTTTTTGTTTCCTTTTTCCCTTAAAAACTACAATTTGAATGACTACTAAAATTGGTAGTTTAAGGCAAGCAAACGAACAGACATAAAGTGTAAAAATTTGCAAAAAGTTTACCATCTTCGTTTTGTAGCTTCCGACTTGTACCTACACATTTTTATAAAAAAAATAAATAGCTACTTAAGTACAGTTATGTCGTTTTTATTTGTCAATCAATCCTGATTCTGAAAAGGAGAAATTTGCTTCTGGATTTGAAATCAGAATCGAAACCAGAAGCACTCACACATTCATACATATACTCAAACGTCAAACTCGACAGGTGTCATTTTTTGTATTGTAATTGGGCGAAGTGATTTTCTTTCAACAAACATTTATTATTTTTGATTTTTACATGGATAACATTAAAATTATCAGTAATACTATTCTTGCAAAATTCGTTGGAATCCTCTTCCTCGTCTTCCAAAAACGGAAAGTGCGGAACTTCGTGGAGGATGTAGTAGTAACATATTCAAAGGAACGGGTAAATATTTATACATATTTCAAGATTTTAAAGTTTAAAATATTTCATCAATTTTGTATTGTAAATAGTTTCAAATATACATATTTATAAAATCACACCAAACTTCAGAGTCGTCAGAATCAAGAAAAGTGTTCAGTTGGGATCGCGGATAGAAGAGAGAGATTTCGCATGTCATATAGAAACATTTGTCCACGACATGTGCTTTTTGGCATTAGCTACAATTATCTTGTAATCCATTTGTCTTTTACTTTTTGATTGATTTCCACTAATGAACAACTCTCCTAGATGTAGCCTTAAACTTCGAAATAAAGCATACATATACAGAAAAGATGAAGAACCGATTCTTCTTCGTCCATACAGTTTTTGCAAAAATCGTTTGAGAATACTGCAAGTCTCCTATAAGCTATAACGGACGTGATGTGTAATCTGCCTAGATATAACAAACACTTATCGTAGAGCCGCTTCAGATCCAGCAGTGGTCAGATCTGTTTTGTCGCCAGACAAGTGGTGATGTTCTTCCATCTAAGGTAAGTCTTCTCAATAGAAGTTTTTTCAGAGTACATACATATGTAATATATTTGGTTCATAGAATGACAAAGAAAAAATAGGAAATTAAGTTTATTTGGTTTCGAAAAAAATTAATCTCCAAATTGTAAATTTTGGTAAACAAGCGGATTTATCCATTTTTTTTCTTTGATAAAAAAGACATACAAATCAAATAAAGCAGATGCTGGGAAAATAGAGTCGTAGTTTTTTACTACATGAAAGCTTTATGAATGTACACACATTTCCCCGGCTTTTGTTTATCAAAATATGTCAGGCAAAATAGATAAAATAAAACGTTTGTTTGGGCAACTCCAATAGTCTTTCAAGAAAGTTTAAAAAATCGAGTCGATCGAGAAAAAAAGGTATTATAAGGGTATTGAAGATATGATCATATTTCATAAATTCTTAACTGCACTAAGTGCCTTTCGAATCCAGTGTTTGCCACTTGTCGCCATATAAGTTGTGCTTTTATTGTTTGGTAAGGGGAGCGGAGAGCATCTCGCTCAGGTTCATACCTTCAGATACACTAAGGCGTCCAATATCAAATTTCTTCTCCTGGGGAATCGCCAATTTCTGTTTTCGTTCGTCAGTCCAGCTCTGAATTTAGGCGCAAGTGGGAAATGGGCAGATCGACGTTGCTACTCGAAATGTACGCATGGCTAAAATTCCAGATAAGTTGTTTGCATAGATTAGCACATTGTCAATTTGTCAATCTAACCTGGGATCAATGTTTTATTAATATTTAAGTGTGACCACAACTGGTTAAAACATTTCTTGCAAAACTAGCGAAATAACAATAGTGTAGAAAGTATGATCTATATATTTGATGTCGTCAAACCATCTTTCATTACTTTTTATACAAACCTTTTTGAATTAAATACCTATAAATACTTTGGAAAATGATTCGTGGATATTTTCTAAGAAAAGAATCGTCCATCCATTTAGGTGGAAAAGACCTTTTTTTCTTAAATGGCGATATATTCATTAACGCAAATCCATTAATTTTTTGACATAATCCGGCTTGATTTGCTTATATCAAGGGAAAGGTGTATTAAGCATTGAAAACATCAACCTCTCATGAGCCTTTGTTACACACATAATGTACACCCAAACACTTTCTTGGGTGTGGTTCGATATGCTCTCCCAAATGCACTTTGAAAACTGCTGGCATAGCTCCACCAGCATCACATTAATCGTTGGGTTAAAAATCAGTCGAATCACTTTGAAACAAAAACTTTGACAAAAGATACCAAATTCAGTCGAGGATAAAACTGCCATTATTATGCGTCTTTCCATAAGATGTTTCTACTAGTCGGATAAAATGTAAAAATTCCTTTTTTGAATAAAACATTTTTTTTTAATAAAAAACTTGAAAATGAGTTATTTATTTCAATATAAGTATGTATAATATGTATATAATTAAAGAACATTAGTAAAAATAAAAAATCTTAAAGCCCGTATTCTGCTATTTGGCTAAATTGAAATCATTAATAGAATTACATTAATAGCCACGTTCAGAAAAATGAGATCTCAAAAATGTCCGCAATCTCAGAAACATAAACATGCTGAGGAAGACAAATTTTGGATTCTCTTGGTCAATGTTTGACGGAGAAAATCCTGTGAGATCTCAATTTTCTCAAATGGTAAAATGTTTGCTGTAAATTAATTAAAAATTTAAAATATTTCTACTGCCGAATTTTACCGTTATTATTTGTTTAAACTGACATTTTGCTCACGCGTACAAATAGCAGAATATGACCGATATTCTATAAAAACGATAAGAATAAAAAATATATATAATTTTAGCAACGGCTTTCGTTAAAAAGTTCTTAAAATTTTACTTTATTTACTTCACATACGTATACATACCTTTTACTCGTTTTCCTTTTTATCGGGAGGCAAACGAAATTTAAAAGATCCCTAAGGAAAAAAGATCAAAATAAAATATTGTTGCTATTCGCAAAATTAGTCAACTTACATAATAAAATATTTTTGTTTGCTTCCTATATAGATGTCTTCTGAGTTTTTCTCTATCCAAAAATTCTGAATATTTAATTTTGCAAGTTTTTACATCCTGTGAGTCAGGAACGTGTTCCTCTGTTTTGTCCGGAGGCAGACAAACTTTGAAGGATCCCTAAGGATAAATAATCAAAGTTAATTATTTTTCTTTCCTCCTAAGCTTATCAACTTACATAATAGAACACTTTTGTCTTGCTTCTATAAAACTTGCGTCGCTCCCTTTCATCCTGTGAGAAATAATTTTGAAATTCAACTAACAAAATAATTATCAAAGGTTTTTTACTTACATTCTCTGGACATGTATGCGAATCCTTTCTAACTTTTTGCATTACTTCTTCTTTTTTTGTTGTTTTTAATTTTTCTTCATCAATTTTCGATTCCTTGTTAAGGAATCGATTTGTTGAAAACTAAAATGAAATAAATATAAAACAATGGTTAAATATTTGAAAAAAATTTAATTTACATTTTTAAGTTTGTTAATATCCATAAGATTTGCGTTTTTTCTTAAAATCTTAAACATCTTGCTTCTTGCTTCTTTCAGTTTTTGATTTATTATGAATATATTTTTTTGAAGTTTGATACATCAATCAAATAAATTTCATTTTTCAAGCCTACTTACAAAAAATATACAAAAGAAAGCCAATTTTTGAAGTTTATTTAAAAAATAAATTAAAAAAAATAAATGTCATAGATTTTTTTTCCTAAACATATTTATGTATGTACATAAATGCAAAAAAGCCCGAGACATTTAAAAACTGTTAATTATCCAAGTTTGAAATTACCTAAAAGTTCGTTTTTTTGCTGTTGCAATTTTAATTAAATTGTTTCTTGTTTCTATCCTTGGAAGACAAAAGAATCGATTGCATTTGTGCATTAAATATTTCTCGAATATTTTGGGCCGATAAAAGAGATAAGGATAAGGAGTGTTACTCTGTCAAAAAGACAGTTCTAAAGGGAAGTACAGTTAACAGAACAAGAAAAAGTCGGCGACTGAAGAGAATGAGATATTTCGAAGGACAAAACGATTGAATGTACGTCGGATGCTTTCACTGCGACCTAAAGAACTATTGTGCTAGAGATGAAAACCTAAGCTTCTTCATATTTTCTAGTTTTTTTTGATGTACTTTAACCTTTGTATTCAAAGGTAGAGCGCCGAATGCTGCTTGTGTTTTTTTAGATATTTGATAACGTGGTGGGCAAATAGATATTCTGCTCATACCGCCAGCCGATGTGACGTTCTGTTTGATCAAGCTCTAATCCGACATATTTTAAAGTTAATCCTCAACTGAAAAACTAAGACAACTTAATAACTGGCCCTAGATTGCGTTATCTATAAGGCGCATACTAAAAATTGAAAGAGATTTTAATAAACTTCGATGTCTTCAAGAATCTTCAAGCAATGACAACGTCGTAGGTAGGTACCTCTACTCGTACTCGGGTAGGAACGACTTAAATTAATGAATGGCATTTCATTTACTTTTTCGTATCGTATTTTTACCATCAAATGGGTAAAAGTTAATGTTTGTGGCTCGGTTTGTTTTGAAGAAATGTTTTATTGGAATTCGAATGTAAATAAAAAAATAAATAGTTGTATACTCTTCGAACAAATTAACTGGGTCACAATGTCAAATAAGAATTTGTTAAGTATGCAAATCAAAGTTAGTAACAAACAAGTTTTATAGAACCTTTCTTGTAGATTGTACATTGCTTAAGTGGCCTTGAAGCTATTTAAAAACAACTTATTTCCAATGTTCCTAACAGAGTACATACATATGTAATATATTTGGTTCATAGAATGACAAAAAAAATAGGAAATTAAGTTTATTTGGTTTCGAAAAAAAATAATCTCCAAATTGTAAATTTTGGTAAACAAGCGGATTTGCCCATTTTTTTTCTTTGATAAAAAAGACATAAAAATCAAATAAAGCAGATGCTGGGAAAATAGAGTCGTAGTTTTTTACTACATGAAAGCTTTATGAATGTACACACATTTCCCCGGCTTTTGTTTATCAAAATATGTCAGGCAAAATAGATAAAATAAAACGTTTGTTTGGGCAACTCCAATAGTCTTTTTCAAGAAAGTTTAAAAAATCGAGTCGATCGAGAAAAAAAGGTATTATAAGGGTATTGAAGATATGATCATATTTCATAAATTCTTAACTGCACTAAGTGCCTTTCGAATCCAGTGTTTGCCACTTGTCGCCAGATAAGTTGTGCTTTTATTGTTTGGTGAGGGCAGCGGAGAGCATCTCGCTCAGGTTCATACCTTCAGATACGCTATCAAATTTCTTCTCCTGGGGAATCGCCAATTTCTGTTTTCGTTCGTCAGTCCAGCTCTGAATTTAGGCGCAAGTGGGAAATTGGCAGATCGACGTTGCTACTCGAAATGTACGCATGGCTAAAATTCCAGATAAGTTGTTTGCATAGATTAGCACATTGTCAATTTGTCAATCTAACCTGGGATCAATGTTTTATTAATATTTAAGTGTGACCACAACTGGTTAAAACATTTCTTGCAAAACTAGCGAAATAACAATAGTGTAGAAAGTATGATCTATATATTTGATGTCGTCAAACCATCTTTCATTACTTTTTATACAAACCTTTTTGAATTAAATACCTATAAATACTTTGGAAAATGATTCGTGGATATTTTCTAAGAAAAGAATCGTCCATCCATTTAGGTGGAAAAGACCTTTTTTTTCTTAAATGGCGATATATTCATTAACGCAAATCCATTAATTTTTTGACATAATCCGGCTTGATTTGCTTATATCAAGGGAAAGGTGTATTAAGCATTGAAAACATCAACCTCTCATGAGCCTTTGTTACACACATATGTACACCCAAACACTTTCTTGGGTGTGGTTCGATATGCTCTCCCAAATGCACTTTGAAAACTGCTGGCATAGCTCCACCAGCATCACATTAATCGTTGGGTTAAAAATCAGTCGAATCACTTTGAAACAAAAACTTTGACAAAAGATACCAAATTCAGTCGAGGATAAAACTGCCATTATTATGCGTCTTTCCATAAGATGTTTCTACTAGTCGGATAAAATGTAAAAATTCCTTTTTTGAATAAAACATTTTTTTTTAATAAAAAACTTGAAAATGAGTTATTTATTTCAATATAAGTATGTATAATATGTATATAATTAAAGAACATTAGTAAAAATAAAAAATCTTAAAGCCCGTATTCTGCTATTTGGCTAAATTGAAATCATTAATAGAATTACATTAATAGCCACGTTCAGAAAAATGAGATCTCAAAAATGTCCGCAATCTCAGAAACATAAACATGCTGAGGAAGACAAATTTTGGATTCTCTTGGTCAATGTTTGACGGAGAAAATCCTGTGAGATCTCAATTTTCTCAAATGGTAAAATGTTTGCTGTAAATTAATTAAAAATTTAAAATATTTCTACTGCCGAATTTTACCGTTATTATTTGTTTAAACTGACATTTTGCTCACGCGTACAAATAGCAGAATATGACCGATATTCTATAAAAACGATAAGAATAAAAAATATATATAATTTTAGCAACGGCTTTCGTTAAAAAGTTCTTAAAATTTTACTTTATTTACTTCACATACGTATACATACCTTTTACTCGTTTTCCTTTTTATCGGGAGGCAAACGAAATTTAAAAGATCCCTAAGGAAAAAAGATCAAAATAAAATATTGTTGCTATTCGCAAAATTAGTCAACTTACATAATAAAATATTTTTGTTTGCTTCCTATATAGATGTCTTCTGAGTTTTTCTCTATCCAAAAATTCTGAATATTTAATTTTGCAAGTTTTTACATCCTGTGAGTCAGGAACGTGTTCCTCCGTTTTGTCCGGAGGCAGACAAACTTTGAAGGATCCCTAAGGATAAATAATCAAAGTTAATTATTTTTCTTTCCTCCTAAGCTTATCAACTTACATAATAGAACACTTTTGTCTTGCTTCTATAAAACTTGCGTCGCTCCCTTTCATCCTGTGAGAAATAATTTTGAAATTCAACTAACAAAATAATTATCAAAGATTTTTTACTTACATTCTCTGGACATGTATGCGAATCCTTTCTAACTTTTTGCATTACTTCTTCTTTTTTTGTTGTTTTTAATTTTTCTTCATCAATTTTCGATTCCTTGTTAAGGAATCGATTTGTTGAAAACTAAAATGAAATAAATATAAAACAATGGTTAAATATTTGAAAAAAATTTAATTTACATTTTTAAGTTTGTTAATATCCATAAGATTTGCGTTTTTTCTTAAAATCTTAAACATCTTGCTTCTTGCTTCTTTCAGTTTTTGATTTATTATGAATATATTTTTTTGAAGTTTGATACATCAATCAAATAAATTTCATTTTTCAAGCCTACTTACAAAAAATATACAAAAGAAAGCCAATTTTTGAAGTTTATTTAAAAAATAAATTAAAAAAAATAAATGTCATAGATTTTTTTTCCTAAACATATTTATGTATGTACATAAATGCAAAAAAGCCCGAGACATTTAAAAACTGTTAATTATCCAAGTTTGAAATTACCTAAAAGTTCGTTTTTTTGCTGTTGCAATTTTAATTAAATTGTTTCTTGTTTCTATCCTTGGAAGACAAAAGAATCGATTGCATTTGTGCATTAAATATTTCTCGAATATTTTGGGCCGATAAAAGAGATAAGGATAAGGAGTGTTACTCTGTCAAAAAGACAGTTCTAAAGGGAAGTACAGTTAACAGAACAAGAAAAAGTCGGCGACTGAAGAGAATGAGATATTTCGAAGGACAAAACGATTGAATGTACGTCGGATGCTTTCACTGCGACCTAAAGAACTATTGTGCTAGAGATGAAAACCTAAGCTTCTTCATATTTTCTAGTTTTTTTTGATGTACTTTAACCTTTGTATTCAAAGGTAGAGCGCCGAATGCTGCTTGTGTTTTGTTAGATATTTGATAACGTGGTGGGCAAATAGATATTCTGCTCATACCGCCAGCCGATGTGACGTTCTGTTTGATCAAGCTCTAATCCGACATATTTTAAAGTTAATCCTCAACTGAAAAACTAAGACAACTTAATAACTGGCCCTAGATTGCGTTATCTATAAGGCGCATACTAAAAATTGAAAGAGATTTTAATAAACTTCGATGTCTTCAAGAATCTTCAAGCAATGACAACGTCGTAGGTAGGTACCTCTACTCGTACTCGAGTAGGAACGACTTAAATTAATGAATGGCATTTCATTTACTTTTTCGTATCGTATTTTTACCATCAAATGGGTAAAAGTTAATGTTTGTGGCTCGGTTTGTTTTGAAGAAATGTTTTATTGGAATTCGAATGTTTTGGGCCGATAAAAGAGATGAGGATAAGGAGTGTTACTCTGTCAAAAAGACAGTTTTAAAGGAACGAAAAAAAAACTGAAGAGAATGGGATTTCGAAAAGCAAACCGAATGAATGTACGTCGCATGCTTTCAATTCTAGAAATAAGAATATTTGTTGACTTGACAGTAATAATGTTGCCAGGAAAGTAATGTTGTTTGGTAATTCTAGGTTCCTCTTGTGATAGATCTAACCTTCAACCCGTCTAAGTCCAACTTGTACACCGTTTTGGAAAATTGAATTGAGGACAATAAAAAGGGTTGTTAAATTATGAAGGAGTTCTGAACGTAGAAACAATACCTTAACACTGGGAAGCAAATTCTAACATGCTAAAATTTAAAAACCAATAGCTTTTATGGTTGCTTTTGATTTAAAATTTCAAATTCAAAGGAAAAGTTTCAATCTGCAAAGAAGTAATTATGGAACAAAACGTCATTTAAGTGTATCGTTGTGTGCTTTCAATTGCTGAGTCAATTGGTCCTTTTAAGTGAATAATCCGAGATCTTTGTGCAGAATTCTCCTCAGGCTAGTGCGTGAAATTGGCTTACAAGTTGATATTCGTGAATTAAGTCTCACACTCTCGGCTATAGCATCCACATTCTCGTCTGTGTGCACCGTACAACGCAGGGAACCATGAGTTGTCGACTAGCATACCAGTCTCACGAACTTTTTGCACAAACTTGCGTACAGCAGGCGGGATGGGTGCTTGCCAAAACTTCTTTTAAAAAAAACGCACTGTTTGGGCTACACAGCACTCACTTCGGAAATAAGCTTTCAATATTTCCCAACGTTATTAGGGCGTAAAACGGCTTATTTCGTTCCGCGGAGGTATGATGCTGACTTTCTGTCAATATTTCGAGCTAAACAGGAGGGCCTAACCGTTACATACCTTGCAATCAATACCGATTTTCACCATAATATTTTTGAGTTTTTTTTTTGATAGCAGAAATGTTATAGTACAAAATTTGATAATTGCTTTGGAGGGACTATCGATGAATTGCTTCTTTAACTTGTCTTCTTTTAACTCTTTCAAATTATATTTTTCAGTCTTGCGTTTCACCAGTGAATACAGTTTTCAAAGAGAACAATGCAGCTCCTAAAGAGCCAGATATGCAAATTCTACTAGCAGCACTATCCCAGCCGCCTCCACCTCCTCCTCCACTGCCTGCTCCCGCACCTATTGCCACTCCTCCACTTAAAGCTCCATCTCCAAAACCAATAATTACAACAGTTATTGCTACCCCGACAACAGCAACAACAACAACAACAAATGCTGCAGTTGTACCAGTTTCCAAACCAAAATTCGCACCTCCTGAGCCTACTGTTGCAGATCTACCGCAGACAATTGCCGTGATTAAAGGAAAAAAATACGTTGTCGTTAAGAAGCCATTATTAAACCAACGTTCCACAGCCGCTGCTGCTGAGTGAGTAGAATGTATAGTGTCTCACAGGATCTATTTATATATTTTAATCTATATTATCGACCACCATACCATACACTAGAAAACAAAAATCTTATAATTATGTGTCCATGTCCCTAATTTCCACTAACAAATGCAACTTTTACACAGTTCTGCACTCGCTTGATTTAACACGGTGAACTAAATATTTGTTTTTTTTCACGAACTGTTTTCCGTTATTCTAGGAACAACACTGTCGAAACCACAGCTGAAAATGATGTTAATACAAATGATCGTTCCAAACGCAATAACGCTTCGAATGTACACAGAAAACAACATACTGCAGTAGGTACTTCAACACAGGCAGTGACAACAGTTACAGCAGCCGTCCAGAGCTCTGCGCCTGGGAATAGTACTGCTCAACCAACAAGCAAGGAACCGTCTTCATTATCTGCAGCTGCATCGCTGACATTTGCGTCGAATTTCTTTGCAAATGTGTCTGTAGGATATGGTGCTATTCTACATATCCTGAAGTATCTTAAGATCCATGTAAGTTGTTATTTTATGTTGACCTTTACGCAGCTGCACAATCATAAACTCCATCTGTATTTCTCATATGCGAATTATTCTCATTTTTGCGATTTATTCATTCGGAACTGTTGAAAGAATTTCATAATTTAAGACAAAAATATTAATTTACTTTTAGGAACGGCCTCGAGCTGCTTCTGTTTGTAAGATTTGGAATCTTGTAGCAAAAGACCGTTCTCTCTGGCAAACTGTAAGAATGAAGAACTCAAAGGTTGGCAACTGGGCTGGTTTTACAGCTGCCCTTCGTCGAGGAGAAACAAAGCATTTAGATCTACGTAAGCTTTTAGTATCCAGCACTAAATTAGAAGAAACATGGTCAGAGTTTTGCAAACACATCGGGATGGTGCCGTCGTTGGAACACATTGATATGTGCCGTTGCTCGGCCAAAGTTGTAGAGAGCATTTTCCTTACAAATCCCAACCTGACGATCCTAAGCGCATTGGCGATAAACAATGAGAGTTTGAATTTGATAAATCTAGACAATCTTGTGATGTTGCAAGAACTGCGCTTACGCACATTAGACAAGTGTACACTTGAAGGAGACCTATCACCATTACGCTCTTTAACAAATCTTCGACATCTGTCCTTAACGTCAATTCGGGATTTGGGAACTAAAGGAATCGAAGTTATCGGTGAATTGAATAGCCTCGTTTCCCTTGAATTGGGAGATTGCAATGAATTTGACTCGCGCTTCACTGATAATGTTCTTCCCAAACTGTCAAACTTGGAGCGCCTGCGATTAGAAATCGGACAAGAGCAGTGTCGTACATTGGACATTTTAGATTCTGTAGCTAAGCTGGAAAATCTTAGCCAACTTGAGTTTGTAAATTTCGACATTAAACCCGGCTTTGATGATAAACTAGCTCAGTGCACAAATATTCTCAAGCTCTTGATAATTCCCACATACATCTCACAATCAGCCACGACTAATAACATTGTGCTTAACGCTGTTTTAAAACTTCAAGATACCCTGGAAGTATTTACATGGGGCGTAACTGTGGAACTGCTTCGTGTCACCGCACTGTATGTGGACCAATGTGAAGACTCTACACGAAAAGAACGTCACCACTTCGATGAATGCATTCCCGTATTGAAGCCAGTGCCCGGCTCGTCTGCTGCAGATACCCCCGGTGATCAACCCAGTCCCGGAGCAAACGCTGTCCCACAAATCGAGATCCTCCCACTGGACAAAGTTGAAGAGATCCTGCGAGACAATCTGGAAACTACGAAGTTCACAATAGTGAAAGTGCCGTACCATGCAACATGGAAACAGCAACTTGTAGAATAGTGCTGAATATTTTGAGGGCTCCTCTTCCTCTTAACATATCCAGAGAAGTGCGACATAATGAATTTATTAATTTCTATTTTTGTCATTTTTTTGTTAAAAAATAATTATGCTTGTAATCAGAATGAATGGGAGGACATATTAAAGCACGATTTGTGATCATTTTGGTTGATGACAAATATCAGCCCAAGGATTCCATTTTGTGTACATTAATCAATACTTTTTTTTTATATTTTATTATTATGATAATGTATTTCATTTTTTGTTTCGAAACAAACACACAGCAATATTGAGAGAACCAACTAATGAATTTGGTTTTGTTTATTTTTTTCAGTTTTTGTGTTTCTTTCGGTAACTAAAAGTTAATAAAGTAAAATAAAAAAAAAAAAAACAAACAACAATTAAGCGTTAAAGAGTATATGAATATTATAATATCAAATATTGTAGAACGCAATACAATGAGAAAAAGAGCTAAATTTAATCGAAAAATAAAGGAGATTTAATTATCTTATAATGAATGAAGTTTTATTATCCTAGTTATGAATTATGTTATAGTTTGAATAATTATTTCACATTTAATCTGTAGATGATATTTATAGAATAAATAAAATGTACTTATCGAAAAAATAAAATTGTTGGCCGAACGATATCCCAAATTGTGGTATATCTATTATTTGAATGTGCCCCAGCAAACGAATATGCTTCATCAGGTTTTGTTTAAGATTTGCAAATACAAATAAGATGCACGACAAGGTTTGGGAGTACATGCTCTTATAATTCAAGTGGAGTGAGTATGGTATATCTCAATTTTTATCGCGATTTTGTTTAATTTGTGCGTGTTTTGTTTACTTCTGTTACTTTGCTTAGATGATTTTTATTTTGTGTTGAACCTATAGTACATACGTCCCTAAGTTCATTCCGTTTTTGATTATTTCATGTTCCCATTCGATTGTTTCGCTATTGATCAGTTTCAGTTTTCTCATTTTGCCATGGTTTACTTCACGTACAAGTGTTTTGCCCAAGAAATTAATAATTTTTACTTCCTTTGGTTTTGTTTATTATTAGAAAGTTTTTTTTGTTTCCTTTTTCCCTTAAAAACTACAATTTGAATGACTACTAAAATTGGTAGTTTAAGGCAAGCAAACGAACAGACATAAAGTGTAAAAATTTGCAAAAAGTTTACCATCTTCGTTTTGTAGCTTCCGACTTGTAGCTACACATTTTTATAAAAAAAATAAATAGCTACTTAAGTACAGTTATGTCGTTTTTATTTGTCAATCAATCCTGATTCTGAAAAGGAGAAATTTGCTTCTGGATTTGAAATCAGAATCGAAACCAGAAGCACTCACACATTCATACATATACTCAAACGTCAAACTCGACAGGTGTCATTTTTTGTATTGTAATTGGGCGAAGTGATTTTCTTTCAACAAACATTTATTATTTTTGATTTTTACATGGATAACATTAAAATTATCAGTAATACTATTCTTGCAAAATTCGTTGGAATCCTCTTCCTCGTCTTCCAAAAACGGAAAGTGCGGAACTTCGTGGAGGATGTAGTAGTAACATATTCAAAGGAACGGGTAAATATTTATACATATTTCAAGATTTTAAAGTTTAAAATATTTCATCAATTTTGTATTGTAAATAGTTTCAAATATACATATTTATAAAATCACACCAAACTTCAGAGTCGTCAGAATCAAGAAAAGTGTTCAGTTGGGATCGCGGATAGAAGAGAGAGATTTCGCATGTCATATAGAAACATTTGTCCACGACATGTGCTTTTTGGCATTAGCTACAATTATCTTGTAATCCATTTGTCTTTTACTTTTTGATTGATTTCCACTAATGAACAACTCTCCTAGATGTAGCCTTAAACTTCGAAATAAAGCATACATATACAGAAAAGATGAAGAACCGATTCTTCTTCGTCCATACAGTTTTTGCAAAAATCGTTTGAGAATACTGCAAGTCTCCTATAAGCTATAACGGACGTGATGTGTAATCTGCCTAGATATAACAAACACTTATCGTAGAGCCGCTTCAGATCCAGCAGTGGTCAGATCTGTTTTGTCGCCAGACAAGTGGTGATGTTCTTCCATCTAAGGGAAGTCTTCTCAATAGAAGTTTTTTCAGAGTACATACATATGTAATATATTTGGTTCATAGAATGACAAAGAAAAAATAGGAAATTAAGTTTATTTGGTTTCGAAAAAAATTAATCTCCAAATTGTAAATTTTGGTAAACAAGCGGATTTATCCATTTTTTTTCTTTGATAAAAAAGACATAAAAATCAAATAAAGCAGATGCTGGGAAAATAGAGTCGTAGTTTTTTACTACATGAAAGCTTTATGAATGTACACACATTTCCCCGGCTTTTGTTTATCAAAATATGTCAGGCGATATAGATAAAATAAAACGTTTGTTTGGGAAACTCCAATAGTCTTTCAAGAAAGTTTAAAAAATCGAGTCGATCGAGAAAAAAAGGTATTATAAGGGTATTGAAGATATGATCATATTTCATAAATTCTTAACTGCACTAAGTGCCTTTCGAATCCAGTGTTTGCCACTTGTCGCCATATAAGTTGTGCTTTTATTGTTTGGTAAGGGGAGCGGAGAGCATCTCGCTCAGGTTCATACCTTCAGATACACTAAGGCGTCCAATATCAAATTTCTTCTCCTGGGGAATCGCCAATTTCTGTTTTCGTTCGTCAGTCCAGCTCTGAATTTAGGCGCAAGTGGGAAATGGGCAGATCGACGTTGCTACTCGAAATGTACGCATGGCTAAAATTCCAGATAAGTTGTTTGCATAGATTAGCACATTGTCAATTTGTCAATCTAACCTGGGATCAATGTTTTATTAATATTTAAGTGTGACCACAACTGGTTAAAAAATTTCTTGCAAAACTAGCGAAATAACAATAGTGTAGAAAGTATGATCTATATATTTGATGTCGTCAAACCCTCTTTCATTACTTTTTATACAAACCTTTTTGAATTAAATACCTATAAATTATGCATATTTCCATAAGATGTTTCTACTAGTCGGATAAAATGTAAAATTCCTTTTTTCCTCATTAAATGAAAGTTGCGATGATTAGTTTCCAGTTATTTGAATAAAACATTTTTTTTTTAAATAAAAAACTTGAAAATGAGTTATTTATTTCAATATAAGTATGTATAATAAGTATATAATTAAAGAACATTAGTAAAAATAAAAAATCTTAAAGCCCGTATTCTGCTATTTGGGTAAATTGAAATCATTAATAGAATTACATTAATAGCCACGTTCAGAAAAATGAGATCTCAAAAATGTCCGCAATCTCAGAAACATAAACATGCTGAGGAAGACAAATTTTGGATTCTCTTGGTCAATGTTTGACGGAGAAAATCCTGTGAGATCTCAATTTTCTCAAATGGTAAAATGTTTGCTGTAAATTAATTAAAAATTTAAAATATTTCTACTGCCGAATTTTACCGTTATTATTTGTTTAAACTGACATTTTGCTCACGCGTACAAATAGCAGAATATGACCGATATTCTATAAAAACGATAAGAATAAAAAATATATATAATTTTAGCAACGGCTTTCGTTAAAAAGTTCTTAAAATTTTACTTTATTTACTTCACATACGTATACATACCTTTTACTCGTTTTCCTTTTTATCGGGAGGCAAACGAAATTTAAAAGATCCCTAAGGAAAAAAGATCAAAATAAAATATTGTTGCTATTCGCAAAATTAGTCAACTTACATAATAAAATATTTTTGTTTGCTTCCTATATAGATGTCTTCTGAGTTTTTCTCTATCCAAAAATTCTGAATATTTAATTTTGCAAGTTTTTACATCCTGTGAGTCAGGAACGTGTTCCTCCGTTTTGTCCGGAGGCAGACAAACTTTGAAGGATCCCTAAGGATAAATAATCAAAGTTAATTATTTTTCTTTCCTCCTAAGCTTATCAACTTACATAATAGAACACTTTTGTCTTGCTTCTATAAAACTTGCGTCGCTCCCTTTCATCCTGTGAGAAATAATTTTGAAATTCAACTAACAAAATAATTATCAAAGATTTTTTACTTACATTCTCTGGACATGTATGCGAATCCTTTCTAACTTTTTGCATTACTTCTTCTTTTTTTGTTGTTTTTAATTTTTCTTCATCAATTTTCGATTCCTTGTTAAGGAATCGATTTGTTGAAAACTAAAATGAAATAAATATAAAACAATGGTTAAATATTTGAAAAAAATTTAATTTACATTTTTAAGTTTGTTAATATCCATAAGATTTGCGTTTTTTCTTAAAATCTTAAACATCTTGCTTCTTGCTTCTTTCAGTTTTTGATTTATTATGAATATATTTTTTTGAAGTTTGATACATCAATCAAATAAATTTCATTTTTCAAGCCTACTTACAAAAAATATACAAAATTCAATTCAATTCAATTCTTTTCAATTCTTCTTTATTGAGACTTTTTCTTTTTGTTTAACATTTTGATAGAGATAAATAAACTTAAAAATAACTTTGCTGACTTAGAATTGGTCTAGCTTATACTTTTTTTTTTTTTTTTTAAATATATTACAGATTTCATTATCTTAAAACTATAGTATACTCTACTGGGAAGCATATGGTTTAGCGTTGCTCAAAGGACACTTTCTGATGATACATTTGTGGTGACTTAATACTAGGAAAATAATAATAAAGAGTTAAGAAACAAGGAGCTCAAGTCAGATCACATAGTGAAAAGGCTGGCTCTTTACCGTGATAGGTACATCAGTATTTACAAGATATAATTTATAAAGTTACTTTTGGTTATATTTTTTATTTGTACAAGATACATAAGTATTTACATTAGATTTGAGTTGTATAGGAGAGTACATTGTTCTGAGAGAAGAAAATACATACGTACATAGATAAATATTATCCTCGATAGGTTAGAAGGTCATTCCTCCTGTAGAAGTCAGAAAGGAATTCGTTTTGTGAAAGTTGAAAAAATTGTTCAGAGGAAGGGTTTGCTAAGGTTATTGGAGAAGTGTAATATCTTTCTTCGATTCCATATCTGATGTTTTCATTAAATATGTTTTGTATAAGGGGATTTTCATGGAAGCTATATGAGTGAATTCTCTTTATTGCTAGTTTATAGAGATAAGAAAGTAGAGGTGTTATGTTTGAATTTTCATATATAATTGAGTTTTTAAACCATTTTCCACCAGGTCTTCTGAATTTTGATATGCATTTTCTTATTACGTATCTTTCAAATATTTGTAGTTCTTTAGCGACTGTAGGGGATATCGTGAACCATGTTGGGTATCCATAAGCAAGTATAGGGCGAACTAGTGCTTTGTACATTAAGAGTTTGGTGCTTTTATCAACCGCCGAGGAATTGAAGAGGAATTTAAGTTTGGAAGCTGCTGCTCTGCCTTTATTTAATGTTAGTCTAGCATGCGGGTTCATTCTCATGCGATCGTGTAGGTTGATCCCAAGGTACCTAATTTGATTTTTTAGGGGAATGTTGTTGCCATCTATAACTAACTGTAAATATTTACTCTCTCTTACCGCAAGGTAGTGGCCTCTAGGGGAGGCATTCCTAAAGCATATTAGCTCACATTTTTGGAAATTAAGGGAGATTCCCTATTTGTTAAAGTAAGTAATCGCCTGTTCTAGATGTTTTTTTACGTGCTTCAGAGCCTCATGAGGTCTTTCATGTGGGGCAAACAAAATCGTGTCATCTGCATATTGTATTCCCTTTGAGGGACCAACTGATGAAGGGAAGTCATAAATGAAAATGTTATACAGAAAAGGGCCAAGGAAAGAACCTTGTGGAACTCCTGAATACACCTGTATTGAATCAGAGTAGACTGTACCTAATTTGACTTTAAGGCTACGATTCTGTAAAAAGTTTTTCAAAATTTTTATAGAATTGATTGGAAAATTTAGAGCGATTAGTTTGTAAATAAGTCCGTCGTGCCAGACGGAATCGAAGGCTTTTTTTAGGTCAATAGAGCAAGCGACAGTGCAATCGTTTTTTCTTAAATTGCCCAAAATTTGATTTTCAAAGAACATTACTGCGTGCTCAGTGGAATGATGTTTTTTAAATCCAAATTGAACATTTGGTATTATATTGTTTTCTTCACAGAAAGGTTCTAAATTCATACATATATATCACGCGTTCAAGAATTTTCCCTAGGTTTGAAACGAGAGATATAGGCCTAAAATTGTCGATTTCGTTGCTGGAACCTTTTTTTTTAATCGGGATGAGGGTAGCTTCTTTCCAGGCACTTGGGAAATATGAGTTATTTATACAGTTGTTTATCAAGATAGTTAAAGGTTTTATTAGAGGGTTTCTACATTTTTTGAGGAAAAAGTTAGATATTTTATCAGGGCCTGAAGACTTTTTATTATTAAGGTAATGAATTGTGTTTTTGATGACTTCTGTTGAGATATAGCCTGTTTCGGAGGGTTCATCGGATTTGTTTTGAGGTGAAAAAGAAGAAATGGTTGGACTATTATTCCAGGCCAGTTAATGTTTGTGGCTCGGTTTGTTTTGAAGAAATGTTTTATTGGAATTCGAATGTTTTGGGCCGATAAAAGAGATGAGGATAAGGAGTGTTACTCTGTCAAAAAGACAGTTTTAAAGGAACGAAAAAAAAACTGAAGAGAATGGGATTTCGAAAAGCAACCCGAATGAATGTACGTCGCATGCTTTCAATTCTAGAAATAAGAATATTTGTTGACTTGACAGTAATAATGTTGCCAGGAAAGTAATGTTGTTTGGTAATTCTGGGTTCCTCTTGTGATAGATCATTTGGCTATCGAACGAGAGCTCAAACTATTCTCTCTACCGAATGAATTTTTGGAGTAGCTCTTGTTAGCTTATACCTAGAGTTCGACATCTTTTACAGTTATAATTTATTTTTTATTGATTTTATATATTCTAGCTAAAAGGTCCTTATAGTAATTAAAAGTAACATTTCTTTTTTTTTGGATTCTATCCAGCAGACTAAGTGGGTTATTGGAGCACCTGCCCAAATATATGAATTATACTGAAGCTTTGTACGAATATAGGCTTTATAGATTACAGCCATATCAGAATTGTGTGAAAAACTTTTTGCTTCGACGACAGAGTTAATCATAGAATTCTCTGCATGAAATTAAACCGCTACTTTGGCTTTCATGATAGAGTCGTAAATATTATTAAAAACTATTTGATTAATAGGCGCCGAAGGGTTGAAGGAGCTCCAGTTATAAGCCAACTTTGGACGGATTTTTTCAGATCAGAAGGGGAGACAAATTTCTTGTACCGACTAAGGAAACCCAAACACTTTTAGCGACATCACGATGTGCTTATTCAGCAGAAGGTGGTTGATAGAACAAATACCGAATATTGAAACTTTGTCAGTTTGTTCGATGAAAGTGCCACACATAGACAGTGGCGGGGGTGAAGGTTACGCTGTAGCGAGGCTTTGAATTCGATGCGGTATCTTTCTTATTCCACATTGGACAATGCTTTTAACTTTTAAGATCAGAACTTAATGAGCCTATCATAAGTTTCCGTTGGAGTTCCACATCCGAACGATAGGATTTTGAACCTTCAAACGAATATGAAAAGCTAAGACTTCTAATGGATTAGAAGTTTTAGACGGAAGATCATTAATTAAAATAAAAAAAAGAACTGGGCGCAGACCATCATTTATTTTGTGGTTATCAGACTTAAATTCTTCCAGTACTACTTGCGTTGAACGGTTCGAAAGGTAATCCATCGAAGAAGAGAGTCATCGAAATCGAAATCCCGTATTTTCGATACGAATATGAAAAGCTAAGACTTCTAATGGATTAGAAGTTTCAGACGAAAAATCGTTAATGAAAATAAAAAAAAGAACTCTGGGCGTAGACCATCATTTATTGTGTGGTTATCAGGCTTTAATTCTTCCAGTACTACTTGCGTTAAACGGTTCGAAAGGTAATCCATCGAAGAAGAGAGTCATCGAAACCGAAATCCCGTGTTTTCGATAAGAGAGCTTCATCCAGACTCTATCAAATGCTTTTGAAATATCAAGCGTAATAATCTTACTTTCCACTGTTCAGTGAGATAAAACATCAGATCAACAGTGGACCTATTCCAACAAAAATCATACTGCCGGTCATTTAGCTTTCGTTATCAAAATATTTCTTGGGGTGATAATTGATCAGCGTTTCAATGACGTTGAAGGTCCTTCTTGAGGAGGATTCGCCTTTTTTGGTGACTGGCTTGATGAATGGATTTTTCCATTCATTCGGAAAGAGTACGACGGATGGAAAAACTTACTCAGTGGTTTTACCAGCGTGGAAGAACACCTCTTTATAGTAATGGCGGGGATACTATCTGGCCAAGCGGATTTATATATATCAACAGCACGATTGTGAAAGAAGATTAGTCATGACACTTTCTTGGAGTGAAGAAATTTAATCAAATTGTCAAGGGAGTGTCATTGAAGACGAGCGTTGGAACCGAAGACGAGGTGGTATTTCGAATATTTTGTACGAACGACCAAAAATTCTTACTACCTTTGGGACATTGTCTATGTCGCTATCGAGGAAGCATAGTGACTAGGTAAAGTTCCTGAAAGAATTCTTGAGGCCGTGCCAGTTGGCTTTCTCTTTTGGAGTTTTTTCTTTAATTGGATTGTGTTGGCACGAGAAATTTTCAGTTATGACACAATCGTCTGATGTGCCTAATACACTTAAGAATATTTATCAGTGTTAGAGGTAAGGAGCAAGTCTAAGGTATCGACAAGCTGAGTAAGAGGATTCAACCCAGCAAATATCTCAACATACATTCCTTCGGATGTTGTCTATTCAGAAAAGCGGAGCCCAGAAGAATTGCGTACATTGACGTGCGTCGCCCTGAATGACAATTTCGAGGATGCAGGAATACAATTCCTTCAATAAAGTCAGGGAGTATGAAATTCACGAGAAGTTGAATTTCTTTCTAGTAATCAATCACGAATTTGCCATTCATAAAAGCGAAACCTTGGTAGTAATATAAAATAGATCAGCCGGACTCTGGAACCCAAACAGTAATTACATGACAGTGAACACATTTTCGGGGGAAACAAAATTCCCCTCGAGATTCATGATAAGGCTCATTGTCACATGTTATAAGTTTGGAAGTGTTTGTGTAATTTTACTACAAAACAAAGGTCAAAGGTTTATTGGAGCAATGAAAAGTCATGCGAGTTTTTTTTTATTTTGAAGAATTCATGTTGATAGAAAATTGAATTTTCTACAAAAAGTTCTCTGAGTAATGTATTCGAACTACAAACACTGAAAAGGTAGCTGAAAAATTCCTGAACTTGGTACAAATCTTTGGCTTTATAATCTTTAGATAAATAGATATATGTGTGCACATATTCTATAATAAAACTAACCATATTATTACTTAAAGGTATAATTGAATAATCTGGTACAGTAATTTTGATTAATAATAAAACTTTTGATTTGTGTACATTGTAAAAATATCTATGAAGACTATCTATATGAAGGTTTTTATAACACAAACTCTACATATATACTACTGAAATAAATTAGCCAAGTAGAAAACTTAGCACTATTATTGGACGAGTATCTTCATTTTAAATCAAACTGGGTGCACTTGAGATAATTTATTTTGTTTCTCGCACCGAATACGTGACTTCAGGAAAAGAATTATTGTTTTCCACCTCACGATTCCAACAATAATACACTCGTATCAAATGGTAACTTAACAGTTTTGCCGTTCAATTATTATCATTACAAATAATTTTGTATGTCCGATGTCTGATGATGGACTTGCTTCGAGACGGTTAGTAATAAACTGGATTAGATATTAAAATTTCGATACGACTTGAATTTCCGCACACATGGAAAGTGTAACTAAAGTTATACAATGTATACGCTCTATGGAGACTAATATTTCAACGATTAAATAAAATAAAAAGAAATTGTCAGAAGTGGGATTCGAACCCACGCCCACAGTGTGGACTGCGACCTGAACGCAGCGCCTTAGACCACTCGGCCATCCTGACTAGTTGGGAGATGCCTGCAAAATATACTTTTTCAAAAGAGCAACCAAAAATTAAACATATTTTTTGAAATTCAATGTGGAATATGAAATGGAAAATTTCAGTATCAGCCAAGTCTTAACATTAGAAACCTGTAGCCTTTACAAACTATTTTCTTAGTCTCTTTGCTAAAACAGAAGCTTGGGTCGATAACCCTCCATAGTCGAAATCTTGTTTATATTTATTTAGGGAAAATTATTTCGATCAATAGCGAATACATTACAAATCATAACAAAAATTTAACCCCAATATCCGGTTGATTCTTAGGCATTTCACCACCACTGCGCTGCACTACTAAAAAACAGAGGGTATCCCGTACCACTTTACTTTGGTAAAGTGTCGTCCCCCAGTCACCGTTGTTAGCAACTTCAAAAGTTGTCCGTCGCGATTATGACCGGACTTACTGATCAAAAGGGAATGCATACCTCTATCACATCAATGAAAGGAGGTCGAAATCTGATATTGCATTTTAGTATCGTACTCGTACCCTGCAGCTCGATCTGGGCAAGTATCCGAGTGAAACTGAATGGAACATGAGTGAAGCAAAAAATTACTGTGAGATGGTGACTCAACCTACTGAACTGGTCTGCGCAAATATGTAACGAATTGTGGAGGCCTAAGGCGTGGGAGAAATTCCGAAAACCATTCCAACTACCGAACCAAAGAGAAGAGATACCTCATAGATGCAATTCAATATTTCCAAAACCAGCATCCGCTGCGGAATAAGGTCTATGGCAGGTAATTATTGTTGTAGTTATGAATATACTTTCTTGATTTTGTGTTTTGATGCATTGCAAAAAATAATCTGCCAACAACTATCAAATATCTTTATGATGCAGAAAAAAATATAGGTACATGAACTTTCATTGCGGATTGTGGTTTCAAATGATAATGGAACTGCATATGGAGATGAAACAATGTAACCAATCTATGAAAGATCGACAAATGATATTTCTTTCTTATTTTAAAATCACTGGGGGAAGTTCAAATTTTTAATACTTTCCCATAGCTTTAAAACCATCAGCTCATGAGGCTTAGTTCTTCTAAGTCTTTGAGCATTGTCTCTTACATTTAAGACGGTTTCCATCTCTGAGCTGGTATAACTTCGCAGTCGCTGATTGTGTGATAACTACTGTGTTTTGTAACTAGCATTTCTATTTGAAGGTCACAATGTAGATAGCTAGGTATTTCTAATGTACCAAGGGGCATGTATTATTTAACGAAGGACTTTCTTTTGGAATTTTTGAACAACTTGATCAAGAAGTAGAGCAATTTATTGCTCATGTACAACAGGTCGTGATGCAAAAAAACGTTAACCCTGTAGATTGGGTCAAGAAGAATTCATATCGTTTAGCTACAACCAACGAAGGCGCTTAGACGATATACCAAATCGTGCCTATATTCTTAGTAAACATAAAAAATAGTAACTTGTAGTTAGGGTTAGGTATACACTCTCTTCCAACTGAGTAGGCACAACATAATTTTATTCTATTTATTAGAAATTCCCGGGATTTTTTTAACATTTCTTTTAGGGTAAATTATATACCTGGTATACAAAGTTTTTAGAAATTAAGACAAATCTTATTTAGAAGTATTCAAAAAAAAGTCAGTTTATTTATTAAAATATCAATATACATACATACATACAATTGTAAATTGTGATTAATATAAAAGCTAAGAGCAAACAGCAGCGAAGGCTTTCGGCTCCAGTTTTTTTTTTAAATTGAGAGACTGTTTATTGGTACATAGATTTTTTTAAACTTTGATAATTGTTTTTATACTAAAGCTCCCCAAAAGTTTGGATAGTATTCCATATTAAAATTTTCAAAAAGCATGACAATTTTTTTTTCTTTCGATTAATTTTTACGATCAATAAAAAACAATTTGAAATTAAAACTGACTCATTACTGACTGTACCTACGAAAGAACGATTTTTTCGAATTTTAAATTTCTCGTTATCGGGATAACGGATTTTAATAAAAAAAATTAAAAAGAAGCTTCCAAAAAGTTTGAAAAACATTGCATTTCAAAACTTAAAAATAATATTTTTTGAAAAAAACATCCTTTTTTTTAATTTAATTTATATTCGTATAATAAAAACAACTTTAAGTTAGCGTACCAAAATTTCTTCTTAAAAATGTTTTATAAATTTTGTATAAAACAACTTCTTTTTTTAGGAAACCACTACAAGGACTTATAATTTTTCTTCTTGCGTAAACTAAAATTTGCTAAAGCAATCATCCCGTTTTTACGTTCAACTACTAAAGGAATTGGTTTAGTCATTTAAAAAATTAATTTTGTTGTTATGAGCATTTTTCTCTAGGCAAGTTGGTGCCACACAGTCGTGCATTTAATTGATTTTCGACTTTCTCAAAAACCGTATGACAGATTTTAACGAAATGTTGCGTACATCAAAGTTTTTTTTCAAAAAAATATTTTTTGGATATATGTACGTATGTATTTTTTTTCGATATTTAACAAAACGAGTTTTTTATTTTTTAAATTTATTCTTATATTATAGAACCATAAGAATTTACTTGACAGTAGACCTACAGTATACCAATTTTTTTAATTATTGTAATTTAATTTTATAAACTGATGGTGCGAATAGAAATTCTCGAAAATTTTTATTATTAAATTAAATATTTTGTTCGAGAATAAAAGGAATTTTTGCTTTTTTAATAACAATTTTTGTATGTTCACCAATTTCAAAAGAACATTTTTTTTAGAAACGTTTTCTAAATTTTAATATAAAAAATTAGTTTAATTTTTGTATACATTTAACTCAAAAATGAATTACATTCTTTTTAATAATGTTTCATGTCTTAATTCTAAATCTCTTGATCCAGTACGCTCGGCGATCCAGTGGTGCGTTTTATTTTTTGAAGTCCAAAGTTCACGTTTATATTTTCATATTTGATCAGGTTCTCCAGTAACTTTAATTCTTTTTGAATTAATTCTCTTGAATAGAATTTAAAATGATTTTACCTTCCATAGAACGATATTTTTCCGATATCAACGTTTTTTTTTTAGGTTTAAAACATACATTTTCAACACTCTCAATTATTGTTCTTTGATAAAAAGTCGTATTTTTCTCGAAAACGTCTCCAAGAATTTTGAAACATTTCTTGCAAAAATATTAGGACTTACCATTCCGGTATTATCTCCTCGTCATTTGGGTTTCGACTTGCGACTTATATATACAGGGTGTCCCACAGTCACCGCCCCAAATGAAAACCATGGATTCCTGAGGTCATTTTAAGTCGAAAAACTTAAGAGGTAATTTTCTCGTTTTCGTCCCGTTTTCGAGTTATAACGGTTTTTATGAGTTTTCCCTTAAATGGCCTTATCTTTACCAAACTGCGTCCGATTCGAAAATTTTTTTTATAACCAATCAAGAATTTATAACAGTTTTAGTTTGTCCAAAGCCTTTTTTTTCTGTGGACAACCGTTTCTCCGCAATTTTGCATCAAACCCAATTTTTTCGTTTTTTAAGTAGTTTTTTTCACTTTTATATCATTTTATTCAAAAAAACACGTTGAGTATTAATTTTTTTCACTTATTATTAAGCCCAGTTCATTTTCTTAAAAAAAATATTTTTTTCCTTAAAAAGAATACTAAATGTAATTAACAAAAAATAAACAGAGTGAATTTAAAAAAAAATAAATTTTAAATACAAAATTAACTTTTTCTGAGCTATTGTGGTTAAGAAAAGGACAAATTGACAAAGTTGTCCCATTTCAGCGTATATTAATAACATTTCCAGATATTCTTGATTAGTGTAATCCATTTTTTGCAATTAATTGAAAAAAAAACTACAACTTAAATAACAAATCCAAAATGGAGTATCAAGTGAAAGAACACGACGCGGACACTAGATCACGCGAGAAAGACATTTACAACCTTCAAATCATAATGCAAATATTTACTGTTTACATTAGTTAACGATCTTACTAATTAACTTTATCTATTTGTCCTTTTCTTAACCACAATAGCTCAGAAAAAGTAAATTTTGTAAATAAAAATTATTTTTTTTTAAATTCACTCAGTTTGTTTATTTTTTGTTAATTACATTTAGTATTCTTTTTTAAGGAACATTTTTTTTTTTAAGAAAATAAACTGGGCTTTAATAACTAACGGAAAAAACTTTTTGAAATGATATCAAAGTGAAAAAAACAACTTAAAAAACGAAAAAAAATGGGTTTGATGCAAAATTGCGGAGAAACGGTTGTCCGCAGAAAAAAAGTCTTTGGACAAACTAAAACTGTAATAAATTCTTGATTGGTTATAAAAAAAATCTTACGAATCGGACATAGTTTGGCAAAGATAAAGCCAGTTAAGTGAAAAGAGCAAAAATCATAAAAACCGTTATAACTCGAAAACGGGACGAAAACGAGAAAATTACCTAATAAGTTTTTCGACTTAATATGACCTCAGGAATCCATGGTTTTCGTTTGGGGCGGTGACTGTGGGACACCCTGTATATACAAAAGGCAAGTTATGCATTCGTAAAAAATCGAACTCGAGATTTTGATCAGAGTTGACATTACGATGATAGCGAAGATCAAAAAAGTACGACCGATTTTGATCATTTTTCTTTGATAAGGCTCCCCAGTAGTGGCAATATTATTTTGTATTGAAATTTTCAAAAAAAATTTTTTTGGATTTTAAAAAAAATTTTCTTGATGAATAAAAGTTTCTTAAAATAATCTACAAGATATGAAAAAAAAATTATTTTTCCTAAAAATAACGGTACCCTCCATACAAATGTTCAAAAATGGATTTCGAAAATCGTATTTTTCTCGAAAACGGTTCCGAGAATTTTGGTTACATTTTTTTCTTTCGATTAATTTTTAATATGTATAATTTAATAAAAAAGAATTGAAAACAAGATGTTACTGACTGTACCTACCATAGAACGATTTTTTTTAAATTTTGAATTTCTCATTATCTGCATAACGGATTTTAATAAAATTTCTTAGAGATAAACTTCTAAAAAGTTTAAAAAACATTGTATTTCAAAACTTTAAGAAAAATATTTTTTTTTGAATTTTGAAAAAAAATCTATTTTTTCTTTGAAAAATTCAATATCTCGAAAACGGCTAAATTTTTTTTTTGTAAATTTAATTTTTATTCGAACAATAATAAAAACCTTAAATTGGTGTACCAAAATTTTTTCTTAAAAATGTTTTAATTTTTTTTTTTATAAAAAAGCTTATATTTTTAAGAAACCACTACAAAGACTTATAATTTTTGTTCTTGCATAAACCTATATTTGATTGAATGACATGGCATCCTATGTTTACCTCCATCTACCTACTAAAGAAGTTGTTTTATCATTTAAAAAATTAATTTTATGCTTATGAACAGTTTTTCTCTAATAACATTCATTTTTGAAATTCTTAGTCTATTACATAGGAGCAAATTCGTGCGACCCAGTCGTGCATGTATTTGTATTTGTATTTAGTGTAGCAGAATATTCTTACATTTTTTCTTAAACTATATTGCACAATTTACAGAGTTATGGTATAAATCTACCTTACTACTGACAAATAATAAAATTTTTAATACAAGTAATGAAAAGGAAATAACAATATATTGAAGGAAAAGCTACAAAAAAACCTTCATTAAAAAGTGTTCTGTGGATGTACAGAGGAGAAGGGTGGGCGGTGTGGTATTTAAATCAAACCCAACTTAAAGTTTTACATAAATGTATATATAAATTATATGATAAATAAATAGACAAATAAATAAATGAACAAATAAATTAATAAACAATTAAATAAATAATAATTAAACAAATAAATAAATAAACAAACTATGAAATGAATAAATAACAAAAAATATATGAAAAGTTAAAAAAAAAAAAAAAAAAAACAAGTAAATAAATTAATGAACAAAAAATAATAAACAAAAATAAATTAATCAATAAATAAATTAATAAGTAAATTAAAAATAAATAAATAAATAAATAAATAAATAAATAAATAAATAAATAAATAAACAAATAAATAAATAAATAAATAAATAAATAAATATAAGATAAAATAAAAAAAAATAAATAATAAAATAAATAATATCACAAAATCAGTCTTAAAAAAAGGAAAATAAAGAAAAAGAACAGAAATGTTCAATAATACATATAACTAAGAAGCTAGGTTTGAAATCAATATGTTATCTGAAGATATACAGGATAAGTTATAGCGAACATTGAGTTTGTCAATTCTTTGCAATACCGCACAGAGGAGTATTCGACCCCAAAATCCGGTCATAAGTAGAAAAAAAAAAATCGCATTCGACCCGTTAATTTTTGCTTTTTGCATTCCTCAATACCCATGCTAACTAAAACCGGTTTCAAATAATAACTGTTGACCCCCTAATCCTCAAGATCTTAGTCTAAATCTAGTCAATTTTATAAGCTCACGCCACATAAGCTTATTTTGCTTTCTAATCATTAACACTGAAGTCTGTTTTTTTTATTGTGATTTGTGATAATTGTGAAAAATTTCTAATGGATGTCTAAGGTCAAGGTATGTACTTTATTTTAATACAGAAATTTCCATATATTTTATTGATAAAGTATTAAAAATTGAGATGACAAGAATGCATAGAAAAACATGGAAATTTATGTAATTTTCGGTGGAAAAAAAGTGTTTTTGTTATAGTTCCGGGTACGGTCGGGCAAAAATTTTTCTTTTATATTTAACTGTACATTTTTGTCATCTCATGTACATAAAAAAAAGTCACCCATCTTGTCACATTTTTTTTTTAATGGGGTTTCTTAGTCTTGAGGTATTTTTAGTCAATTTGCCCTTTGTTGTTTAAAAAATTATGTTTAATTTAGATATATAACCAAATTACATTCAAATGATCTTTAAGGAAAGCAACAAACGAAAAAATTTCATGTATAAATGATTAAAATGAATTAAATAAAATTGAAAAAAGAAAAAAATACTTAATTAAAAAATTTAATTTTTATCTAACCCGAAAATTTTTTTCAGTGTAACTTTCTAATGCATCGTAAGTTGTAAAATAATATTTTAGGCCAATTCCAATAAGAAAAACAAAAAAAATATTTTTGGCCGGATTTTGAGGTCGAATACTCCTCTGTGTACCGGTTCTATATTTGCGATGGCGTGAAGTTCAGCTGTTGAAAATGACCATGGAAGCTTGAGAATCATTTTTAGGACTTTATTTTGAGCTATTTGAAGTCTTCGAATATGGCATTTTGCACATATCCCCCAACACGGTGAACCATAAAACATAATTGCTTGAAAAACTGCTTTAAATATCAAGAGCTTATTATCATTACTCAGTTTAGATTTGCGGTTTATAAAAGGATAAAGAGTTTTGATAGTTATATTAAACTTTTTGATTATTTCTTGTACGTGCACGCCAAAAGTTAAAGTTTTATCTAAATGAACTCCAAGATACTTAGCACTTGAACGCCATTCTGTGCTTATTCCACCAACTTGAAGATTATTACTTGGCAAGAAACAGGCTTTTCTTTTTCGTGAGAAAAAGATAGCCTGAGTCTTTGAGGCATTTATTTTTATCTTCCAATCAAAAAAATAATCTTGAACTACATTAAGTGCAGATTGCAGATTTGTTTCAATAATGAAACCAACTGAATCTGATGAAAAGATACAAGTATCGTCAGCGAAAATAGCTTTATCACAGTTTGTTAAACATGGAAAGTCGTAGGTAAATATAGTGTATAAGATTGGACCTAGCACCGAACCTTGAGGTACACCTGCTATAATATTATAAGATTCAGAGAAAAAGTTATTTATTGAAACCTTAAATTTCCTTTCAGACAGAAAGGATTGAATGGTCTTTATAAGATACATTGGGAAATTGAGTCTTAAAAGCTTGTGTAATAATGCATTATGCCAAACTGTATCAAATGCTTTTTCAATATCAAGAAGTACCATGCCCGTACTTTTACCCATCCTAAAATTATTTTTTATGTGATTGGTAATTCGATGAACTTGATGCACTGTGCTGTGGTGTGCCCTAAAACCAAATTGTTCAAGCGGTAAAATATTATTTCTAGTCACTTGGGAAACAAGTGCATGTTATTTTTTTCATTTTCATTTACATACCTACATATGTAATATTAATAATTAATAATATTAATAATATTATGTATGTATGTCTTTTCAGTCATTTGTTGTTGCATTCTCTCTGACTGCAATATTTTTACTTCTTCAAATTTATTAATATATTTATATATGTACATATGTATATGTAGGTAGGTATATATTAGTTCTTATAATTTTTTATATTTGGTGCCCCTTACACAAAACGTAATCGTTTTCACCAGTTTTCTCTAGAAATTATTGATATGTATAGAGAGAGCAATGTATCAGTACAGTTTTTCCTGAAATCTAAAAAGAATTTATTAAAATAATTTCCGTTTGGAATTTTCAAGAAAACATACCTATGCATCATTGTTTTATTTTAATCTCCATTTAGAATGTTTGTGCAAAACTTACCATTTTGTATACATTGTTGGTAATACAAAAAATAACACAAATTTTTTTTAACATTCCTTAGATCAGTGAGAATCAACGAGAACAAAATTGTTCGCAACCAATTCAGTTTTCAGTGCATGTGCTGCTAATAATAATTTACCGGAACTATTAGAATGTTAACTCTCATACTGGAACTTAAGGGTATGCTTAAATTATGCATGGAAACAAACTAAGATCGGATTGCACTCAAGAAACTCTTTCCAATATCTAGTTTACTGAGTCACTCAGTGTTTCAAATCAAGCCGAGACTTCATTTCCCTTCCTTAACAAAAACGTTAACAAAACAAATACTCAACAAAATACGAGAACCAGCAGGCCAGCCAGAGCCAGCACAGCACACGAATAAACAAATATTAAAATACTAACAACAAATTTGTTAATAGAAATAGAGAAAGGAAAAAAAAAAGAGAAAATATTTTGTGTGTTTACGACAAAGCAAAAGCAAACCACCAAAGAGTGAAAATAAAAAGAAATAACGAATTCCACAACAGAACTCAACTCAACTCAAACCCCATACAACCGAATTGCAAACGAACACCGAACAGGGGGCACTAAAGTTGGAAATGGAATCAGTCGATTGTTGGACGTTGAAACGAACGAAGCGGTGTTCTACTCCTATGCTCAAATATATTTGAATATCCCACAACTCCCATTCATCCCACGCTCCGCAAAGTATCGCGCGCAGGTTCATCTACCTAATTTGGGACGATTTTCAACTCTTCTTCACTGTGTGGTGTTGTTCTTGTTCATTTAATAACGGACTCGTGAATTTGTAATTTACATAAATAACGGTAAAATATTTTCATTCGCGAAGTGCATAAAAGAAGCAGTAGCAGGCAGTGTGTGTGTGTGTTTTGATTTTGACTAGTCGCTGGTGAGTGTTTATTCTTCTCGAGAGGATACTCGTCGGAGCTGCTGGAAGCGCATCATCTTTCATCTGACGAAAAAGACATCCGTGTAAACGGGGGGAACTTAGCATCAAATCCAGAACCGCGACTAACCGATTCGATTCAAACCACCAGAGAAGATCAAGGAAGACAGAAAATAGAAACTATGAGGCAGATCGGCATTAGTGAGGTGAGTTGTATTGTAGTACATACCTTCTTTTTATATTTTTGCTTAATTGTGCATCAAGAGATAGAGAACTAGTTTCGAATTTCTACGATTGATTTCATGTCACTAAAAAAAAAAAAAACTAAATGTAACCAATACTCTATGGACCACGGGCTGATCGATGCGATTGATGGTTCGGTGAGAAGCTAGCGTGGCGATTTGTTTTACTTTTTTTTTCTTATTGTTAATCGCGATGCAGTGGCGTATCAATTAGCATTGAAGTGGGAATCGAGAAAAAGTTGTCAATTCAAAAGTATCGTTTGTGTCTAAAGTTTATAATGGAGACATTCCTGAGATTGTCTGTCTAAGATGGCTTTTTTTGATGGCTTGATTTATCTTAAGTTATCCAAGTATGTACATAACTCTTCCATTTAAACATGAAGTTTTAGTGAAGATATTAAAATAACCACGTGCAAATGGTAGATAATTCGATAGGCGCTTAGAGAGTTTTGCAACTTCATTTGATGTAGCCCAATGTTGTTCAAGAAGGAAACAAAACTTAAGTAGGTCCCTGGGTATTATTTGTTTATTACGTAGGTCGGGGAGAGTACGATAACTTGGCCGCCAAGATTTGATAACGGGTTTTTGTAGGGAGTTCAAAAATAAGCACTTTTTACTATGGGGGGGGGGGTCTATCTCCCCCCGTTTAGGAGGTAGGGGCACTTTTAGAAAAAATGGTTTAAATTGAAAAAAAAAATATTAAAAAACAACGGCAACACCTACAATAAAGTGCTATACTGCGTTTGAAAGCCAGAAGATTGTTCTATAATCCTGCATTTAAATTTTATTACTCATATTAATAGTTTTTGAGAAATTCGCATTTAAAGTCCAAATTTTGATAAAAAAACGTGAAAAAAAATGTTTAGACCGGTTGTTTTCAAAATTGTGAAATGAAATTGTAAATTAGCTGATATGTGTTTCATGTACCTATCAGTTCTTAATCGAACACAAAAAACCGCATGGTTCTATGTCTTTTGGTTTTTGAGAAAACCTCCGTTTAGGAGGTAGGGGCACTTTTAGAAAAAAATGGTTTAAATTGAAAAAAAAAATATTAAAAAACAACGGCAACACTTACAATAAAGTGCTATACTGCGTTTGAAAGCCAGAAGATTGTTCTATAATCCTGCATTTAAATTAAATTACTCATGTCAATGGTTTTTGAGAAATTCGCATTTAAATTCCAAATTTTGATAAAATAACGTGAAAAAAAAAGTTTAGACCGATTGTTTTCAAAATTTTGAAATGAAATTGTAAATTAACTTATTTGTGATCCATGTATCTATCAGTTCTTAATCGAACACAAAAAACTGCATGGTTCTATGTCTTCTAGTTTTTGAGAAAATCGAAAATTACCAAAACTACTTTTTTTGATTTTTGGTGGTGACGGTGATTCCATTTTAAGGATTAATGTTAATAAACATAATGAATCTTTGTTAGTTCAGTACCGCAATTCATTTAGCGTTACCCAGAATGCACCATGAGGAGGTAGAATTGCATCTGGGTCAGTTATTTTATCAGTTAGTCAGGAGTTAGTCAGTCATAGTTAGTTAAAAATGATCAAAATGTATTAAAAAGGTGTGTAAGTCTCGTCAATAAAGCCATCGTCCGTACTATAACAGTCGAGTTCGTTGAGTTACTCTTTTATCGTGGGAAGCCGAGGATGTTTTGGCGGTAAAACACTTTCTAAATTTTCGCTCTGAAGGGTGGGAGGATCGATGTCTTTTAACTGTAAACCCTCACATATATCACCATCGGTATAACAAGGGTAAACTTTTTTTACATCTGATAAAAACTGTATTATTTGCGAAGCCCAGTCGTCCTTATATTTCCTTTCTAGGCAATATTTTCGATAGAAAAATAGTGCCATGTATTGGTGAACATGGTCAGAAGTTTGTTTTGGTTTTCAAGATCGTTTATTGTATTTTATATGTATTTAGTGGACATTGGATAAATAGAATAAATTTGAATTTGAATGCAAAAGAAACTTTGCATGCACCCAACCTCGCGCCTACCCCAAATCCTATAGTGTGCCCAAGCAGGGGGGTTGCAGGGGGGCAGCATGCCCCCCCATACATACTTTACTGTTTATATATTGTAATGTTGGAAGCTAGCACTGATTTATTTATGTAAGGAAGCAAAAAATATCAAACATTTTGTAGAAAAGTAGTTTTAGTTATTTTCGATTTTCTCAAAAACCAGAAGACATAGAAACATGCCGTTTTTTGTGTTCAATTAAGAACTGATAGATACATGAAACACATATAAGTTAATTTACAATTTCATTTCACAATTTTGAAAATAACCGGTCTAAACTTTTTTTTTCACGTTTTTTTATCAAAATTTGGACTTTAAATGCGAATTTCTCAAAAACAATTGATATGAGTAATTTAATTTAAATGCAGGATTATAGAACAATCTTCTGGCTTTCAAACGCAGTATAGCACTTTATTGTAGGTGTTGCCGTTGTTTTTTAATATTTTTTTTTTCAATTTAAACCATTTTTTCTAAAAGTGCCCCTACCTCCTAAACGGGGGGAAATAGACCCCCCCCTCCCATAAAAAAAAGTGCTTATTTTTGACCCCTCTAAAAAAATCCGTCATCAAATCTTGGCGGCCAAGTTATCGTACTCGTGCCCGTAGGTCACTTAAGAAATGTGTAATAAAATGTTTCCAAATAAAATTCAAGTTTCAAATGGCCTTGTGACCCCTCTACACGATGGGTAATTGATGGCCCATCAGTTGTTTGATGAGATGGGTGGTCAATGGTTGTGTGGCATCTACACGATGCTGTACAAGATAGATGTAAGCACAGTCGTCGCGTTTTTCATTTACTAACAATCAGAAGAGGACCACGTGTGGTCATGTACCACCATCACTGGCCCACTATCCTTTTATGTGCGGGCGAAAAACCGACATCAACGTCATCTCAGACCATCGCACTACGCCATAAGCCATCCGAAGCCATCATATACGATGGCCATCATAGTGGACAATCGTGAAGATGGGCCATTAGATTGTGGACAAGAACTCGAGTGTTTTTACGCAGATTACTCTTCCAAGGTATTTGATCTACTTTTTTATGATATCATCATTTTTTGGGTTTCTTGCTAAGCTCATCACTTATCTCTTCAATTTCCGAATCAAGAATTCCACAGAGTAGTCACTTAGGACCACTCTTCGTTTGTCCCTTTGAGGGAACTTTTATGGAATTGAGATTTTGATTACTCATAAGATGGCATATTTCCAAGTGGTAATTCAGTTTCGGGAAAAATAAACTAATGGAGCTTTCATGAAACAACGAGGATAAAGACCAACCCTATTTCGATTGCCAACTATCAATTCATAATTGATAAAAATTAAAAATCGTATTTTAACAATGCAATTGAGAAAAATGCAGATCATTGTGAATTAGAAAAAAATTGATAATTATGAATAAGTTCAAGCAAGTTCCCTGTCTTGCGTTTTGTACGTCAAGTTGATAGAGGTCATCTTCCTTACTTTTCTTATCTGAGCCCTCCTCTAGTTATGTAGTTAGTTTTATGAACTCCTTGGATTCTTAAAATTATTTATTAACAATTTGTAATACAAGTTTCTTAAGTCTGAATTGGTATGGCCTATGGCTATGGAGATGCACTCTTAAACTCACAAGGTTCGAGCACTTGTGTCAATTCGCTCTTCATCATATCCAGTTTCATCAGTTTACTCTTAGGGCTAGGTCATTGGCCAATTCAGTTAACCTTAACCATCTGTGTAGCGTGTAGCCGGGTCTAAAAATCGCCCCGGAGAATTTTCTTTTCAAAGTAGTTTAAGGCTTTGACTAGGCCCATCTCACTGCAGGACCGATGAATAGTGTCTTATAAAACCAACTATAGTTGCCACTCTTTGCACAAAGAACGATCGATTCTCATTTGATCTCAACGATGCCTGAGTTTATAGAAGTACAAAAAGTTCCTATAACTGCCTTGAAGTCACAGCTCATAGTTGATGTCTATCTATGGTCGTAACATTCTGCGCAAGACTTCGCGTCTGTGCTGGCTGATATCCTTTCTTTATGACAGAGTACTTGGTGTTGTCGTTATTGGTTTTTAAACTTATTTTTAGCGCTTCCGTTTTCATAAAAATAAAACATCACACTGTGTTCTTCCGACTTTTTAATATCCTACGTATCCGAATAATCGGATGGAAAGATTGTGGAAATAATAATGGCGTGAGAATGCATAACTACTCTCCCAATGCTGTTGAGGAAGTCGCATGGCAGTGCCGTGCCTTCTCTAAAACCTTTTTTGACACCAATTTTATCGGTGAAGTTTTTCCCGATCTCGATGGAAACAAGAAACGTGATTATTAGTTGTGACGTGACGTATTCCCAAAGTGCGATCTTATTTTTTGTTTTATCAACCACCAATAGTGAATCATAATCGATAAAATAAAACTTAATTAAGACGGACGGTGTTCTTTTATTTTATCTTATGTGAATAACTGCTTATTAATGTATATAATAATTATACGCGTACACGTATCATTTAAGATTACAAAACTATCTAGATCTTGATATTAAGTTTTAAAATAAAGCAATAGCTTCCTGCTCCAGTGATTGTAATCTTACGAGTATTATAAACGGTAAGATACGATAAGATAAGAATTGTGGGATGTTGGTTTGTTTATTGTTTATTAAATCGCGGTAGAACGTTTTACAGATTTTTAAATTTTATTAAGGTTAATATTTCAAGGTGGCACAGATTTAAAGAATAATAAGGTTCAAATATAGAAAGATAAATTCAGTGATAGCGTGATGTCATTTCTGGGGTTGAACAGGAGATGAGCCTTTTGCAAGCTGGTGACATACAGTGGGGAGCAAAAATGAGTACATGTTTTAAGAAAATGAAACAAAAGGATAGAATTTTCTGTTTTTTTTTATAAACAATTGAAACAAATTATTTTTATTATAAAAGTTAAGTATATACATAATTGACAACTTAGGACAAAACAAACAAACATTGTTCAAAAAATAACAGTTAGTAAAATGTTAATTAATGGAAACCTCCATGTACTCAAATTTGCACGTTTCAGAATTTTTTTTTTGAATCTCTTTTTTTAGTATTTATTCCACAGCCCTTTATTGTGTATGACACTTCTTACTCTCCTGCGCATACCCTCGACTAAATTTTCGATATGAGCATGTGAAATATGTTGTCACTGCTCCTAAACTTGCTCCCATAAGTCATTCAAGTTTCTTGAAGGATTATCGTAAGATGCCATGCGTCTTGGAGAATTTCCCACAAGCCTCGATCTGGTTTCGATCTGGACTAGGTGCTGGCCACTTCATGGTTGGAAATAACTGCATTCCAAGCCAGCTCTGGACCATTCGTGCAGTGGGCTTGGGATCACAGTCTTGTTAGTAGAATAAGCGCATTCGTCTACAAATTCTGGTAAGTTATTATGCAGAATAGACAAATATTGTTCCTTCTTCATTATTCCTTTCGATTTTAATCAGCAGACCGATATTCCACGACGTAAAGCATCTCCACACCATCAAGTTGCTACTTTCATGCTTCATGGTTTCTTTTACCTGTTCCTTTTGAAGAGTTCCATTCTGCCGATGGCAAAAATACTCTTTATCATCAAATGGAAATCGATATATTTTAGTCTAGTCCGACCAGACCACCCGTTTCCGATCTTCAAAACTCCAGTTTTTTTGTTTTTTGCAGAATTTAAGACGTGCTTTAACATTTTTGGTAGACATTGCTGTTTTTTTCTGTTTAGCAGCTGCTACTAAACCTATATTTTGTAGGGTTCTCCTAGCTGTCCATTCACTCACGTTTGTATTAATTAATTTCGCCGCTGATTTCGGCATCTTGCAGTCTTTTATATGCATTGATCGCTCCATTAACCATGTGTCACCATACCAGTAAGCATTTTCTGTATGCCTGGGCGATTGCTGGTGCAAAGCACATTTAATTTTTTTTTATTAAAAGGACACTGCGTTGGCAGATTTTCATTCTCTCAGCACTTTTTCTTGAAGATAGTCTTTCTTCAAGTTGAGAAACTATGCCTTTTTCCGCTTCAAGTACAATTTTTTCATTTTTATCTATCTTTTCTGTAAAATAGTGAATATTTATTTTTTAAGCACTAATTAAATGGCGTAGAACTTTAAAAACAGTACAATTCCCTGCCCCACTAAATTATATAGTATACAGAAACCATGGATGTTAGAGAAAATCAAAATGAAAAAAAAAAAAAACAAAAATCCTTATTGAAATAAATAAAACAATAGTTTTGAATTCAAAAAAAAAAAAAAAATATATCATCTGATGCGAACAAAAATTCAATCGTTTTACTAATACAAACATACATGTACAGTACGACCTTGACAAAGGCAACCCCTGAATAATGCAAAACACCAAAATTCTAACCATTATTGACTTTGTAGGTAAATGGAACTTTTCAAAAAATTATGACTTCGTAATTTCAATTTTACATCATTGATGTCTTTTTTCTTTTAATTTTTGTTTGTCTCGAGGTCTATAATTTAACTATGTATAACTGGGCAATTGTTTTGCAATTATTTCGTGAAATTCTTCAAAGAACAATTTTAAACATATTCTAAGGATTTCGGCTTTATTCATTGTCCAAGTCTACATTTTTTGTGACTCGGTTAGTGCACCAACCTCAATCAATGCAACTGCCTGATTTTTTTATCGGTTACTTTATTCGAGGTCGTACTATATCACATTTTTAAACATTTAAAAATAATATTGGTATTCCAATTTTAGATGTTAACTATTATTCACCTTTAATAAAAAAAAACTTGTTATTTTTCTTTATATACTAAAGCTCCTCAAAATTTTGAATTGTATTGTTTATTCAAATTTTCGAATTTTGTTTTCTTGGATTTTAATAACTCAATATTTCGAAAACAACGATATGCTGGATTTTTGAAACCTTACAATAAATAATTTTTTTTTAACACTATCTATAGGAATTCGAAAAAATTTGTCTTCTATCTAAAAAAAATGGTATCCACTATACAAAATTCAAAAAAGTTTTTCAAAAATCATATTTGCCTCGAAAACAGTTCCTAGAATTTTGATATTTGTCTGTTTCGTAATATGTATGTATATTTCTATATTTTTTTGTAATAATATAAAGCCATTTTTTTTTTAAATTTTTGACTCATGAAAGACTTAGGTGAAAGTTTGTATACCGAAACTTCTAAAAAGTTAAAAAAAAATTATTACATATTTGTCTACAAAAAATTTGTTTTGATAAAGGTAACACTATTGTTACCATAATAGAGATTTTGATAAAAGTTAATATTACGATAATAGAGAGCTGAAAAAACTGGGCCTAGTAATTCTGTCTGTCTGTTCTACTACAGCCTAAATGGTTTTGCCTGGTAGATAGCATTTTTAATTTCCCCCCCACCGGATTTTTTTTATTTTGGTAAATCAAAAATAACGGAACCATACGATTTTTTTAAAATTTTATAAAATATTTTTTTTTTCTCAAAAACAGTTCCACAGATTTTTCTAAAAAAAAATCATTTAGTTTTAAAACATTGTCTGAAAAATTGTACCCCCATAGAATCATTTTTTTTCTTTTTGATTTTCTCAAAAACGGTACAACCAATTTTTGAAGTAAAACTTCTTATAGTCTAGAATCTTACAGAGGCTTTGCTTTTTTTACTTCTACCGCGCGTACGCCAGTACACAACCTTTTTTTTTATCAAAATAGCTTTTTTGGCCTTTATTCCACAAAAATTGGCTCATCATTTCATCATCATTTTTTTATGTTTGATTCTCCCAAAAATTTGGATGAATGAATGAATGAATAAATTGGGGTATAAAAACACTGCGACCTAAAGATCTATTGTGTCCCCCATCTAGAACTGGATGAGGTTGGCTCATCATTACAGTTCTTCCTCCTTTGAGAAATCGAAGTATTTGGAGTATTTTAAGGGATGATAATTCACTCTCTTTTATGTGGTGCTTGCCAAGATACCTATGCCTTTGATGCACGAGTGCATCACATTTCCCCAGTATTTGCTCGGGTGTCTCTTCGTGAGTGTTGCAAGTCGCGTTGTTCACCAGGCCAAGGATGTTGAGGTGTCTTCTCAACCTACAGTGGCCTGTGAGAAGCCCCGTGATTTTTCTGAAATTGTTCCTACTTAATCCAATGCAGGTTAGAAAACCCTCTCGGTTGTAGTCCCCGAGTAGGAGTTTTGCCTGTCTCAGATTCGGGAGTTCTTTCCAGATTTTTGATCTTTCTGCCTGCTCTTCTGTTTTGATTTTATTTTTGATCACGGTTTTTCCTATTCCGCAGTAGGGATCTGGCCCTGTAAAGGGTGTCGATGCACTTTTTTTTGCTAAGGAGTCTGCCTCTTGAAGTGTGACAGTGTTATTCTTGCCCAGTTCATTAAGTTTTATCACGCATTCCCAAACAAGTTTGGAACTAATGGCGTAGGAGCTTAGTGCTTTTAGTGCAGCCTGACAGTCTGACATGATGGCAATGTTTTGGTTTTTATATTTCCTATCGAGGTTTCTTCCAGCACATATGCCTATGGCATTTACTTCTGCCTGCAATATGCTAGTGGACTGTCCCATCGGTAAGGAGAGTTTAGTTCTAGACCCAAAAACTCCAGCACCAGTCCCTTCAGCTGTTCTCGATCCATCAGTGTATCATTTTATGGTATTTTCTTTAAGACTAGTTTACTGTGCCGCCTAGCCAGTCTTTTTTGCAGCTTAAATCCGTTTTGAAATGTTTTTCGAAGTTATATCTTTTGATCGTACCATCTCTTGGGATGTCAAGAAGGTTTATTACTGCGCACCGGAGTATCGAGTCTTTTTCCCTCTTTCCAATAATTTTACCCATCCCAGTACCCTCCTTGGCAAACCTCATTATAGCTCCCTTAGCAGCATTTTCAATAGCCACGTGTAGGGGCGTTAAATGAAGGATGGTTTCCATCGCTGCTGTAGGGCAAGTTCTCATTGCTCCTGTTATGCATATATGTACATGCAAGCCTTTGCAATTTGTCTAGTGATTTCCTAGTTGTGTTTAGTTCGGTTCTTTCATGCCATGCAATCGCCCCATAGGTAATGATGGGTCTTACTATCAGGGTGTACATCCATCTTATGATGTTTGGTTTGCAGCCCCACGATTTACCTGCAAGTCTCTTGCATATCATAAGGGCCTTTGTGGCTTTCCCGGCAGTTATTTCGACATGCTTGTATAGTATTTTGTATTCATATTTTCAAAATAATTGTTTTTGAATTAAAACAAAAAAATCAATTTTTTTGTCCCAAAACTCAATATTTTAGAAATCCCATGCTCGATTTTTTTATAACTTGATAATGGCGCCTAGAGTTTTGAATAATTTTTTTTTCTTTCGATTAATTTTTACGATCTATAAATCAATAAAAACATATTGGTAATTAAGATATTACTGACGGTACCTACCTACCATTTTCTCGAATTTCTCACTATTGGCATATAACGGATTTTAATGAATTTTGTTATAAAAAAGCTTCCAAAAAGATTGAAAAACATTGCATTTCAAAATATATTTTGAATTTTTTTAAAAATTCAATATCTTAAAAACGTGTCAATAGTTTTTTTTTTGGAAATTTAATTTTTATTCTTACAACAATAAAAACTTAAAGTTGGTGTAACAAAATTTTGTCTCAAAAATGTATCTATTAAAAATGTTGTATATAAAAGTTTATTTTTTTAAGAAACCGCAACAACGACATAACCTTTGTTCTTACATAAATTCATATTTGCTTAAGAAATCACATGGCACTCTGTTTTTAACTGTTACTACTAAAAGAGTTTAAAGAATGAATTTTATGCTTCAGTTTCTGAACACACCTAAAATAATCACAGTTCGTGCAAAAAACTAAGTAAAGTGCTAAATACATGATCTGCGACCTGTGAATGCGAATAAATCTTTTTAAGCAACTTTCACAGCTAATATCAATTTTTGTTTTGTTTTAACTTAACCACCGACGGAGTGAATTAATTAATAATCGAATCAACTATTTAAAAGGAAAACACGGCATTAAATAAATATAAATTGAAATATTTTGCATTTTAATATTTTTTACGCGACCAACAACGTATGTATCTTCTGCGAACTGTCAAATGTAAATTCAAAATACAAATTATTTCGATTTATAATTATTATTTTATGCAGTGTTTTCCGTTTAAATAGTTGATTCCATCATTAATTCACTTCGTCGTTAAGTTAAAACAAAACAAAAATTGACATTAGGTGTGAAAATTGCTTAAAATTCGCATTCGCAGCACGATACTTAAAACAATAAAATATGTATTTAATGATTTTAACTTTAATAAAAGGGTAGAGAAAGTATGATGCTATATTCGATTAAAATTTGCAAAATCGTTGTTTTAACCTAGTTTCAGACTAAAACATCTTAAGCATCGTACTAATTCAACTAAAATTTTGCGCCATTAATTTTAAATTTTTTTAGACTATTATAATATGAATCGCTGTTAATTTTTGTATGTATGTAGAGCGATTCATTTTCTACAAAGTATAGTTACGATTAGTTTGGAGACTTTGAGTTATAAATGTCCAAACACGAATTATTATACTCGTAGATAGCAAATTATTATAGATAGCTAAAACCTGCAATGAGCAAATTTAAAGAGTAAGTAATATTGAAACAAAATATCTAAACATTTGTCTCTAAGTGTTATTTTGTGTTTGCGCTCGTCGGCTATCACATTGTTTTTCTCCACGCAGCTTCAGTTCAGCCTTTCTGTAAAGTCGTGATTGTTTATGTTTTCTATGGAATACTTCATGTCTTTCCTTGTTTTATAGTTTCTTTTTACAAACAATGTTCACAGTTTAAATCCTCCGCTCAATATGTTTACCCGTGATACCCATTTCGCTAGGAATTCTTATCAGTTCACCCTCGAGCCTAGCTGTGGGCGTAACGTCAAATACGAAGGTTCTTTTCTTAGTCGCACAACACGATTATGAAATAATTTACCCGGAACGGTTTTCCTTTGCCATTTCAATTTGCAAACATTCAAAGCCAATGTTCATCGACACCACCTTTCTCTCACTATAAGCCCTTGAGCCCACGTGAATTATGAAAACAAAAAAAAAACGAAACAAATTCGACCTGGGTTTTGAATCTATAAATATTTCAATTTTGTAATTTAAATTTAAATTGTTTGTATTTTTGTTAGAAGTACCCCTTGGTGTAATGGTTAATGCGTTGGACTGTCATGCCGTAGGTACTTACTTGCTTTCCAGGATGCCTCAACCAACAAGCCCCTCCAGCTAGCTCGGTCCCTAGCTAGCTGTCTCCAGTTACGCACTCCAAGTTGGTTGAGGTCGACGGGCTGGTGCGTTGGTGTCCATACGCTCCGCGTGTCCCAGCCATCTCAGCCGTTGTATTTTCAGCTTCTTGACTAGGTCAACGTCGCTGTAAAGCCCGTACAGCTCGTTGTTGAACCTTCTCCTCCATACTCCATCGATATAAACTGGACCGAAGATCAAACGAAGAACTTTTCTTTCAAAGAACCCAAGCAGATTTTCATCCGTTTTAGACAGTGTCCATGCTTCTGCCCCATACAGCACGACCGAAATGATGAGGGTCTTCTACAAGGTCTCTTTGGTTCTTCGAGCTATGGCTTTATTACTCAAATGCCTTCTTAGCCCGAAAAAACAGCGGTTGGCAAGAGTAATTCTTCGCTTGATCTCTGCACTGATGTCGTTTTGCGATGTTATAGTGGAGCCCAGGTAGACAAAGTCTTTGACGACTTCGAAGTTATACTTATCCATCGTGACGTTTTGCCCGAGTCGACGATGTTGACATTCCTTTCTCGATGATAGCATATACTTCGTCTTGTCCTCATTAACAGCCAAACCCATTTTCGCCGCCTCCAGTTCAATACTTGCAAACGCACCGGTAACAGCTCGCTTCGTCCTCCCAATAATAGCAATATCATCCGCATAAGCAAGCAGTTGAACTGACTTTTGAAAAATTGTACCTCTATTGTTGACGTTTAAGTTTCGTACAATTGCTTCAAGGGCGATGTTAAATAGGTTGCATGATAGCGCGTCGCCTTGCCTCAGACCTTTCTCGACATCAAAGGATTCGGTGGTGTTCTTACCGACCTTGACGGAGCAGTGAGATTTTTCCATCGTCATCCTGCACAAGCGGACGAGCTTGGCAGGGATTCCGAGATAAGACATGGCTCTATATAGTTGTTCTCTGTCCACGCTATCATACGCGGCGATGAAATCGATAAAAATGTGGTGTGTATCGATTTGGAACTCCTGGTTTTTTTTTCCAAAATCTGTCGAAGTGTGAACATCTGATCCAGGGTAGATTTGCCGGGCCTAAAACTACACTGGAAGGGGACGATCAGCTCGTTGACAAACGGTTTTAGGCACAGTACAGACGACAGGATTTTGTATGCGACGTTGAGGAGACTTATTCCTCTGTAATTGGCATCTCCTTTCTTGTGGATGGGGCACACTATGCCGATGTTCCATTCATTGGGCATACTTTCATCCGACCAAATTTTTGAGATGAGTTGGTGCATGCTCCCTACCAAGTCATCCCCACCTGCTTTGAATAGCTCAGCTAGCAAGCCATCCGCGCCAGTTCGCAAGCCATGCCGTAGGTGCTGCCATTTAAAACAAGAAATGGTTTTTTGCAGGGGTACTGCCTTTAACAAGGATATGACAAATCCTGCAAGGTTATATCTTGTCATGAAAAGTGCTTCCATCTAAGCCGTTCGGAATTCAACAAAAAATTGAAATTTCTGCTGACAATACACACACACATGAATAGTTGAGAGTTGTAAAGTATTAGGCCCTGGTTCTCTACGTGTTGTCACGCATTAACTTCAATTCAAAGATATTTTGGTGTGACCACCAAAAGTACCGGGAGTAGGTATCGTGGAAAATTACTGTCTTCCAAAATACTGTCTTGCCTCAGGACTCCTACACAAGACAGTATTTTAGAATGAGATGAGACCTGATCTCGTGGATGGATAGAGTTCTGCTAATTTTATTGTGCCTAAAAGTTCAACTGTCGTTTATATACACATGTTTTCTAAATTTACGAATAGTACTCGTAGTTACTGCCCCATACATACATTTTCAGAAGTTCGAAATGTAATGTTCAGAAAGTTTTTAATGCCATAATTCTAAATTCAACCTGCAATGGCCTCTGTAACATCAGATTTTGGAAATAACTTAACCTTTAAATGGAAAAATATCGTTTGATAGATTTTATGATACATAACGAAGGCAAAAAACTCTTAACGTAATCCTAAATTACTTATTTTCCTCTTCAAAGTCCGTTTTGCATCTTCCCATTTTTTTTTGATTTTTTTTTAAATCCCTTGAGCTTTGAGGAATCATAGTTATGAAATCAATACTTTAAGTCGTATTAATTGTTGATTTACACGCAATAACTAACCTCGAGTCCCCGATTTGTCCTCAGAAAGTAGGATTTTTTTATATTTCGCAAATTATTTGATACTAAATGAAATGGCCCAGTGGTTGGAATTCGACCAACAAAAACCGACACATCCACAAACAACCCCTTTGGTTGATTTGTCTTGTTTCTCAATATAGCATTCGGCCTGTAACCTATTTTCACCTGCCTTAGAGGCAACATACTAATATCATGATTACATTGTTAAAGAAGGACCGTCTGTACCTTTCATACAAAAAAATATATATAGTGTACGAGTAGGCATATGCTGCCGTCTTTTCAGTGAAAAAGATGCAGAAGGAATTCATATTCAAATATTATTATTATTTAGAATTATTACATTTTCGGTACTTCACGAATTTGTTCCATGGACACACGTGTTTCCTTAAAAGTCGTCTTATCAAACTCGTTACTTTGACCGCCCATGACTTTGTAATCTAAGTTAAGTTTGAAAAAACCTGCTTTAGAATCTTTATTGCGCGGCGCAAATTCCAGCACTTTTACCCGATTCAAGTTGAATTGCATTTGCCATATTACCTGGTGGGGACTTTCCGAACTTTTACAAGACAGCTTCGCCAAGTGCGCACTTGACTTTCATTTCATAGAATTTCGGTAAGACTTTAAATTCCTCCCTACTCTTAACTTGAAGTTTTTGAATTAGATTTTGTTACTATTTGTTTTGCAAAAAAATTGTGTAAAAAGTTCCAAGTTTCCGAATACACCTAACAAACAACTAAGCCCCTTCATTATATAAGGTTAAAACTTCTACCATCAAACACGAAGCCTTGAAACTACCAAGTACCTACGTCGTCATACGTGGCGGTCGGCCGGCGGCGGCGGCGGCGTCTAATACTCAATTGTTTATTTATTGTTTGTTCTTGGCAATTATCGTGAATTGATTTTTTTTTTAAATAATTTTTGCGCAAAAACAATTGAAACATTCCGCTCTTGAAAACAAATGAAATTTAAAGTCAGCTGAAGATAACAAGAGTACCTACTCGTATATTGATAAGATAACGAAAGCAACAAACGTTTGAGTAATAATTTTAAATTGCTTTTGGTACTTAAATAAATTCTGGCTTTAAATTAAAAATAGGTGGAAGCGCTCATAACTCTGTTGAAATATTTCTTTTCCATATAGATACTGACTCTGCAAGAGGGGCTGGCAGTTTCGATGCCGATGCCCCCTCATACCATATAGATAATAATTAAAAGCATCCATTGGAACGCCACGATGGATCGAGGTATGGGAATGCGTGGCTGAGAACATTAAGTTCAATGGTCATCATCCATCCAACTACAAATACTCGTATACAGCTGCTCTTTACTGAATGTGCTTGAAACTGAAACTGGCACGGCCAGTGTTGCATTGTGTTTTGTTTGCCTCTTTTTATTTCGCCGGACATTACCTGTGTTGGGGGCTGTTGGCTTTTATTTTATATTTAATAAATAAAACATTTTTTTCTTTGCCTATCCATTCATAAAAAAAATAATTTTACTTTCAAAATAATCTGCCCGTGAATGGAGTTTTATAATGTTTGTTGCGTTTCCATTGAAAACGCATCATTTAACTCATAATGCAGTTGAAACGGTAGGCAGGTGACTAACCGTTGATTATATATAGTAACTGTTCATTTATAAAATTTAAACTCAAAGTTTGTAAAAGTGATTATATGCTGACATTTTTGTCAGAAGTCATATTTGTGCCCAAAGAAATTTAGGGGAAATATTCCCACTTCTGGGAAAATTTAACTATTTGGGAACTTCAGGATCAGGATTATTTCAAAAGGACATGAGGTGTTATTCAAGGCTGTGTCTTGAGGCCAATCTTCTTTGTTCTTTTTATTGAAGATATTTTTGAAATCTTGTATATTTCAGAGGTGATAATCAAGATATTGGCACAGAAGGACGGGTATATGTTGTATATGGAATAAAACAAGCTGTGTGTGAGGTATTAGCAAAATTCTATTTTTTTTTAATGTATGGTAGCACGGATCCTAATGGTTCAATTTTCAATGACTCTTCCGCATAGATCCGTCTGAATTTCAGCGATCGCCTGTATTATGTTTACCTTAGGGGTATCGGGCGATTGTGGTTTATTCAGATAGACTTGCGACTTTAGGAAACTTGACCTTAGTGGCCAATTCATATCACCTCTGCGAGATAACCTTACCCTCAATTTTTTAATCCTGTCACCCGCTATGTGTCACTTAGCGCCGTCCTGCCGGAACCACATTTGGCTTGGTTTATATAATAAAATTTGGGTCATAATAGTTTCGACTAAAATTGGTGTCCTCTTCCAAACACTCCGAAGCCCAGTCAGCAAGAAACTGAATACTGATGTCAAATCATCCAGGCTTAAAGTTCATGACCGTCGACAACGAAGTTACTAAATAATAAGGTAGTACGTCTTGGCATAATGGTTAGTGCGTTGGACTGTCATGCAGAGGGTCTTGAGTTCGATTCTCAGACGCTGCGCGAAAGTTTTTCAGGGTTGTACTGCCTCTTGCGAGGTATTGACAAATCCTATAAGAGTATCTCTTGTCAAGAGAAGTGCTGCTCATTAGCCGTTCGGAAACGGCAAGAAATTGTTGGATCTCCACCATTCCCAGTAATAGATACACAGGTAGGTTTATGCTCTCTATGAGTCGCTATGACCTCTAATTTGTTCTTTTTTTAATTGAATAACAAACGACAGATTTGATAATAAATTTTCAATGAAAAAACATGGCCGCCAAATCTACCCGCGCAAATAAAAAAATAAAAACTGACAGTCAATTTGAGTTTTTGAACTCTTCGATTTTTTTACGAATCTAAAACTTGTCCTATTATACTTATGTACATATGAAAATAGCTAGGTACATACATATGTACAAGGTTGCGGTTTACTAAATAAATAAAAAGTTTTTGAGTGATGGAAATCTTTATTTGGACCTTTACAATTTTGTTTGTTAAGTGGAAAAGATGATATCCGTCAAGTGGCTACCGCCAGTGTTGACACCAATTTAGGCCCGTCTTATCGTATTTTCCATGACTTTCCGTAAGATTTCCAGTGAAAACTGTTCGCAATCGCATTCCTGTCGAATATTCTCCTTAAGGGCTGCGATTGTCTGAGGCTTATTGGTATAAATCCGCGACTTGAAGTAGCTCCAAAGAAAGAAATCTGGGATAGTTAAATCGGGAGATTAACCATTGTGGTTCGTGCAGTGCGCGATCGCACCATTTTGTTGAAACCACATGTTCACCAAGCCCCGCGTATCCAATTCCGGCAGTAAGAAGTCGTTTATCATGGCCCCTTTAGCTTTTGCCAGTAACAATGATCGTAGCCGATGAAGTCCTCAAAAAAATACGGCCCAATCATCAACATGGACGCCGCACCACACAGTGACTTTGAGTGGATGTAATGGGTGTTCGTGCATCACACGAGGATTTTCAGTGCCCTACAAAGGAAGATTTTGCTGATGCGCCTCGTCGCTCATGATGATTTTCGACACAAAATCGTTCTCTTCGTTGTTGAGATTGAGGATGGCTTGGCACTTGGCAGTAATTCACACGCAACGGACGGTCAGCAGGCATTAATTGATGCACTGTTTGAACTTTGTACCGAAACATGTGTAAGTCTTTCACTAAAATTCTTCTCTCGGCAGCCACAGCGGCGATATTCTCGATCGAACGACCAGTCTGGCCGCCACGCTCTGCATGATTTCTGTGGTTCCAGTCAGTTCGAGCCGAGTAGCTAAGCGCCGGAATGTTTGCCTAGTTGGCGCTACATGATTAGGAGTTCGAAGTCGAAATTCACGCTGCGTTAACACCACCGACCGACTAACAATTAAATTTGGTGGTGCAACAGCTCGAACAGAACCAGGACCTAGTGACTTGTTACAACTCTCAACCATTCCTGTTTGCTCGTTATCAGGAACGGAGGAGACCTACAATTTTCTGCCGACTTCGAATGGCTAATGAGCAGCACTTTTGATGACAAGAAATATACTCTTAGATGATTTTTCAATTCCTCACAAGAATCAGTACACCCCTGAAAAACTTTTTTGCTGCGGCTGAGAATCAAACTCAAGACCTTCCGCATGACAGTCCCACGCACTAACGATTATGCCAAGGGTACGATTATTGGTCAAAAAAATCGACACAACTATTCCACGCTCTTTGCAGAGTACAGCGCTCCATTGCTTATCTGTTTGTATACTGCAGCTGTCTAGTTCACAAATGTCAAATATCGGGTTTTTTCAATAAGAGCGCTACAAAAGTTTTTTTTTAAATAAAACAAAAACGGTTTTGGATATCAATGAAATTCTTTATTCCTGTGAAAGTACGTTCGATGCCATTATGTATGGAACTCGATTTCTTTTGCATGCCCACCACGGGCACGCTTGCAGAAGTCCAAACGCTGAACCCAATTTTCGACGGTTTTCGGCCGATATTCGTACGAAGTTCATCAATCGTCGCTGGCTTCTTGGCATAGACCATAGACTTGACGTAGCCCCACAGGAAATAGTCTAACGGCGTCAAATCGCACGACCGAGGCGGCCAAGCGACTGGACCATTTCGTGAGATAACACGTTCTCCAAACTCGGTTTCCAATAAATTGATTGTGACATTCGCTGTGTGGCTTGTGGCGCCGCCGTCCTGTTGGAACCACATGTCATCCAAGTCCATATCATCCAATTAGGGTCAAAAATATTCGGTTATCATTGAACGGTAGCGATCCCCATTTAAAGTAACGTGCCGGTCTTGATCATCACGAAAGAAGTACGGCCCAATGACGCCGCCGCGCCGGCCCATTAACCACACCAAACCGTAATTTTTTTCGGGATGCAATGATGACTTATGGAGTACGTGTAGATTGCTGCCTGACCAATACCGCATATTTTGTTTATTGACGAAGCCATTCAGCCAGAAATGAGCCTCATCGCTAAAGATGATTTTTCGATGGAAATCCGAATCATTTTCAAGTTGTTGCTCAGCCCAATTCACAAACATACGACGCTTCTGGTGATCAAGTGGCTTCAGTTCTTGCGTCAATTTAATCTTGTAAGGATGTAGGCCAAGATCTTTTCGTAAAATTCGCCACAGCGACGTCACAGAGATGCCCGACGCTTGAGAATAACGTGTGAGAGACACATTTGGGCTTTCTGCCACTGAAGCCTCAGCGGCAGCAATATTCTCGACACTACGGGCACTTCTTTGTCTCACTGGCACAGAAACATTTTGTACTGTGCCTGTGGATTCAAATTTTTCCACTAGACCCTCAATTGTTGATCTGCTAGGACGATTATGACGACCATAAATTGGACGTAGCGCTCTTAACGTTGAGGCCACTGACTCCGAATTTCGGTAGTAAATTTTAATAATTTCGACTCGTTGACTCGTATATCTTTCCATCATGAAATGGCAAACCTTACTGAAGAGAAATCTCAAAAAAGCGGCAAGAAATATGGCGTCGTTTGCTGTCACTGTCGCTCTACTTTTGTAGCGTCCCTGTTGAAAAACCCTTTATGATTGACGGCCATTTGCAAAAATTAAGACTGATTTTCAGATAATTTTAAAAATACTAAAATTCTTTTATTCAAGTTGTCTTCATTAATATGGTACACGCTTACAAGTTAGGAAATGAAATATTAAAAAAAAAAAATGAAACAAAATACCAACTCGATATTACTTTATTTTTTTTTTTTTTTTTTTTTTCAATCAACCCAACGGTCTTGTTTAATAATGTTGTTTTGTTGTAATACAATATGTCACGCACCAAAACCACACTGATTACTTCTATACGCTATTTCGTGGTTAAGAATAAAGATATCAATGCCAATAAACAATATGGAAAGTATCGCCTCATAAGTCTTCAAAAATACCTTTAACGAAGATCAATAAACTTACACCGACAAGGCTTGAAAGACTATAGGTAAAACAACTTGAACTCACAATTGAAGTGCAAATGCTTGAAAAATTGTAGAAAAGTGAAAATCGTTTAATAAATTTTTTCATTTGAGTTATCCGTAAAAACAATAAAACATAATGAAATTGAATATTCAAAGAAATCATCATAAATAAAGGGGGGGGGGGGGTGTTTTTAATTGATTGAACTGAATATACTATACACTAGCACCGAGTCTTTCATGAGAATGAAATTTCAACCGAGGAACATGTGAACCGAGTTGAATTCACTTATCCTACCTAACCATACGGCATAATTTATCTTTTGTGAGGCTTTTATTTAAAAAATAAAAAAAAAAACGAAAGTAAACTCAGGGTGTACCACATATGCAACGGTTGAATAGAAGCGCTTGCTATAATAAATAATTAAAAAATATAATAAAAAAAAGATCCCATAGGTAATGCGACAATGAACTAATAAAAAGCACGCTCTTTCGACAGCACCAACATGTTAGTAGATACTTTTAACTTAACATGATTAACTGGATGCAGCATAATTTATCAACATTGTTGGCTACATTGTTGGCAATGAAAGTCAGTCGTCGTTATGCTTATATGCAAATATGGGAACCACTGGTGTTGGATTTCTTTGAAAAGGGTTCCTTAGGGTTTCACCAACTCAACCGATAATGAAACGAGATATTTAAATGGGCTTGGCGGCTTGGAATACCGAGTTACAATAAATTAATTTGTTTCCTTTTCACAGTGAATGGCCTTTCAATGCATTTATGTGGCATATTCATTTACCCTCGATTTTACAAATACCATAAACAGCGGAAATTATAAACTCACATACATCCATGTACATATATGTATATGTCAGTTTTTCGTTAGTTAAAGCTCCAGGTAATTTATTAGTTTTAAATAATGTTTTCTTTTATGAAAGAACAAAAACTTGAACGAACATTTAAATGTCAAATATGTACTAGGTTGCGCAAAAGTCACCCTATATCGGGATGTTTGCAAATGGCGACAAATCCAATTTCACTTTGACATTTTACGTGTATACCAATTCATGTCTTGTTCACGTGTATTTTGTATCTGTTTATTTCACAAAATGTTAAAGTAGAATTGACATTTGCCGCCATTTGCAAAAATTAAAGCATCTTCCGATAGGGTGACAACTTTTGCTTAGATTTACAAAAATTTGAAATTTTTATTTTTAAGGAAAAGTTTAGTAATTTCAGTTGCCGTAACGAGTTTTGTAGAGTTTTTGGTTGTTTTTCATTTTTATAAGGGGTTTATCTATTGGCGCGGGTAGATTTTTTTCGCCCAGGATTGACATTCTGCACGAAACGATTTGAGGGTCAGGCTACCTCTTGTAGAGATGACGTGAATTGGCCTCCATGGTCATGCGATTTGACGCCGCTAGACTTTTTCTTGTGGAGTTTTACTGAAGTCGCGAATAAAACACTTTCCATCGATGCCCTTATTGTGAACATAACACAGGGAACCGCTTAAATTCAGAGGTATGTATTAACAAAATTATTTTTTTATTTGAAAGGCCCATGTTTGCCATTATGTATGGAATATGACATCGTTCAAGTGCCTACTGCGGTTTCTTACTGTAATAGGGACGGATCCGAAAGGTCCAATTTTCAACGAGTCTTCCCCTTAGATCCGGCTGAATTTGAGCGACGGCATATTTTATGTTCACCTTAAGGACGTGTGTCGGTCGAATGTGGTTTATTTGCATAGATCTTTGAATTCAGAAAACCCCTCACGAAAAACTATGGCGTGGATAAATATATGGGTGGCGACTTCACGTCATTTGCGAGATTTAGTCTTACCCTCAAATTGTTTATTGAGAATGTCAATCGTGGTGTCCCTAGTTGAACGTAGCGCCATGTTGCTGTAACCACATGTCGTCTAGGTCCATATGGTTCAATTTGGGTCATAAGAAATTAGCTATCATCGTTCTGTAGCGCTTGACATTTACTTTGACCGCCTCAGAGAGGTTTTTTTGAAAAAGTACCGTTCGTCTCGAATTTGGTCAACAAACGGCGAAGATTCGACTGTAAAGGGTAACAAGGGCTACCGTAAAAAAAAATGCAACGATCGCACTAACGAACACTCATTTTGATAATAAAATTTTATCACTTGTCCGTACTGTTCAATCCTGTAACTTGCCATGGTGATTTGGTATCTGAAACTGATTAATAAACAATAGATTTGACAGATGTCAGCAAAACAACATGGCGGCCAGAGGTCGCCAAAATCTACCCGTACCGGTTGAAAACGTATTTATTTCATATGCGTAAAACCATTATTGTGAGATGTGGTGTGTTCTGGACTGGAGTGTTGTTTAATGTCCATCAATCTTGATGGCACAACACACCACACGTAATAAGTGTGGTGTTTTATCCTGTAGTACTGATTGTTGTTCTTCTCGTAAAAGGGCGCCTCGTCGTTATGGATGATTTTTTCAAATTGATCAGTTGTTGCACTTCTAAGTTGGGATGATCTTCTAGGTTCCTGATGTTTTTTTCCGGAAGGCTGCAGTAAATACATGTACAGTGGTATTAACTTTGCTTCTTCGTACAGCATCTTAGTTGGTATATATCTCTTCGTCAGTGGGTTACGGTATAGTCCAGTTCAAATGCGGAGCATCTTTCTTTCACAATGCTTCATCTTTTTCATTGCTGTAAGTTGTTTGTACACACGCAGTTTGGTCTTCTTACTAGTACTAGTACTAGTACAACCAAGTGCATGGAATAGCTGACTCTCTTCAACATCAAGTCTGCATGCCTTTTGAATTTGTTGGAAAAGTTGATTCCCAAGTACTTCGTTGATGATCTGACTGTTACTTCAGTGTTGTCTGGAACTTTAGTTTGATTGCATCACAGCGTGTTGCAAACGCTCGTCTTCTAATGACAGTTACTGGTGTTCGGAAGCAGATGAGTTCAGTCTTTTCGCGGTTTATCTTCATTCCCCATTTGACATGATATTCCCATAGGTTTTTAAAGTGTTCTTCCACTCTCCTGGCAGCAATTTTTCTGGAGAAAAAGTGATGGTGTATGTGATGGAGCCGTCTGCATAAAGCAGACCAGGCACGTGGGCGAGTTGATCAGCAGTATAAATGTTGAACAGCAGCGGTCCAAGTTTTGATCCTTGAGGAACTCCAGCATTGATTCCCTTGGTTGATGATACATGTCTTTTTACCTGTACATAAAAAAGTTTCTGGGTTTGGAAATTTTTCATTATTCTTATCAAGTGATTAGAAGTCCAAGTTCCGAGAGTTTGAATAATCCTTTTATCCAAACGCTGTCGAAAGCTTTTTCGATGTCCAGCAAGCACACTAAAGTAGTTTCTTTTTTGTTGAATCCAAGTGTAACATCAGTATGGAGTCCCAGTAGTGGGTGTACTCTAGAGTGTTTATTTCGAAAGCGTACTGGAATTCTGGTGTGACATCTCTTTCTCTGCAAAACACGTTGAGTTTCTTCAATATCAACGCCTCCATTATCTTACTCATACAGCTGAGCAACGAAATTGGCCGATATCCTTCCACATTTGAGCGGTTGTTCTTTTCGGAACAAGGAAAACTTTTGCGGTTTTCCAGGCTGCAGGGAAATAGCTGTTGTTCAGACAGTACTACTTGGTCTAATGTTAACTTCGTTAAGTTATTTTTTTTTTTTTTTTTTTTTTTTTTTTCAAAAAATAGGTTTTTCTGAAGCATAAAATTGCAAAGTTAAGTTGTATCTGTTCTTCTTTCAAATCCAAAAAAAAAACCTTTGCCATAGTCCTCCCTGCATCAAACATAACAAGATCACTAAAATGCATTCGAAACGCTATTATGAAATTTCTTAATTTAAAAAAAACACATAATCTAATTGTGTACACAAGATTGTAACGAAGCGTTCCATGCTTCTACCAATACTGAACACATTGGGTGATTTAATTTACCATGACTAAGCAGCCGCCGCCGCAGCACCGACCGACGACACCATACGACGCTGCAGCTACCAACGACACCAGTCACCTCGCCAAGATAAAGGGATTTTATACCTTATCTTAATATAATATGCAGTCACTATAAGATCATGACGTCACAGTTGGTTGAACACATTGGGTGATTTACATTCGACCAGTATATAATTCACACTCAGTTTTTACGAAAAATATAACAAGAGGACCTCCTTTTGGGAAGAAAAGTCGCTTGTTTGCTACGATCGAAGCTGACGAGCTAGATTCTAGTTTACGAGTCATCTGAAATTGTCCGGCTATTTCGTTCCATCAGTTTGGTTCGAAGAGTAAAACGTCCTAATTTCCACCAGGGGCTTCGGTATCTGTTGATCTTGTGCCTACCAGCGGCCTTAAACTGTTGATCTTGTGCCTACCAGCGGCCTTAAACTGTTGATCTTGTGCCTACCAGCGGCCTTAAACTGTTGATCTTGTGCCTACCAGCGGCCTTAAACTGTTGATCTTGTGCCTACCAGCAGCCTAAAACTGTTGATCTTGTGCCTACCAGTGGCCTTAAACTGTTGATCTTGTGCCTACCGGCGGCGGCCTTAAACTGTTGATCTTGTGCCTACCAGCGGCCTTAAACTGTTGATCTTGTGCCTACCAGCGGCCTTAAACTGTTGATCTTGTGCCTACCAGCGGCCTTAAACTGTTGATCTTGTGCCTACCAGCGGCCTTAAACTGTTGATCTTGTGCCTACCAGCGGCCTTTAAATGTTGATCTTGTGCCTACCAGCAGCCTAAAACTGTTGATCTTGTGCCTACCAGCGGCTTTAAACTGTTGATCTTGTAAGCGCCAGGAGCGTAGTCCGTAGCCCGTATTTAAAAAAGAGTGGCCCGATACCGAATGCCAGTTAAAGGAGAAACCAGATGCCAGAATAAAAGCTCTTTAAAGGAAGCCAGCAGGACCCGATACCAGGAGAATAACCGATGTTTACCATATACACCAGGCAGGGTGTAATCAATTGAAATCAAGAAATATTTAAGTTGTTATATGAAGTTAAGATTTGTTTTTAATAAAGATTTTGTATAAGGTTCTAAAGACCTTCCTACTGAAGTTTCGTGTTTTTCTTCAGAACGACCCTGGAAATCCGGCGAGCAAAACCTCGGCTGGAAAGCAAAAAGCACATCACAAGATATGATTATAAAAACAATATTAAATCTGAACAAAAAAATTATTGATTCCACAAATTCGATGAAATAAATATTCCAAGCTAACCCTATCGTGTCATTTATCTGTAAAACTATCGTAATTCATATTTTAATTTATAAAAAAAACATCAACCGCAATATACAGAAATATTAATATAATTATACATACTTATGTAAACCATAAGCAAAAAACGATCAAAATTAATGATGGAAAACAGGTACAGGTAACAGGTACCTTATTCATATCAAAGTGAAAAATTAATTACTAACTTTAATCCATCTTATCTGTTTCATTGGCCAGCATAGTTTTAGTCGAAATACTCGTACCATCGCATTAACAATAGTTACATAAGAAGATTCACAGTTATTGACCGCTGATGATAGCTATGGAGCATACCACCTATACTTATCTTAATTTATTCGACATTCATTTCTGAAGATACTTCTTCATTTGAAACAAAAAATATACATATCTACATAGATATTTTAATGATTTATTTTTCGATTTCTCATCTAACTTTCTTTAAGGCTATCAAAGAACTGGAACTGGAACTAACTGGGCCATTTCTCTGTTCAACAAGTATCTATGCTCTTCAACGGAAAAGCTACACCATAAAAAAATAATTTTTTGAAACCTTTTCATTGTATATTTTATTTCATGTAAAAGAACCCAACATGCTTTAATCTATGAAACTTAGCTCCGGTCTAGGCAAAAAGAATACAAATCCAAATGCATATAAATTAAGACATTAAACTCAGAATTGCCTCTGATAATAATATTTCTGAAGACTTGGTTGATCCACTTCTAACTGAAGCTTTTTGTACTTTTACTTTTCAAGCTTGTAACCATAACGGGAAATGAAGAAGATGGCGGTATTTTTTAGGTATTTAAATTTTGGTAAATTGATTCATGTCACTTGAAATGAGCATTATGAATGTAATTGCTTAATTAATTTTAATGTAGGGTTTCAAGTGTCTTGAGAAATACAAACGATTAGTGACATTGTTTGATTTAACATTAAGGCAATCGCAACGCATTACACTAACATATTTTTGGGGGATCTTTGGCTGTTTGATTTTGAATAGGTTGTTAAGTAATCGGCAGTGAAATGGGATTAAGTTTCGATTGGTGTTGCGAAAGAGTCTTTTTGTTAGCTTCTTTAACAAAGCCAGCAAGAAGCTAAGAAGTGATTAGTGAAACTAAATTAGCAAGTTTATAATAATAATAATCGTTGTGTTACTCAACGATTTCTTCAAAATCAAACACAAATTATTATCATATTGATGGATTTCAAAGATTTGCATTTGATAACCAAATTTTGAACAAATAGCAGCTTAAGGCTGTGATTCCCTACACGCAACACTGAACAAATGTATTGAAGTTTTGTAAATTAAAATAAAGAGTACACACGAAGAATGTTCGTACGAGTAAGTACTCTGCGAATTTGTTTATGCTTCAGCTGCTGCTTTGAATACCTCGAGAGTGTTTAAACATTTCTGCAATACCAATTTCCCAGTGACGAAAAATAATTGCCTTGCACTAGATTACTGAAACTGAAAGGAAGCCTATAAGTTAATAGCGGAAGCTTTGAAAGTATTTACGTTTTCACTTGAAACATATCGTACTTGATTTTAACCACAAGTCAGAAATGTAGTAGAACGTAGTTTTCGAAAGTGGAATTAAAAAAAAACTGTATTCTGTTAAACAAAAAATTCTCATCACAGGGAAGATTGACAGTATGCCTCTCAGTCTGGTTGAATATCCTTGCATAAAGCTAGTGTTTCCGCTAATAATTTAAAGTCGCTAGACCAACCTCCAAAAGTCTATAGATCCGCTAAAATTCTTAAAAGACATAAAGTCGCCAGAAAACAAAATTGTAGAAAGAAGCTTAAAAAAACATTTTGTCTTTGAATAACTTCTTATTTTATTTTGAAAAAGCATATTAACAAAAAACTTAGGAGTTTGTTGTTAGAAGAAAGAATAAAATGCACGACGGGATCGCACGAACTTGCTCCCATGTAAAAGACTAGGAATTTTAAAGACGAATGTTATTAGAGAAAACTGTTCATAAGGATAAAATTATTTTTTTTAATTCTTTAAGTAGTAAGAGATAAAAACAGAATGCTATGCAAATATCAATTTATGCAAGAACAAAAAGTTTAAGTCGTTGTAGTGGTTTCTTAAAAAAAAAGCTTTTATATTCAAAATTTTTAAAAGATTTTTAAAATTTGGTATGCCAACTTTAAGTTTGAATGAAAATTAAATTGCCTTTTTTGAAATATCGAATTTTCCAAAAAAAAATAGTTTTTTTTTTCAAAAATTCAAAAAATATTTTTTTTTTTAAGTTTTGAAATGCAATAGTTTTATGACTTTTTAGAAGCATCTCTACAAAAAATTTCATTAAAATCCGTTTTGTCGATAATGAGTATTTCAAATTCAACAAAATGGTTCTATGGTAGGTACAAGCTGTAATATCTTAATTTCAAATTTTTTTTATTAAATTAAAGATCGTTAAAATTAATTGAAACAAAGAAATTTTTATCAAAATTCTAAGTGCCGTTTTCGAGCAAAATACGATTTTTTAAAACCATTTTTTAACATTTTTATGGTGGGTACCTTTATTTTTAGGTAAAATAAAACTTTTTCATACATCTTGTAGATTATGTTGAGAAAATTTTATTTATCAAGTTTGAAAAAAAATCTAGCAAACGGTTTTCGAAATATTGAGTTTTGAAAAAAAAAAAATTAGAATTTTTTTTTAAATCCAAAAAAATTTTTTTTGAAAATTTGAATACACAATTCTATTTAAGTTTTTAGCAAAAAAAAGATCAAAATCAGTTGTACCGTTTTTGAGAAAATCAAAAACAAAAAAATGGTTCCATGAAGGGTACTCTCAATAACCATTTTTCGTAATTTTTTTTTCAACCATTACCTAGCTTTAACAAATTAAATTTTTTTGTTTTTATTTTTTAAATCTGTCGAACAGTTTTTGAGAAAAAAAATTTATTTATAAAATTTCGAAACAAAATCGTATGGCAGGTACCGTTATTTTTGGTCTTAAAAAAAGAAAAAAACGTGTGGGGGGGAAAAATTAAAAATGATATCTACCAAGTTTAAAGAAAATCGGCCAAGCCGTTTAGGCTGTAATCGAACCGACAGACAGACAGACAGAATTGCGAGACCCACCTTTTTAGTCTTCAATATCATCGTAATGTCAACTTTGATCAAAATCTCGAGTTCGATTTTTTTTTACGAATGCATAACTGACCTTATAGTACCTATAAGTCGCAAGTAAACATATCTATAAAGTTAGAAACAAAAATAGTCTCAAGTCTATTACGCTGATTGCACTAAAATTAAGGTTTCGTATTTCTCTCCAAATATAAGCTACAATTCTAGTCTTTTGGGAAAATAAGTCATAGAAAACAGTTACAACATTAGAATTTGTTTTTAAATTCGGTATGTGTATTACTGACCATCTTTTGTTGCATGATCACTTATTTCAAGTTGCGAAAAATCCGGCGAAATTCTTAGGTGTCCGCAGAAGATGTAAGCAGTTTTTTTCTACTCTGATCTGGCTGCAATTTATAAGGCATTCATTCGGCCAAGCTTAAGTATAACTCCTGTATCTAGGCAGGTGCTCCTAAAACTGACCTGCACTTCTTAGACAGAATCCAAAACAGAGCCATTAGATTAATTGGAGACAGTTCTAGTACGGAAACCCTCGTAATGTCTGTTGTCTTACTTTGTTTTATCGCTTCTTCTAACGAGTGATCTTTTAAGAGCTGTCAGAAATTAAAAAACAAATACATAAAATTCAGAAAAATGCATAAAATCTTTATTTGAATCGATAGTAAGGTCGATATAATTTAATCAGCCTTATTCCGTAAGTCGTTGAACGCCAAAATAAAAACGTCAGTGTGAATTTGGTATTACGTAAGGCGTTTGACGCCAAATAAACGTCAATTTGTCGATTCTCTCTTGTGGAACGTGTTCTCTATATTGTTTTTGGTATTCCGTAAGTCGTTTTCATACAAAAAACGTCTGTAAAAACGCAGAAATGTGTCGTCTAGAAATTTGTTGACGACAGGATACAAAATATTAGTTTTTTTATATTTATTTTAGTTTTTATAATTTAAAATTCTTTGTTAAGCGTGAAAATAACAAATCTATAAGGAGTTACAAGAAAAGGCTCGAGTGGGTACCCATCATCTCCTGCAAAAATGTATTTTTATTTGAACTGTTATCAGTGACAATCACATACCCAAAAGTCAAGTATTTCTTTCTTCTCGATCATATGCATATGTATGTATATATACAAATATTTGTATCAAGCGATCTATCTATGTATGTATCTATCCGATTAAAATGGAAAATAAAAGAATTCGTAGAAATTACAGCTTGGCAAAGATAAAACGCGAGCAGGTATTTCCGTAAGAAAGTTGCTTAGGCTTGGCTGGGCTAGTCCCAAATTGAAGTCGTTCCCAACCCCTTTTGGTAGCTCGCTTTTGCAAAAAACTAAGGTCATCAGCAAGTTTGAATCTGTTAACAAATGCGATAAAATAAAAAAACAAAACCAGTGGTAGAATTACCTACTGCATATATATTTTTTTATTTAATAACATACTTTGTGCCAGCCAAATCAAAAGGATTTGCTTTAGATGGACTGTATATCGTCTGCAGTATCAAATCTTTCTTTTCTTCTTCTTCTTCGTCGTCACTGCTGCTCCATGAAAAATAACTTTCTACACTGTACATTTTTCTTATGTTTGAAACAAATTCACACAAATATAATTTTCAAAACCAAATTATTCAATTTGCAAACAATTTGATATGTCAGATGGTTGGAATGTATTGTGGAATGTAAGAGCGAGAGAAACGCTGGCGTTTTAGTTACGGAATACCAAAAAAAAAACGACACGACTCCTAAAACGACAGTTGGCGTTTTAGAAAAACGCCTATCGGAATAAGGGTGAATGTTTGAAGATTATTTCATGCAAATGTTGGCTGCGGCGCCTCAAATGGTCCATCCGCTTAGTCCAATTTTAACGTACTCTACTCTTTCTATCATTTCGGCCGGTATCTCACGAATAAATGCTTCAATGTTGTCTTCCAGTGCATCAATCGAAGCGGGCTTGTCGCTATAGACATGAGCCTTAACATAACCCCACAAAAATTAGTCTAGAGGCGTTAAATCGCATGATTTAGCGGCCAATTGACCGGCTCAAACGTGAAATAAACTGTTCACCGAACTTGCCTCTCAATAGGTCCATTGTTACGCGTGCTGTGTGACATGTGGGCAGCGTCTTGTTGAAACCACATGTCATGCAAGTCAAGCTCTTCTATTTTGCGCAAAAAAAGCACGGTAGCGCTCACCATTCACAGTAACGTCGCGATTCGCATCATCTTTGAAAAAAATGATTCCGCACCAAACACTGACTTTTTCTGGATGCATTGGTAGCTCTTGCAATGCTTCTGGCTGTTTTTCACTCCAAATATGGCAGTTTTGCTTTTCCACGTATCCATTCAACCAGAAATAAGTTCGTTGCTGAACACAATTTTTCGATAAAAAAGTGCGTCTTCGGCCAACTTTTCAAGAGCCCATTCACCAAAAATTGGGCGATGTGGTAGGTCGTTCGGCTTCAAGTCTTGCACCTGCTGTATTTTGAAAGGATTCACACCTAAATCCTTTCGCAAAATTTTCCACGTAGTGGAGTAACAGAGGCCCAATTGCTGCGAACGCTGTCAAAACCAGTGTTGCCAAAAAAAAAAAATAGCAAACCAATCACCCATTGGGTCTTGTGAATAAAAAAAAAGTTAAAGCTTTTTTTGGAGGAAGCTAAAGCCAACTAGTCATAGCTTTTATTAGCAGCTAAAGCTAGACAGTACTAGCTTAAGCTTTGTTTTATGTGAATAAAAAAATGATACCGCTAAATAGCTTATGCTGGAAAATTCTAGTTTAAGCTTCGTAATTTAAGGTGTTCGTTTTTTTATTAACATGTTTCGGCTAGTTAGCTTTAGCTAAAACTGGTACATGTATGACCGAAAGGAAGATTTTTTTGCCTCAATTTGTTATCTGTTCTACAGGGCAACTATTGTTTTCGGCTAAAAAATGTTTTTAACATTTCGTATGTCAGTTTCTGGGTCTATACGTTCACAGTCCTATTTTTTGAGATATTCCCTTATGTTTAATTAACAACTCGCACAAGTTAATACTGAAAATAAGAACTAGTCAAAGCTTTCTAGACAGGTCGAAAAAATCTTGAAATTTTCGTAGCTTTAACTATAATATTCTAGTTTAAGCTATTTTTATTCACACGAATTGAAGCTTAAGCTAGGAAAACAAGCTAAAACTAAATGAATTTAGCTTTGGCTATTTTAAAATAGCTATTACTAGAAAACATCTTTAACTAGCTAGCTTAAGCTTATTTTTATTCACTAAAAATCAAGCTTTTACTTAAAAATCCAAGTTTCAGCTTTAGCTTTTTTTTTATTCACAAGGCCCATTATAAACAGTTCTCTAATGATATAGCCAGCTGCATTTCTCCCTTGAAACAATTTCGCTGTAATCCTCGTCTTGCTAAGAATGCTCATCAGTTTACTTTTGAGCCTTATTTCAGGCGTACCAATGTGCATCGGGATCTCCTTTTAAATCCCCTCCTCATTTTCGATTTTCATTTTTTTAAATTTAAGCTCATACGAGTATAAAGTTAAAGTATAAACAAATCTGTCAAAATTTCGCTCGAAAATAATTTTCCGAACAATTATTTAGCGCGTTTAAATATTGACAAATATTATATTGTTTATTTGCAAGTCATAACTCACAAAGACTTGTCTCCAAAAGCCGCTAAAAATAATCTAGCGACATCAAAATATTTTGTGTCGCCGACTGAGTTGAAATTTGGCTAGATGAAGTGACAAATTCGCTACTTTGCTACTTTGTTTCCATCAATGCTTCGCATATAAAAATTCATATTTCATAAATTTCTACTCTTAAAAGACCAACAAAATTAAATCTAATCTGTATGAAAGTGCTTCGGCGTTGCCATAACGCCATTTGGCACCGTGTTTTTATTGTTTTTTTATGGACTGAATATTAAATAAATCGTTTTTAATTTAAAAGTAAGTTCTTTATTCAGTGAACTGAACAGTTGAAAAGATCTCATCAGATGAATTAATTATATTAAAAAAACAATATTTGAGTTACATAGAAAAACAAACTTAATTAAATTCAATAAGCTAAGTTCTAAAAATGTAAACTAGATTAATTAAAATATAAGTAATCAATACTTTCAACACTTTCCTTTGTTGATTGATACTTAATATTTTAACGACAGACCAATTTCGCTGCGAAAAAGGTTTAGTCTTGGATAAGGCAGTGGTTTCGTCGTTATATCAGCTACTTGTTTTTCCGTTAATACTTGTTGTATTTAAATTTTTCCTTCAGTGACTTTCCCTCAGATAAATAAATGTTTTGTTGAAATGTGTTTTGTTTTTCTGTGGAATTCTGTGTCTTGAGCGAGTCTGACAGCTGCAGAAGAATAGAATAAAAGAACACATGAAGAATAGGCGTTTTGTTCAGTTGAATTATTCCTTTGAACAACCTGCATAGTAGGGTGTGTCACTTTTATATGGCCGCAAAAATATTTTTAAATGTAATAGTGCTCAAAAGTTGTATTAGGGCCGTTTTCTTCACTATAGTTCAACTTGAGGCAAACTCTCAAGTTGATCAACTTGAGAGTTGGCTTCAACTCGAGAGTTGAAACGCAAGTTGAAATTTCTTTTTCTTCACAATTTTTTTTCTCAACTCCCGAGTTGAAAATCTAAAGTTGATTAACTTCTGATTTGAAAAATATCCCTGGGATATTTGTTAAAATATATACAAGCTGTCACTTTCAAAATTAAATTTTAATTTATTCGGTCAATCTAATTGAATTTTTGTGTGATATAGGTATTTGTGATGAATGATTTTCTCCTCGATCTACATAAGGATAAAAATAAGTTGTTACCAATCGCGAACGGATGTTTGTCATGGATATTGCCGTTTCCCCAAAGATACATGGTAAATTTGTGGCAGCTAAATCAGCAAATCCGGGAATTTCTGGAGCAGGTTCGATAGTGTTCCATCAATTGCTTTGTTGTGAATTCGAATAAATTGTGGTGCTGGATTAGCAATTGCTTTCGATACTAGTTTCAGAAAGTGATACCCGCTGGAAATGGATTGATCCGAAAGCATACAATCTTACCAAAAAATCTGTGATTGGCCGCAATTCACGAGATTAATTTAAAAGGGAACTTAGGTTTTAATTTAAAACTATTACCATCTTGCGTTGCAAGGAAGTGAATCCTTTATTAAATCTATCAACATCACTGCTGTCGGTTTTGAAAAACGAAAGCCATGATTGAAGTCACGGTCGTCCCACTTTTCAACTCCAATGAGCGGCAACATTCACTGCTCCACGAAGTTGAAGTCCAATTTTCCCAAAAATAATTGCTGCGGAAAATTATGCCAATATTTATTTTTGTTGTGAAAACTGAAGCAAACAAACTTTTGAAGCAAAATGCATGTATTTTATAAAAAAAAAACAATGTTTCATGTCGACTCTCAAGTTTGCTCTCTCAACTTCTAGTATTTTCGGAAGTTGAGAAAACCAGAAGTTGATCAACTCGAGAGTTGAGAATCGAAAGTTGAAACTGTCAACTTTAAATGAAGAAAAACAAAATCACAAGTTGAGAATAAAAATCCTAAAGTTGAGGTCAACTTGTAGTGAAGAAAATGGCTCTTAGGGTTCGTCTTTGGCTCGCTCAAATCGGTTGAAGTTTAAAAAAAAAAATTTAATTTACGGTATTTTTTTTTTTACGTATACTAAAACAAAAAATTAACCAAAATACAGAAATCATTTTTGTCTTTACAAAAAGATATACCACGATATTGTAGGTGGTTCCGTTGATTTTTAAGAAATTTTTTTTGTAAGAAAAAAAAAACGATCTTACATAAAAAATGATTTTTCTTCATTCTTTTATTATTTCATAGCTTCTTTATCAAGTGTTCAATTTAAACAAATATAAGCTTAAAAGTGTTTCCTTGCAATTATCTTTGACTTGAAAGCCTAAAAATATTTTATATAATTTTTTTGTATCCACACGGTGCAATTTAAAACAACACATATTTCAAAAATCTCGAAAAATCAAATTTTTTTGGATTTCATCCTATTTTTGAGCGAGCCAAAGATATTAATTAAAATGAAAATTGTAAACGCAGGATTTAATTTTGATAAGCAATGCAACTTTTAAAAGCTATTACATTTCAAAATACCATAGTTGAGCACTTTGACACACCCTACTGCATAGCCAAATTATTTCTTTACTTGCTTCATTGGCTGCTACTATTTCGGCTTCAGTTGTAGACGTTGGAACCATTGCATGCCTTTGACTAAGCCCCTCCTGCGTGGGTGAATATTACACCGGAAGTTGATCCATCGAAATCTGCATCACTATTACATTCTATAATACTTCTTTTAATATTTTGTCGATATTCAATTACCAAGCTCAGAGTCTCAGCTATGTATCGGAATATTCTTTTGACTCGAGTGACATCTTCCATAGTTGGATTTTCGAAGGATCTCGACAGATCCTCCTATGCTTTAAGCCAAGTCTGGTCTTGTTCCCATCATTAGATATATTAACATGCTTTTGTATTTTTTCTTTTACTTTTTTTTTTTGGGTTTTTAGCAGTCTTCACCATTGGTATCGAAATTGGCTTGCACTCCGAAAATTGAAATCTATCAAGGATTTTCTTGGCATGTGTTTCTTGACTAGTTTTTATTCTGTCTTCGTTTTGTTCAATCTTTAATCCCAAAAAGAACGAAGCTTTCTTTGAAATGATCTTGAATTCGTTTTTCAGATCTTCGATTAATATATCAAGCTCGTATTGATCAGTTGATCCAACTTGCCCATCGTAGATAATTTTACACCAAATATAACTCCTAAATCTTTGTGGTTACAAACAAGCTCATTGTTTCAAATTTTGTAACCATAAAAAAGTGAGGGATAATCTTTAAAATGACATAATCCCACATTTACTTTTATTTAAAGATATGTCATTCAAATAATACCATTTAAGCAATTTATCTAAATCCTCTTGAAATCTTAAGCAATCAGCAAGGGATTTTATTGTTTTATAAATATAAAGATTAGACATGGTAAATATGAAAAGTGCAGAGGAAAACCATTAATAAATATCAAGAACAAAAGTGGCCCAAGGTGACTGCCTTGAGGAACATCTGAGTGGTCTTTTATAACAAAAATGGCCCCATTTTTTTTAAAATAGTCCTCAAAAAGGCCCTCATTATTTTTTCCTTTATGGCAACGCTGGTGTACATATTTTGAATAGTCACAAAGATAGCTATGGGTCACAAAATTTTGTCGGTAAATATCCGTCTGATTTAGTATATCTTTCAAGTTTCAATTCTGCAAGTTTCGAACGATACACGCATTTTCAAAAACTTATTTCAAATTTAATAGTTTTTAACTTGTGACAGGGTTTATTTTTTGAAAATTTTTTGGTTCGCAAATTCAAATGTGAAAAAAACTGATTATTTTCGAAATTTTCATTAGTTTATTTATGGCTCTCGCAATGTGACTGTGTATTTTTTTGCGAAATTTATTAACATTTTTCATTGAACACAAGTTCACAAGTAAACTGCATAGATTACTCAAATAACTTCTGATCCAAATTAACAAAAAATTGTGAAATGATTTCACACAAGTGACAAATTGTTAAAAAATCCCCCGAGTTTGTTTTGTGTTTTGAAACTTGTAAATCTTTAAACTTTCTGCAAGTAATTCATTAATTGTTTACTTGTTTTTCAGATCATTTAGCAAATTATTATTCAAATACAAATTATTGCTATGCAGATACATGAAGATATACGAGTACCTAAGCATTGCAACACAGTATCTACAGGATGAGCTTTGATAATCACTGTTTCTGTGGTATGGTATGTGGTGTGATTTCTTTGTTCATTCCTTTTTTGTGAAGTATGTACTCTGAAATTTCGAACAAAATGACTGACTTTCGGATCACCGTTTAGTTTAAACCATCTTATTTTGGTCTTATGATATACCTTTATGTGTCATTGTGTTTAACCTTGTAAAAACCGATTTCATTAATCCACAAACATTAGATACCAAAAGAGTCGAATTAATTACCCCCATCATTTCTACTGACAGTCGCTGACAATTTAACTAAGTTGTTTTAAATCTTTTTTTTTATATATCCAAAGATTTGTTTAACCTCTAGCCGTCTATATTATGTACGTGACTTTTAAATTAAAAAAAATGAAACCAAAATCAAATGTAGATATACGAGTATATGGTCTTTTTTTCATTTACCAAAAGACTTAATACCTGAGTTATGTTCATAAATTATGTCTCTCAGTTCAGCAATGACCTTAAAATCGTTCTTGTTTGTTGTAACAGATAAATCAGAAATGAAAGCCATATTTAGTCTTGGAATGTCAGAAATGTTAAATTCCCCAAAAAGAAAAAAAAATGAAAACAAATAAACAATTTCACTTGGAAATGTACTTAAATATAGAACCGGTGTATAACCACATATGCGTGCAGCAAAGTCCCCAAAGGCAATCCGAAAAAAATCGCAGTTTACTCTCGATCTTAAAAGTTAAGCCAAACTTGATTTTTTCTTCATTTTTTTTTAGTTTTTTTTTAAGTATACAAACAACAAACTTACTTCTCCTCTGCCAGGAGTCATGGATTTCAATTAATATCACTGCAGTGACAGACACATTTTACACTCCATGTCGATTTTATTGGTCTTTAAAAGAAAAATATTTATTAACCTTTCATCTTTAAGTTTTGTATTCGTACAAAACGTCAACATCGAGATTTGTAACAGACCTTTTATTGCGTTCTAAAACATTTGTCTGTCTGGGGGGACCTCGATGAGAAAACTAATTTATGTTTCAAACTTCGTATCATGTTTCAGAAGAATTCTTGCGAAACGTGGATTTTGTTCTTTGCTAAAAAAAACTAAACTATTGAAATTTGTCCAAGGTAGGGACAGAGATTTTCCTCTAGCGTCCTGGTTCTAATTTTCTAAGAGCCTTTAAATGAAATAAAAAAAAAATAAGTGGTCGTAATTATATGAAATATAGATTTATTGGGAGAATGAACAAAAATCAGAAAATCAGTTATTATATTAAATCAGAATAAATTATTCTTGCTCTGGTATGCAAAGACTTCAATGATGTTGACATACTTTATAGAGCAAGATTGCTTTCAATAGATATAATGGCTTAGTTTTATAAAAAAGGCACTAGCCTTAGTTTCATTCTACAAATTGTTCAAAAACCAAGTGTTCGAACGCTTTGGGTGCTTTAGTGCCCTAGTTCTATGGAATCACTGGAAACCTCTGTAGGACAAACCTTGGTAGGAGAGAATATCTTGAGTGAGACAGGTCTAAAGAAAAACATTCCAATTAACATCGAAGAAACATTAAGAATCACTTTACGCCGTCTATCATAAATCATGCAAAAGTTAGTCCTCCAAATTACTCTGTTTGACCTTACTATGGGATAAGCCAAGTATAGGTTAAATTTCTGGATTAATGAAAGAACAAAGAACTTATGGATTGTAATAGATTCAATGCACTAAATTTTTGGAAATAAATAAATTAATTTGATGGGGCAACAGCTGGTAGAAAATCAGGACTTACTGACTTTCAACTTTTTACCATTCTTGTGTGAGTGAATGAAAGGGAACTTCAATTTTCTGTTGATTCCGAACGGCTAATGACAAGAGATGCTTTTGCCCGCAACCCTGAAAAACTTTGCAGCGAATGCGAAAATATAAGCTAACAAATCGTGGGTTTATTGTTAATAAGTTACATTTTGATGCATTTTAGATGATCGAGTTTGATAGTTTGTCCATCTGTTGTATCAGAACGTTGTGCATTAATTGAAATATAATTTTGATATTTAAAAGGCTTTGTGACATTTTGATGCTTTTAAGTTGCTATTGCATAGTTGAAAATAATCGAAATTTACAACGTTGCGTTGTGTTCCTAGATTTATGTAAATGCATCAAATTGTACTAAGCGAATTTTATTTTATTGAAAGTCTAAATGACCTCAACTCCTTAGTGAATTTTTGCAATGCCGCCAAAATAAACAGGGTGGGCCATCTAGTGGTTTCTTTTTAAATCATAGATTATTTTGACACTGACAGCTGTTTCCCGCTCAAAATCTTGACAGAAAGCCAGTATCATACCTCCGCAGAACGAAATAAGTCGCTTTAAGCTTGAACAACGTTGGGAAAATATTGAAAACTCATTTCCAAAATGAGTGCTGTGCTACTCAAACAATGCGTTTTTTTAAAAGAAGTTTTGGCCGAAATGAAGCACCCACCCGCCAGCGCCTGCTGTAAGCAAGTTTGTGCAAAAAGTTCATGAGACTAGTATACTAGTGGACAACACTCATGGTCCCCGTCGTCGTACGTCGCGCACAGACGAGAATGTGGCTGCTGTAGCCGAGAGTGTGAGACTGAATTCACAAACATCAACTCGCCATCGATCGATCTCAACAGCTCAACATCTCACGCACTAGCCTGAAGACAATTCTGCACAAAGATCTCGGATTATTCGCTTACAAGATCTAATTGACTCAGCATTTTAAGGCGCACGACCATCCGCTTTGTTATCGCTTGAACGACTTTGTCTTCCATGATTAATGGGAATGTTTGCTCTTACTTATAAAGCTATAATGCATGGACAAAATTTAATTTTGTTACTTTTATTGCATTTTTAAAAAGAAACTTGTGTTTGGCCACCCAATTTAGTTCAATAACAAAATCCTAAAATCAAGATCTGAATTTCATAGTACATAATATCTACTTATCTATTTATGTTTCGATGTGTTACGGAGTATTGCCCAAACGGATTCGCGACTTCTCATTTTGACGATCACTGTTTTCGAACGCGGTTCTCGGCTATGAATGCTATATGCAGTTTCGTATTAATCTGCAGATACTCGTATGAACCTTGCCCTCTCGTTCATGTCAACTTTTTGCTCTTCCGGAAGGTGGAATATGAGATTTGTTTCGGTGTTTTTTTGCATGATTTTGTCCGTCTGAAATTCCAAAAGCTTGTTGCTATCATCTAGTCTTTGAACTTTGCTACTAATCTCCGCGTAATTTGACTTGATATCGGATAAATCGGTAACGAGGAACTGTAGATCAGTCTTCGACGGGAGTTCCCGTTCTTTATTTGTCTCATCTAGCTATTTTTTTTTAAACATTTCAATGCTCATACGATTAATGCAACCAGTTGCCATTTTGGTTGAACTAGAGCTTGAGTGATATTTTTTTTTGTGCTCGGGGGAGGTTTCAATGATTCCTCCTTTTTGTTTAGTTCATTAGTTAGGTTAACTTTGGTGTTACAACTCTAATATAATCGATTCTGAATCTTAATTTCTACAACTTACTCATTATTTTCTTTATTTCCGTATTTATAATTCGAATGAAGCAACAATTTGAGCTATTTATCTACATATTTTGTTTACTTAAATTTCACAATTTTTGCTCGGAGCTCTTTATTTTGCTCATCAGTTGTATATGCAGAATCGACAAAAAGAGTTCAATTAGGCTTGGATTTTCGAACCAGGTTTTTCATCACTGAGGAATATTGTTGGGTGTGAAGTTCAGTTGAAATTATAGAAGAAAGATTGGTGTCAATTTTTCTTGTATCAATACAAAAATAAAAAAAAAAAAAAACATAGCAAGCTCGCTTGAACACTGCGTTTAAACTGAATTTTCATCCAATTTTAACACTTCATAACTTTCTGTTGACAGTTTGAAATTCAAGTTCTATAAACGTCAAAATATTATCTGTCCCCTATTTATCTTTCAAACCATTAAGTGTCAAATTGCAATGGATGATGGTTACAATGTGATTGGTTAAAAATCCTAATTTAGGTGCTTTCCACTAACAATTTGAAGAAAATATTCTATATACGTCAAAATATAGTTTGTCTCTTATCTGTCAAATGACTTTGTGTCAATCGATTAAAATGTTCTACTTTAATGCTCTCCTTTGACAGATTCAACTAAATAATTTATACACGTCAAATATAATTCATTTCAAATCTTTTAAACAAGAAAGTGTCAAATTTTATTCAAGATGATTACAATATGTCAATGATTTCAGTGCTCTTTGCTGACAGTTGCTAACACAAAATAATCTACTTAAGTCAAAATTGCAGATAGCATTGAATAACAAATCATGACGTACATAAGTTCAGAATATGTTTATTCAGTGATTTTGTGAACTACTGTATGTAAGAGATTACAATAGCAGTATTTCTTTAGGGATAGTATGGTGGTCATGTTCGATATACGAGTAGTAGTTTAACATATTACTTACTCACCTAAGAACCGCCAGAGGGCATCTGATAAACTGAGGACATTTTCAAGGATGTACTGCCTCTTGCAAGGAATTGACAAATCCTTTAAGAGTATCTCTTGTCGTGAAAACTGCTGCTCATTAGCAGTTCGGAATCTCCATTTCTGGTAACACTCACACAGGAATGGTTGAGAGTTGTAAGTCACTAGATCCTGGTTCTCTTCGAGCTGTTGCACCATCAAATTTATTTATTTTAATGAAAATGATGATGTTAATGATTTTAATTAATTTATTAACACCAAGTTCATACGTTAACTCCAAATTGAATTGAGATTTGAATTCACTGGACAAAATGGTTAAAGAGTTGAGTCGAGATCTAAACCGAATAATCTCGCTATGAAAAACTGGCACTTAATCATTTCAAGGCTAACTCGAAACACCTTATGCAAGTGCACGTTATAAAGGAAATCACCTTTCTTCCGAATCATAAACAAAAAATTAAGGCTCCACGGCTTGTATAGAGCACCAAATTCTAGTTTCAACTCTCAACCATTTCCTTGTGCCTACATTGTCAACAAACAATTTTTTAGGTAGAAGCGCCAGAGAATCCAAACTAGACCTTCGGGAAAACAGTCCAGCGCACTCACCATCACTGAATAAAACTGTATTTCAATCTCGTGCAAGTTAAACCTCAGCTTTTCATTAAAAATTAAATAAAAAACACAAAAACATTTAGAAAAACAAAACTTTGTCCGTACATTCAATTGATTTGAGGTGTATTGTATAGAAAAGTGTGTATTGAACAAAAGTGAAGACCGCAAGTCGTCCATGACCCAATACTTTCTGCTGACCAACATATAAAAAGTTCTCTACCTTTAGTCAGTTCATATAATGATTATTGGTTGGTTAGACAGTTTTTTCTTTTCAGATGGGACGCTATGGTAAAGTTTTCCCAAGAATTCTTTTTAACTCTTTTTTTAAGTATCTAAGTGCCTCTTGGACCAAAATGAGTCAGTTAGAGGTTTTGAGCTGAATGTGAGATTTTTTTGGGTTGCTTGTTTCTTTTATTTTAATTGTTGGTCGATGATGCTTTTAAGCAAATGATGGAACTTTTTTTTTTTTTTATAATGCAAAAGCGTGTCACGGGTTCCGGTTGCTTGAGTTGAACGATTTGTGTGTCAGTGCGCTGAGATTAACATTTTTGTTGTCAATTAATTGTTTACTTTTTGGCAGTTGGTTTATTTATTTTTATTAAGGGTAAGCATACACAAATATGTTTTGTATTTTATTTTTTTTTGTACTTCAAAAGGAAGAGAGGTTACTTGTGAAGGTAATGACGGAATTTAATTTAAGAGTTGTTATTTAAGTTCAATGGACTTTTTAATGTCAAATCCACCAAGAAGAAAATTAAATACTGCTCATAATGTCGTAGAGAAATAATTTTTGTGTAAGATACTGGGTTTAGTCTTCGATATTTGGTGGGGTTTCCGTGACCTCTAAAAAGCTTTAATTACTACCGCATCAATTGCATACACTGTGATTTTAGAATGTTGCTAATCAAACAAAACCATTTTACTGAATACATCTTCTACGTCATATAATTTTGGAGAGGTTAGCTAGCAATGGACTACCTACTGTGGGTTGCCAAATTAATAGGGACAGTTATTGATTTTAAGAAAATTGTATGTTTCCGTATCAAATTATTGAAAATCGCTTGTGTATTTTGATAAATAGATAGTTTTTATAAAGATAAGTTATTATTACATAAAAAAGTAGTTAAATAGTTTTTTTTTAATTAATAATCTTTAAAAATAGTTCGAAATCAAAGGGAACTAAGAAAATTACAAAAACTCAATATTTTGTAACGTTGCCTTTTGCCTCAATAACTGCTTGAATACGTTTCGGTATGCTATCAATGTACTTTTTAGTGCATTCTTTAATTGCAGGACAGTGGTACCAGATCTCTATTAGTATTTCTATAAGTGTTATTTTCGTTGTAGTATTTTCTTTGGCAATTTCCATTTTATTGATCTCCCACAGGTTTTCTATGGGGTTCATGTCAAGGGAATTGCCTGGTCAGGATAAAAAACTGGTATGTTTTGGCCATTTTGATATTTCGTTGCACTCTTAGCTTAATGGCACGGGATTGAGTCATGCATGAAAAGATATGGTTCATTGTTACAGAACCATTCTCTTAGCTGGGGTAAGAGACGAGTTCGCAGAATGTCCTTATATTGGTCCTGTATCATGATTCCCTGGACAATTTGGAGACGTCCAACACCTCTTGTGCTGATGACTGACCACTCCATAACTTTCACAGGATGTTTTACCCTTTTTACGATGCAATCAGGATGGCACTTCTCATTGGGACGCGCGCCGCGCCGCCGAATGAAACTGCTCTTATCAGCCAAAATTTCGAGCCCAAGATAAACGTTTTTTTACCATTGCCTCTATGAGCCGTGGTTTCTTAACAGATCTACGACCCAAAAGTTTTCTTCTGTTAACAACAGACTTAGAAACACCCGTAATAGTAGCTATTTCTCTTTGGAAATGACTCGAATAAGGTAATAATGTTCTTATTTCGGTTTATTTTTCTTGGAGTGATATCCAATCCTCAACCCATTCTGTTTCGGAAAAATGCCCAAAATCATTAAAAAAATATTATTCTGTTTTTAAGAAAAGCTTTGTTTTAAACAAAATAAATTACATTACTAATATTTCAATCAAAACAAAATTCAAATAATATCCACAAACAACTATATCAGAAAAAAACACATTTCAGAATAATACTGGTTTTTTCTCGAATAAAACCGGGTATTCCCCGAATAAGACCATATTTAATATCTTCCGTCAACTTAAAATTATCGTTAAACACGTAGCCTGTGAAATAAAAATCACCACGTACACTCAGAACCAAAACAAATGCTCAAAAGAAAGCTAAAACATGAAAATAATAAAAATTTAAGATGTCCCTATTAATTTGGCAACCCACTGTATATGCATTTTCTGCATCTTTTACCGAATTGCTGGAGCTTAAAACAAAGCCAAAAAACCGTCTTTACAGTGAACTTACTGTTGTAACGACCTTTCACCAAATGCAACAGAACTTATGATCACTGATCACATTGGCCTAGGCCCCTATCCTATGGTTATGTACGAAACTCAACCTTTTTAGCAGCTTCTTGTCACAAATAAAATTGGGTATCGTTATCAAAAGGTAACCTACGATATGTAGACTCCACTTGGGATTTTTCTACTTCAACGATCCGAGTGATCTATCAAATACTAAAAAAGTAGTCTTACTCGCTTTATGATATGGTATATAAGGTTTCCGGCTACTTGAGTAGCACTTTAACTTCATCTGGAGCATAGGGCAGCAACAAAATCCCTCCATATGTCAGGATTTGACTCAAGCGATTTTGGCTGTGGCCATAGGTACGAATATCTGAGACCTTGCTTCTACCATTACAGTTGACCTCCAGGTTGTTTTTGGTCTTCCATCACGTCTTGCATCCTGAGGATTTCATTCAAAAGATTGTTTCGAGATGTTATCGTCAGGTTTCCTCAATGGATGACCAATCCACAAAATCCACATCCACTTTTTTCTGCCCGGTTCTATTCCACAACTCGACGTTTGGTATGGTTTGTGGCCAGTAGATCTTCAAAATGTACCGCAGATATCGGTAAACGAAAGCCTGTAATCTGCTCGAGATGTTAGCAAAGCACTTCCATTTTTCACAGCACAGATTTTAATTTGGATTCGAAGAGTTACAACTTGGTGCGTAGTGATATTTTACTAGTGTTTCACACAGGAGCGAGGATTCCAAATGCACTTCTGTCGGGCCTTACTTATTCTGATGTTAACATCCAGGTCTATTCCACCATCACTATAGCTACACAACTACCCAGATAATTAAACTGCTTGACCTCTTCAATGATACCCTGCCTTGGAATAATTTGCTGTTGAATGTTTTGGCCGGTGTGCATTACTTTGGTTTTGTTCACGTTAATCCTTGCCAGCCACCTCTCCGTTTACTTGCAGTGATTGCCACATTTGATTCAAGCCGCCTGCGCCGGTGCTATTTGCCAGGAGACAGATATCATCGGCATAGTCTATATGGCTAAGCTTGTCAAACGGTCTCCATTGTATCCTATGCCACTCTGTTGAACCTACTGTAGCACTCCTTGACGCACCTCAAAAGAATCGGAAAGCTGTCCATTGTTGACAGTAACTATTTTTGTAGGGATACCCTTCGCAACCAGAGATCTCCATATAAATTCCCGATTAACCCGGTCAAAAGCCCTTTCGAAGTCAACAAACATGAGGTAGAACGCTGTTTGATACTCGGATGTTTGCGCAAATATGATTCGCAAGGTGTTAATGTGATCGCCGTATGATCGACCACTGCGAAAGCCCACTTGGTGCCTCTTAAGCCTAGACTCTATTCTAGACTTTATCATTTCGAGAATTATAGTTGCTATCAGCTTCGGGAACACGGACAAAACGGTGATACCACGTCAATTTTGACAGATTTTAAGATCGCCTTTAGTTTGTAACTTAACTATAACGTCATCCATCATTTTCCCAAACAGTCTCTACTTATGCTTGCAAAATACAAGAACTTGCATCAGGATCTGCTCTCAAGAACTCTGCAGGTATGCCATCAAGTTAAGCTGCTTTATTAGCTTTAAGAAGGTGAATCGCGTATTTTATTTCTGCAGTTTTTTTTAAGACTGGTGTCAATACCTCTGCAAGACCTACGTGCATTTGTAAGTTGAGGATCCAGATTTGCATCCTGGACATCGTTGAGCAGTGTACAAAAGTGATCCTTCCACCTTCGCAGCTGATCTTCTATAGTCACCAATAGGTTGCCATCCACATCTAACACAGAATGGTTCGTTTTGCTACGTTGTCCGATAAATGTCTTTGGTGGTTTTGTACAGCTGCGGGGTAACACCTCTTCCTGCAATTAGTTCTACACTCTGCGCAAGTTTGTCACGTCTTACTCATCTCTGCACTGAGCATCACTTTCAGCATTGATTCTTCGTTTCAATGCCCTTCGGACTGTGATTTCGTCCCATGTATTTAGGGATATGAAGGAATCTTAGTTCGCTTTATAAGGAGCTGGAAATAGTTCAACGAGGAGGGAAACACTTCTTCTGATCCATGTTATATCACAACGGGCCAACATTTGGTCTATGTGTTTCGGTTTGACAGTAACTTACTCAACCTAACTAACTTCCATTTGATAATTGAAATTGGATAAATTAAATCGTAATAAATTTGATGGATGTAGCTTCAACAATATGGCCGCCATCATCTGTCAAAGTTTGGTAACCCTTTCTAAGAACCAGGCCCTCCGTTTTGTGGAAAACTTATACTGCAAGCTCTGTTGGGACAACCAATAAAATCTGAGATATCAAAAATCTTTTTTATCTCAGAGTGTTCAGAACGCTATTTGCATGGTAAAATATTTTTCAAAATAAGTAATAAAATATATTGTTCTAATCGTATTACAGTTTTTGCTCAAGTGGATTCGTGATTAAATCAGTGAGCTCTGAACACACTCTACTCAGGGCTTACTCTGTTTGCTCTGCGCTCAGTGCTCGGCTTAGAACGCTCATTTCAGCAAACAAACCAGATACCATTCTTTTTCACCAAGTAGAGATGGGAATGGATGTATTTGATGTAGCAATTAAGACAAACTCATTTTGCACCCGAACATGGTTATGTCTCAATAGAATAATCTGAATTTGAAATTTTATAGCGGTTGAAAAGTATGCACATTATATAAAAACTCTGAAAAAATAATAATTTATAGATAAATTCAATAATTTACTGAGCTCATTTTTAAGCTCGGATTCATTTCATTCAAAAATCTTAGCTGTCTCTTTCTAAAGCTTGGATGACATAATCGGGTTGAACTGTACCTACATAATTACGTATTCTGCCAATTTGTATATTTTCAACAAAAAAATTCCATCAATTAGTCAACATCATATTCAATTCACTAAACGACTAAATCATTTGCAAATTTGTTTCCCGAATTCAAAATTATTAATTATTATTGGTAAAAGTTTATTTAACAGACAATAACGAAAGCCGCTCACTGACCAAAAGTATTTTTAAATTAACTTTTGTAGAAAGTAAAAATGTTAAGAAAAGAACAGTTAATATAAAGAGAAACTCCTTTTAATAGCACACTCCACATTCTCTCCTGGTATTGTCATTTAAGTTTTGAAGAAGCAATAAAATCATATTAACATATTATGATGAATTAAAGAATTGTATTAATAATTGGAATGCAGACTTAAACACACTTCACAAGAAAGTGCATATCCAGGTTTAATTTGTTTATACATATTTACATACGCAATTGTGCATCTTGACCTAAATTTTTAATGATGCTAATTACTCTTACAATTAGTTGAAGAAATATTATCTTGAAAAAAAGTTAAATAATCATTTTGCACTTTGCATAAATCAGCAGATTCATACTTAATTGCTAAGATTTTTGACATTTCCACCAAATTGAGATTTTCAAATGAAAATTCAATCAAATATGTATATGTACTCGTATTAATCGAAGTTGTAATAATTGATAGTTTTCTTCTTCTCCAAGAAGACAAGTTTATTCGGTCGTGGAACAAATCGAATATCTTGTTTGACATTTCTATGTCAAGCTTCTCAAGAGACATTTAGCAAAACGTCATTATTAATTTAATTTATGCAGCTGTCATATCAGTCTTTTCATTGGTCTTTATATTGGTTGATGATAATAAAGAAGTGGACTTATGTATGTACATATATATTTACTCACCAAATTGAAGTTTATAATTGGTTGGCATTTAGATGAGGATCACAAAGCATAAACACGCAGCAGGTGTCGGAGGAGATGATGGTTGACCCTGTTAAAGAGGAGTATTACATCATAGTGTATTAGATGTCAGAAAACATGTTCACATGTAAAAGAAACCAATGTGATTCCAAGGAAAATAGTCTTAGCCTGATTTTCACAAAATAGTACATATACACTCTACTCATCACATTGTGATTTTAATAATTTTTTGTAACAAGTACAGCTCACTCACTACATTCTTGAATTTTCCACCTATTGTCTATGTGAAAGTATACAAATTAATTTTAGGTCATAAATAAAATTTGATTTGATCTCAGGTCATTCCAGGCACTCATACGCAAATACTGGACGAATTTTTCAATATACATGAAATGTGTGCATTAAAACTTAACGTTCTTTTAAGATCTAGTGGGCAAAAAATGTACTCAGTACATACCCGTTTTGATGAATTACATAGCTCATTATGATGAATTTGCCTATCTAGATGGCGAGTTTCGAATTTGTATACAGACATTACATATTCGCTGTTCCCTACGGTAACATATGTATCTAGTAATACATATCGGTTGTATTCTCTTAGCGTTTGAGAACGCTAGGCGTGTACTGAGTCCATAACTGAATCTCCAGTTCCAAGATCCGCCATATTAATAACTTAACATAACTTTTTATTTCTTTTGGCGTAAATGACGAAAATTCATGAATTTGTAGAAGCGAATTTTTATTTCTTAGATTTGATGCCTTCTTCAAGCTAATGAAAATTCATGCAACAGCGCAAATATTTCACATTCGCATTAATTATTTTGATCAAAACCGAAAGTCAATATAACTTAAATAAGTATAAGTGAAATTCGCATATAGTGACTTCAGTTATAAAGACATTTCGGTTATAACGACGAAACTTAAAGCTAAAGTTTGGTTTGGCATTATGTACATTGTTACTAATATCCTCTGGTTTTAACGACTTCGGCTATAACAACCATTTCGGTTATAACGACCATTATTACAGGTGTTGTTTGTTATGAAGTTCGGATATAACGACCGAAAATAAAATACAAGAGAATTTTCCGAAGATTATTCCTTTTTCCTGTGTTGCGTGTCTAGATATGTTAAAGTTAAATTTTTTTGAATGCTTTAAGAGTTTATTTTGTTTGATACAAATTTGAGTCAGTTGTGTGTTATTTTTCATTGAAAACTACTATGTTGATGTAAGGTAAGAAAACGATATAACAGATATAAAAAAAAATTGTTTCGTTCGGATATAGCGACATCCGCTTATAACGCCGGAAAATTTGTCTCCCGTGAGTGTTCGTTATAACCGAATTCTACTGTAGTTAGTCAGTTACTTTTTTAACTCATTCCCTTAATCAAACTAATGATTCCATTTATTTTATGAGAAAACGCATTGCTGTTTTTTTCGGTTTTAAAAATATTGAAATGTAACCAGTACATGTCATCTGTAGTCAGGACATTAAGCTCAAAAACTTATTTAATTTTAATGTAAATTTCTAATTTCATATTTCATTAATAACTAAAAAATATTTTCTTTTTATTTTCAGGTAAGTTTCATTAAAGTTAACAACATGCAATGCAGTGAATTATAAGTTATTGTAAGTTCTTTTTAAAAAGTTTAATTTTTTTTTATTTTATTGGAAATATTAGTAAATTACATTTGTCCTTTCCTTTTTATGTACATAGTTTTACATTCGTAAAAAATACGAGGTCGAAACTTTAATCAGAGTTGACATTACTACGATAAGGATGACTAAGAAATTGTGTCTCGCAATTCTGTCTGCCTGTTCTGTTCGACTATACAATCTAAGCGGATTGGACGATTTTCTTTAAACATAGTAGTTGACTCTTTTAAGTTTTCCGGCGATATGTTCTTTTATTTTTGTTTTAAGACCAAACATAACGATACCGGACATAGATTTTTTTTTCTAAATTTCATAAATTTTTTTTTTATTTTTTTAACTACATATTCCGCAGATTTAAAAAAAATCCAAATATTTCAAAGCTAGCCAATGGTAAAAAATTTCCAAAAAAAAAGACCTCAATTTTACCTCCCTTGAACCATTTCCTTCTTTTCGATTTTCTAAAAAACGGTATAATAAAGCTCCTAAGAAGTTTGAGCAGTATTGTGTATTCAAATTTACAAAAAAAAAAACAAACAATTTTAAAATTTTAAAAGACTCTTCCAATTTTTTTTTTGAAAACTCAATACATATTTGAAAACTTTTTTTTTTTGGAAATTAAGATTTTTTTGAAAGTACCAACCAAAGAAACATTTTTTGTTTTTTTGTCATTCTCATTATCAACATTAAGGAATTGATTGCATATTAAAAAAAAAAATAAAAAACATTGAATATCCAAACTTAAAATATATTTTTTTTAAATATATACATAAATTAGAGACCATAACGGCTCATAGATAACCTGAACCTAGTGACCTAAATTTTTCAACCATTTCCGTGTGCGTGTTTTGAAATATGGATGCGACCTACAATTTTCTGCCGATTCCGAACGGCTAATGAGCAGCACATGACAAGAGATAGTCTTAAAGGATTTGTCAATTCCTAGCAAGGGGTAGTACACCCAAGACTCTCTGGATGACAGACCAACGAACTACCCATTATGCCAAGGGGAACTTCAAACAAATATTTTTTAGGATTTTGAAAAAGAAATGTTTTGTATTTTTTTTTTCTTTTGAAATTTAATTTTCATTTCAAAATAAAAAAAAACTTAAAATTAGCGTACCAAAATTTTTTCTTCAAAAGTTTAAAAAAAAATTTCTAATAAAAACTTAATTTTGTACAAGCGCTTCAACAATTTTATAATGTCACCGATTTATACAAAATGTATATCGGTGGAAAGATAAAATGTATGCCTTTCAAACGCATACTATTTAACCTTACCATTGTTTCATTACAATTTCTAAAAATAAGAGCACGGAATGATTTTACTATAGCAAAAAGTAATAGAAACTAAAAAAAAAACAATAATAATTTCATTATTTATAAATTGCGATATATAGGGAATATGTATAGGGCAAGTTATACATTCGTAAAATAAAATATAGAGATTTTGATCAGATTTAACATTACGATGATAGAGGATACGAAAAAGTGGGGCTCGCACGAAATTGCTCTTATGTAAAATACTAAATTTTAAAAATAAATGTTACTATAGAGAAATATGTTCATAACCATACAATTCATTTGACCTAAAAACAGGATGCCATATGATTTCTCAACCAAGTATTAGTTTATGTAAGAACAAAAATTATAAATCAATTTTTTAAGAAAAATAAGCGAAATTTTTAAAACATTTAAAAAAAAAACATTTTGGAACGCCAACTTTAAATTTTTATTACTGTACCCGTTTTTGAGATATTGAATTTTCAAAAAAAAAAAAAAAAGATTTTATTTTTATATTTAAAAAAAACACTTTCAAATATTTTGAAAATACATATTTATTGAAAGAAAATTAGAGTTGAAAAAATTAAAAAGCTAAAAATAAATTAAGTCGTATAAAAAATGTAATAGTAGTTTTAAGGCTTTAAGTAAAGGTATTGCAAAATTGTGTAATCGGACAGTTTACTGTTAATCATAACATAGAGTGATTCTGATGTAATTATGATATACTGATGGCAGCACAATGCCGTATGCAAAAAGTAGAACTTTCATGGCAACCTTCTATTACATCCCCGGTTATATCTTTAAAGGCAAGTGCACTCAAACTAGGACTGAACACACAACCCTGTCTAACTCCTGACTTAATCAAGAACCAACCAGGTACATTTGTGCCACTCCAAACCACTGCTCTGGTTTCCATGTATCAATTCTGCTACATTTGTCTGAAGTTTACCGAAGTTTAATTTCCTGATCCATAAAACTTGAATATCAACGCATTTAGCTCCACAGTGTCAAATAATGTTTATTTATTTCTCGAACGAAACAAGTAGGCGTTACTATACTGAGTACAAATATATGTGGCCAATGGTCAGGTAATCTGTCTGATCCCAGCTTAATACTCACTTATTAGTTTATTTCAGTCCATCCACCCCTTCAACTTACTTAGTAATATCGATGTAAAACTTGTATAAGATTTTAAAGGGAGATTTTTCTATAAAATGATGCATTTTCTGTGATGTCTTTTTAGTCGATAAAAATTAAAAAAGGCAGCTTTGGATTTTGAAAAATAGAATTTGATTGAATAACTTTGGTTGTGAATTCTATCCGAGCCTAAGCTTTAAAATCTGATTGAGTGCATTTACCGATGCAAGGACCTCTTTTTAAGAAATAGACATGTCGAAAATGTTGTCATGGAAACGAAGTGAAAGTAAGCTTCGGTCCAGGTCCCAAAATTATGATATATTGTTTAGTTTTCTTACTCATTAATCCAAGTATTTGATACAAAGGTACTTCTAAATGACACAAATAATATTGCATTCCACGATTTTACAATAAACTAATTTTTTATCAAGAAAATTCGAAGAAAAAATTGATTTGTTAATATTTTTGAAGTGATACTATTACATAATAACTCAATACTTTGTTCCTAGTTTGCTACTAGTTTGGTCTCATAAAAGTCTTGATTTCCAATACGCAAGTTTCGGCGAATATTTTTTAGCAGCACATTCACCCTAGATATTTTCCAAGAAACACAAATACACCTGTTCCTGACGGGCGGTATCTATATACTACTTGGCATTTAAGACTGGAATGAATTTTGTAATAACAGTTGAATACCGTTTAGGTTAGCAGATATAAATACTTTGCCACTTTGGCAATCAGCAAACATTAGTCACCTGTTCCTAACACAAGTATGCACTCTAATGTCAAATATATATATATAGAAAAGTGACTTTTCTTTATATTAACTCCAAAGCATTCCCGTTAGCAGCGTCATTCTTTTGTCTATCATAATTGATTGTTAAAAAAATCAATACAAACAGTTGTTTCTGTGAATATCGTTATCATATCTATAATATAGTCTTTTGCAAACTTCGATAACAAAATGCGGCAATGAAAAAGTCACACAACAATTTATCGAAATTACATTCGCCTTTGCTAAAGCTTTTTGTCAAGAAGAGTGCCTGTACTTTACGGAGTCGTGTAATATCTACTACAAAAAAAAACACTATTTTTTCCATTTAATTTTAAAATTTACATTGAGCCCGAAATTGCCTACGTCATTGTGAATCCTAAGTGATACTGAAAACAATTGTGTCGTGTTTTATTCTGTTGTCTGTGATCAAGCCAACCATTAAAGAAAAGACTAACATATGAGGTGAGATATCAGTTTCATCAACACAACTATATTGCTTGAAATTTCATGTATAGATATTTATTTCATTTTAATTTTTAACGCTTAAGTTAATTATTTCTTATATAAAATAAAATGAAATTTGTTGTTGCTTCATTCACAAATTCTTCAATTGTGAATTAATTAGTATTGGAAAATGACAAACAATCATTTCTATCGATTTTAATTGTTAAGTGACAATTGTGACACTCTTGCTAGGAGCTTATTTTTATTTCATTTGTTTTTAGAAGAAATGCAATTAATTTTTCGAATGTTTCATTGCTTTGCTTAGTTATGACTTATAATCCTAGATCGATTAGCTTAGTTTTTAACACAATACGTCCTTTAAAAAGTTAGCTCATGCTTGCAATGTATGAAATAAGGTATCTGAAGTATTGGGAAATTAATTTAAAATTCATGTGACTCGTGATTCAAATATTGGTGTTTTGTTTTATTGAACATTTTTATGAACAAATGGCTTAAAATTAATTTGCAACTAATTGTAATATACATCGAACTTAAAGTTTGTTCCTCCGAATATGGGGCCTTACGTTACATATTGTCAAGGTTTAAAATAAATATAAATAGATTTAATACAGGTTTCATTGATACCCACGCATTTCCGATCGATAAGATAGCTTGATGTCAAACTCTATCAAATGCCTTAGAAATATCGAGTGCAATAATCTTCGATGAGACATGCAATCACATCAGCAGTGGAACGATTGCTGCGAAAGCCGTATTGCCGGTCATTAAGCTTTCGATCTTCGAGATATTTGTTGAGCTGATGATTTATCAGCGATTCCATGACCTTGGAAAGAAGGGACGTAAGTGCAATTGGTCGATAGGAGGAGGAGAGAAAGGGTCGCCTTTTTTAGGAACAGGCTGTACAAAATGTGTCTTCCATATTCTAGGGAAGATTGCAGAACAGTAGGAGCGATGGAAAAACTTACGCGATGATTTTGCCAGCGAGGAAAAACACATCTTCCGAAGAATGTGGGGTATACCAACAGGACCAGTGGATTTGTTTGTATCAAGATCTCGAAGGGCTCTTGCCATGTCTGTCCCATTGAATAATTTACGCTAGTCTCTTTTACATGACAATGTTTCTGCAAAGCAACGTAGTTGTAGAGTTACGAGTAGCAGCAAATTGAGCTGCCATTCCATTTTCATATCTGAAGAGCCAGTTATCGATTTGTCGTAGCATTGGACCCGAAGATGAAGTGGATTTTTTATGTTCTTGAACCGAAATTTCTACTGCCTTTGGGACATTGCAGAATTGTTTTCCTTAATTTCTGGCCATACAAGAACCAATTTTCTTAATAATATCGTTGCAGTGGTTTCTGAATTGTTTATGTTTTCTTCCCATTTTCCCCAGTTGGGTTGGCCTTGCAAGAGTGATAAATTACTTCTCTCAAGCTGCTTGTGCCGAATCAAGACTTTCTCAGGTTTTATACTCTTCATTCTATAAGGAATAAAAACACGCATCCCAAATCACTTCTGTGGTCATATCGCCACTGACATCAACGTCACTATCGAGGAAACATAGTGACCAGTAAAAGATTCCAAGAAAGTTATAACTTACTAGCATAAACCGATTCCATTTTTGAAATTTTGAAATATATTTTTGAAAGAATGAAAGTCTTCTCAGATAACCACAAAACAAAAAATATTTCCAAATTCCGCTTTTTTGATAAATTGTCTTTTCAACTGATATCAAGAATACGAGATGGAAAAAGTTACTATCTGAATTTGAGTTTTTCGCACCGACTTTTTTTTTACTAAAGTGGGGTCTGTGATTCGAAGACTCACTATAGTCGACGTGTCTTGGATTACTGGACTACATCCATATCCTGATACAGCTGATAGAGTTCCCGATTATATCTGTCCCTCCATTCGCCCTCCTCGCTCACAGGAACAAATATCCATCCAAGAATTTTCCTTTCGAAAAAGCTCAGTACCATATCCCCATTACTGGACTCGGCGCCTTAAAGCAGGACTGGTAGTATAAGTTTGTAGCATAATCCTGCAATTCGTCTTACGAGTGAGGAGTTTTTAACCCATTTATTTTGCTAAACCGAAAAGCTACGGTGTAACTAATGTGTTGTTCGTGGAGCAAATATTACCTTCGACTACTACTTCTAAGTTTTTGTTATCAATATTGATGTTTTACGTTGTCGGTGGACAGAAGTCTATTACAGACACCTTCAATGGGCACAATCTGCTTTAGAACGATATTGAAGAAATCACATGATAGCGCATCTCCTTGCCGAATCCCTGTGCATGTTTGGAATAGTTCAGAAAAGTTGCTCCCTAGTTGCACATTGCACCGCGTATTTTCCACTGAAACGCGACACAGCTGGATCAGTTTGCCCGCTATCCCGATTTCGCCCATCGCCATATAGAGCTTCTGACTATAAATGTTATCATATGCGACATTGGAGTCGATATGGTGAGTCTCAGTTTGAAATTAGTAATTCTGTTCAACATGTACATATTAATAATGTGTTCGATTGGTCTTCTAGAAACCTTACTCAGCTCTCAGAAATAGTAAGAAATGTGAATAATTATCTCCCATTTCCTAACACTCGTACTGTGTTAATAATTCAAAAAATTGCCATTGAAATAAAATAGGGGTATTCACGATCTGGTAAGAAAGTCTGGTAAAAGTGTTAAGTTTGTTACTTTATCGTGAAAGCACTCTTTGTAATTTGAAGCAACACTGAAACAAATTTCAAAATTTAACCTTTGTTATTTCCATTTCTTTATAATTGCAAAGAAAATGCAGAAACGAAGAACAGTTGGTAGTGCGAAATGACATTTGGTGAGCTGTCAAACAAAATTATAAATTTAACACCATTGAATTTTTCTGTAGCAATGGGATTAGGGTACCAAGATTACCCCTTGTCATAATGGTTGGTGCATTGAACTGTCATGGAGAAGATCCTGGGTTCGATTCTCAGCCGCTGCAAAAAGGTTTTTCTGGGGTGTATTGCCTCTTGCGAGGAATTGACAAATCCTCTAAGACTATCTCTTGACATGAAAAGTGCTGTTCATTATCCGTTCGGAGTCACCAGAAAATTCTAGGTCCCCTCCATTTTTGATGGTAACACGCCCACAGGAATGATGCAGTGTTTAAAGTCACTAGGTCCTGGTTTTCTTGGAGCTGGTTAGCGTATAGTAAAACGGCAAAAGGCATGTGAGATTTCAATCAGGGTAATTTTTTTGATGGAGTGTTACACATTTATAAGACTAATTTCACCGGACAGTGAATACCCTTAATGAATAAATTAATTGAATGCAGACAAAAATGTATGAATGTAGATACTTATGTTCATACGTTGGCAAAACTTGGATTTTAAAAAAAAAATCTACAAAAGCTTTGAAAGACAGAAGATCTGACAGCGGCAATATTGCTAGTTTCTTTCTTACTTGCATTAACAATCCCTTTTCAAACAAAATACCTCAATTAATTAACTTAAAAGTCTAATAAGCCATTTTCTTTCAAATTTAATATCAGCAACATTTTTGACATTCACTTTTTGATTCATCTTCTCCTGTCAGATCAGATTAAATTGCTGTATCGCCAAATGAATGTCACATCACACACCATTTTATTAGCTGTCAATTGGCATACAATATTGTTTTGTGTTTGATTTCAAATTGATATCTTCTTTTATTTTGTGAAGATCTCCATTTCATTGGTCTCTCGCTTTGCTATTTTGCTTGCGAAACCCAATTTACAGTTACACTTTGAAGAGATGTTGCACATATACGTAAAGAGCCCGCATTATAATATTTTTACATAATGGATATACCATTGGGATTAACAGTTCCTGGATGTGTCGCAATGAAATTTTGTTTAGTTTTTTTTTTTTGCAATTTTTATTGGTTCGATTCGAATGTTATGCGTTCATCGATAGTCATTGGCACATACAAGTAGATGCGATGCGCTGAAGTGCGTTGATAAATTTGATGTAGTCGAGAAATTGATATCGTTGAAGATAGTTGTTTGACATGGGCAAGTGATTTCTAACTGACAACTGAAGGACAGATTTGAAGTTTAGACATTCTATATTCCTTTCATAAATCAAAGTCAAGTGAGTTCGTTAGAGAAGTGATAAAAAAAAAGTTGTTTATATTTGTGTTGCCATAAATTAACATTGAAGAGAGTTGTTCTTAAAAAAAAAAATAATTGTGACGCAAATCCTTAGCGGCACAGGTACGTACCTTCCTGCTTCTAGAATCACGTAGTAAAAGTTAAAATCTTTTTTAATGCTAAAAGTTTTTTTATTGTTTGTTTTATTTTTTTGTTTTAATTAAATGCAGACACTCACAAACTAATGTGTCTGGTGACTAAGCTCGGCGGTAAATGATAATTTTGCAACAACACAGGGTGCGACAAATGGTTTTCCATTTGAATAAAAACGAATCTTGTGAAGAAAATTTAAAGAAAAACTTTTGTATTGCAAATTAATTAACAATAAATGTGTCAAATAAACAAGAGGCACAACGGCTCATAGAGAACCTAAACCTAGTGACTTACAACAGTTCAACCATTCCTGAGAATACGTGTTTGCAGGAATGGAGGGGCCCTATAATTTTTTGCCGAGCGGCTAAGAGTAGAAGCACTTATCATGACAAGTGGATACTTTGGAGGATTTGTGACTTGCTCGCAAAGGACACTCACCCTGTTTTCGCATTATTTGTTAAGCCCAAATATATGGGCGGAGATTCATAAAAGAACAAAATTATATATTAAAATCAAAAACGTCTATTAGAAAGAGGTGAACAATTTCTATCGCTGACCAAATACTGATCTACAATTCTACATATACTAGAAATAGTTGACATTTAATAACCATCTTCTAACCTTTTGCGGAGTAGAATTTTGTTTTTTTTTTTTATTCCGGTTTAAGTCCTAAGATCCCCCAGCCTCATATTTCGTCTTATTAGTACCGTATGACTCAAGTTGCATTTATTAAATAGTTAATAGTAAAAAACACTTAAATTTAATATACACAGCGTTACAGATCAGGTCATGAATTAGTTATGAGTGATAATGAGTCGAAAATGTCAACATTTGAAGGTTAACCTAGAATTGTCTAGCATAATCTGCTTCTAGTTTAAATAAAAGAAAACTTAAGGTAGAACTGCCAAGCTTAGCTATCTGCTATTAAGATCTATAACTAACTAGGTTTAGCTTCTTTCAAAAAAAAACTTTAATTTTTTGGATTAACAGAACCCATAAATAGTGAAATTAAGTGAGAATGCATTGTGAAGTTGTGTTGGATAATTTTTCAAATTCATTTTGACAAAAAACTTCAATTTTATGAGTGAAGTTTAGCCGCGTTTCTTCTAGACCCTTGAGATATTGTGCCATTATCACGGTTGCTTAGGTTTGATGATAAAATTCACAACTGGATCACAGGAAAAAAATTAAAAAATTACTGTTACCTGAGAAAAATGTGCATAACCATAAAATAATTTTTTTAAGTGATTTAAACAACTCCTTTAGTAATTGGAGCTAAAAACAGGATGCCATGTGATTTCTCAAGCAGATATTTTTTATGCAAGAAGAAAAATTATAAATGCTTGTAACAGTTAAAAAAAAAAAAGAATAAACTTTTATATAAAGAATTTTAAAAATCGCTTATTTTTAATTTTTATTATTAAACGAATAAAAATTAAATTCTAAAAAGTAAAAATACTGACTCATTTTTGAGATATCCAATTTTCAAAAAAAAAAAGATTGTTTTTTTTTCAAAAATTCCAAAAAAAATGTTATGTTTTATGTTTTGAAATGCAATGCTTTTCAAACTTCCAAGACGCTTCTCTTTAAAAAAATTCATTAAAATCGGCATAATGATAATGATTAATGAGGAATTCAAAATTGGAAAAAAAATTTCTATGGTAGCTGCAGTCAGTAATATCTTAATTTCAATTTTTACTTGCGATATATGTAGGTACATACTATATAGGCAAGTTCTGCATTTGGAAAAAAAAATCGAATTCGAGATTTTGATCGAAGTTGACATTACGATGATAGCGAAGACGAATAAAGTGGGTCCGACAATTCCGTCTGTCTGTCTGTATGTCTGTACCTCGATCTAGAGCCTAAGCCACTGGACCTATTTTCTTCAAACTTGGTACTTAAGGGTCCTCGGTGATTCCCTAGAGGGGAAATTGAAATTTTTTTTAACTCTAAAGCTAACTGTACACCCCCGTAAACCCGTAATGCATAATCTTATTTATCTCGAAAACGGCTCTAACGATTTTGATGAAACAAATTAAGTGTGATATTATGGACATGGACTACATTTTGGTAAAAAACAATTTTGGGGGGAAACGTTATTAACGGTACCTGTCATAGAACGGTTTTTTTGATTTTCGAATTTCTCATCAACGGCTCTAACGATTTTAACTTAAATTTTTATGCAGGAGCTCCTTTGCATTTTAAAAAATTTAATCTAAAATTTTTTTCGAAAAAATAGGTTTTAGATTTAAAAAAAAATAATACAATTTTTTTTTTTGAAAATTCAATAACTTTAAAACGGATACACCAATAAATTTTTAAATTACGTTTTAAAATGTATTTTATTGAATACTAACAATTTGCATATCAATTTTTTTTATAAAAATTTTAAGGAAAATTTAGTACACAAAAAACATGTTTCAGTGTGTCTGTATGTCTGTACCTCTCCCTACAGCCTAAACCACTAGACCTACATTATGTTCTTCAATCCCGGTAGTTAAGGGTCTTCGGTGATTCCCTAGAGGGGAAATTGAAAGTTTTTTTTTTTAGCTCCAAAATGAACGGTACCCCCATACACCCTTATTACAAAATCTTAATTATGTATCTTGAAAACGGCTTTAACGATTTTGATAAAAAAAAATTGAGTTAGATATTATGGATAAGGACTACATTTTGGTAAAAAAAAAAATTGGGGCAAAATGTTACCTGTCATAGAACCATTTTTTTGATTTTCGACTTTCTTATTAACGGCTCTAACGATTTTAACCAAAAATTTTCACCAGGAGCCCCCTTAATTTTAAAATAATATTGTATTTAAAAATATTCGAAAAAAAAAATACTTATTTTGTTTTTTGAAAAAAAAAAAATTCCAATTTATTTTTTGAAAAATCAATATCTTGAAAACGTGCGAACGATTATTTTTTGAAATAATTTCCTAAAATCTATATTACTAAGCACTTAAAATTGGCATCCCAAATTTTGTTCTAAAAAAAATTATTCATTAAATCCATGTTTTATGTTTATAAAATTTATTTTTAATTCCAAAGTACTTTTACATAAGAGCAAGTTCGTGCGATCCAGTCGTGCATTTTATTTTTATTGAATTAAAGATTTTCAAAATTAATCGAAAGAAAAAAAATGTTTCAAAATTCTAGGTGTCGTTTTTGAGAAAAATAAAATTTTCGAAAACCATTAGCTTACATTTGTATGGTGGGTACCACTATTTTGAGATAAAATAAAAAAAAATTTCTCACATCTTGTAGATTGTATAAAAAACTTGGACTTGTCAAATTAAAAACAAAAATCGTGCATGTGATTTTCGGAACATTAAGTTTAAAAAAAATTGTTTTATTTAAAAAAAATATATATTTTTTTTTTCAAAATTTGAATACACTTATAATTATCAAAATCGGTTGCACTGTTTTTGAGAAAATCAAAAACAGAAAAAAAAATGGTTCAAAGAGGGGTACCATTAATAACAATTTTTCGGATATTTTAACAGACAGACAGAATTGCTAGACCCACTTTTTTCGTTTTCCCTATCATCGTAGTGGCAAATTTAATCAGAATTTTGAGTTTGATTTTTTTGAATGCAAAAAACTGCCAAAAAAATTCTTCCCATATTGTAAATTCTCATTAGGGTTATTTAAAATTTAAAGGTCATTATTCATTAAAGCAAAAAATGTACCTACTTTGCTTTTCTTACTCATCTTAAACAAATTAACATACTCGATTTGTAACTTTCCTAGACAAATAATTGTTTCGTTTAACCCAATTTGTTTAGCGCAAGGCCAAGCATCAATTAAGTTGACAGTTGAGATGACAACCAAATTGAATCATGTGCTGCTGCTTTAGACTTTGGAAAAAAAATAAAATCCGAAGCCCAGTCTATTACTATATCGTTTCCTTGGTAAAGACAAGATATACACTAGAGGTTCTAGACTTCCAATAAAAGAGAAGAAATTCTATAAACCTCAAAAAAAAAAGACATCGAAAATCTGCAATTTACAATATTGCTATTGTGTAATATTTATGTTTTATGTTAAGGCTTTATGGATGAAGTGTTTGTTTTCTTTTTACTTGCGACTTATACCATAGGTACTATAAGGCAAGTTATGCATTTGTTAAAAAAAAATCGAACTCGAGATTTTGATCAAAGTTAACATTACAATGATAGCGAAGACTAAATAAGAGTTTCTCGCAATTCTGTCTGTCTGTTCGACTACAGCCTAAACGGCTCGGCCGATTTTCTTTAAACTTGGTAGATATCATTTTTAATTTTGACCACCACACGTTTTGTTTTCTTTTTTTTTAATACCAAAAAACGGTGCCATACGATTTTTTTCGAAATTTTATAAATATTTTTTTTTCTCAAAAACTTCGATAGATTTAAAAAATAAAAATACAAAAAAAAATCATTTATTTAAAGCTAGGTAATCTTTTTTTCCGAAAAATGGTTATTGGGGGTACCCCTCATGGAACCATTTTTTTGGTTTTTGATTTTCTCAAAAACGGTAAAACCGATTTTGATCATTTTGTTTTATGCTAAAGCTCCTAACAGTCTGAATATTATTGTGTTTTAAAATTTTGCAAACATTTTTTTTTGGATTTAAAAAAAAATTTCAATTTTTTTTTTTAAACTCAATATTTCGAAAACCCAATGCTCGATTTTTTTTCAAACTTGATAACTAACAGTTTGTTAATATAAATTAAAAGATTTAAGAAAAAAAATATTTTACCTAAAAATAACGGTACCCACCATACAAATGTTAAAAAATGGTTTTCGAAAATCGTATTTTTCTCGAAAACGGTTCCGAGAATTTTGTTAAATTTGGTTTTCTTTTGAATAATTTTACGATGCATACTTTAATCAAAAAAAAATTAAATCAAGATATTACTGACTGCACCTACCATAGAACGATTTGTTAAAATTTTGAATTTCTCATTATAACGGCATAACGGATTTTAATGAAATTTTTTAGAGAGAACCTTCTAAAAAGTTTAAAAAACATTGTATTTCAAAACTTTAGGAAAATTTTTTTTTTTAATTTTGAAAAAAAAAAAATCTATTTTTTTTTGGAAAATTCAATATCTCGAAACCGGCTCAATTTTTACTTGCGATATAGGTACTATAGGGCAAGTTCTGCAGTTGAAAAAAAAAATCGAACTCGAGATTTTGATCAAAGTTGACATTACGATGATAGCGAAGACGAAAAAAGTGGGTCCGACAATTCCGTCTGTCTGTCTGTATGTCTGTATGTCTGTACCTCGAACTACAGCCTAAACTACCGGAGGTATTTTCTTCAAACTTGGTAGTTAAGGGTCTTCGGTGATTCCCTAGAGGAAAAACTGAAATTTTTTTTTTAGCTCCAAAACTAAGGGTACCCCCCATACACCCGTAATGCAAAATCTTATTTATCTCGAAAACGGCTCTAACGATTTTGATAAAAAAAATTTAGTGTGATATTATGGACATGGACTACATTTTGGTCAAAACAAATTTTGGGGCAAAATGTTATTAGGGGTACCTGCCATAGACCCGTTTTTTTGATTTTCGACTTTCTCATTAACGGCTCTAAGGATTTTAACTCAACATTTTTAGCAGGAGTCCCCTCAAGTTTAAAATAATATTGTATATAAAAATATTCGAAAAAATATTTATTGGGTTTAAAAAAAAAAAAAAAATTTTAAATCAATATCTTCAAAACCTATGAAAGATTATTTTTTGAAATTATTTCCTAAAACCAATATTATTAAATACTTAAAATTCGCATCCCACATTTTTTTCTTGAAAAATTTTAGAGAAATTTCTTATATAAAAAATTTATTTAATAATAAAACGATTTTTTAAGGTTTATTTGCATAAATTCATACTTTTCCGGAAACCAGACGGCAATTTTATGCATTTGCACATTATTATCTCATTAAATCCATGTTTTATATTTATAAAATGTATTTTAAATTCCAAAGTATACTTTTACATAAGAGCAAGTTCGTGCGATCCAGTCGTGCATTTTATTTTTTTGTAAATTTAATTTTTATTCGGACAATAATAAAAACCTTAAATAGGCGTACCAAAATTTTTTCTTAAGAATGTTTTAAAAAATTTGTATATAAAAGCTGATTTTTCTAAGAAACCATTACAAAGACTTATAAATTTTCTTCTTGCATAAACCTATATTTGCTTGAATCACATGGCATACCTTTTCTACCTCCAACTACTAAAGAAGTTGTTGTAGTCATTTAAAAAATTAATTTTATGCTTATGAACAGTTTTTCTCTAATAGCATTCATTTTTGAAATTCTTAGTCTATTACATAGGAGCAAGTTCGTGCGACCCAGTCTTGCATTTTATTTGCTTTGGATGACAAATCATTTTATGACGGAACTTATTCAAAGACGTCTTACGACATTTTTTTAACAAATTCCATAGCAAACATTTAGTTACATATAAGAGATAGTTTTGCTATGGGAGTGGTAGGTTTGATGAAAATTTACGATTTTTAGGACTTTTGAATTTTTAAGGCATTTTTTTTAAAAAAAAAAAGGACCCGATAATTTTTTTTCTTTTACGACATATTTACGATAATTATTTACGCTGCCCTTTTCTTTTTCGAGTTCATTTACCCTTTTTTGAAGGGTGGTAGTGCTAACTTGACTGTCGAGTTAGCATTACCAGCGGTAAACTTAAAAAAATGACAAATTTACGACAATTGATCCAAACTTATTACATCTTTAAAATTTTGACGTGGTAGTGCTAACTTGACGAGCAAAAAATATATTTGAAGACTTAATCTTATGGAGATGAGCTTGGGGCGTTAGAATGAGGTTTTCTTATATGAAATTTTCTTATATTAGACATCGACTGTAACCCAATCATTTCATCTTTCTTATCATCGTCATCTTCAAATGATGATGATAAATTCGTTGTGGAATTTTACCGAAAGGAGTTTACTCAAAGTAAAAAAAAAAACCAAGAGAAATTCTTGCAAGTTATTAAGGAATATTCCTCGCAAATAGGATTAGATCTTTCAAATTAGTTTTCATCTTGTTTATAAATAATGAAAAACAAAAAACAATTTCAATCTGCCATCTGCATTTGACATTTCACAAATACAACGAAACAAAAATTTCAGAATCAAAAGAAGTGTTGACACTTGTTCGTTTGCCATTCCGGATCGGAGAGTTCTGGAAGGTCTTTCCGGATAACCAAACGAAAACGCTAAAAGTTTTCCGAAGAGTGTGTCATTTTACCCTGGTGTGTCATATTAGCCCCAGGTTCTCACTATGTTTTATATTTTTTTAAATAAAATTGTACTTTTAATTAAATATTTATTTTATTTAATAAACCCATTGAATGTTTCCTGTTGATAAGTTCCTAAAAGTTTAAAGATTTTTTTTTTGTTATCCAACCGTACCTACTATAGTTCTTTATGTTCCTTGTCTAAAATTTAACTTTTAGACGTCTAGATTCGCTTGTGAAAGTTTAAAATTTATTACCTCTTGCTATGAGTCTAACTTATTATTATCAAAACAGAATGTTCACATTTAATTAATGTCACTACCAAATCACTTAGTTTCAAATGAAAGTTAACATTTTCAAGTAGCAGCGATTTACAACAACCCACATTGATGGCTGGAACAATTAATACCTACGAATAATTAATATTACTTGGATGTGGGGGGAATCGGATGGTTTGAAGTACTTTTAAATTGAAGCCTTTCAGATTTATTTTGAACAGCTTTGTAGTAAGAGTGCGTATCTCCATTCCATTTATGCAATTTGTGTCGTGTTTGTCATTAAAATCATACTACTCGTACTTCACATACAATGACTACTTGTTTGCTACTTTTTAACTCGAGCCAGGTGCCGCATATTAAAAAGGAAACGTTGTTTTTTGTGTGTCAAGGCCGAGCCAGATAATACATGGCCCCATGCACTGTTTTGTTGTTGTCAATCGCATTCAAAAACACAAAATATAGATGAGTTATTGTCTATACCGAGACAAATTGCTTTAAAACCGGATGTGGGTGTTCATTATGAAACCCGCATAAATAATTTCTTATTTGGTAGAACACTGCATTTCACTCACTTGTGATTTTGTTTAAAGACAAACATGTGTTTTTTTTTGTTTTCTCACTTCACACACTCATTTATGCTATCTACATAATGTTCAATAAAAATTGTTTTGGAACTGACTGACACTAGTGCGTTTTTAGAGCAATCCGTCACATTTAATCGTTATGTGTAAACATAAACTCCTCAAACAAAATACGACTTGTTAATCTGATCAGAATACCGTGAAAGCCAACTAAAAGCGGCTATAGACACCCCACATTTGCCAATGTATTCCAGGGGCGGATTTGGTATATATGATTTGTCGTAATATAAATTTAAAGTGGAGATAAATAGTTTTTTATATTTCTTCCGATTCTTCAATATAAATAAATCTTTCGGAAAAAATAGGATCTCTAAAAAACCTGATAAATTAAAAATTAACTTCATACGTATTGAAAATAAGCCCAAATTTGTATAGTGATTGCTTAATTATTTGATGTCATTTTTGACAGCTCTGCTCTGATCGTGTGAACGCTACAAGTTCCAAATCAAATCCAGAAGCTTTTTTCCTTTTCTTTTCAGATGAAGAACTGTCATTCCATGACTAATCAAAAAGATCAACTCCCGTTTCTTGAATTTTTATCGCTTTGATTTTCTTTTCTAATGGCGTTTTCGATTGGTCTCAGAATGACAGTTCTTGTTCTGAAAATTCTTCTTTGCGTTCGGTTTCAGAATCGACCACAGGAGCGTTCCCAAGTAAATAATAAATTGTTGGCCTGAAACTGGAACATTTTGACAGATTTCTGTTCAAGTCTATAGCGCCCTATATCCGTTTAAGCCACATAAATACATCCCTTCTTCAATTACACGCACGCATCGGACTTCATGTATAAGTTTTTGCTCGTTTTATGTCGTTGTCACTTTGAATGAAACAAATATGGCTTTGTTTTTAAAGTCTTATGTCAGATCATTTCCATCCAAAGTATAATAATAGGCCAATAAACTATTCTGCTATACTAGTACCAGCCAACGTATACCACGTGCGGGTGCGTTAAATTCAGATTGAAACCGCCGATGCCGGCTGGCTGGCTTAGTATAAAATGGCAAACACAAACAACTAAAAAGCTTTGCTCACAGATCGTTGCCCCAGATATTTTCACACAATTTGTCGATTTTATATCTTATACCTTTAAGGTATTGTTATATTATGTAGTACAGTATACTTTAGTTGTGCTCCAGCAATTGCTACGATAATTCAATAGATCGTGCTTGAGTGTTCTTAACCTCAAAACATAACAAGGAAATGTTAGAACTTCCCTAGAAATGTCCCGCCAAATAAATGGCTTGACATACAAAAACCTATTGATGTTGCAGGAATGAAAGGAGTTTTGTTTCCTTTGTCAGAATCGAAAATAACGCAATTAGCCATTTCATTCAATTGGTAGATCACGACATTTTGTTTCACGTTTTTGGTGTTAGACTTTGGGTCTTTTTTTTTATTTTATTTTTTTGCATAGGTATAATATTTTCGTGCGCTCAGTGGAGCACACAAAGTTCATGGCCCTTTGATTGGGTAAACAAAGTTCATGTAGAGTTTGATATACTACAAATAGGAAGTAATAAATACTTACATTGTATATCCAAGCAAATGTATATCTACACTCCATGTCACTTGATTGATATCAAATTGTATTGGCAAACGTTTTGTATTTAAAAAATAAAATTAAAGCGCAACGGCTCTAAAAGTGCAAACCGGTAAGATGATAAGTGCTTTTCACAATAATGCATGATTTTTATTGGAGGATCTATAGCTGGGGGCAGTACCCCTGAGAAAAACATTATTTTTTGTGACAGCCTAACACATTTACAATTACCCCATGGGGTATGTAAGTTGGCGCAAACGCATTAATTCGATTTCCTAAAATTATGAAATTTGATCTTTTCATGCCAGAGGGTCTTGGGTAAGATTTTCAACCGCTGTAAAAAAAAAAAAAGAAAAGTTTTTGCAGGGGTATTACTACCACTTGCGAGAAATTGACAAATCCTCCAAGAGTACGAGTATCTTGTCATGAGCAGTGCTGCATATTAAGCTTTCGGCAGAAAGTTGTAGATCCCCTCCATTTCTGGTAACACGCACCCAAGATAGTTGAAAGTTGTAAGTCATTAGGTCCTTTTCTAGCTATTGCACCACAAAATAAATTTTTTCTTAAATTGAAATGATCAGAATATGTCGGGAAAAATCTAACTAACAGCAGATAATCGATCTTGTTACCGTCACACTTAGATCAATGTTGTAGATCCCTTGTGATACCCTAGGGATTGTGACTCACATGTCATTCAAACCAGTTAAAAGTGATGTTGAGTTTCAGCAAGCTATATAGCCTGAAATTTCGGAGGGTACTTCTAAGTCATTGAAGAAATGTCTGTCGTCACATAATGACCTGGTTGAGGGTAGGTAGATGGCGTGTTCCTTTCCTTTACCCACACTTGAGAAATCATCCCTCCACCAGATCCGTATAGGAGCATGTGGCTCTTTGCAATGTCTGTTAGATAAATTTGATAGGTTAGTGGTTGGTGTGTGTCCATAGGTTTGATCAGGATTACTAAATAAGCCGAAGGGGCTGTTCTTCAACAAAATCTTACGAATCTTAGGGAGAGGTGGCCTCATCAACTCACTGACGATCGTTCTCACCGTAGGAGTGGCAATCTCGGTGTATAAATATAGGCGAGGTGCACATTCTCATTTTGTTGCTGCTTCTACAAGAAACACGTGCATCCCTTAGTCGTTTTTGTTCGTTATATCATTGTCTTCCTCGACCGTTTTTATGTCCTTTGAATGTGATTGGAGGCGATTTCAAATCTCGTGGTCGACTGGTTGATAGAGCTTAGGAATTTTCAAACCATTTGTTAGCGTTAATAAATTTGTTTGCATGGTTTTTACTTGGAATGATAGAGAGTTCCTCCAAGTTTTTGAAGAAGTGTCTTCATAGGAGCCTGTTGCTCAGATGGTATAGTGCATGGCCGAAGGGCAGTGACACAGATAGTGAGGAGTATCCTCAAGTATCTCCACATCACCGCATCGTCTGCATATGTCGTCCACACTGAGTTTCATCTTTTTCTTGTGGTAACCCAGTTGGTAATGTCCGCTGGTGATGCTCACGAGAAGAGATAGAGACTTTTTACTCAGTTGGATGATAATATCGGTCTTTGGTTTGTTGAAATTAGGCCGTAAGTTTTTGGTTATAATACAGGTATCTAGAGAGCTTTATCTCTTGTTTGTTGTAAATAGAACTTGCTCTCTATGACGTTAAACGTAAGTTCTCTTGATATATTTCTGAATTTGTACTGAGGTCCCATTAGAAAGTTGACTTCTTTTCATCTTTGTTGAAAATTCATTTTACTTCTTCAAGTTTGTCAATTTCAAACCAAGTCAGAGCCCAAGTCCTTTAAGATTACTTGAACTTTATATTTCGATATTTTTCGTTTTGGATTTTCAACAGAGAAAATTATTATTTTTTTCTTTTTAAAAGAAGCGTTGGTATGGGTTTGGTATTAGAGGTGCCAATTGGTGGTTTGGCCCGGCATTTTCAATCCACAGATACAAGCGTTAACAATAAAATTAAATGTGAGTTGGCCGAAAAACAGCACTTATATGCCTTAGGTTTACAAAATTTAAGCTTTAAAAAAAAAAAAAAAATAGGTGTGGCATTGGCCCATTTTCTACCACTAACAGGAACGAATTGTGGAAATTTCAGCAAAATCTTTTCAGTAAATTTTGAAAGAAGTAAGTTTCAAAATAAATAAGATAATGGCACAATGACCTTATTTTTTTAATTAAGTCGAAAAATACAGATCTTAGCCAAAATTTTGCTAGAATCAAAGATGTAGAAAATATAATTTCCAACAACTTTTGTTATATTTGTTGATTTTCAGTAATTAGTTGAAAACAAGGGAGTTATTTAATACAACAAAAAATGGCTCCCAACTCAAATGATGAAGACATGGAAGATGGGATAGAATACCGTGAGCTGGGTTCATCATGACATTAATTTGTCATTTACATTGCAGTTCCGTCTCATGGAGTATCACAGGTTCACTACATATTTGACAACTATGTTTGTGACCACTGTCATCTAAGTCAAAAATGGGCTTCGCCAGACATAAAAATAAATTTTAGTACAGTTCCGTCCGCCAAAGACTCTACCACGCTCGGCTAAATAATTTACCAACCTCATTACAGGGTATGTGACAGGGACTATCGTCCCACTTAACTTTCCTTGTAAAAGAAAAAAAAAACTTGGAAACCAGCCTTGTCACGGGAACGGGAAGAAGACCAAGCCTAAGGAGTATTACTACCCCTTTTACAAATGCATATAAATTCAGTTGTCAAAAAACAATTAGAATATGGGAGCAGATCTTAGTCCTTGACATCAACTTCGAAGAAGCCAAGGTTCTTGCCTATTAGTCACATTGTACTCCGGCTCTTGTACGCGAAGCAATTGAAATAAAACAACATACGGCAACAAAGATTTAATTGGGACGAGCTTTAAATTGTCGATTATAAATAATTCAAGGTTGGTCCAGTTTGCCACTATACTCGTAGTAACACCCAGTGATGTAGGGAGACCGTTTTGATTCCACCCTTGTACCGAACGACCGAAGTATAAAACCTCTTACAAACTCATTAAAACTTAAGTAGCCAAAAACGCTTATAACTTTTCTCTGGTAGATTTGGGTGAGTACCCTTTTGGATTCGGTAAAAAAAGTGTTAAACCTACATTATGTAAACATAATATCATTTGGGCTAATTCATATTTCAGCTTTGGATAGTTAAGAAACGTGAGATAAAATATACATAAGATACTCGTAGATTACGCTATTTCGTACCCTTATTGTTGAAAGTAGGGATTGAGTTGAGTTTGAGTTTCAGTTGAATTTCTTCATTTTTCTCAATATACAAATATGTATAAAATGTTTGACAGTTAATTTTGAATCTTTGTGAACACAGTTCGAATTCTTCGCGTGTTGTCAGTTATCTGACAGCTTCAGCGGAAAATTTAGAACTGTTCTTTTTCAATAGGATTATTAGTGTTTTTTTTTTTTAAATCAGTTGATTGACAATAACCTGGATTTAATCATAATTAATGTCATTTAAAAAAAAAACATTCAATAAGAAATTAACTGCAGGCTCCTCTGTGTAGCAGTGTCGGTTTTGTCAATATATCATGACATGTCAAAACCTTACCATAAGACCTACTTGTATACATATCTATACATATTATTATGTGACTCTTTTTTTATCGCCCTCTTCCCACAGACATCTTTGCCTATCTTTAACAATTCAAATAAATGCTAATGCCTTCCTCAGATCAAGAGAAGAAGAAATGTAGTTAATCATGGACAACTTGTATGGCCCATGGGAGTGCAACAGCAGGCAGAAACAGCTTACCACGTTTACTAATGCTGCCGCCATAGAGGGCAAGAACCTTAGCGAACATCACGCAATGCTTGAATCAACTTCACAAGTAGAGAGTATCTTTTTCTACAAATAAAGCTGGTGGAATTCCAATCCAACATAACATATACATATTATACGAGATTCTTTTCTTCCTCCAAGTTTAGAAGTTAGAAAGATACGAATACTAGTTGTTGTTGTTGTTGTTTGTTGTTCGTGGCGGAAATGAAATACGGTTGCATGATCTTAAGATGCGGAGAAATGTGTCCGTCGGTCCCCACACGTCTTTCTACACGTGTTAGAGCAACATTTTTTTTTATCATTATCATAACCAAGATCCAACTATACAAACTTTAGCGGAGTCATTTCGCGGTGCAGTAAATTTTAAAAAATATAGACAGATTTTTTTTCTACGACCAACACACGTTACATAGCACAAACCTGTCATTAGATATCGTTATGTTTTGTGTCTCCACACTTGAGTTCTGTTTACACTTGAGTGTTTCGTTGTTTTCTTCTTTTTTTTTTTTTGTTCATTATTCTATTATGAAGGCATCATCTACCAACTGTTTAAATATTTAAGCAAGAGTGTAGATGTCGGTTTGACAAACTGTCATCATATTTTCAAAGGTGAAGCTGTCACAATGACTGCTTGATGTGTCACATATATTGAAGGTAGACTGCTTGTTGTACAGTACATAATGTTTAGATCTGTTAGATTCTTTTCGAAGAGACACTAATTGGAATTGTTATACTGATGGGACAGAACGGTGAAAATAGCTTAATTGAAAATTCCATTGGTATGTTTTGGAATTGAAAGTAATGAGGTGTGTAGTAAGGTAAAGATTACACTGCTTGATAAAAAAAAAAAACTGTACCAAGATAAAACATTTCTTTTGTCATTTTTTTATCGCTAACATGACGCACATGTCAGAAATAATAGCTTTTGAGTAATTGTCAATAATTAAATAATGGAGGTAATCAAAGTTTGTCTTGCGTTTTCAAGATACATACAGTGCTCCACAAAAGTCTGCGTACAGCGATGACAAATTTAAGAAAATACTTCTTATTTACAAACGGTGAGTGATAATTTCTTTTAAAAGGTATATTCCAATAAAACAATGGTCAAAGTCTTGATTATAAATAACATCAATAAATATAATATTTTTAATTCAAAAATAAACAAATTAAAACAAAAAAAAACTTTGAAAATGATCCACAAAAGTTTGCATACAGGTTATTATATGCTTGCAATACATACTGTTTAAGTAACGGTACATTTTTTTTGCAAAACAGGATTATTTGTTTTGGCTTTGTTTGTGCTTAACATTATTGGAAAATAGTTGTTTTTAATTGTTTTGTGAAAAAAGAACGATAAAATGGCAAACAAAGAGTTAAGTTTGAGTGAACGGCAGTTAATTATTGATCTTAACCTTAAACAAAAAAAGTCTTATGCTGAAATTTCTAAAATAACTTCAAGAAGCCGGTCAACGATCCAAACAACCATAAATCGCTACAAAAATACAGGACAAGTTGAATCAAAAGCGAGATCCGGCCGACCATCGAAGCTCTCTGTAAGAGATAAGCGTACAATAAAGCGGATGGTAGACCAAGATCCCTTTGTAACGGCTAAATCGGTGAGCGTACAAGTCGAAAAATATAGCAACATCAAAGTGCATCCAGAAACAGTAAGAAGAGTTATAGTTCAAGAGGGGTTGAAGTCATGCACACCCAGGAAAAAACCATTTGTTTTTTTTTTTTTTTTTTTTTTTTTTTTATAATTTACCCGCGCTCAAGGGATTATGATTACCCTTTAAATGTTTCAACACAGCGCGGGCGTGAAGTTAATGAAGAGAAAGAAGGATAGGAAAGATGTGTTAATAAAATCAACAGACAGAAACGACTCGCGTTCGCAAAAGAATATGTAAATAAGTCTCCGGACTTCTGGCGAAAAGTTATATTTTCCGACGAGTCAAAATACAATATCTTTGGGTCTGACGGTCGTTTGAGGGTGTGGCGAAGACCAAAAAATGCCTTAAATCCTAAGTGCACTGTCAAGACTGTGAAGCACGGTGGTGGAGGTATTATGGTATGGGGTTGCATGGCGTCTTCAGGAGTCGGCAAGCTGGAAATAATAGAAGGGATCATGGATCAATACGTTTATATTGATATTCTCAAACGAAATTTAAAAACAAGTACCGAAATTCTAGGTATTGCAAACGATTATTATTTCCAGCAAGACAACGACCCCAAACATACCGCACATAATGCGCGTATGTGGCTTGCATATAATACTCCCCACTTGTTGCGAACCCCACCACAGAGTCCAGATTTAAACCCCATAGAGCATCTATGGGATTCTTTAGAAAGGAAGATTCGCATCCACGATATTCGAAATAAACCCCAGTTAAAAGAAGCTTTATTATCTGAATGGGATAATATAAGCACTTCTTACACAGAAAAATTAGTAGGATCTATGCAAAACCGTTTAAGAGAGGTCATAAGGATGAAAGGATACCCGACGAAATACTGACAGCAAGAGTAATGAAAAAAATTATTATTATTTTTCTTTTTTCTAACGTTTTTTGTATTTCTTTTTCAGCTGTATGCAAACTTTTGTGGACAATTTTCAAAGCTTTTTTTTGTTTTGGTTTGTTTATTTTTGAATAAAAAATATTTAATTTATTGATGTTATTAAAAATCAAGACCTTGACCATTGTTTTATTGATATATATATATTTAAAAAAATTACCACTCACCGTTTGAAAATAAAAGCTATTTTTTTCAATATGTCTTCGTTGTACGCAGACTTTTGTGGAGCACTGTATCTCGATAAGATAGATTAGGTTTTGCAGAAAATGGAAACACTAATTGGTATTTGTTGAAAATGACTATTTACTTACCTGGTAATAGCGGCAATTTAGATTTCAACTTTACAAGATCTTATAACGGCCATGGCTTTGCATTTTGTTATTCCTCAGAGCTTATAAAACAATTTTGGTGTGTTCCTCATATTATGGATTTTGGGGTCTTTATTTTTAACCCGATCTATTTCAATTCCTATTGGTCGAGAAGAAAAGCTGTGTAGGTTTCATATACTCATCTTGCTAATTTTTGACATTTGCTGTCATAGTCCCGACTCTGTGTGGTTACTGTCTGAAAAGATAGAGGGCCGACAAAATTTAAAAACTTCTTCATGTTTTGTTAAACTAAGTGATTTTTGGAAACCAGTCTCCGACAAGCTGTTGGGCTTATATGAATACACATTTAAATGTTGGCAAGCACCTCTAAGCCTTTAACACAAGGCTTATAAAGCGATTGCTTCGCGTGTTAACCGTTGCGCTCTAGTTTTAAATACTTTTTTATTTTTTTTTGTAATCTCATCACTATACTTAGCTGTACTTAAAATGTTACCTTTTTAGCTCAAATAAATACAAGCCTACCTTGTTCCGAATAATATGATCGAGCAGATGGATTAAAAAGCTGAGCGCGAAATCGGTAAGAGCAAAAGTATTAAGCCACGGGGTCAGTGTAGAAGGGTGCTGTTTCATCGTTAGTTGTTAGAATGATATCATCAACGAGGTTTTCAATAACGCTGGTGAAACCTAGGTTCTGGTTATCGTTATTGGTTTATCAGGAATAGCTTTTAGACTTAAACATTTGTCTGCTGACTCAGCCTAGTTTTGTTTTTTATCAGGGTCAAAGTTCAATTTTTTTAAGACAGTCCGGTAGTTTGGGTTGAATATCAGCAGACATCTTGATGCTTAGATGGTGATCTGATTTCATCTGGAAAAGCTTAAATGATTCTTTTTCAGTTTGTAAGTAAACGACCGGTTCTGCCCCGTGGTCTTTTGAAGCAGATGAGTTCCGCTTTGGATAAATCGGTCCGATACCCCATTTGTTGTTAAACTTAGTCTTAGCGGATGTGGGCTTCTTCCAATTTTCTAGACGGAAATCAATGGTTAAATTGACGTGAAGAATGTAAGCGAGTCATCAATAAAGAGATCATTCTCACATTCACTTGTGATGGGGTGTTTGGATGTCCAGAAGTTGTGCTGGTTCCAAGCCTTGGGCAACTCCAGCTAAGATACTTTGCACTTTCTAATTGAAGTTCTGTACTTGCACAAAAAAGACCCATGAAAAAAGAATTGACAATATTTAAATCAGTTTCGAATACTTTTGTGGCATCCAGAAAGCATCCGACTAGGGATATTCTTAGTTTTACTTCAGGAAAAGGTGAATGTGGAATGGTTTTCCCAAAAACCGAATTGCATAAATGCGATGACGTTGTTTCCGCTGCAGAACTTTCTGAGCTCCCGGAATATCAACCCCTAAAAGGGGTCACTAGTTGATCAACTTTCTTTGAAATCAGCAAAATTTAAGCAGTTTTCTATTTTTGGGGCATATAGCTGTTGTCGACACATGATGTTAAAGAAGATCAAAATTGTATGTAGAAACCTTCTTAAATCGAGTTTGAATACCCCATCCTCGTGAGTTTTTAGGCTTGCAGTGGCTGATAATCTGGACTAGCTTTTCCGGTTACGCAAGATATCTACTGTCAACTAGGTCACTCGCAATATATCCAGCAGAATTTTTTTGGTGGATGCTTCTACTTCACCAAGAAAGATTGTATCAGCAACTGGATTGGGCCTAAATGGGTAGCGCATGATTTAATTTTGTCTTGAGCTGTTGTTGCTTCTATATTGTTTGTGATTATTATTTTAGGCATTGTTGAGTTTTGTCTGCTCAGACTGCTGATATTCTTGTAGGGATCAGTTTTAGGTTTCATTAATTGCAGTCTCCTCTGGAATTGTTTGTTAATGATGATGATGTTCTTTGGAAGGTTTATTTCGGCTCTGAAATATACACCACAAATTTGTTGAAGCTCCTGTATATATGGTCTCATTTTAATAATTTACTGATTTTAATTCCTTCTGAACTTTTCAGTCTTAAGCTGAGCTTGATTTCCAGCCGATGTCACCGTGAAATAAAAAATACTTTTTCAGAACTCCTTTTTTAACGAGAAAGTGAGAAAGTGATCTAGGGCTTCAATAACTCATATCTCTTTAGCTCCATTTAGAAATTCAATGGATGCTGACGTTGGACCATTTGAACCGACATTTCTCCAATTTAAGTAAGCAGAAAATGTCGTCAAATTCTAACTCGAAATATGAGAATGATTTATTAAAGCACTTTTTTTAAGATGAGAATATTCCTTGGCAAAAAGTGCTTGGAAAACTTTCCTCAAGGTTAAGTCAAATAATACTTTATTTTGGCGTTAAAAATTTGCAATAATTCGCTTAAATCAATAACCATCATATCTTTATGTACATCACACTCTATAGACAGTTTTTTATATACTTTCGAGACATCACAACCTGTTGTATAAATAAAGCACTCTGATAAGATAAATGTGTCTATAAAATCAAACAAAACACAAAATATAAATTGAAAAATATAATGATTCATTATTCAAGTTGTATACCACTTTGTGTACCTGTTTTAATTTTTTTGCGTTGAAGTGATACCTTAAGTTTGTTTTTGAAATAGGTATTCGTATTAAGTAATGACTAGGTAAATTAGAAAATTTCAAATAGAGAGTAGATACAATAAATATTTTTCATCTTTTTAAACTTTTAATTTAATTCTAGCAAAAAGCTAAGTTTTCACCTCTTTTTTTTTCAATTCTTAAGTCTTCATTTCAAAGTTTGGTTTACATTTTCTTATAAAAACAAAATTTGATTTGAGCAGAAATAAGGTCTTTCAATTACATTGTATCTTTGAAATCCTAAGCCTTACAAGTCGTAATGTTTTGGAAAAATTCTCCACCTGTTGAATTACTATTAAATATTAACAGTTTTTTGTGCGAATGAATAGCACAAGAAAACCACGACAGAATTTGGTCTCCGGCCGTAATTCAGAGAGAAGTACACCTCTAATTGGTATTCCTCAAAGGTTTTACTTAAGCTGTGAAATTTACAAAGATTCTGTAAAAAGGTACCCCAAATTTTGGGCTGAGTATAAAAATATAAAATGTAGGAAAACATTACCGAATATTGCTCACTGAATGAAATCTGCTCACCTCTGTCGAATTCTAAAAACCGGTTCTATAAAAGAGTCATCCATTTTCTGGTTCCAAAAGTAAATTTAAATATACAACATGTATGATTAAACTTTTACATTACATTCTGATTAAACTTGTATTTCAATAGATCCTGAAATTATGAAAAGTATATAACATCATTCAAAGGTGGTCTGCAGAAATTCTTCAGGGAATACCCATCAGTTTACCCATGAGTCCGACTTCGGACGTGCTTTTAAATTCAGAGATTCTTCCTTTAGCCACACTTCACGAACGTGGAATGTTTTACCCTGCCCAATATTTCCTTTTCATTGCGATGTTCTTCTTTTAGAGGCCATGAAGGATCATGCAGAGCCTAAATATAGTATCTTAAAACTCTAAACCTTCTTGTGTGCGTGTTGCCAGGAATAGAGGGGTCCAAAAATTTAACACCAATTCCGAACGGCTTATGAGCAGCACTTCTCACAACCAAAGATACTCTTGGAAAATTTGTCTTTAATTTATCTCATAACAATCTTAAAGCTAGACAAAAATTTCAGGAAAAACTGGCCTACTTATCCAATAACTAATAACTTACTTACTGGCTTTATGCAGGGGCTCTAAGCTAAACTTTTTTTTTTTGGAGCCACACTGATTGTCCCTACCTAAAATAAACTTAAACCTATGTAATTCGGTCAAGACATACAAGTGCTCGTCAACTTTCCCTATCATCAGATAACCACCAGAACTGGTTCTCCTGTCCCTTCGGTCCCGATCGGACACAGTCCTACTGAACCGAAGACGTTCTGCTTTGTTTTGTGGGATGACGTCTCGACCATAAAGGCGCCGCCTATCCACAGTCCTACGGCAGACGTGGTAGATCAACGGAATCTCCATTCTATCCTAGACCAGCCCTCGACTGTCTAAGTAGAGAAATGCCTCGGGCGAAAAATGTCGCTCAGACGTACACTCTCATAATAATCGTCGTTTGGGTAGAAAGCCCCAAGAATTAGGCTGTTGTTCGAGGACATCGCTCTTGCAATTTGACCTCGAATCAGCGTTATCAAAAAATTGTCAATTATCTTTATGTTGGCTCCGTTACATAGAACCTGGTAGGAATAATGATGTTTGTACTCCGACTCTGGTGTCTTGTGTAATCCAAGACAACTTCTAAGAAAGTGCCTTTCAAACACCCTAATCTTTTTCATGCACTAACCATTATGCCAAGGCGTACTACAGTCGTAATTCCCTTAGTGCCCACAAAATATACAAAAAATAACTGGGCCAAAAATTGATGAATATTTTTGTTTTCAAAGTTTGACAGTTTTCGGATTGTGTGAACAGTGTCTTGCATAGTCCTACACTTCAAATCAGCAAAGTGCGAAAAAACTAGTTTAGGATTTTTTCTTTAAATAAATCCAAAACGGGTTGTGTTGTGTGAGATGTCAGATATGTGGTCTTGTTGAAACCATACGCCTTCCAAATGCAAATCTTCGTTTTTAAGCCAAACAAAATCTGTTGACATTTGGTTATAGCAATAAGAATTGAAGGTGATAGTTAAACATTCCTTATTTTCGAGGAAGTATGGACCTATTATACCACCAGACTAAATTGCTAACGATACAGTGACTTTTTGTGGCCTTTTGACAGTGAGATGTGAATTTTGTCTTTTCTCTAATCTGACAATTTTTTGTTAACGTATCCACTGACTGAAAAATGAACCTCCTCTCTGGCTCTTATTCCGTAATTCTCTTTCAAACTGATTCACTGCTCACCTAGGTGTACCACAGGGAAGTCAACTGGGCCCTTTTTTATTTATTGAAATAATGTTGTTGAAATAATGTTGTATCATGTATACGTTATAGATTCTTATATTTGCTGGTGTTTTTTTTTCTAAGATTATGACCTATTACCCCTGAAGGCTGATCTTGATAACTTTAAAAATTTTATCTTCGTAGACCCTGTTAAATGCTAAACAATTACTTTGTTAAGAAAAACAAATTGCAAATGCTTTTGATTATTCCATTTCGAAGCTTAAACCAGATAGTGTCCTAAGTTTAAGGAACCTGGGTGTTTACATAAGTTCTCATTTAATATTCACAGATTACTTAAAGTAAATCGATAAAAGATCAAGTTTAATCCTTATATATTTTATAAGGATTTTATTAAGGATTTATAAAACGATAGGCAAGGGAACTTACCGAACCACATGTTAGTCATTCCTCTTACAACTGTTAGTAACGACCGCATCTTGAGTACGCTTTAAAAATTTAAACTCCATTTTTTGAAATTCATAAAAGTAGTATTCAATCCATACAACATAAATTCATCCGCTTTGCTCTAAAGAGTATTTGTTGGACTAATGCATTCTACCTTCCACAATAGGAACATGGCGTCCAGCTTTTGCAGGTCTAAATTTAAATTCAAATGCGGGTTAATTATGATATAATATTTCTTCATCAACTTATTAACATAAAAATTAATTATGGATAGGTCTTAAGACATCTGTAACAGGTCCAGTCTCTTCCTCGAACTATTAAACGCTCGTATGGACGACTATATCGACCATAATTTTCTTGTGGATCGACTCAATTTGTGAAATTTGTTGAACCAAAATTAAAATAAAATTAAAATATTCCAATAAATATTTTATTATAAAAATTAAACTGATTTTGCATAGAAAACTCCATATTAAAACGTTTGTGGAGGTCAAATCAGTGCTCACGTTGGGCGCCAATTAAATATCCATAATGTTTTGGGTTCAAATTATTAAATTGAAATTTACCATCACTATTCTTATGGAATAACTTAACATGTAGTAGAGCAATGAAACTTTTCTGATTTTAAGATTGGTTCCACGTTGGGCGCCAAATAAATATTCGTCTTATTTTTTTAAATACAATAGTTTTTGAGAAATATTTATTAAAGAAAAAAGAACTTTTCCTAAAAACATATTTTCTTTATTAAACTCCGAAAATAAATTACCCCCCGAAAAAACTCATTAAACTAATTTGGATTTTACTCGCCGCAAGAGAAAAGTTGCTTTTTTTGTACTTTGTGCGGTGCTTCCAGAGTTAATAGAAATCCCATTTATTTTTCATTCTTAATATTTTGAGGTCAAATTATATGAAATTAAATCTCCGTTCGTTTGCGCTCCTGAGGTCATTGGTACAATTCATAAAACAATCTGCACCAAGCGAGGTAAACTCTCCTAAATGCAATTAGAGCCGCAGCCGATTCGCTCTGTCTGGCCAGCAGCACAAACAAGAAGAAAACAATTTACGGTCCAGACCGGTAGCATGGATGGCGGCTCGGCGGCGCGGACATTGCAGCAGCGGTCGATGTAGTGATCTTTCTTGGTCACCGAAGCCATTCACCTGGATGGAGCTTACTCAGCTGCTGATCTCTTCAAAAAAAAAAATTTGAAAAAAAAAACTGTAACACAATGCTTTCCTGTTGCTTATACCATCACCATAGTCGTCTTATTTTCACATTACTTCCGCTTCGCAAGCAAGAACAAGAAATAATAAAGTTCTGCCTGGCTGCTTTGGGATCAAAATTAGAATACCGCTCTTATACCGCTATTTAAGTATTATTCTTGATTACTAACTGAGCACTTCTTTGGTTGCTTGTGCTGCTGCTGCTGCCTAGATAGGTGCCTTAACTCTGTGTCACATACACATTCCACTGAATTCAACTCTCTTTTAAAGAGATGAACCCTTCCAAGTACGTATTACTTGCAGACTCAATTCTCATATTCAAGGCAGATAAACACAGATCGGTGACCCTGATGGTGCAAATCTAGTGGGCGTGACGTACCTACTTTATGGTCTGCCGTACTCTCTTGTCACTGTTGCAAATAAAAGTTAAAAAAACAAAAAACAAGAATTCAGTGCAAGCCGGTATCGTGTCTTTTTGTGGTATTTTTGTCAAGACTACAGGCCCAATGCGCGAACGTGCCCTAAGAGTTCTCTGTGGTGTGCATATGCATATATATCAATCCGTGCATACTCGTATATACGAACAGCGGAAGTAATAGATTCGGATCGGTTAAATCAAGCAAATGGTTTGACTGTATCACACTGGGCTGGAGTTGTTTTTTATTGTTGGTCCGCTAGAGCGTGTGGGTGTTGAAAAGGTTCCATAGGACATTCCAGATCGGAATTTATATTTTGTCCGAAGGCAAGAACGAGTTTCATTGTTCATATGATACATTCGCACAGCTGTTGCCATTTAGATTGTGAATTTATAAATATTTTATGTAGCTTAATATTTATGAGATTGTATTCAAATGAATACAAAGGTCGAAGGATCTATGTAAATACGAGTTAAAATTGGATAAGGCAGTTATGCCTTTAAAAGAGAATGTCAAAGTTTTGATTTGATCAAAAAGATTGCAGCCCATTAGTCTTTATAAAGGGTGGTTTAATTTTAAGGGCCGATGTTAATTTTGAATAAAACACAAATTATTTAGGAAATTATTGTCATTTCTTTTTATTATGATAATATTGGTATGGTTCAATTATGTATGGAACAAAATATCTTCCAAATGTCCAAATTTTCGATGACGCTGAATCATAATTGAGGTTCCATGCCGTTAATGGGCCGAATTATCTCATCCTTTAGCTCTTGAATTGTTGCTGGCTTATCGACGTTCATCTTTTCTTTCAAATAACCCCAGAGAAAGAAGTCTAACGGTGTCAAATCACATGATCTTGGCGGCCAATTGACATCGCCACCACGTGAGATAACACGGCCATTGAATTTGTCGCGCAAAAGAGCCATTGTTTCGTTAGCTGTGTGGCAAGTGGCACCGTCCTGTTGAAACCACATCACGTTTACATCCATATCTTCCAATTCGGGCCATAAAAAGTTTGTTATCATCTCAGCGAACACCATTGACAGTAACTGCCTGACCGGCCGCATTTTGGAAAAAATACGGCCCGATGATGCCGCCAGCCCATAAACCGCACCAAACAGTCGCTCTTTGTGGGTGCATTTGTTTTTCGACAATCGCTTTTGGATTATCATTCGCCCAAATGCGGCAATTCTGTTTATTGACGAATCCACTGAGGTGAAAATGTGCCTCATCACTGAAGATGATTTTGAAACGCTTGAAATGGTCAAGAGGCCTTAATTCTTATTTCAATTGCACCTTGTAAGCGTGTAAATGCAAGTCTTTATGCATAATCTTCATCAACGACGAGCGTGAGAGGTGAAATTGTTGGGCACGACAACGAGTTGAAGTGGACGGCTCTTCAGCCACACTATCGCGAACAACAGCAATATTTTCTGCAGTACGAGCGGTACGAGCATGCACTGATGTTTTTACATCTCCTACAGACCCGATTTGCTCAAACTTTTGCACGATTTTACCGATTGTTCGTACATTTAGACGAATAAATTGACCGAAAAAATCACGAAGTGCACGATATGCATTTTGATTTGAACGCCCATTTTCAAAACAAGCCTGAATAACTTTAACGAGTTGCTCAATTGTGTATCTTTCCATAGTTCAAATTGAGTTAGTCTGAAATTCAGAAATGTCAAATAAAATGCAGAAAAAAACTTGACGCTTAGGTGTGGTTCACATTCAACATCGGCCCTTAAAATTTAACCACCCTTTACGTATAGTTGCATCTAGCCTGATGTACTCGTAATAAGTAGGCGCAAGAAAGGGAGTTCAATTTTTTCAAGTAAGCCGTTTTTGAAAACTTTATTTACGTCAAAAACGAAATTGCAAAATATTCTTAAACGTAAACTACAGAAGTCAACTGCTCGAAAACTCAAAACGAAATTTATGTACATATGTATATGCAAAAGGCAAAAGCTATATTTTCGATAACGCGGTTTGCTAAAGTCATATGTTCGATGACATAATTTTCGGCGCAAATCTGCAGTAAAAAAATTGAGTTGAAGACAAAAATGTTGATAAGGCAGAGAGCGTGGTCGTAAACGTCAAATGCGTTTGCGTTTGACTTACGTTGTCAAACACATTTAGTTTAAGCAGGACGATTGCATAGACGAAAGTACTCTCTGCATCAAAAAATGATAATCATTTGACGATCAAATTGAAAACGGCCATAGTCTTGAAGCTACATAGGTAAAACAAAAACAAAATAATATTAAATACCTCTAAATCGAACATAAAGGGGATAAGTTTCATTCACATTGAAGGTAGCCTTACAAGGCCTTAATTCAGAAAATTGGTATAGATACCTATGTATATATTTCAATATATCTTTCGTTTGGACATTCGGCTTTCAGAGTACTCATTTTCTCCTTCTTTTTGTCTCTTACGATTTCAAAAGATCTTGGTTGGCTATTCGAAGTTAGGAAGTCCTAGGATTTAAGAAATTCTATATAATTGTAAGTAAAAGAATAGAATGAACGATAAGCACTTTTCAACTTTTTAAATCACCATGTGTAGACGGTATTTTCCCAGCCCTCTTACACAAGGGTAGAGAAGATTTTATACCTTATCTAGTTTCCATACTCCACAGTAGCATTGCTCTTGGGTATATAGCGAGTGTATGGGGAAGAGCTAAAGTAATCTTCATTTCCAAAATTGGGAACAAAAGGTTCCACCCTACCAAACTCTTTGAGACCGATAAGCTTAACATCCTTTGTACTTAAATCTTCGATAAAATTAGTTGATAACTTCAAAGATCAGAAGTCTCTCCAACATGCCTACAGACCGGGTAGCGTATTGCCAAACTGTATATCAGCACAGATCTCCTTAGTCTGTGCTCAGCCATTTTCTGCTCACCGAATTTGAAAGTATTGTAGAGCAAACTGTATGCTACCACAGAGCGCTCTGTGGTCACATGCAGTTTGCTTATAAAATATTAAAAAAGCTGAAGCAAACTGTATACTATTTCAGATCGAGCAAAGTACCTGTGATTACAGAGCCATCGTTCACGTTGGTGTGGTTATTGTGTGTGGTGTGTGGTGCCGTGACATAAGGCCAAGTGACAAAAGGCCAAATTTGTTTGTGACTTAAACTAGATGGATTTGTGAAAAATCTCGCACTAGAACAGTAGGGCCAACTACACAGAGAATCATCACAACAAGAAGCTGTCCTCAAGGAGGGCTACTATAATCTGTGGAGTCTTGTGGTGGATGCCCTGCTGGAAAATTTCACTTCTCAAGGCAAACGCCGTATCGTTATCATATCCTTATTACAGTCCAACTTTCTAGACTGATGGGACAATCCACTAACATTTTCCAGGCGGAAGTCAATGCCATTGCGGAATGTGCTGGTCGAAATCTCGAAAGGAAATATCGAAACCAAAATATTGTCATTATGTTAGATAGCCAAGCCGCACTGAAAGCACTAAACTCATACGCTATCACATCTAAGTTGCTGTGGAAATGTGTACGCAGGTGAAACAAATTTGGTTAGAAAACTAATGTCTGATTTCTCTGGGTACCTGAACATGTTGGTGTCCAGGGAAATAATGAGACAGACTCTCTACCAAAAATAGGCGCAAGGAAACCTTTATTGGGGCCAGAGCACTACTTGGGAATAGCAGAAAACAGGATTAAAAATGAAATCAAAACAGAAGAGGAGACTAAAAGATCCAACAACTGGAAAGAATTCCCCAAGCTGAGGTAGGCTAAACCATTACTTGGGAATTATAACTAAAACGCACTAAAAATAGTAACGTGTTCCCCCACAGGCCATTGTAAATTAAGAAAACACTTGAGTATTCTTGGCCTAGAAAACAGTCCCATATGCAGATTCTGCAAATAGTCATGAGGAAACGCTGGTACGAAGGCCCTATGCATTAAGAAAATAAATACCTGGGACGCTACTTCGAAGAAGAGAGTGACTTATCCTCTCTGAAGGTAATAATAATAATAAATCTTCTTCAAGGGATAAACTTGAAGGAAGAACTGCAGGGTTAGCAAGTCATCCAGCTTTGATGGAAAGGGGGATCTTTAGGTCGAAGTTCAATAATACCACCCTCCCCCAATATTCATTTTTTCGTTTATTTCCCATCAGGCACTGACAGTGTTAAATAGACTTAATACTTAAATATGGTAAATGCATTTGGAAACCCATTTGTTAATGGTATTCTATAGTGCAACTGTTTGAATTAAAGAAGACATTAGCGCAAAATTTTAAACAGCCTATAGTTAAAGTATAATGAGAATGACGATACTATTTAACAATTTGTTAACTTTAGAGAATAGTTTACTAGCTCTTTCTTAATTTCAAACATTTTGAAACTAGTATCGTTCTATGGTAATTTTTTTAATTGATTGCTTCTGAACACACCTGAAACAATGTCAGTTCGTGCAAAAACCGAAGTAAACTGACCTTTTTGACGTTTGTAAATGGCGAAATAGTCATATGAAGTAAGCACGATACTAAAAAAAAAATAAAATATCTGTGATGATTTTAACTTTAATAAAATGTGAGAGAAAGTATGATGCTAAACTCAACTAAAATTTGCAAAATCGTCGTTTTAAGCAAGTATCATACTAAAACAGTTTTAATATCGTACTAATTCAACTAAACTTTTGCACCATTCCTTTTTTGTTCGTATTCGATTGGAATCAAAAATGGTTGGAAGTGTCTGAAAATCATAGTCGAAAACGACAAACATTTGCCGTTGTAAAGACAAATATCTGTACGTCCAATTGTACATCGACCTGGAGCCTAAACGGATGAACGCATTTTTTTCAAATTTAGTACATGCCATTGTTATGTGATTCCTGTAGGAAAAAATACATTTTTGTTTCAGCTCATCTAAAATGCATATCCTGCCGTACAATATGTAATTTCGTTTTTTTTTTTTTCAAATTTCTTCGGTAACAACTTAAACAATTTTGATCAATTTTCGTGCCTATGATTTTATACAAAGCAATTACAATAATCGGCCTTAGGAAGGTATTCGTTCGGAGCCGAAAATTCTCCGATTTCGTACGATTAGGAGGAATTTTTATTCAAGGTATTCTTCCGATTTTTTTTAACGCACCCGGCGAACTGCCTTGAAGTGCGATCAAGTGCGATCAAGTGCTTTATTTGTGAAATTTCTGACAGCTTTATGCAATTGTTTTTCCGATTTCGTCCGACACAAATTCTTCGCGGAACAAATTACGCCAACGCATTTGTGTATTTTTATTCTTACCTGGCTAGGGACGAATATTGTGTTTCATGTTTTTCAAACAAGGGAAATAGCGTGTTTGGCGATTTTCGAGAAAATTACTCTGTTGTATGATATTCTCATTGCTTTATTTCTTTAGTGACTTGACTGATTTTATTATAATTTTGTAATTCAATAACTCTAATTAGTTTAAAAATTAAATTACAAGTTCTTTTGACTTTTTGCTTAAACTTTCTCCTTAACAATATCAGTGCATTATTGAACATTTCCAAACACCTTCGATGTCAAGCTTCGTTTTGGAACCACAAAAGCAAATTTGTTCTATTCAGTTCTGCATTTTTTTGCCCACTATGTTTTCATAGCTTATGGAGACATTGCAATCAACTTGTCCTTAAATAAGCATGGATTTCTTAGGAAAATTTTGAAACTTCACAGAAAATTGTGTAGATACGAGTACATATGAATAAATGCTTTCTGTTCTACAAAAGTGTGATTCAAATTTCATTTTTTTGACATATAATGTGCCAGGTCCGGGAGAATATTAATTATGTCAAGGAAAACTTGGAGTAAAATTATTTGAAACGAAATGTAGATCATAAACATATCAATATTTCTGAAACAAAGTGAAAACATTTTTCAAAACAAAAAAATTGCTTTTAAGTGTGGAGTGAGAACAAAAATTGAAGGTGCTATTAATGACTTCAAATCTAGTCAACTGAATTTTTAACCAACTCCTCAAAGTACCTTGTCCTGTAATGGTTAGTGCATTAAACTGTCTTTCCGAAGGTGTGGGGATCGATTCTCAGTCGCTGATACCTTAAAATAATAGAAAAATCTTATTTTAAGGATATTGCCTCTTGAGAAGAAGTGAGCAACCCCAAAAGTATTTCTTATTATCAAAAGAGCTTCTCGTCTTCATTCCAATATCGGAAACACGATCACTGATTGAGGGTTATAAATCATGCATTCCAAATTTTATTGTTTTAACTACCCAGACAATTTTTAAATAAAATTTATTTAATTTGAAGACTTTTTTTTTACAATAGTTTTGCCAATCACTTTCTTTCAAGTTCCTTGTATAGTCGGAATTTACCCGATGTATTGCCAAGATACCCGTTAGGGGACTTCAAATTTTTATTAAGTTTCGCAGAACTAAATTTTGACAGCTACTAGTTACCAAACACACTTCAGATATGATTGTAAAAGGCAATCTTTTTATAGGTATCAGATGACCTTATTTAAACAAAAAACAAAACAATTTAACCCTTTTGTCTAATTTATATAATTCGTTTTTTTTTATCAACGTTATATTAAACCTATTTCTGTTTTATTTATTTCTAGGTAAGTGAAGACATTTGAAATCACGGAAGAGCCATTAAAAAATATTGTTCAGCTTACCGACCCATCATTTATTAATTTCAAAGGTAAATGAAACCCTGCAAAATTTCCTAGAAAATATTTAACTATGGAGGTATATTTTCACTATATCTCATTAAAAAGGTATTTCACCCCAAAAGTGAACATTATTTTCCGAAAAACCACAATGCCTCTGTTGCCGCGCGCGGCAAAGTATCTTTTTTTTTTGCAATTCCACAAAGGAAGGTAAACCCCAGCACACCATTACGAGTATTATGCAATGTTAAAGATCACAGCTATGACTACACAAAGATTCAATGTGATCGAATCAACCAAGTTAACGGCCATGAATTTGACCGAGCAAAAACATGCTCGAAAAATAGTAATAACTTCTCGTCACGATTTTTTTACTTTTTAATTTGTTTGTAACATTGCTTTGCAATTAATTGTTTTAAATAAATGCGCATTCATTAACGTGAGATGAATAATATTTTCTTCTACATGTGCACGAGCAAATTGTATTTAAAAAAAAAAAAATTTGCCAAGAAATGAAGATGATTTTTACAAAAAAGTAACAATAAATTTCTACAACATAAGTTGTACTATGATGTAACATTTTGACTATAATGCGATTTTCCGCACATTCAACACGAAATGCTACACAAACGCAACACCCAATGGTTGTGGATTCCCTTCACGCAATTCACTTTCATAAATCACATGTCAATTCAGTAGCGGATTTGATCTAAAGGCCTATACAGCATAGACCGGTAAGATCTTAAACTGCGCAAACTGTTATATTCTCTCTACCCGTCTGTTACTTTTAATAAGGGAGGTGATCAAAAGATTACGAATCACAAGCGGCGGACGGTTAAAATTGAGCAATTCAATTTCAAACTTTATTGGAATCCGACAAGCTTTTTTAGTACTTAAGAGGTTGTATTTTCGGCTAAGTATGTTAACCTATTCCATATGGAAGTTCTATAAATTGAAAGCTAAGACTATCCTCTTAACGAAACTAACCAGTTGCAATTTGACAGTTTTGTCAACTGTCTTGTTTCCGGATGGTGGAAAAATTGTCATGACGATTTTCCCAGAATTGTCGTACATTTTTTGAAAAATTTGGGCAAAAAATCAATGACGGTCACTCATACTTGAAGGTGATAAGAAACGGTCAAGTGAGGCAGGAATTTTTAAGTGTTTTTTTAATTTTTTATATTGCCCTGACGTTTGCGTTTTGACATCTCTTCTCTCTATTTGATCATTTTGTTGGCATGAAAATGCTTAAGAAGAACATTTTTGAATCAGAATCACACTTGTTTCCGGTGTTGGCACACTTGTTCGTAGAAATGGAGGGATTGCCAATTTTCTGCTGAGTCCGAACGGCTAAGATGAGAAGTTTTCGCATGAGGAAGCTTATATCGCTATAATATGCACAGCAACTCCACCCCTGATAGTATACTGATCATACAGTTGTTGAAATGAAGATGATAAGGAATCAGATAGATTGATGTTAAAATTCGACAAGTGCGAGTACTTGTTTTGTTTTTGTAACAAGTTATGATATGAGAAACATGTTGCACCCTTTGTGGAAGTTGTTCAGCGACTTATTTTGCTTTATCATATTTGGAACAAAAATCAAGTCTTGAGACATTTTATTAGACATAGAGAGCAAAATGAAAATATTGTGCAATATTATGCAGCTGAAAACAAGATTGTGTGATGTTGTCAAGACAGGTAGTTCATAATATCAAAATGACAGTCCATTCTTATGCAATCGATCAATGGGTGGTTTTATAATTTGTATAAGTTAACATTTGTATCGATATTCGATAGTATGGATGATGTCAACGCAAAAAGTAAAGTGTGTACTCGAATACGCTTGGATGTAATTCGATGAACTCATAACTTGCTAGGTATTGGTTTTCCTGGAAATCACTTAATGATCTAATGGATGCTTTTGTTGTTATATCATTAGTCAATGTAAGAAAGGATGAGGTTGTTAGTTGTTTATAAAACTTCAGAAGACTTTATTTGATATTGGCTTCTATTAAAGAAACCTATCTATTTAGTATACGTACAAAATCTACTATCCGATCTTAACTACATCTGTTAGCTTCTTCACAGAAGGAGAACTTGTTCGTTTGATAATTTTTCTTATTAGAAGTCATATTTTTCTTTATGATATCTTTAAACTTTCCAATCTTCATCTTTGAAATCATAGCAATTTCACCCAATTGTGGAGAAATTCTTTTTCAAACATGCACTGATGTATGAAAATATGGTTAGTTTAGATTGATGTGGCTGTCAGCAGAAGATCCGAAACACTTAGATCATGAGTTTGTCTATTGTGATACCACATTGAATCTTGGAAACGTATATATGTACTTCCTAATCGTTGAACCAATTGGAGCTCCTTATGAATGAAGCGAGATTGCCTATATCTATATTTACCGAATCACTAAGATCATTGTAAAGGGTGGTTAAATTTTAAGGGCCGATGTTGATTTTGAATAAAATACAAATTATTTAGGAAATTATTGTCATTTCTTTTTATTATGATAATATTAGTATGGTTCAATTATGTATGGAACAAAATATCGGCCAAATGGCCGGCGCGACCTCGGCGGCACACCTCCATCCGATGGTCCAAATTTTCGATGACGCTGAAGCTGTTCTATGCCGTTAATGTGCCGAATTATCTCATTCTTTAGCTCTTGAATTGTTGCTGGCTTATCGACGTACACCTTTTCTTTCAAATAACCCCAAAGAAAGAAGTCCAACGGTGTCAAATCACATGATCTTGGCGGCCAATTGACATCACCACCACGTGAGATAACACGGCCATTGAATTTGTGGCGCAAAAGAGCCTGAAGATGATTTTCTTGACAAATTGATCATCCACTGTTGCCATTTCTTGCCACCATTCTGACCATTGACGACGCTTGAAATGGTCAAGAGGCTTTAGTTCTTGATTTAATTGCACCTTGTAAGCGTGTAAATGCAAGTCTTAATGCAAAATGTTTATCAACGACGAGCGTGAGAGGTGCAATTGTTGGGCACGAGGACGAGTTGAAGTGGACGGCTCTTCAGCCATACTATCGCGAACAGCAGCAATATTTTCTGTAGTACGAGCGGTACGAGCATGCACTGGTGTTTTCACATCTCCTACAGACCCGGTTTGCTCAAATTTCTGCACGATTTTTCCGATTGTTCGTACATTTAGACGAATAAATTGACCGAAAAATCGGGAAGTGCACGATATGCATTTTGATTTGAACGCCCATTTTCATAACAAGCCTGAATAACTTTAACGAGTTGCTCAATTGTGTATCTTTCCATGGTTCAAATTGAGTTAGTCTGAAATTGAAAAGAAAAGAAAAGAACTTGACGTTTAGGTGTGGTTCACATTCAACATCGGCCCTTAAAATTTATCCACCCTTTAGTAGAAATCTCCCATATGGACTCTTCGTCTTTGAGATAAAGCAGGACTTGCAGGGATCTGTTCCTCCTCTTCTTCGCCCATGCGGCTTCTGCTGAAATCGTTAGAATAAATTTCATCCCTAATTGCGTGCTTTCCGTCCAAACAGTGTCTTGTTATTACACCTATTATAGAGCCTATGTGAGATCTGCTCGGCCAAATCTGTTTTTTCGCCAAGCAGGTGGTGATATTGTTCGACCTAAGGTTTTTTCTCAGTATATCATTTTGCTTTAGCATAAGTTTACACGTAGCGATGGGAATACCTATATTTGCCTTATCTGGCAATAAAGGTATCATTGTTCTACTTTTGAGTTCGTCAGCTTAACCATTAACTGAAATGTCTCTATTGACCGACACACAGCAGAGGTGAATGGTAAACTGATGCGACATCTACATTAGAGATGATCGGCAGTTAAGGGCTATTGTTCAGCAGGTAAAGACAGAATGAAGGGATTTAATGGCTGCTGTAGGAGAAGATTCTGATATCTTTGATTGATATCACGTTTTCTTTAAGCCAAGACAGAACTTCTTTTGTCGCTAAAAGTTCCGCCTGGAACACGCTACATGGATTGGGAAGACCAAAAGTGAGACTGAAAATTAGTCTGATTTATCGTTGTAAATATGCATTAAATCATCTTCCGGGAATGCCATCATCTCCCAGATTTCAATTTCAATTTTTTCAATTTTTGTTTTATTGAACATACTATTTATAATTTGGCTTACTTGAAAATTTACATTCGTTGGCTCATAGGGGGCCTAACTATGTATATACAGTGACTTAAGTTTAATTATTTTTATATAAAACTTACATGACGAAAAAATAAAATTTAAAAGGTCGGTTGATTGTATTGTCCTCAGGGTGTTCATTCCCGGTTGTCAGTGGTGATTGTTGTGGGTTGTGGGCAGGGATGTCGTTTTAGCTGCGGTGGCAGGCTGACCCAATGTCAGCGTAGAACGAGACTACCTCCTCGTTGTCCATGATTACGTTCTCATCCAGAGTTTCCATTACACTGAGGTACCTCGGTTCGTATTTGCCGTTGTTCTGTGGTCATCCTTCTCATAAGCTGATTCGGGTGGTCGATGATGTTCCCCATTAGTTTCTTCGTTGAATGAACTAGATATTTGTCCAGTGGGATTAAATTCGCTTCTGTATAGAGATTCTCGTTCCTGTAGTGTTTCTGTCGTTGACGGTCGAAGTAGAGTCCAGTGCAGATCCTCAGAATCTTCCTTTTGAATAGTTGAAGTTCCTTCGAAGTGTCTTCGAGATGGAAAACTATACTAGGAAGGAATAGCTGATCACTGGTCGTAGGAGCTGCTTGTAGATCAATATCTTTGTAGGTTGGCTAAGACCTGATCTTCTTTTCAGCAATGAATTCAAACGGCTGAAGGCCTAGCTGGCCTTTTTCAGAACATTTCTTGAGTGTGCAGGTTAAACCTTAGCAACTCGTTTAAGTGCACTCCCAGATACTTCACACTTGGCTTTGCCACTATGGTGGATCCGTCAGGGAGTCTTAGGACCAGATTTCTGCAAATTGTTGCGGTGCGAAGGCCTCTACCAGTTGAAGGTTTGCTGAAGCAGACAAGTTCCGATTTGGAAGTGTTGATTCCGATGCCCCATTTCTGGTAGAATTGGAAGAGTCTGTTGATGTGGGTTTCTACTTTTTGGACAGCGATTAGTGGTGACATTAATGTTGCGTAGGTAAGCGAGTCATCATCTGATCCACACAGGCCTATTCCAGACATTTATTTGAATGGAGTAGTGCTTCCCAAGTGTGAAAAGTTTAAATATCTGGGGTCTATGATAAATAACGAAGCTACTTGTGATGACGATATCAATCATCGCGTAAGCGTAGGGTGGATGAAGTGGCGGGAAAATTCTGCTATCTTCTGTGACCGAAAAATGCCCCCTAAGCTGAAAGGAAAGCTCTATACTTCAGTTGTGCGTCCAGCACTCACATACGGTTCACAATGTTGGACAATGTACAAAAAGTATGAGAGTAAGCTAACGGCAGCTGAGATGAAGATGCTTCGTATGACAGCAGGAGTTACAAAGCTTGATCGAATTAGAAGTACGAAGATCCGAGGAAGCCTTCATGTTAAGAATACCATTTCCCAAAAAATTGAACACGACCGACTCAGTTGGTATTGCCATGTTCAAAGGAGAGATCCTGAGAACCCCGTCAAAAAGGCAATATCATACAACGTTCCAATTCGGAATAAAAAGAAAGGTAGGCCTAAACACTCCTGGTACAAACAAATGCAAAAACACCAGCATTCAGTTGGCCTCAGAAATGGAACAATACAAAACCGGGAGGCTTGCCGCCGATTTCTGAGGTCAACCTGGCGAACCCCACAGGCGGATCACTAGTGTGAAGCAGATACGTGGGAGAGTTATGATCCCCTCGACATCGAGATCATAACAGCGCCGAAGCAAAGGAAGGTAAGCGAGTCATCAGCATATAGAAGGTTCTCGCATTCAATTGGAGAAGGTTGGTCTGAAGTCATCAAGTTGTAGAGGAACAGACCTAGTTTTGAGCCTTGGGCGACTCCAGCTCTGATGGTCTTCATGTTTGACTTGCAGCTATCTACTTGAACGAAAAATTTCCTGAAAGATAGGAAAAAAAAGAGAATTTTTATTACTGGTGGAGGCACTTGCATAAGATGAAGTTTGCTATCGAATGCTTTCTCGACATCCAGAAAGCATGTGACGCGACGGTGACACGATTACTGTTGAGGGCTGTGGTGATATCGTGTTGGAATTTTACAAGTGGATGCAAGGTTGAGTGTTTTTCTCGAAAGCCGCATTGCATGTCAGGGATGATGGAATTTTCACAGCAGAATTTCTTCAGTCTTCGTAGGATCTCTCAGATTTCTCAATTTATCAAATTGAATCTGAGGATGGTTTAATCGATGTTACTTGGAAGTGAACCGAATGAGTTCAGAATGATGGAGTATAGCCAATTTCATTATTGATACACTGCGAGAAGGCTTTTAGACAAATAGCTGTGTTTTTTCAGCCGCTTGTTTGCCGAATATATCGAGGGTTGTTAGATGGAACAGAATGTGCAGTGAATCGATGGAAGTCGTACTCCATCCATATACATACCTAGACAAATTGACCGTGTTTTTGTCGAGAGCTGTCAGCCATACTGACACGCCGTATGTTAGAATCGGTCTGACAACCGAGTAGTATGGTCAGAGAGTAATGCAAGGTTGGAGCTCCCATTTGTTCCATATGGCCTTTTTTCATGAGAAGAGTGCCATTGTGGCCTTTTTAACTGTTTCTTGAATACTAGTTTTGCAACTTACCTTCTTATCTAAAACAAGGAGTAAGTATTTTGCTTCGTCGGAGAATGTTAGTGGCATAATTTTAATGAAAAGAGGTCTATTTGGGGAATTTTATATTGCTGATATTACAACACCAAATGTGCTTAAAATAGCTCGACACGGCAAGAGGCGACTTGACCGACATCACATTCCATACAAATGCTTAAGACCATATAACCAATCAGTATAATATAGATAAATTATAAAATTTTATTTCATTTAAAATTTGTTTGAAAAAGCAACGATCTGGAACATAAAACGTACCCTGTATTTATTTTTATATGACATTGTAGTAGAATGGTCGAAATTCGTATGACAAAAGTGTCGAAACTTTCATGATCGAAAAATTTAACATAAATTATTCTTCGACAAGAAAGAGTTAAATGTAAAAACCGGTATTCTTGACGTTTGGCATTTTTTGAAATCACACTAACTTTTTGACGCTAAAACCAGAAAACAAAATAGATTTTTTATAGCGAAATATTCATGATGATGATTCTCATGACCCACAAATTTTACAACTTTTGACAGAATTTTTCATTTAAAATTCATAAACACAAACCCGGTATGTTCAACACTTGTCTTGAGTAAATTTTGGATGCTTATATCCCACTAATGAAAATCTTGTGTATATTTTCATTCATATGAGAATTTTTCTTGAGCAAAGTGTCTATTTTGGCTAGACTATAAGCTGACAAAACTCCAACTAGAAAATGTAAAAAAACAACATTAGATCCTTAGCTGGTTGCAGTTGACTTTTATACCCACTTTCCAATGGCTATAGTGAACGCTGAAACGTCCTGTTGAAATGTAGCCAACTGTAAACAAACAATTTTGTGGGTGTAGTTCAAATCTTGTAATTGACCCAAAAATAAAGTAGCAAACGATACAAAAACCTCCTCTCGCCATATCACCATATTGATTATTTCGACTCAGATGAGTAATTCTGAACGGTGAAGATTTTGTCTGTCAAGAAATTCGTCCATCACTTTTCAATGAAAGCTGTCACACTTTCTACTTTTCTGGGATGGCTGACACTTTTCTTTCAGTTGGTTGACCAAATGTATACAATTTCCCAATTTCTGATGGTGAATCAAACATTTCTATCTATTACAATAATCCTCTTCTTCAAATACCTGCCCACTTGTATAATATTTTATACATCATGTGCAGATAGCACACCCCTTGAATTTTTGTTCTTGCAAACACCAGACATATTCATGACCTTCACTTTGCTACGAGTATGCCTTGCCTATTGCCAGTGAGTGCAGTGCAATGAAAGTGAAAACCTGAATGTTTCCACTCTACCTTTAGCATAAGTGGTGCGGTGGTGCTTTGAGTCATGCTCATGGCCCATGGCCAGTTGGTCTTGCTACTTTTGCCACAATGCCAAACGACGACGACGACTACCTAAGTATCAACAATCAACCATCAGACTAACCTGCTAAAGCCATGAGGTAAAATATGCTCCTCCAACATCTGCTGGCGGGAGCATTATATTCCTTTCCAACCGATTCGCTTCACTCGTGCTCTGTGACCTGCCATCTGCGCCAAAACTGTGCCCACCTGTTCTTCTTTAACATTTCACCGACAAGACAATCGACGACGCCGATGGATGGATGGATGGGACCCATCGTCGCCGTGTCGTCGTCACAACAAATACCATTCAATCTAAATGCATCATAAAACTTGTGAAAAATAAAAATTGTAGATAAAAAGAAAGCAAAACTCCGAAAAGTGTCTGAGCAACGAAAACAAGTTGTTAACAACAAATTCAGTCCCAATTTTCAATAAAACAAAAAAAAAAACAAAAATACATAATATTTTCTCTTGCTTGAAGTGCTTACGCGATGTCATGCCTAGTTTAGTTTATTATAATAATTGGCGTGAAAAATATTTTGTATTTGATAGATTGTATGAGTTTAAATTGCCACCTGATTACGACACGAAATTTGCGATTTGATTCATCGAATTAACGCTAACATTCATTTACTGAAAATAATGCGAATATCTATAAATACAATGAGTACTTTAAGCTTCTCTTCTGAAACCGGTTAGTTCACTGCAAACAAGATTTAATTCACAATCTATTAGGAATTGTAATTTACTTTTATGGAAATTCCCTAACTCTACAGTAAATCACAAAATAAAATATTAAAAACACAGTAAACGGCTGGATCCTACAAGGTCTAATACGCCGTCCGTCGCCTCGTGACCCAACTAAGATTTTTTTTTTAATTCGAAAAATTATTTTTTCGAACATGTTTGTATACAATAAAATTTCAAGTTTAAAGATGCTCAAAATCGATCGGTACAGCCTTTGAGAAAGTCCAAAACTAAAAATAAAACCGTTCTATGTCATTTTATTTGACGAAAATGTAGAGTATCTACAATGACAGGTGATGTACATAGAATTATTTATATGTAAATAGTTAGGACCGTTTTCCAGATAACAGTTTAATAGGAGGTTATTTTTGCAACTAAATAAAAATTCATCCCTTGTAATGTAAGTTAGTACTTAAAAAAATCTTAAGTACAAAATTTAAACAAACTCGCTCTAGCGGTTAAGGCTGTAAGTCGAGGCGCAGCAATTAGCATATACTCGAAATACAGATATATAGGCACATGCAGGCAGATTAACAGACCTTCAGACAGAGAGTTGTAATTGCGGTAACCACATTTTTGTGTGTTTTGTGATTAAAATCTTGAGTTCTGCTTACCCAGGTAAGAGTTACCTTGAGGTTAATGTTCAGACTTGTACGCTCGTCTCGACATTGCTGCACCATTTACAGAATGAAGAATCATAATCAATGGCTTTAACAGTCGCCTGACTGTGTTTAAAAATGGACGTGTTCTGTTTCTGATTCGGATCTACATAAAGCAGTTTTCTTTTTATCTCAGAATGGCGTCCGAGCATGTTGTGTTAAGCATTTAACTCGGTCTGCTCAGTTATTTTATTCGGAGCTCATAGAGCACACTCAGAACATGCTCAGAACGAAAAAAGAAAAACATAAATTCGAGGCTCTGAACACTCTGAACTAAAAAAACGAAACACAATTTATTGAAGTAAAACTTCTTTTCCGGCGTGCGTTGGGGATACAAAAAAACGTCAATGACATGTCAAAACGACACGTTATCAGTCAAAGACAGCGACATATTTTTATAATACAAAATGTTTTGTACGTTTGCAGGTTACAATCTTACAGAGGCTTTGCTTAAGGGAAAAGAAGTTTTACTTCTACCGCGCGTGCGTCAGTAAACACAACCTTATTTTTTTGACAACTCAGGCTGTACTTTGATAAAAAACAAAAACGCCTTATTATTTCCATTGATCCAGCTTGGAAGACACAGACAAAATCAGCAAGCCGAAGAGACTTAGAGACATTTAATAACGCAGACCAAATTTCAGAACCGAGATCACACTGTATCTTTAAACCAGCAGTAAAAACGGTTGCATCGAAGGGTTTCATACGTCTTAATCCCTGTCCTTCCTGAATGTAAATATGTATAATTTTAAAAAAAAACTGAGTTTTCAGTGTTTGCCAAACAAATGTCAGATGTTTTGTAATACTGATGTACCAGTATTGTTTGTCAAGTCAACAAACCGATTCTTTTAGTCTTAACACGTAATTTAAGTAATAAAAGGTGAAGAAAAACTATTTAAACATTCGTCGTTCAGGATAGTAGAGCCCGCGTGTTGCCAACGTTCCAAAGAATGGTTGGTATATCACGAAAATTTTTAACAGGCTGAACTTTGCATTCATTCTAAAACATTCATCCCCCCTGGTAGTGCGACACATTGTGGGTAACCAAAGCCTATATGCACTTACTTAACCATTGAGATGGGCTTGATTTTGGGAAGAATAGAGGGGACCTCCAAAAATGTGATGGTTTTTTTCTATAAATATTATAATCTACAAACTACAGAGTTTAAATTATTTTTGAACAACTTCGCCATTTAGAAAAAATCTGTATTTTTTAATTGATTATTTTGACTTGTAATATATCGCATTCGTAAAAACAAATCGAACTTGAGATTTTGATCAGTCTCGACATTACGACGATTGGAAAGACGAAAAAGGTGGGCTGAACCGATTTTCTTTATGCAACATTTTTTTAATTTTTCCCCCACACTTTTTTTGTTTTTACTTGCAATATAAAATACTATAAGGCAAGTTATGCATTCGTAAAAAAAATTAAACTCGAGATTTTAATTAAAATTGACTTTACGATGAGAGCGAAGCCGACAAAAGTACCTCGGTCTCGCAATTCTGTCTGTCTGTTCGACTACAGTCTAAACGGCTCTGCTAATTTTATTTAAACTTGGTAGATAGCATTTTTAATTTTCTCCCCCACACGTTTTTTTTTTCCTTTTTTTTAAGACCTAAAATTATAAAATATTTAAAAAAATAACGGTACGCACCATACAAATATTAAAAAATGGTTTTCGAGAATCGTATTTTTCTCGAAAACGGCGTCTAGAATTTTGATAATTTTTTTTTTCGACTTATTTTAGCGATCTTTAATTCATTAAAAAAAACTTGAAATTAAGATTTAACTGTCTGTACATATCATACCTATAACTATTTTCTAGAATTTTGAATTCATCATTATCGGTATTATGGATTTAAATAAATCTTCTATAGAGAAGCTGCCAAAAAGTTTGAAAAACATTACATTTCAAAACTTAAAAAAAACAACAATTTTTTCAAAAATCGATATCTCAAAAACGGGTCAGTATTTTTTTTTTAAATTTAATTTTTATTCGTACAGTAATTAAAACTTTAAGTCGTGCATTTTATTTGTGTATTTATTTAGCAAGCCATTATGTATGGAATATAACATGGCGCGCATCCGAAAGGCCGTATGCAAGATGCAAGTTGTGCTCTTCGAAAGTACGAGTTTTCCTGCGTGGTGAGGAATTGACTGCTTCGGATCCTCCTGCACACTCTCACGGAAAGCGGCGATGTTTTCGGTAGATCTTGCGTTTCATTGACGACCACACTGCGAATAGTCCTCTCGGAAGGACGACCGTAAAAATTTAAAATTCTGAGCAACATGTTCTTTCGATTCATTCGTGCTTTTTTTTTAATTCGCAGTGGCAAATACTTATGATTTCCCAGGCCCATATAATCCCGAATCCCAAAATACCAAACGCCCGAATTTGAAAAGACGTACATAATTATAATAACTGTCCTGAATGCCAAAATTCTGAATTTCGACACACAATCCCAAATTTCATTACGAAAAAAAAAATTTTTTTACAACAAAATTCAATATTTGACATTGTCCCAGAGCAAAGTACTCGTTCTCGTAGTTTAGGTTTTTGATGAAGCTAGAAGTATTTTTTTATTAGATAATTGATCAGCTGCGACAAAAAATGATTGATCAAGTTAAATATCAAAAAAGTTTCCTCTCAGCAGAGAATTTCGCCCGAATCTATTAGTTTAAGATTCTCTTAAAAAATCTCGTAAAAAGTACAAATCACATTTATTCTTTTTCGAACATATTGATTTTGATGGGAGGTGAAACAAACTCAACGCTGTGTCCTGTGGTTAAAGTGGGGCGCACCCTCTATGCTGCTATCCATAAGCGGCACTTGAAATAGATCAAATTTCAGTTCTTGGTATGTGCATCACAGACCATCTTATCGGGAGTGACTACATATTCGACGTGCTTACTATTTGTTTAGGTTTCCTTCGACTATTAGCTACTAAGTTTTTCGGTTTCCTTCGACGATGAAACATATTTTTAACCCCTTCTGATCTGGCTGTAATCTATAAAGTCTTTATTTGTCCAAAGCTTAGGTACATATTTGACTTGAGTCTCTTGGATAAAATAATGTCTTTCATTATAATTATTACCGTTATTTTTATAAACCGTGTTCTAGTGAAATAGCCAGCTGCATTTCTTCCCTTAAACAATTAAACCGTAATACTCACGCTTCAGGGAATGCCCATTACTTTACCGAAAGTTAAGAGATTCTTCCTTTTGCCGAACTATACGAATGTGGAATGTTTTATTCTAATCAATATTTCCTATGCGTTACGATATTAAGACATTCAAAACCATTGTGCATCGGTATCTCCTCTTAAATCCTCTCCAACTTTTCTAATCGCTCGCATTGTGTTCAAACATTTCAAGGGTAGTAAAAAACCCTTTAGTACGCCTAAAATATACATTTATACACAATTATAGAAAATCATTACTCATTTTGAAGCAAATAGGTAGATATGCCAAATTTCCTACAGCGTTTGGTTTATTTTTTTTTGTCCGTACCCTCGAGTCTTTCTTACAGAAGAATGTCTATTTTTCTATAACCTGCATCAAGTTCAAAAATAAATGAGTCGAATTTAATCTCTTACAAAAGACATAGCTAAATAATGTGTACCTGCAACCAATTATTATGCACCGTTTCTTCAAACGCATTAAAATATGTATCTTACCAGAAAAAAATTCTAAATGGTTACAGTTTTACTACCGGAATTGACTTCTCCTCTTACTCCAGAACTAGAGAAACAAAAAAATTAAACATTAAATCGACCATTTTGCATCTTTGAGATGACATACCGACCAAGATTCGCCATCGCCACATAACATGATACATTAACTCACTATCATCCGCTTTAAATGTACGACACTTAATTGTAATCAGAGAAGATTGTTTCAGCTTTTATAATAACCTATAAGATCATCTTGATACCGTGCGGTACAAAAATATCGCTATTAACTTAACCGTGATGCATTCTAGCAGGACTGCATTCTACAACTAATCGAATACCTGGTTATCGTCCAACGACAACAACGTAGTTGTCCATGGACCATCGCAATTATTTTAATGACCAAGTCGGCAAGTCCTCCAATGCTTGGTGCTTGAAGTTCCACCACTCAGAACAATGAAAACCAAGTCGACGATTCCTATTCCTAGCATAAGAACGAACCTTATTTCAAACAACAACAAAAAATATCATCTCTTGCAATATTCTGAAACGGGTTTTGATTTTTGCTCTGCTGGAATATCGAAGGTCTATGTCAAATGGAGTGGACATTGGACATAAAATAAAATAAGCGTGGTTTTACTTTTCATAATGGTATCCACTTTTCTTCTTTGCCTCTCTATTTTATATAGGCTCCAAGAGACTTGGTTGTGGGGCAGTGCTTGATTTGGAGAACTTATCGCCCTGAGCTATTTATTGTTTGTGAAATGTTTTAATGTTAACCAGTTCATTTTGGTTTGAAATCGTGGTAGTAGCAATAACCCAGAGTCTAATTTTGTGAGTCAATCAGTGATGGTTGAAGCCAGAATGTGTCTTGAGTTTGATTGGACATTTTGTGTATAAGATTGCTTGAAGTAATTTTGTTCTTATAGAGAAATCATCTCAAACCAATTTTTTTTAAATTCTTGAACTTTCAAAAAAGACAGTTTAATGCCAAACCTTATGGCACAGAAAATAAGAATAACAATATGTCTGATGTAAGGAACATTGTTAATCTTTGTGGGGCCCCCTTCGGATTAAAGTCCTTAAATGCTGTGCTTAGGTTTTCTTACTCACAAATCCGCCAATAACTGGACATAAAACTTGGAAGCAGTGAACTGATTTTCTTTCTTTGTTCTAGATTTGTCTTTACCAGTTTTTTTTTATAATTTTTTCTTTCTATTATAGACTTCTAACCACGATCTATAAAAGTGGTCTTTGGATAACAATCGACGTGTTATAGTGATGGCTTGATATACTATTAACACTGAAATCAGTCTTTCTTTCTTTTTGTAATATGGACCAAAAGATTAAAAGCTACGAGATCAGTGGCGCTGATATGGCCTGCAATTGAAATCACCATGTAATAACAGAAAGCCATAGAGATTTTTAGCTTGGTCAATACTCTGGTGAATTAAAAACATTAACAAAAGAAAAGAGTTCTATGAAGTCTGAAATCATTTGTTATATACTTATTAGGTTTTCGGGTCAGTATAGTAGCTAGTAGAAAATGATGATGTAGATGACAAAGATAAAGCATGAAAAGTGCAACTTTTTGTGAAGTTAAATGTTTATTGGAGGTCGATAGTTTGTTCTACCCTCTTTCTAAAAATCTTTCATTATTATAAAAAATGATGGAAAAACGTTACGTTTTATTTGTGTCTAAAGTACAAACTCTGAGGGATTTTTTTTCGTTACTCATGATTTTATAAATTATTCAAATAGTATTCTAGATTAATAATGATTAAACCTTGAGTAAACTATGAGACCCATGATGTCATTTGACTAAATCAGTATACTTGATTGTTTTGCAGAAGGTCTTGGGTGCAATTCTCAGCTGCAGCTCCTCCTGAGAGGAATTGACAGATTCCTGGTATGGTATGGTTGAGAGTTGTAAGTCACTAGGTCCTGGTTCTCTTCGAGCTGCTGCACCACTAACATCCTGGTTAAACAAATAAAGTGAATTCGAAATTACTTGTAAAACGAATTTCCAAATCTAGTGAATTTGTTTTCAGTGTTTTACATTTTACTCCTTTTCATAATTTCGAATTCGAAATTACTTAGTGAAATTGAAAACAACTGTCATCTGTCACTTCTCAGTTGGTAAATTCAAAACTATTTTGTTTGTGAAGTTTTTTGACTGCTATATACAAATCTTGTGTGTAAATTTTGATAAAAGTAATTCTATAAAATATTGCAATAATTGCTTAATTGCTTGCAGTGGCTTTACAACAAGGTACCAAGCGTCAATATGCAGAAGTAAACACAAATGTTGGGAGATCATTCAAACCCATTAGGAATTGATAACGCTGCGTATGTGGTTGAAAAATTGGTATCATGCTATCCACCTGATATACGTGCCTTTCCATCAGTGCCTCCAAATCAGTAAATTTTCCATTACTCCACCGTTGTAGCTGGTCGCGGTCTTTCGTTTTCTTGCCGAAGGAAATTTGTAAAGATTAGTTGGAAAAGATTTTGATATTGATCCTGGTCGAAGTCTGTGTCAAAGATTTTGATTTGGAGAATAAAATGTGTCCAAGTTTTTTTTTTTGAAAATGCGTTGAATGCATCGATGGGAAGCAAATCAAGTTCCAAAGCTATTCTAATAGGAAAGGATATTTTTATAAGTTCACACAACTAGATCTGATCGAATTTAAATCACCTGAAAATCGAGAAATTGGAAATTTGTAACACGGAAATTCGAATCGATTTCATTTCAATTCAGAGAGAAAGGAAGGACAAGCACTTGAAACGAATATGAGAATCTGACAGTACTGTCCTAAACGCCCGTCAAACATTTTTGGAACGAATAACATCTTGTGACATATTTGAGCCAAAATTTCAAAAGCATTTGTTTAGATTCTTTTTATTAAATTTATAGAAAGACACACTTAAAGAATTATCAATTGTTATGTCCAAAAATATTATCCTATCTGTCAATGATTTGAAAATGTCAAAAATGAATAGAATATAGCCTGCTAAATTAGTATGCTAAATTGTTAGTTTACACGTTTTCCGAATTATGTCCCAAAATTTGAGAATTTCATTATTTGACCTGGATAATGACTATTCCGACAACGTTTTTAGGTTGAAAATTGTCAGTTCACAAGGTTGACAGATATTTGTTTATATCTCTTATCAGTATTACCCTGTTAGTTGATCTTCAGCTTTTGTCTAGAAATATAAAGCATAACTGCGAAAAAACTTTACGAAATTTGTGTTTGAAATTGTTATACTTGTGACAGGTTGACATTACGGTTATGAGAAAATTTTCATAGAATTATATCTTTTCATCGCTAATTCCATATCTAAAATTAAACAAAACTAAGTTAAAAAAAATTAATAAAATGCAAGACCAGATGGCATCTACTTGCTCTTATGTAAAAGTGCTTTGGAATTTAAAAAATTATTTATAAATATAAAAACATGGATTTACTAAGAGAAAAATGTTCAAATTCATACAAATGCCGCCTGATTTCTAGAAAAGAATTTATGCAAACAAAGTTTAAAAAATTTTTTTTTTATTAAAATTATTTTTTATATAAGAAATTTCCTTAAAATTTTTTCTAAAACTTTGACTTTATCAAAGCATTTGACAAACTTAACCACCGTGTACTTTTAAAAAAAAAACTACAAAATATGGGTCTTAACGAAAGATTTTGTTTTACTGTTAATTGATGTACCTCAGGGTAGCCACCTTGGCCCGTTATTATTTGTACTATTTATTAACGATCTTCCGTCCGTCCTAGTTAATTCTATGTCTCTTATACAGGGTATCCCACAGTCACCGCCCCAAATGAAAACCATGGATTCCTGAGGTCATTTTAAGTCGAAAAACTTAAGAGGTCATTTTCTCGTTTTCGTCCCGTTTTCGAGTTATAACGGTTTTTATTATTTTTCCATTAACTGGCTTTATCTTTGCCAAACTGCGTCCGATTCGTGAGATTTTTTTTATAACCAATCAAGAATTTATTACAGTTTTAGTTTGTCCAAAAACTTTTTTTTCTGCGGACAACCGTTTCTCCGCAATTTTCCATCAAACCCAATTTTTTCGTTTTTTAAATAGTTTTTTCACTTTGATATCAATTTATTCAAAAAAACACGTTAATGAGTATTAATTTTTTTTACTTATTATTAAAGCCCAGTTCATTTTCTAAAATTTAATATTTTTTTTTCCTTAAAAAGAATACTAAATGTAATTAACAAAAAATAAACAAACTGAGTGAATTTAAAAAAAAATAATTTTTAAATACAAAATTAACTTTTTCTGAGCTATTGTGGTTAAGAAAAGGACAAATAGATAAAGTTAATTAGTAAGACCGTTAACTAATGTAAACAGTAAAAATTTGCATTATGATTTGATGGTTGTAAATGTCTTTCTCGCGTGAACTAGTGTCCGCGTCGTGTTCTTTCACTTTATACTCTATTTTGGATTTGTTATTCAAGTTGTAGTTTTTTCTCAATTATTTGCGAACAATGGACTACACTAATCAAAAATATCTCGAAATGTTATTAATATACGCTGAAATGGGACAACTTTATCTATTTGTCCTTTTCTTAACCACAATAGCTCAGAAAAAGTTAATTTTGTATTTAAAAATTATTTTTTTTTTAAATTCACTCAGTTTGTTTATTTGTTGTTAATTACATTTAGTATTCTTTTTAAGGAAAAAAAATATTTGTTTTTAAGAAAATATACTGGGCTTTAATAATTAACGAAAAAAATTAATACTCATTAACGTGTTTTTTTGAACAAAATGATATCAAAGTGAAAAAAACAACTTAAAAAACGAAAAATATTGGGTTTGATGCAAAATTGCGGAGAAACGGTTGCCCGCAGAAAAAAAAGTTCTGAGACAAACTAAAACTGTTATAAATTCTTGATTGGTTATAAAAAAAATCTTACGAATCGGACGTAGTTTGGCAAAGATAAAGCTAGTTAAGGGAAAAGAGAGCAAAAATCATAAAAACCGTTATAACTCGAAAACGGGGCGAAAACGAGAAAACTACCTCTTAAGTTTTTCGACTTTAAATAACCTCAGGAATCTATGGTTTTCGTTTGGGGCGGTGACTGTGGGACACCCTGTATATGTTATGCTGATGATGTGAAAATTTTTCGTACAATTAACTCTATTGAAGACTGTTATCTTCTACAAAGAGACCTTAAAAGTTTCTGGAAATGGTGCAATATTAATGGTTTAGTTTTAAATATTGACAAGTGTAAGACAATGTGTTTTACACGCAAAAAAAATGTGATTATCTATAACTATGCGATTGATTTGTCAATATTTTGTAATATGTCAAGTTTTACTGACCTTGGGATAGTGTTGGACTCAAAACCAGCTTTTATTGACTATTTTGACTTTACGAGTATAATTAACAAGGCTCTTGGTTTTATTAAAAGATTTGCTCGAGAATTTCGTGATCCTTATGTCTCATTCGTAAGATCCATCTTAGAGTATAGTTGTGTTGTATGGGCGCCATATTATGCGGTTCATATAAATAGATTGGAGTCCGTTCAAAGAAGATTTATGAGATTTTGCTTAAGATTTCTACCATGGTCGAATCGAATTACCTTGCCTCCTTACGCTCAACGTATTAAACTAATAAATCTTCCATCTCCAACAAGTCACAGGACGTATCTACAATTTTGTTTTATTGTCGGGATTATCAATGGGTCGATTTCAGCTCCATTAATCCTATGTCGATTGAATTTCATTGCTAGTCGGTTTAGTTTGAGAAGACAGTTGCCAATATGTAACATTTTCAGTAGATCAAATTACGGTGCTAATAGTCCTTTAAATCTTTTAATTAATATTTACAATAAAAATTCACCTTTAATCATTTCCAGCAATGACAATGTAAAATCAATTAACTTAAAGAAAATATTTTTACTTGCGACTTATAGGTACTATAAGGCAAGTTATGCATTCGTAAAAAAAATCGAACTCGAGATTTTGATCAAAGTTGACATTACGATGATAGCGAAGACTAAAAAAGTGGGTCTCGCAATTCTGTCTGTCTGTCTGTCTGTCGGTTCGACTACAGCCTAAACGGCTCCGCCGATTTTCTTCAAACTCGGTAGATATCATTTTTAATTTTTTCCCCCCAAACGTTTTTTTTCTTTTTTTTTTTAAGACCAAAAATAACGGTACCTGCCATACAAATTTTTTTCGAAATTTTGTAAATATTTTTTTTTCTCAAAAACTGCTCGACAGATTTGAAAAAAAAAAGATACAAAAAAATGTTATTTAGTTAAAGCTGGGTACTGAATGAAATTTTTTTTCCGAAAAATGGTTATTGATGGTAGCCCCCAAAAAACTATTTTTTAGTTTTTGATTTTCTCAAAAACGGTACAACGGATTTTGATCATTTTTTTTTGTTGCTAAAGCTCCCCAAAAATTTAAATAGAATTATGTATTCAAATTTTCAAAAAAGTTTTGTTTGGATTTTTAAAAAAAATTTCAATTTTTTTTTTCAAAACTCAATATTTCGAAAAGTTTATAGGTATTAGATTTTTTTCAAACTTGATAAATAAAAGTTTATCAACATAGTCTACAAGATGTATGAAAAAAAGTTTTATTTTACTTAAAGGTACCCACCATACAAATATCAAATAAAATGCACGACTAGATCGCACGAACTTGCTCTTATGTAAAAGTACTTTGGAATTTAAGATATCTACATTTTATAAATATAAAACATGAATTTAAAATGAAATTGCCGTCTGATTTCTGGAAAAGTATGAATTTATGCAAACAAACTTTAAAAAATCGTTTTATTATTAAATAAATAATTGTTTTATATAAGAAATTTCTTTAAAATTTGTCAAGAAAAAAATGTGGGATGCGAATTTTAAGTATTTAATAATATTGATTTTTGGAAATAATTTCAAAAAATAATCGTTCATAGGTTTTGAAGATATTGATTTTTCAAAAAAAAAATTTTTTCAAAAAAAACCCAACAAATAATTTTTCGAATATTTTTATATACAATATTATTTTAAACTTAGGGGGACTCCTGCTGAAAATTTTTGGTTAAAATCGTTAGAGCCGTTAATGAAAAAGTCGAAAATCAAAAAAACGGTTCTATGACAGGTACCGTTAATAACATTTTGCCCCAAATTTTTTTTTTACCAAAATATAGTCCATGTCCATAATATCACACCTAATTTTTTTTATCAAAATCGTTAGAGCCGTTTTCGAGATAAATAAGATTTTGCATTACGGGTGTATGGGGGGTACCGTTAGTTTTAGAGCTAAAAAAAAAATTTCAATTTCCCCTCTAGGGAATCACCGAAGACCCATAACTACCGAGTATGAAGAAAATAGGTCCAGTGGGTAAGGCTGTAGAGAGAGGTACAGACATACAGACAGACAGACAGACAGACAGACAGACAGACAGACAGACGGAATTGCCGGACCCACTTTTTTCGTCTTCGCTATCATCGTAATGTCAACTTTGATCAAAATCTCGAGTTCGATTTTTTTTCCAAATGCAGAACTTGCCCTATAGTACCTATATCGCAAGTAAAAATGACTTTCGAAAATCGTATTTTTCTCGAAAACGGAACCTAGAATTTTGACAAAAATTTTTTGTTTCAATTAATTTTAACGATCTTTAATTTAATAAAAAAAATTTGAAATTAACATATTACAGCTTGTACCTACCATAGAACTATTTTTTTAAATTTTGAATTACTCATTATCGACATGACGGATTTTAATGAAATTTTTTGTAGAGATGCTTCTAAAAAGTCTAAAATCCATTGCATTTCAAAGCTTAAAAAAAACGATTTTTTGAATTTTTGAAAAAAAAAATCTTTTAATAAACCACTAAAAGAACTTATAATTTTTATTCTTGCATAAATTCATATTTGCATAGCATTCTGTTTTTGTCTCTAAAAAAATTTAAAAAATTAATTTTATCCTTATGAACAATTTTCTCTAATAACATTCGTTTTTAAAATTCCTAGTCTATTACATAGGAGCAAGTTCATGCGACCCAGTCGTGCATTTTATTTATTCTAAATAAACCAAAAATGTACATTAGATGTAAGTTTCTCTCTTTTTTTTTGTTACAATTATAATTAAAAAATAAAATGCACGACTGGGTCGCACGAACTTGCTCCTATGTAATAGACTAAGAATTTTAAAAACGGGTGTTATTAAAGAAACTGTTCATAAGGGTAAAATGATTTTTTTTTAAATTCTTTTAGTAATAAGAGATAAAAACAGAATGCTATGCAAATATCGATACCTTCCCGTAAGAATGTTCTAAGCGACACTTTTTTCGAAAATGACTTTTTGATAAGGAAATATACTATATGTTAAGGGCCACGTTTTGGCCTGGGTTTCGGCAACCTATTATGCATGAAAAGGAAACTAGAGTACAAATAAAAAAATTTATCAACTGCCATATTTTCTCATTAAAATAATGTTGCCCCCTGAAATTTGCATTATTCGCCAAAAAAATTATGCTAAACGACATTAATAAAGATCTCATTGTAGTGAGCAACAAAAAATTTTGTTAGATGTCACTTAGTTTAACCAAAATTGTCTCTTAGCACACTATGATTCAACTAGAACTTTCTTCGTTTTTTTCGTTTCCTGAACAATTTTAGAAATGTCGCTTAGTACATTCTTACGGGAAGGTATCGATATGAATATGCAAGAACGAAAATTATAAGTCGTAGTGGTTCCTTAAAACAATAAGCTTTTATGTACAAAATTTTAAAAAACATTTTTAAGAAAAAATTTTGGTACACCAACCTTAAGTTTTTATTACTGTACGAATAAGAGTCTAATTTCCAAAAAAAATACTAAGCTGTTCTTGAGATATACAATTTGCAAAAAAAAATGACTTTTTTTTCTAAAAATTGAAAAAAATATTTTTTTTTAAGTTTTTAAATGCAATGTTTTTTTAAATTTTTTAGGAGCTTCTTTATAAAAAATTTCATTAAAATCCGTTTTGCCGATAATGAGAAATTCAAAATTCGAAAAAATCCTTCTATGGTAGGTACAGTCAGTAATATCTAGATTTCAATTTTTGAAGTAAAACTTCTTTTCCGGCGTTGGGGGTGAAAAAATTTCTATGCAGCTGTCAGTGACATGTCAAACCGTCACGCCATCCGTCAAAGACAGCGACATGTTTTTAGCATGTGCAAAGTAAAACATGAAGTTGGATACGATTTAGAATTTACATATTTCAAATGGCTGCATTCAAAGATAAACATAAAACTATAGGTTCAGACGCGCAATGGCTATGCAACCGAATAATTATTGACAAGCATATTGCAATACAAATAAATTTTACCAACACCTAACCCTCGCATACAAAGTACTGGCCAAAAAGTTGGGTATATCCACTACCATTTGTATTCTTGCTGTCATAGACGGCATGCCATATGACCATCAGGTTGCCTGAAAGTTTTTAATAATATTTATTCGCTTAATCTCACACGCCACCGACATTTGTTTTGGTATTTATAAATTTGAACGTCACCCGACTAATCAATCAAATACTTTAATAATTAATTTTACAAGAGTGCCGCTGTCAGTGTACTTGCTTTCCAAGTTGCCTGGATACTGAATTAATGCCAGGTGACTACTAAGTTGCTCGGGTTTGTACGGGTTAATAAAAAATGCTTGTGTACATTACAAGATTACAACATGCTTGCCAATACTTGCACGTGCAGCCCTAGGGTAATACAAACAAAGCGAGGCAACTTGCTTGTCAAGTGGCATGGGAGTTTTGTACTTTTCTTCTCGATTTCTTTTAAGGCTAATCGCGCACATTCAATTTTTTGAAGTAAAACTTCTTTTCCGGCGTTGGTGGTAAAAAATTCTCTATGCAGCTATCAGTGACATGTCAAAACGTCACGTTATCCGTCAAAGACAGCGACATGTTTTTAGAATACAAAATGTTTGTTCGTAGGTTATAATCTTAGAGAAGCTTTGCTTGAGGAAAAAGAAGTTTTACTTCAACCGCGCGTACGTCAGTACACACAATCTTTTTTTTTTTATTAAATTATAGATCGAAAAAATTAATCAAAAGAAAAAAAATTTTAGCAAAATTCTCGGAACCGTTTTCGAGAAAAATACGATTTTCGAAAACCATTTTTTAAAATTTGTATGGAAGGTACCGTTAGTTTTAGATAAAACCAAATTTTTGTTCTCAAATCTTGTAGATTATGTTAAGGAACTTTTATTTGTCAAATTTTAAAAAAATCGATCTTGGGGTTTTCGAAATATTGAGTTTCCAAAAAAAAATTTTTTGATTTTTTTTTTAAATCCAAAAAATAAAAAATTGAAAATTTGAATATGTAATAGTATTCAAACTTTGGAGGAGCTTTAGCATAAAAAAATGATTTAAATTGGCTGTACCGTTTTCGAGAAAATCAAAAACAAAAAAAATGGATCCAGGTAACCCCCAAAAATAACAATTTTTTGGAAATTTTTTTTCAACCATTACCTAGGTTTAACTAAATAAATTTTTTCAAATTTGTTTTAAAGAATTCTGTGTGAGTTCTTGAGAAAAAAAAATATTTATAAAATTTCGAAAAAAATCATATGGCAGGTTCCAAGTTTGAAAAAAATCGGCCGAGCCTTTTAGGCTGTAGTCGAACCGACAGACAGACAGACGGACAGACATAATTGCGAGACCCACTTTTTTGGTCTTCGCTATCATCGTAATGTCAACTTTGATCAAAATCTCGAATTCGATTTTTTTACGAATGCATAACTTGCCTTATAGTACCTTTAAGTCGCAAGTAAAAATATGTACCGTTAGTGTTTAAATTAAAAAATATGTACCGTTAGTATTTAACGAAATAAATAAAAAAGCTGAATGGATGAAGAAGAAAAGGAGTCAGTCTCTCACCTTCTATGTTCTTGTCCTGCCCTACCACAAATACGTAGACTCCACTTGGGAGATTTCTACTATAACGATCCTAGCGATCTAAGAAATTCCGATATTTACTGTCTCAAACGCTTCATTGTTAGCTCAAAAAGGTTTAACGAGTAAGGGTGGTTTTTGAAATCCTGTGATATCACAACGGACCAAATATTGGTCTAAGTGTGTTGACCTTTTCCAGTCGGCAGCCACCTTAACCGAACCTAACCTAAACGTGCGTTCACAGTGAAGGTTCAAAATTATCAAGTTCCAATTGGAAAATTCTTTATATGTAAAGAGTCAAATTTTCAATTACTTCCGCCGAATTTGAGCGATAGCCTGCATTATGTTCATATTAAGCGTATCCATCGCTTGTTTTATCTACATTTGTATTGACCTGCGGTTTCAGGAAACCCCACAAGAAAAAGTCTAGCGGAGTCAAATTGTATGACATTGGTGGCCGATCGTTCAAATTGCTCATGCTTAACTAAATCGTGACGTCTGGTGTGTGGCACGTAGCCCTGTCCTACTGGAATCTCATGTCATCTAGGTCGATATAGTTCAATTTGGGCCACAAGAAATTGGTTATCGTTGTTCTGTAACACTCGCCATTGACGGTGACCGCCTCAACAACGTCGTTTTCGAAAAAGTACGGATCATTGACGCCGCCCAGCCCAAACTCCACACAAAATGGTAACTTTTTGAAGATGCATTGCCACCTGGTGAACCTTGTGTGGGTTGGTATCGTCCCATACACGACAATTTTGTTTGTTAACACAGATATTAATCCAAAAATGAAGCCCAGTCAGCGAAAAAACAGGGTTGTGAACTTGGAGCTCCTGGGTCAGTTGGATCTGCTACGGATGAAGGCTCAAGTCCCAAACCAATATTCACCAAGTTGAAGTCAGAGAAAGGCCGAGTTCTTATGCACGTGGAGGAATCGTCTTCCTCGGGTTCTGCTGTACTCTTTCACGGACTGCCAACGAAAGTTTGCTAAATGATTACTGAACCGGTCGTCTGAGATTTGGCCACCAAACGTGTGCACAAACGAACACTCATTTTGATAATAAAGTTTTATCATTTGGTCGTGCTATTCAATTGTCTAACTTGCCATAGTGATTTGACATCAGCAACTGAATAAATAACAACAGATTTGACAGATGTCAGTTAAACAACATGGCCGCCAAAATCTACCCGCCATTATTGAAAAACCATTTATATACAATTTTTAAATTCCAAAGTATTTGTACTTATGAGCAATTATGTATGTCCGATCCAGTCGGGTATTTTATTTGTTTCCAAATGACGTCTCTTAATCTGTAGGTCGATATTTCATGCATAGAAAACACTTCTTATCTCTCCTCGTATCAAGCCCTACCTTCAAACTCAAACTAGCACATAATCGGAAGTGTATTAAGAGAACGAAGTTCCTTAATCGACCAATTAAGGTGTGTCTAAGCACCAGATAACCATATACCTTCATTATCCTAAAATTAAATCACCTCATAAAAGGAAATAAAGAAGACAAACTCAGTTCTGTGCAAACTCACCTTCTTTTGACCGAGATCTTATTTTGAGACAATAATTCTTTGAGGTCGACGTAAGCGATGGATGGTTAAAGTAAACTGTTTTTCTTTGTTTGATTTTGGTTTCTGTCAATTTATAGATTAAAATTACTTTACAGTGAATGACAGCCGGTAATTAAAGTTAATGAGAGGCGACTGACCGGTCTGGGTACCTACAGCTTAAATCCAATAACAAAACAAAACTTGATATTTGCATTAAATTAAAGAGTCATTAACTTTTTCAATATGAATTTGTGTGACTTAAAATAAGAGATTGTTTAAACAATAAGTTTGAGATGAGGAAAGGAGATATTTCTCACTGATTGAACACTGTGTAGAAATAAAAAAATATGACCAAATTAATTTTCTTTCTGTTCACTTATGTTACGTACTTCCTGGCTAAGTTGGCTGCAATTAAAAGTTCGATGAACCATTTATCTGTAAATACTTAACGAGTACAGTTTATATTGTTTCCGGATATTTAATTTGAACTTAAAATGGTACTAAATAGTGTCCATACGATCATAGGATCAATATTGTGAAGTATTCAATTTTGTATTGCACAATATGCGGAGATTAAAGAAGAGCTTTTTTGTATAATGAACGCGAATTAAAAAGATTCATTTTGCCCTATGATTAAAACTGTCTGAGCTCTAAGGAAATATAGGTAAGGATTTAATAGAAGGTATTGATGCATATTAATTTTGAAGTTCTGAACATTGAAAGTGGAGGGAAAAACAGACTCCAGAATAGCATTGCAAATTCCTGCGGAACGGCTAAAGAAAGTATGGCCAAAGCAGAGATCAAGGGTAAATTGATGGGCAGTCCTCTTATAGTTCTCATCTATCGTTTTTAAAAGCTCTATTTTGAATTCTATTAAGGTAGCACCTGCCCATTTATGAGAGCTTTACTAAAGCTTTGGACGAATGAAATCTTTATAGATTTCATTCAAATCAGAGGAGGTGAAAAATGTCTTGCATATTCGGAGGAAGCCTAAGCATTTTGCAGCGTTTTTGGAAACGTTAAATATGTGGTCATTTCATAAAAGGTGGTTTGAGATACACATACCCAGAACTGAAAACTTTTCGGTTTCTTCTATGCAAGTGCCCTTCATTATTAGATGCATATGGGGCGTGAGTTACGCTTTAAAAATAGTAGACAGCAGTGGGTTTTTGAAGGATTGAATTCTACACGAGTTTTGTTTCTCCATTGGATAATGCTGTCAAGATTAGAATTAAATGAGCTTATCATACGTTGTCGTTTAAGTTCAATATTCGAAGAACAAGATGATGAATCTTAAAACAATTATATGAAAAGCTGAGAGTACTGTCTTCTGAAAAACATATTTAATGGATTAAAAGTTTCAGATTGATAAATATCAGAAAGAAAGTCGGAGACAAAACTGACTGCTGACCAGAAAAGCCAACACACTTAGACCAATATTTGGTCCGTTGTGATACCACAGGATTTCAAAAACCACCCTTACTAGTTAAACCATTTTGAGTGAATGTCGGAATTACTTAGATCACTAGGATCATTATAGTATAGAAGTCTCCCAAGTGGAGTCTATACGTCTTTGTGCTAGGGCAGGACAAGAACATAGAAGGTGAGAAACTGACTCCTCTTCTTCTTCATCCATGCAGCTTCTGCAAAAATTATTTGCGGGAACTCCAAGACGAGAAGCATGTCTTCCTATTAGGCAGTTTCCAGTAAGGACACCTAAAAAGGAGCTAATATGCAATCTACCAATAGAAGTAAGTTGTTTTGAGCGTTTAGCATCTAACAATGGCCAAATTAGTTTCGTAGACTGGCAAGTTGGGGTGCTGGTCTATCTATGGTTAGCTTTCTTTATGGTATCATGTTTTAGCATAAGTTTACAAGTAGCTAGGGGTATACCGATGTTAGACTTGCTATCCAACAAATGTAAGATTGTTCCGTTTTTTGTTCCATTTGTCTCTATGCCTCGGCACTCATATATAAGGTGAATGTTAAACTGTTTTGACATCCCCACCAGAGTACATAAGCGTTTATTTTTTGGCAATCAGACTTGAAACTATGCAATACGAATGGCATTGAGCTCTTCCGAAGATAATTTCTAATCCAACAAAGAAGTGATTCATCGATACGAGAGTTTCATGCCAAACTCTATCAAATGCTGCTCAGTTTATGTAAATAATTTAGTAAATGGCCATTGCATTTAGTTTTTTTTATATTTTATTTGTTCGCGAAGCTGTTTCACTATTAATACATAATTTGTATATTATAACTAGTTATTTTATCAGTAAGTCAAAGTTTTCAGTTAACAAAAGTAATTTATTTTTTGATTCTCTGCGAACAATGATTTTATATGTCTAATAGTGTATTTCGAATTCAATTCAGAATGTTCTCATGAATTTTAGGAGAAAATGTAAAATTTTGCTACTTTTTCCAAATGTTTTTTCAATGAAATCTTTTATTTTCGAATAAAATATGCTAAAAAATGTATTCTTAAAGAAATCTAAGAGCCATATAGTTGCGTGCTAAAATGTAAAACAATTTTAGTGTAGCACGGAATTGAAGGCACGTTGATGATTTTTCTTTGATAAATAAAAAAAATTTAATTGATAATCAAAACTTTTTTATCATTTATAAAATTTTGCAATACAGAATTTTAGATTTACTGATATCTTGAACAATATAAAAATGGAATCAATTTTTTTTATATTTTGTATTGTATAATAACTGTATAGTTTTGTACAGGGTGCGTTTTATGGTCCAGGTCGATTTTATTTAGTTGCCATTTTGTGTAAATGAAATTTGTTAGTTTGACATTTAACAGTCTTAGAGAGTGGTTGATTATTATGGAACATCTCACGAAGCAACAACATGTTAAAATTATTGAAACATTTTATTTAAATAATTGTTCAATTATAAATACGCGAAGAAAATTACGTGACGTTTTAAGTTTAGTCAGGCCCCACGATCCCCTAATTTGACACCTCCTAATTTCTTCTTATGAATATACTTGAAGAAAACGATGTAAATCAACAAACCAACCACAACTTGGATGCTTTATAATAACAAAACGGAATTGCTGTTATTCAAAATGTGCCTTAAAGAGCTCATCTTTGTGCTACGTCCAGACACGTCCACTTGACCGACATCATATTTCATACATAATGCTAAAAAGACAATATAATCAACCAATAAAATTTAAATTATAAAATTGTATTACATTCAAAAGTAATTGCAAAAAAAAATACATCGATCTGGAACTTAAAACGCACCCTGTATAGGTATACCTATTGTAGATACTGTATAACACTCAGCCTATGAGGAATTCTCATCAATTTGTTGTTTTGGGAACTGTTTTGGCCGCTTGAGTTTTAAAATAAAATACTAAAGCAAAAATAGACTATTAATTTTTATAACCTTTTTTCCAAATTGCGAACAGATAACTTTTCCTCTTCTAAAACAATGACAACTTCCATTTTTCTTTGTAAACATCCTGCCTTGGAACGAAAATATTAACGACAAAATATAGCACTGTTAGAAAATTGTGGAATCCCTTAATAGACTCAAAACCTATACTACGTTTTCACCAAGAGATAATCCTGGATTTTAGTGGATTTAGCATCCATTCACCATAATGTATTTTCAGTTTTAACTTTTATAATTTTAATGTAATGATTTTTCACGAATGCACGCCATTTTAATTAAACACGGTCATCTGTTGTGCGGTTCCGAAAGTAAATTTAAATAAAACACATTTATGATTTCGATCGGTTCGTATTTGACTGAAAGAGGGATGTCAGACCACGAATAAATCTCGAACATATAAGTTTTGGGATTGAAAAGAAAATTGCGATAAATTATTAAAAAACTTTAATATATCATAATAATAATATAGCAGTTCAAACCTCACCGAAGTTTATAGCTCCAAAAGTTTTTTTTTTCATAAGTTGAAAACTCTTTACCTGGTTTGCAATTTATATTTTTATTTTTTTTTCTTACAAACCGATTACTAGTTTTCACTTTTTTTTTGTTCAGAACACAATTTGGTGTAATTTGGTCATTCAGAAACAAACATATCAATTTATTCATAAGGTAGTTACTTTCACATCCTTAACAAAAATGTGTAAAACTTTTATAATCACAACACCACAATTTGGTGTAGTTAGAAGAATATATTGATTTACATATACTTATTTTTAGACAAAATGAGTTTATCATTATAATTTTTAATTTAAGGTTTGTGTCACACTTGTAACTAATTGGTATTTCAAGACTTTCTAATTTTGAACTCAATTTTACAGCTAGGTTCTACATTTCACTTTCACTCGAAATGGAATTGAAATCGATACAAAATAAAATTTAGTGTTCTACAATTCGCTTTTGACGATATCGATTCCATTTTTTTCGAAGTGAAATCGATGCGAATTTCCATGTTCCAGAATTCGATTTTTTTGATTTTCAGGTGATTCAAATTCGATTAGGGCCCTATTCCACAAAAAACTTATCAACTTTTCACTTTGCACTTATCAAATTACATTTTTTTGCAAAGTGATAAGTTTTTCTCTTCCACAATACGCTTTGCAAATCTCACTTTTCATTAAGCAAATTTTTGCAAAGACTTTGCATAGAGTGGAATCACCAAATGACAGGCTTTATTTGTGTATAAAAATAATTGGGGAGAGTTGTACCCTTTTAAGCGAAAAGGGAAGGTAAATCGGTTTTCAATTCAATTTTCATTATTAAAAATGTAAAAGTTGATGAAAATTTTTGGGAATTTAGAAAAATAGTATTTTACAAAGTTATGGCCCAAGTTCTCATCTACAAAAAAGTTAGCGGTTTTATAGAGGTTAATCCAACAGAAGCAGCGGTAGAAGCGTTTAAAATGGTTTTTTACAAAAAAAAATTAATTTGATAATAAATTTTAGAAAATCGTCGATTTGACTATCTTCAAAGCTTATAACTTCAATAATATCTAACGCATCTTCATCGTTGAGGTAAATAATTATATGGGAAATATTATTCTACATTTTTGTGTAAAAAAAATTGCAAAGTTACAAAAATAACCATACTAAATGTCAAGTTTATTGTAAAATCAATTTTATTCTTATCATTTTAAATTGAAAAGTTGATAAAAAAATTTCATAATTAAAAAAAAAAATACGAACCACCTATTGCTTGAACTCCCCTTTCAAATAATACCAAACATTGCTTTTGGCTCAATTCAACTGTAGAGGCCCTAAAATTGTTTTTATTGTTTTTTAACGATTTTAATAAAAATCGACAATCGACATGACGTCATAAATTTTTGTTTTTCTTCCAAAATCCAAAATAGATCTTAATAATCGGTAAAAAAAATTGGTTGTCTAAAAAAACGTTTCAACAAATTCATAAAAATTACAAAAATTTGTTGAGGTAACAAACAATATTTTGTTGTATCCACAAAATTAATTTATCAAGCTAACATATTGATTTGTTTGAAATAACAAAAATATTTTGTCAATATGACTATTTTTTCGTAGAATTTACAAAACTAATTTGTCATATTAACAATTCTTTTGTCGTATCAACGATTTTTTTTGTTAATGTCACAAATTTGTTTTTTTTATTATCGGATTAACAAAATTATTATTTTGTTAAATCAACAAAAAAATTTGTCAATTTAAAGAATTTATTTTGTTGAATCCACAAAATTTATTTGTCAGCTTAATAGAAATGGTTACTTTCAATTTAAAAATGTTTCGTGTTTCAAAATAGCTTTTTTTGACCTTTAAGTCCACAAAAATTGGCGTTTCGTCTTCGCGATCTCACATAGAATCATCTTTGAGGGCGTATTGACGATACGCATTTTTTGTTAAATTCAGTTTAACTTATGTACATCGATTTAAAAAAAAAAAAAAAAAAAAAAAAAAATGTGAACTATATCATACTCGTACAAATATTTGTCAATTTAACAAAAATATTTTCATTTTTTGTAAAACTGACAAAAAAAAAATAACAAAAACTTTGTGATATTGACAAACATTTACAAAACAGATTTTTTGTAGATACAACAAACATTTTGTTTACATCACAAAAAAATTTGTGGATATGACAAAAATGTCTGTTTTATTTTGTTTTATTAACAAAAGTTGGTTTGTTAAACTGACAATACTATTTGTATTGCATATTTTGTTAAACTGACAAAAAATCATGCAGAATTATATAAATTTTGTGAAATCAACAAAATCATTCTTTCGTATTGATAAAATTTAAAAAAAAACGGTAAAATTGTTTTATTGAAGGTCAACAAAAACGTTGTTATCAATATTACCTAGGAATTTATTTTCAATGTAAAGCTACGAGCCGCAATACCTTTGACGTCACCGGGCCACGGCACTGTGTTTTGAACTAAAACTCTATTATAACGTCGAAAACTCTATCGGCGGTTCTGCAATTTTGCAACCCAATGCATAGCTACTACCCTAAGGAACTGGCAACCATTTCCGAGCCAATGCAAGCACAGGAGCAGTTGATTTTCAGCCAACAAACCATGACTGCGCTGTTTATTGTGCTCTAATTGTTTTACAATTTTATTTAAAAGGAAATCAACTTGAGTTTGTTTTAAGCTAAAGCACTCTTTAAAATTAAAGTTTTGTAGTCCCGAAAAATTAATTTTGTCTCTATAACTTCTTATTATAACCGCGTCATCACTATTGTCAAACAAAAACTCACGTCTTAATATTTTAAAAGCTTCAACAATATGAATTTGCAAAGCGATCGTTTTCTTTGCAAACTTTTGATAAACTTATCAAAATTTGCTTTGCAAAAATAGAATTTACAGTTTTTGTGGAACGAAACAGCATAATTATTTGCATAATTATTCTCAAAGTCTTTGCAAATTACACTTTTCAATTTCAACTTAACACTTATCAAATTTAATAGTTCTGAGGAACGCAAACTTTTGCAAATTGTCGAAAAATTTGATGAATGCAAAGTGAAAAGTTGATAAGTTGTTTTGTGGAATAGGGCCCAGATCTAGTTGTGTGAATTTATTATTTATTATTAAATTTATAGAAAAAAAAAATGAAAATAATCCTTTTCTATTAAAGAATCACATCGATGCATTCTATGACTCCAGGAATATTATTTTTTTTTTTTTTCAAAAAAATTAAGTCTAGATTTTCATGCCTCTTCATTAGGCATTTCAAGTTGAATTCAATGTGGACTAATTTTATTCTCCGAATCAGAACAAAGACCGATATCAAAATCTTTTCAAACTGATCTTTGAAAATTTCCTTCGGCAAGAAAATGTAAGACCGCGGTTACCTGCAACGATGCAGGAATGGAAGTTTTACTGATTTTGAGGCACTGACGAAAAGTTTCGTTTATTAAGTCGATAGTATGATATACATAAATCTTTTAACCAACATACACAGCGTCATCAACTCCTAATGGGTTTGAATGATCTTTCAACATTTGTTTCTTTTTGTTCCTTTTGCATATTACCCGATTGGTAAGTTGTAATGTTATTGCAAGCAGGGTTGCGAATTTTTGAATTAAAAAAACCATAAGTCATAAGTCTGTAGATGATTTGTGATTTAAAAAAAATCTAATTCATAAGTTAGTTAGTGACTTATGATTTTAAAAAATTTAATTTATAAGCTACTAAGTGACTTATGAATTAAAAAGAAAGTAATTCACAAGCTACTAAGTGACTTATGAATTAAAAAAAAATAATTCATTACCTATAAGTGACTTATTAATTAAAAACAAATTAATTCATTACCTATAAGTGACTTAAGAATTAAAAAAAAAATGTATTCACTGCCTATAAGTGACTTATGAATTAAAAAAAATTTAAGTTATGAGCAAGTTAGTGACTTATGAATTAAAACAAAATTAATTCATAAGCTAATTGGTAAATTAAGCTTATTTTGACTACATAATTATTTAATTATTAACGAAAGTAGATTTCAAGCTTTTGTGTGTCATAAAATTATCGTGCTAGCTTATAAATTTTCCAATTAATAATTTCTTAATCAGAATTTATCCATTAGCTTATGAATTAAATTTTTTTTAATTCATAAGTCACTAGGTAACTTTTGAATTATTTTTTTTAAATTCTTAAGTCACTTACTTGCTCATGACTTAAATTTTTTTAATTCATAAGTCACTTAGTGGGTTCTGAATTATTTTTTTTTTAATTCATAAGTCACTAAGAAGCTTATGATTTAATTTTTTTTAATTCACAAGTCACCAACTGACTTATGGATTAAATTTTTTTAATTCATAAGTCAGTAACTAGCTGCTGAATTACATTTTTTTTAATTCCTAAGTCACCCACTAGCTTGTGAATTAAAGCCAAGCTTAAGCTAAAAAGTGACTTAAGTTTTTGCAACCCTGATTGCAAGTAATCACAATATTTTATTGAATTACTTTTATCAAAATTTACACACATAATTTTAATAGCAGTCAAAAAAATTCACAAACAAAATAGTTTTCGATTTACAAACTGCTGTTTGCCATTTCACTTAAAGTGATTTCGAAATTATTAAAGCGGGTGAAATGTAAAACACTGAAAACAAATTCACTCGATTTGGAAATTCGTTTTCATTTCGATTTCACTAGGTTTTTGGAACTTGGCTGTTAGTGTTTGTATCTTTTAGATATGCAGGGATTTACGGTCCAGGGAAATAACCAAACGCAAATCTCTTCTTTTATTGAAATAATATCCCATTGGAGTGATCAATTATTTCACTTTAAAGTGAAAGACTTTTTAAGAAGAGCTTTACTTTTTTTTTCTTTATTTTCTCCTTCGGATAAGACACTTCTGACAACCATTTGCCATTAGTATTGAATTTATTTAATTTTTTTGATGCGTGAACTTAAGTCATAATTGTAAGACTAACTTATTGTCAAAAATGTCACAATTTCAAACCACATTTTTTAACAGTCTTTCATTTCTAAACTGATACTGAGGACCAATTTTAATTAAATATTTAAACATTAAATAGTCCATTTAAATTAGCAATTTTTCAAGGTCAAACCTGTAACTCATCTAAAGAAGATCCTATCACTATAAACCACGAAGTTCTTAAATTAATTATACCCTTTTTCTTGAAAAGCATCATTCCTTCTTTTTCTCAAGTCTTATTTGATCCTTAAATCCCGAGTTATCAGTTTAGCAATGGTAACACCCAAATGTCTTTACTAGCTTGCTAGCATTATCATTCCTGCTAATGAATCAAACGAATAATCGTTCCATAGAAATAGTTACAATAAGTCTTTTGACTTATTGTTTTAAAATTTTCTGCAAAACCCAATCTAAGATACACAACAGAATAGCCTTACGAGTATGTTGGCCTTCTTTTTAAAGTTAATGCCCTTTAATTAAATTGAAAGCAATAACCTCTCCCTTTTGCATTCTCTTAGTCCATTACCTTATCAACAATGAATGTGCACATTTGGAAAAACCAAGAAACCATATAAAACCTCCACAAAAGTCTAATTAAACAAACAACCTGAAATACTAACTTGCTACTCCCTCCTTGCAGCTGATTCTCCAAAACAAAACAGAAACCCAGTAATCTAATCTTCGGCAGGGTATTAGCTCTCTAGGTTATACGTGCTAATTAAAATCGATTAGACACACTCTTCAGACCATATAGGTAATCGATTTTTGGGCGTTGGTAGTGAGATTAGTGAAATTCAATAGCTATAGAGGAATCATCTATCTAAGCTTCGTAATAACTTAACTAAAGCACCATGACCCTCGCATCGATTCTATTCTAATTCGTTTTTTTTTTTTCTTCTTCGAAAAAAACAGAAAGACGATCCCTTGAAGCGAATCCAAGAGGAAATCAACGAAGTGGCACGTCGTGAGCGTGAGTTACGTGAGAAGATGCATCCACTAGAAGAGAACACCATCATCAGCGGCATCCAGAATGATGCCAGCATTTCCATTCTCCCATCGGAGAAAATTTCCGTATCGCAGGACGATAACCTTTCTTCATCGGCAGCATCTTCTCTAACAACATCCGTCAACAGCAAAGAAGACCATCTCGATGGGCACCATTCAGATGATTCTGGAATTTCAGCATCATCGAGTCCAGTCAATGGAACTTCAACCAACAACAACTCTAACAGCACCAACAACACTAACAACAACATAGTGATCAATGAAAAGAAATACATTCGCCCAAATGGCTACAATTCAATTCCATCGCCACCACCACAGAAGATTCTCACGAGAACCGTGTCGACGCCACAGATTTTTACACCATCACGTCGCATAACATTCGGTCCAGCATCCAAGGGTCTCATGCAACGATTCATTGCAACTCGTGGCAAAATCGCCCTCAACAATGCCGCCGCCGCCGCCAATAGTGGTAATGTTGTCGGAGGCGGTGTGTCAAACTCACAGCCAAACACCCCTTCAGCCCCAATGATATCCGAGTTTCCTCGGGCTGCCACATACATTCCGCCAGTGACAATTACACCGCCAATCATAGAGCGTGACGCCGATGGGAAACCTATTCGACGTGGATACGTTCCCGTCGAGGAGAAGATTCAAAAGGAGTTGAAGGATCTCAAGAGTCGTGAGAGTGAGTTGAAGAAAATTCGAAAAATTCGACAGTCAACGCCAGATTTATTGGACTCCATTGAAAATGAGTAAGTTTTTTGTTTTTCTTATACACACAAACCATTCCAATAAAGCTGATTTAACCATGTTTTCAGGGACTTGGAGTCAGATGAAGATTCAGAAGTTGAGCATTGCTATGGCCCGGGAAAATTACGATCTGCCAAGTCAATCGGAGAACTTTGTGATTCGTCAAATAACAGTTTGTCCCCAAGGTGAGTTTTGAGCTTCTCGGGGCTTATTTTAATTTATATTTTCTTATATTTTTACGATTTATGGTTAATTTACAAAAGGAACTGTTATCGAAAACGTAAAACAATGGCTTTGTGGCCATGGCCACCAGGCAGACGAAATTTGTGAGTTGAGGTTTTTTTTTATAAATTAGAATTGCTAGTAGCTGCTCTTACATCTAATACGTATATACATATAGAGAAATTTGTTTAGAAAGATTGTGCACCGTAAAACATATTGATTGTATTATAGTCTGAGTTAAATCATTGTAATTTGAGCTTATTTCAAGGTCCTTGTGTGGGTTTGGCGGTAGATGAAGAGGCCTGTGTCTCTGAAAGTTATTAACTCTCTTATTTACAGGAATTTAAATTTCCTATCAAACTTACGATATCCTCCAACTAAGATGATAACGTTGAACTAGTTTATTTGAATTCTTACAATTCGCACCCACTCTCACACATATGATAAGGTAACCAGAAATTCATCATCATCATAGGCTCGACAACCGGGTTCCGGTCCTGGCCTGTTTCAACAAGTCTCTCCACCTATCCCGGTCTTTAGCCGACACCATCCAGTTGCGCACCCCAAGGCTTCGGGCGTCCTGGTCTACGCCATCTCTCCAGCGCAAGCATGGTCTACCACGCTGTCGTCTACCATAGAATGTACCACAAAGAACTTTCCGTGCAGGTTCCTCTTCGCTCATGCGAGCTAGGTGCCCTGCCCACCGGAGTCTACCGAGCTTAATTTTTGTTACGATATCTGCTTCTAGGTAGATTGCGTACAGTTCATGATTGTACCGTCTCTGGAATCGTCCTTCCTCACATATGGGACCAACAATTCTCCTTAAGACTTTTCTCTCGAACGCAGCCAAGAGGTCGGAGTGCCTTTTGCTAAGCACCCAAGTCTCGGATCCATATGTGAGTACTGGCAGGACCATGGTCCTGTACAGCAGCAGTTTTGAAGTTATGGTGAGATTTCTGGATTTGAAGAGCTTTGACAGACTATAGTAAGCTCTGTTGGAACCAGAAATTAGTGTGCAAAAAATGGAGACAAACTAAAAGACACACTGCTTAGAGTGTCGTTCAATGGATAGCACATTCGAAAGTTTGGATTGCTGCCACCGTAATATTTGTGACTTCGCTTTGACTAGGGCCGATGACTCTATTCGAACTTCATTTGTGTCCGACCCATGAACAGTCCTTGCCTGAGACATTTCCATTCTCGCCGGGGTCGCTTTTGCCAATCTTTCTGACCAAGTGATTTGACATCCACGATGGCTTGTTCCTTAAACCGGATGGTCGGTATTACTATTTTCCTCGAACCTGGGTTATGGTATTCGAAGATTTTTATGTCTGGAGCAATGTTGTACACTCGTTCATGGTGGCCATGGCCAATAAAAGGGACTTGTGGACAGATGTTTTTTTGTTTGTTGACAGCATGTATTTGGTCTTGTCCTCGTTTACTCCAAGATCAAACAATTTATTTAATCGCCTTAAAGGACTCCATAAGGGCATGTTTGCAAAGAGCGATACACCATAGCGGTGATGTCGATATCGTTCGGATGTTCTAGTAATTTGGCAGATCTGTTAAACTTAGCGCCTTTCGTGTTAACGTCTGTCCTACGCACTATCTATTTCCGATATAGCTAGGTCAGTTTTCTCGTGATATTCAGCCCTAGCGAGTTATCCGTTCGGAGCGGAAAATCGTCCGCAACGCATACTTTGTCAGAGGTTCAAATTGCCTTCGAGGTATCCTATCGGAAAAAATAATAATACACAAATGCGTTGGCGTAATTAGTTCCCGCAAAGAATTTGTTTCGGACGAAATCGGATAAACAATTGTATTAAGCTGTCAGAAATTTCACAAACGAAGCACTTTATCGCTCTTCAACGCAGTTCGCCGGACGCGTTAAAAAAATGTTGGAGAAAAATTCCAAACAGCTGTTCGGAAGGATACCTCGAAGCAAAAATCCTCCGAATCGTACGAAATCGGAGAATTTTCCGCTCCGAAAGTCCGAACGGATATCTAGCTAGGACCGATTGAGTTCGGTCATCACCATATGAAACTGTTGACGATTGTTGCGCTCATCTGGGGCTTTTTAGTCGGTAAAAATATTGTTTGACTTAATTTTTTTTTTAAGATTTACGTCAGTGTGAACATTTGGTCAAAAACGAATCGAAATCCACAATGGTACCAGCTGACTATAGTGTTGCAACACAGCCTAAGCTGCTCACACAGTACGTTAGATAGGAATACGTCAGAGATAGGTTTGCCTTGTTTGTACAGATGGGGCATACTGAATTAATAGCCTAGTACCAATACGGTCGTGCTTCTTTCCAGCCATATTTAATTTGATCCATGAGCCCTAGCAAAACATTCCCTTCGTATTTGAAAAGGCCGGTTTTGCAGAGCCTACGTCTACGAATATGAAACAACCAGTCAGTGAATTTTCGTTTGTGTATAACTTTCGAGGGTTAGGCTAGGCGAATTTCAAAGTGTTTTTCAAGCTGAATTACTGGCTATCAGGGAAGCATGCAAGGTACTCAAACAAGATCCAAACTAGAACCTTAATACGGCTATTATCACAGACAGTCATAATGTTTAGTACATCATCCTCAATTGGTCCAGCAATGCCGGAATAAACTTACTATCCTCAATAGGCGTTTTTTTTTTTTAGTTCAGAACAGAGCCTGAGTTGTCAAAAAATAAATTGTGTTTCTTTTTTAGTTCAGAGCGTTCAGAGCTTGGTAAATGTGTTTCTTTTTTCGTTCTGAGCATGTTCTGAGCGTGTTCAGAGTGCGCTCTATAAGCTCAGAATAAGACAAAGTACAATGCTTAACACAGGCATTTGACAGATGGAAATTTAAAAAAAAATGTCGACAGCTAAGTGTTCAGGTGTGTTTCAAAAAATACTCAGAGCGCTCAGAGCACGCTTGCTTCAGAGGATGTTCGGAACATGCTCGACATGCTCGAACTCGGAGCTCTATACTGAACTAAAAAAGAAAAACGCCTAATATTAACCAATATGTCACTCCTATCTGAGTTTGCGGTTACTGTGGCGTTGATGCAAATGAACGGGCGGATGAGCTGGCCAGGCAAAGATCAGCCCTTCATACCTCACTTGAGTTTTGAAAGGCAAGTCAAACCACAAGGTGATCAGTTTAACTAACTGCCTTTTATCTAGAAAGATTCGGTACATCTATAATAAATCTCCAACACTTTATCTGATATGCAGATTAGGCAAGACATAGCTAGGATCGTAGCTACCTATTGCGGACACTTGCCAATAGAAGCGCATACAACGAAGCTAGGTATTACTCACAACACTCACTGCCATAGCAATGAGGACCAGCGGGAAAAGGAAACAGTCGTCCATTTCCTCTCCAAATGTCAAATTTAGAGGACACTCATTATAGGAAGGGCATTTTTTGACGACATTGATGAACTTTCAGTCCGGTCCGGATGTCAGTAGTCCGGATGAGTGAGTGATGTAATTTCCGAATGATTGTACAAAAGCAAACACACAATCACCCTTATTTCGATAGTCGTGTTAATAAAACGCCTTTAAAACGAGAAGGCTCCAGAGACCACATTTTGGTGTTTAAATAATAGATACGAAAAGGGCAGCGTTCTCTATGTTCTTCACTTTTCTAAGCATTATAACGATAGTCGTTTCAATAAAATTCCAATTTTCGTTTCTAGAGCCTTTTACTGGCGTTTTAGTAAAACGACTATCGGAATAAGGGTGAATAATTCGATTCAAAGGTTCATACGAGTTATGGTATTAAAATGGAGCACTTCAGCGCTAATTGAGCCACAGGGCTATACTGCCAGTGGTCGTTAATTCTACCTACCTACCTATTAGCTTCGCGTATCGCTTTGATTGCTATACCTATCTTTCACCTTCAGCTTAGCACTCTTTCTATATTGTGCTGGGTCTTCTTATCTTTTCTCCTGGCTCTATATTATTCCCTCCTCGGTGCCGAGTTCGAACGGCTGAGATGATAAGCACTTTTCATGACAAGGCAAACTCTTGGGGGATTTGTCACTTCCTCGCATAGGCGATATCGCTAAGAAAAGTCCTTGGCTGTGCTGTGGAGCATTATTGCCCAGGGTACTTCCTGTATTCTCTATATCTTCTCTTTTTTTTTTAAGTAAAATTCCCACTAGGTATATTTTGTAGTTCTGTGTTTTTATTTCATTTGACTCTTCTACTTTATTTTTAGTGTAAATTCGCTTAGAGCTGATAATAAATGTTTAAAATGAAATTGTATTAGAAACTTCGAGCAGATATAAAACTTTAAAGTAGATTGTTTTTAATTAGTATATTTAGACTTGACTTAATTGTATGGAGTAATTATTTAATTTAGTTTTGTACTATGTACTTGTTAAAGATGTTGATCAAAAGTTTCTTATTTAGTTTTTAAGTAAAAATAAACATAATCTAATGCTATCATATATTTTACAGAGCAACACCCAGTCCAGACTTTGAAAGCAAACATCTTTACAGCCGCAGCGGCATGCGACCTGCATTGTCCCTCGCCCAACTTTGTGACCTAGATCCTCAGGAGGCGCCATCTACTTCACATCAACTTATAGCCAAATGGGAAAGCCTTATCCAACAGAATGCATAGGCGCACCAACATTCAACATGCATAAAAAAAAAAAAAAACTGCATGATTTTATAAACGCACGTTAAGAGAACAATTTAAACAATATAAATATATATACTATACATTTTTGTTGTTTTGGAGAATACTATATTAATCACAAAAGAAAAACAAAAAAACTTGGAGTATTAAACCTACATTAATTATATTTTTAAATTTAAGAAAAATGTGAAAACTCCTGCTAAAAAGCAAACATTTCTTGTAGTTGTAAACTTGTTTTAAAATATTATATCTATTTATTTAATCAATTTTGTTCAACAAACAAAATATTAAAAAGAATTCTTTATTTGTTAACTTCTTTTTTTTTTGCATGAAATTAATTCGCATAATCATCGATTTTCCTATAAAATTTATTTGTCGACAAAAGAAAAAAAATATTATCTTTACTGTGAACTACATATTGTAAATATTTAACAATAAATAATTATACATTTTTATTTTCTTATTTTATAAAAACAAAGAAAATTGGTTGTGTTTTAATTTTCTATTCTAATGGAAGAACCAGATTATGCAGAAATTGCATAAATAGACAGATCTCTAAATGGAGGCAATAATAATATTTGATGAAATGTATTGAAATTATAGAAAAGACCGTCAAAATCATCTAGCGGTTACAACAAAATTTTAAACAAGGCAAAATGACGATTTTAAAAAGTGTATCACCAGGCGAGCATGCGGAAGCAGTAGGGATTAAATGTTTCTCAAATTGCAAAACTTTCGCTGTTAGGCTCCTTTTTTCCAATAGATCATAGAGAAATGTTAGTGTTTTGTTTTTTTTGACTGGTTATCTGGTTAAAACAACGTTGTTTAATGGCGGAGCCTCTCTTTGTTCAGTGTGAGAAAATCCGCATTTTACTGAGTTTGAATGTAGTAGTAATAAAGGATTTTAAAAAGTGAATCACCAGGCGAGCATGCGGAAGCAGTAGGGATTTGATGTTTGCACTTTGCAAGACTTTCGTTGTAGGGCTCCACCTTTAAATAACAGAATTTTTCCAATAGATCATGGAGAAATATGTAGTTATGCTCTTTGTTCTTTCTTTGCGGTGCTTTAAGGAGGATCTTACATTGTGTAGTGCGAGTATTAAGTCGTATTGGACTGAGTTTGAATGTAGGAGAATTTGAAATTAAGTAAATGAAACACAATGTATGATGACATATGTGAGAACTTTCTACCTTCGCATGCTCATGCTCGCCTGGTAGTTATCGGTATCAAAAAGTGTATCACCAGGCGAGCATGCGGAAGCAGTAGGGATTAAATGTTTCTCAAATTGCAAAACTTTCGTTGTTAGGCTCCACCTTTTTTCCAATAGATCATAGAGAAATGTTAGTGTTTTGTTTTTTTTTTACTGGTCATCTGGTTAAAACATAACGTTGCTTAATGGCGGAGCCTCTCTTTGTTCAGTGGGAGAGTAAATCTGCATTTTACTGAGTTTGAATGTAGTAGTTTCCGAAATAAAATCAAACACATATACGTAGGTATGTAAGTACCCTCTGCTTTCGCATGCTCGCCTGGTAATAAGGGATTTTAAAAAGTGAATCACCAGGCGAGCATGCGAAAGCAGTAGGGATTAAATATTTGCTGATTCTAAAACTTTCTTCGCGAAGCTCCACCTTTAAAAAACTGTATTTCTCATAGACAATGAAGAAATGTTGGTGTTTTGATTTGTTCTTTCGTTTGCTAATTTTACAATGCTTCAATAGATCATGGGGAAATAGTTATGTTCTTTGTTCTTTCATTTCCATTTAGCGGTGTTTGAAGGAGGATCTTACATTGTGTAGTGTAAGTATTAAGCCGTATTGGACTGAGTTTGAATGTAGGAGATTACAAAATTTAAAAAAGCAAACACATGTACATGTATGTTAGAACTCTCTACCTTCGCATGCTCGCCTGGTAATCGTGTTTTATTTTTTGGTAGAAATTAGAAAACGACTGAGAAACTCAAGACAAGTTAAAAATGCTCAAAATGGTGTAACTAGGGACATCTAGTTGTCAACCACCGCACCTTTCGAGAATTGAACCGAAGTTGCTAATATTAAAAATTGTATCACCAGGCGAGCATGCGGAAGCAGTAGGGATTTGATGTTGGCACATTGCAAGACTTTCGTTGTGATGCTCCACCTTTAAATAACTGGTTTTTTTAATAGATCATGGAGAAATTTTGGTGTTTTGCTTTGTTCTTTCGTTTGCTTATTTTACATTGCTTTTATCTTGTTAAAATATAACCGTGCTGAAGGCGGATCTTACTTTGTACATGATAAGAGTTAAGCTGCATTAAGCTGAGTATGAATGTAAGAGTTTGCGAAATAAAAGCAAATACATATTACATGTAAGTAGCCTCTACCTTCGCATTCGCATGCTCGCCTGGTAATAAGATATGAAAAATTCTTTAAATCACCAGGCGAGCATGCGAAGGCAGTAGGGTGTTCGTATATTTTTGGTTCTCTCTAAAAAATTCGTTTGAGAAGCACCGCCTTTAAATAACTACAAATACAGTTTTTTTTTTAATAGTTTTTTCTTGTTTCCTTGCTTTCTTTGTGGATACGTAACTAGTTAGTTTTTGTGTTTTTTTTTATTTACCAAGTTCTTACTACTTTTAAACTCAGCTTTATTGTGACATTGAGTCACACGTCTCTTTTTAATCAAAATAAGGGTACCTGTCATAAATTATCAATATTATCTATAAAAAAAAATGATATTTTTTTTTTATTTTAAAGAAAGAAATGTTTACTTTCTTTGTGACATTTTCTTATTTTTAAAAATGATGTTTGTTTGGGGTGTGATTAAACCCTTCTCCAGAACAAAATTGTAATGAAAAATCATACAATACATTACATAAATAAAATTCAAAAAGATTATATACTTAGAACTGCATCAAATAAGAATTTTTAAAAATATTTCTTATAGGTATGTTGTGTGTTTTCAAAATGATGCTTGTAGGTATCTTTGTTTTTTTCTTTTTTATTTGTTTAAAAAATAAATTTCAAACAAAATGTTTTCGTAGATATTTAAATACATATGTATGTACATATTTAAATTCAAATGATTTTGTTTTGAAAATAAATTCAAATATTTGTAGGTATGTATGTACATATGTATGTATAGCTGCGGTTAAAAAAATTATAGTGACAAAACAAAAACTAAAATAAATTAATCTACTAAATTTAAACAAATAAAGAGTCATCTGGTTTTCAATTTCAACAACACAACATATGTAGTTCTTGACATTGCACCAAAGATTTTCTATAGGGTTAAGGTCTGGGGACTGCACAGACTACCCCATGACATTAACCCTCTTTTCTTGGAACCCACTGCTTCGCAAGTTTACTTGTATGCTTTAGGTGGTTGTCTTTTTGAAAGACCCATTTAAGTGCCATTTTATCTTCAGCCTATGGGAACATAACTTCGTCCATGATCTTCACATAAAGATGCTGGTCCATAATGCCTTCAATCCGGTATATGGGACCAACACCATGGAATGAAAAACATGCCCAACCCATTATGCTGGATCCTTCATGTTTAATTGTTTTGGCTGTGAAGCGTGGATTATATTCTGTGTTTGGAGGCCTTCATTGACGAGATCCCTTTCCGCCATACACAATCTTGGACTCGTCTGACCACAGAATATTCCTTCACAAAAACATGAACATTCAGGGATTTTACACTACTATTATTTTGAGCGCAGCTGTATGTATATAACTATATCTATTAAAGGGTTGAGTATTAATTATTAATTAATAAATATTACTAAGTCTACCTATCATAATTTAAACGTCTATTAATGCTATTTTCGGTGTTTCTAATATGTACCTATAACATTTCTAGTAACATCCTTTTATTATAATTCTGGTCTGATTGTTAAAATGTTATGTTTTCAAAATCAAGTTGATGATTTTTTCCTTTAAATGGAGAGCTAGTGCAGTCTTTTGTGTCCTACCACTATTTATATCAGATTTATGACCTGATATACGATTTCGAAGATTTTACATTGAGGTCCCTACAAAGATTGATGGGCATAATGTATACTAGATGTGATTTTTCTAATTGATCTTTTAATTTTGAGAAAACTAAGTTTCTTAGAGTATATTCTGATTGAAAAGCTATTTTAGTTTTTTCCTTATCTCTAATTGGTACTTTCGAAAAACGGTTTGAAACATTTGGAATGTATAAAGCACTTTTGTTTATTACCTGTGGTTCATTTATATTTATTTCTAGTCGATAATCTGAAACTATTAAAATATACATAGTAGTTGTTAATAAGTGGTTCAATTATTTTTTTTTATTTGGAATAAATTAGAGTACAATGTATCCATTATTATTGCAATGTTTTTTGACGAAATATATTATTAATATTATATATGTAGAAACTTATTTATGAAATTTTGTGCAATATTAATAATTACTAGTTTGGGTTGTTTCAACTTGAAATTGATCAAACGGCCTGGAGAGGTTTTTTTTTGCGTTGATCAAAAATTAGGTGTGTATTTTTTTTTTAACTTTAACATCAAGATAGGAGAGAATTCATTTTCTTTCAGATTCAAATATAATTTAAGTTTTGCGATAAGAGGAATTTCGTGCTTTTAAAGTTGAATTCGCCTCATTTTATATTTAAAAATAAAACATCTATGTATGTACATGTTTTTTAATAAATTTAGGTGTATACTATAGTTTATTTCAAACTAATTATAGATATGTCCTTAAGTGGGTCATTATTCAAAATTGATTATCAATAATCAATAGAGCTGCAACGGTTCGGGTGCGTTGTTTACACCCCTCTTCACGCCTATTTCTTAAAAAATTATTAATTAATAAAATATTAAACACTTAAAATAACAACTTACAACTGGTTTGAAATTTTAAAATATAAAAAGCTTTTTCTTATCCTCCTTTTGTATTCTTTAATAAAAATCTTCAAAAAAAAAAAAAAAACTTTAACAAAAAATATTGCCGTATCCTTTTTCTATAAGTATGTTTGTTTTTTTAGAACTTTGTACCTTCGCATGTTCGCCTGGTATTTAGGTTTATTTTTTTGTTTTTTGGTAGAAAGAAATAAAATAATTAAATAAGGATTTAATCAAATATCTAAATTTCTGTCATACTTTCCTCAAATCTTTTGTTTATATATTTCGCCATTAAAAAAGTTAGTATTTATATTTAAACGTAGGGAGTTTCCATTGAACGAAGTACAAGAAAGAGCTGGAAATAGGTCCGAAGTCCGAAAATTTAGACTGACTTTTTCTCAAAAATGTCAAACTACGAAAAAGTTCATAATACTCGTAACTACAAGAAATGCAACGCCGGACATGTTTGGATTTCAGTCAAAACATTAAAAAGCGATTTGAAATAAAAATACGAAAAAGGAAAATGGCAAGGCAAATTGAAACTGAAAATAAAGGAGCTGTTTGGGATTGTATTGTAATTCTGGGCCCAGATCACGTAAGACCAAAACGATGGATCTATCAAGAATCATCGTTTCGAAGGTAGCCTGTCTCTATTACATTTTTATAATTAGAAGATAAACAGATCAATCGTCAAACCGACGATGGTTTAATAGCCCGGTCAAATTAGCTTCAAGAACAAGGGTAAGGTTACATTAATTCGCACAAAGCTGAAAATTGGCATGAATGTTGAGAACACTATTACAAACAATTTGTCAAAAGTCCCCATCGATCCGACGTGTGCAAAAAAAATTATTCAAGGTCAAATGTTGCAAAAATCGGTTTTTTGCATTTTTCAGCTGAACGGCAAGTTTTATCATAAGATAGGTGAGACAAAAGTTATTCATCATGCAATTATCTAAAGAAATTGTCTTAATACTTTTTCTCCTAAGAATCACCATTTTGGAGATATAGCGAATCAAAAAGTTGAAAAAAAATTATTCAAGGTGAAATGTTGCAAAAATCGTTTTTTTTGCATTTTTCAGCTGAACGGCAAGTTTTATCATAAGATAGGTGAGACAAAAATTATTCATCATGCAATTATCTATAGAAATCGTCTTAACACTTTTTCTCCTAAGAATCACCATTTTGGAGATACAGCGATGTTGAAAAATTTGTGTTCTTCATAATATGTATGTCAATTACCGTTATATACATTACACAACGGTAATACAAGTAAAAATATTAGTTTTCGTGGCGTATAGATACATATTATACAATTCTAAAGCCAGATATACACTGTTCAAATGCATGACAAGGCTATAATCGATCCAATGATACTCGTATATTTTATTTTTTGTTTAAATGTAGGATTTTGCGAAATTAATATATCAAAAAACTTTCTTACCTTCGCATGCTCGTCTGGTAATAAGGTTTCATTTCTTGGTAGAAAATTACTGAAACTCGAGAAAAATAAAAAATTTAAAGAAAACAAAAAATTCATTCTCAAAATGGTGTAACTAGAGACATCTAGTGGTTGACGACTGAACCTTCAAAAATTGAACCCAATTAAAGCAAATGACGATTTTAAAAAGTGTATCACCAGGCGAGCATGCGGAAGCAGTAGGTATTAAATATTTGCAGATTGCCAAACTTTCGTTTCTAAGCTCCACCTTTAAATAACTGTATTTTTTCAATAAATCATGGAGAAATTTTGGTGTTTTGCTTTGTTCTTTCGTTTGCTTATTTTACATTGCTTCAATAGATCATGGGGAAATAGTTATGTTCTTTATTCTTTCGTTTCCATAATTTGCACTGCTTTTATCTGGTTGAAATATAACGGTGCTGAAGGCGGATCTTGCTTTGTAAAGTATGAGAGTTAAGTCTCATATATTGAGCTGAGTTTTAATGTAGGAGTTTGCGAAATTGAAGCAAACACATACATATGAATGTAAGAACTTTCTACCTTCGCATGTTCGCCTGGTATTTAGGTTTTAATTTTTGGTAGAAACAAACAAACAAAAACAAAAGTGCATCACCAGGCGAGCATGCGGAAGCAGTAATGTTCGTATGTATATTTTTTGTAAAAAAAATCGTTTTAAAGCACCGCCTTTAAATAACTGCAAAGACAGTTTTTTTTTTAATAGTTTTTCTTTCAATTCTTTACTTTCTCTGCTCGATGATGTTTGACTTCTCCTTTTTCATGGGGTGGACATAACACACTCAGTTGTAACACTGGGTCACACGTTTCTTTTTTAAGATCAAAAACAGCTTTTATAAACTTTAATTTAATATTACAAATTATTTTGATCCATTTTTTGTGGATACAAAAACTTCTAAAGTGAGTGTACCAAAATTTGCAAAAAAATTTTTTTTTTTTATTGGATTTTAAAGAAAAATTTAATTTTTTTATTTTGAAAACTCAATATTTCAAATCTGGGATGTTCATAGGTATGTACATACCTATATGTATGTTTATTTCGTAAATACTATATAATCGTATAACTAAATACATACATAAGGTACGTATTCTAACAAATATCATACATTCCTATCATTCTTTCCTCAAATATTTTGTTGATCTATTTCGCCCATTAAAAAAAAAACTCAAATAAAAAAAAAATTAAAATGAAATTTTGTCTTTCAGTCTCTTGAAATCTTACCGTTATTTTGGTACATTGACTACTATTTCTTGCACGCACATAAAATCACAGATAGTGAACATTTCTTACTCTGTCGTGAATGCTCTTTTTGGTGAAAAATTAAGAATTTTTGAGTACGGGAACTCATTTGGATTGAAATTCACAATATAGGAACGAATACAATTTTTTAATTAAGGTATAAAACGAAAGAAACCCGAATTAAAATCACATTAGAATACAATCACAATGAAGGATTTAACTAGATGAGTCATTTACATACATACATACATACATATGAAGCTGTTTCCTACGTAGTTTTCGTAGCTTCCATTATTTTTCATAGTCAATTACAAATTGGCTCAGGTCCTCTACGAGCTGTTGTCCAAACTCAAATTAAAGAATACCCTTTACCTAATTATACAGGTATTGGTGCAGGCTTTTTCTCAGAACCTCTTAGCTAAACAACTCACTTAGGCTCCCAGATCATAGCAGTGTCTTCCAAGCGGAGGTCCTGGCAGTGACAACAGCTGCTAGACAGGTATAAATGATGGCGATACCACGGGCTGATATCACCTTTTACATTGACAGCCAAGCGGCAATAAAAGCGATTTCTGCCACTGTGATAAAATCGAAGCTTGTCTCCTGCTGCCGCGAAGAGCTTAAGGTTCTTGGCACGCAGCACAATATTAGACTCTGCTGGGTACCGGGACACAGCGGCATACCAGGTAATGAAAATGCCGATGAGTTGGCAAGACAGGGATCAGCGCTCGACGATAGTCAAGCAGAGATGGTAAGCATCCCACTCTGTAACATTAAACAGAAAATTTCAGACATAATCCTAAGGAAATCCAATGAAAGGTGGAATCTACTTGACACCTGTGATACTACTAGGAAAATATGGCCCTGCTTTAATAAGCAGAGAACTGACAAAATTATACAACTTAGTAAGAAGTCCCTTCGCTCTCTTACGAGCATAATCACCGGACATAATTTATTGAAATATCATAAATTTAAAATGAAATTAGGTACAGATGACCTATGCAGAGGATGTGGTGATGAAGAGGTACATGAAGACACATCACACTTTCTCTGTCATTGCCCGTCACTATGCCACCTGAGAAGGAAATGGCTTGGTAGCTACTTCTTTGATAATCTAGAAGATATTTCTAATATTTCAGGAATACACATATTGAACTTCGTCAATGCCTCAAAATGGCTTGACTGATTAATAGAATACATAGGTTTTATCAGGAAAGAGTGATTACACTCACGGGTAACACAATGGATCTACATTGATCTAAGTGTGACAATAGCAACAGCAATTGTCAGCTCAACAACCGAACCTAACCTAATTATACTAGGCAACATAATTAATTTACAAACAAAACAATTAAGCTTAAATATAGGACTCCGATTTGTTATAAATATTACTCCTGAGCAAAAGTGAAGAACTTTAAAGATCCAAAAACTGTTTCACAGGACCCGTATTACAGATTACGAAACGAAAGGCAAAAAAACGATACCCTAGAAAACGATAGTCAACAAAAGGACCGATTATGGTTTACGATAATGGATGTATCAAAATATTGCCTGGTAAAATAAAAAAAAATCTATTTTTTTAAGCGCATCCAACTTCATTCTTTCAATGTTTCTGTCAAAAATAGTACATGTGTCAAAACAATGAAATACGAGTGGCAAAAGCAGTCGTAAGAGAAAACGATTATCGTTTTAAAAAAACGAGTATCGTAAAACGTAATCGCAACTTAACGATAACGAGGGATTTTAAACGATAATCGTAATTCGTAATACGGGCCCAGACTTTTTTGAAAATAAATCAAAAATTTTCATTTAACTAAAGCTAAAGAAAAAACAATTTCTGAAAAATGGTTATTCAAACGATACATTACTTCATTCAAATTCAAATAGGGATGCATTATACATGGTCAGGTAAACCAAATCCAATAACATACTCGTACATACATAGTTTATCGAGAAGAATTTGGGTAAACAAATTCGTCGTTTGATCCTATTCTCATTCTAAAATTCAATTCAGGAATAATTATGTGTTCTTTATATGAGAAGCTTTATGCCCTCATATTCAGGAACAAAATTTTATTGTTTTACATTTTTTTTTAAATAAATATAAAATACATTAAAAACTGAAACTGTAAAATGAAATTAAATATATTGTGATCGATTAAAAAGTCTTTGACTTTTCTAGGTCAATAAGTACTTAAAGTGAAAAATTTTTTACTTTACTATTTTTAATATCACAAATGTTAATCTGATAAATGTTCTTGGTTTCGATGGGAGAGTTTTATATAGGCAACATCTCCGCCAAAGACTCAACAATACTGCTATCACGGAAGCGTCCAATTCGAAGGGCATATGAGATGACATGGGCCACATAGCTTTGTTCATGAACATTGTGGAATAGATGTGCCATAGGTCCTTAAAATAAAATAAAAGCATTAAAAAAAGGAAATTTTTGAGTTATCTACTTTTAATATTTTCGTCTCTGTCTATATACAGCGTGGGCCATCTAGTGGTTTCTTTCTAAATCATGGGTTATTTTGACACTGACAGCTGTTTTCCGCTTAGAATCTTCACCCCGATTACCGAAGTCGTAAACGACAGCAAAATATACGACCTGACACGATCTGCATTTCATAAGTTGTTTCCAACTTTTGTCACTCGCTTTTTCGTCGTCTGTAAAGGTCAAACGTCGTTGAACACTTTTTCGTTCTGCATTTTGTAAGACGAAAGGAAACGACGACTAAGAAAAAAAAACGAAGATATCTCTCGTTCAAAAATTTACACACGACAGAGACATGGAAGGTCGCAAAACTGCAAGTATTCTTGTTAAATAATTTATTTTATCGCATTTATTTACGATAAATAAAACAAGTACATATTTGTCTATATTTGTTGTACTATACTACCATATACTTTATACTAAAATGTTGTAATTTAAAAATGAAATCCAATTACAGGCGCTCGTAGAGCTGATGAAGAGGACGAGCAGTTAGGGTTTTTTTTTGAAGGGGATACAAAAAACGTTCTCCAGTAAGAGATGGAGATGCTTGGCAAAAGTTTTGAATCGCTTATACCATAATTAAAGACAAATTCTTAATGTTTTTGTTCTTATTATGTTTGGGCCGAAAAAGAAAATAATCCACAATTTAAAGGAAATAAAAGCAGCTAGGGAAGTGGTTAAGCCCAATCACTGTATCCCAGCCCTATTTGCTTTCAAACCCCTTGCCAACTTCATCTGACCCTGCATTTGTTCTTTAATTGAACAACGAGCAATAATTCTGTATGTAGACGTTTCTTTGAATTTGACAGATGTTTGTTACTTTTTCATTGTTTTAAAATCTGTTACAAAATCATCGCGTCGAAGAAGTTATGGAATGCCATTTAAAAAACGAGACGACAGAGAAAACGAGTGACGTCGAAAAAACGAAACGACATCGGTAATTGGGGTGATTGACAAAAAGTCAGTCGCTTTACGCTTGAGCGACGTTGAGAAATATTGAAAACTTATTTCCAAAGTGAATGTAACCCAAACAGTGTCTTTTTTCAAAGAAGTTTTGGCCGAAAGTTTGTGCAAAAAGTTCATGAGACTGGTATGCAAGTGGACGTTGGGCACACAGACGAATGTGGCTGCTGTAGGCAAGAGTGTGAGACTCAATTCACGAACACCAACTCGCCATCGATCTCAAAAACTCAACATTTCAAGAACTAGCCTGAGGAGAATTCTACACAAAGATCTTTATTCGCTTACAAGGTTCAATTGACTCAGCAATTAGAGGCACACGACCATTCACTTGAACGACGGTGTGTTTCATAATTACATAATGGGAATGTTTGTTTATTGCATTTTTAAAAAGAAACTTGTATCTGGCCCACCCCTTATATTTCCAAATAAAGAAAAAAATGAGTGAGACTAATCGGAAATATAGCATTTAAAACTTCCAGAAAGTCGTGTTTCACAAGATTTGTATTCGTTTGTGAATGCAAAATGTATGAACACAACTTCGAATGTCAGACATTAAACATGCAATAGATACCAATGGTGGCACTACAAGCCGAATATTTCCATCATTTATAACAAAATAGGACTGTCATACCTTTAGCAAAGATTGTAGTATCTGAGCCACCGTGTGTATTCTCATCCGTGTTGATAGCCGCCTGTTGAACATAATCGAATGAAGTTGTATCATCCTTGCTCGGATCGCGTCGTTTTATTTTATTTGTTTGTGGGTCCAATTCAGGTTGAAAGGCATTATAACCAGTTCCATAAGTCAAAGTTGTGTAGGGAATTGATTCGCTTTTCGAATTCGAAGCTATTTCTAAAATATTGTTTCCTTTTTCGGGGTAACCGTTTATCGTTAAGGTGTGCGAATGATCGGCAGTCACAATAATGAGCGTTTCCGCCAGATGGTCACTATTAAGAAACGAAATAAGTTGAACTTGAAATATTTTAAATCAATTAATTCTAATTTATTAGCTTATATACCTCATATCTTTAACCGTTGCTGCAATTGCTTCATTTAGAGCCAGCACTTCTGAAAGCGCCTTACGTGCTGCACCCCTATGGTGGGCTTGATCGATGTTCCCTCCTTCAACGACCAGCAGAAAACCTTTTGTTTTAGTTTTGAGGACTTCCAGCGCTTTAAGGGTCATGTCCTTCAGAGAAGGCATTCCTTTTGGACCGCTATCACGTTCATGGTCATACTTTAAATGTCCATTTGCAAAAATTCCTGGAGAATTCTTATGAACATTAAAAAATCAGCTGACATTTTTGAAATCTTACCCAAAACATAATCTACGTCCTCTCCGTTAAGATTGGCCAATTCCTCGTTGTTCTGCACTACAGCGTAAGATTCACCAGCATTGACTTTCTGAATCTCCCAATCGCGGATTAGATTTCTTCCGTCCTTGGAACTACAAGACCAGGTGTCAAGCGGATCAGCTTCAGATGATTCGACATTAGAAACAAGACATTGACGTCCACCGCCCATGATTACATTGATGTTATTTCCGGGATTCTCCTCAATCAACAATCTACCTATATCCTTACAACCGGCATGTCTAGCACTTTCAGGAACTTTAGCTTCACATTCCCAGCGTCGATCGGGAACATGAGCATACAAGGCAGCTGGGGTTGCATGGGTAACTCTAGTTGTAGTAACAAATCCCGTATTCATGCCGTCGTCTTGTGCCCACTTGAGAATTGTCTCCACGTGATGGGTAGTATTCATCGCAGCAGTGCAATTAGCCAAGTTCACTGTGGAATCGACGCCACCAGTTTCGTAGTTTACTTTGACTCCACCAAAGAGTGCTGTGGCTGTGGAAAATGAATCTGGAACTTGTTTGTTGGCACAGTAGGTCTGAAAAAAAAAATAATTAAAATCAATTCTAGGCTCTTTTTTGTCATTGTTCGTATCTTACGTACCTTTAAAAGTCCCATATGAGGAAATTTCTCCCAGCTTAGTAGTCCTTCCTCCTTGAATCCATAGATTCTTGAGGCAGTCACTGTATTCGGTCCCATTCCATCGCCAATGAATAATATTACATTTTTGGCTCTTCTCATGTTTATCTGGTGATGAAGAGCTTCTTTTAGCTCGTCAATACCTTTATCATACCAGATTTTTTGTTCCGGAGGTAGATTAACATTCCAGAAGCTTACTTTAGACGCAAGGTCAGAATCTTTTTCGTAGTTCATCATAAATGCAATGCAGAGTAGTGTTAGGAGAGTTGCTGAGAAGGCTAGAGTGACAATAAACACTTTGGACTTATAAACGCTAGGTGGGCGGTTTTTCTCTTTCATTTGTGGATTTAATTCCGAGTCCAGACTGTTTAGCTGGACTTCGATGGATTGTTCGTTGGGTGAGTTCATTGCGTCAGGTATTAAGCTTAAGAGAAGAATAAAATTGCATTATTTAAATTTTTATTAAATATTAGTTTTACAATATAGGGGCTAAATGGAGTGAATGCTGGAAGGAAGGATTTGACAGGATATATGTACTTTTTGTGTGCTTTAGCTATTGAGGAACCATAGAATACAAAAATCCTGGCTTTTATAAATATTTGCAATATTAAATCCTAGTCTGACTTAAATAAGTAGCTAGAACTCGAACCTGCGAAGTTCGATATATCATAGTACCTAGGATGACCTCCTTTAAACATATTATTATGAGTTGTTGGTATTGTAAGATGGTTTGTTTGAAATTTAGTCTTTCTGTCGGAGCATCATTTACCATGTTCTAACTAGGGACTCATGTTAATTCTGAGCAGTGACTTTAGTTTGACCGCAAATCAACCTTCTAGGTATACTGACACACTATTAACATGAAATTAGCAGATGGGAAGGGGGATTAATTTTAGAATAAAAGCAATATGCACTTATTACTTAGTCAGCTAGGCACCGTTCTCTGCGAGAAAAATCACACAAATATCATTTTAAATTTTCATAATAATTATTCTGATTGCATACAACAATTAATTACTCGAATGAAAGTATAAAACCTTCAAATGGAAATAAAAAAAAATACCAAAACAATCTGAATGAGTTAATTTTAATTGTAAGGGATGCAGTCAATTTGGCTCAGCAGAACTTGAAGACAGCCCGGCTAAGCATATTTGTCACAGGTATCTTGTACGAACCTCTATTTTCGTTTATTGTCTGGGTACAATACTTATGAAGTTCTTTATGAACACAAGATAATCATGAAAAAATATTCAAGGAATTATTAGTCTAATTAAGCTTTGGTAATAAACTTTATTGTTAAGTAAATTTCACATTATCTGAGATAAATACAATACAGTTGTATCACTTGTCCGTTTTAGTTTCTTTTGTACAGATAACTAATTTTTCCTTCTCTATGCCGACATGTTGTCGTTGTGTCTTATGAAAAAGAAGAACACTTTGCCCGAATTGTTATCGTTACCGTACGAGAGCTCACTCAAAACTAAAATTATCTCAGATTGAGCAACTTGATTTATACAGAATACAGTACAGTAAATGAATGAATGAGTAGTTTTATTGCAATTTATTCAAGAAGCAAAAATCACATTATTATTAGAAATGAAAATGCGCTTCTAGAGAAGCTTTGAGAGTGTGGTTCTATACGTTCTTCTTTTCAGTCTCAGTCTCAGGTACTCACTCCGCATGTCATTTTCATTTATTTGCGTTTGGATTTTATCTCCTGTTGCCTTTACCTGTTCCTGTCTTGCTCGTGTCTTTGGAGAACGGCTGTAGTGGTATCGTTGCGCTGCCGGCCGGCGCGGCGTTTGTGGTAGTTGTACAGGGAAGTAGCATATTTTATTTAAATAACAAAATGAATAAAAAAGCAGAAATAATAGTATTTTCTCCTTCTCTCATAAAGCTCTTTAAAAAACGTCATATGATAGGCACGGGTCGGTTAATGATTTTTCAGCCATCCGAATACCTAGCTACGGTTAAAAATTAAGACCGTTAAATAGTTTGGCTTATGTCGTATTATTTTAGGGAATCTCGCTAATCTTTTTTTTTTAGTCTTTTTTTCTTCAAATGCTATTGCGTTTGTAGAGAGTACTGAATTTGAGTTCTGGGATCTATGGAAGATATAAATTATATGGAGGTTTTTTTGTAAGAAATGTAAAACTCATGAAACGTGAAAAATGTACTTATGAAGGGTAGGTGTACCCATATCCGGCCCCAGTCACTGGAATCCGTCCAGTTGGACAAAAAAGTTAATTGATAAATGAATTTATTTTTATGTAAAAAACTAAGAATTTCAAAAATGAATGTTGTTAGAGAAAAACTGTTCATAAGCATAAAATTTACTTTTTAAATGATTAAAACAACTCGTTTAGTAGTTGGAGTTAAAAACATGGTGCATTGTGATTTAAGCAAATATTAGTTTATGCAAGAACAAAAGTTATAAGTCGTTGTAGTGGTTTCTCAAAGAAATAAGCTTTTATATACAAAATTTTTAAGAAAAAAATTAGGTACGCCAACTAAATGATTTTATTATTGTACGAATAAAAAATAAATTTTCCAAAAAAAAATATTAAGTCTTTTTGAGATATCGAATTTTCCAAAAAGAAATTTTTTTTTCGAAAATTAAAAAAAAAGGAGTTATTTAAACTTTTTAGAAGTTTCTCTATATATTTCATTAAAATCCGTTTTGCCGATAATAAGAAATTCAAAATTTGAAAAAATGGGTCTATGGTAGGTAGGTACAGTTAGTAATATCTTAATTTCAATTTTTTTTTATTAAATTATAGATCGTAAAAATTTATCAAAAGGAAACAAATTTTAGCAAAATTACAGGCGCCATTTTCGAGAAAAATACGATTTTTGAAAACCATTTTTTAACATTTTTATGGTGGGTATATTTACCATTAGTAACCACTTTTCAGGAAAATTTTTTTAACCATTACCTGGGTTTAACCAAGTGAAATTTTTTGAATGTTTTTTTTTTTTTAAATCTGTCCAACAGTTTTTGAGGAAAAAAAAAAAAAAACTTGTGGGGGAAAAAATTAAAAAAGGGGCTGAACTCTCCTTTAAGGTAGCAAGAATTTTTACACGTGGATAGTTTTATGTTTATAACAAATACAAACCATTTTAAAATGAGGATACATTTATAACTATTTTTAATTAATTTTTAAAGTTCCCCAATTTCCATATTAAATGCACTTTTTTTTGTTTATTTTGAAATTTCTATTTGTGTAAGTACTACCAGAGTCGGGGTGACTTTGGATATTATTGGGAATTTTTCATTTTTTGGTAACTTTGTAAGGGAATTATTTGTTGATTAAAAGGAAGTTTCTGAACCCACAGTACTTTTTAGTTAAAACACTGTTGAAATAGGCGCCAGCCTGGGGACTTTACATACCCTAAGCGGAGCAACGAAGTTGCGAGAGCGGGTGTGGCCCCCGAAAAGGGAGTTAAAGCGGCCCACTCACAGTACTTTTAAGCTAAAAAACTGTTGATATAGACGCCTGCCTGCTGACTTTATATACCCTAAAAGGTATTAAATATCGAAATCTGGTCACCTTCAGTACTGTTAGTCAAGAAAACACTAAAAAAATACCTACCAAGTTTAAATAACATCAGCCGAGCCGTTAAGGCTGTAGTCGAACAGACAGACAGACAGAATCAGCAAAACAATTTAATGGCTTAGAAAAAGATTCGGAGACAAACGGGAACCCTATGGTAAACCAGCGTTTATTTTATGCACTTCAGATTTGAAACCATCTAATAAAGCTTGTATTGAGCGGTTCGAAAGGTAGTTTCTAATCCATCGAAAAAGATGTTCACCAATACCAAATCCACGATAAAAGAGCTTGATACCAAACTCTATAAAACCTGTAACTTTTAAGATGCAACCCGAATTTTTGTTTTGAAATACAGTTGAAGTCACTTATCTGAAATACAGAGATTCTTTTTTCAGCCGGACTACACGAATGTGGAATACTCTACCTATAATGATAATCATTTTAAGAATAGCAATAACCTCTTGAGCGCGCGCTAATTGAGATAGTATGGAGGTTCTTTTAAGATTTTTGTATTTCAATCCTTTTTGTGATACCTACAAGACGACTAACTTTTGCGACCTGAGTCTGGAGCTTATTGGTCGATATATGCGACTTGCGGTGACTGTAAAATATAAAACCATCACGCTTTTGTTTTTTCAGATAATGTAAATATATTAAAAGAGAATATTTTGAACTGGAGAAGGATTAGTCACTAGTGGAAATGTTATCGAAAAAGTGTGAATTCAGTTAGTGATGGAAACCATTTTAAAAGAATCAAAACTTAATGCTCTTGGCTTTCTGAAAATTAAAATTAAAATTTAACTTTGGAAGGAAAACTTAATTTCTGATAAGACAAGTTTTAAACCTGAGTGGCAAACAAAAACGGTCTGTAAGTTATAGCTTGAAATTTGTTCTTATTCACTCCAAGAAACTCTGAACGATTTGTCTAAGCTTTCTATTCTTTTTTTAAACTTATCAAAAACCATCCGTATTGAAGAGGAAATACGAATGCTATTAATTATGCACGTAGTGCGTTCATTTCTTGGGTTGAAGAACGCATCATCAAATCAATCGCAGACCGCAGCAATGACGAAATATGAACATACTCGTACATATTTTCGTTTATTTTTGATAATGGACAATGAGAAGTTTTTTTTTTTTTTTGTGATCATCTCATGCTTAGTAATTAGCTTTCAACAGAGGCATACGTGCAATTTACCACACGCCAATGATTACAATAGGTTATCAAACTTTAGTAGGCATAGGAGTCATTGAAGTCTCATTACATCAGTGAATTTGTTAGTTTTGCCCCATAAGGAGATGAAGAAAGGAAGTGAATACTCATAAAAGGCAAGGCACGATGACTATTTTCGATGCAAAATCCTAGAAGTTAAATGTTTTTATTTTTACAAAATTTATTAGATGTATGTTTATATGAATGAAAATTAATTACATTCTTTGAATTAAGAGACAGTGATTCAGAAATTAAGTTTTTTTTTTATCCAGACTGTGAGTGGTATGAATAAAACCGAGCACGTACTCAGAGCAGGTGTTCTATAAGAATCAAAGGGGTGCTCAATAAAAAAAAGTACCTGCTGCCATACTGCATTTCACACGGTGTAGGTGCTCTACCAGCAAAAAAATCTTCTTTTTTTTTCAAGTTATGTCACACCAAGACGATGATGGCAAAACCACAAGCTGAAATCTCCTTGAACATTGTTAGCCAAGCGGCAATAAAAGCGATTTCCGCCATTGAAATCAATTCGATGCTTGTAACTTGATGTCGCGAAGAAAACAGACACCTAGGGAGACAACGACTTGGAAGGAAGTGCTCTCTGACATTCCAAACAAAATCATATTGAAATTTATTAATAATACCAAATGGCTTGAACATTCCTAAATTCTGAAAATCGTCTAAAAATGGTCACAGACGATAGTGATACTACAAACGAAACCGATGAAACGATGCACGCGTTTCTTACAGGATTGGCAAGAAACGGAGAATGGGCAATTCGCCCACGAGCGTCAGTGAGTTGATGGGGCCACCTGAGACAAGGAATAGGCCCTTTGACCGAATCCGCAATACTGACCAAACAAACGGACATATACATTAAGCACTGACATACAAAACTCATCTACAAGACGTTGCAAAGAGTCCGTTTTAGACAAAAAAGTTCTGCACGAACTTGATCTTATGTAATAGACTAGGAATTTTAAAAACGAATGTTATTAGAGAAAACTATTCATGAGGATAAAATTAATTTTTTAAATTCTTTTAGTAGTAAGAGATAAAAACAGAATGCTATGCAAATATTAATTTATGAAAGAACAAAAATTACAAGTCGTTGTAGTGGTTTCTTAAAAAAAAAAATAAGTTTTTACATACTAAATCTTTAAAACATTTTTAAGAAAAAAATTTGGAACGCCAAGTTTTTTATTATTGTACGAATGAAAATTAAATTTCCAAAAAAATATTCAGCGGTTTTTGATATATGTAATGTATCAAATTTTCCAAAAAATAAAAATACTTTTTTTTTTTAAATCAAAAAATATTTTTTTTAAGCTTTGAAATGCAATCTATTTTAAACTTTTTAGAAGCATTTCTATACGAAATTTCATTAAAATCCGTTTAGTGGATAATGAGAAATTCAAAATTAGTAAAAATGGTTCTATGAGGTACAAGGTGTAATACCTTAATTTAATTGTTTTAATTTTTTAGTATTTGTATCGTAGGTACCTACCTTTATTTTAAGGTAAAATAAATTTTTTTTCTCAAATCTTGTAGATTATATTGTGAAACTTTTATTTATCAAGTTTAAAAAAAAATTAGCATGGGGTTTTCGAAATATTGAGTTTTGAAAAAAAAAAAATTTGAAGTTTTTTTAAAAATCCATGAAAATTTGAGTACACAATTCTATTTCTGTTTTTGGGGAGCTTAAGCAAAAAAAAATGATCAAAATCGGTTGTACCGTTTTTGAGAAAATCCAAAACAAAAAAAATGGTTCCTCGGGGGGCACACTCAATAACCATTTTTCGGAAATTTTTTTTTAACCATAACCTAATTTTAACTAAATGAAATTTTTTTGTATTTTTATTTTTTGAATCCGCCGAACAGTTTTTGAGAAAAAAAAAAATATTTATAAAATTTCGAAATAAAATTCGTATGACAGGTACCGTTATTTTTGGTCTTAAAAAAAAAAGAAAAAAACGTGTTGGGGGGAAAAAATTAAAAATGATATGTACCAAGTTTAAAGAAAATCGGTCGAGCCTATAAGTCGCAATTAAAAAAGAGGAACACGGTATTTTGCTTTATGCCTGTCCAATTTCCCCGAAAAAAAATCGTTGCGGAACATTTTAATCATTTAAGGTAATACCTGTTGGAATCGAAATCCGTAAGTCGGCTTCTTAAACGCCTGGAAACACCACTCCCTGAGTCATCAGAATTATTATAATCGGCTGCCTTATACATTTGTAAATCGTTGAGTTCCATAATAAATTATAAGATGTAAACAAACTAAAAAGAAAAAGAACTTATTAACTTTAAACACAATTTTCGATTAATTCTTATTCACTTGTAATTCGAAGTTAATTTTATTGGAGCGAATGTAAATTTATAACTACAAAAACAATACTTTTATCAAACTAATTATATTAAATAAAAATTGTTAGAAAACAGAAGGATGATAAAATAAAATTCACTTAAAACTATTAAATAAAAATATAATAAATAAAAAGACAATAATTTCATTAAATATTGCATCACAGCCGTAACAGAAGGTTGAAATTTTAAAACTAACTACCTAAATACGGTGTTCAAATACCAATTGATTGGTAATAACAGAACTACCAATTTGTTGGTATTATAATTGTCAATTGATAAATGTTACTAGTAATTATTTGTGTGAATAATGAATAGAGTTGAGCTAAATTTTCAAATGTTGGAATTTTTCTTATCTCAATCCCAAAAAATGATCAAAGTTATTGAAAAATTCTGTGTAACATTTTACTGAAATAGGTTAACAGTTAACACCGAGGAGTTGAAATTTCCCATACAAAATACACGTAGTTTTTTCATAGTCTTTTACTTAAAATTTCGGTGAAATTGAAACTTATGGTGTTTTTCATTGTTAAATTCAGATTTTTTTTTCATGTTGAATGGAATGTGATTTCAAATTGATCTTTTTTATCGTTGCATTTTTATAATTTCGAATTATATAATTATTAAAACAAAAATCTTTATCATTTATCTACTTTGGGAAGAGAAATATGGGTACCAAATCATTTTATTCTGCTTCTATTATTTTTTATTACAAATAATTTTCTTTGTGTATTGGAAATAATGTTCACGATTATTATTATTTTGCTACATAATTATAATTCCAATTTTGCACATTTTTGTCTTAAATTATAATTACTATAATAAAGGGTGATTTTTTTGAGGTTAGGATTTTCATGCATTAGTATTTGACAGATCACGCGGGATTTCAGACATGGTGTCAAAGAGAAAGATGCTCAGTATGCTTTGACATTTCATCATGAATAGACTTACTAACGAGCAACGCTTGCAAATCATTGAATTTTATTACCAAAATCAGTGTTCGGTTCGAAATGTGTTTCGCGCTTTACGTCCGATTTATGGTCTACATAATCGACCAAGTGAGCAAACAATTAATGCGATTGTGACCAAGTTTCGCACTCAGTTTACTTTATTGGACATTAAACCAACCACACGAATGCGTACAGTGCGTACAGAAGAGAATATTGCGTCTGTTTCTGAGAGTGTTGCTGAAGACCGTGAAATGTCGATTCGTCGCCGTTCGCAGCAATTGGGTTTGTGTTATTCGACCACATGGAAGATTTTACGCAAAGATCTTGGTGTAAAACCGTATAAAATACAGCTCGTGCAAGAACTGAAGCCGAACGATCTGCCACAACGTCGAATTTTCAGTGAATGGGCCCTAGAAAAGTTGGCAGAAAATCCGCTTTTTTATCGACAAATTTTGTTCAGCGATGAGGCTCATTTCTGGTTGAATGGCTACGTAAATAAGCAAAATTGCCGCATTTGGAGTGAAGAGCAACCAGAAGCCGTTCAAGAACTGCCCATGCATCCCGAAAAATGCACTGTTTGGTGTGGTTTGTACGCTGGTGGAATCATTGGACCGTATTTTTTCAAAGATGCTGTTGGACGCAACGTTACGGTGAATGGCGATCGCTATCGTTCAATGCTAACAAACTTTTTGTTGCCAAAAATGGAAGAACTGAACTTGGTTGACATGTGGTTTCAACAAGATGGCGCTACATGCCACACAGCTCGCGATTCTATGGCCATTTTGAGGGAAAACTTCGGAGAACAATTCATCTCAAGGAATGGACCGGTAAGTTGGCCACCAAGATCATGCGATTTGACGCCTTTAGACTATTTTTTGTGGGGCTACGTCAAGTCTAAAGTCTACACAAATAAGCCAGCAACTATTCCAGCTTTGGAAGACAACATTTCCGAAGAAATTCGGGCTATTCCGGCCGAAATGCTCGAAAAAGTTACCCAAAATTGGACTTTCCGAATGGACCACCTAAGACGCAGCCGCGGTCAACATTTAAATGAAATTATCTTTAAAAAGTAAATGTCATGGACCAATCTAACGTTTCAAATAAAGAATCGATGAGATTTTGCAAATTTTATGCGTTTTGTTTTTAAAAAAAGTTCTCAAGCTCTAAAAAAATCACCCGTTATTATTGTATTATTTTTTGTTTTTATTACTATTATTATTATTTTTAGTATATTTTTTGTTGTAATTCTAGTTATTGTTCTGGATTTATTTGTTTGTTTTGTTATTGTTGTTGCTCTTATAACTATACTAGTATAATCTGTTTAATCATGTCTGGTGGAATGGGTATTTGTACTAAATCAATGCTAGATACTTTGGAAGGCCTGTGATGGATTCACTGTTAGTTGCCTGAATGCGCGTATTCTAAATTTGATGTTATCTGTATTACAGAGACATAGGCCAAATTCCTAAACGCAAGATTTGCAAAGCAAAACACTTGCAAAGCAGATAAAGAAAATCAGAAAACGCATGTGTAAGAGAATTGCGCAAGAAATTTTCGACATTTGCACAAATGCCTCTGCATTTGCGCAAGAAAGTAGCATCGATTGCATTTTGGGACACTCTGCTTAGCAGAGATTTTTGTATTTGCATTTTGGAACTGTTTGCTTAGCAGAATTTGCGCAAGATATGCGTTTAGCAATTTGCCCATAGTTGAAGCTTGCAATGTCTAACTATATGTACCACCTTCCCAATTGGCAATTACAAACTGATACGTAACGATAGAGCCACCAATACTATACAGTTATCATCTACTGCAGGGCTAGTTTAAACACTAAAATTATTTAAAAATGAATTTGCAGCTACTGGTATCTCTGTAGTGAATTAAAATGCTACTCGTTTCAGGCCGAATGCCACCTCTAGTCTTCTAGACTTAATGATTGTGTCTGACTTGTCCAACGTTCTTTCGTTTATTCGACCAGCTTTCTCTTGAAGGAATATCTGACCATAATTTACTATTCTGCACCTATAATACAGATTTTTCAAATATCTCGTCTACGTCTTCATTTTAATTCCGAGATTTAAATTTTTTTAATAATTTTGCATTACAAGAAGACGCTTTAAATTGTCCATTTTATATTTGTTATAGCCGATTTCTTTCAACATTTATTGATTCAACTCTATTTTGTGGATAACAACTAACAGTCATCTAGCTTTACAATTATTAACAACTCAGCCATTTATGAACCTCCTTCTAAATTTGAAGTCGTTTCTGAGAATGAATTGGGTCATATGTGTATATCCTTTCTCTTAGATCCAACTCAGTGGCTAAAGATAGAGTTTCAAAACGTTTTATTAAAATGATGTTACGACGAATTATACCCACCTTTACTCATATAGTAAATTGTTGTATCACGACCTCTTCTTTTCCAAAATGTTGGAATCGTGCCAAGATAATTTTTGTGCCTTAGAAAAACAATCTTTTAATTCCATTAAATTTTCGGCCTGTAAGTATACCCACCTTGCCTGCCTAAAATCTTAGAAAAAGTTTTGTCAAACCAGATTTCAAACCACATGCGGGCTCGTAACTTATTTTCTCCGGTGCAGTCAGGATTTTGAGCAGTCCACAGCTGCTCTACGGTTATGGTTAAGGTCCTTGAAGATATTCGGATTCAGTATGACCAAGGCATGTTAACGCTTCTCTGTTTGCTGGATTTTACAAAAACATTTGACCGAGTTAATCACAGTATTCTGTGCAAGAAACTAATGTCGTTTTTATTTGGCAATCCGAAATCTCTCTCCGATCCGGAATCCCAACTGAACACTTTTTTTTTATATTCTGATGATTCTGAAGTTTTTTGTGATTGTAGTTGAGTTTAGTTGTCCTTCAAATCAAAATCACACCATCCGTCAAATAACAAAATGGCTGCCTTTTAAGAGGTGTGCAGGTTATATCGAAGTGGATTGAGTTGTGATATGTATCAAAATCAGACAAATGATTTTACAATTTGATGACAAAAAGCCTATACAATCTGATTGCGATAGTGTTTACAATATTTTGAGTTTTTTGTAGAATCGAGTTACATCAAAAAATTAAATAATACGCAATTAATTACATAATAGAATTCTGATTGTACCTCAGTTACTCCGCCGAAATTAGCGAGTTAAAATCTTGAATCGAGTGTGAACCACATTGTACAACTGGTCTTATGGAAAATGATGAGATTTTAAATTTCAGTTGAACTCCAGTCGAGATCTTTTTTTTTCTATTTTAGAAAGTCGATTATATTTAAATAATTTTGTATTAGGGGATGTACATACATTTTACCAATAGAGACTGAATTCAAAATTGCAAGCTTTCTTGCCCATGCCATGTCTAAAATATCCCCCAAATACATTTATGAACACAGTTCCAAATGCAAAATGGCTATACAAATAAATTATTCTAAATCTTATTGATCTGTCTTTTCGAAGAAACTGTTTTTGAAAACATGGGACAAAAGTTGGCAGAAATAAGAAAATTAAAAAACCGAAGAAGAAAAATCTTTTCGAATACGAAAACCTTTAGAATCGTTTTTATGTTTAGACATTGGGATACGAATTTTCTTAAAACGAGCAAGGAATTCCGGATTAAATTTTCCAAAGATATTTTCGGATGACCAGTGGCTCATTTTACCGTCTTACAAAATCATCAATTCAAGTATTTGTAAAATATTTTTTTTTTTAAATTCGATAACAAATTTATTGAAAAAGTGATATTATTCACAATTTTGTAAGATGAGTAAGCCCCTTTGGATTCGTAATGGATAACGGAGCTACCAATAACACAAAACTTCCAACAGTTTGTTGTTTAATGAACTTAAGACATTTTGGAAAATATACTATTTGCCGTTTTCCGACAAATTCAGCAACCTATTAAAACGAATGCAAACTTGACCAATATTGACCGTCAATGCTCATGCAGAGTTAAACAAGTCCATACTTCCACCTTTACTGTTTTGCCTCATGAATTCTGAGATGACCTAGAACTTTTATAGATTTAGAAAATATACAAGAGTACTTAATCTTTTTATTATTATTTATTTATAATCCGAAACATATTAAAAATTTTTGAATTAATTATACATGTATATAAGAAACTGCAAAAAATATATTGGTTTATATATCTACTATACGTGTGTTGTGTTTTAAAAGTCTATTTATCAAATGAATTGGAATTTGTATTTTAAAAGAAGAAAATATCATAAAATTTCTTTAAATTATTAATTTATAAATGAAGTTTAGTTATAATTTTAAATATGAAGAAAAGTATATTGTTTTTTTTTTTTAAATATTGGTGTATAATTTTTAAATCAAAGCGTGTTTTTTTTATAATCACAAATATTAATATGTATTTCAAACCAAATCCAATTGCAGTTGTTCTTTCGTTTAAATGAAAAGAATAGAAAATTTGTATAGATATATATATATAGGAGAGGAGGAAAAAGAGTTTTTAACTGTTTTGAGAGTTAGAAATAGAAGACTTAAAAAAAAAAATTATCAACAAATGAAACATAAAAAAGAACAGTACTACAGGAAGTAAGTCTTTGCGCAGCCGCGTCATTTAGATGCCATCAATGTCGATTTCTTCGCCGTCATCGTCATCATCGATGATTTTCTTGGCCGCCGGAGTTGGAGCCTTTTTCATTGGCTGAATGTGAGCGCGATCATCATATTCGATCTCCAAATCGGAATCATCTTCTTCATCTTGAGAGGAGTCTTCCTCTTCGGCTTCTTGCAACCATTGGATAAAAGGTTTTGCCTTCTCATGGATTTCAGCGGCAACCTCTTTGGAGACGTACTTCTTGCTCACCTTCTGGGCCCAATCAAGTATGGCCTTTTCCTCGAGAATGTCGATGTCATAGAAGAGCTTTAGAATTCCAGCAACTTTGTCCATTAGCTTGGCAGAGTGCAAAGCGATGATTTGCTCGATGCCACCGATCAAGTAGCGTTGTGCCTTAGAATTGTTGTGAGTGAAGCGCAACAGAAGATTACGGTGCTTGCGCACCTCGTTTGTAATATTAGCAGAGAAAAGCAGCTCAGCCAATACTAAAGTGGCCTTGTGATTAATATCCAAACGTTCGGCTTCTATGGCCAACTCCTTGTGGACAGCAACAGAGTCCAGCTGATTGTCATCAATCTTGCGCTTAACCATCTCGTAAAAGATATCAATGCGCTCTTTCTCTGTCTTATCGTAGTCATCGGAGATGGTCATTGTCTTGGCGCCATCAGTTAAGTCTTGCAAACGAGCACGAATAGCTTCAGCTGAAGTGTCGGTGGTCCAATTGTCATCATCATCTTCAGCCTTGGTCGGAATAGCAGCGTTGATTTCAGCTTCCGTTTGACTGGCATGATTGGTGCCTCCATCTGAGTCGCCCGAGTTGTTGGCCATCGAATTGTTGACCGACTCCGACATGCTACCATTTTCGCCATTCTTCTTAGAGTTCCTTCCACGTTTGCCTTTGGTCAATGAGGATCCCTGAGTAGCAGGATTGATTGTTGGAGGATTCTTGATAATGAAAGTGTTCACCTTGTGGTGAATCTTCAACAATCCATGGTATCCACAAGCCTTGCATGACTGCGAGATGGATCCATTCTTCGCTGAGACGGTCAGATCAGTTTCGGGATTATCACACTCGGGGCAGAGAACGTATTTACGGATAAATCCATCGAGCAGATCTTGCAATTTAGTGGCATCATGAGAACCGTTTACAATGAAGCGTTCGTTCTAAAACAAAAAAGGCATAAGTTAATAAATAGTACACAATCTAGTGCAAAAAGAAGAAGATAGTTTACCTTATAATCAAATTGAGTCTGAGCTCCTAGTTCACAACCAAAGTACTTGGTCGGGTATGTGGCCGGGCGACCGATTGCCTTGGCAACTTCAGCCATATTTACAATGACAGTCTTGATACCGTTGCCTTTTCCTTCGACTTTGGCATTGATGCGCGGCATCTTGTAGCGATAGAAAATATCAGTGACATTACGATTCACATTAACCGAACCCATCTTTAAAGATTTGCTTTTTCTTTTCTTCGAGGTTTAAAAGTTTTCAAAATAGTTCTTATTCTTGTGCTTCAATGACGATCTTTATTTGTTTCTTAACAGCGTTCTAGACTTTACTTTTCAAACTTTGCCGCTTTATCTTTAGTTTTGGATTTAATTTTCTCCTGCTTTCTGTTGGAATTCTATAAGCTTCCCTAATCTTGCTTGCTTCTTTGCTTTTCTGTGGCTTTTTAGAGCTCGCTCTGCGCGCTTAAGCTATTGACCCTATTTGATCTGTTTTATCATTAGTGTGCAGCTGCCGTAACACTCTTGAAGAGGTTAAGGGTTTTAAATTTTTATTTTTTGATTTACTGTAGATATTTGTTATTAAATTCATGAAGTTTGTTTAATTTGCTTGTTTTTGTGTTCTGTTTCTGGCTTTAAGATTAAAGCTTTGTGTGATATTTTTTGTTTGAATATAATATTTGAGTTTATAATTATGAAATAATTATATTCTTTCTCTCTTTTTGTTTTCCTTCAGTTCAATAGGATAAGAATTTGGTTTGATTTACCCCACACACAGTAGTTTCTGTTGTTATAATTGTAAATTTTAATTTAAAATTATATTTTTTTATGATTTTTTTTTTGTTAAATTTTTCTGGTTTTTAAATACATCAATTTTTTTTTTGTTATTTTTATTTTATTTTATTGTTTAACGCGGGCGCCTTATTATGGTAATTGCCTCACGTTTCTCTAAAAGGTTGAAGCTTCCGGTGTCTGTTGCTGGAAAATTTTGAAGTCCTGAAAGAAAACATGAAATTTGATTAGAAACTATTTTTAGACAAAATGTGCAAATAATAAATTAAAAAAAAAATAAAAGATTTTGTAGGATTTATTACCTTTCACAGATTTGATTGAAGTTGAATAATATTTTTTTAACAGTTTTTTGATTAATTTTAATGTGCTTATAACTGTTATTAATGTAACTGATGATGATGTTATTTACAAGAGTGAAGTTTGGTTTTTTCTTCGTAGACCACTGACTTATTAAATAAAAATTAAGATTACAAAAGTTTGGAAGATAATTTTCACAATAGTTTAACATTCAAGACTCTAGACTTGATATTTCGACAATTTTTATATAAAATCAAAGAAATATTATACCGACCGAATCATTCTCCCGATCTCCATCCGATTTAGAATCTGTAATACTTAAAGCCAAATGAAAGGCATAAAGACACAAAACTTTCGATTATTTAAAGGAAAAAATCAAAAGCGGTTGATATAAACCAACAATATAACGCTGCAGAAAAATTGCTCCACACTAAACCTGTGATTACAAACAAAGAATTTCCAACAAAATATTAGCTTTGGTGTTAAAAAGGGGCAATCCCTTTTACCACGATATGAAATAACTGTTTTAGTTTTATTTCAATGAAATGCTAAAACGTTAAGACTTAAAACATCATATAACTCATATAACTAGTGGAGCTTTAAAATGCATTTAAGGTGAGCTACAGATAAACAGAATCTCATAATATTACTCAACTTTAAATTACGTATTACTAAATTATTTACGAAGGCATGAGTTATATATTTTTAATCGTACATCTCCATTTAGAGTCGTAGGAGACAAGAAAGATTATATAGAAGAAGCAAGTATAGTATTATTCAGCTAAATATCATCAGTATTGATTGAACGTGCCGTAAGACCTCGGTATATGCATTGGTAAGGAATTCCATGAATGGAACTAGCAAAGAATTGTCGCTCCGATGTTAAACAAGCAACTCGTGAATCAAAGTTGATGAGAACTGTAACTTGTCAAACGGGTACTTAGGCTGTTTTCTTTCGATAACTTTTGAAAGCAAAACAAGAGTTGTGTATTCAACGAGGTGGTCAAATGACATATTTAATATATGTAAAAATCGAATAATTATAGATCCGGTCATATTGGACCCATAACGTGAGGTATTATTAAATGCTACATTAAGCCTTCACCTGCTAGTAGCACCGCAATTACAAAATATTTAACATCCGTAAGTCAGAATTGAAAAAATTACTCATTGATTGAAGTGATTTTTTTTTAAATGTGGTTATGTGACATCCAAAGCTTGCGTAAGTTACCATAAACTTTAACAATAATCATATTCATAAGGTCATTCAATTGTTAGTGTTAAATACTATTCCTAAAGTCATATTCATATTCATATGGTCATTCAATTGTTAGTGTTAAATACTATTCCTAAATGTTTTGCTTTAGCAAGTATTGAATTTTTGAACTCTTTACATTTATGTTTGAAAAGTTAGTAAAATTCAATAACTTCTTGCTTACATAACTAGATATTTATACTTTAATGAGTTGAGGAAGAGACCTTTTTTTCAGATCATATGGATACACTCTCTAAATCTCTATTGATTGCCCATGCTCATTCTTCAATCATACCAAGAGGACAATATTTAAAAAGCTGGACGTTATCTGCATAGATGTGAACAGAAGATATCAATATTGATGTTCATTAACATACATAGAGAAAAGTGTAGGACTCAGGATTGAGCCTTGGGGGACTCCCTTGCCCTTCCACAGAAACTCAGATGTTCTATTGAAACAGGTTTAAATAAGACGACGGAATATCGCTGTTGAATTCATCTATGGACATTTTTACAAAACTCCTTTGCAAACGGCTCAACGATTAGGTTTACTGAGCGAGTCACAAGCGGGATTTTGAAAGAATTTTTCGACAATCGACCAAATTTATTCTCTTACCAATATAGCTGAAATCTTGACAGGATCAAAAAGAAAACTTTACGGATTTTTCATAGATTTCAAGGCGGCGGCGGCGTTCGATACTATCGACAGGCGAGCTCTAATGCTGAAGCTGTACAATAATGGAGTATCGTCGAAGTTTTTGAACGTTTTGGAGTATCTCTATTCAACAACGTCTGCAGTCGCTTTTGGAAGCAAAGTATCCGAATAATTTCAAGTAGAAATAGGACTGAGACAAGTATGCAATTTAAGTCCCCTATTATTTGCTCTATTCATAGATTACTTAGAAGAGATATTGCAAGGTAGAGCTCGTGTTTCGGTGGAGCTTTTAATAAAAGTAATTATGTTCGATGATGATATTGTGCTGCTAGAATAGTCCTCGGGAAGTCTCCAGTTGATGATCAATAGATTGTTTAAGTATTGCAACAAGTGGAGGCTCCAGGCGAACCTAGACAAGTCCAAAATCATGATTTTCCGAAACGGTGGAGGCCGAAACTGCTGCAGTGAAACTTGGAAATTTGGAGCTCAGCTTAAGTGATAATGTGCTATGCAGATCACGTTTGGGATCACAAAGAGTTTGAAGAAGTTGAGCAGCTTCTGCGTTATTTCTGCAAAAGAAGCAAATCATATACAGGTCTTCCTGTTTTTTTTATTGCAACTCTGAAAATACAGATAGAATACGTCATCCATTGCGTGGATGAGATTACCAAAGAAAATTAAGATGCTTGTGATTCAAAAACAAATATCATGGTTTGAGTCGTGGAGATATTTAGCAGAGTACTGTGGACAGACACTCTCATAACTCAAGTAGACGAAGGAAAGAGAGAGGACTAGACTCTGAAAGCCAGAAATTCACTTCATAGGGACGTGTTTGCAAGGCTTAACTATAACCTGGTAGCAAATAATTATTTCAGGGCGGAGTATCCAACCGATCTTTTGTCACTCGTTTTAAAAGCAAAAGTGGAGATACTTCCCCTGAACTATATTCCTCACAGGAGTGATTTGGAAGATATGTGTGCATTATGCAACCTCAGAGAACGTGGAAATGTGTTCCATTTCTTACGAAAATGTCCTGTTTTGGTGGAAACTACAAGGAGTACACTTGGAAAAACCTATTTTAGTCGAGATGAAATCATAGGTGTTTTAGACGAAGGCATGGGTTGGAACGCTCTTTACAATTATGTCAAGATTACACTTAACTACAGAAAAGGAATTATTAAATTAATTAAACTACTATTTTAAATTAATGTTTCAATTTTGCATATTAAACAATTAAAAATGTTATTGCCAACTAATAGACGGCGTAAGCCATCTTTTTTTTTTTTTTTTTTATAATCTACCCGCGCTCAAGGGATTATGATTACCCTTTAAATGTTTCAACACAGCGCGGGCGTGAAGTTAATGAAGAGAAAGAAGGATAGGAAAGATGTGTGGCACGATGTTCTGAGACTGTTAAGGAAATGAATGATACACACTTATTGTAATTTGTATTAAATAAAATCATTTGAAAATCTAAAATCTACAATCTATATACATACATATGTATGTACAACAAACATTATTATGACGTGAGTTCTCAAGGTTTAAAACTAAAAATCAATTACATAGTTGAATTTTCTAATAGAGCCCTGCATTGCGTATTTTTCCATCCTTTAACACGAAATGTATGCATGTAAATTTCTTTTGATTTAATTTTGTGTCTTTGTGTGATTCTATATCATCCAAGCTCTTAATTAAACAAAAAACAATAACTAACGAAAAAATTCTTTTCAACTTACCTATGACTTAAGTATCGCCTATGTGAATTCATGCACGATCTAACTAACTTGCTCCGTTGAGGTGGAGATGGAGGTGCTCCTTTGTGTACTGGTGTTTCTGTAAAGAAAAATACAACGAATAAAATTAAAATAAATCCCTTTTTTATAAACAATAACAAAAAAAAATGTATAAATATTGAGCACGCAAACCACTCACAGTTAACGTTAATGATGTTAATTTTTCTGCTCTACACAAAGGTCATTTTGCGGTTGCGGAAAAAAATACATTGCAAGCATGAAAATAGTTCTTTACAAAAGAACGAACGTTTAATTGCAACGGCACCGCTATTATTCCATAGGGTTCAACTACAAGCTTTGAATTTTATTCAACTTTGCCTAACGTGGGGTTGGTTTTTTGCAGAAATGAAAAAGAAATACATGACGTCGTGCCGTATGACCTTGTGTACTAATGGAAAATGGACGAACGACGATGAACTAAATGCATTTTAAATGGAAAAGATAAATTCCCCGCATCCCATTTGCATCAATGTAAGTACGGTGGGTATACCCACATGATGAGTTGACTATGAGCTATAACTACTTCCGTCGGTCGTCGTCTTCGTTCGGAAGTAATAGAATTTCATAGTGAATTCTATTAATTATGACATCCAATCATCCATGAAAGGCATCGTGACTTCGAAAAAGCTAAGAATTATCCTTAAGCCTTTTTATGTAAACAGGAATGAAGTATTGAGAATATAAAGACGGGTGGGTTCGTCGATTTTGGTGATTGGTTTAATTACAGAGAAAGAAAGAAAGAAAGAGAGAGAGAAAATATAAAAAAGAGAATGAAAAATCAATTAGATTGGGAAATTGCAATGCAAAAGGTTCAGGGTAGTTGGAAAGTATGTTGGCTTCTATAAAAATTCGAAAGTAATCGTAATTCACACTAAATGTATAAAAACCATGGTAGCTCACGTTATATTCTGAGTAATTTTGCCAAACATTGGGTTAAATATTTTCCTTGTATTGAAATAAAATTTAATAATGATAAAAATTATAACGTTACACTGCGTGTCACTTGAATAGAAACAAGAACTACTATTTATATTTTCAGAGCAATATGAGGGATACTATCCGGACCAGCCGATTTGTGAATGTCAAGATCGCTTAGTACTCTGCCCGAGTGTGAAAGAAGATTCATCCCGTAACAGCAGTTGCAAGCAAATTGGCTTTATCTATAAAACTTTCAACAGGAGTGTCACTGAAGACGAGCGTTGGAACTGAGGATTTCGTAATGTTTCGTACGTTTTTTACAAATGACCAAAAATTTGTACTACCTTTGCGACATTGCAGTATTTTTTGCCGCAATTTTTGATCATGCAAAAATTTAGTTCCTCGCCTGTTTGTACTTATTCCGGTTTTTCTCAGTAGGTTTGGCTTGAAAACTACGGAAACGTTACTTCTCTAACCCTGATAGCCTCTTTTACAACTCGGATCAAACCAGGAGTTTTTTTTTCGGTTTGATAGATTCAGATTTGTGATCATATCTGCACTGGAGTCTACTTAGCTATCGAGGAAGCATAGTGACTAGTGAAATTTCCCGAAGAAATCATAGAGACCGTCCCAGTTGGGACAAACGGTTTTCATAGGTTTTTTTTTTAACTGAAGTTTGTTGACACGAAAAATTTTCAGATATGATACTCGTACAATGGTCTGATGTGCTTAGAGGAGATAATACATTTATAGTGTATTTATCAAGGTGAGAGGTCTGGCTAAAAAAAAGAAATTCCCTATTTCATGGTATGTATCTTCAAAAGATTTATTATATATATTTTATATTTCTTATAATTGGGGTGCGATAACCGTACCTTTAAGAATTCTAAGAACTTGAAGGTTAAATGGGTTTTTGGAGCACATTTCACAAAAATACAAATCTTCAAAACGAAAACAGCTTTAGAAAAATAAATTTTAGAACATGGTAGAAATATTGATTTACATGAGAAAACTTACTCAAAGTGTAAGAGAGATTTGTAAGCCATATTTCTATAAACAATGCTCTTTTTATTTTTGATTTCAAATTATTAAAAGGATAATCTTCGCCCACATCTCTAACAAACAAAATCAAATTAAAACTTTGCTCCTTCTGAATAAGAGTTATATGTATGTATGTATTTTAGAATTCGTTTGGTGTTGATGGCTGCTCTCCATCTCTCATTCAAAATGCCACGCATACAAATACAAATAAAGTGCTCTTATTTTTTTGACATATGATTTTGACTTTTCCCCGGCATATGATATTGCAGCACACAAGCGCAAATAAATTGCACATCCTCTATTGTCCGCAACCATCCATAAAATGTTTCCTTCTAAGGAGCTTTTTTATCTCTTAATTTAAAGATGAACAAGACAGTGCTTACAGAACAGATTCTTAGTAAGTAGGCAAAAAGGAGGAGGTAGTGGCAATTGAGGTGGTGTTTTTCTATTCCACAAAATTGAAAAGAAGTCCTTTTTCATCATTTTCTATTCAATCATTTGATTTTGTTTCTGAATGTTGAAGTTGAAGAAAGACGCAAAAGAGAATTTATGTATGTAGTGTACATATTTACATATATATTTAAATTTGTAAAGATGTAAATTGAAAATTTCATCTTAAGATTGGATTTTTAGGATGCCTCAAGCAAAAGACCGCAAATAAGTTTATCTTCAAATATATTATCGGAGAAAAGTGATTGAAAGGGTTTCAAATAATAATTTACCTTACCAAAATTGATTGAAAATTACTCAGAAGGAAATGAAAAAAAAGATGAATATTATATTTTTTAAGAAGGTTTTAAATTGTTGAACCTTTGCTGACGAAAGAGACAACATTATGAGGATTATTCTCAACAAAGGAAGCAATTTTCGACTTAATATGAGAATAAATTATTTCGAAATCACTTGTTTAGAATGTGAGTTTCTTAACATTTTGAGAAGGGAGACGAAAACACTTCTACATTAGATATTTTTGTGAATTTTTTGTTTTTTTTTTCATTCTATGGATAAATGAAAAAAAGAGTTAAATGTAAAATATCGTCGGGTTATTGTGAAAAGTTACTGAGTTACATTTAAAAAATTATTACATAAATAAATATGGTCGAAATTCAACACTGTGTTATTAGATTTAAATACATCAAATTACACTGTCACTGTTTTTTTATTATGTACATATATTATAAGCGCACTCAAGGGGTTATGAATACCCTTATAATGTTAAACACAGTGCGAGCAATTAGGAAAGTAGGATAGGATTAGAAAGAAGATACCGATGCACATTGGTTTTGAATGACTGCACATTACAATGAGTGGGAAACATTAAGCCGGGTAAAGCGTTCCAAATTCGTGTAGTGCGGCTAAAAAGAGAATCTCTGTACTTGACAGTACGTCCGAAAATGGGCTCAAGGGTAAACTGATGAGCATTCCCAGAAGCAAAGTTAATACGGTTGATTTCTTTGAGGGGAGGAATGCAACTGGCTATTGCACTAAAGCACTGTTTATGAAAATAGTGGTAAAATAATGATAAACATTAAAAAATGTCGGTCGCCTATCATTTTTATTGCTCTCTTTTGAATTCTGTCCAAGAGACTCAAGTGGGTTTTTGAAGCGCCTTCCCAGATATGGAAATCGTACTGGAGCTTCGGAAGAATAAAAGCTTTATATATGTCAACCAGATCAGATTGGGTAAAAATCTTCTTGCACCGCCGTAGAAAACCTAAGGCAGCGTTTTTGGCGACGTGACATATCTGATCACTCCACAAAAGATGGTCTGTGATGCACTACCTAGAGCTGAAAGCTGTTCAGTCGCCTCGATGCAAGTGCCTTCCATAGAAAATGACATTGAGGAAGGGTTACGCTTTAGCGACAGTAAACAGCATTGAGTTTTCAAAGCGTTAAATTCTACACGGTTTTTGATTCCTCATTGAACAATGCTGTCAAAATCAGAATTTAATGAGCTTATCATACGCTGCCGTTCCAGATCCACATCCGAAGGACAATAATGTGAATCTAAAAACGAATATGAAAAGCTGGGGGTACTGTCTTCAGCCAAAACAATTAAGTGGATTAGAAGTTTCAGACCAAAGATAATTTATGAACATAAGGAAGAGTGTCGGTGGTAAAACGGAGCCCTGGGGCACACCAGCGTTTATTTTGTGGATATCAGATTTGAAACCGTCCAATACTACTTGTAGTGAACGGTTCGAAAGTTAATTTCTAATCCAATGGAGAAAAGCTTCATCGATACCAAATGTAGGCATTTTCGATAATAGAGCTTGATGCCAAACTCTATCAAATGCTTTTGAAATATCAAGATTTGTTCCACTCTTCGGTGAGATATACCATCAGATCACCAGATATTAATATAAGCCGTGTTTAATTATCGCCAATGATTTATATACATATGTATATCATCTTTTGAAAATAAAACGTTTTTCAGGGGTTTATTGCCTCTTGTGAGGAAGTGACAAAACCTCGAAGAGTATATTTTGTCATGAAAAAGAGTTGTAAAATACTAGGTTTAGGCTTTCTACAAGCCGTAAGTATTTCTGATTTTTAACAATCATTCCAAAGAGTAATCGAAAACTAGAGCCAATTTTGAAATTCGATCGAATTCGAACTCAGAACACTAACAACCATCGCGAAAGTATAATGTGAGTGACATCAGAAAAGTTTAGAAAAGTATAATCTGACTTCGACTGTTTCCGACTAGTTTATTAGATGAAAAACTAGAAACGTAACTTGATATAATCGAGTGAACTTGATAGAATGGAACATAGAAAACTTCTAATTGTCTCTTAATCGTATAACCTAGATTGTAGAAAGTAAACTTGGGAGACCCTTTGCTTCTTAGTAAAGATCGTTCATACTCCAAAAAAAAAAATTGGCAAAAATTCTTCTTGTAGAATTTATGCATGAAAAACACATAATTTAAACCGCGAGTATAACGTAGATTTTTTAATGGAACAAATTATCACAAAAAACATATAGGGTGGGCCAAAGACAAGGTTCTTTTTAAAAATGCAATAAAATTAGCAAAATTAAATTTTTCCCGTGCATTATGGCTTTATTAGTAATGGCGAAAATTCCCATTCCTGGCTTCACAGTAGCGCATTGTCATTCCAATTTTCCAAAACTTTGTTGATGGTTTCGGGCTGTAGCTGACAGATTTTTTGGATGCTATTGGCCTTAAGTGCTTCAATCGTTTCTGGATTGTTGGCATAAAATCAGTCGTTTACGGTTTTCCACAAAAAAAAGTCCAAAGGAGTCAAATCGCAGCTCCGAGGCGGTCAATTGACATGGCCAATTCGGCTGATAACTCGGTTTGGGAATTTGATGCGCAAAAAATCGATTGCGGCAATTACTTGGACTCCACTATATGTAAGTCTCATTAGAACTGCGACTGTGTAGTAAATCTGGAAGTAGATACTTTGATCTGTGCTCCTCCTAGCTCCGAGGCGATTTGTCTGTTTTTTAACGTGCACATTATCCGGCTGGTGATGGAATTATGCACATTCGTAAATCTTACGAGCGCTCCTTAAAAGCTCCTTCAATGTCTAGAAAGGCAGCAAGATTTGAGCGTTTTTTCAATTGTGCAGACGACACTGTGTAGTGCTTTTTGAATAAGCATGATGGGCTAGGGATATGACTTCCGGGCTCAGTGTGCTGCGTATATGTCTTTTTGTCTTAAAAAATGTTTTAAGAGAAAAGACGTGAGACTGTGTAACTCGATTCTACAATAAAGATGTTCGAATTCGCAAACTCGCTAATTCTATAGCAAGTATTAATAAATTTAGTATTGGAAACAACTTTTTTATAGATTCAAAAGTCGAATGAAGTTAACATAGTAGAGTTCCAGTTCACGTATAGCTGAGATTTTTCTTAGGTCAGATTCATTGAGCAGATTGAAAAAACTGAACAAAAAATTTGAATAAATTGATCAAAAATAATTGAGTAAGCGAATCCAAACAAAAATTTCGGTCCTAGCTTTTTGGAAGCCAAAGTAAAGTATCTTGTTGTAGAATCGCAGTCAGATTTCTGAAACCCCTGAGATCTTAGAAACTTGAACTGAACTCGCTCATTATAAAACAATTGAAAACGTTAGTCCAAGATCAATCAAACTTGATGACATAAATATGTATAATCAAGTTCTACGAATGCTCAAATGAGACACTAAAACTTCTTTTGGTATAAAAAAAAAATCATTAGCTATCTATGGAATAATGTCTGTTTTTTTTTGTATTATCTCGTCGTCTCTAGTGACTCATATAGTATTCAGTGCGCAAATATTTAAACACATAATCAAAATCAAATACCTCCTGGCCTCCTGCCATTCTGCAGGCAAAAAATATCACGCAAATTTTCCCAAATGCGATTTGACTTCCGTAGGTTGCTCCACACAGTAATTGAGTTGTGTTATCTTTTTTGTTGGTTGTTAAACAACCAAAAACTGCCAAGTGGTAGAATTAAAATCTTTTTACAGAGATAAGTGCTCCCCTTCACCATTACCCTCTATCAAAAGCAATTAAGCAGACAACAAAAAAAAAGCCCGCATAGCAGCGAATCATAAATCAACTAAATATGTACAAATCCCTTCACAGCATCCAAAACTGCTATTCCGGGATGAATGGAACGCCAATAAAAAAAGAAGAAAAAAAAAAACTGCGAAACCAAGTCAGAATAGACGATAGAAAATTCCATAGAGATCGCCTGGCCTATACCACTACTAGATGCTATTGAGCTTGCCACCCAACAAAATGTGCATCTCTCCTGCTGCTTCGTAGTGGTAGGTTGGTAGATGAAAACTATTGATTTTACAATTCTCCATACATCAGACACAGCAAAATGCCTGGCACTGCAAAAAAAAAATAAAAAAAAAAACTTGGCCACGTCATTTCGGCGACACGGTGCTTGAGTGTTATACATAAAATTGAAATTTGCAAATATTAATAGAGAGGTATTCTATTTTTAGAAGAAATAAAACTTACTAATAATTTCGTCGTCGGCGAATAGTGCCACAGATGGAAACAAACCGCCCACCATATGATGCAAGAACAATTGAGTTAAATCTGACCGGGGAAAATTAACCAACTCCAAAATTATAATTACGATGCTTCCAAACTTCTGAGAAAATTTGTCGCAATAGTTTTTTAGCTCTTCCAAAAGAAAATTGCACGGTTCACTTGTCAATTAAAAATGTTTTTTTTTTATGAAATTAATTTTTCAAACACTTAAAGAGATGGTATCTATGATTTACAAAGATTATTTTTTTTTTCACTTTCAAGAACAGTAGGATTTATTGAGTTTTGTATTTTGCCACAAGAGTATTATATACTTTCGTCTGCTTTAAAGCGTTTATCCTTTTCGACTGCAGTGCACCAGGCTGGATACATTGACAGGAAGGTAAAAAGTTTTCGATTTTCAACGAAAATAGATGAAAAGAAAATTCAAAAAGCTAACGACTTTACTAAAAGAGATTTTGGCTTTCACATTCAAGGGTAGGCCGTGAGCTTTTTCTCTTGAAGGACTGAAGGCTAACAGTTGATGTTACATAAATTCGAACATAGGAATTAAGCAGATAAGTAAAATTGAACTTTAATACAACTTTCAACTCGACACTTGAATATAGCAGAGGGGAGTTTACTTTCAGTAACGTACGAGGTAAAAGCGGTTGATTTGTGAAATTAAAGTTGATAGTAAAATAAAGGATATTTATCTACAAGTTAATATTTTATTTCTAGACTGGTTTTTGAATGTGTCGGCAGGCTTAGCGACCTCGGCAAGCACAGTGATGTCACAATTCATTGGGACATTATTACGATATGAAGGTGTCATTGGAAATAAAGAGGCAAACTCTCTAGCTAAAATAGGAGCAATGACATCACTATCGGGGCCTGAGCCTTACTAAGGAAAAGGATAGAACGAGATTAAAAATAAAATCAAAATGGAAAAGGAGGCCATAAGATCAAAAATCTGGGACAGGCCATAATGCCTCTAAGGGGCTTCAACTAAGAACGCTTTACATCCTGTATCGGATTAAGCAGGAACAACCTCCGAATAATTACGGTTTAGATTCTGAATGTGCTACTTATTTTTCGATTTGGACATAACCTTTGGGGCTCTACCGCGGCTTAAAGATCTTAAAATATAATTTTTTTTTACCTTATTTTAAGATCTTTAAGCCGCGGTAGAGCTCCAAAAGGCATGTGCAAATCAAAAAGTAAAAAGTAAGTACATACATACATATGTACAGTACATACATATTAAGAATCTACTCGTTAATACGCAAATTTTTTTTTTCTTTTCAAAAATCAATATTTCGAAAACCCCATACTAGATTTTGTTTAAACTTGAAAAATAAAATTTTTTTCAATATAATCTACAAGATGCGAGAAAAAAATGTATTTTACCTAAAAATAAAGGTACCCATTATACAAACGTTAAAAAATGGTTTCAAAAATCGTATTTTTCGAGACAAAAGCGCCTAGAATTCCGATAAATTTTTTTTTCTTTCAATTAATTTTTACGATCTTAAATTAAATAAAAAAAATTGAAATTAAGATAATTCAGCTTGTACCTACTATAATTTTTGAAAAAAAAAAATAATTTTTTTTGGAAAATTCGATATCTCAAAATCTGCTCAATGTTTTTTTTTTTTTTTGGAAATTTAATTTGTACAATAATAAAAACTTAAAGTTGGCGTACACTATTTTTTTCTTAAAAATGTTTTAAAATGTTTGTATATAAAAGCTTATTTTTTTAAGAAAACACTACAACCACTTAAAATTTTTATTCTTGCATAGATTCATATTTGCATAGCATTCTGTTTTTGTCTCTTGAGTTTAAAAAAAAATATTTTATTATTTTATATTTATTTTAAAACAATTGTTTTTAAAATTCCTAGTCTATTACATAGGAGCGAGATCATGCGACCCAGTCGAGCATTTTATTTTTTTAAGGTTTCTGCCTCGTTCAAGGAAGTGTCAAATCATCCAAGAATACATCTTGTAATGAAAGTGAAAATCTGCGAGTTCATTAAGGGATCATTTATGTGTGTTATTCAGAATTATACGAAAAGTGAGACCGAAGAACCGTATCCTTTTTTCCTGAAAACATAATGATTTTACATTTCTTTCGATTTCTGGAAACAAATCTTAATATTAATACATACTTAGTATATTAAACGAGATAGCCGATTAGTCTCATTAATAGCATAATTTTTTGACATACACACTTATTAGTGTATGTAGTTGAGAATTTTCACCTATTCTACTCCTTATTCGTTTCATTCCATTTCAAAATCATGCCCATTTAATTTCATTTCCCCGAATTCGGTAGTGTACTATGGCCGATTTAGGTTTCTTTTCCTTCACTGTGTAAAATCTCATTTTTTTAACGAAAACTATTGTTCACCATTATTTTCCATATTTTGCGAAGAGTGTATCCAGTGCAATTTCTCTTTACACACTTAATGCGCATGTTCAATTTTAAATAAAAAATCATGCAGGATAATACCTAACTCTTGCAATACTACCTGTCTTATCTTAACCATAAGCATACACATTAAACAAAAAATGAAAAAAAAAAAAATGCGTTCCTGAAAGACTTCACAACAACAACAAATTTGCGAGCGAAGGAGACGCATATACGCAGATCGCACACAAACTAATATATGTATGTATGTACATAAATATTCTAATATAACATACATATATTTTCTTATCCTTTTATGTAATCATAAGTTAAAAAAACAAATCTTTCAAATGTTACCATTCTGTAAACAATTTAGGTAAGGTTTAATTTGTATACACCAAAAGTCGCATTTCAATGATTTTTTTTGTTTGGCCAATTACTGGGAACAGTCAGGTAAACAAGGGGTAGACGTGTAAATAAATAATAAAATAAAAAAAGTGTCAAAGGCTTTTACTGTATTTGCATTTCACTTAAATGAAGTAAATTGGTTCAGAAAACAACAACTTAACTGTAATTGGGAGTAGGTATGTGCATATATGTATGTATGTGTTCATATTTGTGTTTTTTTTTAATCTATAAAATCCAACCTTGGTATGTAAAAACATAAAAACAATAAAAGGATTGTATCTATGTATGTCCTCCACTCCAACCACAATTATTCGATCAAACAAAAAACTTCCATGATGAACATGCTGGATTCGATTTTGATTTTACCCTGTATTCATTTGAGCATAATTCCTAAATTTTACATAGCATGCTAAAGGGTCTTTCATTTGTGACGCTCGAAAGTTGTTAAGTTATAGAGAGAGGCCTTGTTGTCAAAGCAAAATCTCTGTCGAATTTGTTTCAAATTTTTGAGCAGTATATGGCAAATCACCAAAGTATGATTATAACAGTGACAAACGTGCCCAAATCATAAGTTTATTTTCGATATCTGTGTTAGGTTCGAGAAACGTTCCTCACATTACGCCATCAAAAAAATTTTATTCACCATTCACGCCATTCAGTAAATTCATATAGATTTATGCGACAAAGTAATGGAAAATTTGGCCTCCAAAATATGTGCCGCCAAGCAAGGCCGTGGTGGACATTTGAACGATGACGTTCCATTCTAAGTTTCATGAAATTCTCTTGAGAAATGAGTGAGAGTGAATATCTTACACAAAACTTGTTTTATTTACAATTAAAAATCAAGCGTTCTTATTTTTTTCAAATAATTTGCGCGCATTGAAAAGATTATGACTTCCCTTACAATATTTAAGCACAGTGCGTGCGTTAAGGAAAGTTGGGAAGAATTTAAAAGGCAATACGGATGCACATTGGTTTTGAATGTCTCAAAATAGCAATGAGAGGGAAATATTGGGTAAAGTTAAGCATTCACATTCGTGAAGTGTGGCTGAAGAAACAAATTCTAAATTTAAGAGTACGTCCGAAACTGAACTCAAAGGTTAACTGATTTCCATTCCCTGAAGCGTGAGTACTCGTATTACGGTTCAATTGTTTAAAGGGAGGAATGCAACTAGCTAATTATTTTATAAAAATAACGTTAAATTAATGAGACTAGAAATATTGCGGCCACGCTCGAGAGATGATGTTTTTGTTATGATTCTATAACCTATAATTTTGATTCAAGTGTGTTTTTGGAGCACCTCCTCAAATATGCGATACCCTTTAGTAACAATGAGGACGTTTTGTTTTTGTTTGTGTATATATATCTTTAATTTATTCCTAAATTAGGGTTTTAAAAATTATAATTAAAACTATGGTGCAAGAATTTTTCAAGTTATTTTTGTTAGGTTTTATATTATGTATTATATTATATTTATAGGTTTTATATTACAATCCTTATTGACTTAAATAAATCATAAAAAACTCAAGGCAATAATTTAATCTTAAAACGTAGTTGACATGCGACAAAATAAACTGCACTTTTATTTTTCCTCCAAATTATTGCTAAGTAATTAAAAATGTTCAAGTAAAAATGTTCGATAAAAAACCAAAAGGTTAAATAATTAAATTTAAATTTGTAATCATTTAAGTGAGTTTTATTTTATTTTTTGTATTAGGTTAAATCTTTGATATGAAACCGCTCTCACCCGAAATGAAGAAATTGCTAGTTATGGATCTTCAACATGGGTTGACATTCCACAAAATAGCAGAAAAATATGAATTATCCATTTCTGGGGTAATATCTATACAAAAAATTTCTTGAGCGAGGAACAGTTGTCAGCTTTAAAGATTTTTGCGGAAGGAAAAGGAAGACTACAGCAGTTGATTACCGCAGAATAAAAATTGGGGCTCGAAAAAACCCTTTATCTTCGTCCAGGAATATTATTGAAGAGCTGTAGTTAAACATCACACCAATAACTGTACAAATGCGACTCTCAATGAATGTGGGTTTAGAAACTTTTTGGCGAAGAAAAAGCCTTTGCATCGTCCAATGAATATATATATATGTAAGAAACCGGCTAGCTTTCGGAAGAAAGTTTTTAGAAGGCCGCAAGCCTTTTGGGAAAGTATTATTTGGTCCGATGAGTCCAAATTTGAACTAAAAAACTCCAGTCAGAAAGCGGGTTTGGTGCAAACCATACATACAAAAAACCCTCAAACAAGCAGGAGGATCACTCATGGTCTGAGGATTTTTTCCTTTAGTGGCGTTGGAAATATATACGTAAACCTTTTAAGAGAAAACCTATCTTTTTCTGCTTCAAAAATGTCTTTGGGAAATTATATTTTTCGAAAGTATAACGACCCAAAGCATACAAGCGAATTTTTTGCTCAAAACAATGTTGATGTACTGGAATGACTACCTCAATCCAGTGACTTTAACTCCACTGAGCACCTTTGGCCCATTTTGGATGGTAAGATTCCCTCAGATCAGCGTCGCAATTTCCCATCTTTAAAAAATCTGGTTTGTAGCATGTTCAAACGTCTGGCAGTAGTTATTCAAAATAGAGTAGGAGCCACTAGGTACCTATTAAGTTTTTTGAATATTTGATATGTTTTATGTTGGCCTCTTGCATTTGCACTTTATTTTGTCTTTTTTTTAATAATTCAATATCTTTTCTATTTTAATCTCAAATTTGTAAATAACCTTTCATGACCACTTATTTGGTCGTTAAATAGTCTTAAAATTATAGTTTTATCTGTTTTTGGAATCAAAATTACTTAAAATATTCCATAATAAAACTATCTATAGCATTGTAATTTAGGTTTTGCATTTTATTTTGTCCGACAGTATATACTACAAAAGGAACAAATAAAAAGGGAACACCTCTTATTGATTCGTATCTATAAAGAAGTTAGGGATGTAACACTAAGATAGTTTCCAATATTCATCGTGGAACTGCAATTGCTGAGCCTTTCTTATACACCACTAAGCTTACTTTGAAGAATACTTTGTGAATTCCACATCTCAAATCGGTCGGATGAAAAGAAAAGTGCTATTGAGGTTTTCGGAAAAAGCGTCAGGCATTTATTAGCCCAGTCTATGTTCTACCGATTGTATTTTGGGAAGTCTATTATTCGGTATCTCTATCACTCAAAATATAAATGAAAAGCAGAATTCAGAGGTTGTCACGAAAGGCCCGTTTCTGTATGTAGCACATAGTTTGGAGTATTTTTAAGCAGTAGAAAACACTTTTTTTAGAAAGAAACATTGTAGTCCTTCCACCATCGACATGCGACTACACTTGAACACAGTACATCATTATTATCCTCGAAGCAACGGCAATCTTCCTCCACACCATTAAAACCAATATTTTTCTTGAGCTGCTCTTCGTCTTGCATTGCGAAAAATAATTATTACCAATTTATCAAGATTGTCTGTTAAACTCCATTTGATGCAGTATTTTTTACTTTCTATAACTGTCTATAAGAACTTTCAAATGGAGAGCATAACTACATACATCATCCCCATATAAAAGTACGTTTATTCTTAGTGCTTCTAGACATAATCATGTTGGCAGCTCAGAATATACATACATACATACATTATGTATGTTGTTTAAAAAGTGTTTGCAAAGTATCAAAACACAGCTTTGTTTGTTGGAAATAAATCCGTTCTACTTTTGCCATCCTCCCAGACCGCTGTCTGGCATATCTTGATAGACTGATCTTAAAATTTTAATAATTTTGGAGTAGATACAAAGTGAAGCTAATTTGTAAAAAAGTTCATTTTAATTTACATTGACAAAAACAGCATTTAAATCGACAAAAAAGCGTAGACTTTTTTCTTTTGGCTTAGTTGTACCTGAATCAGAGATGTCAAGTTATTGCTCTGGTCAACTGTGGAGCAGTTATTGCTATATTTGTTCAGAATGTTGTTTTCTTTAACACAAACTGTAAGCCTATTAAGGAGCACATACTCTTGGAATATAACCCAGGACTTCTGGATGACAGTTCAACGTACTAACCATTATGCCAGGGTACCATTATTTTTTTCAAAACCTTTCTGAGATATTTTCGTTTTTTATTTTCTATAATAATTATTTAAAGAACAAGAATGTACATATGTACGTGTGGATCCACCAGTTAGTAATCTAATGGTGATTTGAATGTTTGTCATTAGTTAATACTATCAAACTAATCACCATCATTTACCCTGATGGCTGCTCTTCTACTCCAACACTATAAGAGAAATATATATTTTCTAAAAATAATTAAGACAATGAATTGCAAATCAAGTCCAATAACATACTTATCGCAAAACAAATAAGCCCATGATGTAATTGAAATTGAAAATAAATACCTGAATACATGGATTCAATTCCACAACAACAACATACTCAAGGTGCACATAATACAAAAAAAGTCAATTTCGTTTATCATTTTCATTCTTTTACAGAAAAAAAAGAAGATGGCAACGAAGAAAATACAAATAATAAACACAATTTAGATAGATAACCATTTAGATAGCAAGAAACAACGAACTTCTCGATAATTGTGTGGCACACCACCGAAGTGTCAAGTGTTACATGACTATAAGCTAAAGCGGACGTTCAACTTTTGAAATTGAATCCAATAGGAGTCACCATCTCTTCAGGGTTTTAGGTAAGTCAAAGATTGCAATGTAAATAAATTTGATTTACCTGTGTGAACCTATACATACATAATATTCATTTATAGCTACAAAACGATAAACAAATAGAGAAACCATCAAAGCAAATAATCCAAACTTCACAAAACAGATTACGAAATTATATCACAAACCGAGTTTCTTTTTTTTTTTTTTGTTGATTTAAAAATAAAAATACTTTGCTTTTTAAAGCTACTCTGGTGAAGGGATTTTGGTATGTGTGACGGTCTTAACACTTATCTATGGCATTTCTGTTCAGATGAAACAAGTACCTGCACAAGTAGAGTTGGTTAACCAGTTTGTGAAAATGTGCATGGGCATGTTTTTTTATTTCAGTTAAGTAGAAGAAAAGCTGCACAGACGTAACAGAGATACGTCCTTGATTGTTCAATTGCACATTCACCTCTTGGACTGCACTGCACCAATAAAGAAACTTCTTTTTTTCCTCCTGCTTGGTAGACCATAATCCAATAAAGTCGTCTCAGCATAAGTAGAGAACCAGACACATATTATGGGAAAAGGTTTTCAATTTCATTAGGTGATGAATAATACCACCAATGTAAACGGTTAATTCCAAGGAATTACCTTTCTCGTTTATGGGAAGGTGTTGTAGTAGTAGCAATATTGCAACAGAATTGTCATATGATACAAACGAAGCGAAAGATACAATTGCACGATGATGCCATTTAAAACAATCGAAACTTCTTATGAAAAGGTGAATTATAACGGGGGATTAGTGGAAGCGTTTCCATGCACAAGGTCTGTTTTATATGTATTTATGTGTGGATGTACATACATATATTCTTATCCTTGTTAATTTTTTCCTTGACATGCATGTTAAGGAGCTATACCCCTTACATTGAGATGATATCATCTTACAACATCACTTAACGAGTGTCAATTGCATATTGAATTTAGTGCATTACTGCTAACTTAGCGGTACGCAGTTGTTTCGATTGAATGGAGAAATTATTGCATAAGTTTTCGCTAACCGACAAACGTCAAGTAGCTGGGAGAGCACTTCAAGGAGTTACTAAGGTTTAACCTGCACTCAAGAAATGTGCTGAGAAAGGCCAGCTGGTCCTTCAGCCGTTTGCAACCATTGCTGAAAAGAAGATCAGCTCTAAGCGACCGACAAAGACATTAATCTACAAGCAGCTCCTGCGACCAGTGATCAGCTATTCTTTCCCTGTCTGGTTTTCAATCTAGAAAACAGGTATGAAGGAACTTCAACTATTCGAATGGAAGATACTGAGTGTCTGCACTGGACTCTACTTTGACCGTCAACGACAGAAACACTACAGGAACGAGCATCTCTACACAGAAGCGAATTTAATCCCACTGGTCAAATATCTAGTACATTCAACAAAGAAACTAATGCGGAACATTATCAACCACCCGAATCAGCTTATGAAAAGGATGACCTCTGAACAACAACGTCCCGAACCGAGGTACCTCAGTGCGATGCAAACTCTAGAGGCGTTTTTCTTTTTTAGTTCAGAATAGAGCTCTGAACAGAGTCCGAGCATGTCGAGCATGTTCCGAACATTCTCTGAACCAAGCGTGCTCTGAGCGCTCTGAGTATATTTTGAAACACACCTGAACACTTATGTAGCTGTCGCCATTTTTTTTTAATTTCCATCTGTCAAATGCTTGTGTTAAGCATTTTACTCTGTCTGCTCAGTTATTTTATTCTGAGCTCATAGAGCGCACTCTGAACACGCTCAGAACATGTTCAGAACGAAAAAAGAAACACATTTTCGAAACTCTGAACACTCTGAACTAAAAAAGAAACACAATTTATTTTTTGACAACTCAGGTTCTGTTCTGAACTAAAAAAGAAAAACGCCTTAGATGACAACATAATGATGGCCAACGATAAAGTAGTCTCGTTCTACACAGACATTGGGTCAGCCTAGCACCGTGGCTACAAGCCATCCCTGTCCACAACCTACAACAAAATCACTACTGACCACCGGGAATGGACACTCTGAAGACCATAAAGTCAACCGACTTTTTAAAAAAAAATTTCACATGTGCATTTTATATACATATACCATATATATATACATTTTTAAACTTAAGTCACTATATGTAGTTAAGCCCCTTATGAGCCAGCAAATGTAATTTATCAATTATCTTATTAGTTGTAAGCCAAATTGTAAATAATAGCTGTGTTTTATTTTCCCCGAGATCTGATCCAGATTGGATCTTCATTCAAAATTACATGTATAACAAAAGCAACACAAGGCCCTATTTTGTTTGTATTTGTTGTTTTACATGTTATTTTGAAAACAAAATCCAATCCGGATCAGATCTCGGGGAAAATAAAACACAGCTAATATGATCAATAAAACTAAATTATATTGATTTGACTATGATAATACTTAACAATTTAACTTTAAAAAAATTTGTTAACTGTTCCTCTAAAAAAAACTCATTGTTCAACGAAAAAAAAGGATTTTAATAACCGAGACGAAAGTAACAGGGAGCTTATGTACAATGTAATTTAGCATCTTCGGACTTTCGTTTTTGAACTATGTATAAAAACGTTTCTAGATCTCCACGTGGCCAAAAAATACACCAAGAGAGGATCATAGATATATACATAGATCTTTGGTTTAAGTCCATTCAAAACATATAATCAAATCATAATTTTGAGTCAGAGTTTTTATCAAGCGAAAACGAAACAACAAATTAAAACAAACAAAAAGCGTTTTTTTCGAAAAGGAATTACTAGTGCAGAGGGTAATTCTGAATTGCGGATCTTAAAAAATTGTAAATACATATTTATTTGGTTGTAAAATTATAGATAAGATGAACATATAATGTCAAACACAGAAAACAAATCCGTCAACAAAACCAAACTTTTATTAAGAATAATCAGCCCTATCACAAATTTCATCGTAATCGGAACTTTTACGAATTCCGACATCAAAATTGAATTGATGGATTAAAAGAAGGCATTAGAAGCTCAACATAATCAGGCAGCCATTAATTCAATGTGCTTGGAAAATGGAATCAACTGGAAATACCTCCCACCTCGGTCACCATTTTGGAGGACTTTGGGAAGCTGCTGTTAAGTCTGCAAAGGTTTTTTTAGTTCGTTACCTTCGTGAAGCATCACTTACTTTCAAAGAGTTGCAGACAGTGGTGATACAAATAGAAGCAATTTTAAAATCAAGGCCTATCACACCCATGTCATCAAACGCAAATGACTTAGAAGCCTTAACACCAGGGCATTTTTTAATTGGAGCCCCAATGACTACTTTGCCTGAACCAGATGTTGGTGATTGTAATCCGTCAAATCCGTTCGTAACAGCAATTTGTATGAGATTTTCCACTACGATGGATTCTGTGATAGTTTTTACGGTATTCGTAACAAGCTTCCGATTACGATACGATGGAATTCGTGATAGGGCTGAATAAAAAAATTATTAAGATACAACCAATTCATATTCGTACATCTTCCACTAGTTTCTTGTTTTGTGGAAGTTTAAACTTAAGTTTAACTGAACCTGAACTGGATTTTAAATTTGAGGTTCAACTCTTCGGGTTTCACAGTCTGATCTGCACTTTAGTTTAATTGATTTAATATTTTGTGGCACATCCCTTAATTTTAATGACATGCTTCAGTAGATTTAGCAAGGATTGGACAAGTTTTATTGATGTCTAAAGTGAATATGAATGCAATTCTAACAGAATCTTCTATTAAAGATCTCTTGCATTTCGAATGGTCAGTTTTCGAAGTAGTTTGTCTAAATGGTCACATGAATTTTCAATTCGGTTAACATCTTCTGGTAACTGGGGTGGAGTTTCCGTCACTTTAGGGTAATTGTAAAGCAGCAAAATCCGAGTATTATAAGCTTTTATCTTTTTTCAGACCCAATTTGTGTTCGCTATCTTTTAAATTTTTAAAATATCAATGTAGATATGTAGCCTTTCTACCCCTGCTACAGAGAAAAAAAAACCCAAACCATAACTAATCCACCTCTATGTTTCACTGTTGCAACTGTATTTTTTGAAAAGAGTTCTGTATTTGGTTTGGATTGATGTTCTATTGTCAAGTTAAGGCGTTCAACTCTGTTAAGGCGTTCAACTCTCTAACGCGTTTCATTACAAAACAGCTGTTTTTTTCAGAATTTTACAAATGATGACACCTTTATCAAGAGTGTTTAAAATTTCGCGTGTGGTGTTTCTCGGGCCTTAGTGATTTATCACCGTCATCTATCATCATCTAAAAGAATTGGAACAATTAACTGGGATTCATCCGAGAAGGTATGTCATTATCTTTAGCACAATACTGGTAATCAAATTGATATTCGTTTTATCCTAGCTGCAAATATTTCAAAGACAAATTATTGAAGATAAAATTCAATAATCGAAAATAAAAATTGCAATTCTAACACATACCGAATGAAGAACGATGCGTGGATAGAGATCACCAACGAGCATATTTACCTATTACCTATTAATTTTAGATTTTAGTTTTAATAAAAACATTATTTATTTTTGTGGTAATCACAATATTTTAATGTAATGTCAAGTGAAAGTGACAGTTCAACACTAAAATGTCCTTAGGCCCTATTCAACCTCCAAACGCGTTTGGCTTATAATGCCTCTATTCAACGTTGCTACCTACACATTTTTTAGGACGTGTTGAATCAAAGTTGTGCAGATGCGGATGGGATGAAAAAAATATGTTTGTTGTTCACCGAACAACAACCCATACTAAAGTTTCAAAACAATAAAATACAGTATGAGAAAATTAAAGTGCGAGGAGCTTTCTATTGACTCGCTATGGGTCAAATTGCGAAAATTTAAACAAAAATTCATCAACATTAAGTCTAAGAACATATTGGAAGATAACATTTTAGACGACATACCTAGTAGTTTTATGAATTTGTCAGATCACTTTCCCGCCCTCAATCTTAAAAACCATGCATGAATTATTGGAAAACATCAATATAGTTCTTTGTATGCATTACTAATAAGAAGCTGGCAAAAAATGCTGAAAAGCATACCAAGATGTCAAGGTTTGATAACAAACAGCAACAAAATATTAACTTTCGTGTTGAAATTCAATTAGCCTGCAGGTTAGGTATGTGCTAATTATATATGCACGCTCATAAAATAAACTGATGTTTATTTTTTTATTCTTACAGAATAGATTGAAATAAAAAAAATTCTCATAGAATACAAAACATGTTAATTTTCTAAAAACGACAAAAATATTAAGTAGTAAAATCCAAAACTGATTATTATAATCAACTTTTATAAATGAACAATAAGGCTCTAATTACGAATAGCCAATGGAACAAAAATCTTGCGAATTCAATTGATTCCTATTATGAAAATCGATTCACTTAAAGTTCACTCCAAATGTCAAAACCTTAGCGAAATTGTTTAGCGAGGGATTACAAATAGCGAATGTTCGATGATCGAACCGCTTAAAGTGTGATATCCAATCGAATCAAATTATTAGTAATAACGCAGCGAATTAAAAATTGAAGTACATTTCTATCAATTGTTAGTTTTTTTTTGTTGTAAGTAATGAACAATAAACAAAAAATGTAGTTGGAAATAATTCACTTTCCAATTGCTTATATGTAAACATACAAAGTATGCTTTCTACGAGTCAAAATGGCAATTGAATGAAATTTTTGGAAGCGAATGTCCTAAGATGGTCTGAAGAATCCAAATGTACCGGAGAGAGAACATGTTCATTACTATAGTTGTTTTTTTCTTTTTAAATTAAAAAAATCACAACCGGAGAACACAAAAAAATAATCTGAAAGAATAAAATTTCACAATTCTTACAATTTTCCATTGTATAACGTTTAACATGGTGTTATTTAAATGGAATCAATTTTGGCAGAATTTATTTTTGAAGCGAATATGGAAGCTCGCTAACCATAATACCGCGATAAGGAAAATTCGCTAAATCATTCGACTTTAGTAGAACGTTCGATTTGCTATTCATAATGAGGGCCTAATAAGTGATATTTAGAACTCCACAACTGTATGTATTTGCTTTTACTATTCGTTTTTCTTTTCAAATGAGTATCCAGCTCAGCAAATTTGTACACACAAACAAAAATACAATATTTATATTATTTTTTTATTTTGTATACAAACAATAACAAAGTACCTACACATTCATACATTTTTTTATTATTTTTGATAAGTAAGACTATGCTGAGGTGGCTGTTTTGTTTAGTTATTTTGAACTTAGTTAAATAACGTTAACCTACACTGTGTAACTGAACCTAGACCGAGTCTTCAGGATTCTAAATATGCACTGCACAAGCCGAAACTCAATCGAAATCAGGCCCATCCCAATGTTTGTTGTAGATACACGTTTTGTTTTATTTTATTTTTGTATAATTCAACCTGCTTTGTCGAAACACGACTTTCGTTCATAATAGTATGAGGACTATGCAAAGTTGCAAAATAAAAGTAAACAAATTAGAAACCAACGGGTCGTAGGGAACTTAGACCTTGGGGTTTATAATTCTCAACCATTCCTGTGTGTTGGCAAAAATAATACAATTTGTCGGCATGGTTTAGATAAGAACCACTTTTCATGACAAGAGATACTGCAGGATAATTTTCCAATTGATACAACAAAAATCAAGCAGCGGATGGGATTCGAACAAAACTTCTGGATGACAGTCCAACGTATTAAGCATTGAACCAAAGGATAAAACATAATAAAATTGTTTATAATATTGGGTGCTATATTTGTAACATTTGGTCGCAATTTTGAGAGTGAATATCAACACTTGTAAGGAGGAAAAAAAAAATTACAACAAATACACTCAGTGACAAAAAAACCCTCACATTGATCTGTTTTCATACTTTTGTGTTTTAACGGTAAAATTCTATCTTTCATCCAATTTTTTCTCTTCTTTTATTATTTTGTCATTTGTTTAGACAAATAAGCAATCAACTTAGTACGCGAGTGTTTAACAAAATTCAACATAAAAAATCATAGTTTTGTCTGTTTGTCTGTTTGTTTTTTTTTTGATGTTTTTATCTTTAGTAGAGAAAAGGCTCGAATTGTAGCTTTACATAAGGAAAATGTTTCCAATGAGATAAAAGCACGTCGGGCTGGTATCAATGAGTGGAGTGTGCGGTTCGTAATGTTCTCAAGAATTACCAGTGCAATATTTAAATTTCTCGAAAAATTGGAAGTGGAAGGCCTAAATCCACAACTTCAAGAGGAGAGCGTCTTATATCTCGACTTTCAATTAGCAATCGACTTCATGATGCTGGGGACATCAATAGAAATTTCAGTCTCAAACTGTGACAGATAGGGCGACCTGCAAAAAGCCTTTGTTTATTTGCAGAATGAAGAAACAAATGTTGCAATGGGGCAAAACTTATACACCCATATTAATAAAGATGGTTTAGTGGAGGTTTAATAAAACAAATTTTCTGTTAAGTGACGTTTACTAATTATGATAAAGTTAAACCACCGAAGTAGGTGGTTTAGCGAAGGAATAAGAAATAGAAATGTCCACAGCCAGACACAAGCAATTGACAACCAATTTAGGTAGCCACAGAGATTGCTTGCTTTTATAGAAGATTTTCTTAAAATGATTTTTGATAAACGTCATTTTACTATTCCGGGAACATTTTGTTTTTATTAATGAAAATATTTAAGCCATGGCTTAACTCCTATTCCATGGTTTAGCAAAACCATGGAATATAGGTGGAACAAGCGTTTTTTATTAATACGGCTGTAAGTGTTTCCTCTTGGATCTTAAGATGTTTTGTCTCTCCTAGCAGTGTGCTCCTTTAATTTGTATAACTTACATATATTCCTCTCTTCTTCCTTTGTTTATACTTTCGTTGATACCATTTAAGGCTATTTCTTGGAGTACACACTGCTTCTCCAAAAACGTAAATTCAGCGAAATTATCTTCTATATTTAAAGCGATTGCTTCTAAACACTAAAGTGAAGTGCCTGCATCCCCCTCAAAAAAAAACCCTAACTGCTCGTCCTCTTCATCAGATCTACGAGCGTAAGCGTCTGGAATTGGTTTTCATTTGTTAAAAACAACATTTTAGTTTATAGTATAGTATATATTTTAAAAAATAGAGACAAATATGTACTTGTTTTATTTATCGTAAATAAATTCGATAAAATAAATTATTTAACAAGAATACTTGCAGTTTTGCGACCATCCATTTCTCTGTCGTGTGTAAATTTTTGAACGAGAGATATCGTCGTTTTTTTCTTAGTCGTCGTATTTTTTTCGTCTTACAGAATGCAGAACGAAAGTGTTCCACGACGTTTGACGTTTACAGACGACAACAAAACGAGTGACAAAAGTTGGAAACGACTTATGGAATGCAGATAGTGTCAGGTCGTATATTTCGCTGTCGTTTACGACATCGGTAATCGGGGTGATTATATTCTCGACTTAGGCAAAACAAAATTTCCATAAATCATATTTTGTGATTCTAAAATAAATTATTAATACAAAATTAAATCTATAAAATTTATTATCACTTTAAATTAGGAAGTCACTTTTGACCCACCCTGTAAATCTCAAGAATTATGAAAACAGGCGAGGTTTCATTCAGCATACCTATCTACTGCGTGGGTTTTTTTTTTTGTCGCTGGGTATAAATGAGAATTTTTGTTTCTAGAACATTTACATTTATGAGCAAGACCATGAATCAACCATCAAAACTAGAGCAGTCATATTGCTAAATAAAGGCACCTTGCATTACTCCAGTATCCCCATAAATTCGTGACATACTACGTTTATATGGAGAATAGAATCGGAATTGAATCAGGATTTTGCTTCATGTATACCTGGATCGGATTGAAAAAAGATTTCTCGATCCGATCCCACTAAACGAGCTGAATCGAATCGAAAATATGTATGCTTGTATACCAGAATCGAGGAATCGAGTGTATGTACAAAACCATATTGTCATTTCGATCCCATTTCAATTCGATCTTTCGATCCAGTGGCACCATATACCTGGATCGAAATATCAATTCGGATTCGATTCCTCAATCTTCTCTTGTAACCGGAGTAACAGTGTAATGTACACAGGTATTAATTTCCATATTGCATTACATCTTGTAACGTTGATAAAATCCGTTGCGCAATAGATGCCACGTTTTCTATCGATAAGGTTTATCCAAAAATCCCGCGGTTCGACTTTGTCTCTTTATAAAAGCTGTGATTTTTGATTTCTTACATACCTCTTCCACTTATTCATCGAACATTTATTACAGATATAGAGCCCTGTTCATTCTAGAAACATCATATACAAACTTACATCCTCAATTCTACATGCACGACTTGTGGTTTATCTATTAAATTACTTAATTACTTGCAGTGTAGATATGTAAATAAATATAAAACTATGATTGAAATAAATAATAATAAAATAGGTAGGTACTTACCAAGTATTCTTTCAAAAGTCATATAAAACAATGTGAGTCCCCGCCGGGGTGCGTTCGGATCTCTCGAAATAGCTCAAATGAAAACGACGAGTATTCAAGGCAAATAATCACAAAAATGTTCCACAATCCAAAAACACAAAGCAAAACAACGAAAAAAAACTTGTTAACTTTTTCGCTGCTTAGTCTTTAATGCTGTGTGCACTTATCGGATCAGAAATACCAAGTAATAATGAACAATAAATTTCACGTTTTAAAAAACAGAATAGCAACAACAATACTGCCAACTGCACTGCAATGATACTATTGCCACTTTGGCAAAAACGAACCAATTCAAAATGTATATAAAACGAAAAAAGTTAAAACAAAAATAAAATTGGTATTTTGTATTCTTCTCGTTGGTTGGAGTTCTTGCGATGCAACTGTTTCTCTATGCAAGACGACACAGACACACAATCTTTTATTTTGTTGCTTCTCCTTGCCACACTCTGACTCTACGTCTGCAACACGACGACGATTGCAAATTAAAAATAAAATTATTTATGCGAATCTTGATGATTTAAGTGATTTTTCTGATTTTGTTTTGTCCAATTCCACTTTTAATCCCTTCTTCCACGACAACAACAACAACAAAATGAACAACCAACAGCCAAACGAGAGTTGATTGGGGTGGTCGGTGGTGCGGTGGGTTGCTGTCACTTTTTTTTATATCGAAAAGCGATGGAAGATTTAGCGTGCGTAATAAAAATTAACACAATTCCTATGTGATGAATAATCTTCGAACACTTTTCCAAATGAAAATCGGTTTTCCGTTTTCTTTAAGCACAAAGATAAGCTGTGAAAAATAGAGAGCAAAAAAAATAAAATAATTTTTGTACAGATGTAAATGGACGAGCTTAGAGGTTATGGCATATACTTTGTGAAATTTGGGGTGCTGATTATTTGCAAATGGGAATTGAATGAAATGCTGATTAATTTCAAGCAAATTTCAATAAGCTAAGCTACGAGCAAGAGTGTAGATAATGTTTTTACTTACCTTAAGACAAATAATTTATTCAGATTTAGGTAAATTTGCTGATGAAAATTTGTCACGATCCAACTTGCTGAAAGTACTTCATTCAAATTAAATTCGACTTTAATTTTTTACAACATGGCGGTTGCGAAATGACTTGAGTGAATTTTCGGATATGAAAATGAATTTATTTCTTTTAGAAGACCGAATTACAGAGTGGCCGCATTCAGCTTTATTAGGTGTTTAGTGTCATCTTGTGGTGCATAGTAAAAGTATAAGGAATTAATTAAAAAAACACATTTTGACATTTAATTGAAAATGACTGTCATTTTTAACTTGTGATATAGGAAAAAAAGTCAACTCGAGATTTTGATCAAAGTTGACATCACAATGTTGAGCAACAAAAAAGTGGGTCCGGCAATTTGCGAATATGAAAATGAACTTATTTCTTTTTTTGAAGAGAAATAATAAGTGGACGCATTCAGCTGTATTAGGTGTTTAGTGTAATCTTGTGGTGGGTAGTAAAAGTATAAATAATTACACAAGAAAACACTTTTTGATTTTGACATGGAATAGAAATTATACTATCATTTTTACGATAGGTACTATAGGGCAAAAATCGAATTAGACATTTTGATCAAAGTTGACGTTACGATGATAGGGAACACGAAAAACAAATGAGTTCGGCAATTACGTCTCTCTGCCTGTACCACAATCTACAGCCTAAACCACGAAAGCGATTTTCTTCAAACTCGGTATTTAATGTCGATTTCCTTTTACACTAGGGATTTTAGGGATTGCGATCCCTTGTCAAATTTTGTCTTTTTAGTGTGGGTATTTCGTATACATGTAAATCCCTCTCCAAATACGGATTCGAAGGATTTGATCTCTGTCAAAAAAAAATCGATTTTTTTGGTGTGGTAAAAGTCAAAATTTGACAAGGGATCGCAATCCCTAAAATCCCTAGTGTAAAAGGAAATCGACATAAGGTTCTCTGGTGATTCGTGATTCCCAATGACTTGAGTAAATTTTCGAACATGAAAATTAATTTCTTTCTTTTTTGAAGACGAAATAATGAGTGGACGCATTCAACTGTATTAAGTGTTTAGTGCCATCTTGTGGGGAATAATAAAAGTATACGCAATTAAACTAAAAAACGCATTTTGACATTGAATTGAATTGACTATCATTTTTAACTTGTGATATAGGTCATATAGGATTTTGTATATAAACTCTATAGTACTCTAAGGCTAGCCGCGCACTAGCAATTTTTAGTTGCGAAACTGTTTGGTTACTTATAGAAAACAGATGAACTGTTTGGTTGAATGTCCGTGAATTTGCAGATAATTATATGTTCAATAAAATGGTAGTTTCGCAACTAAAAATTTTCAATTTTTAGTTTCGCAACTGTTTGGTTGCTAAAATGAAACATATGGGACATCGCGCACTTAGAGCAACTCGATTCGAGCAACTAAAAAGTTTGTGTTTTGACACAAACTAAACGATTGCCTAAAATTAATTCGCAACAGTTGAGCTGTTTTCTATAAGCGCAAGAGAGAAAAGAGTGTGAGCGTGAGTAAAGAGTTGCCAGTGCACGGTTCTCTTTCAACTGATGATTAATCTATTTGATTTCGATCACAGTTGCCAGTTGCTAAACTGTTTGGTTACTTATAGAAAACAGATGAACTGTTTGGTTGAATGTCCGTGAATTTGCAGATAATTATATGTTCAATAAAATGGCGAACTTATTTTAGGCAATCGTTTAGTTTGTGTCAAAACACAAACTTTTTAGTTGTTCGAACCAAGCAGTTTGGCAACTAAAAATTGTTAGTGCGCGGCTAGCCTAATGGAACAGAAAAAAATGTTATGAAAGTTGCTGTACTGGTGGTGAGATAATATAATGTAGGATAGAGCGAGAATATTTCATCATTTGTTAGCCACGTGACAATGAGAACGATGAGAATGAGAAAATCAAATTTGTTTGTCATATTGACCTTTTCAAGGATCTTCTGTTTATCGCTTAGAGTCCGTTTAAATATTTAAGTAATTTGATTGTTGGTAAAGCCCATTGTAATTAGTATTCTCTGAAAATATTTTGATTATTTAAAGTAACTTATGCATGATAACGCAAATGCAGAAAAAAATAACTAAAAGGTCCCCTTTGTTCAATTTTATCATGTGTAGTCACCCTAAGCACTTTGAGAGACACTGCATTTTATGGCAATTTGACATCTAAATCTCTCCATTGTCATTTGATTCAAGAGGAGAACGAGAACCGGCGCCACTTGTCATCTGTTTCGCTTTTCGCGCATGATTTTGCTTTGTATTTCTCATTCTCATTATTTAGGCTTTTTTCTTTGGATAATCGCTCCTTTTCGCTCCCAAGCAAACATTTCTGCTCATTTTTTGGAGACTTATGAATACATTCAAAAGAAACACACAAAATACAACAAAATTAAAATTTTACAACCCAAATCAAGTCGCAATCGCAAGTCCAAGTTAAAAAGAAAAAAACAGTCGCATCGACTCTCCGTCTCCATTCCAACTAACTTCCATTTAACTTGGTAGTTTTTTCATATTTGGGACCTGCAGATTAATTAAATTCATCTTGTCATTGTCATAAATAAAACTACTCGTAAAACAACGCACAATTGAAATACAGTCGAACTTCGATAACTCGAACCATCACTTGCCAACACAATAATTCGAGTTATCAAGACTTCGAGTTATCAAGTTAATATAAAGTACGTGATATTTATTTGCGAATAAAAAAAAGGACTGACTTAACGAAGTTGCAATCAATTCGTTTGAAGCTGGTTGAATCGAATTCTCCTCCTAAACTACCTCGATGCACCATCGCTGTCATTGCTAATGTTTACTTCAGTTGTTTAACACTTTTCTTTGAATTTTTCAGAAGACGCCTAGGTACTATTGCTTTCTTTTTTACTCACACTTAACGGAATCACAAATTTCAATACAATCATATATGTACAAAGTCATGGAACTTTCAAACACAGTGCCCACAAAGTCAATGCATTATGAAATGAATTTGTAAAAATCCACAGAATTTGGAAATTCCCCTTAAAAATTCGACTTGTCGAAGTTGACACCAAATAATATCTTCGAGTTATCGAGACATTCGAGTTATAGAAGTTCGACTTATCAAACAAAAATTACATGTACACTTCAGGCTTCGCGCTATTGCCAACCAATTTCATTCGAGTTATCAAATATTCGAGTAATCGAAGTTCGACTTATCGAAGTTCGACTGTAAGTTCAAATACCAAAAATATTCTCATTGAATAACAAAAAGTGGAATCTTCCAAAATCCAAGTGACCACGCAAAATTCTCAAAAAAGTTACAATTCTATAAGAACTGCATAGAAAGTGAAGTTTATTTTGCGCCCCACGAAAAACGGAGGAGCTGTGTTGAAGGAGCAAATCAAAATTAAAAAATAACAAAATAAATTTCTAGACAAAGGTTTTTCTTGTGTGGAGTTTTTCAACTTTGTTTTTACGGACGGACAAAAACAAAAACCACCGCTACTCGGTTTCAAAGCTCACATTCGCTCGCAGTTTGTTATTTTTCTTTGTTTCTTCTTCTATTCATTTTTCTGATTTTCATATATTCTATCTTCTGTCAGCCTCAGTCGTGTATGCGAATTTCTCGGGGGCGTGTGATTCTGAGTCGATTCGTTGTCGTTCTCGTCTCGTTCGTTTTTAATCTTGGCTGACTGAAAAATCCTGCTCCACATCCACACCAGAAACTATTTCAGTGTATCTACCTTGTTGGGGTGCATCCCATCCCATTCCGATTGCCATAAATAGAACAAATGAAAAGTCCATGAAAAAGTGTTGTTGCCATTTTCCCTGTTTAGTTATTTTCTACAATTATTAAAAAGTGTTTGTTTAAGTTGTTTTCTAACGTTAGTGTGATGGGTTCAAAGTCGCTCCAGCATCCGGCTTTGCGGGGTCGCAGAGGGTGCTATTTGTCGCTGGCTTGCTCAATCGGTTCCATAAGCATCGCGTGTGGCAGCTTGCTGCAAATCCAAAACTCTACCGATCGCATCTCTTTGCAACGAGGTCTCTTCCTTACCTCAATGGGATTCATCTACTTTGTCTCACTGACAGACTTTTTCAACAAGTATTTGTTGGAAACACCACAAGGGATAAAGTTTCGTAAGAAATATCGACTGATGATGTCTGATGTCATGGAAATCACCAATAAGTAAGTATTTTTTTTTTTGTCTATTCGAGTTCTTTCTGTACTACGACCTCCATGTTCTCCTAAATTTGTTGTAATTTTGAATACCTCTGCCTAGATGTGTACCTATTCACCTAGATGGTTGCATCATCGAGAATATTATTTATGAAACACCACCATCTGATAGGGATTCGTTTTTTTCTTTATTTTTATCTTTTCAATTAGACTTGCTTTCGCTGATATATTCAGCTCGGTTACGTTTCAATGTTTGTTTCTGAAAATTTAATTGCAGATATAAAACAAACGTACTCAGGACTTATTATTTTTGTTATTTTCATTTATAATTTATCGAAGCAATGACAACGTCGTAGGTACCTCTACTCGTTACTCGGGTAGGAACGACTTAAATTAATGAATGGCATTTCATTTACTTTTTCGTATCGTATTTTTCGTGTGACGTAACAACACATCAAATGGGTAAAAGTTAATGTTTGTGGCTTGGTTTGTTTTGAAGAAATGTTTTATTGGAATTCGAGTGTAAATAAAAAAATAAATACCTAGTTGTATTCTCTTCGAACAAATTAACTGGGTCACAATGTCAAATGAGAATTTGTTAAGTATGCAAATCAAAGTTAGTAACAAACAAGTTTTATAGAACCTTTCTTGTAGATTGTACATTGCTTAAATGGCCTTGAAGCTATTTAAAAACAACTTATTTCGCAATGTTCCTAACAGAGTATGTAATATATTTGGATCATGACGTTATCTTCATAGAATGACAAAAAAATAGGAAATTAGGTTTATTTGGTTTCGAAAAAAATTTATCTCGAAATTGTAAATTTTGGTGAACAAGCGGATTTGTCCATTTTTTTTTCTTTGATAAAAAAGACATACAAATCAAATAAAGTAGATGCTGGGAAAATGGAGTCGTAGTTTTTTACTACATGAAAGCTTTATGAATGTACATACATTTCCCCGGCTTTTGTTTATCAAAATATGTCAGGCGAGATAGATCAAATAAAACGTTTGCTTGGGCAACTCCAAAAGTCTTTCAAGAAAGTTTAAAAAATCGACTCGATCGAAAGTCCCCTCTATTCCTGGCAATGCACACATAAATGGTTGAAAGTTGGAAGTCACTATGTCCTGGTTCTCTTCGAGCTGTTGACCACCAAACAAAAATGTAGTTAAATCACAAACAAAATCGAAAAATTGAAAAAAACCCTACATAATTAAAAAGGCATTAAAAAAAAGGTATTATAAGGGTATTGAAGATATGATCATATTTTCATAACTTCTTAACTGCACTAAGAGCCTTTCAAATCCAGTGTTTGCCACTTTTCGGCAGATAAGTTGTGCTTTTATTCTTTGGTGAGGGCAGCGGAGAGCATCTCGCTCAGGATCATACTGTAGACTCTGGTCCCTTCAGTTACGCTAAGGCGTCCAATATCAAATTTCTTCTCCTGGGGAATCGCCAATTTCTGTTTTCGTCCGACAGTCAAGCTCTGAATTTAGTCACAAGTGGGAAATGGGCAGATCGACGTTGCATGATGGTTTGCATCGATTAGCACATTGTCAATTTGTCAATCTAACCTGGGATCAATGTTTTATTAATATTTAAGTGTGACCACAACTGATTAAAAAATTTCTTGCAAAACTAGCGAAATAACAATATTGTAGAAAGTATGATCTATATATTTGATGTCCGTCTTTCATTACATTTTATACAAACCTTTTTGAATTAAATATCTATAAATACTTTGGAAAATGATTCTTGGATAAGGGAAAGGTGTATTAAGCATTGAAAACATCAACCTCTCATAAGCCTTTGTTTCACACATATGTACACCCAAACACTTTCTTGGGTGTGGTTCGATATGCTCTTCCAAATGCACTTTGAAAACTGCTGGCATATCTCCACCAGCATCACATTAATCGATGGGTTAAAAATCAGTCGAATCACTTTGAAACAAAAACTTTCACAAAAGATACCAAATTCAGTCGAGGATAAAACTGCCATTATTATGCGTCTTTCCATAAGATGTTTCTACTAGTCGGATAAAATGTAAATATTCCTTTTTTGAATAAAACATTTTTTTTTAATAAAAAACTTGAAAATGAGTTATTTATTTCAATATAAGTATGTATAATATGTATATAATTAAAGAACATTAGTAAAAATAAAAAATCTTAAAGCCCGTATTCTGCTATTTGGCTAAATTGAAATCATTAATAGCCACGTTAAGAAAAATGAGATCTCAAAAATGTCCGCAATCTCAGAAACATAAACATGCTGAGGAAGACAAATTTTGGATTCTCTTGGTCAATGTTTGACGGAGAAAATCCTGTGAGATCTCAATTTTCTCAAATGGTAAAATGTTTGCTGTAAATTAATCAAAAATTTAAAATATTTCTACTGCCGAATTTTACCGTTATTATTTGTTTAAACTGACATTTTGCTCACGCGTACAAATAGCAGAATATGACCGATATTCTATAAAAACGATAAGAATAAAAAATATATATAATTTTAGCAACGGCTTTCGTTAAAAAGTTCTTAAAATTTTACTTTATTTACTTCACAAACGTATACATACCTTTTACTCGTTTTCCTTTTTATCGGGAGGCAAACGAAATTTAAAAGATCCCTAAGGAAAAAAGATCAAAATAAAATATTGTTGCTATTTGCAAAATTAGTCAACTTACATAATAAAATATTTTTGTTTGCTTCCTATACAGATGTCTTCTCAGTTTTTCTCTATCCAAAAATTCTGAATATTTTATTTTGTAAGTTTTTACATCCTGTGAGTCAGGAACGTGTTCCTCCGTTTTGTCCGGAGGCAGACAAACTTTGAAAGATCCCTAAGGATAAATAATCAAAGTTAATTATTTTTCTTTCCTCCTAAGCTTATGAACTTACATAGTAGAACACTTTTGTCTTGCTTCTATAAAACTTGCGTCGCTCCCTTTCATCCTGTGAGAAATAATTTTGAAATTCAACTAACAAAATAATTATCAAAGATTTTTTACTTACATTCTCTGGACATGTATGCAAATCCTTTCTATCTTTTTTTATTGCTTCTTCTTTTTTATTTTTTGTTTTAAATTTTTCTTCATCAATTTTCGATTCCTTGTTAAGGAATCGATTTGTTGAAAACTAAAATAAAATAAATATAAAACAATGGTTAAATATTTGAAAAAAAATTAATTTACATTTTTAAGATTGTTAAATTCCATAACATTTGCTGTTTTTCTTACAATCTTAAACATTTTGCTTCTTGCTTCTTTCAGTTTTTAATTTATTATGAATATATTTTTTTTTGAAGTTTGATACATCAATCAAATAAATTTCATTTTTCAAGCCTACTTATGTCGATTTCCTTTACACATGAGAAATCAATTTCTGTGTGAAGATTTCGATCTCTCGACAGATTTCACGTTCCTTTACACCAAAAAAATCGATTTTTTTGTGACAGAGATCAAATCCCTCGAATCCGTATTTGAAGAGGGATTTACATGTATACGAAATACGCACACCAAAAGAAAAAATTTGACAAGGGATCAAAATCCCTAGTGAGTAAAGGAAATCGATATTAGAAAAATAATACAAAAAAAAGTCAATTTTTGAAGTTTATTTAAAAAATAAATTAAAAAAAAATAAATGTCATATATTTTTTTTCCTAAACATATTTATGTACATAAAATTAAAAAAAGCCTGAGGCCATTCAAAAAGTGTTAATTTTCCAAGTTTGAAATTAGCTAAAAGTTCGTTTTTTTTGTTTGCTGTTACAATTTTAATTAAATTGTTCCTATCCTTGGAAGACAAAAGAATCGATTGCATTTGTGCATTAAGAATATTTCTCGAATATTTTGGGCCGATAAAAAAGATGAGGGTAAGGAGTGTTACTCTGTCAAAAAAACAGTTCTAAAGGAAAGTACAGTTAACAGAACAAGAAAAGTCGGCGACTGAAGAGAATGAGATATTTCGAAGAACAAAACGATTGAATGTACGTCGGATGCTTTCACTGCAACCTAAAGAACTATTGTGCTAGAGATGAAAACCTAAGCTTCTTCATATTTTTTAGTTATTTTTGATGTACTTTAACCCTTGTATTCAAGGGTAGAGCGCCGAATGCTGCTTTTGTTTTGTTAGATATTTAATAACGAGGCGGGCAACTAGATATTCTGCTAATACCGCCAGCCGATGTAACGTTCTGTTTGATCAAGCTTTAATCCGACATATTTTAAAATTAAACCTCAACTGAAAAACTAAGACTACTTAATAACTGTCCCTAGATTGCTTTATCTATAGGGCACATACTAAAAATTAAAAAAAGATTTTAATAAACTTCGATGTCTTCAAGAATCTCGTTTACGAATTGGTAAATCAATCTTAAAGGAATCAAAATCTAACAAAATATGTAACTAGTTATGTGAATTTTAGTTATTTGCAAGACAATATTAATGGACGGGTTTTCCATACATCACATGTTGCTACTATAGTACGTAGGTATTTATTGTCCGTCATATCAAGCTCGCACTTTATTCAAAGTTAATTTTGCTTCCTTTTTGTTGTAATCGCAATGCTTACGTAACAAATGTTTTATTTATTAAAAAATAAGCTTTGAAATCTGAATGCTATTAATGCCTGTTCAGGTTGCTGTTATCTATTTAAAAAAAAAAGAAGAAATTAGCGATTTTGAAATAAAATATTGTTTGACCCCGAGAAGGCTTGCCATATTGCAAGATCAATTGTAAAAACATGAGGTATTTCTATTAATGTGTTGAAATTACAATTCTGATCATAAATATATATACTCGTAAAACTGAAAAATTTAATTTTGTGAGGACTTTCAAAGAAAGCAGTGCTTGGTTTTTGTATATGTATGTATATCTTAAATAATTATTATTGCGGTACAATAATTGGGTCTTGTGAATTCATAAAAAGATAAGCTTTCATTTTAATTAAAGTTTTTTTTTTTGTCACTTCCTTATTGACTGCAATAGAAATAAATAATTAAAAAACAACAGAATTATAAAATTATTAAAACGATGTTTGTTTATTCAAATGTTGCGGCTACCTCAGTCACTTGCTAAAACAAATATTTTATAGATCGGAAAGAAATGACAGATGTTTGTTAATACTCGTAGCAAGTGTTTGCTCTTGTCACTGTTTACTTTATAAACAACAAATTTCTCATGATCTTTCAATCGCCGTGATAGACTCTATTACGGAGCATTGGGAATGGTCGATGATGTCGATATGGTTCCAAAATGAGAAAGAAGAAGTCACATTATTGTAGATTAGATTAGATTAAGAATTTTATTTTTCAATTTGTTTTATATACAATTTGACTTAAAACTAACTTATTACTAAATTAAATCATGTTGGCTCAACAATAGGGGCCCAACGTTCTTCATTTGGCTTTACATAATGCTATTTGCTTACAATATCATATTAATGTTTTCTTAATCTAATTCATGATTTTTTTAATATTAACTAAATAATAATTTTTGATGAGTGGGCGTTTTATCCCCTGTAGTATTGATTGTTGTTCTTCTCGTAAAAGGGTGCGTTTTCGTTATGGATGATGTCTTCAAATTGATCGTCAGTGATGGCTCGAGTGTATAGATACTTGTCACGAGGCTCTAGTTCATGCTGGAGAAGTTGTTGCACTTCTGTGTTGGGATGATCTTCCAGGTTCCTGATGATTTTTCCGGAGAGCTGAAGTAAATACTTGTCCAATGGTATTAATTTTGCTTCTTTATACAGATTCCTTGTTGGTATATATTTCTTCGTCAGTGTGTTACGGTACAGTCCAGTGCAAATGCGGAGCATCTTTCTTTCAAAAAGCTTCATCTTTTTCATTGCTGTAGGTGAAATAGTAAACCAGATGGGAAAGGCGTAGGTCAGAACGGGTCGGATAAGTTGTTTGTACACAAGCAGCTTGGTTTTCTTACTTAGTCCACTTCGCCTCCTGAGAAGCGGATGGACCAAGTGCAGAGAATAGTTGGCTCTCTTCAACATCAAGTCTGCATGCCTTTTGAATTTGAATTTATTGGAAAAGTTGATTCCTAAGTACTTCGTTGATGATTTGGCTGTCACTTCAGTGTTGTCTGGGAGCTTTATTTTGATTGCATCACAGCGTGTTGCAAACGCTCGCCTTCGAACGACAGTCACTGGTGTTCGGAAGCAGATGAGTTCAGTCTTTTCGCTGTTTATCCTCAGTCCCCATTTGACATAGTATTCCCGCATAGGTTTTTAATGTGCTCTTGCACTCTCCTGGCAGCAATTTCTGGTGAAAAAGCGGTGACGTATGTGATTGAGTCGTCTGCATAAAGCTTAGTCTTTGTACCTGATATGTTGGCTGGTTGATCAGCAGTATAAATATTGAACAGCAGTGGTCCAAGTTTTGATCCTTGAGGAACTCCAGCGTTAATTCCTTTGGTTGATGACACATGTTTTTCTACCTGTACATAAAAAAGTCTATGGGTTAGGAAATTTTTGTCACATTATTGTAAAGGGGAGGTATTCCCAAGTTGAACATTGCACAGCGTATTTTTGAATATCACGAAAAACAGTTAGATCGGTCCTGACGATGAATGCTGTCATAATGTTGCTTCGATGGCGATAAAAAGAATAGTGAGTTTCGATTTGAAATTCATTGGTCTCTTACAGGATTTATCTCAATGTGAAAGTTGGTACTTGGGTCGATATGTCGAGCCGACAGGGCATAGGATTTTTTCTTAGCCCGAAGAATCCATTGTGAACGTTAAATTTGAATCTTTTTTTATAAATTTATTCACTTAATACATTTATGAGTTGATGTATGTTCACAAGCTAGACGAAAAGTTCCAGTTCTGTATTCCTCTCCCACATAAGAAATACATAAACGTCAATCAAGGCTCAACATGTCGCATCAAAGTGATTGATTCCCATTGCCCATTAATCATCTGTCAATATCAAATGTACACACATTATGAAAATTGATTTAGGTGTCAGGTAGAAAGCTTTTACACAACAATGGAAAATGTTAATTAATAACTTTATTTAAAGTTACATGGCCATTTAAAGATAGACAAAGTTTATAAAAATACGATTGTTATTTTTTAAATTTAATATTATGATTTCATTAATTTCTGGCAAGCCTGTACACCATAGACTTGGAAGTAAAAACAACATGAAGTGCTGTAGCAGAACAGATACAAAGTTCATTCATAATTATTTTCTTGCTTTTTTAAAATATCGGACAGTGACATTTTTATTACGTAACTTGATTGTCTTCAGACAATTTTATTGATCTATTGATTATATTGTTGAAAAATAAATTTGTTTTGTTTTTGAGCGACCTCGATTTAAATTGCTGGTGGCTTGTGGGATGCTTTCTAGATTGTGGTATCTCATCACAAAGTAATGTATACTAGAAAAAAAACAAAGTTATTTTTTATATTAGCTAAGAAAAGTAAGGAGGTTATGATTGTATTGCCAAGATGGTGCAAACTTGACTTTTTCATTTCATTTGTTGTTATCTGTGTTATTGAAAGTTTGAATTGCATAATATTGATCTTTAACCGCCAAATTATCGTAAGCGAAAAATAAAAGTTGCAAAGAAAACACATTGTTGTTTTTATTGACTGCTGAAATCAATTAAGCCAAATATCAGCTTTAAAAATATTACTAAAAATATTTTAATTAGAAGCTAGCAATAGGTTGACGATTTTAATGCTGAGGCAAAACAATTACATAATTTGTTTTCTTTAAAATTTAAGGTTTTGTCGTTTACGATAAAATGGCAGTGTGGACTCGATATATTTACATATGTTCTGTTGTACAGAGCCATCCGTTTTGTGGGCCCGAAAATAAATTTAAATAAAAAACATGTATGATTAAAAAGTATGTACATTGCGAATCAAACTTTTAATTCAATTTTGCTAAGATCCTGCCATAATGAATGTAATATAATGTCGTCGTTCTATTAAAACTCCCTAAGTCCATTTGTTGTGTTTTGAGAAATTTGCATTTAAACTTGGAAATTAATATAAAAAAATCCAAGAATTATCAAAATCGAACGATCTTAGGCTTCAATTGTAGAACGGATTTCGCGTAGCCATTGTGCAATAAATTTTTTTGCAAATGGCTGATCTGGAATGAATTAAATAAGAATTAAATCACATTTTTGATAAAAATGCACTTAGGAAGTTTTCATAGAACGACGACGATATTATGTAAATGTCTTTTACGGGAGTTCTTGCAGTGGAAGTTAGTAGTTTTTGATGACACATATTGGACTCTGCCATAACTTTACGAATATTCGTTTTCAGAGTTTCGAAAGTTTGCGCAGATTGTGCGCATAAACACTTGGCATAGCTCCGCAAAAAAACCCACTGTGACAAATAATACGATCTTACTAGCAACCAACACGTAAAATAACTCTTTAAGAAAATTTTCTTACAATAAAACCAAAACGGGCCGTTTTGTTTGGAAGATGTGGCACCGTCTTCATGTAACCACATGTCTTCCACATTTATATCTATGATTTCTGCCCAATACTAATAATTCGGTTAACATTTGGCTATTGCGATGATAATTATCGGTGATACCAGAGCAATGGTATGTTGCATGTGAATTTTCACTTCCTCATATGCCACAATTTTGCTTGATTAATATATCCACCTGGTGAAAAATGAGATTTATCGTTGAAGAAAATGTAATGTGAAAATTGATAACTTTAAAATTTAAGAATTTGAACACGTTCAGCTCTGTTAAACTATCTACATACATATATCGTATAACGGCTAACCCTGAACCCCAACCACTGTAGTGAAAAGTGCGGAAAGCTGATATTTTTTGCATTATAATGTCTCAATTAACGATTAAAAAAATATTTTTTTTGCCTTTAGTCCACGAAAATTGGCGTTTCGTTTCGGCGATCTCACATGGACTCGTCAGTTGTTTGTGAGGTGCTTGTCAATACGCAACTTTTGTTAAATTCTGTTCATCTTATATCGAATAATAGTGCTAACTCTTCTACTTGGCTAATTCATTTCAGTAGTATATAGAGCTTGTATTATAAAAACCTTTATAATATGGCACAATAAGCTTTTATCCCGAGTATCCAGTTGAAATAAATGATTGCAAGAAATGTGTAATGTAGTCAATATTTTTTTGAGTCCCCTTAGGTCTGGAATTCTATCAGATCAGATATAAATTTCTCCATCTATTTCTTGTCTTCGTAGAATGGTGAAATAATTTGACAACAAATGTCAGTTGAACTGACATTTGATCTGGTTTTACCCTTACGTTCATTCAATTTGAAGGATTGAGTTATAATTCCAGACAGGGAATTTTGTCTGTTTCATGTTGTGTTGCTTGCTCGGTAACCTGACTGCAAATAAGATTTCATTTTAGAATCTACCCACTAACGCAGAAATAAACATTCTGCAATTAATGATGAAATAAAGATAGAAATAAAATTTGCTTGTGGAGGTGCAGGGTTACCAAAAAGAATAATTATTTGAAAAAAAAAATATAAAAAGTTTTAGTAATTTTCAATTTTCTCAAAAACTAGAAGGCATAAAACCATTCGGTTTTTTGTGTTCGATTCAGAATTAATAGTAGCATTGACTACAAAAAGCTAATTAAGCACTTCATTTCACAATTTCGAAAAAAAATTGGTCTAAACTTTTTTTTTTTAACATAATTTTGGGTTTGCATGCGAATTTTTCAAAAACTATTGACATAAATAATTTAATTTAAATTTAGGATTATAAAACAGACTTCTGGCTTTCAAAACCAGTATAGTACTTTATTGTAAGTGTTGCCATTGTTTTTTAATATTTTTTTTCAATTGAAGTCATTTTTTTTTTAATCGCCCCTACCTCCTAAATGGGGCGAAATAGACCCCCCCTCCCATAGTAAAAAAACGCTTGTATTTGACCCTTCTATAAAAATCCGTTATCAATTTTTGGCGCCTAAGTTATCGTACTCTCCCCATATTTGCAATTTCATTTAGAAAGGTGATGAAACTTAAAACCTTTCAAAAAAAATTATGGCAATTTGTCGACATTTAGGTCAATTCTGAACGAAAAGTTATTTTCCTAAAACTATCTCTGTAATTTGTTTCTTATTTTGACAGTTAATAAAAGCAAAGTATTTCTCTTCTGAATGTTTTTTTTTTTAATTTTATTCCATTGAAATTCTAGCCCACCTTCGATGGGCTTTGTGAACAAGGAACGAATAAAACTATTGTTATTGCCATAGTTTAGTATTTTGTGTCAGCTGGTTATCGAATGGTTATCGATGTTCGATATTCCAAAGCTATATCTGCACTTTTATTTATTAACTTGTTAGTTCCCTTATCTATCCAAAACTCTTCTAGATATTAATAAAAATCTACTATCAGCTTCTTAAATCACCTGTTAACTGGCACAGGGATGGAGTTGTCAGCTCGATATCACATGTCACAATCTATAACATTTATTAATAAAAATTACAAGTTAATAAATAAAGAAATGCTAAGTTCGTGTTGTTTGACGGTTATTAGAAAGGAGTGGCATTTTAATAAACAAAATTAAAAAAATAGATGTGTAGTTCCTTCTGTAATGTATTGATTATCTAAAAATACAAAATTATTTACTGATATTTTATATTGGCCTATTATTGCAATTTTTTACATTGACTCTACAACCCATCTACTTAACCTCACATGGATGTCAACATTTCGTTTTTTTTTTTTTCGTTACACCTTGACCTTGAAATTATACTCCCAACGCTTCCCAAATAATATTCATGTCGATTACAGAATTCGCAGAATTTTACTCCCGGTGAGTTGTCGCGATCCGTTGACCTTTTGCATCCGCTGTAAAACTGAATTATGAAATTCGTCGAATGAACTACATTGTCGATTCCAAAAATTACCTTATTATTTATGAACTTTCCTATAGACACTGTCAGCTACAGATATTTAGTCAACCGGGCTATGCTTTGATAATAGTAGCGCTATCGATCAACGAAATCAAGCATCGTTTTGAGTGGTTAGTACTTGGATGGAGGACGGTTCAATACCAACCGTGTGCTCTCTTTTTACTTGCGATATATGTAGGTACTATAGGGCAAGTTCTGCATTTGGAAAAAAAATCGAACTCGAGATTTTGATCAAAGTTGACATTACGATGATAGCGAAGACGAAAAAAGTGGGTCCGACAATTCCGTCTGTCTGTCTGTATGTCTGTATGTCTGTACATCGAACTACAGCCTAAACTACCGTAGGTATTTTCTTCAAACTCGGTAGTTAAGGGTCTTCGGTGATTCCCTAGAGGAGAAATTGAAATTTTTTTTTAGCTCCAAAACTAAGGGTACCCCCCATACACCCGTAATGCAAAATCTTATTTATCTCGAAAACGGCTCTAACGATTTTGATAAAAAAAATTAAGTGTAATATTATGCACATGAACTATATTTTGGTGAAAAAAAAATTTGGGGGGAAATGTTATTAGGGGTACCTGCCATATAACGGTTTTTTGATTTTCGAATTTCTCACCAACGGCTCTAACGATTTTAACCAAAATTTTTATGCAGGAGCTGCTTTGCATTTGAAAAAATATAAACTAAAAATTTTTTCGAAAAAATAGTTTTTGGATTTTTAAAAAAATAATACAATTTTTTTTTTGAAAATCCAATATCTTGAAAACCGATACACAAATAAATTGTTAAATTACGTTTTAAAATGTATTTTATTAAATACTAACAATTTGCATATCAATTTTTTTTATAAAAATTTTAAGGAAAATTTATATGTCTGTATGTCTGTATACCTGTCACTACAGCCTAAACCCCTGGACCTATTTCTTTCAATCTCGGTAGTTAAGGGTCTTCGGTGATTCCCTAGAGGAGAAATTGAATTTTTTTTTTTAGCTCCAAAACTAAGGGTACCCCCCATACACCCGTAATGCAAAATCTTATTTATCTCGAAAACGGCTCTAACGATTTTGATAAAAAAAATTAAGTGTAATATTATGGACATGGACTATATTTTGGTGAAAAAAAATTTTGGGGGGAAATGTTTTTAGGGGTACCGGTCATAGAACGGTTTTTTTGATTTTCGAATTTCTCACCAACGGCTCTAACGATTTTAACCAAAATTTTTATGCAGGAGCTGCTTTGCATTTGAAAAAATATAAACTAAAAATTTTTTTTTCGAAAAAATAGTTTTTGTATTTTTAAAAAAATAATACAATTTTTTTTTGAAAATTCAATATCTTGAAAACCGATACACGATTAAATTTTTAAATTACGTTTAAAAATGTTTTTTTTTTAAATAATAACAATTTGCATATCAATTTTTTTTATAAAAAATTTAAGGAAAATTTAGTACACAAAAAACATGTTTCAGTGTGTCTGTATGTCTGTACCTCTCACTACAGCCTAAACCACTGGACCTATTTCTTTCAATCTCGAAATTTTTTTTTAGCTCCAAAACTAAGGGTACCCCCCATACACCCGTAATGCAAAATCTTATTTATCTCGAAAACGGCTCTAACGATTTTTATAAAAATAAAATGCACGACTGGGTCGCACGAACTTGCTCCTATGTAATAGACTAGAAATTTTAAAAACGAATGTTATTAGAGAAAACTGTTCATAAGGATAAAATGATTTTTTTTTAATTCTTTAAGTAGTAAGAGATAAAAACAGAATGATATGCAAATATGAATTTATGCAGGAACAAAAATTATAAGGCGTTGTAGTTGTTCCTTAAAAAAATAAGCTTTTATGTACAAAATTTTTAAAACATTTTTAAGAAAAAATTTTGGTACGCCAACCTTAAGTTTTTATTATTGTACGAATAAAAGTCTAATTTCCAAAAAAAAAAATACTAAGCCGTTCTTGAGATATTGAATTTTTCAAAAAAAAATTACTTTTTTTTCTAAAAATTGAAAAAATATTTTTTCTTAAGTTTTTATATGCAATGTTTTTTAAACTTTTTAGGAGATTTTTTATAAAAAAAATCATTAAAATCCGTTAAGTCGATAATGAGAAATTCAAAATTGGAAAAAATCGTTCTATGGTAGGTACAGTCAGTAATATCTAGATTTAAATTTTTTTTTTATTAAATTATTAATCGTAAAGATTAATCAAAAGAAAAAAAAATTTAGCAAAATTCTCGGAACCGTTTTCGAGAAAAATGCGATTTTCGAAAACCATTTTTTAAAATTTGTATGGAAGGTACCGTTAGTTTTAGATAAAACAAAATTTTTTTTCTCAAATCTTGTAGATTATATTAAGAAACTTTTATTTGCCAAGTTTAAAAAAAATCGAGCATGGGGTTTTCGAAATATTGAGATTCCAAAAAAAAATTTTGAATTTTTTTTTAAAAATCCAAAAAATTAAAAATTGAAAATTTGAATATGTAATAATATTCAAACTTTGGAGGAGCTTTGGCATAAAAAAAATTATTAAAATCGGCTGTACCGTTTTCGAGAAAATCAAAAACAAAAAAAATGGACCCAGGGGGGCTACCGAAAATAACAATTTTTTGTAAAATTTTTTTCAACCATTAGCTAGTTTTAACCAAATGAAATTTTTGGAATTTTTTTTAAAAAAATCTGTGGGACAGTTTTTGAGAAAAAAAAATATTTATAAAATTTCGAAAAAAAATCGTATGGCAGGTACCGTTATTTTTGGTCTTAAAAAAAAATAAAAAAAAAACGTCCGGGGGTAAAAAATTAAAACCCATATTTACCAAGTTTGAAGAAAATCGGCCGAGCCGTTTAGGCTGTAGTCGAACCGACAGACAGACAGACAGACAGACAGACAGAATTGCGAGACCCACTTTTTTGGTCTTCGCTATCATCGTAATGTCAACTTTGATCAAAATCTCGAGTTCGATTTTTTTTACGAATGCATAACTTGCCTTATAGTACCTATAAGTCGCAAGTAAAAATTAGGTGTGATATTATAAACATAGACTACATTTTGGTCAACAAAAATTTTGGGGCAAAATGTTATTAGGGGTACCTGCCATAGACCCGTTTTTTTTTTATTTTCGACTTACTCATTAACGGCTCTAAGGATTTTAACCCAAAATTTTCAGCAGAAGTCCCCTTAAGTTTAAAATAATATTGTATATAAAAATATTCGAAAAAATATTTGTTGGGTTTCTTTGAAAAAAAAAAAAAAAAAAAAAAAATCAATATCTTCAAAACCTTTGAACGATTATTTTTTGAAATTATTTCCTAAAATCAATATTATTTAATACTTAAAATTCGCATCCCACATTTTCTTCTTGAAAAATTTTAGAGACATTTGTTATATTAAAAATTTATTTAATAATAAAACGATTTTTAAAAGTTTATTTGCATAAATTCCTACTTTTCCGGAAACCAGACGATAATTTTATGAATTTGAACACTATTATCTCATTAAATCCATGTTTTATATTTATAAAATGTATCTCAAATTCCAAAGTACTTTTACATAAGAGCAAGTTCGTGCGATCCAGTCGTGCATTTTATTTTTTTTTTTAATTTCTGGCTCTCCGGTTGCGTTGTTAGTTGTCCGTTTTCTATTAAAATTTGTTAAGCAAACACCTTTAACATTCAGCTTTTGACTTACATTTTTGTGCTTTCCATTGATTATTTTCGTTTTTTTTTCTTTTAATCAAAAATTCACTTCAGATTCGTCTCGAAATTGGTGCGAATGTAAAATAATAGAAATTGTATGGAGTGCGAATGGATTGCGAATTCAGTAATACCATATAAGTTGAACAAAATGTCGGTGGTGCAGGGATTGTTACCGACATTCGTTCAACTTTCATTCGTCGGATTCAGTAAAAGCAAAATTTTGGAAATTAATTGAAACTGTCACTTTAGCTCATTCGCCGTAATAGGGGTAATTGAGATAATTTGAAAGATATGCAACAATTTAAGTCATGTTAATTAAAGCCATTTTAAAATTTATTTCACATGTGTATGAGTTTTTTGTTTTCAATTCATAAATAAATACGTTCAAATGTATAATTTACATGTATCGTTATCAAAAAAAAATTTAGTTTATGAATCACCATCATCAATTAGAGGCCGAGGTCTGAATTCCACAAAATTTGCGGTAGATTACACTAAATTACTGCTCTATCTACATATCTTATCAGTTAAGTGTTTTTCTTTTGCAAGCTGTCAAAAAGTCAGTGGAAATATATATAAAATGTAGTAGAAGTTGATATGGTTATACAAAATTAGAACAGAAGAAGTAAAACCCGACTGAAATATTAATTAAGTAAATTTAGCATCGCAAAAGACTTGTGTTTTTTTTCGAAATTAAGAAAGGGTAATTAGGAAGTTTAATCATGAGGGCAGTCGCCTAAACGCTCAAGGGACAAACAAAATTGTATTGATAATTAAAGATTTTTTTTGAAATTCTATTTTCAAGAGCTATTGTCCTTCTCGTGTTGCGGCAGCTATAATTGATAGACTGATTTTTATCCGCACTGTTACCGGGAATCCCGACGCATGGCACAACGCGTATTGATGAAGTCATCGTACATTAGAACTAGGCAAACTATATTTATAAGGATATCGAATATCAAAAACAGTATTTTGGTATAAAGAAAATTCCTGAATTTTTTTTCCATTCGATTGAGTGCTCTCATTAGTTTTTTGTTTGTGTTCTCTAAATACGCCAATGCAATCATCACATAATAATTTATTATTTCAAACACACAAGTACTTACGTTATTTCAGCGAAGACGTAAGCAATTTTAGAAAAGAGGAAGTATTAAATATATATTTCTTTCAAGAAGATTTTCCATTTTCTTAAGTACATTGTGTTTGTTTTGTTGCAGTCATTTCCAAGAATTCAAATATCTTTCTATGGACAAAACAACAAACACATAGTCATCAAGTCATTTCATTTCAAGTAATGCAATTTCCATAGCCAATGACCCTTGGCGCTGGTCCAAATGAGTCATGAAAGCAAAGAAGAAGAAGTTTATTTTTATATGATGTCAAAATCAATATTTGTTCATAATAGTCACGAAGGTAAGGTTGAATTTAGGATGGAGCAATTTAAAAAAAAGGGTAATTTGAACTTTAAGTCAAAATATTTCAATCATCCTAGCTCCGTATTTAATGTGATCCGAATTTTGGACTAATGTTTTTGAATTGAGAATTTTTTAATGAAAATGGAGAATATTGGTAAATTTGTTTGATAAGATGAATAACACGATATATTCAATTTTATACTCACCTTGCAAGAGAAAAATCCATGCTTATTCATATGTTATGGTTTTCCGAGAAACGAAGGCATATGAAAAATGGGAGTTAAAGTGGGCGAATTTTATAAATTCTGCTTCTCAAAGTTTGAACATTTTTTCCATATCGTTAGAGCCGGTATATACTCTTGCTCTGGGCTGTCATTTATTTTGAATCGTTTCTGGGAAACTAATTAGAGAAAATGTTTTCTTAAAATGTATAATAAGAATAAGATTTGAAAATTCTTCTTTTTTTTGCCAAAATTACCCAGGCACATAGTTAATTTTAGTTCGAAAAAATACGCTCTCATCTGGAATCTTTTAGAAACGGCCCAAAAAACTTTTGTAAAAAATTTAAAAAAGCATTTTACCCAAATCCAAAACAAACAAAAAATGTAACTACAAACTACCTTATCCAGCGCCACCTAGGTGGTACCATTACAAAGCCTTACGTTGACTTTCAAAAGGGTTTTCCACTAACCGTTTCCTATCTTTAAGTTTAAATTGAACAAATCGTGAGTCAAATATAATTGAAATTTTATCCAATCTTCCATTGATTATGTTGGCTTTCATGGTTGTGGTTGTTTGTGGTCAATTGGCGAAGAACTGTGTCTTAAAAAAAATCCACAAAAATAAATCTTACGGGGTCAAATTGCATGACCTCAATGGCCAATTTAAATCACATCCGCATGAAAAAATCATGTTCTGGATTCTTCTGTATACTCACGAACAGCATTAATAATTTTCTCTAGTTCTTGCGTTTCGTAGACATCCAGATATTGGTTGGTCGTTCACGCTAGGAAGAAGGATAAATGGGAAAAATGTTGCTCGAACAGAAGACCCACTTTCATAAAACAATTTAATCATTTGCAAATAATTCTACATGTTGATATGGCAAGACAGACTAATTATAATAAATGACAGCCAATTTGACAGATACAGCTAGAAAAATATGGCCGCAATCACCTGTCAAAGCTCGGGAATCCCTATTGGAAAACCCTTTATTAATTAATTTTTAATTTATTTGTTGTTTTCCTTATAATATTTGGCTAAACCTGCTTTAAATTTGCCAATAAAACACTCCACTTGGTATTTGAAGAAATGATTAGCCTAACAATCATTTAGTTAGTGGAACCAGTGAAGGCAGAGCAAAGTTTTGCTGAATTCTAAGAAATATCGTTTATCGATTTTTTTTTAAATTAAACTTTTTTTAACTTCTTTTGACAGCTTAGAGTTCACAATCTTTCAAGGTTTGGGATTATATTAAATTGAATTCCTAAACCTCATATATGTACATAATTATTATTTGGATTTGTCTCCATGTTGTATTTTAAATTTGTTTTAATGTATTAAAAAATAAAATAAAGTTAAAATTAAAAAATTTTTAAATTAATTAAAATTGAAGTTTTATTTTATTATTTATATTTAACCTTTTTATTTTTTAACTTCTTAATAAAAAAAAGGTTAAATATAAATAATAAAATAAAACTTCAATTTTAATTAATTTAAAAATTTTTTAATTTTAACTTTATTTTATTTTTTAATACATTAAAACAAATGTACATAATGTCTGTCATTTCAGAAAATGGCTCATCTACTCCAACTGACTTTGCTGCTAAAACGTAGTAAAGATGTCTTTCTATTTAACTGATTTCAATATCGATCATTTGTCATCAGCTTCAGTCGTTTTGTCTTCTTTACACTAACCCCCAGTTTAATAGTGGAAGTTTAAACTTACATAAGTTCAGCTAAACCTGAACTGGAGTTTAAATTTGAAGTTCAACTCGTTCGGTTTCACGGTCGAATCTGAACTTCGTTTAATTTGAACGTATTTTAACTAAATTGTTTTCTCTTTCTATTTGTATCAAAGTACAAACAAAAAAAGTTCACTTTGTTTCTATTGTGACCTGTGACAGGAAAAATAAATTTTATTTTCAAATGTATGAAGTGGTTGTTGAACTGAGGTTTAAACGGCAGAATAGTGTCCTTTAATTTAAACTACAGAATGAATACTGTTCAAAGTTTAAATGACATTCTGAAAACAAATTTATTGTTGAAATGAAGTTTAAACCAAAAGTGGGGCTTAGACTTCCACTGTGAAACTGGGGGTATCTGTTTTTTTTTTTTGCTCACGATTATATTTTTCGACTTAAATAATTACTACAGATTAGCCGAAATCAAATTGAAAACAAACAAATTCGTGCAAATAGTATTTTTATTCTAACCTCTAATAAAAATAAATAAAATTGGAAGCCAAATAAGAAGCTAAATATATACATTTGCTATACATTTTTGCAAATGGCGGCAAATGTGAATTCTGCTTTGACATTGAGAATAAATGGATGCAAAATACACGTCAACAAGACATATGTATATTTATTTGTCGCCATTTGCAAAAAATTATAGCATCTTCTGATAGCGTGACAAGTCTTGAGCCACATATACATATGTCAATGCAATAAGCATCTTCCGATAGAGGGATAACTTTTGCTCCACCTTGCATTTAAATCATGTCGCTTAACTTTGTTTACGTGTCGGCGTATTGTTAGAAAAATAAATCTAGTCAAAATAAATTTAATATTTGCAACACGATCCCCTAAACTATATAAAGGAAATGACAATGTAAAATATGACGTACTAGGTATTTGGGATTCCATGACTTCATGCAATTGCTTTTTCCGCTAAAGTAGATTTGAAATAGATACTTATGTTATAACTTTCATGGACATGTACCTATCGTAGACAATATATAGTTAGAGCTGAATAAAATCTATAAAACCTATAATCCCATTTCGATGTTCATTTAAGCGAAAATTCAAAATGGTTACGTATACGCCATAGTTAACGCAATAAATTTTAACGATGGTTGAGTAAATTTGGATTTAGTGATTATTCCATTCAATTTGTTAAGTTATTACAAAGTTATTGTTTATTAATAGTTTTCTATTCGATTCAAAAGAGAAAACATATAGGTAAACTGTAACAATTTCGTTTTGATTGGCGATGGCATATACGACATGTAGTGTAGGCATTTACAAATATAAGGAACCACCATCTACTTTATTGGGATTTAGTTTTTTTGCTCAAACAAACTTCAAATTATTCGAAACTAAGTAATTTTTAAACTTTATATTGATATACTGATATTTATATCATGAACCAATCGATACAAATTAAACCTTCGAACTTGTAAATATGTACAAAACATAATTTTTCAATTTATGTGTTTTTATGGTGTTGTACAAATTTATCGTATATATGGCATAGTTTACATCAAAAGTAGCCATTAATCTCAAAGAAAAACAACAAATCAAATTATTCGGTTTATTTATTCAGCTAGAATTTTATTGACTTCTCAAAATCAATTTAATCAAATTTAATTTAATGTTACTGTAAGTTAATTGAATTGTGACACACCTGCTTGCTCTGATTTTATTTCAATCGATGATACAATATAGATGTTAAGACCTCTTAAGCACGCAACCTCGCACCTCCACAATATTAATGTATAAGAAGTTACAAATTTCTCATTTCAAAGTAAATCATCGTCCAAAATAAACACGCAGTATAATAATTATATCATACATCTTTTTTTTTTGCCGCATGACGTTTGTTCTTAAATTAGAAAAGTGTTGGTGTGTGTTTTGTCCATTATCGCCTTGATTAAGTTCACATCCGGGGCCGGATTTATCAAATTGCAACTTGGGTCTCCGCTAAAATTTTATAGTAAATAAAATAAAAATGAAAAACTGAAAGTTTAAAACTCATTATACATTGGGGGCTATAGTAAAAATCTACAAAAATTGGAAACATTACTTCTGCACTGTTCATTGTTAGCTGGCGGCTGGCCTTTTGAAATGAGTGCCAAAGTCCCTTTGAAACTTAATTCCCGATATCAATGAATCCCAAGGGAAACTTTTGACATAATTCAAGTTTACAGTTTTGAAATTTGGGAAAAATTTCGAGGCAAATTTTATTTATGATAGCCCCAATTAATTGAAAGCTTCGCGGAAGTTAACAGATACAGGAATGTATGTATGTATACAGTGGCGATTTCTACTCAGGATTCCTATTGGAATTTAATATTTCCTTGGGGAAGAAATAAGTTGCTTTCCATCATAAGAGTCTAATATAGGTTTCCGACCATGAACGCCTTTCAGGGTTACCGCCGCCGTCTCGAACTCAGTATTGTCTCCATACTTTCAAAAATCACAAATCAATTAAAAAAAAATTAATATTCGAAAGGAGAAAACTTAAAGAAATATGTTATTGTTTAATGAGTGTAAATTGTAAAGAAAAAAGACAAATATTTTATCCACTTTGAAAGAGTTTGTGATTTATGTTTTATTTTTTGGGTTTTGAATTTTTGAATCACGAACATATTTCAATGTAATTTTTGATGCTTTTTCATAAAGATTTAAAAATCGAAAATTTAAACATGTAAATCATCAACTTAAATATTCATTGTTAATTTTGAATTTTTAACTTATCTTTGAGCGCAGAAAATTCATAGTGAAGTTTTCTCATATTTCAGCTCAATTTAAACGTAGTTTCAAAGGTTAGTATTTCTTCTAAAAAAAGTCTAAAATGAGGTCCCTACTACTAGTACTGACAGAGAAATTGACCTTAACATGGGTCAGGGTACACCAAAGTTAGACTTTTTTTTAAATCGTCAAAAAGTGATGTCAAAGTTGAAAATCAAACTTTACTGTAGAACAATTTTTTTCTTAGAATATCACTAAAAATCACATCCCAAAGTATGGCACACGAATTACCGAACACCCTGTATACAAAGCAACAAAAACAATCTTGTACAACTGGTTCTTTTTGTTAAAAATGATTAATTGTTTTTTTTTTAATAAAATATATTATTAAAGATAAACGAATGCATCATCAATTATTCAAGATAGTGGCAACCCGGCATGAAGTTATTATATGACTTATTTTATACTATAAGTATTATAATACCCGTATAATATATAATTAATATTAGAATAACTATAACTATTAAATAGCAATACAATTTTTTTTTTGTAATTTATATCTCATAGTGAACCTTTACACAACAAAAACTAAAATAAATTAATCTACTAATAATAGAAATAAATAGTCTTCTGATTTTCAAATTAATGTTTTTTAGGTTTTTAATTTAAGAAAAAAATCATGTTCAAATTCAATAAATCAGTTGGTAACTTCAAATCTATCCAAGTTATATAGAAAAACAGCGGTCAAAAAATTAGTAAAGCATTCAAAATCTACCTTTAAATATTACAACAAGGAAAGTTAATAGACGATTTTTACCATAAGTGATAGTCGAGTGTTTGACCGTTAAATTAATATTTAGTTGCATATCCATTGTTAGAAGTAACAGCAGCACAACGACGTTGCATCGAATTATTAAGATTTTCTCATCTTTCTACCTCCAAGACTGCTGTATAGCTTCCCAAAGGGCTGTGTTAGTAGTTGGCTTACAACAAGCAACATATTTCTTGACATTGCACCAAAGATTTTTTATAGGGTTGAGGTCTGGGGACTACGCAGGCCACTCCATGACATTAACCCTCTTTTCTTGGAACCACTGCTTGTATGCTTTGGATCGTTGTCTTGTTCAAAGACACATTTCAGTGGCATTTCATCTTCAGCATATGGGAACATAACTTCCTCCATGATCTTCACATAAAGATGCTGATCCATAATGCCTTCAATCCGGTATATGGGACCAACACCATGGAAGAAAAAACATGCCCAAACCATTATGCTGGATCCTCCATGTTTTATTGTCTTAGCTGTGAAGCGTGGATTATATTCTGTGTTTGGAGGCCTTCTTACATATTGACGAGATCCCTTTCCACTATAGCACAATCTGGGACTCGTCTGACCACAGGAAATTCCTCCACAAAAACATGAACATTCAGGGACTTAGCAATGATTTTATTTACAATACTTTTATTTTGATCGCATCTGTCGGTTAAAAGCTAGGTTTCTTCATCTTTCTGTACGTTTATTCAATGAACTACTCGTAATTTAAAAATGTCTTTCCCAATGAAATATGTGATGTCTTTTTTAGTTTGCAGCCAGGGTTTTGCTCGCCGGTCTCGACAGGAACTTTTTAAAGAAACACAAACTTTAGATAAAAGGTTTTTTAAACCTAATAACAAAATCTTTATTAGGCAACAACTCTTATATTATATAAAAAATAATGTTCTCCTTAATTCAAATACTTCAAATATGGATCTTTTTTCGTAAGTGAGGTTTCGGCAGAATCTGGTTTCTAATGAACTGCGTTTCGGGATCTTAGTCTGACGATTTACTTAACTGGAATTCGCTCCTGATGTTCTTCTGGTGTTGTGAAAACTGACTGCGGATAATTCTGGTAACAATGAATAGGTACTACGCCCCTGAGGGCACTTCAGAAGAGCAAGCTAAACGCTCTATTACATCAGGAGGTACGACAGTTAATCCAATTAATACATTTTTAAAATTTAAAAAAAACAAGTCATTAAAATCATTTTGCATACAAACAAAACTTCATTAAACTTGCGCTACTAATGTAGTTTACATATTTATTGAAAATCCTTCAGGGGAACCCATAAAATTTCATAGAATATTAATATTGCCAGACATATTATATTCAAATTGCTTAGTGTTAATTAAATTAAGAATCGTCAAATGCTCCTGCTGCTGGCCAGTAAATCTGTTTTCTGCATCGCCTTTAAATCATCAAAGTCGATAATTATGTCATTTTTTTCATCGGCTATAATGTTTAACAATATCTTATTATATGTTTACTATTTTTTTTATCTATAAGATACAACTGAGCCGCCTTCTTATGATTGCTGTTTTTCTATTATTAATTATTGTTTTTGCTGCAATTGCATAGTACTTAATTTACTTGGCTGACTATTTGTGTTCAATCACGCAATAACTGCATGGTCACCGCCACTGCTGTAGGTCGGTCAATTTCCCTCAACCTATTTCTCAGTTGTAAAATACCTGACGACTCTTTAATGAACCATGCACGCTAGAAAGAAAGTGCCCAGCTCTCCTACCCTCAATTTAATCGCTAAAATATTCATAGTAATTTCTTGTGTGATTAGTGGGAGCACAAAGTGAGAACACAAGGCCATTTTACGAAATAACCAGACACGCGATTATTTTACAGCTTTTACACCATTCTTCAAAAGCTGGCAGGAAACAAATAGCTGGTAATTAGTTTTGTCAAATTTATTTCGATTTATTTTCTTACTCTTAGTAAGCTCAGAACGAGACGATAAGAAGTGGCATATTTAAGGCATGCAATGAAGGGAAAATTGTATGTCTGTCTTATAAAGTAAATCCTCATGACCTTTTCAAATATAGATTAAAAATATCTACATACCCTTTGAAATTGTACAATAATAAATTAGATGTTACGACGTATAAACTGAGTTTGAAGTACTCTACATCATTTCTAGGTAGTTTTTAAAATTTGTTTGGCTTGATTTTTGTTTTGGTCGTTTTATGTAACTGTAAGGCTGAAAACAGACCGGATAAAGCAAAACGTTTTTTATTCGATAGTCAAAAAAACATTTTTTATTTGAACACACACCAAGCGAAACAGAATAAAACAAAACGTTTTGTTTTTTGTTTCGTTTGGTGTGCTTGAAATGAAACAAAATACGAACTATCGTAAAAGCTTAACTCCTGCTGAAAGATTATAACTCTACGGCAAGTAAACACAAATAACAATTTTGTGTTTACAAAACAGACATTATGGGTTTATTTATAAGAAAAGAGAAAAGCTTTTAATCTTGCCAATCTTCAAATGTCATAGTAGGAAGTAGCAATCCACAGCTTATCAATAGTAAGTTTATTGGCATGTTCCTTATCTTTATAATTATAGATAGGGCTTCTTGCCTTAATACAAAAAATGAACTTTTTTCCATCTACATATTTCATATTTATTTAAAATTTGCGCACAGAGTAAATGTAGAAGCAAATAAATCTGTAAAGTGCAACTAAAGAAGAAAATAAAAACAACGGAGTCAAAATTTAGTTTTGCAAAAAAACAATAGCTCAGCTATCGGCAACGAAACATGTTTTTCTGTTTTGCTTTTGTTTTTATGTTTTGTTTCATTTGGCGTGCGTTGCGCCATAAGAATGTATGCAATTATCGTCAACGACCCTTGTTCGAAACAGTTTTGTTGCATTCGGTGTGTGTTGCTCGTATACAATAACATGTATTTTCGACAATCACCATCGTAACACTTCAAAACAAAAACATGTGTTTTGTTTCGTTTTCTTTGGTGTGTTTAGTCTCATAAGAAACAATGTTCTCTTGTTTCACGAAACAAAAAAACATGTTTTGCTTTATCCGGTGTGTTTTCAGCCTAAGTGGTTTGAAGAAAATCAATTGAAAAATTGTGAATGGATTTTTAGTGAGTTGAAGTCAATCTCTAGTTAGTTCCATAGCTAAAGCTATGCTTAAACTTTTTTCTAGTATGCTTCGTTATCCACAAGACTAAACTTCATAACTTAAATGCAAAATAGTTAAATCGAAAATAGGACTAGCAAACAAAACTACCACCGTAACACATTTAGGAATTACGCCTTTGTTAAAGTTATCAAATATCATTGATTGATAGACAATAGAATTTATCAATTGATTGAAATTTTGATATTATCGTTGTCAATTGATAAATGCTACTTTTACTTTGAATTTTGAACAAACATAAACTATTGTGAATAGGTTTTTTATTTGACATTTCAAATTTCAGATAAAGAATTTTCTTCTACAGTTATGCTTCTGTTATTTTTTTTTTATTACAATTCAATTATGTTTAAATAAAAATTAAAATATAGTAACAGGTGATTAATTAATTTAATCTGCGCCAAAAACTCTGACTTCAACGAAACCAAATAATCAATATCATTAGGCTTCTCGGCCAGCCGCGTTAACATCATCTTTTACCCGCCGGCAATCAACAAGCTTCAATATATCGGAAGAGAGGCAAAAAGCCATTCCCTTCCGTATTCCAGATAGAGCTGTCAATCACGATTGATTCGGTCTATGTGACACATTCACTAAAAAGATTATTTGCAATCACAATAGAACAAATCAATCATTTCTAATGTCGATCTCTTGCCACCCACTGAAACCGATGAACATAAAGTGAACGAAACGAACGAAGAAAAAGTTATGTTTCGTTCATTCAAATTGTTCTCAGTCATTTCACAATACCAAATAGGAATGGAAATGAAACAGAATGTATATTCTTCATATTATATTCAACGGGAGATGGCGTGAACGAAGTCGAAAAGAACCAGATACAGCTAAACTTTCGTTCATTTTCACATTCTTTCGGTCTCCGCCAGAACGAAACGATTGAAAAAAAAAAATATTTTATTTGAATGAACGGTTGAAAACATTTCTTGTTGGCCTTGGTCTCGTCCGGAACGAAACGGCTGGATAAAATATGATCTTGATTGAATGAACGATTGATTGAAAAGGTAGAATCCTTGAACTAATCAATCATTGATTGATTCAATCTTTCAAAATGAACGATCGGCACAGCTCTAATTCCACAAAGTGAACGGGACCCATGTTCTGTAACTCTCACATCGAGTGAGTTTTCGCATAAACGGTGCGAATCAGAACAAAAACACTGCGGAATGACACAAAATTCTGTTTTTCACACGCAACTGTTTCTGTAACTTTTTTTTCACTCGATGAAGAACAAAATGGAAAAAATTATTGGATGTATTGGAAAAATGTGAAAAAACTGTATCTGTAAGTCTGAAGTCGATACAATCTTTCGATTTTTCTGTCAAAATCATTCGACCACTCTGATACAAGTGAGAAGTGAGAACAAGACAATCATAATAAAAATCAAATATGACGGAAAATAAATAAAAGGTAAATAACTTATTTTGTATGTTGTTTGATCAGGAAAATTATTATTTTTCTCCTTAGAAAATTCAAAGGATCTCAAAAGATCACAAAGAAAAATTGGTAGATTACATGGCAACACAATTAGAGTTCGCGAGAGGCCAATTCGGCGGACCAAATTCAAATATTACGTCTGTGAATGCACATCATATTTCTATTGTCACTTTATTCACTAATTAAAAGCACACTATACATTTTACTTGTTTTAAAAATTAGAATTACTGCAAAATAAAAAACTTGAACACTTCAACATTTTCAATATAAAAGAAAAAATAATTTTTAGTTAAATGTGAAATAAATTGAAGCTGTAAGTTTGAGGGAAATGTAAACATTTCTTCCATTGGAAACTGGAAACTATGGTTTTCGCACAGGGGTGTTTTCGCATAATGTTATAGACACAGTTCATTTTCCAATATAGAGAAACGATGAAATTTTTTGTTCCACCTCTAATCGACTGCGAAAATACTCGACCGAGTTACAGAACATGGGTCCTGGATAATATTATTTTTTCCAAAAATGAATCTTTTGCCATTATTAAAATTTTAGACTTCAGGTGTTAAACTGCATACGAAACTTAAAACTAAGAATTTGCAATTGACTGAAAAATTGTTAAGTAACAATGGTACAAAATTTAAGTCGATTAGTACAATGTTAAAACTGTTTTAGGATGATATTTGGTTAAAACGACAATATTGAACATTTTAATTGAGTTTAGCCTCATAGTTTCTCTAGCATTTTATTTAACTTAAAATCATCAAGTAGATATTTTATTTATTTTTAGTATAGTGCTAACTTCACATGACTCTGACATTTACCAACGTCAAAAAGGTCTGTTTTTTTTTTAGTTTCTTGCATGAACCGCCATTGTTTAAGGTGTGTTCAAAAGCAATTTATTAATAAAATTGCTTTAATACGATTCTAGTTAAAAAATGTTTAAAATTAAGAACAAGTTAGTAAACTACTTTAAAGTTTGGCAAATTATTAAATAATATCATACTAATACCTTAACAATAGGCTGTTAGTTTAATTAACAATAGAAAAATCCTGCAATTTTGGTTAATATCAGTCCTTATCTTAATGGGAAGATTTATTATTTAACCAAAAATATATTACCTTTGAACATGCTAAAATGTCATAACTCATAAGCAAATACGGATGTAAGTATCTATAAACTTCTTCACAAATATGGTACTTAGCTTAAACCCTCTTGGTGGGTGAGCACATAATTGAATTAGTTTAAAATTGTTTGCTTCTTGAAAACAATATCTTGTGTAATAATTTGTAAACAGAAACCCGATACATAGTAACTTTTTTGTTGGTCTGTGATAATTTATGTAATATCTTGCCTCTACATAGAAAATTTTCTTTTTTACACACTACACCTATATTTCCTTTTTAAAAATATGTGAATAGACTATTCTGGTTGTTCATGACTTGTTAAAACTATTACCTAAGAATTTAATTTGTAATGCTTACAAAATTAAACGTTATATAAATTGCAGGTTGAGTTTTATAAATTTAATGTGGACATTGTTTTTACTTCTGTGTCTAAAGAGTTCGTTTTGCGTAGTAAAAAAAATATTCGTTTAAATTTAATTTTATATACGAGTACCTAAACAAAAAAAGACTAAGACTCTTAATCAACGAGTTCAATATTTGAATATTTGAATTTAAAATCCGCGTAGGTGTGGTGTTCAAAATAAAAACTTTTAGTATCTAAGATTAGTAAGTGAGATGCACGCATAAATATTTACTCGGATAAAATCTGCTTTTGTTATGTTCTTCTGTTGCGCTTGATAAATTTTTCAATCTATTTTTAAGTCTTAGCAATTTGTCACTTATTTTGTTATAGATTTTTCCATCGAAACAGAACAGAATAGATAATAATATTTGTATTATTTGACATCATAGCAAGTCATGATACTTCTAATTGGACTTTGAACGAAAATATACTCGTACGTCGTACCTTCCAATCAATATGATTATGATGAATATAATTAATATCATCCTAAAGAAGTTCTCATATGTATGTGCTTTTAATAAATAAACAAATATGTAACTCTTAACCGCTACAATGAGTGAAATTATCTATGCAAACAACTAAAATATCTTTTCTCACACGCCGTAAGTTACACTTCGAATCACTTAAATATGTCCAAATAATTTTCAAAGCTGTTGATGTCGTCAATAATATGATATGTTGCACCGTTCATTTACAGTTCACGTTATACAAATTTAATTTAAATAATGGAAATAAATAAATATGGTGGCGCGAAAGCTCGAAGAGAAAAAGTGTTTAGTGCGAATAGTTTCTTACCAATGTTTCTTTGTCCAGTTTTGTGGCTGAAGTTGTTCGAGTAAAACAAAAGTAGTAAAGCAAAAGTAGAAAAAATATATTTGATTTTATTTTTTTTAAATTTCATCAACAGGATTTAGCAATCCATTAAATGTTAACCCCAAGGTTACCCTCTTCTAGTTCCGGGTAGCAGTGGAATTGAGGGAAATAATTTTGCGGTCGTACTAGAGAAGCCCTTGTCTGGCTTGGATGCCAGTACTTCATATCTCACTTTCAAAAAAGATCATTATTGCCTTTGGAGTTATGAAACTCAATATGTTCTAAATTCTTCTTACCAAATCCAATCATAGATGGAAGCGAAAAAGTTCGATTATAAAACATTCCGATTAATAGATCTGACACTTGAAGCTTAATGATTCTTCGGTTTCAGAAAAATGAGACTTGTTCGAATAACAATATTTAGTGGAATTTTTTGCCTGCAATTCTAGCTATGCAATGCAAATATACATATGTTCAGGGGCTTTCTTAATAAATTTAATTCAATTTCTTTTAAACATTAAAAACATACATTAGTCTCACTAGCCTTAAATATAATATAACTTATTATATTCGAAATTTCAAAGCTAACTGCTAATAACTACAAATTATGTACCAAATCTAATGACTGTGAGTGTATAAACTGAAGTTGATAGATACACTTTATGAAATTCATAATCACAATGACGTGTGTTAGAAAACTAATAAAGTCATTTAATTCATATTTGTTGTTTTGTCTAAAAAGATACACCCGCCGAGCAGTGTGATAAGGCAAACAGACAAAAACAAATAAAAAACTTTTTAATAAATTAAAAGCCAAACAAAGACAAATTAAACTTCTAACATAAATTCTTTTTCTATCAGAATATTAAATGAATATTAAATGAGGTTAATAAATAAATATATGAATTTGCTTTCCTTAGTTTGGCTATCTCTGATTGAACCTCATATTCACCCGGTATTGTTGTTTATATCTGTATCTGGGTGTACAAATAGACTTTCTGAATTGATAGATAGTTATGGCCCAGGGGAAACAATTTGTGTTTGTATACTCGGGGTATTTGATTGAATTAAAATGAAAGTTCTCAGGCATTCATGAGCAAGAATAATAATTATTTAGTTTTGACTTATTATTATGACTTTGATTCAATACCAATGTCATTGAAATTATATTCTAGTTATAATTTTTGTTTTGGTTTTGAATATTGAAAATACAATTTATGGTTAGTTTTTTTGTTTGCGCTTTGACTTTCAGATTGATACTAATAAGAATTTGAGTATGTTCTGAGCGTGTTCAGAGTGCGTTCTATGAGCTCAGAATAAAATAAACGAGCAGACAGAGTTAAATGATAACACAATCATTTAACAGGTGGAAATTAAAAAAAAAATGGTGAAAGCTAAGTTTTCAGGTGTGTTTCAAAAACAACTCAGAGCGCTCAGAGCAAGGTTGGTTCAGAGAATGTTCAGAACATGTTCGACAAGCTCGAATCTGTTCAGAGTTTTATTTTGAACTAAGAAAGAAAATCGCCTATAATAGACCGTAAACCGTTAATTTTTCTTCAGATTGAATTCTGTATTTCTTCACTCATTGTGAATTTTCATGACGATGTCACACAATTCGAAAAATACTGCTTATTGTGAATTGGACTTCGAAAATGAAAATGAATGCTTTGTGCATTTAACTTTCACCCATTTTGTGAGCTTGACTTTGTGAAATTAACTCAACTACGATCATTAATATACAGTGGATCAAAAAAGAAATCGGACATACAAGTTTTTTCTCTTTAAATCACAAAATAAAGTTGATGAAGGTTTGAAAATAACGTATTTCTGCATTTATACATAGTTTTTACTATAAACTCTGGATATTTAGCAAAAATTACAGTTTTATTAACAAATTGTCATCGAAATTTAATTTAAAAGAAAACAATCGGACACTCTGTGTTATACTCATTTTTTTGTTTTTAATGGGACAAATATAACACTTTTAGGTTCTTAAAATTCCGTTACATACATATGTCAGATGTTTATTCGATTTGAATTTTGTGTGTTATTATTAATAAGGTCAAAATGGAAGAACAATGTTGATATATACAATGATAGAGGTGCGAAAAATAGTGATAAAACATTTTTAAAAAGGTAACTCTGTACGTGCTATTGCAGAATATGTAAAAAGAAGCAAGTCTACGGTAGGAGACATCATAAAAAGATTCAAAACAACAAAATCTGTTGAAAATTTACAAAAATCTTGAAGACCAAAAAAGTTTACTGCGCAGGCGATGAACGTTGGATATTGTAATAAGTTAAAAAATAAACCCCAAATACGTGCACCAAAGTTAACGGTGGAGGTAAGGAAATACTTGCAATAAGATGTTAACCCTGAAACCGTAAAAACAGTGCTGCGAAAAAGTAATTTTCATGGAAGAGTGGCAAGAAAAAAACCTTTTATCAACAAGAAAAACCGAATCAAGAGATATAGTTTATAAGGAGCTACCAAAAGACGAATTTGTCATTCTGGAAGCAGTGCGTTCTTTGAAAAGAAATTTTGGCCGAAATGAAGGACCCCAGCTGCAATACGCAAGTTTTTGTAAAAATTTCGTGAGACTGGTATGCTTGTTAACAACGCTCATGGTCAACATTTCACACACTATCCAGAGCTACAGATCTCGGATTATTCGCTTGGAGTTACAGAATGCGCTACTGTGAAGCCAGCCGAGGCAACCACTTAAACGACGTTGTGTTCCATATTTAATGGGAATGTTTGCTCTAGCTAATAAAGCCATAATACATGGATAAAATTTGATTTTGTTCATTTTAATGCATTTTTAAAAAGAAACTTGTATTTGGCCCAAGTTTTATATAAACACATGGTGTTTATCTCTGATCTGATTTATTAAGTTGACAAAACTATTTCGAGTAACAACTATTTAGACAATTGATGGCTGATCTCTATTCATTTAAAATGCTTCTAGCACCCTTCTTGTTATGATGTAATAAATCTGTTACAAATTACCTATTCAATTTTGTGCCGTAAGAACGCTCGGCATTAAGCTGGAGAATAAAAATACCCCATATGAATCTTGTGCCTATCTGATCACATAGACAGATAGATAGTCACACTTTCAATTATTGTTGTTGCTTTCATCGTTGTATAATCTTGACCATTTGTAACCATCAATTTGTACAATTTTCATCTCAATTTCAATTTATTTAGCAGAATGCAATGAAAACTGCACTACTACAAAAGCACACACCGTTTCTAATTTTGGTTTCAATGAGCATTTTTGTATGCGATCACATAAAAGCAAAGCGACAAAGTGAGCAACAAATGACTTATTGTATTTCCTTTTATAAACTCAAAAATAAAACCTAACGATTATAGCTTCAAAGTTGTACAAATTGCATAATAACGTGAAAGATAAAGGGTTTTCATGGATACCTTATTGACATTGTGAACAATCAATGGAGTCGTTTAAATTAATACTAACTCAACATAATTGAATGTTTATTTTCATTGCCAATTGAAAAAAAGTGTCATTTCATTGTAGAACTAATTTGCGCACTTTATCGCTTTCAAATTAGAATAACATTTTATCAGTTTTAGTGTACACAGTTAACAACATGTTTTTGGAGAAGTTTAAAAGGGTTTTAAAGATGAATTCCTAATTATTACTGCTCTCCAAACGTTCGGGGGAACTCCTTACAGTCGTTCTTATTTGGAGTTTTATAGAAAATCAAGTTAAACTTCTAAACTTGTAACACACAAAAAATATACTGCTTTCTTCAAATTTATATTTTTAGCTCTTCTCTAAACTGCCTTTGGGTCATTTGAAATGTTCCTTTGCTGTGGAAAGAATCCAAGTGACTCAATTATCTTTATTTTGGCATAATAAATAGTATCTAAAAAGTCCATTGTAAAATGGTATAAACATAATATGTTATATATTATGTAGAAAGTTATTCAAGGCCAAATGTGGAAAATTACGGTTTTTTACATAAAGGGTTTTTCAGTTGGGGCGTGTAGATTTTGGCGGACATGTTGTCTTCGTGATATCTGTCAAATAGTCGTCTCTGACAGCCTTCATAGCACACGGTTGCTCTGCTCTAAGAAATGATATACTTACTTCATTTTTAGGGCCATCAAACTTCCTCCTTTTCTGGGGTCTATTAGTCTCATACTGTGACCTGTTTTGCTTAACAGCTTTTTCTTGAATTTCCAGAAGATTGTTTTACTCTTTAAAAGCTTGGGTACTTTTTGATGCAGCGTGATGAATTAGACCTTTTTCGAAAACATCAAATCAACGTCAAAGGATTGTCATTTTTCGACGCGGATATTAGTATCATCAAAAATATGTAATCGTCCTGCTTACACAAAATCTGTTTCATCAACGTCAGTCAATTTTCTTGACTTGTTCGAAAATTCAAAACCAAATGTTCGTGCAAACGCATAATTTTCGATAACGCAGTTTGCTAGTCATACGTTCGATAACATAATTTGAACGCAACTCTGCAGCAAAAAAAATCGAATTGATGACAGAAATATTGATAAGCCAGAGAGCATGCAGAGATTCAAATGCTGACTTTTACGAACATGCTCTCTGGCTTATCAATATTTCTGTCATCAATTCGATTTTTTTTGCTGCAGAGTTACGCCGCAAATTATGTTATCGAACGTATGACTAGCAAACTGCGTTATCGAAAATTATGCGTTTGCATGAGCATTTGGTTTTGAATTTTCGAACAGTTCACTTCTGCAGTTTGCGTTTGAGAACATATTACAATTGCATTTGCTACGCAAATGACGTTTTCGAAAACAGATTTATTTACACGTCGCTATTAGGTAGATTGAAAGAATACGTAAGATTTTTTTTTGGCACAGGGGGTTGAATTCCCTTGTTCAAATTAAAAAAAAAAATCGTCAGGAAAAAACAAAAACAAAATTAATTACATCCAAATTTTATTACGAAGCTTCAAAAAAAGAAAGAGGAAAAGATTTCTTATCAACATTTTTGTGGTGAAACCATTTCTTCTCTCTATTTTTGATGACTCAATTTATCATTAAATTAACATTAATTGGTTATCTCATCAAGTACCGTTCTAATTTTGCTAAGTTTCAATTATGTACATATAGATACAAAAAAATAAATTTGTAAAGAAATCAATTAGTTAAAAAGCTTTTCTCGTCGCTGGAAAATTATTCTTTCGATTTTTCAAAATTTGTTCTTTTGGGTAGATAAAATTCACTTTTCAACTTTTTGTGTAAAATGTATTCTTGGTTGAAAATTGCGTATTCTCAAATAAGAATTGGTATTTGTATTGTTTACTTCTTTTATATTTTTGTTCTCTTCCAATTGACGGGCCCTTATTCTTGGCTGAAAAGGTGTTGAATAAAAACTACTTATCAGTTGTTTCTCAGGCAATGAACGGCGGGTAACTTTTATTCGAGGATAACTTGGTGATCTTGTCACAATCATGGAGTTCCTATTTTTTGGTAAATGAAGATCCTCTTGATTAAATTCTAAGATCCGAGCACTCGGTCCATTCATTTGTTTTGGTAATCGAACGTTTTGATTGGATTTTTTCTGAAGTTTTTCTTTCGATAAAAACCTCTTCACATTTTTCCAATCACCCCCATCTATCTCAGGTTCTTTGTTTTCTGTTGATACTAAAGTTTCAATTACTAAAAATTTGTCCTTTGTTAAATTTGTTGACTCCGGAGCTGGGTATTTTGGATAGGAATCAAGTAACTTACGAAACTCTGGTGATATTCTTTTGTAATTTTCTTGTGTTTTATTGGTTTCACTGTTAGTGACTTTTTTATGATCTGGATTTTTGACACTAAATTTTGTCTTAGGAAGACACCTCTTTGCTGTATTCATAACCGGTAAAGTGTTCTTTATTTCGGTGAAATTTTGATCTGGATAATGAGAGAAATGTATGGAAGGCCAATTAAAGTTCCGACATGCTTGACACGTGTTATTGCTCCCCATAGTTCGCAGTGGTACATGTTGAGTTTGACGGATCATATAAGGCTTAACATTTGTATCTAATCTATTAAAAGAATTTCTCAACGGCAAATGGTTAGCTAACCTACCAACACTGGGAATTTTAAACATTTTTTTTTTTAATTAATAAAGCTTCATGAAGTTTTAATTTTTCAGTTTTATTTTTTAATAACTTTTGATTACATAAGCAATGATTGATAAATTGTTTAAAAAGCAGTAAAATTCATGAGAATTTCAGCTTTATCTTTAAACTTTGTTAAACATTCATATAAGGATAAGCGCGATGTGTAAATTGTTGTTTACATTTTAAATTGACTGAAAATAATGAACAAAAATGTGGGGATACGATCGTGACTTTATTCTCCACAATAATTAAATATGAATAAATGAAATACTTGCGTTTGACTTGGGTTTTCCCTCACTTAATTGAAATTGATAATTTTATTTTTTGCACAGCCAAACTATACAGAAGATGGTCGGTCGCGGGTTAGAACTTCGGGGGGCCCTATTCTAGAGGGTTTTTCAATAAGGGCAGATAGATGTTGAAATGTTATAAAATTGAAGGGTCAATGTATGCCTTTATTTATGAAATATGCCATCATTCCCGCCTGGGCTTTATCGGTAGGACGGATCCGGGTGGTCCAAATTTTAATGACTTCCGCATAGATCCGACTTAATTTGAGCGGTGGCCTGTGTTATGTTCAATTAATGGCATCGGTCGATTGTGGTTTTCTCGTATAGACCTGCGATTTCAGGAAAGAAGAAAAACTCTAGCGAGGTCAAATCACCTTGGTGACCAATTCACGTCACCTCTGCGAGAGATAACCTTACCTCAAATCGTTCATACAGAATGTCAAATGTGACATCCGCTGTGTGACATGTAGCGCCGTCATTCTGTAGCGCTCGCCATTGGCGGCCACCGCCTCACCAACATAGTTTTATAAAAAGTACCGACGCCGCCACATCCACATCAAACGTTAACATTTTAATGATGCTTTGTCACCTGGTGAACCTCGTGTGGGCTACGCCAATTTTGCTTGTTGGTGTCCTGTTCCAAACGCTCCGAAGCCCAGTCAGCCCAGTCATTAACTTTGAGCTCATGTGTCAGCTATATCTTTTACGGGTGTAGTCCCAAGCCCCTGCGAAAGGCTAAGTTCTTGTGCACGACGAATCCTCTTCCTCTGGCTTGCGGCTATGTTATAATCTGATCTTCCGTTTCTTTGACGAAGAGTCGAATGTGAAGAGCCACCACGTCCACCGTAAAATGGGCACAACCTTTGGATTAACGAACGCTCGATTGGACGAGCTGTTCAATCGTGTAACTTGCAAAGTTTATTTGCCATCAGTATCTGAATGAATAACAGATTTGATAGATGTCTCCAAAACAACACGGCCGCCAAAATCTACCCGCGCCGAATGAAAACCCTTTACCAGTTATTTTTGGAGGTTTTAAAATGAAATATTTGTCTATTTTGTTATAGAAACAAGCTTCTTGTCTTGAAAAATGTATCAATTTCAATTTGCTGAATGGACCATTATGACACACCTTGTTACAACAAGAACTAAAAAACTAAATATTTGATGAACACTTACAGGTCTTGTGACTGCTTCTTCTGATTTTCAAATCAGGAAATTGTCTTGAAAAATATCCAAAATATCTAAATGAATGTCTGAAGCGAATAGGCAACAGTTCTTCAGCCAAGAGCGCCTTTAAAATCCCAAAAAAATCAATCTCCACGAATCAATCAGTAATAATTATACTTTTTTCTTATATCTTTTCAGAATTGTTTCTGCTGTACAGGCGGCATTCTCATGTCTAGCCGGCTTCATTGTCTGCAAATCAACTTGCAGTAAATCCTTTGTATACGCATCTCATTTTTTCATGGAAGCATACGCTTGGTTTGGCACAGCCTACTTCATGTACGACATCTGGTCCATGTACAAGGTGCACACTCAAAAAATCTCCGATAAGCTAAAGCTTATGAAGCTAACATCGAATCCGGCATTTACACCATCGCCAACCCTCAACCATACTACGAATGGTTTATATGACAAGCACATTGCAGCTAATGCAAAGAAATCATTTGCTTCCTCGTCATCTTCCACCACATCCTCACCAACAGCTAGTCCAATAGATGAAACATCACCACTTTTCCATAAGAGACATCACGAAGATGAAATTTACGACTACGATGGTGAACCAATTCAAATTCCAGAAGGTGGCAATTGGGATTTTCTTAAGTACGTGATCACACATCCAGTGATGATGATACATCATGTCTTCATTGGGACATTTGGACTTCTGGTTGTAACGGTATGTATTGAATAGTTTTTTGTTACAAAGGGCAATTTATTGGTTTCGGGAAAATATATTTTCAAGTCCACAAAGTAAACAAATACATAAACAGACAATTAAATGAAATAAATCCGTAAAATATTTGGTTCTTTTCGGAGGCAAGCTAAAACGTTAACAGACCAATTGGGTATCGGTGTTTATTTTATCTAAGCACCGAGCCATACCCTAAACCGATGAAAATTTGACACTAAGTTTAGTAGGAGCTATTTTCATGTAATGCCCTAGAGGAGGAATTAAAATTACTCCAAAGGCTTAAAAATAAGCACGAATAACTCTAAGCCAACGGCTTGTACGTAGAATAACGATAAACGCTCATTTATGGTATAGAAAACTTCAATGCAAGTTCGGGTGACACAATTGTACCCTTTATATTTTCTTTTGTGTTATTTTATTTCCTTAAACAAAAACAAAGAAACAAGCAATTAAGGTGAATGACGTTTTCACTTTCGTTGCAATGGTATTCAAAAAGTGTGCCAAGTGATGGCACTAACCTTTGAAGAGTGCCATCGTAATGCAATCAATGATTTGTATTTTCCATTCACTTGGTTTTCCTCTTTTTTGACTTTTCATTGAGTTCCCTCTTTTGCCGGTATAATGTTTGTGCTGATTCGTGTGCTAAATATAGGCGGTTGTTTATTATTTTTTTCTTTTGATGCAACATCGACAAAGAAAAATTTGCTTTATATGCCGTAATTGTTGAGGTTTTGTTTTTAATTAAAAGTTAAAAAAGACGCTGTAAGTACTAGTAGATATTTTAAGGCAAATTTGTAGACCTATTGGCTTAAAAAATTGTACTGACTTGTCACTATTGGCAACCACTTAAAATGGAACTGTTTAGAAATAATTTTGAATTCTATATAGGCTGTTTACTGTTTCGTTATATATAATACCTCTACATACATATGATAGACTTAATTTATGCGGATTTTTTGCTACGTTGGCTTACTTTATTGATTTTTTAAATTTTATTTTAAGAAGAAGGGGTATAATCCAATCCAAATAATTCAAAAATATGGTTTGGACAGGGCTTTCGCAAAAATATAGTTAAAGTTTACGTTAAAAGTTGCTCGTCAAATAATGTTACCGAAAAACAAGACATGCCGATTTGAGCTTGAGATTCTAAAGATAAGACTCAATATTTAGTTTTGTGTTATGTTCACCTTAAGTGCTTCGCTCGATTGTGGTTTATTCGAATAGACCTGAGACTTCATGAAACTCCATAAGAAAAAGGCTATCACATCAAATTACATGACCTTGGTGGCTAATTCCACGTCACCTCTTCGAGAGATAACCTTACCCTCAAATTGTTCATGCATAATGTAAGTCGTGGCTTCCGCTGTGTGGCACGTAGCACTGTTCTGCTGAAACCACATGTCGTCTAGATCCATATGTTTCAATTTCGTCATGGTCTATTGGTTAAAAAGTCGACTGGGAAGGGCATCACGTCTACCGTAAAATGGGCGCAACACTCGCAAAGTTTGTACTAACGAAAACTCATTTTGATCATACGTAAAGTTGAATCATATGGACATGCTATTCAATCGTGTTACTTGCCATGGTGATATGGTTATGTTGGGTCGCCCAAAACCATAACGCCCATCGTCCAGGAATGTAAATATTATCGCATCCTAGGCGTTATGACATTTATTTTTGGAATTATAAAGTTTTCAATTTAAAATAGGAATAAAGTCCAGAGCATAACACCCACCGCCCGCGTCGCTCAGTCACACCCTTTATGTACAAACAAAAAAATAACTATACAAATCGAATCATAAAATTTAAGTTCGGTAGTCTTCCTTTTTGTCTTTTGTTCTATTATTTCTCAATTATAAACTTCTTAAATATAAACATGTTCCATTACTAGTCTTACAACTGTTTTATAGTCTTTTGTTTGTTCTGGGCAACTTTCAAAAAAATTAGTTGACATTCAATAAAGCTCAGATTTATACATCTTATCATTATTAACGAAACAGCAGTATTAAGTCTCTCTTATTTTTTCTGAATTTTCTAATCCATTGCACTATTTTGCAAACGACAGTCAAGTACATACTAATATACATATGTTGATGGAGCATCAGCAATTTTCTGATAAGCTCATTAAGTTCTGATCTCGACACCATAGTTTAATGGTTCACCAAAAACCGCGTACGATTTAATACTTCAAAAACTCAATACTTATTACAAAAGTGGAAACAACCTCTATTCATGGTGGATTCATGGGCACTTGTATTAAGGGAAAGCTTTCAGTTCTCGGTATGCGAATATCAAAACCTATTTTTCTGGAATTACCAAATATTCAACGTTGCCAAGAACAATCCGAAATCTTCGACGAAGAAAAAAATTAACCTCCCCTTCTGATTTGGCTGTAATTTATAAAGTGTAGATACATTTCTCCAAGTCCATATAAAAGCTGATGCTCCTTTAACATACATATGTACTTAAGTCTGTTGGATAGAATACAGAAAAAGACTTTAAAAAGCTCTGTTTTGAAATTGTATAAATATAATCATAAATATTATTTTTTTCTATTTAACAGTATATTCGTGGAGGCGGTCACTGCATTTATAGCTATATGTTCATGATGGAGTTCTCGACACCCTTTGTCTCATTGCGCAGCATTCTAAGTACATTAGGAATGAAGGACTCACGAGCGTATATTGCCAATGGTCTAGTAATGCTTGGTTCATTTTTCCTATGCCGGATTGTTATGTGGCCATATGTATTTTACAAGTACAGCGAAGTGATTAATAGTTCATTCATTGATGTAAGAATCAGTTTTGAAATAATTTATAAACCAGAAGTGATTACTAAAATATTTTAATTTATGTATAGTCAATTGCAACTTTACCCCGTGGATGCATCATCAGTGTATTAATCCTCTTCCTTCCACAAGTCTATTGGTTTTTCCTTATGTTGAAAGGGGCATTAAAGGTAATTAATACTAATTGTTAATTGTGTTTTCTTTTAAATTTAATACAAATTTTCCCCTCGTTACAGGTTTTTTTACCCTCAAAAAGCAAATCATTTCCTATAACGAAACACAAACACTATAAAAACAATAACCTTTCACCAATGACAGAAGATTCTCAACAGTTTTTGTCACCGCCACTATTGAAAAATGGTAATCTATCAAAATTATACACCACCAAATCTACCACCGGAATTGACCTTACATCAACTACAAATGGTAAAAATTAATGATTGTTCAACAATCCTCGTTAAATAATTGTTTAGTATTTTTTTTTTATAATTTTCTTGTTCTAAAATCTTAATTTAATTATTTAATTCTTGTTTTTGCTTAGTTTTATACATAAATAATTTTAAAACAAATGAAATTAAATTATCACATAAAATCATGATAATAATCTTAAATAAAAAAATTACTTTAAAAAAAAGACATCTACTAATGAATGTAATGAATGTAATTTAATATAATTGTATTTATAATTTTACAAATGATATGCATTAAACAAACAAATTGTGAGGGTTTTAATAGAAAGTTAATTGAAACAAAAAATTTACACATTAAAAGATGAAAGTAAGAGGAATTCACAAGTAGATACCAAAATAATTGCACTTGCATATTTCCAAGAGACACAAATTATTCTCGTTCACACGACACACGACTTTTATTAAAAACGCTCAAAACGCTTAGTTCAAGCTTAGAATTTTGACATAGCGTAACACATTCTAGAAATTGATTGTTTAGGCCCAGTTTTTCAGTGTGAGATCATTCTACCTAGTCTAGTCGTAAATACTGATACAAGCCTAAACAAATCTATTTTTACTAATTGTATTTGTTGAATACATGTTAACCGTTATTTTATCTTAAACTTCTATGCTACATTGCAGAGAAAAAATGTGTTGGTTCTTAGTGTCTGCGGTCCTCGCTTCAACTTAGAGTTTCTCTTCTTTTTTTATCGCACGGTGAAAGCTTCTTCAAAAGTTTATGAAAGTCTTTTGTAAGATAATATCCACTAAGAAGTTGTGGATATTCCACAGAAATCTCACCACAGTTTGATAGGCGAAAACCACTGAAGAATAGCTCAAAAACAATGTTCCGGAATCCATATCTGTGTAGCATCGGCCACTTGGTAGTCCCGACCGATTTGGTCTACATTTCACACCATACCGAAATATTGAGTCAAAAAAGCAAGCCTGTACATTGACCAAAAAGGTGCGTGCTTACGAGTACATTGATTATTTGCAAAAATGACTCGTAGGCATCGAGTTGCCCAATAAAAAAAAAATTAAAAACGTTTGAATTTGAAATTCATTTCTATCAGTATTAATGACTATAAAGATTAGTTAGTTTCTGAGGTAAACTGGAAACATACATATTTGTGGTTGATTTAAATCAGTTTAAACTGGATTAAATGAAGGAATATTTTTGATTTACTCATGCTTAAAAGGCAAATAAATAAATTAATATCTCTTCAGAGTTAACCATTCTATTTAACGCTTTAGAGCAAGATTGGGAAATAAGAATGGTGTGTAACTATGACTATTTCGCTATCATGTTCTCGACATTTACATAATGTTTGTAATGTTTAATTAGTCTTTAAATGAACATGCCAATTGGTTGACTAAAGAAGACAACAGCTCAGCATGCATAATACTACTTATTTCAACTATGTAGGTATGCGACGCAAAATTTTAAACAGCCTAGTAGTGTGTTACTACTTAACAATTTCCTAACTTAAAAGGAATTTACTAGTGCGTTTGAATGTCATGCAGAGGGTCTTAGGTTCGTTTCTCACATGCTGCAAAAAAATTTTGTTAGGGGTGTACTACCTCTTGCGAGGAATTGTACATATCTCCTGTCATGAAAAGTGCTGCTCATTAGCCGTTCAGAATCGGCAGAAAATTGTAGGTCCCTTCCATTTTTCCAAACACGCATCCCCAAACGGTTGAGAGTAAGTCACTAAGTTTAGGCCCTCTATGAGCCGTCATGGCCTAATTTACTTTTAAACTAAGTATCATACTAAAAAAGTTTTAACATCGTACTAATTCGACTTAAATTTTGCGCCCATGCCTCTTAAACTTTATAATGCAACCGCAAGGTTTTACGGTACTAGTCAAAAGGAATATAACAAAAGGATTTTATGTTTTTTTACATTACAATGGTGTACCAAGGTTACTATCAAATCACAATTTTTAGTTATTCAAATTGGGAAAATGAAACTACCCTCATGCTGACGTTACTATTCCTGGCGATTTCAGTGGATATAATTTAAATAACAACATAAACGAAGAAAGCTTTGATTTTATCATTGAATCTCTTAATATAAATATTTATAGACATGTATGTATGTACATATATGAAAAATTGTGGTTAAATTTTCCCATAAGAGTATCGTATCGTCTGTCTGACGAAAAATTAAATAAATCCTTGGACTTCTAGTAACTGGTTAAAATTTCGAACAAATACAAGAGCTCTGTAAGTTCCTAATAATTAAGACGAATTCTTTTTAATAAAAACATTAAAAAAAAAAACAAATAATGTATTGATAAAGTAATGAATTTGATAAAATAATTATTACATGGCTCATAAATTTTTTTTGTATACAAAATTTCGTTGTTAACATACAAATTTAATTTGTTGAGTTGTTACGATTTTATTTGTCACCAACGATACATGCATATTGCAAACTTTGTAAACTTTCTATTAGACCCTTAAAATTGCTACCAATATATTTCATTGAACAAGCGAAAATAAAATGTGAACAAAATAAAAGAATGCCTACAAATACCTGAAAAATAAATAAAAAAAACAAGAACAACAGTTTATATTCTAAGCACAAATCCTAAAGCTATACATTTGGAAAATAGAAAGCATTTGAAACAAAATACAGTAGACTCGCGTTAACAAAAACACCGCCTTACGTGAACACCGGCTAACGTGAACACAATTTTTTTTACATTGACTACTCTGTAGCGTGAACACGTTGAGAAAGCCCTATAACATGAACAAATTTAAAATGCATTTAACATACAAAACGTTGTTTTCTTTTCTGCATTTGTCGGTTATTTGAATCGTTTGAATGGACAGAAAAAGAAAACATAAGTATAACAGATATCAGCGTACTTGAACGTCTCCGCCAAAAGCCCTTGTTCAGCAATTTGCAAAAATAGAAAATCCGGACAAAGACAACCCCTTTTTTAATTGATTTCAACATAATTTTTTTTTCTTAACAATTTATAATGAATTAGGTACCTACTTACAAACCGAAACACACAAAATATATATGAATTTGAGTAAAAACATGTCTAATTTATTTGAAAAATTTAAAGATTTTCACCTTCGTAAACATGAACAACTTCGCAAACGTGAACACGCTCGGTTTTTAATAGTTCACGTTACCGCGAGTCTACTGTATGCAAAATCATTAAAAATATGCATAATCATTAAAAATATGTCGAAAACAAAACAAAAATAAATATTAACATAGTACATACCTATATTGTAATAACGATTATAATAGAAATTTAGCAAATGTCGAGCTTAATTTTGCTTCAAAAACAATCAAATTCCCACTTAATTAAGTGCTTTTGTACAAATGTTGGAAGTATTTTATAATTCCATATAAATAATGAACACAATCAAAGACAAGTTGTTTTTTTTGGAGAGCTTTCGAAATTAACATTTACAAGTTATTCGGCAGTTTTTAGAATTTTCTTATATAATATGAATCTTTGATAATTGTATATGGGCAATCAAAACGTTAGGCTTTGTATATGTACATTTTACTTAACCTTAAATTTAACTTTATGAAACGCAAATCATACAGAGGTTCAGTTATTTAACAGAATTAATATAAAAAAAGTGATTGATAAAAATTAATGAAAATGTCCATGGCGGTGTAAAAGATCTATCCAGACGACAAGAAAATGTTTAAAAACTGGCAGAAACCAGGGTTTAGGTAAGTTATCTTATATATGTATTTACATATATGTATATGTAATTGCAAGTGTCAGCCTGTTCCATTCATATTGAAGAGTTCTTCTGAATTTATTTATTTATTCTATCATGTACATAAACTTTCTTAGAATGTACATCATTAGCAATCAACCTAAAAGAATAAATAATTTTTCAGGGATACTGCCTTTTGAAAGTTTGAAATCATCCAAGAGTATATTTTACCATTTCGCATAAAACTTGCAATGGAGTCTCTAATTCGACTGCCTTCATCTTGTCACGAATAAGTGCTTCTCATCTCATACAAAATAGTAGGTCTTCTCCATTCGCGTGGACTAGCAACGCGCTCACAAGAATGGTTTAAAGTTGTAAGTCACTAGGACTTAGTTCGGCATTGAATCGTATCCAATTGCCTTGTTTACTAAAGAGTAGATTGTGAGTTATTTAATTCTCAGTATTGAATCTTGCTTCTTTCTTTTAATTGGGGATTAGAATATCCGGATCCTCAACCTTTTATTTGGGAAAAAAAACTAAGTTAATTAATTTATGGCCATGCACGCATATTGTCTAAGCCTACATCTCCAAGACACATCCTTCTTAAAAATGAGCAACGATGTAATATCTGAAAAATTATCAACGTATACAACTATTCCTATAATTAAAGAACTTTCAATAGAGAATATAAAAGAATTCAAACATCACACCGAATTTTCTCGAGATGGAGGATTTTTGAGTTGTGACATTGATTTTGAAACTGTTATAGATAAATAGATTTTTCTTTATTTCCTCAGATAAAATTACAATTTTTTAGAATAAGAATACGGACCTGACAATTTTGCCGTCTGCCGGAAATGACATTTCAGTAAGATGAAAAGAAAATAATATTACAGTCGACTCCGCTTATCTGCACTCCGCTTAACTGAAAATATCGGATATCTGAAACAATACATCTATCACCGATTTATTTTGTACTCTTTTCCAAATAAATAGGTTCGCTTAATTGGAACTCCGTTTAAGTGAACACTCCTTTTATTTGAAACAATTTTTCCCCCAAATAAACAGTTTGTATTAAAATAACTCCGCTTAAGTGCAACTTAGAACGTGTTCAAAAATTTTCAAACGAACACACATAAAATTTTACATTTGAAGTTACAATATGAAGTTACATTATCACCCTTCCATCAGTCATTCCAATCGTCACAGTCGTATTTTTACCTGAAATTTGAATTAAATGCAAATCGTCGGCTGGATGCTATCTTGTTCAAAAGGCCATTTTTTACGAAATCGAGTTAGGTACTCTTATGCAGTCCTCGTAATTTTGGGACGCTCTTTCATTTGGCGCAAACCATTTTGTTCTATCTCTTTTAGTTTTCAATTTACAGAGAACTGTTTTGTTCAATAAGACACTTTTTTAACGATTTTTCAATTCATTTTTGTTCAACAAACTGCTTTTCATCTTTTTTTGTATTATATTGAACAATTGTTATATTAAAAAAAATGCATAATTTCTATCTTGTACAATATCCATACATATAAATGACTTCCTCGTTGATTTTAATTTATAACTAATTCAAAATAAAATAAAAACAATTTCTGTAGCTTGATTTATAAACAAAATTGTCAAGGCTTTCAGAAAAAAAATAATACCAATCAAATATTTTCTTACATACACAAAAACTTTCAATTTGAACTTTAAAAATCGATTTCCCAACATTTTGAAAAATGGACATTGAACAAGATAGCATCCAGCCGACGAAATATGCATAAAAGTAAATATAATTTGAAAACAACTCCGCTTAAATGAAAAAGAGTTGCATTTATCCGAAGTTCGCTTAAGTGCAACAAGGTTGCAGTTATCCGAAGTTCGCTTAAGTGAAAAATCCGCTTAATTGCAACGATTCTTTTGCATTTTGGGGTTGCAGTTAAGCGGAGTCGACTGTATATAAATCTATATAATCTATCTATCTATCTGAAACTGCTTTATAATTTCGTCATACAACAACTATGTTATTGAGGCTTGTTGTACTTTTAATTCCTGTTTATTATTTGATAATTTGTCCAGTTAAAATATTTGAATAAATAATTTTAATTTCGTTATAAATCAAAGCTTTCCAAAATACAAACTATGTAAACGCATTGCATTTTCCATTAAATTTTGTTAATTAAAAAAAATATATATCTCATAACTAAAACCATAGTTTGTAATTGTTGCTGTGATAACAATTCACCAGGATCTATTGCATTCTTATAAATAGCTCTAATAAGCGTAACAAATTAAACAAATCGGTGTCATACAAAATAAAATAATACAAAATCAATTAAAAGAAAACTTGTTTTTTTTTTAATGAAATAAATGACTAATACTTTTTACATAAATTGTACACAAATTAATTTATTTTATTTCCAAGAGTTTATAATTTTCATTATTTAAGATGCAAAAAAACAAGAAACTAATATTAACTAAATGCTTATTGTTGTTAAAAGAAAGACTTAAACAATTGTGGGTAATTTTTACCTTAAAAGAAAAAAAAAAAATACAAATATATATATTATATGCTGAGTGTTAAGTGTTAATACAAAATTACAAGAAAAAAAAAACTGTTTGATAGAAAGTCTTTAACTTTATTCCAATGTTTCTCATGCAAAAAAAAATATATATAAAGAATTATTAAAATGTTATTGTTTGTTGTCAGTGTATTTAATAAAAAAAAAAAAAAAAAAAAGATACACTTGCAAAAGAATATGTAAATTACAATTGATAAAGTAAAGACAGTGTCTCAGAATTTGTAGAAAAATATGATAAGATTAGGTTAGAACTCCAATTAAAAGCCCCTACCATTAAAATCGGTTAAAAGCTAGGCATTCTCTTTATGGGTGCTATTTGCATTCACTTGGAATACTAATAGAAATAGAAAAGTCGGGTAGGTATCATTGGTGAGAAAGTTTATACTCCATGATATTGTTTTGTGTACAGTTCATCAGGAGAAACATCCTTATCGATGTTAAAACTATCCGACAGTATCCATGATTTCAATTTTTTAAGTGAAAACGAAAATGGTTTGGAACTCAATATAGGGGTATATAAATAAATGAGCCCTTTGTTTTGAAAATAGTTCTAATTCTTTTAAGAAAGTGATAAAATTAATTGCAATATAATGGTTTTTGTTCATTTGGACACACAATTATTGTAATCAATGACAGATTATGTCGTTGTTTTTTATTCCATTTTTACATTTAAAATAAAAACAAGTCATCGTTAAATCAACAGTAAATCTGTTTTAAATGAAGAGACGCAATATTTTGATTATAAATTTAATGAAACGCATATTTTTTCAAAGACTTATACTTCTTTCAAATAGAATGTCATATATTATATTGATTGCATACCTACATTTAACAAATAAAAACAGACACCGTTTACTTGCACATTTATGTTATCTTTTCTGAAGAGAAAAAGTTAAAAAAAAGAAGTATTTAGACTATTTTCAAAAAAAGACTGTTCATAGGTATTTATGTATGTTAGAGGAAAACCTTAAAATGTATATTGAGCGAAAAAAAAACTCCCCACCGTTGTGTTGTGAATTTCACAAACTCCAAAAATACGTTGGTCAAATGACCACAATTCTATTTTTGTTTCAGACTGTTTGGAAAAAACGACTTCAAAGCACATTATTTCAGGAAATTTAAGAAATTAATTTAAATTAAATTAATTTTCGTGTGTGGAATAATTGTTTGGTAATTTTAAGCTTTCACCAAGTCTACACTAAGTGTTTTTTTTTCTATTTGGTTTAACAACATATTGTAAAGATTTGTAAAAAATTGGTTATGTAATATAGATTTAAGTTTGTATGTTTAATTAATTATGAACCTACCGTTAACAATTAACGAAATAAATAAATAATTACAATTTACCAAACACCCACATGAATAACAACGCGTGTTGGTAGTTTTTTTTTCGCTCAGTAACCATTTTTCAGGTTTGAGCTTCATAATGTACATATATTTAATAAAAAAAAAGATAAATATTATTGGAAGCAGGTCCCTCGCAGAAGGCAGCTTAACGATTTAAATGTTTGAAAATTGTTCCCGTATGAGGTTTAGTAACCAGAAAGCGTTTTAAAAAAAATATTAAAGTCTATAAAAAAAAATTAAGATTTCAAACATACATATAAATAATTGAATAAATGTGTATGAGTGAACTACTCAAATTATTGTGAAGTGTTTAAAAACACACACTTTATAATGTTAAATAAACAAAACAAAAATTTGATTATTGTGCGAATAAGAATGTTTGTGTATGGCGTTGTTTGGAAAATAAAATACATAATAATTATTATTATTGCAATTTAGTTTTGTTTTACTATTTTTTTTATATTCCTACAAACGAACGATGCAGTTTTGGCTAAAAAGAAAACAATAGTAGAAATAAAGGTGATGAGTAAGATCCGTTAAATCAATGCCGCATTTCATGGTAAGTGCACATTATTTGTAAAACTGTCCAGTTTATTATTTTTTTTTTTGAAAATATCCTGCGAAGGAATTACAATAGTCACAATATCAGTTTGAACAAAAATATATTTGGCTCTTTGGAGCATACTTCACTGGTTTATCGAGCATCAAGACTTCGGTTATTTATCTAGACTGAAAAAATGACCGATTTTGGACGTACGGTAAAATTCAGATTCTTTCTTAAGCCGCAATACATGGATATACAATGCCATACTCGACTCTACATTTCACATTTAAAACCAATGTACATTGGTATCTTTTAAGGATAGTCATTATCCCTTTGGTGTGCGAAAAAAAAATAAGAAAAAACCATTAGTTTTACTAGATTTGCCTGTTCTAAGACAAGAATGAAAAATGTTTAGAAATATATTTTTGAGGCTGAGCGCTGCTGAGCAAAACAACATTTAAAAAAATAGCTTGTACGCTAACCTAATATCTCCCGGAAAATCTTCCTCAAAAAGTATCCAAGCTAACTTTTATACGTTCTTAACGAAATCCATACTTCTGCCCATACATCGGAATCGATATGATCATCGTCTTGCATAGGGTCGCCTTGGTTGCTCTACCACTTAAAACTTAAATGCCTTCTTATTTCTATACTTCTTAGCATTACGAAACAGCAACTGGCAGGAGATAGTCTGATAGCTCATTTTTTGCTATTGTTTTCAAGTGAAAAATTTATATCTCGGTTACATGAGTGAATTTGCTGATCGAATCGAATCTGAATTCAGATTTAGATCCAGGTATGTATATGGTCACTCTGGATTCAAAGATTGAATTCAAATAGAATCGAAGTGACAGTCTGGCTTTAACTGTGTGCGTGTAAACATCGTTCAAAATGGTTACACCAAGAGTAGAAATTATTTGCTGATTATGTAAATTCGATACAAAATTTAACTGCACAACGTACGCAAATGAGAAACTTAACGGAAACCATCTGAAACAAAATACATAATTATTTCACACGCGCACCAACAACCAGCTGTGAACTCGATTCTTCAATTCGTCGATTCAGGTCTTGATACATATTTTGGACTCGATCCAGCTTGTCTAGTGTGATCGGATCGTTTTATTCGATTCCGGTAATACAAGGAGCTAAATCCTGATTCGATTATAAATGTAGTATCGGATTTCAATCTAAAAATTCATTTTTCATTGGCAATTGTTTTTAAAATCGTTTTTATTTTGTGTTATCATATTAAATTAGTGAAATTTCCTTTCGATGTGCTTAAAGATTTTAACGAATAATTTTAAGCTACTTCCTTTTTCTTTGAGATAATTTCAGTACGAATCTTGGCAGATCCAATTTAAAAATAAATTGATATAACTTACAAGTGAGAAACCTGTGATAATTTTGCGTTTATTCTTTTGTTTTGCAATGAATGGACCATCCATGAACACCTTTATGAATATATCGTAAGTATTTTGTTCTTTTTGTTAGACACCCAAAGACAATCAAATGCCATATTCCTAAACGCTATGCTATGCAAACATAAGAATCCAAAATGGCTGTGGATGCTTTTCTCCTGTGCAAATGTTAAAATATTATATTTCGCAATTTGCTTGCATTAGCCGTGTTTTTTTGGAAAAGTTATCCGTAGTACAGTAGGATTTTATATGAATAACAAATACAATATCCGCAGCAGGATCACCGCCGATACTCGAATAAACATCAAATCTCTATCCGCAGCAGGATTTCACTTCTCCTTTTATCGGCAGTGATCCTACTGTGGGTGTTGTATTTGTTATTCATATAAAATCCTACTGTACTACGGATAACTTTTCCAAAAAAACACGGCCATTGTTGCATAGTCTATGATATTGTATCTGCTTTGCATGTGTTTAACTTTGCAAATTTTGAGTTTAGGAATTTGGCTAAGGACAAATTAGTTTTTGTATCAGTAAAAAATCGTCTATCACAACTTTGTTTTTCAGTCACTTACAAGTGTTTATTTTAAAACAAACCTACATTCATTAGCTCTTATTTTTTTAGAAAACACAACTCTGATTTCATAGTAGTAGTTAAATTATTTTTTTTTGAAAGTGGGTAAAGAGTCAAAGAGATCAAGGCTCTATGAACAATGGATGGCGGCTTGTTTTCCAGATATGGGAAACTTGATCTTCGATTTTGTACAACTTTTAATATTCGATCACGCTCGGTACTAAGGCCATAGAGTACTTAGACTACCCCAATGCTCGTGAGGAAGGACTGTCAAGCAAGTTGCGATACACACATTTTTGTAACTAACACAAACAAACATAAGAAACTTGATCGTTAACTGACGTGGGTGTTCTAAAACCAATAGATAAGCAAGTTAGCAAGTAGCCTGAGAGCTACACTTGCAAAAGTAATTAGCAAGCAACCGCAAGTACCCAACTTGCTTGCCACTTGCCAGTAGCCTCTGGGTTATCCTAGTGTATAAATAATGATATATACTCTATGCCTTAGACTAGGAACGATCATACAATTTTTTGTTCTTGCGATTAAAAAAAGTGATCGCAACACAGTATTAATTCTTCGTAAAATCGTTTGTTTTTTAATCATAATGTAATTTATTTTCTTGCAACCGAATAAATCTTATTTCCCTCGAGCAACGTTGTCCAACGACAATCTCAGTATTTAAACTTATAAACATGTAACGGATGTCATTAAGTAATATTATACAGCCCTTCTGGCTTCTGTCATATTATTATTTCCTGTGATTAACTACAAACCAACAACTACAACGCTGCATTTTAAGTTCGAACTCGGCACAACAAATTCTGTTCTTTTATTTCCAACTTGTCATTTGTCTTCCACCAACAAGCAACAACCATAGTAATTTCAGTCGAGTACTCGAGTTGTTGCTGGTGAATGAAAAGAGACATCCAATCCAGTAGCATTTCTTCTTCTTTCAAAAAAGGTATAGTTTTTTCTTCTTTTCTACTACACAAAAAATGTATCAAATTTTTTTTTCTCTCAGAAAAATTGCCATCTTTTTCAGATTCATTTGGCGACCCGAAACCAGAACCAGCTGTTTGCAAATTCCCTGAAAGAGAACTAGAAAAAGAAACAGAAAAAAAAGAGCAAGGAAGGAAAAAATGGAGCAAAAATCTTCACCATCATCAAAGAGAAATAAAAAAGTGAGTACAAAAAAAAAGAGGGGAACAAATATTTTACAAGCACACACCACACACATTCACTTCACATTCCCACAAAGAATTCAAAGATATTTTTCAGAGGTTTTTTCTCGTTCTCACTTTGTCCATGTCTTTTGGCTCGGTTACTCGTATGGATTTTCGCGCACGGCTGCTAAAAAAAAACGTGATAAAAAAGAAAAACCACATCGAATATTAAATTTCGCTAAAAACCAACCGTGAAGCGTGAATTCTTTTCAATTTCGATGATAAAAACACCTCGCCTTCTGCAAAAATCACATTTTATCATAATCGAAGCATGCGGTGCAATTAAAACTGGAAAAAGTGTAACAAAATAATCATTTTGCATAAAATAATTTTCCCGATTCGACATCGACGAATTATACTCCGTAGAAATAAAGAAAATTGAATATTTTCGTCGCAGACGATTTTGCTGCAAAACGTTTTTGCTATTTTTTTTTTCATTTATTGTGTGCAGTTTGAAGTGAAGGACTACATTTAATTTTATTGGATTACTTTTATATAATTTGTTGGATTTATTGTCAAAAGAACACAAGAAAAAATGGTAAGAAAAACAATTTTTAGTTTTTTCCTCAATTTCATTTGGGATATTTTTTTCTTCTTGCTCGCTGTCATTAATTGTTTTTTTTTTTTGTGCGACTGAAAAGTTTTGTGTAACTTCTTTGTTTTTTCTTTGATAGGTTATCAATTGTGTGTGTGTACATTATTAATTTTTGGTAAATTCTTCCTTTAAATAAGACGATCGATTGTACGTTCAGATTATTTTGGTGTTCAAAAGGTTTATTTTGTTTTAAGAAATACGAAAAAAAAGCATGTGAACAAAAATTCCCTCTTGACTGACATGTGATGGGAGGGGAATTTAAAGCAGGAAACAAAAAAATTTCCCACCTCAAACTTTTTGCCGTGTTCCTATAGTGGGTTACAAAATTACGAAAAAAAAGTAAACAAAACATATTTTTTGAATTAAAAATAATTTATAAAATGATTTTCGAATGTATTGAAATAAAATATGTACAATACTTTGTTAGTAGGTACGCATACAGTATTGGCCAAAACTAAAGAATGTCAAAAAAACTTCGGATAAACAATAATTCCTAATTTTTTTCTTATAACAATATAATGTTCTTAATTTCACAATTCCCTATTAGAATTACTATAAATATAAAGAAGTCCCTAAAAAGTGAGTGGCCAAAACTAAAGCATTTTTTGGATTCATAAATAAAATGAAGAACACATAATTTGATAGATAATAATCGTATATAGTGGCGTAACCATTATTTTTTATAACTGCAGCAGCAACCGCAGTGCAAAGTCCAATTTATTGCACCTCCTTTGATCAAGCAATCCCCGGACTGAAAAAGAAACCTGCCAGGCGATTGAATTTGGTATACTTTTGCGTATATGAATTTGGGTTATACACCTCCACTCCAAAAATCTGCTCTTAGACTATCTTATTTACAATTTTCAATAAATTCTCTATGGGGTTGAGATCACGGGACTTTGCTGGACTCATTTACATGCTTGGAAGATACAAAGCAACGGCATATTATCCTAGACATAAGGAAGCATGATGTTTAGAAGAATTTCCCGGTACATAAACGATCCATTAAGTTAAATTACGATTCATTAGAAAAGATTTTGCCAGTCGAGTTTTTTGGAAAATGAATGGCTCGATAAGATTTCCAGTTCCCATCAATCGCACTCTTAAATTGTATTGTTCGTTTTTAGGCTCACATCCGCTTTAGACTGCAACGACAAAATATCATAAGCTTATTAAATTATGTCTTAAGCAACATTGTACAATCTGGAATAACAAACCGCGTGGATTTTAATGCTTCCAATGCTGTCTTGTATCGTTAAAGCGAGATATATCACCTTGCAACTATCTATCTTTGAGTGGCAATTGCATCAATGAAACTAAACTTCTCGATATTCTCGGTATGTGCATCACCAACCACCTTTTTTTGGAACGATCACATACCCGATGTCGCCAAAAATGCCGCAAGATGGTTGGGTTTTCTGAGACGGTGCATCTGATCTGGCTACAATCTACAAAACCTATACACGTCCAAAGCTTGAGTATAACTCCCATCTCTGGGCTGATGATCCTGTAATGTACTTAAGCCTTTTGGAAGGTATTCAAAGAAGAGCTTTTAAAATGATTGGTGACAGTAACATCATTGACTCATTTACTTCACTCGAACATCGTGGTAATGTTTCTTGCCTCACCCTTTTTTTACCGTTATTTAAACGGACTATTCTCTAGTGAAATAGCCAGTTGAATTCTTCCCCTTCAGCAAATCAATCGTAATACTCGCTCTTCTAGCAATGCCCGTCAGTTTACCCTTGAGCCTAACTTCTGCCGTACTTTGAAGTACAGAGTTAAGTTCTTTAGCTGTGCTACGCGAATGTGGAATGGCTTACAACGTTCTGTTTTTCCCTGTCATTGCAGTGTTCAACAATTCAAAACCAATGTGCACCTACACCTCCTTTCTAACCCCTCCATTTGTTCTTAATACTCGCACTGTTTTTTTGGCATATTAGGGGTATACAAATTATAAAACAAAATGCATGTGATTTAGTTTTGTCCACTTTTTAAGGAGTTCTTAATTATTTTTTTTATTTTATAAATAAGTTATAGTAAAACCAATAACTATGAAATGAAGAATATTATATTGTTATTAGAAAATAAAAAAAATAAAAATTATAAATTTATCGAAGTGTTTGAATATTCTTAATTTTTTTTTTAATCGGAGTTCAAATTGTCCTTTAGTCTTGGCCGATACCAAACTTTAGTATGATACTACTTAACAAGTTGCTATAAAGGTGTTCTTTTTAACATTGAGTTCTATAAGATCCTCGTCAAGAAATCGCACTATGTTTAGGCTTCGTATGTCTTGTTCTCTTGCCTGGCTTGGAACTCTTCCTATCGCTGCGTTCGGATGATTTGCAAGTTTTTTTTTATAGATATCTTCTAGTGGATGGCAGCTATTATTATCTTGGCTCCTTCGTAAATTCTTTTGTTGTTGGTTATTTTCTTCGTATTTGTTGAAGAACATACATACTCGTTTGTACATCGTGTAGTATATGGAAAAACAGTACCTTATGACTTATTTAATGATTTGCTTATGAAGGATGCGTTTTGTGTTCCAGGTCGATTTTGTTTGGTTGCCATTTTTGTGTGAATAGAATTTGTTAATTGGAAATTAAAATATTTTATCTAAATAATTGTTAAATTAAAAATCATTACGACGAAGCACATTTGTCTGGCTTTTTTTTAGTAAACAGTATAACTGCTATTGGGCCCTGAAAACACTCGATTAATACATAAAAGACGACTACGCGCCATTTAGGCCACTGGCGTTATTGAGCATACATCTTTGAAGATGTCATAGGCAATACTGTAATAGTTACTCGTTATCGATACTGGTCTATCGGGACATTTTGGAAAACTTTATTTTTCTCGAATTGGATCAAGCCCACATGTGGTTCCAACAAGACGGTGCAACTTCACACACAGCTTGTGCTACAAATTTTACGAGAAATGTCAAAAAGTGGTGATTTCGAAATGATCTCCAGATTTGATGCCTCCCGATTTCTTATGGGGACACTTAAAAGAAATTGTATAGGTATATAAAAAAAAAACCAACCATAACCTGATGCTCAAGGACAACATTGGAAACGAAATCACACAAGTCTGCGAAATTGTTTTTGAAAATGTGCTTAAAAGACCTCGCATTTGGGCAGAGGTGCCCACTTGATACATCATATCCCATACATAATGTTAAAAACCATAATGAAGCAATAAAATTGTATTTGATTTAAAGTTATTGAAAAAACCTCGAGCTGGACCATAAACCACACCCTGTAACAGAGTGGCTTCATCTTCTAGCTCGGTCCGTTCCTTTTTAATCACCCCTGTTCTGATTTTCGTTCTGAATTGAATTCGTTACCGAAATTGATTTTCGTACGGATTTGAAAACGACGTTCTTGCAGTGGTACCAAAACTCAGACAGGTTTTCTGTTAAACATATATACATGTGTCTTCCCCTTCGTAAAAAAACAAAAAAAAAATAGTTTTTAAAGATATATTTTTAAAAATACTTACATACATTTTAAGATTTACGAATTCAAATTCTCCAGACTAAATCGAAACGAAATGAAAACGAAAGTATTACTTTCGTAAACGAAAATCAGAACAGGGGTGAATATTAGGAATTTAATGTTACAAAGATTTCGTTAGCTTGAAACGATTGTTGAACAACTGTCTCCATCATGTCCATAGGGAAAACTAGAGAAAACAATTAATACGCAGTCGGGTCTAATTAATTATCAAGTCTGTCATGGAAAATGGAACCGATGTCTCCTGAATGCTGATCAATTTAAGTCTGAACTCGAAAGCACTTTCAAGAATAGATTTTTTTTTAACCGTAGCATATGAATGTGGAATGCTTTCCTCCTTAAATGTGAGCTTGCTGTATCAAAAACTAAAAATTACCTGTTAGAATAAAAATCAATTAAATAAAACTAGAAAACTCTGAATACAAATTGTAGTTTCGGTGTTATAATTAGTGCATTAAAGTATCATGTCGAATAGATAACTAGCCGTTGCCATACAAAATAACGAGCATTTTTTCTATTGATTTATTTAATCTATATCTAGATCCAATCTCATCATAAAAGATAAAATTTTAGAATTTTTTTGTAGTTTATTTTTGTTTTAAAATTTGTGTGCTGGGATAGTTTTTGACAAGAGGGTTTTGATCTAAGGTAGCAAGCTCTTGTATTCCTTTTCAACTTTTGAGATTTTCTTCACAGTTTGAGAACATTCCAAAAATTGAGAATCTTACGAGAAAACGAACATCTTGGATATTCCATATTAAAGTATTTAAGTCAAGCTTTATCGTCATTTGTTTGCAAACATATTATACAAAAGAAGTGGATAAGCCCTATGCGCGATAAATATAAATTAGTATTCACACCTTTCTAGTTCTGCGCTAAAATACATCGATGAAACATTGGGCCCATATGTTGGTGCCCTTATTTCTTTTCTATTGTTTTTATTTTTCTTATTTTTTTATGAATTAATTATTTTGCTTTATTCAAAATTTCGATTATCAGCCTCTTGCGAGTAGGTGACAAATGGTTCAAGAATATCCCTTGTGCTTTTCATTTCAACCTTTCAGAATCGAGCACAAATTCTTTGCGACAATATTTTTCGAAGAATAATTTAAAATTGCATGTCATTATGCCCTGGTTTTCCACGAGCTGTTGCACTTCAAATGTTACAAAAATTAGAGAACCTAAACCTAGTGACTAACAACCCTCAACTATTTCTGTGTGAGTGTTGCAAGGAATAGAAGGGACCTACAATTTTCTCCCAAGCACTTTTCATAACAAGAGAGACTCTTGGTGGATTTATCTTTTCTTCGCAAGAAGCAGCTTGCACAGTATACCACTGAAAAAAAAAACTGGCAGAGACTCGAACTCAGGCCTTTTTAATGGCAGTCCAACGCACTAACCATTGCTACTACGAGCTTCAAATGTATTTATTTATTGAAATTCAAATAATTTATGTATTCAAAATTTTTATATATATCAAATATTAAGTGATCCCATTGTTTTGTCAATAGCTGTATAATTACTAAAGACTTGATATGATTTTTGTTCTAAAAATATAACTTGACTTAAATTGGAGGAAAATTACTGATGACTCCGAAACATTCATACATACTCTGTACGTATATACATTTGTACATGAACCAAGTGAACATCCTTTCAAAATATTCTAATAAAATAAATAATAATTAAAAAATATAATTGAGAATCAGGAACGCTCTTAACATTTGACAAAATCCGTCATTATTAAATTAGCAGTTGCCGAATAAAAAACACACATCTGTAATCGCCTAAGAATTAATTAGCTTGCTATATTACACGATGACTTAAAGCATGCCTTTCTTTCACAACAAGATGAGTCCGGAGGGAAAAGAAGATGAGACAAAAAAGCTACCCTGTGAGTAATGTTCACTTTAAAAAAATGGATTACTTCAAAGTAAAATTAATAACGGATCTAAAATTTACAACATAATAATAAATGTGTTTCTAATAGAAAAAAAATTATGCTCTGGAGTATTAAAGTTCGAACAAAAAAGTGCACTCAGAACAGATGTTAATTTGGGAGATGCATTGTATACAGTATATGTCAGTAAAAGTATCCAACAATTTATCAAAAACACAGTTTGCTTGATTCCAATGTCATCGAGTTACAGTTTATAAGCTAAAAAATATTGCATCGTCATTATTTTGAATAAATTCTGTTGCAATGAAATCCAAATCTAAACAAAGTTTCAATGATGAATAAAGTTATATTCAGTTATCAGTTATACTTTATTTACCGCCCATTATTTACTATTTAATGACAGTTTTATCATATTTATATTTGCTTGTATGAATAAACACTAAACAAATAAATATATATTAAGTTTCTTGCGATTTCCTTAACGGTTATTATAATAGTGTAATTTTTAATTAAGATGTGTTTAGAATGGGTGTTTTTTTAAGAGTTTCTAACTTTTTTTCAATAAAAAGTCATAGTTTGAAGAAAGGAACTAAGCAAATGTAAAATATTTGTACATATGTGTTTGAATTTGTGAGACTCTAAATATTCATTAAATTATATTAATTATTAGGGTGGCTTAAAACGTATGAGAATACAGGTCGTACCGAATGGACCTCAATAATTGTGAGATGGGTATTGCCTGTAAGGATTAATTATTTTAAGAATATGTTCATATTAGTCACCCGCCTGTTTTGTTGAGCACTGCCTAGCAATGTTATCATAGTTAGATTCGATTTCATTAAAAAAAGTTAGTTGTGCTTTGACATAACGAAATTAACTATATTTTGGTTTAGTTTTAGAAATAACTTAGAACTCCAAATACAAAATCATTTCGTATGGTTTTGGTTTTTGTTTTTTTTTCGTTTTGTATTCTTATTCAAATGTACCTAGTTTGTTTATATTTTTTGTATTATATCTTCAATACATTCAGAGTCTTCAGAAAAGTGTGTTCAGAGCTTTAGCATTTACTTATGGAGTACATTTAAGCAAGAACTGTTATATGAGGTGTATTTCTTTTTTAGTTCGAATAAGAGCCTGAGTTGTCAAAAAATAAATTGTGTTTCTTTTTTTAATTTTGAGTGTTCAGAGCTTCGAATATGAGTTTCTGTTTTCTTTCTGAGCGTCTTCAGAGTGCGCTCTATGAGCAGACAGAGTTACATATTTCATACAAGTACTTGATAGGTGGAAATTAAAAAAGAAAATGGTGACAGCTAAGTGTATAGGTGTGTTTCAAAAACAATTCTGAGCGCTCAGAGCATGTTCAGAACATGCTCGACATGCTCGGACTCTGTTTAGAGCTATATTCTGAACTTAAAGAGAAAAACGCCTATTATATCTTCAAAGCATTCAAAGACTTCACACAAAGTGTGTTCAGAGCTCTATGATTACCTTATGTAATACATGTAAGCAAGACCTGTCATATGATTAGTTAATTTTAGTTTTATTAGTTCTTTATAAAATTATTTTACTTTCTGTACCAACCGGCGACTACCCTCATTCGCCAAATTTCCCGAGTGTCAAAAGTGTTTTGTTCAGTACTTCTTTTAACTCTGTTATTTTATTCCGAGTTCATAGAGTGCGCTCTGAACATGTTAAGAACCGAAAAAGGAACGCTAAGTTTTGATCGCTCTGAGCTGAAAAAGAAATACAATTTTTTTTAGCACTCAGGTTCTGCTCTGAAATAAAAAAGAAACCGCCTATTGTTTTTTAAACCATTTTTCATTTCGATATTGATGAAAACAGACATACGTATGTGTAGAGGTCACTCTTAAATGAAATCAAGAAAAAAAGAACACTCCAGAAACATTGCTGCGTACAATCAATGAAATGCTTTTTAAGTATTGGGAGTACTAACAGTGGAAACAAAAGTAAGGTTACACATTTTATTTCAGTGAATAGTTCTAAAAAAAACAATTCTAAAGTAAAAAAAGTATAATTCAATAATGGAAAGTAGCAGGTGTTTGTACACGGTGTACGCTTGATATGTTCTTACTCATCTAGCTTCGAATCCTGAAACGCGTTTGTTTTCTATTCTCTACAATCCCGAACACGTTGCTTTCACTCATCGAGATTGGCGGTATATTCACTGGGAGCTTCCAGTTACCGACTTTCACATAGCATTTGATACGCAATCTCCAAGAGCACAAGTGGATGGTTGCAGTGTGGATGGTATGTAGAACGCGAATAGAGTAATTTGACAGTTAGATCAATTTATTTTCTCAAACGTATCTTATTTTAGAAATTAAATAGCCAAGTTTTTAGTAACTTAACATTAATTTCAATTAGTTTCCTATCGTTTTGTCTAGTTTAATTAAGGCTTAAGGTCTATTTATATGAGATCGACTAACAATTGTAATGTCGATGGTATGCGAAACGCGAGACAGTTCGTAACAATTAGATTGCAATTTGTTTTCTCAAATTTCTTCTATTTAAGCCATTGAAGTGTAGATTTTTGTATCTTTACATTAATTTCAATTATTTTTCTACCATTTTATCTAGTTTTTGTGTTCAGCTTATAAATGTTTTAAATTCCACTTGTTCTTTTATTCTTCGGTCGTTGGCCGCTCATGTGAATTCGCATCTACGATGGTTTAATCTTTAAAGTGGAGATTTTGTTTTCCAATTGAGTCTGGGCTCTTGTATTCGGAAGCTCGCTTGGCTGGAATATTCTTGTCGAGTCGCTCGATTTCGCCGCGATAATATTTCTGGATGACATTAACACCTTGGTGCAACTTATTCAATGCGTAGTTGAGTCTTCTTCATTCGCTGTCGCACGCAGTGACAAATATCCTTTGAACATAGCCTAACAGGATCAAACACTTGAAATCAGAATTAATTGATATTTTTCTATAAAAATCCAGTTTTTTGTCTAATAACAAAATCGATTTTTTATTTTGATGAAAGGAATTCAGTATACCTACCTAACCTTGAATTTGTTTTCTATTTTGTCGATGAGATTTATTTGTCCAAATCCAACTACTAACATACCTACATATTCACATACATATATTGGGATATTATTTACAGGCATGTATGTACATGTACATTATGTATGTTCTTTGAACAAAAAAAGAATTACCAAAAATGACATAGATACTCGTAAGTCACTTGAAGGAAGTTATGACCAGAGATTCACATCCTACTCTGGGATTAAAATCGTCTGAATTTAATTTTCTCTATCCTTAGATCCCAATCGAATTCCGAACAAGCAGCCATAGCCACCCTCTTATAATCCTTAACATGTATATGTACATATGTATGCATAGGAAACGCTTAATGTGTGTCCAAATTATTGCGTAAAGCCCACTTTCCTTCAATATACAAAAATCCACCGAAACTTGAGACATGCGCATTATCAATTGGCAATTGGAACTCTCCCAAAATCAACCCCTGGATTATTTTGAAACGGACAAAAACTTGTCCCTTTTGTAAAAGGGTATTTTTTCCGAATAAACTAAAGAGAAAAAAATATCCCTTGTGCTCATATTATGCATGAGGATGTGAGGAATCCTACAAAAAAATCTAAAATATTTACCCTATATTTGAATTAATTGAAAACTCTCTCATTATTTTGGGACTGGTCTGGACTCTAGGGGTGGAGCGTGGGAGGAAAAGCGAATGTTGGAATAAAAAGAAGGGAAAAAGAAAAAAATAAACAAACATAAATGAAAATAAAAACGAAAACAAAAACACCGGCTCGAGCATGGAGTGTCAACTGATTGTCAGTGGTTCGTGTTCTTTTTTTTAGTTTATTGTTTTGCTTGCTCTATTCTTGTTTTTTTTTTTGTAATTTTTTTTTGTAGAGGTTAATGTTAAATATTGTCCTGATGGTGTCCTGGATAGAGGCATAAATCACTAGGTGTACTCAATCATCGTGATGAATCGTCTTTTCAGATGAGTTATGATGCGTGATAAGGACGAAAATTCAATTGGAATAAGGTTTTGGGTGTGGCTGCGAACGTCTACTTATAGGATGTTGGTGAATTTTAGCGAAGACGGTGGTAATAATTGCAAGAACTTATTTGTATGCCTTCTTATTGATTTTCAAACGTCGTCGTCGTCGTCTTCTTCATAGTCTCGTCGTCATCCTCATTCATTTTCACCTCTCGCTCTCTCGACCAAATTTAGCTGTTTCCCACCGTCGTTTAATATAATTTAACAACGTCTGTCTATGTATGTTTGGGGCACTTTAAGTCGTCCTTCTGCTAAGTTGCCAGGACAAGCCTTTTCTGCCTTCCAACAACACTCCCCCACCCAATCATTTATTTATCCCAATCGAATGCACTTGTGCTCGACGAGGCTTGAATTTCCCATCACATTTATAGAGGTATAACTTAAATATTATCCTTTGGGTGATTACCAACCTCTGTATATGGTGAAGGCTTTTCTATTGCCGCAGCCGCCGATTGTAGCAATTTCGGGTTGCGATTTGGTAATTCAGGCCAACAGCATAACGAACGACGAACGAACGAACGAACCAACGGCACCCTGAAGCCTGAACATATCAAGGAATAGAAGAAGTTGAGTGTAACGGTGTACGAACATCAGCGAGCTACAGCTACAGCTACAGATTGTGTCAGGATATTGGTGTTGCTGCTGCTGCTGCTCCTCTACTGCCTCTATGCTTCTATACTTAGATATAAAGGAATCGAGAATTGGTTATCCTTGCTGCTGAACATCAGTCCACGGAAAGGGTTCCTTTTTAGTCGAAGAGAATAGTACGTGTGGTGAAGACGTGTTTTTGAGAGATAATAATACATTTTATTCTAAAATAGATTTTTGCTTATTTTGTTTTTCCTCCAAAACTTTGTGTATGTTTGAGAAGGCTTTAAAAAAGGACATTTGCATAGAAATTTAAAAACTGTTTTTGGTGACTAGTTTAGACTTCTTTCACATTCAAGGAAATAAAGTGTTACAATTTCAGTTGAGGATATATTCTGTGTGAAAAGTGAGTTATTGTGAAAATTGAATTTTCTTGTGAGAGTTATTTGGGTTGATTTGTATCGATTTTCTAGGATGGGTATGATGTGTCGTGGTGTTTGTTAGTGTAAAATAAAATGGGATGGCAGATGCCCTGCCATCAACTTAAAATTTAAATAAATGTTTATTCAGTGTGCAGTTATGGATTTTGGAGTTTGTCGTTTTTCTCAGCTTAAGGGTTGAACGGGCTGAATATACATACATACCTATTCATGTAGTATTTATGTTGGCGTTAGAAACATATATCCTGAAATAAATTTGCATGTTGGATCGATTTGACAGTGATGTAGTATATATAGTTTCATAGAATTTAAAATTTGATTAATATAATTATTCTTTATCAAGACTTGAACGTATGTATGTATGTAGGTATTGAAAGAAATATTTAAGTTAATCGAAAAATTCGTTTTTATTTAATGAACGATTCAAGTTCAGATGCAAATCTAGAAATCTTTTATGTTAGAAAAAAACCAAGTAATTTATTTTATGGGTGCGACATCTTATTATTTTATTAATTTTGTTGGAAACTTTAATCGGACGGAGTTTGAAAAATGATTCTTAGAATTTTTCAAAGTGTCTTAAATATAATTTACGTTATTTTTTTAATCTTTAGATTTTCTGTCGTTGCGACTAAACAAAATTGATTGAACGCGACCCAGAATAATTTCTTTGTATGGCATGGTGTGCGTTCATTCAAGTTTAAAGTCTAGTCTTCTGTATTTTTGCCACTGAATGAATAATCGCGACGACAAAAAATCGCAAGTGCGTTACTAGACTTAACTGGTATGGATGGTATTATTGGATATTTAAAATAAATTATATCCAGACCATAGGTATATCGTCTTTCCAGGAGAATGAATGTGCAAAAAATGATTATTTGAAATATCGCACATATTTGAATATTCTAGATGGGACATGATGTCTTTATTGACCTTAGGCCAAACTAATGTTTTTTAAATAAAATCTTGTTTTGGTTTTACAATTTTTAAAACAGTTGGTGTTTTCTACGTTCTTTTACCAAATCAACGACTATTGTCGCTTTTAAAGTGGTGGCGTTTTAAAAAGCGACGACCGGAATAGGTAAAAAAAGAAAGTGTTTTCTTCAATCTCCGCGCATTAACAATTCTGGAATGGCATGGAATAGCAAAAAATGTATCAAACCAATTAATGAACTGAAACAAATTTAATTTGCTCACTCATGCTTCGGCATAAGGGGATCGATATGTACTGTACATACACAACTATATATAGATAGTCTATGCTCCACTGCACTGTTATTAGAAGTTGATGCGAACGTGAGTAGGTATTACGGCTTTGGTAATATTATATACCGTCTCTTCAACAAGAATAGATTTTGGATGAGAAAAATATTTATTTTTTTTTTCTGTTTAATTTTAAACCTGACACTGAATGGTGTGATTTTTTGTTCTAACAGCGGGTTATTGGTAGGCTTTTTTACTTCCGGTATACAAGTATGTTTATTACAACGGACCAACCTTTGGTCTAAGTGTGGCGCTTCTCCGCCGACAGAGGCCATATTTTGGATTTTAAGTTTGACTGAATTTTTTCAAATAAATAGATTATTGTAGGTGTTTTATTTACTGTATTAACTATTTATTTTTTTTCATAAAGTAACAAATTTCAGTATTTGGTGATTCCACCCTTTGCTGCAATCACAGCTTCTAAGCGACGGGGCATACTCTCTACACACGCCTTTGTATTTTCGTGGTGTTCGCAGTTGTGATGTGAGTTTCAATCAATTGAACCTTGGTTCTGATCACTTTATTGACAATCGCCTGTTTGGTAAGCTCTCACATGTTTTTAATGGAGTTCATGTCTGGTGGATTCCCTAGCCAAGTCAAAACAATCATGTTTTTTGAAGCCAGTAACACTCCTGGCTTTGTTGCATGGTATCGAATCATGCATACAAATACGGTCGTCATCATCTGCGAACCAATCACTGAGCTGTGGAATTAGCCATGTTTCAAGTATAAGTACGTTTGTACTGATCCAGTCTACGATGTACAGGCGTCCCAGACCTTTGGCTGAGATGAAAGATTACACCATGTTACTAACCGGGTATTTGACCCTCTCCACAAGACAATCTGCATTGAATGGCTTCGTCTGGGCATCGTTTGACAAATGCACTTTTATCGACCAAAATTTGAAAAGCTAATTTATCGGAGAAGTATTTCTGTTAAATATTGCAATAAACACAAAAATATCGTTAATATCTTTTACGTACTCGATTCCAGTCGGAAACAGTCACATTTCGGTGTTGTCTGGCCCATAGGAGTTTTTTTTTTTTCTTAGTCTCGGTAAGGCGAGTGGATAGAAAATTTCGAGAGGATTTAAAAGATCATATCGTCGTCGTTCTATGAAAACTCCCTAAGTCCATTTTTGGTTTTTTGAGATATTGGCATTTGAACTTAGAAATTAATATAAAAAAATCCAAAAATTATCAGAATAGCATGATCTCAGTCTTCAATTGTAGAATTTGTTTGGCGTAGGCGTTGTGCAATAAAATTTTTTGCAAATAGTTTAGCCGAAATGAATTAAATAAGAATTGCATCACATTTTTTTTTTAAATGGACTTAGGGAGTTTTCATAGAACGACGACGATATACGGATAGACATTGGTACATCAATATTTCGAATAACGCATAGTCGATCTATTTGAAACTAGTAGTAAGTATCGTATATGCGATTACAAAAAGATAATTTACCAAAAAAAAAAAAAAAAATTGTAGTTATATCAGACCCTTTCCCGACGGCAGGAATTGAGGTAATCCTTCACCTAACCCCACTATATGTGCAGCTAAGGGGGAGGTATCCTCAGATTAAGATTCGCCAGGATACCTACTGGGAGGGGTAAATGTATAGGAAAATTGAGAAAGAGACTCCATATGAAAGTCTTCAGTATCGAGTTAACTAGACATTTTCAAGAGATGATAAGATTAAGGAGTATAACTTCGAGGAAAAGTTTGAACGGAGCTAAGTAGCAAAAGAAAAAGTGGGTTCGCAAAACATTGAACTACTCTATCAATGCAAATACCATTAAATTGTATATTGATGGATCAAGAACGTCTCAGTTGACAGGTGCAGGAATTTTCTGGCCCAGAATTAAACTTTCTTTTTCGATGGGGCAGTTCAAAAGCATTTTGTTGGCGGAAGTTAATGCGATGGGAAAATGTGCTGAACGAAATATCGAAAGAAATAACCGCATCCAAAACATTGCCATCATGTCGGACAGCCAAGCACCGCTCAAATCGTTAAACTCCTATGCCATTAGTTCTAAAATCGTATGGGCAGGCTAAATAAGCATAACAATGTCACACTTAATTGCGTATTTGGACACGTACTAGGTGTCATTGGAAATGAAGAGGCATACTTTATATCTAAAATGGAGGCAATGACACCCCTAACGGGTTCTGAGCCCTACCGTTGAATAGAAGAGAATGAGATTAAATATTGAATCGAAATGGAAGAGGAGGCCATAAGATGAAAAATATGGATGGAACTCTCAAAACTGAGCCAGCTTCTTGGGAGCTACATCCAAGAACGCTTTACATCCTGTATCGGATTAAGCTGGAATAACATCTGAATAATTGCGTGTTTCCTTACTGGTCATTGCAAACTAAGAAGACACTTCAGTATTCCTGAAAACACCAGACCATATGTATGTGCATCAAAGAATTAGGTATCTGGGATGTCACCAGATAGAAGAGTGTCAACTAAAATCTCTGAAAATACTCCATATACTAAGTTTCTCAAGGAAGAAAGTCTGGATGAAGAGCTGTAGTGATGTTACTCAGTTTTAGACTGGGACAAAATAAATCTAAAGGTTGCAGAGCACTCTTATCTCAAAAATTATTCATTCATTCAATCATTACACCATTACTGCCTATTTAATGCTATTAGGTAGCAATCGATGCTTTCGATTCTATTTTAAATGCTGCTGACCATCGGATGTTATAGGTCCTTTCCGACAAGAAAATCCTATTTTAGAGAATATCAAAATAATTTAATTCGTCAGGTAGATCTTATATTCTTTTCTGATGTCAATTGGTAACAGTTAGAGAACATCTAGTCTCGTCATCAAAGTCATACCATCCTCTCCGATTTTCCTTACTTTTTCGTAACATCTCGCAATGAATATCAAATTTTAAAATTATCAGATCGAAAGCTCTCTTGGACCTCAACAGATTTTTTTACTTTGTCAATGTTAAAACAAAGTTCGACAGCTACCCTCTCACCTATCCAACCGACTCAGGACTGCTTGGGAGCGTTTGGAAGAGGACCCAATTGTGGCCGTAAAATCATCTTTAGCAACGAGGCGAATTTTTGGATGATTGGCTGCGTTAAGCCTAAATTGCCGTATCTGGGTAACATCACCCCAAACAAGGTTCACCAGGTGACAATGCATCCTCCAAAAGATATCGTTTGGTGTGAATTTTGGGCCGTACTTTTTGGAAAACGACGTTTATAAGGCGGTCACGGCAAGGCGAGCGAGCGCTAGAGAACGATGATAACTTTTGGCCGAAATTGAATCATATGGGCCAAGACGATATGTGGTTCAACCAGGACAGCGCTACACATCGAACGACACCATTGACATTCTGCAAGATCGATTTGAGGGTAAGGTTATCTGACGCAGAGGTGACGTAAATTGGCTACCAAGGTCATGCGATTTGACCCCGCTAGACTTTTTATTGGGGAGTTTCCTGAAATCGCAGGTCTATGCTAATAAACCACAAACGACCGATGTCCTTAAGGTGAACATAACACAGGCCATCGCATAAATTCAGCCAGGCGGATCTATGCGGAAGTCATTGAGAATTGGACCACTCGGATTCGTGTCCCCTAATAAGCCGAGGGAAGCATTTGAACGGTGTCCATACATTATGGCGTACATTTGGCTTTTAAATACAAACAAGAAGTTTTTTAATACCCCACACGTTGGTTGTTTTATTCCATTTCAACATCTACTCGCCTTTATTAGCTTTCGAACAAATTAATTTTTAAAGTTTGAGAAGCACAACGTTGACAAATCGTTTCCAAGCAAGTGACTTAGTTCACAGATAAGTCTGAAGAATTTCAAAAAAAAAAAACCTTTGTCTTTGTGAACCAAAAATATCAAGATAAGAATTCTTCTTCAGTGCAAAAAATGAGATTCCAAAAAGGCGGAAAGCCCACAGGCTGCTTTCCTTTGTATGGATAATCCTTTACTATGCTTTTATAAAACCTATAATTCAAGGCTCTTAAATTTTGAAACAGTTGACATTTTTTTTTAATTTTATTTTCTTCAAAAGCCTTTATCTCTTTTTTTTTCTAAATTTTAATTTCAGACAACTACAAAGCAAGCCATAGACTTTGGAGATGATGACGTTGACGATTCGTCTGGTTCAGATTTCGATGACGACGATGACCCAGATAAAATAGAAGTACCAGGTAAGTGTGTGAGCGTTTTATCATGTTTCATCCCTTGAAGTTGTTTGAAAAGATCGAAAGAAAAAATTATTACAGTTTCCACATCTTTGTGATGCGTACGAACTCCAACCCTCTTTTGGCCTTCGCAAGACAATGAGGAATAAATTAGCATATTTCCCTTTCCAGATGATGCGATTCAAATTGTCTCTACCTCGTCGTTGTCCACACCTTTCTGTAACTAGCTAAACTTTTATGCCGTGATGTATGTATCTCTGTCTTTATAACTCGCACCGTGAAATCGATGATGATGATGATGAATCCTAGAACATAGGTATATATCGTAGTCGTGTCGTGCGTGTGTTTTGTGCATACTGCACGCATTCGCTTCACTCGCTCTTCGGTCGGTCGTGAGGTATACGAGTGTAGTTGCTGGGGGAGAATCCTTTCAGGAATTGCTTCCACCTCGAAAACGCACTGCAGTGCGGGGAATAATGCCTTTTGTGCCAGTCACTTCCCATCGCCTTCCAGCCCGTATCTGGGTGGTCCACCCTGTGTGTACTGTACATTGAATATATAATAATATGATTCTCGTTGTTTTGGATATAAGCTTAAGGACATGCCGAAATCCGAATGACAATTTTCGCCTGAGCTGAAACACATCAATGACGAAAGGATGGTTGGGTTGGTTGTATGTACTCGAATAGCAGTTCGGTATGCTCTAGAATGTTTCTCGGAGAACATTGAGGCTTTTGTGCGTTTGATTAAGTCCGAGGTTTTTGGAGTTTGTTTGTTTTTTCGGTGGTTTCCTTGATTGCTGGGTTTTCCGAGCAATACAAACAGACTGCCAGGGACGACAGACTGCGAGTACCTATGTGGGTACATACAATCGTGGACATTTATAGAAGCTTTGAGGTTATAGAATGGTGATAATGGTCAAATGAATTTGAATAGTAATTGATGGAGGCTTTTACGAAAGCCATTTAATTTGCAAGTATTGACTTGAAGAGATGAAACTTAGTTAGAGGTATTCTCCAGAGATGACAAATATTCCTGTTTTGGAATTGAATTAACGACGGAAAATTGTAAGCAGGTTGGTTGCTTATCATAATAAATTAAATCTATTCCACACAAAACGAGAAGAGGAGACTTTTGCCAATATAAACATCGACGGGTTTTGTTAATCTTATCTGTCGACAGCACTGAAACCGCCGAAGACCATCAATACATTTTAGTCCTAAAAATACTGTCTCGTTTAGGATGCTTTAAAAGTTGTATCATCTCGATAACCCCAAAAATTGGATAGATTTTTTGAAAATAGTGCATAGATAGATAGATGGAACATCTTCTTGTGAAAATCCGGTGCATGTTTGAAATAGTTCCGAGCAGCTAATCCACATTACAACTATATTTTCCAAAGTCTCGGGACATAACTGAATCAGTTCCCCTAGGGTCATGAGTACGGCCATGGCCATATAGAGCTCCTGACGATGATTGCTGTCATATACGGCTTTGAAGTCGATATAATTGTGGCGAGTCTCTCGACTTGATGTGTGTGAGTCTTTTCCAGAATTTTTATAAATTTGAAGATTTGGTCAATGGTCGATCGCTGGGCCAGAAGCCACATTGGTACTTGGAGACTTGAGTGTTGCAAAAAGGCTTAAGACTTTCACACAGCACTTTGGATAGAATCTTATACATATGCTACCTTTAAGAGGGATTTGGTTTAACAGTTCGTGTAGGGCATATGATCGCCTTTTTGTAGAATTGGCGTATGGAGTTGAGTGCATGGAGCATTTTTCACTGCATCCATACCTGGTCGATGATCCCTAACGAAAGATACCTTACCCCCAAGGCTCTTGTGTTAGACTGGAGCTTGTGTACCTTCTGCCACCTTTGTTATGCGGTTGCCGTCATCATCATACAACCAGTTTTCTGGAGTTGCTACGGTGCCCTTAGCTGATTTCGTCTTGCCTTTGAAGATGTCGCGATACCAGGATCAAAGATTGTTGGTGCCTGTGGGAGATGAATGTACAACGGAGAGCTTTTCGCTCAAGTCCTCTCTGTAGACTTTGTCAACTTCAGATATAGTAACGTCAAATTTCTTTTTCTGCACAGGGTCCAACAGTCCAGCTCTCTGAATTTTGTTGCAACTAAGAAATGGTCAGAGTCTACATTTGCCTCTCGAAATGTCAAAGATCTTAGCTACTTTTTCGCGTCGATCTGGAGAGCGCCAGGTTGTTTTTTGTTTGTTTACCCTAAGCCTTGTAATCCTGGTGACACATATCGTGGTACAAGTACCCGCACTAACATCGCCTATTCCTGATTGATTTGGTGATGTTGTATCCAGAAACACTGCATTATCTTTTATTACAAAAATATTCCACATACGCCCTAGTGCACAATTACATCAAACAAACGATATTAGCAACCAAACTTGAATTTAGTCAATTTACTCAATAAATAATTATTAGATAAGATAGGCCCTTGGCCCCCTTTCCATCGTTACTCCTGGGTCGTGGTTATATCTCCTTTATACCGCATGATGGAAGACTCAAGCTTCTTAGTAGTGCCTGGTTCTGTTTCATAAACATACCCTCAAATCGAGTCTTAGGCCCGGTGCACACATGCGTTCTTTTGACGCGCGGTACCGCAGCGTCACCGCCTTTGCGTCTTACAGTACTCACAAATGAATTGAGTGGTGCACACACGAGTGCGATGACGCTGCGGCACCGCGCGTTATTTTGCGTGTAAAAAGACTCGCAGGCTGCGGTACCGCGCGTTAAAAGAACGCATGTGTGATGAAGTTTGCGTCTCTAAGAGAGAGCAGGACATGTACAGAGAAGGTGTGAGATTGTTTCCTCTTCCTCCTCGTCCAACCAACTCCTGCAAAAATCATTTGATAGTACACCTAGTCGTGCGGCGTGTCTACCTACGATATAAGACAGTATCCAGTTATGACACCTATTACGGAGCTTATATGCTATCTACTGAGGGACAACAAACACTTTGACCGCTTCAAATCTAGTTTGGGACAGGTTTGCTTGGACCCCAAACAAGTGGTAGTATTAAGCCATCTTGTATTTGATTGATCCGGAGCAATTCGCTTCAGTATACGTTTACTAGTAGCTATAGGCATACCTATGTATATTTGGCCTATCGGGCAAGATAGGCATTTAGGTTCCAATTCTGGTGAGTTCGTCGGCCTTACAATTCCCCGGAATGTCCCTGAGCCCCGGCACCCAGAATAGGTGAATATAAACTGTTTGGCCATCTCCATCAGAGACGATCGACAGTCTTGGGCTGTAATGGAGTTTGAAGAGACTGATGCGAGGGACTTTAAAGCAGCCCGACTATCTGAGAAGATGCGGATATCCGAAACAGATACCATGTTTTCTTTGAGCCAAGACAATACTTCCTTTATCGCCTTTACAATGGTTTGGTAGGCAGAAGGAGAGACTAAGGTTTAGTCTATCTGAGTATACTCCACCACCCACTCTGTTTTCGGTTGTTTGATCCATCAGTATAAAAATGTACTGATTCGTTTTCCGTCAAAGCTCCTTTTTCCCAAGCTGACTTTGAGTGAATGGTGTCATCAAAGTTTTTATCGAAAACCAGCCGGGAGTTAATGTAGTCGGAGTGACTTGGGAGTGTTCTGAATAAATTCAGAATGATGGTGTGGCCAATAGAGTTATTGGTCCATTGAGAGATGGCTTTAAGACGTACGGCTGTGCTCGCGGCCATTTCCTTGCTGTATATCGGGGGGTGTGAGGTTGAAAAGTATGTCTAATGCAGCGGAAGGTGTCGAGCGGAGAGCTCCACTGATGCACATACACGCTGAACGTTGCACTTTGCTTAGTTTGTCGCGATTTGTCGCTTTATCTAAGGCTGTCCACCATACAGTCACCTAATAAGTGAGTAAGCAAGCTTGTCTGCGAATTTCGGAAGCGATATCGCGCACGAGATAGCTGAAACAGTAGGCATCTCAAAAGACCGCGTGGGTCGTATCCTCCATGAAATTTTGGGCATGAGAATGCCCGATGGGTGCCGCGTTGGCTCACTCCGGGCAACAAGCGCAACCGTGAGACCACTTCAGAGTCACGGCTAAATTGGTCGAATTGCACTACGAACTGGTGCCCCATGCACCGTATTCTCCAGATTGGCCTTGTGCGATTTTGTTTTTTTTTTTGGAGAAGTTGGAGCATCGCTGGATTAAGTGTAACGGGCTAAAAGGAGACTATGTTGAAAAATATATAAAATTTTTGTTTTTCTTTTGTAGGCTAAGTAGTTACCGGACCGCCCTCGTACTTCATCTTGTCCCCAATAACAGCCAAACCCATTTTCGCCGCCTCCGATTTAATACAACAACAGCTCGCTACGTTCTCCCAATGATGTCAATATCATGGGTAGTTGAACGGACTTTTGAAAAAATTTTACCTCTGTTCTTGACTTGCGAGTTACGTACAATTGAATGTATCAAATAGCATTGATGATAATCACAGAATTATTAATCATCCCTTCGATACAAGATGCCCCAAAACTCAAAACTCTAGATTCCAGGATAAACAAGATCCTGGATATCATACATTTATTACTAATTGCCACAGCAGCAAATGGGGTAAATAAATCAACAAAGCTACATATTGGTTAATTTAATAATTCTCTCTCTCTCTCTCGTATTTCACATTTAAATATAACAAATGATTAACCTCGGTGCTCGGTTATGCCCGAAATGTTTCCTCCTTGTTTATCTATCTACTTATGTACATATATGTACATATATGTATGTACATATGCAAATAATTGTTAATACATGAATATGTAGGAAGAAAGACCTTGTCGGTCTTTAGAATAGATACAAACGATAATCTCTAAGCTTGCTTCATGTCATTTGCATTTCATCCCTAAATTAGTGGGTGGGCGACGAGCTAGAGTGGGTGGGTGCCAAGTTGCACCTATACCTATAGCTTCTAATCAAATAATAACATTTCCATGGACATTAATTATTTAGCCAAATTTCGTCGGATGTTGCAATTTTCCCCGAAATCTCGTATATTTGGCTTTGATTTCCACACCGGGGTGCTGTGCAAGTATTATTTGTCCTTTGCAGCACACAGGGAAGATATCAGAAACAATCGATAAAATAATCAAATACCGAATCCCAGTCCCAATCAAAAACAATCCCCAAGAAGACTCACACTTTAACCACCAACCAAATCCAACAACCGAGAAGATAAAACACATTCTCCCAAGTCCAAACTATAGAGAGAGCCCAAGAAGTTGTCAAGAGGGCAATTGTTCATGGTGGTTTCACGTTAATTTGATTAGGCATTTTAATCGAAATTATATCGAAACACCCTATATAACCCATGCAATTCGGGATCAAGTCAATTCCATGCCTCCACAGCTTCCATCTGAAATGCACTTCGAATCAGTTCATCCATCTGTATGTGTCCGTCTGTCTGTTGGTCTGACCAAACGACATATCCGTTTGTTTATTCCTGTCCGGAGCAATAGCACATCCCAAGTCCCATGGATTCGATATCATCGTTGTCATATTTCCAAAATTATATTAATGCAAATTTGATTGGAGGACTGAGTCTGTGCTAGCTCTTTCCGCCTGCTCAATTGGGTTCCATCATGTTGTTCTATGGCTGTCGATGTCGTGACCAAACGCTATACAACATCCCATAGATACCTACCTATCTATAACCTAAGACAGTGCAGCTGCAGCGCGAAGCCATTCGTGTGGTGTTCGTATACGCTCTCTCTATATAAACTTGCGTGTAGCCCTCCACATGCATCAGCTTAATTTCGCACTATTTCCATTTAGATGTTTATTTATTAATGTAGGTAGTACATTATGTACAAACGAGTATAATGTTTAAATAATCTTATATAGTTTGTATGTGCATATGCATATGGCGATGGCGACTGGCATGTTAGTGTGTGATGAAGTTTTCTCAAGCAATATTGGGGGTTTCCAAGGAGGAGGCATCAAAATCAATATTTCCTTAGTTTTAAGTTGGTGGGCTGAATTATGCAGAGGAATTTTGCACAAACAAATTTCGCATTTTACATCAAGAGTTCAAAACATAAACTCGCGAAGAGGAATTCATATTTTAGAAACAACATTCTATGAATAGAATTTGGCCTAGCTAATTCCATTGAAATGGCAATTAATTGGAGCTACGTTAAAGGTTATGATTTTTTTAAAATTCTTTTATTTAACTAAATATTCAGTTATCAGTGAGTGGGAGGGACGATTAGAGAAGAATTTGTTTAAGATAGAATAGAATAACACAAACTTGTCAATAAGAACAAAACTTATATAAATCCAATAGTCGACAGTGGGTAAGCTTTGATGCAGCAGAGGGATTAACGGTGACTAGTATACTCTGTTCAACAAAAATTGTCAGTACAGGCCTTATGGGAGAGCTTTTTCCAAAGCAGTGGCGCCTGATGCACCCTCACTATACAACGTTGGGAAAAATGCCACTTAAAAAAGAGCAAGCCACTGACTTTCCTTAAAAAATTGTTGCTGTAATTCTTCGCAAAAAGTTGTACATACCAACGTGACCGTTGAATCCCACTGCTGAAGGGATACTGTCAAGTCAATACGATCGTGCGCTTGTTATACATATATGTACATCAAAACAGAGTTACATTTAACATTCTAAATTACAAGTCAGAAGCTTATTCAGTGGATTTTATTAAGGAGCTTTTGGGATTTGAAGCTTTTGAGAACAAGTTTTATGAAGTTGAGTATGTTGAGTGTTGGCGATTTATAATGTAAACTAGGGAAACTCTGTGAGAGCTTTAAAAGTCGACACACTTATACAAGCCAATGAAACCAGAGTGAGAGGCAAACACCATATCTTCCCTGTACTGACAATTTTTGTTGAACAGAGTATAACATGAAATCTAGAGCTATGCGATCGCGACTCTCGTTTCTGCAAATGACCAGGTTTCTGAAAAAAGATGGTGTCGGATCAACTCCTTATGGGCCAATGGCAACTCGCATATGCCCGTAATGGGTTACTGGCATTGGATTATACGGTCCTGTACTCCGTGTATGAAAAAAGACGAGAAAAGGGGTCAGAAAGTGATTACCCTCAACTAGCAACAAGACCAGGAATGCCATAGGATAACAACCTGACAGATGTCAAAGTTGTGCTCGAATATTTCAATGCTTAAGTCGAAAATGAGGATATCTTCGGCTGATTAATTGGCAAGCACAGCCTCCACAAAATGACAACTGATAAAGGTTCCCTTTCCACTAATAGATTTTACAGCAGTTCATAATACGATGATAATGAGCACTATGTTTCGAAGCTTAAAAAACCATAAAGCAACTTGGCTCTCTACAGACGGTACGGAGCCAGGTTGCAAAGCAAGGCACGTATCTGCGACTTAGGACTTATTTACATACATTTCGAGGGCAAACATCGACTGTGACCATTTTTAAGTTTCGCCAAAATTCAGAGCTTTACTGTTGAACGAAAGGAAATTGAAAACCTCTCTAGAGACGATCGAACCACGAGCCAAAGTAACGCAAGGCACATATCTGAGATTTAGGACTTGCATACATTTTGAGGGCAAACGTTGATTGTGACCGAAATGGTCACAATTTGCGGAAAAATTCTAAGTTCGATTGACGAACGAAAAGAAATTGGGAACCGGGACGCTTTAGTATACCTGAAGTTGTCAGAGTCTACAGAGAACACCTGAGCGAGAAGCTCTCCGCTGTAAATTCAGCAACAATAGTGGACAGTATCAGCAACTTCAGTGGTCTCAGTATCGGGATATTATCAAAGAGGCAGTCAGAGCCCGTAGAACGGTGGCGGATGCATTCAAAGAAACAAGTGACAGAAGATGCTTTTTCGAATTGGTATCAGTGCAAAGCAAGAGTAGTTAGAGTAGAGTTTCGAGCAAGAATATACGAATATTTTAATAGAAGGGGTTAGACGTGTCTTCCAACTTAATGAGATGAAAGAGTCTCGCGCTCGAAACTATACGCGAAAAAAAAAACAAGCAACTGGCTTCTGGTTTTAAGACCGAAACTAAAGATCTTTAAAACCGAAGTTTTCAAGCAGCTTCTTATAGGCATCATGTTACACGATTAATATGGGAAGAAAACAACTAACGTCCTACCAACGAAGAATCAGTACCACCATCCAGTATACAAAAGTTGGACTTAGCTATGAAAACAAGGCCTTCAGAACAACAATTTTCCATCTAAGAAAGTATCCGAATCCCAGTCTCTAGATTCGAGATGACAAGGAAAACCAAACTTCTGGTATAGATGCCAAGCCATTATTGACGACAAAAGGCTTGCACTGGATGATATCCGCATCTTCTCGGACAGCCAAGCAGCTACTAAATCTATTGATTCTGTCTCTACCAGCTCAATAACAGCCCTTAACTGTTGATCGATGGAGAAAGCGCAGCAGTTTAACAATCACCTCTGCTACGTGCAAAGCCACAGTGACATTTCAGGAAATTTCAAGGCTGAAGAACTCGCCAAAAATGTAATCATGATACTACCTTCATTTTACCACCTATCGTTACAGACAGTCAGGCGGCTGTTAAAGCCATTAATTCTAGTACATCATCCTTTAAGTTGGTCCAGCAACGCCGGAATGAACTTGCCTGCCTCAAAATTAACCTCATCGTCTCTCTTATCTGGGTTCCAGGTCATTGTGGCATTGATGGGAATGAACGAGGACGAGCTGGCCAGGTAAGGATTAGCCCTATATAACACTTGCAGAAAGAGTCAACATTACGCTCGGAGTTATGAAGAGCAATATTTCTTAATTAATCAGACCTAGTTGAAGCAGTTTAACTAACTGCATTATATTTAGAAAGATTTTATACACTTATAATAAATCTTCAACACTTGATCTGACCTATGTAAGACATAGCCATGTAAGACATAGCCCGGAACTTAGCCTCCTACAGCGGACACTGCCCAATGGGAGAGCATGCAGAGCTTCGCTGCATTCCTCACAACATTCACTGTTATATCTGTGAGGACCAACGGGAAAAGAAAACAGTCCTCCATTTTCTCTGCAAATTATCATGAAGAAGGCCTTTTTTGACGACATTGACGAACTTTCGGAAATGGAGCTCAAAGACTTTCTTTTCTCCGCAATGAAATGGCTCTAGGACGAACTTCGGTTACTTTTGTGCCGTGCCCTTCACTTGATTCCAGAGATCCCGAGCTAGCGGAATGAGTTCTTTGATGGAAGTTTACGATATGGGGTCCGGATGATCACTCAATCGGATTTGATACTGTTTCAGCACCAGTCAACAAGCTGCAAAGCTTGGAACGGTGTAGATGGTGTCTTATGAGTGTGTTGGCCCGGTGAGAGATCTGAATTCTGAATGATTGTGCGAAAGCAAACACACAATCAGATAGATCAAAACATATAGTTGTTCCTGTTTTATTTTTGAACTCAATCCAAATAGGATGGCTACGTGAGAATGCCAAAATTGCCCATATCAACTCAATTCACAGGTTCACACGAGTTATGGTATCAAAACGGCGCACTTCAGCTCTGATTGGGCCACCGCCACAGGGCTACATTGCCACTTGTCGCCATTTCTTAAATTAAATTAGAGACCATGACTTAGTGACTTACAACTCTCAACCATTTCTGTGAGCGTGTTTGTAGAAATGGAAGGGACCTACAATTTTCTGCCGATTCCAAACAACTAATGAGCAGCACTTTTCATGACAAGAGATACGCTTGAAGAATTTGTCAATTCCCAATAATATGTAGTACACCCCTGAATCGGCTTAGAATCGAATCCAAGACCCTCTGCATGACAGTCCAACGCCCTAACCATTATGCCAAAGGGTACAAAGGTTGCCAGTTTTACCTTACCTAATATGAAATTGGCTTTACATATGACGGGCAAATTTCACAAAATGCGCCTGTTAACTGCCCACCTCGTTTATGGGATGTGACCTATCCAAACATTAATGCCATACAATTATCTGTCAAATAAAGCTACTTTCATGGATGTTAAAGACATTTTGTTCTGCTTTATTTCAAATTAAAATTATCTGTCTCAAAACAATACACCCTTTACTGTCAATTGTTTATCTTTGTTTGCCTCTTCCGAAATTATTGATCTTTCATTATGACACTCATGTCAGCTGGTGGATATTTATGTTTGTTTATATTAACATAAGTTTATTGCTGCTTGATTCGCTTCCTGTTGTATATCTGTTTTACTATACAAACAAATATTATGTATTTAAAATGTTGAACTTTATGATATGATATAATAAAATTACATACATACGAGTATGTAGTTCTTCCGCATGGAAATAGCATGTACCTATATGTATATAAATATATAAAAGCACGTTTTCTGCTAATTTATTTCTTTTTTCTTTTTTTTCTAAAATTAAACTTCCAAGTATTCAAGTTAATCTATTCCCCTTTCTGCCATCGCAATCCTCGAACATACAAATACAAACCACAAACCAAACGAGCTATCTTGTACCTCATTTGAGAGACAACGGTGGCGGTAGTGTCGATAGATTTTCAATGTCATTGGCAAATTTAAATGTTTCGAAGCGGTGTGTCTTTTTTTTTTGTTTCATAGTTTGCTCTTTAAAACTATGCTACTCGATTATAGTACGGTAGGTAGCGTTGAATGTTTGTAATAAATCTTATAGATTATTGATCCTTAATACGATTGTCAATTTTCAATTTAGATTACAAAAAAAATTATAGTAGTTTAATTTTATTTTTGCTTCTTCGTACAGCTTCTTGGTTGGTATATGTTGTCCAGTGCAAATGCGGACCCGTTTTCTTTCAAAATGCTTCATTTTCTTCATTTCTGTAGGTGATATAGTCAACCAGATAGGAAAAGCGTAGCGGATGTAGAAAGTATGTATATAGAGAATAGTTGGCTCTCGTCAACATCAAGTCTGCATGCCTTTTGAATTTGACTTTGTTGGAAAAGTTGATTCCCAAGTAATTTTTTGAATGATTTGACTGTTCAATGTTCGTACTTACTTACTTACTTACTTACTTACTTACTTACTTACTTACTTACTTACTTATTTACTTACTTACTTACTTATCCGGCTCCAGATCCATGGAGGGTCTCTGCCTGAGATAATGCGGTCTTCCATCGGTTACGATCCCTCGCGAGCTCCCTCCAGTCGTTGGGACCAAGCGCTCTTGCGTCTGTAACCGCCTGTTCCCTGTAGCGCAGGTTCGGTCTTCCTTGTCGTCTCGAACCTGGGGGCTGGGATTCGAAGATTTTCTTGGCTGGAGCGTTGTTGTCCATTCGCTCGATGTGACCGAGCCAGTGTAGTCGATGTGTTTTGGCTCTTTGAACTACATCGACATCTTGGTACAGCTCGTATAATTCACGATTGAATCTTCTCCTCCATTCGCCCTTTTTGCATATAGGACCATATGCGCATATAGATTTTTTCTCTCGAAAGTGCCCAGTATCAATTCCCCTTTTTTACTTATCATACAGCACTCGGCGCCGTAGAGTAGAACTGGTAAAATTAGCGTTTTGTATATCGTGCACTTTGTCTTACGAGAAAGGAGTTATGAATCCATTTGTTTGGCTAAACCGAAGTAGCAGTGGTTTGGTAGGGTAATTCTTCGTCGGATTTCCACTAAGGTATCGTTCGTGGGATTGATGTTTGTTCCGAGGTAGGTGAACTCCTTGACTACCTCGAAATTACTGATACCAACAGTGACGTTTTCTCCTAGGCGATGGATAGATGAGGCGTTGTTTGTTGATAGCATATACTTTGTTTTGTCGTCATTAACTTCAAGACCAACGTGTTTCGCCTGTTTATCAATAGCTGTGAACGCTTCTAGCACAGCTCGCTTGGAGCGGCCGATGATATCGATGTCGTTCGCATAGCCAAGCAGTTGGGAAGACCAGTTGAAGATAGTGCCTTCCAGGTTAACACCACTCTTGCGCACCAATCTGCTCCAGGACTAGGTTGAAGAAATCACATGATAGCGCGTCTTTTTGTCTGAAGCCTGTACATGTTTGGAATAGCTCGGATGAGCTATTATCCATTCAATGTTCAATGAAACTTAATTTTGATTGCATCACAGCTTGTTGAAAACGCTCGTCTTCGAATGACAGTCAATGGTGTTCGGAAGCAGATGAGATCGGGTTTTTCGCTGTTTATCTTCAGTCCCCACAACACTGCTGTCACAATGATCCTTATCGTTTTATTTTCAAGAAATAATATATACGTACATATGTATGTGTCGTTGGCACACGGCTCATATAAAACAAAGAAATTCGCACTGAACGACCTTACTCAAGTAGATGAACATTTCTTTGAAACTTCATACGTACGTGTAGATAACCACTTCTCAGTAAGATTAGAAATAATTAAGACGATCAGAATCATCCCCATAACCCAATCAAATAAATGATATACACATGTATATATTTTTCTTTTGAAACTCTAATTTCCAAACTATTCGCATCTGTTCATTGATTATGTTCATGAGTAGAATAATATTCCAATGAATGAAAAAAATAAACTTGTGCCCCGACCCACACTATTTTTCATCTGGTCCACTGTTTAACAACGATAAACAGTTCTCATTATTTCGCAGGTAGGAATGCGTATATAGTACATGTGCTATGCAAAGTCAGCTATTTTAAGAGGACAGGTCGCAAAATTGTTGAGAGAAAAAAATGTTAATGTGTTTATGCTTAATGAAAGGGTTGAATATTTAAATTTTAAGTCAGTGGTTCCGTCTGTTAGGTGTGTTGATAATTTTCGCATTAATTTGGACATCCGCACAAATTAATGCAGATATTTATGCAAATGCAGATGTAAGGCAGGCCGCGACAAGAAAAAAAAAACTGGTTCAAAAAGAACGACACCTTTCTCTCCGAAACATCAGAAGCATTTTAATCATAAAGAATTAAAAATGCTATCAGTCACAGCGCATAGCTTTCTATCACCACCACTTCCTTGTATTCCTGGCGAACAGTTGTTTAGCAAGGCAAGTTAAATTTATAAACTTTCTTGCCTATTTCCAACAAAGGCTGCTATACTTTTCTTCATAAAATATAACGCAGCCATTTTTGATTTTAAGTATTGATTATTTAATTAACTCATACAAAAATAAAGGAGTGTTTTGTTTTTATTTTATTTCAAAATACAAGTGTAGTTTTTTTAACCCTGGATGGTTATGCATATTTAACGCACACTTAAGTTATGCTTCGTCGAATCGACGAAGTTAACCTTTAAACCTACCTTATCCTTAATTTTCGGTAAACTTGATCCTGAAAATTTTAAATGAAGCTCTTATAGGTGTTTTTTAAAAAATAAATACGATTAATTAATAGTATCGACATGTTTTCTGCACTTAAAAATAAAATTAAAATTATAAGTTTATTTTGTTACACAAACAGCCATTCGTTAAAAAAAAAATTACAAAAAATAATAAAATACGAGTAATATCACTTTTGGAAATAATTGCAAAAACATAAAATATTAATTCATAAAAAAATTATATACAAGAGGCACAAGCTTCAATTTCGTGTTCACCACAGATGCTTTTTTTAGCATGTCAAGCACTGCCGCAATGTTTCATGTATTTCATTATTTTATTGCTGGAAATATACATCATTTTACCCTTGAGCCCAACTTCGCGATATTCATACATTCAAAACCAATGGTCTTCTGTATTTCCTTTTAAATCTTCTTAAATTTTTCTACGCGGTGGCACTGTGCTGAAACATTTTAAGGGTAGTTATAACCCCAACCCCTTTGGTGCGCGCATTATTAAAGAAACAAATGAGTACTGGAATTTTGCCAGTTGTGTGAATCCATGTTGAATACAAAATAATATAAACAGTGTAAGACCGAAAACAGAAGCGATCTGTCAAGAAGTTTTTTTTTTACTTACGAATCTAAAAAACATTAGCCATTTTTCAAAATAAATTTCAACAATCTGCAAACATTTATTTGGTGTGAATATATTCATGATGAATTTCCAAATAGCCTAAAACTAACCTAAAAAAAATCGAGTGCTGTCAAAGTGGCTGTCATAGAAAACTGTGTTGCCAATTTTAAGTTCTCCGCTTCTAAAGAATTCACACTTTATGTAAGAAAAACCTACTCTGTTTTTTTACAGATTTTCTCGAAAATGTGTTAAAAGATTTTAGAAATGTTTCAATAAAACAATATTTCGAGTTTTTGACATGACAGAAGTAGAATTTCTATGTTTTGTTTTTTTTTTTGAGAAAATTGTCTTGTTTTGTTCAATTTCTATTCTTATAACCTTGCTAAAAAAAAACGCCGGTTGAAATGAATAAACAAAATTGGAACCATCCAATGTGGGATATCTTTAGCATAATACTTGAAATCAAAATGATATTCATTTTGTTATAATCTGCAAACCGGATAAATTCTGTATAATCGAAAATAAAAATTGGAACACTAACACATCCCAGATAAAGAATGTGATGTCAAAGCGAAAGTGACAGTTCAATAAAAAAAATGTTCTTACATAAGGTTTGTTCGTTGAGCCCTAAAGTTACTCTGGGGTCGCTCTAAATCGTGTTTTAAAAAATCTGAACTCACTCTGGTGCAAGAATTTTATTAATTGAATGTTCCATACATGTTTTTTTTTCTTGTGAACATTCAGTGTTTTTTGAGACCTGGAGTCGCCCTGAACTTGCCCTAAAGTAAATCTAGGTATTTCGCTGTGACCAAACGTTAACGACCAAACTGTCAAAAGTGACATGAGATGAGATATTTACTTCTTTTGTTGTCGTTTGTCGATTCGCGTGTTGCGTGTTATTGTTTGTTTGTTTTACTCATCAGATAAAATATTGAGTAACAACGCAAAATTGTTTTTATTTGTTTTTAAAACTAATTTATTACAAATTAAAAGTTTTATCAGAACACAGAATTATTTGTTTCTTGCTTTTAGTTGTCAACTAAACAATTGACAGCCCTTGGGTGTTTTTTGAAAACCGAAAACCCCAGTTTTTTTTTGACAACTCGAAGGGTGGTCAAGAAAACCTTGATGAACCCTAGATACAGTTAAACGAACTAACCTATAGGCACTATTCAGCCTTCAAACACGTTTAGCTTATAATGCTTTATAAATAACATTTTCGCGATTAGAGACAATATATCGTCGCTGTAGATCGAATACCTCGTAACCCAGAAAAAACCGATTTTTAGGTAATGATGCAATTATACTGTGAAAAAAAATTTCGGATCTAATGAAAAATATCCTGTGAACCTAAAAACTATAATTGCAGAGCAACACGTCTCTCATTGCCTCTCATTGATTTGATAATAAGTTTTTTGTCTCTCCTGAAAAATCGACTTTTCTGGGTTACGAGGTATTCGATCTACAGCGACGATATACTTACTGTATAACCTTATAAACTCGCTAAAAATGAGTTTATAAATATGGCTAAAAATGTTTAAAGTACAAAAATAATTGTAATAGAACAACGTTTCAGGTTATTACTAAAAAATATCGACAAAAATATAGAGTCGTTCGTATTTTATTAACAGAAGAAACATATAATTGTCATTCTTGTATTCCTCATTATTGACTAGACGGATTTAAATAAAATTTATTAATCGGTTCTTTTTCATATTTTCTGCTTATACGTACATATTCCATTTTCATTGTATCAATAAACCATTATGTGCCATCTTCAACACTTGGATTTTATAGCATGAACTAAAACAAAGAACAAGTTGCTACGATCCGTCTGTAGTGAATATTTGTGTTTTAACAAACAACAACAATTTGATTGCTGGCGAAAAAGAAGTCATTAAAAAAATGACAGTTGTGCTGGCGATAGAACTTTAAATTCTTGATGTGAAAATGGCGCTATGCATTAAATTTTAGAATTAAACATAATGTACATACATACATGTTTTGACATCAGATTTTGAACATTGAAATATAAATTGAAATTGACATATGGAGTGAGTTTGATCGTTTTATTCGCACTTGAATGCTGCGCTGGGTATGCAGCAATGACTAAAACATACCTAATATTATTTTTATATGAATTCTACCTAATCAAAAATATTATGACTAATGAATGAATTAAGTGTTGAGTTTTGTGTATATGTGTTGCGTGCGACTTTGACCTGTGAGAAATTTAGCAAAAATATCCAAGGGAATTTTTGTCTCTTTTTTATGAACGAGTTCTCTTAGTTTTTTTTATTCTTTTTTTTTTACTCTTCTCTACAACTAACTAAAAACTGAATTCTCTAAAATATCATCTTTTAGAGAGTAAAATAAAAATGTGAAATAATGTGTATTCTCATGAAATGAGCGAACAGTGTTTACGTTTTACGAATATTATGAAATCCCTCAAAACACGATGGATGGGTTTGTTTGTAATTAAAAATGTGTTGTTTGTCTCTTTCTCTTATCGTCATTAAATTTTCACCAGATATGTAAATGAGTATTTAGTAAAAAAGAAAAAAAAAGAGAATAGTAACACCTAGCTTGTCAAATAAAATGTGCCGGCATTTCACCCAAACAAGAAATAACACGTGGTCTGGTCCCGTCTGGTCTCTGGTAAAGCAAGTCATCATGTTATTTTTTTTTTTCATTTTCTGTTCCATTGATTTCCTTCTAAATCAAAATTGGACTGGAGCTGGCTGGCTGACCATGTGGTGGCGGTAGCAAACTTTTTCAAAATAAATGTGTTTTTTTTTTTTTTGATATAGCACAATGACAACGAGGTTTTTGATATTGATTAAATGTACAGACATTGGTACTTTACCCTATATACATTTGATTCATTGAAATTTAGGGTCTGTTTATTTGTTGTTACTTTAAATTAGATGAGGCTTCAGGAGAGAATTAATATCCCAATATTTATTGTTCAAAGAAGAATATTGTTGCACGTTTGTTGTTACCACGAGCCTCCGTAGTTCATACATATATAATTTATAACAGGATATACATACATAGTTCTGTCCAAGTACAATCGACACACATAATTTAATAAAGTCGGTCAACCTTTGGATTTTTTAATTAGAAATTATTTTAAGATAATTTAATAATGAAATGAGAGTATTCAAGTAAGTACCTATGCATGCATGTATGTAGGTACTTGAGAGAGATAGCAAACATCTATGAAGGTACGAGTAGGTAAAGTGCCAAAATCTGGACGATGTCAACTATTAAATGGACTAGGCGTTATTTATTTTTTGGAAGGAAAAGCTGCCGTATCACTTAATAATGAATGATAAGCACACTATACAAAAATACTGGTTTGGCAAAAAGTGATTCCTATTTCCTTGAAAGTATCTGCATGCATATAATTTTAGACAAAAAAGCCCAATCTGACAGAATTGGATTTTTGTCAAGAGCCTTATATTTTGATGTCTTAAGCATTTCCTAAAAAATAGTCTGACAGATAGGTTCCAAAAATCGAGTGAAATCGAAATGAAAGCGAATTTCCAAATCGAGTGAATTTGTTTTCAGTGTTCTACATTTCACTAGCTTTCATGATTTCGAAATTACTTTAATGTCGTTCTCCATTGGTTTCACTCAATGATCCACTCATTCTGAAATCCAATGGAACGACGGTGCTAACTATACATTTACTCAACTTTGAAATTTTGTCTTTGTATGAGTAAATCGTCGTAAAAATCTTCCGGACGTCCAATGACATGACATAAGTGCAATTGAAAATGGCTGTCATCTGTCACTTTTCAGTATAAGCATAAGTACAAAACTATTTTGTTTTTGAAGTTTTTTGAATGCTATTCAAATTGTGTGTAAATTTTGAAAACAAAAAAAGAATTCTATATTTGTATGAGTGCTTTATTGCTTATAGGAATTGCTTGAACTGTGTTGGCGGTCTTACGTTTTCAAGTCGAAAGAAGATTCCAAAGATCAGTTGGAAAATATGAAATCGATATCGATAATAGTGAACCAAATTTTATTTTGTATCGATTGGTTGTGAGTTTTAAAATGCATCAGATGCGTATTTGATGCAAAGTCACATGTTCCGAAAGTCAAAAAGATAAAATGTGGACAAAGTCAAGAGTTTCTGCATCCTCATTTTAGCGATGCTTACAAACTGAGCACAAAACGCATCCATTTTTATTTGAACATTAATTTGACATTTGATTTAAAAGAATTTATCAAATATACTTTTTTGTTGTGCAGTCAATAGATTCTGAAAGTAGTAGATGAATGAAGAGAATGTCGCTTATTTCTCTTTGTTCTTATAGCGTATTCAAGTTAATTAATAGAAGTCGGTCTCGATAAGGAGATACAATCGAAGGGTTATTCCAAGACAGACCAGGAAGGGCGAAATGACGTTGAATGCTCTCGATTCTTGATATATGAATTTGTTCATAAGATGACCATACTTAATAGGCGTATTCAAGAAGGGGCGAATAAAAGCTATGCATAAAGATAGGTTCACGTAGGGGTCAAAGAATTTTTTGGACCGTTGTTTCACAAAGTCTAGTGCTGAGTTTTCTTTAAAAACAATCTCGTCAAAAAGTGTGCGAAAGTTGGGCTCTCTATTACCCTCTATACGAAGTTCGCGGATTGACTCAGTGGTGGATATGGGTTGGCCATGGAGAAGGTATAGATGGGGAGATACTCGATACGTTTTCGTTAAAAAATGATTGAATGGTATTTGAAAACATTTAGCCCTAAGCAATTTTTCAGGTACCAGACACAGAAATTATCGAGATCAAGTTGAAGAAAAATAGAATGATATGTCGAAGAAATGGTCTTGAAAAACTTGATAACTTTGGAACATAAATGATGACCATTTCAATATTGTTAATTGTAAGAATAAAAAGCAGAAGTCCCAGGTCCCAGGTGGCTGCCCTTTGAGATTTAGGAGGTAGAAATGATCGAAGACGTTAGATCCGAATCGAACTTTGTAGTAACGATTTTTTAGGTAAGAAGAAATCCATCTTAGGAAGATAGGTTTAAGCCCAAGGTTGGACGGTTTGAATAAAATAAAATTATGTGAAATTTTGTTAAAGGCCTTACTGAAATCGGTTGAGATAACGTTGATTTTCCGTAACGTAAAAACTGTAATGCGGCCGCATCGAATCTTTTTCTTGACATTTAAGAACTTAGCCTTTCTAAATTTGAATCAGGCCTTTCGTTTATTTTGGGGATCTTAAAAACGGTAAAATTCGTTTTGCAAATATTTCGACAAACTAATTTAAAAAAAATGTTATGGAAAAATTGGGATAGTACAATAACTAAGCCTTCGAAAAATGTTAACGAATTTTATTCCCAATGTACGAACCAATGGTGTCACCACCACCGGTCCGAAATCCACACAAAATATTAACTTTTTGAGGATGAATTGTCAAGCAATTTTCGCTCCGAAGCACAGTCGGCGAACAAATGACCTTGTCTATGGTCATGAACTTTGAGTTCCTGGATGAGTTGAATCTTGTACTGGTATAGGCCCAAGTCCCAATGCCAAATTCGCCAAGTTGAAGTCTGGGAAAGGTGGAGTTCTTGTACACGGAGAGGAATCGACTGCCTCTGGTTCTGCTGTCTATCGTGTCACTTGTGTATGCTTAGTACTCGTCTGAATATTACACAAAACTCCCTTATGAACATTTTTTTTTAATTTTTTCTTTCAAATTATCAATAAGACAACAAATGTTATATGATGTTTAACCATTTTTATTTCTTTCAGGTGGTGGTCGCGATCTCCAAACAGCTGTTACATACGCTAAAAATAGCTCCCACAATAACAAAAACTCATTGCTGTTATCGTCCGTAACATCGTCAAATCCTTCATCAACAACACCATCAGCGAGTACAACAAAAACTATGGCTCAAAGTGCCGACACAAAAAGTAACACAGGTAAATTACAACCTGCACAACCAATGCAAAAGTCACTGCTACAACAACATCAACATCAACAACAACAACAACAAAAACTACCATCATTATCACAACTTCAGGCAGGAATCAATCCATCTGCATCTGGGTTTGATGCTCTAAAACAGCAAACGATACCCCAAAGTAGGTTTATTTGTCTTATTTAGACTAACTACTAGTAGGTTTTCCTAATCTGAGAAGTTTCACAGTCTTTGGTTCTTTTTGGAAATTGTTTTTTTTTTTTTTTTTGGTTTCAATTGAATTCGGTATTTACTCTAAATCCTTCTTCATATTTTAACAAAAACATACAATGAACGGCTTGGTTCAAAGCAAGTTGAATTTTTGATCAAACACTCTAATTGGCTGGCTGTCAAAAAAACATTCTAAATAGATTGACTGGGATAGAAACCTCAACTTGCGTTGACATTAAGCCAAACTAAACAACTCTAATTTAACAAAACAAACCAATAAATATACAAATTAAATTTAGCCGGAATGTCATATCTTGGTGGTGGACTATTGGGCAGTGCTGCCGCCGGTGGAAGTAGTAGCACTGGCGGTAGTGTTGCCGGGATGAACATGAACCCGGCCCAATTGATGAACATGGCATATGGCAGCGGGCTGCCAGCATATTATCAAACCAATTCAATGGCGTCTATATTGGCGCAGAGTAAGTCAAGTAATGTTTATAGTTGCTGGAAAAAAAGCAACTTACACATTTTTTTTCTTCCATTGGCTCTTTTTGGGTCGTATTTAATTTTTATTTTTTTTCTTAGAAAATGTTTTGTTTTTTTTTTTTAATAATATTTTGCTTTGTAGATGATTTGTTTGTGTTTGGAGTAGATAGTATTTTTATTTTTTATGGCAGAGATAGAAAAATAATGTGTGAAATCTTATTCTTGTATAATTGACCCAAAACCTATTGATACACTGAGAGGAAAGCGTTAACGACCTAACACATATAATAGGCTTTAAAAAATCCATAACCAAAAACGTTAAAAAGTACAATCCAACTCCAAAAACGTAGGAGAGAGAATAGCAAAGTCTAAAAATTAGAACTACAAATAAATCCTGCTATATTTCGTTGACTTCCGACCAAAGTCATTGGAAACCTCATTCAAAAATGTCATTTAATTTAATTTTGAAGCAAGTCGGTAGTTTAAAAGTTTTGGATGTCGCATTTAATATTATATTCAAACCATTTTCAGTAAGCACAAATGTTCAAAAATAAACCTGACAATTCAAGGAGTAAAATCTATTAAGCTGCGTTTATGTAATGCAGATCAACATTGTTGATTGACATTTTCGAACAATTTCAGTATGGTGTCAACGACGATCTTCGATGGAATGACCACATACCCAAAAACGCTTCTAAATGCTTAGGATTTCCATATCGATGTAACTAATTTTTTAGTCAATAGGAGAGCATGCAGCGAAGCTAGGCATTTCTCACAACACTCACTGTCACAGCAGGAAAATTAAACAGGCCTCCATTTTCTCTGCAAATGCCCTGCTCTGGTCAAATTTAGGCCTCAATCATTAGGAATGGCATTTTTTGACGACATTAACGAACTTTTGAAATTGAAGATCAAAGATTTGATCTCTTCTCAACGCGACGAAATGGCTGTAGGACGAACTTGGTTAATTCTGTGCCGTGCCCTACGTTCGAATCCTTAGATCCCGAGCTATAGCAAACTGAGAGCTTTGACGGAGACTTACCGGGCTAACGTTCGACTCCTTAGATCCCGAGCGAGCGAACTGAGGGCTTTGTCGGAGGCTTACCGGGCGGAAACCGGATAATCACTCAAATGTATTAGCTACTTTTTTAGTACCAGTCAACAAGCTGCCTAGCTTGGCACAGTGTAGATTGTGTCGAAGGAGTGTGATGGCCCAGCAGAGTGAGTGATCCAGTTTCTCAATAATTGTGCAAAAGCAAACACATAATGAGAGACATCAAAACGTACTAGATTCCAATTCCATTCACAGGTTCATACGAGTTATGGTATCAAAATGGTGCACTTCAGCGCTAATTGGGCCGCAGGGCTATTTTGCCGATGGTCGTCATTTTTACCTACCGAACTAAGTAATTTTTCACCCCTTCTGATTTGGCTACAATTTATGAGGCGTTTATAAGCCCAAAAAGCCGAGTATAACTCACATCTTTGTGCAGGTGCAGCACAAACTTCTCTCCACTAATTGGATAGAAACCTGAACAGAATGGTTCAGAGCTATCATGGAATCATTTCTGTCGAAATGTTTTATGTATTTAGTGGTTTTATCGCTTGTTTCACAAACAATGCTCATTCGGAGTAGACAGTTGCATTCCTCTCCTCAATCAGTTCACTCGTGATCCGCTTTTCGCTAGGAATTCTCATCACTTCACCCTTGAGCCTAATTTTGGACGTATCCATTGCATTAAACTTTGCTCAACTTTGTGCATTTTGAACATTAAGGGCCATTTGTTGAAACGAAACTTGAATATTTATGTTCAACCTAAGCGCTTATGTTCTACTTTTTCCTCTACGTAAACTGTCACATAAGATTTTATGTGGAACATAATGTTCTGTATCAGAAAATGAGACTAAATGTTCTTTCATTCCTCAAATGTTTGCTTCAAAAATCGCTAGCGACATGGAAACATTTTGTCGCGATAACTGACAAACTGAGCCGCTATACCGATATTGCCGCTATACTGATATAGCCGCAAAGGCGTAGTAACCCGTAAAGTAATTGTTCGTGGGTTGGACTATCACATCGAAGGTCTGGTAATCGATCTGGAACCTAAAAACAAACATTTTTTTTTTCAGAGAACTAGCTCTTGCGAGGAAACAACGTTTCCAAAATATTTTGTCGCATTTATTGTTTCCTTAGAAATTTTTTTAGTCAAAACCGTCCTTAGTTTAAAAAAGCATGTGAAAACTCCTTCTTTTAAAAACAATCATATTTTGTACTTTTTATCAAATTTTTTTTTATTTATTTTATGTTTTTTTTAAATTATTATTTGGACTTTCTGAATTTTGCTAAATTTTCAGAAGTCACCACAAATATGATTTTGAATTTTACAAGAGCTTAGAAAACGTTAAATTTTTCTTTTAATTAACATTGCTTCGTTCATATTTATTTTTCATCTTTCTTTAATTTTAAATACCAAAAAATTTTTAAAATAAATTTTAAATACTTTTTTTTTACAGTGGGTATGGCCGGATTTGGAAATTTGCTTGCTCCCTCTACAGCAACATCAGCAGGTAGAGCACAGCAACCTGCAACTCAGCAAATGGCTCAAGATCCGATGGCACGTATTAATCAGTACGTTTTGCAAAATATTCAAGCCCTGTTAGCAGCAAATCCAAGCTTCCTAACAAGCGGAATTCCCAATAAGCTTTTATCTCAAATGTGGATGCAGGCTCCAGTGAAAGTGAGTAACAAATGAATTTCAATTGATTTAACAAATGAAATGAGAAACAAAATATAAATTCTAATTCTAAATTTTTATTTTTTAGAATAACCAAGTTGCCGAAGAAGAAGAGGCTGACTTTGAAGAAATGGGTGTTGCTGAGACATACGCCGAATATTGGCCTGCAAAGTGTATGTTTCTGATAGGAGGAATATTTTCAGCATACTGTTATAATGCTTTGTTCTTTTATTATAATTATAGTAAAATTGGGTAAAAAACATCCAGATCCTGTAGTTGAAACGGCTTCATTGTCATCAGTAGAGCCATGTGATGTATATTACAAATTGTCCATTCCACAGGAGACCATTCAAAGTGGTCAATTGAGTGCGTTGCAGTTGGAGTCTATAACTTATGCGTCTCAAGCACACGACCATCTTTTGAACGATGGCACAAGAGCTGGATTTTTAATTGGTAACTTTGATGGTAGAAGAATTTGGCGTAATTCGGAGTTTGACTGGATTTTCTTTTAGGCGATGGTGCTGGTGTTGGAAAAGGTCGTACTATTGCTGGAATAATTTTTGAAAATTATCAAAAGGGCCGAAAGAAAGCCCTATGGATCTCAGTCTCAAATGACTTGAAATACGATGCAGAACGTGATCTTTCTGACATAGGAGCAACCAAAATTGATGTTCATGCATTAAATAAGGTGAACTACAGGTGCAAGCTTCAACAAAGAAAATCTCTTAAATAAAATTATTTCAGTTCAAGTATGCCAAAATCTCATCGGACGTCAACAACAACTGCAAACGTGGCGTCATTTTTAGCACCTATTCTGCACTGATAGGGGAATCGAATAACAAGACTGGCAAATACAAGTCCCGACTAAAGCAATTGCTTCAGTGGTGTGGCGAAGACTTTGATGGACTAATTGTTTTTGATGAATGTCACAAAGCTAAGAATCTGTGCCCGGTGGGTTCTGGAAAGCCGACAAAGACAGGTTCAACTGTGTTGGAACTACAGAATAAGCTGCCAAAAGCCAGGGTTGTCTATGCATCGGCTACGGGTGCGTCTGAGCCAAAGAATATGGCTTATATGGTCCGATTGGGTATTTGGGGTCAAGGAACAGCTTTTCCGACATTCAATGACTTCATCATGGCTGTGGAAAAGAGGTTGGTTAAAAATAACATCAGAAAACATTATTCGGAGTACTTATTGTTTAAAATTCACAGAGGAATTGGCGCTATGGAGATTGTGGCTATGGACATGAAGCTCCGAGGAATGTACATTGCGAGACAGTTAAGTTTCCATGGGGTGACGTTCAAAATCGAAGAAGTTCCATTGTCCAGCGATTTCCGAAAGGTCTACGATGATTCTGTTGAACTGGTAAGAATCTTTTGAATGCAACTAAAGCATCCAGACATAATTATATTTCTTTTAAGTGGGTTGAAGCTATGCAAAAGTTTACTGAAGCCGCAGAACTTATCGATGCAGAAAACCGCATGAAAAAAACAATGTGGGGTCAGTTTTGGTCGTCGCATCAGCGTTTCTTTAAATACCTCTGTATTGCTGCTAAAGTAAATCATGCCGTTCAAGTGGCACGAGAGGCTATTAAATATGGCAAGTGTGTAGTAATTGGTTTGCAGTCAACAGGAGAGGCAAGAACGTTGGAGCAATTGGAGAGAGAAGAAGGTGAACTGAGTGATTTTGTATCAACTGCTAAGTGAGTATTTCAAATCTTAACGTAGTTGTGTATTTCTATTTTAATTTATCTCGTTTCTCAGAGGTGTTTTTCAATCGCTGGTGGAGAAACACTTTCCCGCCCCGGATAGAAATCGAATTAATCGCATACTTGGTCTAGGATCCAATAAGAAAAGTATACAATTGATAATCGAGGAGAGTAAAAAAGAGACAGCAGCTGCTGCTTCGACATCCAAGCGAAAAGCCAGTGCCCGGGCGGCAGCTGGGAAAGCGGCGGGTAAAAAGGCTCGTCGACGTTCTTCGAGTGGAGATGAATTTGACCAAAATTCCGATGACTCCGACTTTAAGATGATGTCTGCATCGGAATCCGAAGAATCCGACCATGGATCGGATAGTGGACAAAGTAGTGATTTTAATCCATTCTATTCGGGCAGTGATAGCGACGCCGACCCTTGGGTCAACTCACGAAAGAAAAAGAAGCCGAAAGAAAAGACTGCAGCAGCAGCGGCTGCAACAAAGAAAAAACCCACTTCCACTCAAGATAAAATTCAGGAGTTGCTGCAGAAAAAGCAAGAACAGAAAAATACCGTAACCCAAGTGGGATTGAATGGTATCAAAATGAATTACGGTCCACCACCGAAAGACGCAATTGAGAGGGCCTGCAGTATGAAGGAGGAGTTGTTGCGAAAAATCGATCGACTCGGAGATAAGCTGCCTCCCAACACTTTGGATCAATTGATCGACGAGCTCGGTGGGCCGGAGAACGTTGCTGAAATGACTGGTCGTAAAGGGCGAGTTGTTCAGTCCGATGATGGTTCGATTCAATATGAATCCCGATCAGAGCAAGATGTTCCCCTAGAAACGCTTAATTTGACTGAAAAACAACGCTTCATGGACGGCGAGAAGGACGTAGCAATTATATCAGAAGCTGCGTCCAGTGGTATTTCTCTTCAAAGTGATAGAAGAGTACGCAACCAACGCCGACGTGTACACATCACATTAGAGCTGCCGTGGTCCGCCGATCGGGCAATCCAACAATTTGGGCGAACACATCGTTCAAACCAAGTAAATGCACCCGAGTACATATTCTTGATCTCAGACTTGGCCGGAGAAAGAAGATTCGCCTCGACAGTGGCCAAACGTTTGGAGTCATTGGGAGCTCTGACTCACGGTGACCGACGTGCTACTGAAACGAGAGATCTGTCACAATTCAATATTGATAATAAGTACGGCCGAACTGCATTGGAAACTGTTATGAAAACGATAATGGGTTATGATTCTCCACTTGTGCCACCACCCACCGATTATAAAGGAGATTTCTTCAAAGACATTGCCGGAGCGTTAGTTGGTGTTGGAATAATTGTTAATAGTGAGTCAAATCCAGGTGTGCTAAGTCTGGATAAGGATTACAACAACATATCGAAGTTCTTAAACAGAATTCTAGGAATGCCTGTGGAGCTACAAAATCGTTTATTCAAGTACTTCACTGATACACTCAATGCGATCATTAGTCAGGCTAAGAAAGGTGGGCGTTTCGATTTGGGTATTTTAGGTAAGATTATTTTCAATTATGTTTAGTTTAAATTTAGTTTTATACTATACCAAAGCTCACGACGTAATCTTATTAGGAATAATTCTAACTTATCAAGCTAACGTTTTCTTCCAGATCTGGGAGCTGCCGGCGAAAACGTTACCCGAGTTAAACTCTTGAAATTTATCCGAAAACACGCTACCGGTACTGCCCCAACTGAGTTGCATACCGTTCGTGTAGAACGTGGAATGATTTGGCAGGAGGCTCTCGACAAGTGAGTAACGTATTGAAAGAACAATCCAAAGCGTTTGTGTAGAATATTGTTTCTTTGAGATCATTTCTAATAAATTTGTATCTTCCATAATAAGGTATGCTGATCTTATCAGTGAAAAAGAAGGATTCTATTTATCGCACCAACTGCGCAACAACAAACGAACAGCGATCCTTGCTATTGAAATCGAGTCGACGATATCACCACAACAGCAGAAAAAGAAAAACGACTCCAAACCTAGCAAGAAAGATATAATGTTCCAGGTTTACCGTCCCAATACTGGTCTACAATTTCGACCAGAATCCTTGGCCGAGATCGAGAAAAAGTATAAGAAGGTCACAGTAGAGGAGGCTGAAACCCACTGGACTCAGCAATATGACGCGTCGGTGAATACCTGCTCCCATGCTTATTGGAATGGCAATTGTAGAAATGTAAATATGGGCCAGGAATGTGAGGTGAGTTTATAAAAATTAATTCTTTTGATATGGTAATAATGTTGAATCTGAATTAAGGTGGGACTTCGACAGCGTCTCTACACAGTCTTGGCTGGTTCTGTGCTCTCGGTATGGTCTCGCGTAGAGAATATACTTTCAATGCGCAGTGCGATGAATAATAAGATGCAAGTTATTCGATTAAAAACCACCGAAGGAGAAAAGATCGTGGGAACGCTTATACCAAAAACCTGCTCCGAAATACTTGTCCAAGACTTAAAGTCGGACGCTGAAAAAGTCGAGGAGACATGCTTTCAAAAGGCTTAGAGTAGTAAGATATCCTTTTCCTATTAGTTTTCCTAATTTGTTAACAAAAAAAATGAAACAACTGAAAATAACTAATTTATGTTATTTTATTTCTTCATATCGCTTAATTTAACTACTTAGGGTTACATCCTAAATTAAATGTGATTTTTTTATATTAAAGAATATAAAAACTTTTGATTTTATTTTTTGAACGAAATAATAAAAAAAGGTAAAATGTTGCTTCTTTTACTAGAATGCAACGTTAGAAAAATATTTAAGTTTTTTTTTCTTTTTTTTCTTATTTAAGTCTTTTATACTAAGTATACAGCAAACAAAATTATAAATACCTATAAAACTTCAAATAAAATAATATTAACTAAACTATTCATTAAAATGCAATTTTTTTGTGTTTCGTTTACTTTTTAAGAACTATTGATTTATTTAACGAAGATAAAATAAATAAATTTAAAACTATGTATAAGAATTTAAATGACTAAAAATATGAATTGTTTTTTATTTTGTTTGAAAATCAGTTCGATGCTTTAAGTAAGTTATATAATATTTGAGAAGGAATCAACAACATCTTCATTACATAAAACTATTGAAGGATATCGTTTCCAAGATAATTTTCTTAAAGTTTGTCTATAGATATATATTAATGTATGTAGGTATCAATAGTGGAAACGACATCGTTTTTGCCCTAGACAAAAAATAATACAAGAACGCAAAGAAATCAAAAAGAATTCAAGGGTAACCCTATAGGAATATCACAAATGTATCACAGCTTTTCAAAGATTCTTCATCGGGTTGACAAGCCCCTCACATCTTTGTGTTGTTTTTGATTTCCAAGCCTTCTCAACTACGCCTCATAACTCTGTTGTTTTTTGGTTTGCATTCCAGACTTCCTTTTTTATGTCCATCCAAAGATTCTAGATAGAATTGAGGTCAGGGGACTGAGCAGGCCACTCCATAACCTCAATCTTGTTGTTCTGAAACCAATGCCTAGTTTTTCTGCTGGTGTGCTTTTGGTCATTATCCTGCTGAAAGACCCATTTAAGCGGCATTTCGAAGTCTCGGCATATGGTAGCTTGATGCTTTACAAAATTTCGTTGGAAGAATGGTGGTTCATTATACTTTTTATCCAAAATATTGGACCAACTCCATAGTATGAGAAGCATTCTCATACCATAATACCAGATCCTCCATGTTTGAGCGGTTTTATAGTGTATCTAGGATCGTATTCGGTATTTTGTCGTCGTCTTACATAGTGTCGAGATCCTTTACTATCATAAAGAACAATTTTACTTTCGTCAGTCCAAAGAATATTCCTCCAATTTTCAGGAACCCATCCAAAATGCTCTCGCGCAAACCTAATTCTGTTGATTATGTGTTTTTGTTTTAGAAGTGAGAATTTCTGTGCACTATGAGCATTCAAACTGTAGTCCCTCAATCGTCTAATTATATTGTATGGATACCGCATGGTAATTCAAGTTCATACACAAATTTCTGTAGCTGCTGCAGTAGGATGCGTTCTTGAAAACCTAATAACACGAACGAACAACCGACAAGATTCTGAACTTCCTTATAGGTTTTTCCGTGAATACCTTTCAATCAAGAATTTGTGGTTGATAAGAAAATTGATGTGTATCTATTTTGTTGGTATTCGTAATACCATGTCTATCAAAAAAATCATTCACAGTAATGATAAAATCTAATAAAATTCCCAGTCGATAAAAAATGTTGATAGTTGATAGTCACAATACCAACTCATTCAATTTGTGGATACGTATCAAGTATCTAGTTGATAGTTGATAGCTATATACTAGATAGGGCTGTTACTTTTTTTTTTAATAAAACATAATTTTTAAGCAGAATCTGAAAATCGCAGCTATTATTTTGGTCGTTTAAAATAAAGAAAGGTACCACACAAAGTGACATTTAACAAGAGAAGAGATGATGCACCGTTAGATTATCACTACAAAAGTTTAACCTAATTGCTATGAGTACCGCTCTACAGTAGAAGTTCGAAAAAGTGGCAGTATTTAAAAGATATGAAAAATTATAATTTTTAACAGCTTTCATTGCTATTATTTTGCTCGGCACTGTACCTTTTGAAAATGGAAATTTATATCGTAACTCTGTATTTACATGTGCTCAAATGCTTTCGTGCCTTATGCAACAGTTCGACTAATCCAATGAGATTTCAGCAATATACTAACCTTACTGACTAAATACATTCTGAATGACAAAACATTTAGTCGAAGTCAAATATTGGCCCTCTCAATATAATGCCGATGCGCCAGAAAAGAAGGCTAAAGGAATTAATTGTGGGGGAACTTGGAAAGAAGTGCATGCTAACTGAGAAAATAAAATAGTAAAATACCTTTCAGTACAATAGTTATACCCTTTCGAGCTAAAAGCTGATATGAACCAACCATAAACAATGCAAAATATTTTTTGTTTTAATACAGTTCATAAACACATCATTGCAGGAATGATGCGTGATCGTTGACGTCAAATGTTTACAAATACACAAACTTGGCATCACTTTAAACGTCAAATGTTCATTCATTAATAAACTGATGCGCAGAAATTAAACGTATAAGCATTGAGTGAGGTCGTGATTAGTTGATGTCGGTGATCAGTTGAAGTGAAAGCAAAATTAAATAAAAAAGTGAACTAAAAAATAAGCATATTTACACAAACATATTTAATAAGGATACATTTATTTCATCTTTCACATCCTTCATTTTAAAAGACAAATAAAAAGTAATAAAGTGTTTTTTTTTTATCTTCGAAAAAAATAACCGATCAGCATTGCATCGGTGTGCGACGCAGTAGCATCGAAAGAGCATGACTGAACGTGCACAAATATTTTACGTTTGCGAACTAAATTTTTAGAGTTGAAATGTGAATGAACATAAATTATACCAAAGATTGGCAGTTTAGTTAAAGTGAAGTGAGTACTTATTTCTTTATAGTTTTTTTTTTTAAATTAAAAAAAAAAATAAATAGTTTATGTGCATAAAAAGTGAAAAAGTGTGGAGAAAGAAGAAATTATAAAAGAAAAGGAATTGAAAAAGGATTCTGTTGTACTTTTGATGGACGAAGAATACAAGGTAAAATTCTATTGAAATTAAATATTCATTTTCATTATTATATATTTTTTGCCTTGTTCCAATCCTTCTCTTTTAAATTTCTGCGATTTTAAAAGTAGTTGTTTCTCTAAAGTTCTTGTTACAAGGAAGTTATCAGTACGGCTAGCCGCGCACTAGCAACTTTTAGTTGCGAAACTGCTTGGTTCGAGCAACTAAAAAGTTTGTGTTTTGACACAAACTAAACGATTGCCTAAAATAAGTTCGCCATTTTATTGAACGTATAATTATCTGCAAATTCACGGACATTCAACCAAACAGTTCATCTGTTTTCTATAAGTAACCAAACAGTTTCGCAACTAAAAGTTGCTAGTGCGCGGCTAGCCTACAAATCATAATGACTTTAATTTATTAGGTTTTTTTATTATATCACATTTATTGTAGTTTTGTAAAAACAAATTTTTTAAAAAAAGGTGAATTGATGGTATAGGGAAATTTTTACGATCTCATCGATTATATTGGTATATTGGCAGGGTTTATAGAAAATCCTCTCGTCATCGTCCCAAATAATGAAAGGCATAGAGCGACTTGGTTTTATAAAAATGCTTTTTGTACAAAAATTTGGTTTTTGGATTTTCGAACAGTTTACTTTTTCATTCAGAAAACGTCTCGCAATTGCATTTTTGACGCACAATGAGTTTTTAGTACCACGCTTCGATTTATTTCTATAAATAGAATTAAAAAGTATTAAATTTTCAAAAAATTTAAATTTTAATATAATATTTCAAGGTCAAATGTTGTCATGACGAAAAAAGGAACTTAAGAGAAAACTTTGACATTATAGGTAAGGTTACTTAAGTGGGTGGTAGAGTTAATATCAACAATTGTAGGTGTGTTTTTTGGAAGGTGACTATTCAGCGTAGTAAAATTGTACACGCTGAACAAAAACAATTAATTACAAGACACACACCAAATAGGTACCCAACAGGCATAAACGAAATCACTGTGTTTATGGCTGTTTAAAGAATTTGTATTGGGGGGTATTGCACTGCCACCTGGAGATCTATTGTAACCCCACTTAAAAACTAATGAGCTTGCTCATCCTACAGTTCCTCCTTCAAACCTATTGCTCTTAGGAATTATAGTATTTGGGGCACCTTCAGAGAGGATAGGTTGCTCTATTCCACCTGGTACTGTCCAGATGGTGTTTCCTTTGGTGCCTGAGTGGACAACATCTTCTTAGTATGGGGTTCGGTGTTTTCTCGTGCATGTTGCAGAATCTACATGGTGTCTTGTATGATTGCAGTGTCCATTTAGTGTACCTGTTAGTATTCTTAGGTTATTTCTACTTAAGTTAATGCAGTTTTCGAAACGTTGCTGGTTGTAATTGCGCAATAGTAGTTTCGCCTATTTCTAGAGTTCATTCCAATTCTTGGATCTGTTTGCCTCCGCTTCTTGTTTAATTTTTTTTATGACATTTTTTCCTATTCCACAATAGGACTCTGGCCCTGTAAAGGGGTTGATGCGCCTATTTTTGCGCTTTGCTTTATTATGCTTCTATCGAAGGGCTAACCATTGTCATCTATGCTCTCTGAACGATATTTAAATGCCAGTGTTGAATTTTTTTAAATCCAAACATTGTAGCCATTATTCCAGGAAATAGGACCTTAGAAATCAAAAAATATTCTATCTTCTCTAAAGATTTTCTGCAAGGTTAAGAATACATTCCATTCAAAAATATCATTCCACCCCCTGATGAAAAAATCAGCTTTTTTTTAGAAAGTTTTTATTCCTCCGGCAGGTAGGTACTCGTACATTGAATTAGACGCCTGTGTAAGATCTGTGGAATGATATTTCCCATTCCTTTTTTTCAATATTTGTAAAGATACAATTTAAATTGGGTGCTTATGTCTTCCTTACTTACTTACCTACTGATCTTGGCACGTGTAAAGATCCAGAAAGAACCTGTTATAGAAGTAGACGAGTTTCCTTTTCCTTCTGATCCCCATAACTATTACAATGAAAATTGTTAGGAATGTGCAGCTTTCATTGTACAGTGCATGTTACAACTACATATCCTGGCTATGTCATGCTTAGGTCTATATATTAGGTAATTTGTTCGAAACTCATTATAGGGGTGGGCCACATCTTTCTAGATATAATGATGTTGTTTTAGCTGATCTACCTTCTTGTGTTGTGTGAAAAAGTTGCCATAAAAAGTCCGGATTATATCGATACCATTTTTATCGCAAAGGTATGCCCAGTTAAATTCAAGGTCTTTAAGTCTACTGAGCTCTGTTTTTGGGGGCTAATTACACTGCGCTCTGAATATCTATTCTTGAGTTGAATGACTTCAAAACTTCGCTATCCTCCCTCTTGTGACGTCACAGATACACCTTTTTGTGTTCAGGTCCAACACATTACCTAATATGGTTCGGTATTTCCTCATGAACACTGTGGAAAATCTGCATGTAGCACTGGCCGGCCAAGAATACTGAAGTGTCGTATCAGCTTAGATCAACGAGTGAGGAAACCCGTTATCATTCTGAGGCTGTTTCTGCTAAAACTGATACAGGATGCAAGTCAACTTGTTAAATTTTGTTTATTTTCCAATGTGTTTTGTTTTCGAAGTGTTATTGATCCTGAAATTAAATGCATTTACGATAGTTTTTTTTTTTTTTTTTTTTCATTCGTGTAATACTTGTACAAATGAAAAGCGTTCTTTAATTTACACAAATAAGAATAGCTATCAACTGTTTTAGTTATGTATCTTTTGATGCAAGTGGGTCTAAGAAAATTGGTTGAAGTAATATAAATAGCTTCCTTAGAATGTGCGTAAATAAAGAAAAAGCTGCATTGGAAAATCATGTGGCCCATTAGCTCAGTTGGTTAGAGCGTCGTGCTAATAACGCGAAGGTCGTGGGTTCGATCCCCCCATGGGCCAAAATACTTTTTTTTTTTTTTTAAAGAACTAAAATCGATGCTGTGTGAATTCAGTTTTGCACTTATCTGGATGGTCTATCGACCGAGACATCTCTCTATAGCAAGAAACACTTGCATGGATAATGCTGCTTAGCGTTAAGCAAAAATGAACGTGATTTTCATCTGGAAAATCCAACAATTTCTTATCCACAAAGCCTTGAGAAAGGTATTTCTGGGAATTTTTCGTTCATGTAGGTACAAAAATTCGAACATGTTAATTCGGATGTAGAATATATTGGGTGCATTCACGGTCATTATTTAAATGAAGAAAAAAATGAATGTTGAGAAATAATTACTGAAAATATTCGCGACTAAAAATTAACAAAATTTATAGGAACAAAAAAATTCGTTAGTTCTGTTCAGATTCTTAGTAAATATGTAGCTAGAGTCAAGTATAACCCAGGGCCGTTAGTACTATTGATTCCAACGGGATCATCATCATTGGCTCTCGATTTAATTTTGAACCTACGATTTGATAAAAAGTTTTTCAAAATTTGTATAGAATTGATTAGAAAATATATATTGAAAAAAATACCACGTACGTCACTTTTTGACAGGGGCGTTAGAGAACTTCAGATAGAGAGCTGTCAGCAGTGCGTTAAATATTCGAATCTTGATTTTAATTTTTGTTTACAAAATATCAATTAGCGCTTTAGAACAATTTTATTTTTATGATTTATTACTCATATCGTACAGACATTGGTGGTTTCTAACACATTCTTTTAGTTTTCCCACTTCTTCAATCAAGTCATAATGACTAAATGACAAGAAAATATTTCACAAAAAATCTTTTCTAAAGCGGCGTTAAAAAAATAAGTTGTAATAAGTCATAACACCCCGTTTTGACGCCGCCGCAGTGAACTCGACGTTGGGAAAAAATGACAGTTCTGATTCTGAAAAGAAGAGAAAATTGCTTCTGGATTTGAAATCAGAATCGAAACCACAAGCACTCACACATTCATATATTTAAACGTCAAACTCAACAGCTGTGATTTTTTGTATCCTAATTGTACGAAGTGTATCTTTCAACAAACATTTTTCTTGATTTTCATTACTGTCCACATTTCATGTTTCACATATACAATCATAAAAATCTTCAGAATCAAAAAAAAGTGTTTAGGTGGGATTCCGGATCGGAGAGAGATTCCGGATTGCCAAATAAAAACGACATTAGTGACATGGGATATTTATTGGTACATACAGTGATGAAAAAAATAATAGAAACAAAGCTTCTTCTGTGCCGTTTTTTAAAAAACAAAAAGTTTATTGGAAAGAAATTGAAAATTAAAAATACATACAATAAGTCTCTATAAAGTTTAAAATATGAAAAATATTAAATTTATTAATAAAAAGAAAAAGTAATAATGAAAAAAATTGAAATTAATATGTATTAAAAAATATGAAAAATAATAGAAACAATATTATAATTGTGTTTTTCTTTTTGGTAAAGAGTAACTTAATAGTTAAATTGGTTCATATTCGTTTAGTACTTGGTCGATGCACCTTTATTTTTTTAATGACGGCTTCACATCTCCGCCCCATGGAATGAACCAACTTGGCGCATGTCTCGGAAGGTATGGAATACCATTTGTATTAAAGACCACAGTTCTTCCTTATTCTTGGCTCTGAAGTCTCCAATTTTCCTCTTAAGTATGCCCCACAGGTGTGCTATGGGATTAAGATCCGGGGACTGCGATGGCCACTCCATAACATTTTTTTTATTTTTGTTAAAGTATTCCTTAGCCAATTTTGAGGAGTGCATGAATTCCCATTTAATTGACATGTTCTCTTCGGCAAATGGCAGCATAACTTCATTTATGATTCGGACGTAGTCAATAGCACGCATTTTGTCTTTTATCCAAAAAATTGGACCAACCCCAGATGTTGAGAAGCACCCCCAAATCATGATATTTCCTCCACCATGTTTAACAGTCTTTTTTGTGTATTTTGGATCGAATTCTGCGTACCTAGTTCGTCTGACATACATCGGAACCAGATAAATTTATCTTTGTTTCATCTGACCATAAAACGTTGTTCCAATTTGCTCATTGGGCGTGTTTATTTGCAAAATTCATTCTCCGCAGAATATTTTTCTTTCTCAAGAATGGTACTTTTCTGGGACTCCTTCCAGGAAGCCTTGCTTCCATTAGTCAGTTTCTTATTGTACGACTTGAAACAGACGCATTTAGTTCAATTTTCAAGTCGTTTGAAGAAGAAAAAGGCTTTTTTTTACACAGTCGTACCAATATCTTATCAAACCGCGTTGAGGTCTTTCGTTTTCTGCCTCTTGTTTCTGGCTTTGGACTTGAATGGTGAGCTTTAAATATCTTCTTTTTTGAAAATGTTAATGCTTGTGCTATTTCTTCCATAGTTTTCCCATTTTTCTGAAGTTTTTTTTATTAAATTGCGCTCAGTAATAGTACAATGCACTCCACGACCCATTTTTATAAAATTTTAAAATAACTGTTAATTTTTTTTTTATTAAAACGACTGACACACGTGCAAAACTAATAAGCAAACTATAAAACGTCTATTTCAATAAAAATAAAAAACGAAATTTAAGTCAAATTGAAAGTCAAAGTACCTTGTTTCTATTATTTTTTCCAGGCGAAATTATCACTTAGCTCATTTTTTTACCATTACCAAACAAAGAGCTAATGACAACAAACGGCTGCACCATTTCAAAGTTATGTTAGGTGCAATTAATATATAAAAATTAGAACCGAGGAAGACATAATTGTATATAGTTATTAGTGGTTGATCATTATGTAAAGCTTTGTTTCTATTATTTTTTCCATCACTGTATAACAACTGTGAACTCGATTCATCAATCCTTCGATTCAGGTATACATACATATTTTCGATTCGATCCAGCTCGTCTAGTGGTATCGGATCGAGTAATCCGATTTCAATTCAATTCAGATATACATATAAGCAGCTAAATCCTAATTCAATTCTCCATATTAACGTAATATTTATGACGAACTCAAATTAAGAAAGTCCCAAGATATGTAGAAAAACCACACCAAATGGATTTCAATAAACAAAAGAGAACCTTTTCTTTAAATTCATTTTATTTCTTTTATTTTGTTTAAACTTTTAACATTACCTTTGTACGAATAACATCAACAACAACAATTAAACATTAAAAGCATCTAAAAACAGATACAAAACAATAAACAACATTTACACTTGCAAATCATTTTCTTCCATTCACTTTTGTATTGAAAATGTGTCCTTAATCTCTAGCGTTTAAACAGATTTCTAAGAAATAGCTGTACCTAAACAAAAACAAAGCTCTTTTTAATATGTACCTTGAGTAGAATCAAAAGTGTATAACATCACATTCATTAAAACAAAAATTATTTCTTATAAATATCGTCCAAATAATATTTTTGGAGTTAAACAATCTTGAAATGTTAGCTAATCATAGCCTATGGTCAGCAAAATATTGCAATCTTGGTAACTTTTAACTTATACATAGTTTTGGCAAATAAAAATTCATTTAAACTTATTTCATTCTAATTTTTTAAAAAGAATTTCCAATTTTATGTGCGGTGATTCAACAGGTAGAATAGGCTTGCCAGATTCATCTGTGTATTTTGCGTAATGTACTTCGTGGAGTGTTTCAAAACCACAGGACTTAATTATTTTCTGGGAGAAAATTCCAGTTGCATCAGCTTTAAGAACCTTTAATGAAAAAAATTGAATATGAAATTTTTGTTTCTTTGAAACTTATAAAAATATTAATTTACTTTAAATCCACAACATTGAGCCTGCGCAACACTACGCTTGACCAGCTCCTTAGCAATACCTTGCCCACGGAATTTCGAATCCACTGATAAAATTCTCAAATCAAATAATTTATCGACTTGAAATTTTTCGAACAAATCAAACTTTAAGTTCTGGCTGTAAATTAAATTGAAAATTTTCTTAAAATTTTCATCGTCGCTTATGTTTATTTTCTTCTGCGCGATTTCCATATCTCCAGGTTCTAGAACACCATTCAATACTACTCCAGCAATCTAAGAATTCACATTATGTAAAAGTTTTTTTGAATGTTTTGAAAAAGAACAAACCTCGTTATCTTCAGCTACTGCCATTAAACTAAAACCGTCCTTTAAAGTTGCATAGCTGAGTTCTTCTAATTCATGGTGGCCTTCACCTTTTTGACATAATCCAGCGGCTTTGTTTAGTGGCTCATCAGCAAAGAAAGTATCTCGTAAATGTTTGATAACTTCACCAAAACGTTCCTCGGGAATGCGTGTATATTCCATGATTATTTTGAAACTAGAAAAAAATACAAATAATAACTGTAAAAAATACTATACATATATGTAGGTAGTATGTAAGTACATAAATAGGTACGCAAAACATGGCGACATTTTTTAAAGTTTAAAAAAAGTGCTAGTTACATAGTGGACAGGACATACGGAGTAAAAACAATGTAAAATAAATTAAAAAAAAAAACATAAAATACGTTATCTAACTTTCTTAAATCAGTTCCAAACCTGTTTGAACCTCAAAATCATAAAATTCGAGAAAACCATTATTTTTGGCATACGAATAAATCTAAATTTCTTGTGTTTAAGTACATTTGTTTAACTTTCCAAAAACTAATTCGTACGAAGATATCACGTGTAAAGTACATTAACGGATTTCTTAAGTACAATGGTGGGTGCAACATTTTAAGCAGTTTGACATGATACTAATGCCGTGATAACTATTGGTATAATATATATAGTACGATGTTAAAACATCGAATACTTATTTTAATTTTAAATAACGTTCTAAATTTATATGACAATGACATTTACAAATGTCTTTCTCTGTTATTTTACTAAAGTCAAAAACAGCAACTCTCTATTTGAATGTTTTAGTATCTCAATGAATTTATATGTCATTTACAAATGTCAAAAAGTTATGTTTGCTTAGTTTTTGCACGAACTGTCATTGTCTTAGTGGTACTCAGAAGCAATTTAATAAATAAATATTAGTGTCGTTACAGCAGAACACGCTTAAAACCAGTGCAAGTTCGTGTTAACATCTAATACTGCGTATCCACTGAACGATAATCTGAGATTTACTCAAATCTACTTGAAATCTTCTTGAAATCACTAGATTTACCATACAAAAATTAATCATCTCGATTCGAGATTTCAAATAAATCTACTTGAAATCTACTGTACTGAACGAATTCACTTTTCCATTTCCAATGAATCTGACAGTTTAATGGTTTAATGGAAGAAAAAAGAAAAAAAAAACAGCCTGTTGACAAACTGAATACAAAAAAAAAAAACATTCTAATAACTGACACTGCTTGTAACTAAGATTTTAGATGTCAAAATAAATCTAACAAGTCCAGTGGAAACACTACTAGATTATTTTAAATAATCTAGATTATCGTTCAGTGGAAACGTAGTATAACCAAAAATAAGAATATACATAATGGAGCAAGTACATTACTAAAAAAATATTTAGTTTTATAGAATAAAATACAATAACTACGTTCGTTCAACTTTACCCAGGATTAAGCCAGGTTTTCTTGACAACCCTGTATTTTGAAAATCGGGGTTTTCGATTTTTAAAATACATTTAAGGGCTGTCATTTATTTTGCTGACAACTAAAAGCAAGAAATAAATAATTCTGTGCTCCGATAAAACTTTAAATTTGTTATAAATTTGTTTTCAAAATTTACGAAAACAATTTTGCGTTGATACTCAATACTTCATCTGATAAGGATAAGGTCAACAAACACTAAATTGCAAATACTGCTTTTACACGAAAGCGATTTTTAATCTTAGTTTCTCTTTTGGAGTCATCTTCCACCTTATGTAACCCCGCCACCACACACGTCTCTCTCCAACAGGCTTAAAAATCGCAAGGTAATATTGCTTCGTTTAAAAGCCGTCAAACATAAACAATAATATGCAACACGCGAATCGACATACGACAACAAAAGTAATAGATATGAAATCTCATGTCACTTTTGACAGTTTGGTCGTTATCTGAACTTGTCACAGCAAAATTACTAGATCTACTTTAGGGCGAGTTCAGGGCGACTGCAAGTCTCAAAAAACAAAGAATATCCTCACCAGGTTGGATTCAGGTTTTTCAAAAAAAAAAAAATAGATTTAGGGTGACCCCAGGGTGATTTCAGCGTTCAACAAACAAACTTAATATTTGGGATGATGCTAAATTTGAAATGTTGTCTTTTTAATCTTCTTTTGTTCATAATAAAATAGCTTAAACATAGTTGTAATTCGACTCGATAGTTTTCTACTGAGGTTGTTGACTGAGTTATTTAGAGCGGTATACTCAAAGCCGGTAAATGTTTCCAAGTAAACTCTAAAGATTTCAGAACTACTAGTCTATCATGATTTCTTCTAAAAACACTTCAAAAATATTGATTGATATCCATTTTTGTACAATCATCGATATGAGGCTTTTGTCTGCAGCTCAAAATGCCTATTTTAAAGGAAGATCGGTAGGAAGTGCTTTTCATTCATTATCGAATATTCCGTCTATCATAACGTTGCATTTCTATATTCAGAAGGCGCTTTTAACAACGTCGACAAATCTGCAATCGCATCTGCATTGTCATAGGTCGCTTGGTGAACTGATTAACCAAATGCTGACTTGCAGTGATATCAATTGAAAAGTGGGCGGCTAGAAGATGTGTCAGAAGAAGTTCTTTCTCCCCTTCTCTGGATTTCGGTAGCAAAATATCTGCTGACACGCCTTAAAGCGGAAAGCTACAAAACGATTGCTTATGCGGACAATTTTCCAATTACAAAACGTTTTAAACAACCTAACAGACTGGGTAGAGCGGTGTGGCCTAGGAGTCAACCCTAACAAAACGGAACTTGTCCTTTTCTCGAGAAAATATAAAACTCTTCATGTAGATCCTCCTATTAAACGTATTTCACTAGATTAGACGAACCAAAATACATACTTGGGTCTTATTCTAGATAAAAAATGAGCTGGAAAACTTGTACCTTCATATATACGAAAGATTCAAAAAGGCCACCGTGGCACTCTTTTCATACAAAAAAGTTATTTGAGAACCCCCATTACTTCTGTAATCAAACTGCTCTATACTTATGGTGTCGCAGTATAATGGATCGCTCTAGAAAAGGCAGTTGATTGTGACAAGCTAAAGTCCAAAGATCAACTTGCCTGTGCATAAACGTAGCACTACGAACGACCCCTTTTGTCGCATTTTCCCAAGAGCTTCTTCAGAATATATCAATAAGACAATAACGAATCCAACATTTTGAACTCATTTGGATCACTTGATTACACTGTCCCAAAATTACAGTACGGTAAAAACTTCCTAATCACCATTCCTTCAAGATCTTTCTGGGAGGATATGAGTTTCTTGGAAGATGATTCAATCTATTTTTATACTGACGGATCGAAAACTGATGGTGGGGTTAGTGGGGTGTGTTCTAAAAAAAGATGTGTACTGAAGAAGCGTGGGGTAGTCAAGCGGCTATTAAATATCTGGACTCGATATCTACTAACCCTATAACAGTCTCACTGCCATTCATCTCTTATGGAGATGGCGCAGTAGTTCAATTTTTACTTCTGTTAGACATTACAGGGAACTGTAAGGCTGATGAACTCGCCTAAAGTAGAACAACATTACATTTATATTACCTGATAGTCCTAATAGAGGTATACACATCGCTTCATGTGATCTTATGCTGAAACAAGATGCATAGTGAAAACTGTGTTAAAGACAAGCACGCAACGAGGCTTGGTGTTTATTCAAACGATCACCAATGCTCTGTCTGGGATGATGTTTGAACCGACTTCCTGAAACCATGGAACTAAAATACAGTACAAGTGGAATGTGATTATGTCTTAAAAGACTTCAGTATGGCGTTTGTTTTCTTAAATTTTTTAAAACGTCTTCTTTCTGCTAATTTTGTTTAAATTTCACGTTTAAAAAACAAAAGGGTCATTCCCGGAAAACATCAACACTATAAACATTGAAAAAAAAAACTGCCTTAACAACTTCAATCGCCTTTCAATTACGATGTTTTCGTTTACGTTAGTGTGTTTTCATTCATGAATTGCATCTTTTTTACAAATAAAATCTATAATTATAAAATGCTTGTATAAGAAAGAATTTATTTAATTACATCATTGACTAGACAAGTCTATCAACGAATAAATTAAAAGCTCATTATCATTACCATCAGTTAGTTTTATACATGGCTATATCTAATACCATTTTCAGAAATTAATTGTATTATCAAAAGTTCATGGCTAGAAGCTTCTGAAAACGGAGAGAATATTTTAGAAATATTAAACAAATCGCACAGATTTGTTTCGTTACTTTTTACATTCTACTCTTATCACAAGAGGTGATCTCAAAAGTTAAATTAAAAACCTCCTTTGCAGGAGGCATTCGAACTCTATAGAAAATTGTAGGTCCCATCTATTCCTCCTAAAAATATATGGTTGAGAGTTGAAGGTCGCTAAGATAAAGCTCTCTACGAGCTGTTGAGCTCTTATTTATTTAATTATTTTTGTATAACAGTTTGATGTTAAAATAAGACGTTTGTCTTATGATCGAAATACATGATCACCCTTTTCGTTATTTATCGAAGTTTGCTGCCAGGAAAATAAACTTACTCGTATCCAATTCATTTTTGGTCGTTCAGAAAACTAACGGATACTTACCTATTCTAGATATAGCCTATCCAAATGAATTCTGAACTCGACCATTTGTAAATGGCATTTGTGAAATTTACAGTAGTCATATTCGTTTTGACAAAATAGCGATGCGAGCAGAAAGGATGCACATCTGTTTAAGTCATAACATAATTTTCGTTCGATATATGTAGATGTAACAGTGATTATATTAACAATCAGTCCCGTTGGTAAATAGTGATTTTGCGTCATTTAAAACGCATGCACCTTAAGCCGGAAACAATGTATTTCATATGCGTAAGCCCGTATTTGACTCGTGTGATGTGTTGTGTTATAGTTTAATGCTTCGAAATAGCTTCTCTGTTTCGATTGAGCCAAATCAAGCTTGGTTGCAGACATTTTCTTCTGTATAAAAAATAAAAGACATAACTTTACAGAGATAAATCATAAACACGATTTGCAATTTATCATGCTTAATTAGATGACACGATGCAACACTCTACAATACAACAGACGAGATATGTGTGGTTCCGACTTTAAATATCGTAGAACTCTGTTGAAAAAATAAATCCCATTTTTTAGTAAACTAAATAAAACCCTTAAAATTCTTATAAATTGTTGAACAAAATCAATGGTACCAAAAAACTTTGTTTGTTTCTTCGAAATATTGAGCCAAATCTTTGAATATTTCGAGAATTTGTTTTGTATACACAGAATAGCATGTAAACTCACAACAATAAAATAGGGTAGAAATTAACAGCTTTGGGTAGATATAAATACATACATATATTTTACCAAAAACGAGCAATCTTTCTTTTTACCAAAAATTAACAATTTTATATACAATTTTATGTACATAAATAAAGTACATATTTCTATTAACATAGAAAAAAGAACGCATACGCCACAGTGAACCTGAAATTTCCTGCAATATGTCAGTGAAAATTGGATTTACTTTTTATGTCTAAAGCGCGGAACAGATTGAACCAGCAACAGCACCGTTAACAGCAACAGCAGCCGCCATTAATTTAGAGCCAATGTATTTCAATTGTTCAACACACATAAGAACAGCAACAGCAACGCCAACAGCGTCGTTAGGCCAAAGTCCTAAATTTGCTGTTGCTGGTGCGGTGTTGTTAACTTTTCTACTGCAATATTCAGTGGCACCCCAATGAAAAACTTTTTTTCGATATGAAATGTCAAGCAGATGAAATGACTTTGCTGGTGGCAATGTGTTTGAGAAATGTTTGCTGGTCAGCGTGCTGTTTGCTGTTGACGATGCTGGTGCTGTTGCTGTTTTAATCTGTTTCGAGCATAAGACTCTTTTGCTGATGCGAAATTTAAATATTTACATAAGTTCAAGTTAAATCCTTATGACTTATTTTTGCAAAGACTTTTTTAGCTCCTTGTTCTTTACCAGCTGTCACTACAAAAAGCATTTCTTTACATCAGCATTCTTTATTATTTATTTTTCAGTTCTTGTTATTTATGTATTGTAGAAGGGCAAGCTGACAAGGGTTATAAATAAATCTAGAGTTAAATTAATCTAGCTGTCAAGTAATCTAAAGAAATTATCAATTTTGGGCAACCACCTTGACTAACATCAACATTTTCCTTACTTCATCAATATAATTAGTGCTGGTTTTTGAACAAAAATCAAAGTTTTTAACAAACTTAATACTATAGAGTTTTAGAGAATTTTAACAAAATGATTGTTTCCCTACTGTCTTGTCAGTTCTGGTCAGACTATACAAATTGAATTAAGAAGTAAAACCGCCCGCCCAATTTAGAATCTAAATAACATCTGTTCAGTATACTTTTACACTTAAATGCATTATTTGCGATCACTCTCTGGCTAGATAAATCTTCTTTACGCTAATAAATTAATTTTGTAGCATTTAAAATTTAAAAGCTATTAAACATTTGAAATGTCCACAAAACAAACCGCTTGCCATACACCACCACGATAATAATAATAATACTACTACGATTTTATACGCCCTCTGCCGCCAATTAAATTACAACATGTAAACAACATCATTCACCATGTGGATATCGTTCATCATGAACTCAAGCCCCGCGGTCTTTCCTGGCTAAAGTGTAATGATGCTTCAACACTCTCCCACAAGTATTCGATGCAATTTACGCCGCTTGATGTCAACTGAGCGGTTGAGTTAAAAAAAAAAAAACAAATGTAAACAATACTTCCACGTTCCACCCTAAATACTTAACGGGCACACCACATATTGCATCGCGATAGCATGCAATTCCAAAACAGGCGATAAAATATCCAATTATGAATCTGTCACAATCGGCGATGGAATCAATTAATCCAAGCGATGGATCTGGTGGTGGAACAGTATGTGTGATATTAGCTATAACGGTTCACACAATCGAGCAACAAAAAAAATGAAAGTTTTCCCCCAAAAACGGAAGGTCATTACCCACCATCAGGTATGTTTTTTTGCCATCTTCATCATCATGTTTACACTTCGTATAAGTGGAAATGACATCTTCATTTAGAAGAGTTCTCGAATGTCATCATAACCACAATGGATATTGTAGAATGTGATAGGTGATGAGTTTGGTTCCGCCTTCCGTCTCCAAGTGTAAAATTTACGGCACCCTTAAAGCGCAGAACGACATCGTGTGCGTGAAAGCTTTTTAACAAAGTGTAGATGGAAGCAGACGTCACCCCTTACACTCGTACTCGTCCTAAGTCATGCTATAGAAATTGACTTTATACTTTGGAATTTGTTTTCACTTTTTCTCGGAAAGCATCGGAACTCGGTCGGATTTCTGCCCCTATTTGTCGTATCTTCAACCGGGCTAAAGTTGAAATTGTTGTTGTACTAATTGATAGTGAGTAGTAAGGAAAAGCATCAACACACAAAATGGGCTTAAAAGGTTTTTATGTTTTGTAAAGAAGTCTGGAGACGATGAGGAAGCTGGTTAATAATGATTCTTGTAGTGGAGCCGGAGTATAAGTTAAAGCATAGTGAAAACGATTACGTGATGGATATGGCGATGCCATATAGAAAAGTTGTATGAATTTAAAAATATGCCTACAATTTAGCAAAAGAATGTTGGCGACTGTTTGTGGTTTTAGTGCTTACTCATATACACATTTAACTGCATAGGATACTCGTAATCCTGGGAGCTATGGATAGATTTTAATAGGAGTTGAAAATAGTCTTTTGAAACTCTTGTCAAAACCATCATCCCTTTCTGATGTGTGGACGAGTGTTATTGTTTCGTTTTTATTTTAATTTTAATATACATAAGCCACACCTTCTTCCTTGTTCTGGAAACGGATAAAAACGGCTTCGAATCAGTGGATTGTAAGTAAACATTCCCAAATGTTCAAAGAAAAAGTTATTGAGATGTGAAGCTGACTATTAAATTTAGCTAATACGACATCATGAACAGGTTATAGTTGGGTGAGTGACTCTAGCCATAGGATGACCTCAGTTTTTCCCTACAAAGGATAGCACAGAAACTCTTTTTCATAGAGGACTAACCGTAACAAGAAAATTGTGTCTATCTGCAGGACTAAATATTAACCCACAAAGTTGACGATAACACCATTTACCAAGAAGAGGATTCTGCCACTGAAATTAATTATGTTAGGTGATGAAGGCATAGGAACGAAGAGGGAGATAAAATATCTAAGAAATGATATTGGATAGCAAACTTCTCTGAAACAAACATGTAGGTATGGTATAACCGACGGAAAGGTCACTAAGGTCCATATGATATGCAAAATCATGGGGTTTCAAAGCAAACTTACTGAGATAAATGTACCTTTGGTACATGTGGTGCATGCCAGAGAGGAACTCAAATAAGAAGAATAAGCAAGGACTAGACAAAAATTTAAGTCTTCCAAATCCATATGCATTTTTTGAATAGAATAAACAAATTCCGTTTGATATTTGAAAAGCATATAAAAGAGTTTGACGTCAAGCGAATCTCTCCTTCGTTGGATTAGAAATTACCTTATAAATCGTTCAATACAAGGTGCGTTAGATGGTTTTCAATCAGATATTCTTAAAAAAAAATGGTGTGCCCCACGACTCCGTTTTGTCCCGACTCTTTTTCTCATATCTCATATCTTCTGGTCGGGACCACTCCTAACTTTTAAGAGCGCTCGTAGATCTTCACTAATACTACTTGGTGAATAGGTTTATGAGCTTCTTAAGTTATGAGCGCTCGGTGAATACCGGCCTTAATTGCAAACATAAGCAATAACATTCAACACGCGAATCGACAAACGACAACAAAAGAAAAAGATATGAAATCTTATGTCACATTTGACAGTTTGGTCGTTACCTGAACTAGCCCCAGGGTAACTTCAGGGCTCAACGAACAAACCTTTTTATTTATGTTTTCGCATTTCACAATACAAATTTCACAGTGAAAAATTCGCAGTGAAAATCCTCAATATATAAAACGTCAAAAGACAAAAAGTCACAAGTGTGCAATTAAGTATCGTATTGTCATTGGTTCATACTTCTTCGAAAATGAGGTCAATTATTAAGCTATTGCCAAATGTTTCTCGAAATTATTCGGCCTGAAATCGAAGATATGGATGTGGAAGACATGTGGTTTGAATATGTCCTTGACACATCTCATGCAACTCGACCTGTTTTGGCTTTATTGAAGAACACATATCCTGGGCAATTCTCGTCGTTGGATAGTTTTGGGGCAATGTAAGGCTATTTTTAGTTGCACAACTGTTTGGTTGCTTATAGAAAACAGATGAACTATTTGGTTGAATGTCCGCGCAGGTGCATATAATTATATGTTAAACAAAATAGCGAACTCATTTTAGGCAATCGTTTAGTTTGTGTCAAGACACAAACTTTTTAGGTGCTCGAGACTATGTTTTAAGCTCGATATACTTGATCCAGCGATGCTCCAAGTTCTTTAACCCATCCGAAAAATGGGTTTTTTCGTGATCTGCAAAGTAGGCCTCCGTGGTGGCGATGACCTCATTCGATTCAAATTTCTGCCCAGCGAGTGATTTTTGCTAGTTTGCAAACAAAAAAGTCGCACGGGGCCAAATCTGGAGAATACAGTGGATGGGGCAGCAGTTTGTAGTGCAATTCGACCAATTTGGCGTAGCGATGGTGGAGGTGTGAGTCGGTGCTTTGTTTTCCGGAGTGAGTAAACGCAGCAACCACACCGCCTACAGCTTTCTCATGCACAAAATTTCATGGAGGTCTTTTGAGAGTGATGCCTACTGTTTTAGCTATCTCGCGCACATGTAATCGGTGGTCTGTCAATACGAGATCGAGGACTGTTGACACGTTATCCTCCGTGGTAGCCATTTTCGGGGCACCTGGGCGGGGCTCATCAAAAATCGATGTATGACGACCAAGTTGAAACTTGTTATACCAACTTTTGACGATCGCCATCGAAGTAGAAGAGTCAACGTACATAGCATCCAAGCGCTTTTTGATTTCGCTGCGCGATTTCCCTTCCAAAAATAAGAATCGAATCACCGACCGAAATTACTCTTTTTTCCATTTGTCTGAAATTCGCGGACAAGCTGGCTCAAAACAAAACTACGGGTCCGATTCGGCCTAAATTTTGACAGTAGCCATTTAAGAGAACTTACTAGACGATAGTAAATCTGTCTTGCGATCCTGGCACCATCGGTCGGTGAGGATTAGTACTTATCGGACCGCCCTCGTTAATAGACCTTTATATAGTAAATGAGTGGATAACACTATAAATTGAGGAACCAACTAATTTTTGTTTAAATAGTTGTACCAATAATTATAACCACTTATTGCGAAAAGTAATATTCAGAGTTTGTGGTCGCAACCTTAAGAACCCTTATTCCAATATTCTGTCGTAATAATTAAACCAGCCTATGCGCTGTATAGATGATAACTCGAAGTCAAATTATTCACTATGAATGTTCCCGTGCCAGTGAGACAACGTACCGATCAAAATACTGAAAATATCACAGGCGTAAGTGCTTCAGATTAAAATCAGCCAAATTAGTCGAATTCAGGCGTTGGAATCGGGCCACATTGTAGTTTATACCCTTTAAAGATCATAATAACTCAAGAACTGAAACCTCTTAATCATTTGAAATTTCTCACATTAGCCTCTGCAAAAAATTTGAAGGAATTACTGCTAAATCTCATTAATAAAATCTTTCATGGTTTTTGATTAAGATTTTTACACAAAAAATACTACATTTCTAAAAAAAATCAAAACATGATACATTTTTTTTATCATAATATAAATATAATAGGAATAGGAATACTCTTTATTCGTTAAATTTTGTATTGATATTGAGATTTGGTTTGAACTTCTTTTTCTTTTTTTGTGAAATCAACGACAAAGACTACACTTTATCTTCAAATTTAATTTAAACTATACACTTATACTTGCGCTTATGAAAGTAGTTTTATCACACAGAAATATTGTATAACTCTTCTGTCGAGTAAATTTTTTTTTTGTATACTATAAGGCCCTGCATTCCAAACCCTATGTCCCCAATAATTTAACATACCCCATACACTATTGGATATTTATTTTAATTAAATTTAACTCCTTAAAGATTAAATAAAATCACTTTCTCAGTCTTTGGTTGATAGTAATATTGCACAACGTACCTAACTCAAATAAGTAACGAAAATAGTGAAGATACGAGTATATCCTTTGAAAGAACAAAAATCCTTTGGATAATTGTTGTTGCTTTAGAACTTTTCACTTACACTCCCTTCAACAGAGTAAATTGATTAAATTTTATTTGATTTTCTTGAACAAAATTAAATTTTTACTCCTTTTTTGCCTTTTTATCTACTATCCTTTTAATTCTACGTTAGAATATTATTTTAAAATGTTCAGTTCTACGCGAAGATTGAATCTTAACTGAGACAACATTAAATAGTAGAAAGATAGGTATGGTATACGATAGAAATCAGATGAAAAGATTCTCAGATACTACTATCCAGCGAGGGAGAGAATAAACAAGAGCTTTTCATCTATTAAATCATAGGTCGGGAACACACCCCCTTTATATCTGAGTTTCAATATCAAACTGTTGCATAAAGTTTATTTATTTTTTTTTTGTTGTCTGTTTAAGTAGCTTTGAAAAAGCTTACAGCTCCTCCTTTGAGTAGAATTCGCTTATCATCACACTACCCTTTCTGTATCTACAGCTTCCATTTAAAATCGTTCTCCTTCTCATACAACATCATTACGTAGATATGTATATGTACTTACTTTCTTTTCATGCTACGTTTAAAAATCCCGAGCTAAATCGAATGTTCGCTTAACTGAATCCTTAAAGTGAGATGAAGTTGCAAACCTAATAACGTGAAATATTATACGTGCTGAGGTTTGGTTGAAAGATGTGTAAGAGAAAGGCCGTAAGTAGGGGAAGGGTTTCTATAGGGATATCCCCTTCTGAACCATACAAATAAGTTTCGAAGTTGATACTTGTAAAGTTTTTTTTTTTTAACTCCTTTAATTGTAGGCTTTAATTATAGGCATTTCCTGACAAACTTTTTCTATACTTGCTAAACAGTTCGCATCAGAGCTTTGAAAGAACATTTTGTTTCTGTCATCAGATAATTATGACCAAATTTTATTTAAAAAAAAAATCTAAAATAACATTTACATCCATTAAATCACCCTTTGAAAGACTTCTTTGGCTACAGGCTTGGGAAGAATCAACGGGCTACAACATGGTTATATGATGGTGATATTAAAAGTTGTCTCTCTTTCTAAAAGGGGGGACAAAATTTAAAGTATGTTGCTTTACATTGAAGATGGTGCTTAGGGCATTCAAAAAGATGCTCGTTTGTAAAGTATTCCCTAAGAGGAATTATAACGTTAAAATGCATATGCAATTACGTCAAGTTGCATTCGTTTAGATCCGTTTAAACATAAAAACCACTACGAGCTGCCTGTACCTGCGTTTTGAAGAGCTATTAGTGAAATCTTTTTAAGCCGTGTCGGGCGACGAGTTGCGTCGTTTACCTTGGAATATCAACCCAGAAAACTGATGGTACTATACATAAATCAATTTGGGAGCAAATAATCATTTTCCTTCTGACCACCTTTGAATATAATGTACATATGTGTTTTTAATAACCAGATAGTAACTGGGGGATTGTTTATGTAGGAACGAGGATGGAAGGTCGTAAATAAATAAACCGTAAAATATGAAAAACATTTTCTTAAAATTTGATATCTATCCTTTTTTTAAGGAAGTGCGGCTAAAACTTTTCGAATGAATAACAGTTTCGATTATAATACTTTTCGAGCGCTTCACAAATGCTCATATTACATATATAGATATTTTTGATTTTTACGATTTTGTTTTTGCTAAAACAATGATTTTCTTATATTTAAAAAAAATAAGCGATGGCTAAAAACGTAGATACATACATATATGTATATGTCTATTACTTCCCATTTAAAAAGTAGCTAAAATCTAGTTCATTGTTTAAATCAAGATGGCGACAATCGAATAGAATTTTTTTCTGAATTTCGACTTCCCAATAACGGATGCACCGATTTTGCTCAAAAGTTTTTTTACAAATAGAATTTTTTCTTCGAAAATTCCATAAATGAAAAACGAGTGTATGGTTTTTTTTTATTTGAAATTACGTAAAGGGTTTTCCAATAAGAGCGGGTAGTTGTTGAACTTGAATAAAAAAAACTGTGTTTAAGGTATACAAATGAAGATATTTAAAAACCCTATGTATGCCATTATGTATAGAATATGTTATCTTTTAAATGTCCGACTGAGCTTATTACGCGGGCACGGATCCGAGTGGTCCAATTTTCGATAATTTTTCCGTATAGATCAGTCTGAACTTGAGCGATGGCCTGTGTTATGTCGATTGTGGTTTATTTGCATAGTAATGCGACTTCAGAAAACCTCACAAGAAAAAGCCTAATGGCGTTAAATCGCATGATCTTTGCACGTATGCGCTAGATACCCTTTTCCTGTCAAGCGCGGATACAGGGGGAGGGCAATGGGTGCAATTGCCCCCCCTGGGCAGTTCTTCGTTTCACAATTATAAAAACCATAACATTTTTTTTCTTTTTACTTGCGACTTATAGGTACATACTATAAGGCAGGTTATGCATTCGGAAAAAAAATTGAACTCGAGATTTTGATCAAAGTTGACATTACGATAATAGCGAAGTCCAAAAAAGTGGGTATCGCAATTCTGTCTGTCTTTCGGTTCGACTACAGCCCAAACGGCTAGGCCGATTTTCTTTAAACTTGGTAGATATGGGTTTTATTTTTTTTCCCCCGGATGTTTTTTGATTTGATTTTTTAAGACCAAAAATAACTGTACCTGGCATACGATTTTTTTTCGAAATTTTACAAATATTTTTTTTATCAAAAACTGTCCTACAGGTTTAAAAAAAAAAATTCATGATTTCATTTAGTTAAACCTAGGTAATGAATGAAAAAAAAATTCCAAAAAATTATTATTTTTGGTACCCCCCTTGGAACCAATTTTTTGTTTTTGATTTTCTTAAAAACCGTACAACCGATTTTGATAATTTTTTTAATGTTAAGGCTCCCCAACAGTTTCAATATTATTGTGTATTCAAATTTTCAAAAAAAAAATTTCAAAATTATTTTTTGAAAACTCAATATTTCGAAAACCCCATGCTCGATTTTCTTAAAACTTAATAAATAATAGTTTCTTAAAATAATCTACAAGGTATGAGAAAAAAAAATTTATTTTACTTAAAAATAACGGTACCCTCCATACAAATGTTAAAAAATTGTTTTCGAAAATCGTATTTTTCTCGAAAACGGTTCCGAGAATTTTGCTTAAATTTTTAGTCCTTCGATTAATTTTTAATGTCTATAATTTAATACAAAAGATTTTGAAAACAAGACATTAGTCACTGTACCTACCATGGAACGATTTTTGAAAATTTTGAATTTCTCATTATCGACATAATGGATTTTAATGAAATTTTTTATAGAGATGCTTCTAAAAGCTTTAAGAAACATTGCATTTCAAAACTTAAAAAAAAATATTTTTTGAATTTTGAAAAAAAAAATCATTTTTTTGGAAAATTCGATATCTCAAAAATGGGTAAATATTTTTTTTTTGGAAATTTAATTTTCATTCGTACAGTAATAAAAACCTAATGTTGACGTACTAATTTTTTTTTTTTAATATTTTAAAAATTTTATATATAAAACCTTATTTTATTAAGAAACCACTACAACGATTTATGTAAAATTTTTGTTCTTGCATAAATTCATATTTGCATAGCATTCTGTTTTTGTCTCTTACCACTAAGAGAATTTAAAAAATGATGATAATTTTATCCTTATGAACAGTTTTTTCTAATAACATTCGTTTTTAAAATTCCTAGTCTATTACATAGGAGCAAGTTCGTGCGGCAAGTTATGCATTCGTAAAAAAAAACGAACTCGAGATTTTGATCAAAGTTAACATTATGATGATAGCGAAGACTAAAAAAGTGGGTCTCGCAATTCTGTCTGTCTGTCGGTTCGACAACAGCCTAAACATTTATCATTTTTAATTTTTCCCCCCACACGTTTTTTTCTTCTTTTTTTTTAAGACCAAAAATAACAGTACCTGCCATACGATTTTTTTTCGAAATTTTGTAATTTTTTTTTCTAAAAAACTGTTCTACGGATTTAAAAAAAAAGATAAAAAAAAAAATTCATTTAGTTAAAGCTAGGTACTAGTTGAAAAAAAAATTTTCCGAAAAATGTTTATAGAGGGTACCTCCCAAAGAACCATTTTTTTGTTTTTGATTTTCTCAAAAACGGTATGACCGATTTTGATCATTTTTTGTTTGCATACAGAGCATTATTGAAAGAGGCTAAAGTAATGTAAACGAAGATGTTTGATTTACTATTTAATAGTTATTTACATACGACCTACATATATTATGTACCTGCACATGCTTTCCTTAATTCAATTTAATAATTTGTTATTTTTATATTCGATTATGTTTATACCTTTTTAATATTTTAAGACAGAAATGCAGAGAAATGGACCTTTTTTTTTAAGTTATGCAAAATATCACGAAAATTGCCCCCCCCCCCTGAACGAAATCCTAGATCCGCGCCTGTTTCCTGTAATCGTTCCTGCAAAATATCGATTATAGCCTTCGCTGGTGTGGTACGAATCGTCGCCGTCCTGCTGGAACCACGTGTCGCCTAGGTCCATAGTTCAATTTGGGCCATTCGAATTTGGTCATCGTTCTGTATCACTGTCATTCACAGTGAACGCCTCACCAACGTCGTTTTGAAAAAGTACCCACCAACGACGCCCCGCCAGCCCAAAATCCATACCAAGCGGTAACTTTTTCAGGATGCACTGTCACCTATTGAACCTCGTGGGGTTGGTGTCGTCGGCAATTTTTCATCCAAAAATGCGCCTCGTCGTTAAAGATGATTTTTTCGGCCAAAATTGCAGTCCACTTCCAATCACTTCTAAGCCAAGTCACCGAGCAAACGGCGTAGTATATTGTCATGAATTTTGGTCTCCTGGTGTCAGTTGGATCTTGTACGGGTGTAGGTCCAAGTTTAAGTCGGCCAAAGGCCGAGTTCTTGTGCACGGCGACGAATCGCCTGCCTCAGGTTCTCTTGTACACTTTCACGGACCGCGGCGATGTTCTCGGTCTATCTTGCATTCCTTTGGCGTTAAGAATGATGGCTGATTGATTATTATCGAACCGGTTGTCACCAAATGTTGAAAAGTCGACTGTGAAGGGCCATCACATCTGCCGCAGAATGGGCGCAACGAGCGCAAAGAACAAGAACTCATTTTGATAATAAAGTTTAAACATTTGAACGTGCTGCTCAAACGCGTTACTTGCAAGACGATTTGGCATAATTAAATGAATAATGACCAATAAATTTGAGAGATGTCACGAAAACAAGGTGCCAATAAATTTTTCTTTCTATATGTACCTACCTACATTTGGTTTTGTAAATACAATTTAAGAAATTCAAAGTTGCTTGACCATAAGAGCAAGTACGTGCGATCTAGTCTTATATTTAATTTACGCGTATCAAAGCTTTTTTTATTTACTTCAAAGACTCTTAGTAATTTCATTAATTCTCTACAAATTAAAGCATCTTTCATTTCCATTTAAAAACATCATCAAATTCGACCATAATAAATAGTTATGAATTACGATGAAAGAAAACAACGTGTTTTTCATCATCATCATCATCGGCTCGACAACCGGGTTCCGGTCCTGGCCTCTTTCAACAAGTCTCTCCACCTATCCCGGTCTCTAGCCGACGCCATCCAGTTGCGCACCCCGAGGCTTCGGGCGTCCTGGTCTACGCCATCTCTCCAGCGCAAGCATGGTCTACCACGCTGTCGTCTACCATAGAATGTACCACAAAGAACTTTCCGAGCAGGTTCCTCTTCGCTCATGCGGGCTAGGTGCCCTGCCCACCGGAGTCTACCGAGCTTAATTTTTGTCACGATATCTGCTTCAAGGTAGATTGCGTACAGTTCATGACTGTACCGTCTCCGGAATCGTCCTTCCTCGCATACGGGGCCAACAATTCTCCTTAAGACTTTTCTCTCGAACGCAGCTAAGAGGTCGGAGTGCCTTTTGCTAAGCACCCTTGTCTCGGAGATCCATATGTGAGTACTGGCAGGACCATGCTCCTGTACAGCAGCAGTTTTGAAATTATTGTGAGATTTCTGGATTTGAAGAGCTTTGACAGACTATAGTAGGCTCTGTTGGATTTGAGAAGCCGCCCGCGTATTTCTTCTTCTATATTGTTATCGGCTGCTACTATTGACCCAAGGTATTTAAAGAATTGCACCACTTCAAATTCGTGCTCCGCAACCTTGATTGTTTGACCAACTGTTCCTCTCGCATTCGACGCCACCATGTACTTTGTTTTACCTTCACTAATGTGCAGCCCCAGATTTTGTGCCGCCTGCTCGATCTGGATGAAGGAATCGTGTACAGCTTGTTCGGTTCTTCCGATGATGTCAATGTCGTCTGCGTAAGCCAGTAACTGGCTGGACCTGTTGACGATGGTCCCTCTTGTTGCCGTGCCAGAGTCACGGATTGCTTTCTCCAACGCCAGGTTGAAGAGGAGGCAGGCCAAACCGTCCCCTTGTCGGAGTCCATTAAAGATGTTGATTGGTCTGGATAGCAATCCGGCTATTTTTACTTGGCTTGTTACGTTGGTCATGGTCAACCTACATAGTCGTGTCAATTTATTTGGGATGCCGAATTCTCTCATGGCTTTGTAAAGTTCTACCCTGGCTATGCTATCATAGGCGGCCTTAAAGTCTATAAACAGATGGTATGTTGGGATGTTAAATTCTAGACATTTTTCCATCGCCTGCCTAAGGGTAAAGATCTGATCAGTTGTTGATTTGCCTGGAATGAAACCACACTGATATTGTCCGATGACGGTTTTAGCGTATGGGGTTATCCGGTCTTGTAGAATAAAGGAGAGTATCTTATAGGCGGTACTCAACAACGTGATACCTCTATAATTGCTGCACGTTGTGACATCTCCCTTCTTATGTATGGGGCATATTAAACCTTTTCGCCAGTCTTCTGGCATTTCTTCATGCTCCTATACGTGTACTATAATATCATGAATTGCTTGACGTAAGGCTGGCCCGCCGGGATGGAATAATTCGGCTGGTATGCCATCGGCTCCCCGGGCTTTGTTCTGTTTAAGCCGGCCTATAGCCTTCTCAACCTCTTCTATGCTTGGTGGCGGCAACATAGGGTATTCTTCTTGAAGTAGTGGAGCCTCCACTTCTGCAGTGAGCTGACCATTTAGCAATTCATTAAAGTACACTTCCCATCGCTCCAGTATGCTTTCAGGATCGGTGATTAGATTTCCCTCTCCGTCCTTGCAGTATGTGCAGCGTGGTGTGTACTGCGTCATGTTTCGGACGGATTGGTAGAACTTCCGCGCCTGGTGCGGACCTCGCTCTCGGCTATTTTCTATTTCACAGATTAGGTTCTTCTCCCAGGCTGATTTTTTTTTGTCTGTGTAGCCGTTTTCCTATTCTTCTGAGCTCTTTATATTCCTCTTCGCGTGCCCGCGTTCTATGAGATTGTTGCATTGCTCGGTACGCAACATTCTTACGTTCAGTCGCTAGCTTGCATTCATCATCAAACCAGTCGTTCCGATTTTTACGACTGCTGCCTAAGATGGAGTTGGCAGTACTAATGACAATATTCTTAAGGCGTGTCCACTTCTCATTTACGCCCAGCATACTGGCTCCAGGACTTACTCTCCCTAAATCAAGTGATTCTAGGGCGAGTCCTAACGCATTACCAAAGGTGTTACTGGTGTTTTCATTGCGCAGGGCAGCCGTGTTGATTCGAACCTGATCGGCGGATGCAATGCGTCTTCGCAAGGCAATCCGCCCTCGGAAAACCATACCAACAAGATAGTGATCCGAGTCGATATTGGCACCTCGGTACGTTCGTACCGTCATCAAGTTCGAGTAGTGGCGACGGTCTATAAACACGTGGTCTATTTGGTTACGAGTGACTCCATCAGGTGATACCCAGGTGGCTTTGTAGATATCTTTACGCGGGAACCTGGTACTCGCAACGACCATGTTTTTCGATGCTGCCAATTCTAAGACTCGAAGTCCATTGTCATTAGTGTTCTCATGCAAACTATGGGTGCCTGCGTAATGCCTGAATACCGGCTCCCGACCTATTTTTGCGTTCAAATCCCCAAGGATGATTTTAACATCATACCTTGGACAGGCATTGAGGGCCCTCTCGACTTGTTCGTAGTAAGTCTCTTTTTCTTCGTCTGAGGACTCCTCCGTAGGTCCGTGAACGTTAATGAGGCTGATGTTCGTAAATTTGCCTCGCACGCGAAGGGTGCATAGCCTTACGTGTTTTTCATGGGAACATTTTAAATGAAGTAACCATAAATGTTTCTATTATCTCGATTAGCTCTAAATTGTATCCTTGAATTTCATGAGCTTAGTTATGGTCGAAAGCACGTAACAGAAATTACCCATATTAAATTTCATGTAATAATTTGCTTGAATTTTCTGGGGATGAACATTGGGTTTCTTTTGGATATCTCTATCCATTGAGTGCAAATCTCTAACCTCATGAATGAGTGATTCGATGTTTAATCTTCTGCCTATATTCACTGAGTCTAGAGATAAATGTCGTCTTTGACATAAATTAAAATGTGGCCCATTAGCTCAGTTGGTTAGAGCGTCGTGCTAATAACGCGAAGGTCGTGGGTTCGATCCCCCCATGGGCCAGGAATTACTTTTTTTATATACATATTTAACAACCATAATTATAACAAATTGAAAACATCTGCTTCCACAGTAAAGGACTATTCACATGAGAGCGACCAACGACCAACGAATAAAAAAACAAATGGGATTTAAAACATATCTAAGCCTAAATTCTCCACAAAAACTTTACAAAAGGGTAGGAATCTAGTTTAATTTAATGTTAATTTATTAAAATTTGCGTTGTATTTCCTAAAATGAGAGAAATTTGAGAAAATAAATTGGTCGTCGCGAATTGCAATATGACTGCTACGACCAATCTATTTTCTCAAATTTCTCTCATTTTAGCAATTACAACGCAAATTTTAATAAATTAACATTAAATTAAACTAGATTCCTACCCTTTTGTAAAGTTTTTGTGAAGAATTTAGGCTTATATCTGCTTTAAATCCCATTTGTTTTTTTATTCGTTGGTCGTTGGTCGCTCTCATGTGAATAGTCCTTAAGTCACCGTTTGGTATGGATTGTGGGACATCGTTCCGTACTTCTTCTAAAACTACGTTGGTATTTCTTTTAGCCCAGATTGAATGCTATTGATCGTTCACATCAATATTCCACCACGCAGGCATTCTGCAGGAGTGATTTTGCGGAAAGGCAAAATGTGAATTGGTCACCGAGATTATGCGATTTGATCCCGTTCGTCTTTTTTTTTTCTTTTTGCATGTAATTTAGTCATTTTTTTGGATGTCAGTACATAATCTCCTTATACATTTTTAGTCGAATGGTTAAAATGATTTTGTTTTTTTTTTAGTTATTGAGAAAGTACAAAATCAAACGTTCCCCATTAATTGTTTGTGTTCTATTTTTTTTTTCAATATACCTAAATTTATTCCAAAAGAAATAAGTTCAATTGTTTGCGCAAGTTATACAAAATATTTTATTTATTTTATTGAAAGTTTTATTGCATAGTGACATTATATAATTTTGAAACTCTAGATTAGATAATTCCGACGGAATGCATTATTGTCCTCGGATTTATGTTTTATCAGCAGTACATAGTGGTTTGTATAAGCCAGAAACAAAAATAGGTATTAATTTAGATTTAAAAAATGTTCAGTATCATCAAGCAAAAATTTTGTGAATAACTTTTGACGATGATTTGAATGTTTCTTTTGTTTTGTTAAATGATTTTAAAACCTTGTCAGCTTACCAAAGATACTCATATGAAAATCAGCACAATCGTTTGAGCTACTTGAGCGCCTATTCGAACAAACAGATGAACTTCATAGAAAAGGAGTATTTCACCGAAATTGAACACTTCTTTCAATAATTTATTGTTTATTTATTATTGCCTTGTATTTTCATGTATTTTTTTTTTTGCAATCAACATTTTATGTTCAAAAGTAGACATCAACATCAACATGATCTTGCTTGGTTACAATTTAAAACCAGAATGTATGCTAACAATGCCGAATGTCAAATTCTCATACTGAACCATATCAAAGCCGGCATCCTCGATCATTTTCTTGAAATCATCTTGGCGAGGAAACTTTCGAATGCTCTCAACGAGGTACTGATATGACTGCCATTGCCCTGCTAAGATCTGTCCCATCGGGGGTATAACTTGAAAAGAGTATTGGTCATACAACCACTGAAGAGTTTCATTGTTAAGGTGGCTGAATTCAAGGCACATAAACCTTCCACCCGGTTTAACAACGCGATAGGCTTCCGACAACACCTGAAATGAAAATAGTTTTTAAAAAAGTTGTTCGTTAGTATGGGAATAACAAATCTGCCAACTTTATCAATATGTGTACAGTTTCGGACTCCAAAGGCAATAGTGTATGCTGTGAAAGTATTGTCATCAAAGGGAAGTTTTTCAGCATTAGCACACTTCCATTCGATTGATATTTGATCAAGTTTTCCCTGAGTAAGACCCAAATTATCTGCACGCGCCTTGCCCACATCTAACATGTGTTGATTGATATCCGATATTGTGACATGACTCTCCCGTCCTTTGGGATTCGGTTGCTTGTCTATGTATTTCAAAAATCTAAAGGCAATGTCTCCAGTTCCACCGGCCATGTCAAGAAGGCGTGCTCCACGGATCGGTCCCAAGCGCTCCATAAAGATATCCTTCCATATGCGATGGATACCCATGGACATAGCATCATTCATAATGTCATATGACTTGGCTACATCTTCGAAAACCTTATGCACTGTAAATTATTGCATTTAAATGATATGTTTTTAAGTAAAACCAGATTGTTCTAACCTTTCTCTACTTTTTCACTTTCTTTCACGGTTTGATAGCCAAAGTGAGTAGTGCCATCTTCTGCAGAGCTCTCTGGCGTTGTTTGTGCTTGATTTACTACAGTGCGTTTAATGTTTGATCTTAACACATTTCCTAAATAGGAATTAATTGAATTTTGTTTAGTTTTGAATAGAACTCGCGGAATATTCATGATTTTATTTAATGCTATTCGAAAAGTTAATATGGGGTTATGTATTTGGGTTAAATTTTGTTGACATACCAACAGCTGGTATTTTGGCAGCAGTTGGTGTGACCAGATGCATAAAAATACACTCTTTTATGCGGAGAACAGATTGCATCCGATCAGCCCACAGCGCTACCAGTAGTTGTACAAAACGCTTTGAGTATATATAAATATATTTATATAAATATAATTATAGGTGTGTTTTTTTTGCAAGTCCATATAGAATTGTAAAAAAAAACGACATCGGGATTTAGGAGTTTTTTTTTTCACATAGCTGGAAGCACTGTGTACGCTATGACATTTGTCAGCTTATTGACGACTAGCATCAACCAATCCAAAAACTTCACTTTTGACGTCTCTGAGCAAATTATCGATAACATATAGATAATACTATTTTGGCATCACCATTTTTATCGGGTCTTAGATTAACTCTCGATAATTATCTGGTCTTAGCTAACTCTGTATAGATTTAAGTAGTTGTTGCATTTGCATGTAAAGCGCTTAGTCCCGATGTCGTTTTTTTTTACAATTCTATATGGACTTGCAAAAAAAACACACCTTATATAAATATAAAACGCCACAATGCACTCTCTGTCAAATTTCAATACGTACATTTAATTTCGATCATGGACGTTTTGAAGATTGTGATCCCTTGCCAGATTTTGCGTTCCTTCACTCCAAATAAATAGATTTTCATTGACAGGGATCAAATTTTCAAATCCTTATTTGAAGAAAAATGTACACGTTACGCCGCACATTAGCAATATTTATTTCTGACATTATCAGACACTATATCTGAAGTTTATATTTCTTTAACTCTGTGGGCAAATGATGTCGTGATTATTCATTCCTCGCCATAATCTCACCAGGTTAGTCACGTCGTTTGATTTTAGCGATAAACGCAGTGAAAAAAACTGGAAGAGGCAAAACGGAAAGAATACAAAAGGAAGCACAGGTTTTGGGTCAATCCATTTTTGAGCAAAATAGATTTGCACGACCTTGAAGAACATTTGCTCCAAGACATAATTGAGTAGTCCCACAAGCATAAAAAGTCTCTGACTGCCCTAAATAATTTAAAAAAAATTAATCAAAATACTTACTATCTTCAATGTTTAATTCTTTGGCCTGCAAACAACCAAACAACATTATGTATGTACTTCAACAGACAGTAAATTGTAGAAAAATTACATCTCGGCTTAACAAAACATAATTTCTATACGAAGTGAAAACATAACATGAGTTTGTCAATAGGGGTATTCACGATCTAATGCAACAGGTCTAGTACATGTTGTAGTATTGTAAGATTTTACACTTTTGCATTTTTACAATGATACTAGACCTGTTGCATTAGATCGTGAATACCCCTAATGAAATGAAGGAATGTTACATGAAAATGTGGGAATTGGTGTCAAGACTCGACGTCTTGTGAGAAATTTGTGTCTAGTGAAGTCACAAGTCACGAAACGTCAAAATTTATATCTGCATTTATTTCTTCTACGAAGACAAGAAATAAATAGAAAAAATTATGTCTAAGAATAACAAAAATCGAGACATAAGGGGGCTCCACAAGAAATATTGGCTACATGACACATTTTTTGCAATTATTTATTTCAAGTGGAGGCTCAGTGTTACTTGCACACTTGTGTAAAGGAAATCGACATTAATATAATTAAAGGCGTGTTTTTGAAGTCCGAAGGCCCAAAGCTTATGACTAACCAGCAGAGTAAGCTTAAACTGGTTCATAGGAGGTTTAAGGCCGTGTTGTAGTATGTAAATGCCATTTTGACATGACATCTTGTGAAATTACAAACAGGAGTGTAAACGCATTTTTTGTTTTGTTACGCCGCACCTCCATTAGCAATATTTATTTCTGACACTATATCAGACACTATATCTGAAGTTTATATTTCTTTAACTCTGTGGGCAAATTATGTCGTGATTATTCATTCCTCGCTATAATCTCACCAGGTAAGTCACAAAAGGACCTTGAAGAACATTTGCTCCAAAACATAATTGAGTAGTCCCACAAGCATTGAAAAGTCTCTGAATGCCCTAACTAATTTAAAAAAAATTAATCAAAATACTCTTATCCTCAATATTTAATTCTTTTAATGTTAATTTTGGCCTGACAGAGATGGCAGAAATGCATGTTTTTTTGAAAAACTACATTTACTACGTCTGCTACATAAAGTAGGTAGTAAATGTAGTTAAATGTAGTTAACGTAGTTAATGTACTTAACTGTCAAAATTGGCAAATTCATTTTAAATTCTCATAATTTTAAAAGTGTGTCTGACTTTCTTTAGTGCAGCTGTGAGAATTGTGATTTAAAAAAAAGATTAAAATATTTTAGAACAAAAAAAATTAAATAAAATATGGCTACATAAGGAGGAGGAAAGAGTGTTCTCTCAATGGTCATTTTTACACACTAAAGAAATAGACTAAGCCCAGAACATCCAAGAAATCAATATTCTTTATTCCATAAAAATGATAGATAAAAATAGAACAGAGGAATATTAAATTTGTACGTGTTTTACTTAAATTGCGAATTTCATATTCAACTCATTATTTAGTCCTTGTACTTTTTTCTCTGATTTGACTTTTATTAAGTATTGTGATTTTAATTGCCATTTAGGCTAGTAAATTGTTTGTTTTTATTTATCTATTTTTTTTTTTATAAAATTTAATGTTTTTCTTTTGATGTAATTCGTGTAACAAATATAGGTAGCAAATGAAACAAATCAAGCGTGTAGTTTACCCGATAAACTACGTGTAGTAAATTGAGTAGATTACCTGACGTAATTTACTCTGCCATCTCTGCCTGAAAACAAACAAACAACATTATATATGTACTTCAACAGACAGTAAATGGTAGAAAAAATACATCTTGGCTTCACAGGACATAATTTCTATACGAAGTAAAAACATAACATTAGTTCGTCAATGAAATGAAGGAATGTTACATGAAAATGTGGGAATTGGTGTCAAGACTCGACGTCTTGTGAGAAATTTGTGTCTAGTGAAGTCACAAGTCATGAAACGTCAAAATTTATATCTGCATTTATTTCTCCTACGAAGACAAGAAATAAATAGTAAAAATAATGTCTAAAAATAACAAAAATCGAGACATAAGGGGGCTTCACAAGAAATATTGGCTACATGACACATTTCTTGCAATCATTTATTTCAAGTGGAGGCCCAGTGTTACTAAGGCAAAATACTTATTTTAAATTTATAAATGATTTACTTTCTTTAAACGCTCTAACTGGAAGAAGGATAAGGCCAAAGCAGCTTAAAACTAGTCTTATTCCCATAACTCTGAGGGATGCAGATTTTCGCTCGAAGTATCAATTTTCGAGAGAAAATATAAAGAAATTAATAGCTTTAGCTCTGGCCTTTTTTAAGCAATTATAAAAGAGGAAGGCATTTCCGAATTGATTTGCAAATAATGACAGCTAAACGCTTTTGAATAATAATAATGAAAATCAGCTGGGTTTCCTTCCGTTTATAGTAACCCGAGTCTTAGGTTGGTGATTTTTGTATAATATATTTAGAATATGGAAGAGGCGTAGTTAAAAAGGTTAAGAAAATAACTGCTTCAACTCGGTTCAAATTTTCCGAGGTTGAAATATTAGTGAAATCTAATAAATAAGGCTGATAGAATCTTCGAAAACTAAATCTAAAAACTGTGCAATCGAACATATAACTTCAGTTATTTATCGATAGTTTGTATGAAAACGTCAAAACATTTTTAAACTATCGGATGCGCAATTTTTATGTTTTTTTTATAAAATAGCACATGGGTGCAGTTTTGGAAAAAAGTTCAAGTTTTCTTTTCATATTTTTTTTGTTGCAATTATTTAGTCCTATTTTGCCACATCTATTATTCTGCTATGAATCATAAAAGATTCTCACATTAAAAAATCTTTTATGATATGGAAATCTGTTATCAAACTGAACCAAAATCAGCTGCGAATAAGTAAAATATTTCATCTCACATAATTAAAATGGTGACGAACAAAAAAGTAATCTCTTACACACCATGAAATGCGATTTGACCACCTTTTTTTCAGGGAATACTTTCATGGCAATATTATTCTTCTTGTCTTATATGACATGTGTTTTAATATATATTTTTATATTTGTCTTCTTTTAAAAACATTTCGTTGACGTAATAAAAGATAAATATCCATTTTTACTTGATATAACTGTGTACTTATTGAAATCTTTTATGATTAAAGTCACAGAAGCTTATCTTTTATTCTTTTATGATTTTCAACAGATTTCATAGCAGGTTTTGGCGTGCTGAATACCAAAAATGCGATTTCTAAAAGATTTTTTCTAAGTGCGAAAGTTTGACAGTTTATAACAGGTTTCTTAGCAAATCTTACGCCGCACCTCCATTAGCAATATTTATTTCTGACACTATATCAGACACTATATCTGAAGTTTATATTTCTTTAACTCTGTGGGCAAATTATGTCGTGATTATTCATTCCTCGCTATAATCTCACCAGGTAAGTCACAAAAGGACCTTGAAGAACATTTGCTCCAAAACATAATTGAGTAGTCCCACAAGCATTGAAAAGTCTCTGAATGCCCTAACTAATTTAAAAAAAATTAATCAAAATACTCTTATCCTCAATGTTTAATTCTTTTAATGTTAATTTTGGCCTGAAAACAAACAAACAACATTATATATGTACTTCAACAGACAGTAAATGGTAGAAAAAATACATCTTAGCTTCACAGGACATAATTTCTATACGAAGTAAAAACATAACATTAGTTCGTCAATGAAATGAAGGAATGTTACATGAAAATGTGGGAATTGGTGTCAAGACTCGACGTCTTGTGAGAAATTTGTGTCTAGTGAAGTCACAAGTCATGAAACGTCAAAATTTATATCTGCATTTATTTCTCCTACGAAGACAAGAAATAAATAGTAAAAATAATGTCTAAAAATAACAAAAATCGAGACATAAGGGGGCTCCACAAGAAATATTGGCTACATGACACATTTCTTGCAATCATTTATTTCAAGTGGAGGCCCAGTGTTATGACAGATTTTAGCATGTCGTATAAAAAAATTATAATTCATAAAAGATTTGTTGACAGCTCAAACTTTTATACGGAAATTCATAGCAGAATAAAAGAATAGGAATTCTTCTAAAGGCCCAATTACTATCAATAAATTCCAGTATACGTGATTTTTATTTCTTATTTCAAAATCAAGTTTTGACTAAACGCCTATTTTCGTCTTATCGATAAGTTAGTTAAATAAAATGTTATGGTAACACCCTACATTTATATAGATAAAAATTTTATCTGTCAAATTTTCGATTTGTGTTGTTGTTTGATTAGTTTTTTTTTAATTTTCTTTTTATTTGGTATTGGGCCGATGAAGGTAAAAGTTTTGTTTATTGCTTTTGCTTTTGTCTAATAGTCTGCCTCAGAGGTCCAGCTTCAAATAAAGATTATACAAAGATTGATTATAATTGAAGTATCTTCTATCTAACTGTGTATCAACACTATATTCAAATGGATGGTGAGCTTCTTGGAACAGTTTAGAGTTTGTTTATTATCAATTTATCTAATTCGGTTTTTGTTTCTAAAGAAATAAATGCAAACATTCACGAAAATTTCACTGCTTTACCTGGCCAAAAGCATTACAATCTTACCCACTACCATCAACGCTTCCACTGGGATTGTGGACTCTCGTGTATTCTCATGATTCTCAGTAGTGCTTCGCGTAAGAAATTTCTAGCGAATTTCGATCAAATCTGCAAAGAAGAAGGTTTCGGCCACAGCACCTGGACCATAGACCTGTGTTACATTTTGCAAAAATTCAATGTCCACCACTTGTACCTGACCAAAACCATTGGAGTCGATCCAACCTATTTCCAACACAGTTACTACACAAAAATAATCGATAAAGACGAGGAGAGGATTACGAAAAAGTTCAAGGATGCTCACTCGCATGGGGTGGTGGTCGAGCAGAGGACGGTGCCCTTCACAGAAATAATTCATCACCTCGCTTACCGAGGCCCGGTTATAATTCTTACGAATGCGTCACTTCTACGATGTGATGTGTGCAAGAAGGACTCATTCGAGAGGATGCGGTGAGAATAATTCTTTATTTTCTATATTTTCGTCATTATTTTTTGTGCCATCTGCTCATACTCCATTTCGTTTTTCATCTTTTTGCTCGAAATGCGAAATTGATTTTCTTAAAGTTGTTCGTTTTTAAATCAAATTGGCAAACCCAGGCAGTATGCCGGTCATTATGTGGTTCTGTGTGGATTTGATCGGACGAGAAAAAAGGTGTACTATATGAACCCGGAAGTCACCGATGGGCGTGAGTGTTTATACTTTGGCTAACTATATTTCTTGTTAATTTAAACGAACTCGGTTCTGTTTCTTCTGCAAAGACGTTTGTGCGAGCTCAATGGATGCCATGGATAAGGCTAGAACCGCCTTCGGTACCGATGAAGACGTTATTCTTATTTTCAATCGATAAATCCAATCATACGATAAAATATGATTTTAATTAAGTAAAAAAAAAAACATATTGTGATAGCAGCAACAGATTATTTTTAGGTTCCATTAGTGATATATGTTAACTATTAGACTTATGCATTTAGAAAAGAGCACACAAAATATAAAAAGAATATATTTATGCAAAATTCGAATCAAAAACTGTTTAAACTTGAATATGGGAGCAATCATGAACCCTTTAACTTAATGCAGCCTTGAGTAGATCAAAGAATTGAAATATTGATACAGGTAAGCAAAAAACTTATACAAATTTTTAGCATGGAATTGAAAATAGGTGTTGTTTCTGTAAATGCGCCTCTTATGTTTTATATTACTGAAGAAAAAACTATTAATTAATGGGCAATTCAAATTCGAAATGAAATGAGAATTTTGCGAATTTCAGTTGAAAACACTGAAATTGATTAATTTTTGAAATTATCCTAATTGTTTTTAAAAAATTCAAAACGTACCGACAGTGAAACCTTTAACCTATCTGTAGCAACAAGGAAAAACGACATAAGTCAGTTTTTGCTACTTTTCAGGAGAGCGATTTGAATATTTAGTTTGCAGTACAAATCAGGTACAAGACTTTTTTTCTTTTGTAAGTAATTCCTTAACCGTTTAATATAAAAATACGAAAAAATATGATAGAGGGAATATCTTATTGCGCATCGGATTGTATCAAAAACTCATTTTCGCTATAAGTCGATTTATGCTGTTATTCCTTGTTGCCACAGCTATAATAAATTTCTATAGTAGCACTGTCATATGAAATTAAGCTGCTTTTGCTTACTTGTGATCCATTTTCACATTGTGTAAATACAAATCACTTCACAACTAATTGCAATTGGTGTACTAATCGGAAGTTTGTTCACCACTAAAATTTTGATTAATAGTTCTAAATTTACAAGCAATTTATTACACTTCAGTTACACATTCTTTTCAATCGGCTGTTAATTTTTTTTTTTTGTTTTTACTGTACTAACTTCCCCAAAAATGGTTTTGTTCACTGCCGTTTAAATTAAAACTACACAAAAGAGACAACGATAATAACAACGTTGTGATTGTTGTGAATTCAAATCCAGAAACATCATCAAAAGTAAGGCAGCGCCTAACATCAATAAATATTCGCTGTGAAATACAAAAACGGCTTCTAGCATGAATACAAACCCAAGAAGGACACTTTGAGCACCAATTATAACTTCTTTAATACACACATAAAATTAAAATTATGTAAAACCTCGCAGAATAATTTTGAACAGGCTTAAATTAATGGATATCTGAAGACCCCACCAAGATATCAACTTTATCAACACTTAAAAAGACTGGAATATGTTCTAAAAATAAAGTCGCAAACGAAGTTTCTACCATTCGTTTTAACCGGGCAATTTTGCTAACATGGGTCAGGGTTGACCAAAGTAGACTTCTTCAATTCCCGAAAAATCATGGCAATATTGAAGAAATACTCATACCGCAGAACGAGTTTGTTCTTAGAATATACCCCAGAATCATTATTATTATTTATTAACAAGCCTAGCTGCGAGGACTATTGGCTTTTTTGCTTAGGGATTTAAGTTACAATTTTTGTTCTCTTTAGAAACTCAGTGGCGTTAATTATATTAGTTAAATTAGGGTCCTTGAGAATATCATATATTGAGTTATTTTTGAATATTATTTTGACTACGGGCTGTGACAACGGACAATGTTCCAATATGTGTTTGAGATCCAGGCTGGTGTTGCAAGTAGAGCAGGTTGGAGGGTTGTTTTTGTTGAGGAGGTGTTGATGGGATGCAGTGGTGTGTCCTAGTCGAAGTCTTACGAAGTTTGTTATTTTTTGTTTTTAGCAGTTGGATGGGTATATCAGCTTAGATTTTGAGGGATTTACATCCTTGTAGTGATGGTGATACAGGCTCCAGTCGGGGCAATTTTTTGTTCCAGATATCTTTTCGATTTGTTTGAGGAGGTCAGTTTTGGTGAAGATGTTGAAGGTTAATACAGGTAAGCTTTTGACTGAGTTTGCTGCATTGTCGGCATATTCGTTTCCGCGTATTCCAACATGGCCAGGAGTCCACATTAGTCTAATGTTTTTTTAATTTGATGAGTTGGTGTCTAATTACTGTTATAATTTCCGTATTATTGTTTGGGTTGTGTATTGCATTGATTACTGAAATGCTGTCGGAGCATATAATGCATTTTTCAGAAAGACTGGCTGCAGCTTTAATCGCTTGGAGTATGGCGAATGCTTCTGCTGTGAATACCGAGGCCAAGTTTGGAAGAACGCCTATGCTATGGTTAATCCGTTTTCATCAGTCACCGCATAAGATGTGGTGTCTGGAGTTTTAGAGCCATCGGTGAAGATAAATCGCCATCCGTCAGATCTTAAGTCTGATGCGATATTTGAGTATAGTTGGCGGTTTGTGCTTTTTGCTGTTTTTAATTTTTTGTATTTGGTTAGATCCAATATGAGAGAGAGAAGCATATCCCAAAATATCCTTCACGAATTAGGGGACACCCTGTATACAAAATATTGCTAAGCGGTGCACCAAAATGCAATCTTTTGCAAATGCAGATGCATTTATGCCAATGTTAGAAATGTATTGCGCAATTCACTTGCATTTGCGTATTCTGTGTTTTTATATTTGATTTGCATGTGTTTTACTTTGCAAATCTTGCCTTTCGAAATTTGTCCACTTTAAAAAAAAACTGATGTCATTTTAATTTAAAGAAAGATTTTTATTAAATTTCTGATTTGTTCTAAAAGTTTTTTTTTCATTCTTTTTTTTTTTGTGTTGTAAGTATTAAGAATCTAAAATCCAGGTATTCGTTATTTCAATAATAATTTAATCACTTCACAAAGTACGTACATATGTATATGTTTATTTATATTTTCTTTATATTGCTCATTGCTTAAAGGCTATGCCTTTTCTTAAACAAAAATCCAAAATTTATGCTCAACAATATAAAAAGGTATTCTTTTTTTAAATACATTTTCTTAGTTTATTACATCATTAAAATTGTTCTTTTTTTTTTGTTCAACTTCATACTGAACTTTGTGATTTAAAGATTTTTTTTCTAATTTAAAAACAATTTATAATTATTATTAAGGCTAAACTTATGAAATTATAAATAAATCTAAAATTGTCAAATCAATAAAATTATTATTAAATAATAGTAACATGTGAGTACTAGAGTAGAAGTAGTGACAACAGTAGTAGTGCACTTTAATTTTGTTCGTTTTCAATGAATTAAATTACTCCTATCGACTAAGGTTATTTATGTAAAGTGCATGAAGTTCTGTGCGTGGGGTGTTCTCGAACAGGGCGGCCCGATTTTGACCTTCGCCCTTCTTGACCCAATGACCGTATACTCGGAAAGCGCATCCATCAATTACCTGTTGCGGGAAGAAAATTAAATTAATAAGTATTTGGAATATTTTTTTTAATTAAATATTTAGTATAGAATTAAGAGTTTATATTTCTTTTGATTTTATACATGTTCACGATGCTATTTTTTGATACAGTTGACTCACTTGATTACCTAAATCTAACGAGCAGACCTCTTAAGATTTTAAGATCTCGAGGTATTTTTCTCGAGAGTGAATTGCGAATACCGACCTCGAATTTTCTTTTTAAATCTACAAATTCCTAGTACTTTTTAGACAGATTACTATTAGGTTAGTAAAGGTTGACGTGGCTGTCAGCAGGAGAGCCGACACAGTTAGACCATGAGTTGTTCGATTGTGATACCACTTTGAATCTTGGAGACTTTGTCCCTAATCGTTAAACCAATCGGAGCTCTTATGAAGTGAGCGAGATTGTCTATATCTATATTTTCCAGATAAGGCCATTATAGTAGAACTTTCCCAAATGTAGTCTACGTCTTTTGGATAAGGCAGGACATGTACAGAGAAGCTGAGAGTTACATTCCTTCTCTCCTTCATCCATTCATCTTCTGCAGAATTTATTAAGAACGTTCAAAAAATGTATGAAGGATTCTTACGATTCTCCGAAAGCTTATGACTTTTGTTAGAAAAATTAATTTAAGATAAGCTTTCGATCACAAACTTTAATAAATTTATTTTTTGCTTAAATTTGAAAGTTAATGCCGAAAATATATTTTGGAAACGATATTTCTGAATAACAAAAAAAAAAGCAAAACAAGCAAACTAATAAGTATTAACTTACCTTTCTGAGCACTTTCACTCTGTATGGATCTCTTATAGCATCATCAACGCATAATGGTTCAGAGGTATAGCGAAGCCTTCGTATCCTAATCATTGCACGAACACACAGTATTGCATACTGGAATTTCTTTTTAGCATTGAATCGACTCTGTTTTCGGAGCTATATTCAAAAACAATAAAAAATTCAAAAATTAGTTAACATTTTTATAACTTCTTAGAATAGGAAGCGTTAATTCTTTGTCTTCTTCGACATCGTTTTGGTTTAGACAAATAAATGAACAGTTATATGTATTTATATAAAAAATATATAGAAAATATGTGGAAACAGAACACGAATTCAAAAAGAAAAAAAAAAAGGATTACAATAAGGCATGCTAAAGCAAACATAAAACATCTTCTCGACTCTGAAAAAAAATTATGTATTAAATAAAATATATAATATAAAAAATAAATAAAAATGCACCAATAAAATATTAAATATAGGTACATAATATATCTGATTAATAATGCATTATTAAAAGATTTTCATTCTGTTAGATTTTTTTGGTTAAAAGTTTCTATCTGAGAGATTTTGAAGCGTTGGTATTAAGTAGTAATCAGGCGATAGGGATTCAAATAATTTAGGAGATATATAAAGGCCAAAGCATTATGAGGTCCATATTTTATGATCCTAGTTCTGCTATCCGTGAGAATCGAATCATTCGAGTTAACTTTTTGATGTGATGATGTGCGACCAAAGCTTTGACAATATAACTTCTTCATTCCTTTGATTTTTGATTTTATAACCCAGAATTATATGACTTATAGAAGTTATACACAAATAATTAAAAATAGAACTATTTTGGAAACTGAATGATCTAAGAACAGAATTAAGGATCTCTAAATACGGACATTTTGGAAACTAAAACATTGGACATACAGACAAAATTTGTTGAATAATTGTTACTCACGACCGACTGAAGATTCCCGGCGTATAGCAGAATAAGGCGATAGATTTAAAGCTTAAGTCAAACAGAGAGCGTTTTAAACACCGCGGTGAGATCTTTTAAGTGAAAAATCAGATGTAAGAGTTGTTTATAGGTATACACACATAAGTTCAAATTGTTTTGTTGAACCTATTTTATTTTGTAACTCAATAATAAAATATTGGATTTCTATGAATTTTTTTAGTTCTCTATATTCTTTAGAAAAAATTGGTACGTATAAATTCTTTCTAGTTTACAGTTGGTGCGCGAAAATTGAAATTTTCAAAAAAAAAAACAAAAAATTCCAAACTATTTATGCATCATACATAATATCTATGTTTTCCTTTGAGTAAGCCACTCGTATGGTGCTCAAATTACTTTGATGAAAACCAAAAGCGCTGACATCGAAAAAAGTTCATTATGTGCAAATGTCTTAAAAGAATAAAACGTACTACGTCACCGACTTCCTGAGAGTAGAATGTTAGGATTTCAAAATCGTTGATATTTTTTGGAAGTGTAAATCGGCCGCGGAAAAAAAATGCTTTAAAATAGCTAAACTATTTTTCGACGGTCGGATTTCCATGCAAGTGATAATATTTAGATGAAATCCGTTATAACAGCTATATTTCGTTAAAATTTGCCAACTATGTATAAGCATATCATGCAAAGAAAATATTTGAATTTATCTCACTAATTTTTGTAAAGCATTTTATTCTTCGAACGATAACTGTAAACTAAGCTTCACACAGAACCATTCGAATTATAGACCACCGCGCTAGTAATAGTGAATTTAACGCCACGCCGTGTGTAAGACAGAGGCTCCAACACGGGTTTGAAACGTAGACGTAAAAACGCGCTCTGTTTGACTGAGCCTTTTTTTATTTTACTAATATTTTTATTTTGACTACAAAATAAGGTCTTTTGTTTTGTTACATTAATGTATACTCACAAAGGACTTTCCAAAACAGCAACTAGTAACTCGATCAATAGCAGCATTGAAGTTAGAACACTGTCAAATGGTAGCAAAGAAAAATTCAAAAAGGAGCTCCAATTAGTTTGATTTAGTTAGTTCTTTGTTGACAGAATTTTACTTTTGAGAATTTTCTTGGTATTTGGTAATGATCGGTTTTAGTTGCGTTGCCAGTCCCACATAAAATAAAATCTACTTATTCCATAGGATTGTAAGTAAGTAAGCTAGCTAAGTTTAGCAAACTAAGTTTTTTTTACTGAGACTAGACTATCGTTCAAAGTCGGTTAATTTTATTGATTTAGTTTTTAGAAAATATTAAGAAAAAAACAGCCGTGAGGGTTGACTTTGAACAGAAGTCTTTTTTTTATTGAAATCAATCATACAGGGGTATCTTTTTTGTGCTTGAGGAAGTTCATTTTACTGGAGTTGTCAGTGCATTTAAGTGCACCTTATTATGTAGGAAACAAGTAAAAAAATTCTGATTCGAATGTTGATTCTTGTCTTGTGAGTGTTATAAGCTTTCCGATTTTATTAAGAGCTGCACTAAAGGGTTGTTCGTTAGAATGAAGTATGCTTGACAAATATGAAAAATGGTAATATTTGGTGACGTTCGATAGTTTTGGAAGAAGATTTTTTCCCTTTGAATTAAAAAGGGTTGAACTATTCCAAAATCTTAACCGAAAACAATAGATTGCTGTTGTCCTAGTCGTTCAATAAATTTGGTGGTGCAACAGCTCGGAAAGAACCAGGATCTAGTGCTTTACAACTCTCAACAACTTACAATTTCAACTGGTAAAATGAAAGAGCTCTATTTATATTTATATTATAAATCAAACGCATCTATTAGTGTGAAAACAGAAATTTCATCTTATACAACTTCACACAATTTGATATTTGACAGATTTTATATTTAACAGATGAAAATAATGATACAAATACCTACATACCTATACATAATATAATAATCAAGCCTATGTACAATTTATTTTTCAAGCACAAAATAAGTAACCCGCGTTTATGTTTGAATACAACTTTTTTTAAAGCCCATTATTTTAGTGCAAGTTTGCATTTAAAGCGAATGAAATAGTGAAGCTATAACATTTATAAATATTTTTTTCTACATATTGTGCGCAAGTGCTAAATCAGGGAAAAAATTTAATATACATAAATGCATGCAAAATACGAATATTTTCACAGACTAAGTTATACTTGATAACTGAAGCTAGTTCTAAACAGTTTTATTACATGTTCAACTTGCAGAGAAATTATTTCCTACACAAGTGCCAATGGCCGTGTTCAGACATCTATCCAAAGCTATCTGCATAATTGTGTTTTGTTGTTATTGGCCGCATTCAGAATTCTATCCAAACCTATATGGCTAGCTTTGTGTTGTTGTAATCCCGTGTAAAAAAGCAGCTGTTAGCAAAAAAGAAATAGCAAGCTGGCCTAAAAATGTTGGTGTACAAAGCTATCCTATAAGAAACTTCAAAAACAGCTGACTAAAAATCTGATTTGAGTTTGATATTTGCGTGGTTATTTTTTTTATCAAAATAAAGTAATAAATAATGATTGAATTAATCAAATTTTCCGGTTTTGGTGCCTCAGAAAACTAATGGATACTAACTAACCTATTATAGATGGCTCATCCAAGTGAATCCTGAATGCGACCAATTATATTTACAGGCCAAAGTATTTTTTGATAGATACGAGTACATACGTAGACTTCTACTCTCAATAATTTGTTCGTTATTTTAGCTGAGTAGGTAAGGTTCGATTTAAAGGATTGATAATATGTTACGATGCATTATAAATTCTGATTTTACTTTTCCGAGAAATCGACCAGTTAGTCGAAAAATAATTGAGTCGTCTAATTTTTCGAAAATTTCGGACAATCCATTCGTGATAACACGCACACAGGAATGCTTGAGAGTTGTAAGTCACTAGGTCCTGGTTCTCTTCGAGCTGTTGCACCACCATATTTTTTTTGTCGGACAATATTTCCTCAATGTACGACTAGTTGTGTCGATTGTTCGTTTAGAAATACATAGTGCGAAGAAGTTTAGTAATGATTATTATTTTTATTTTATTGTACTAAAAACAATCATTTATATTTATGCACTCAAGGGATGACGTTGTTCTATGTTTAATAAATAGTAAATGTATAATAAATCAACTTATATTTGATTTGGATCTGTCAAAACCATTATTTCATTAGGCAAAAATCGATTTACATATATGTCTCGATTTAAATCAATTTTTTCAATCTAGGTTGTTGAATTCGCACTTGATTCGCCGCGAAAGAAAATCAATTTTTGAACAGAAATCCGAATTTACAAATGGAAAACACCATAAGGGTTTTTGTTTGTACGAGTACGTTTGAGTGTTGAGTGAAGTTATTCGTGTAGAAAATATTTTGTATCATTATACCTTCTTTGAAATTGAAGATCATTTCTAATTAACCTTGACATTAGAAACAATGTTTAAATCAGATATCACAACGAACTTTCATAGTTACTATCTATAGCAAATCTGGTAAATACAAATTTTATTGCGTCACTCTGACGATAAGTGTTAGTCACGATACTGAGAACGTGTATCAGAACGTGTTTGTTTAATATTCGCGTGTTTTAGTGAACTTGATAACCAGTGCAGCAATAAAAAGTTAATAAAACGCCTATGCTCACTCAGTGCCACATGAGGCATTTCCCATTTTTCTTTCTAAAATTGCATTATGCGCCGTTTAAACTCTAAACTGCGATTGCTGAACTAAATTATATTCACTCTCAATTTTGTTGATGTTTGCGTGTTAAAATTTGATGATTTGGTTATTCACTTTTTCAAAAAACACGGCTATTATATAATTTGTGTGAATTTTATTCACTTCAGATACTAACTGGTTAGTTGTCAATGACTACTTGAGATTAATCCCAATCGAAAACGCAAAAAACCAATAATTTGAATCTAATATTATGATTAAATTTTGTTCATTTATTCAATGTTTTATGTGCAAATTTCTGTTTCAAAAAGGAAAATATTCGAATTTGATATTTTTGAGACTCAAGTTTATTATTAAAGCTTTCTAAAAAGTTTTGCGCTTAGCAATGATATTTCTATCAAATGTAGTGTTTTATTTGTTAAGTCTTTCAAATACATATAGTTGTGGGGCGTCTTCTGGACAAATAGCATTAATCACCTTTGTTCAGTATAATGTATTTATCACAGAATGTTAGCAACAAAAAAATCAGCTTGGAGCTTAAAGCAAAATGTTTATTGTTTTATTTCCCTGTCAAATTTGTCAAAGAGGACCAGTTTTGCACATTTAGACGTCGAATGGTTTTTTTATGAAAAAAAGTCATCTTCAAAACTTTTTAGAATAACCTCTAATTAATTCATTCATCGAAACTTCAGTACAGTGGAACTAGGTGGCTCAGTGCATAAAGCATACAAAAATGACAAATGTTAATTGCCAAAGCTCTACCACTAATTTCGCCATTTTTATTTTTTTATTCTTGCAATTTCAGCTTGCAATTTTGAGCATTTGTTTTAGTAGCTGAAAAGAAATAGGGTGATAAAGTTTCTGAACATGAGATTCTTCATGTTTCGGCTTGAGTAATTTTTGGAAACCTTATCCCTCTATCGTTTTAGCCACAGAATCGGAATGATAAGATAACAAATGTTCAAAATTGAAAGATGAATATTTTTTGTTTGCACACTTGTTCCTTCCGTCCAATAGAAATTGAAACAAAAATCGGCTTACAAAATAAAGAAAAGAATCGTTGGGAGGGTAATGCCCAATTGTAAGCATTTGCTTTAGACAATTAAAAATGACTCCAAATTTGCGTAAAGTTTAACTGAACTTATTTAATTATTTAAAAATAACTTATAATAAAGCAACAAATCATTAAAAATTATATAAGATAAAAGAAAATGATAATAAATTATTAGACGATTAGTTTCTGTCTACAGCAAGCATTTAAAAGCATTAAAAAAAGCATGATTAAGCGAAATTGAAATAAATTTTAAATCGAAACAAAGTATTGTTTGCTATGTAAATCTATTTCTGTAAGGACATTTTTTTATGTGCTACATAATATTACTTTGCAAAGAAAGATAAATAAATAGATGAAATATAGAAAATATGTGAGTTTTGTTTTTAAAAAGAAATTATAAATATTCATATTTAAAAAAAAATTGTTTTATTTGAGAAGAATAAACAAATGAAAAAAAAACCTGCCTGTGTACTTTGAATTTGATTTGACGCTGGTGATTCTTCACCAATAAGATTATCATAATTCTTTTTGGTGATATACAATTTAAGAGTGTAGTTTCCATTTTGTATGCTCTGCTCTTTTAACTGCTCGTAACTAGTAGGGTGTCCAATTGAGCGCTCAGGTTTTGAGATCTAAAATGCAAAATTTTGTTTTTGATGGATGAAATTTCGATGATAGAAAAAAAATTGTGTGCTGAGTGTGATCATTTAAATTTTGTTTTGGTATCCTAAATTCAGTTTGAAAGAAACAGATAAAATACAAAATAAACCAAATATAGCCCTTAGAAAGGAAGAAATAATATAGAACTAAGAAAGAAGTAGAGTTTTTGTTTACTATTTGTTTCTGGTTTTCTAAATAAGGTTCTTAATATAAAACCGTAGGGTCTTGGCAATTATTGAATCACATTAGTATTCTAAAAAATTCTAAAACTTATAGATATAAAGAGTTGGTATAATACATACTTAGCTTCGACTTTAATATAATTTTGTACTTGTATTTTCATTAAATATTAAAAAAAAAAGTACTTTTAAATTCCATTAAAGATATTAGCGCAAAATTTCAAACAAATCGGAGTCTAATCTAAAAATTATGACTAAAGCGGTAGTCGACTCTTTGTTAATTTTAAATAACATACATATAATATATATCTACTTTAACGTTAAAGCACTCATCTAACTTTCATAAGAGACCTTTTAATATTTTAAAAGTATACTTTTTTCCAGCTTGACAATAGTCACTTTCTATTAAAAGTAATTAAGGCCTAAAAATGTTTCGAATGTTTTATTTAATTTTATTTAAGAGTTTGATCTTTGCAAAAAGCTATAATATTAAAAAAAAAAACTATAATATACAACAAAAATAAACTCCACGGCCTTGAATTTTGCAATATTGTGGCGAGGAACAAACAAATATGCACTTAACAAAACTAAAACAATTTATCAGCAATACGCGTTCTCTTTTTTAGTTCAGAATAGAGCTCTGAGCAGACTCCGAGCATGTTCTGAACATCCCCTGAATCAAACGTGCTTTGAGCGCTCTGAGTTGTTCTTGAAACACACCTGAACATTTATGTCGTTTTTATTTGGCAATCCGGAATCTCTCTCCGATCCGGAATCCCGAACACTTTTTTTTATTCTGATGATTTTGAAGTTTTTTGTGATTGTATATGTGAAACATCAAATGTGGACAATAATTAAAATCAAGAATAATGTTTGTTGAAAGATACACTTTGCAAAAAAAATCATATCTGTTGAGTTTGACGTTTAAGTATATGAATGTGTGAGTGCTTCTGGTTTCGATTCTGATTTCAAATCCAGAAGCAAATTTTTTTCTTTTCAGAATCAGAACTGTCATTTTTTCCCAAGTGAACACTTTCAGAAGAGTCCAGAAGGCTTCCGGATTGCCAAATAAAAACGACATAACTCTGTCTGCTCGGTTATTTTATTCTGAGCTTATAGAGCGCAATCTGAACACACTCAGAACATGCTCAGAACGAAAAAGAAACACTTATTAGAAACTCTGAACACTCTGAATTAAAAAAGAAACACAATTTATTTTTTGATAACTCAGGGTCTGGTCTGAACTACGAATAGAACGCAGAACGATACAAAATTGAAAAATATTCACCTTTATTCCGATAGTCGTTTTACCAAAACGCCAGTAAAACGACAAGGCTCTAGAAACGAAAATTGGAATTTTATCGATACGATTATCATAGAAAAGTGAAGAACATAGAGAACGCTGCCCTTTTTGTATTATTTAAACACCAAAATGTGGTCTCTGGAGCCTTCTCGTTTTAAAGGCATTTTATTAAAATGACTACCGGAATAAGGGTGAATGTGTATTCAATTTCATGAAGTGAATAACAGGCTAATAATAATTATATACTTAGAAATATACATACATACATACCTATATTCTAACTTATACACATTAAAGCCTACATAAATATCAACGACTGGATGGCACAAACTCCCTCATACTCTTGTGCGAAATTAAAACAAAATCTGTCGATCCACTAACGAAACATACGGGGATTAACTAAAAGTCAAAAACTTATTTCCATGATGGGAATTATTCTCCAAAAACAATCAAGAATTTTTTTACTATAATCACTTGGACAATACATTGCACGAAGTTTAATTCAAATCCTTAGGCTCGTTTTAGAGAAAATTCGAAAAAAAAAAAATATAATTGTAGTATGCTAGTTATCTCTGACCTATAGATGAGCTAAAACAAGAAATCGAATATCTGATCTATGAGAACCACATATGATGTACCTAATTTAAATCAAATTGGTAGACTCCTCGTTTAGAGTATATACTGGTGTACGAACAGACGCACAGGCCAGATGGTTAGATTTCTCTAATTTTGTACACGAAACACTTGTCGCAAACTTGCACAGATTAACGGACAGACGAAGCCTACTTTTTTGGACTTTGGCATCATTGTTATATTTACAAAAAAACAATATTGACCATTAGAGCAAGAAAATAATAGATAAAGAAAATAAAAAATATATTGATACATTCTCATCATTACTACTCGTGGAACTTTATTTTATCAAAGAAAACGTCATAAAATTGAAGAACAAAACCAGCAGCATTTGTACCCAGAATTAAAAAAAACCGTGGTACATATGTATGTACATATGTGTAGTGTACTAGGTGTACCAAATGTTAGTTGAATCTCAATTTTCAATAACAGAAATTTATGAGAAATGTTAAAACCTTACTAATACAATTTTTAAAACATTCTAATTAAAGTCGATTAAAATTGTACTTACAATACAATCATCAATAAATTCTAACTAAAGTCGGTTCAAATAAAAAATCGTTAAATTTAAACCAAATTCAGTAAAAATATCATTATATATCAGTTTACTAAACCACCATTAAGTCCTACCATCAGTTTTTCATTGTCATCTAACAAGGTAATTGCGCCTAAATATATAAATGCTTAGACAGCATACTGTTTTTTTTTAATTTAAGAACAAATAAAACAATAAATAGAAACAAACAATTTTTCGAGTGTTGAGACGTTTTTAGCACCGACTAAAAAGATTTGAAATGATATTTTATGAAATGAACCATCAAACATTTTAAATGGTTTAATCACGTGTGGCTTGTTTAGCTATCTGTGACGTACATCCAACTTCCCTTCGCACAACTTCAATTTTAACTCTCAAAAACTGAAGTCACACAGAAATAATGTTTCATTGTAAAAGGACATTTAGATTCTGACAGTATCTTTTGTTGATATTCCTGATTTTATTTATCGATCGATGATCACCAATATCATTTTGTCCAAATTGGATGATTTCTGAAGGCAGATTGATTTGACCCACATATTCAGATATTTTCTACCTTTAAATCAGTAAATTCAGTTTTCCCCAAAAAACACAACCACTTTTTCTTCTATTTTGTCGTTCCCGATTATCGCTTTCATTAAAATCATTCAAAACTGGGAAACATTCAAAAACTTCTAAAATATTTAAACTTAATATGTCGCTGACTTTTGGTGATGATATTATTACCAGCATGCTTTTTAATTAAATGAATATATTGTATAATGCAAATATATTGGAACTTACATTTAACTTTTCATGCAAAAGATAAACTTTAAGTCAAAGACATGCGAGCGTTATCCCCTCAGATATATACATATTTGCTATTTCAATTTCGTTCTTTGTTTGTCATAATTTTTTTAAAATGACATTTTGTTAAATTTAGTAGGTAGTTAGCGTTTTTGAAAATAGATAAAATAACACGAAAAAAATAACAAAATAGTATTGGATTAGTTTAAAAAAAAGAAGAAAAAACGCATCTACAGAAAAACCAAAAGACGAACAAAAACGATCACGTGTGACCATGAGTTTTGCAAAACAAAACCAAACAAACACAAATTATTTAAAAAGGAGACCAATAAAAAAAAACTTAATGAAAATGATTTAAATAAAAAAAAATATAAAATTAATTATAACAAAAAAAAAAATATGTGTAAAATGAGAAAACAATCACTCGTCTTTTAATATCGAAACAGTGTTTTGTCCAGAAACGGATCGTTACCAGTGCAATTTCCGTGATACGACTCATTCTCCTCGACTTGTATGAGAGGCTGCGTTTAATTCCATCGATATTTTGCTCAAATAGCTAGCATTTGATTGGTTTTTTAATATTTTCATTTATATAGTAATTGTTTTTTTAAGAGTGATTTGTTTTTATATCGATTTTTGTTTTTGTAGATCGTCATATAAAAATAGTAATAGAAAAGGAGAAGATAAGAAAATAAATAAATAGAATATGAAAAAAAAACTTTGCCGTAAAATTAAACATTCCTAAGTTGTATGTTTTTCGATGCCTTTGTAATTTTATTGAAAAAATAAACTAAAGAACTAAACTAAATTCTAAACAAATAGCAATCTATGCAAAATAAAATATATTTAATGAAAAAAATAATAATTCAACGTTTTTAGAAGAATAGGAGAAAATTAGGAAGAAAGAGGTTCACGAAAAAAAGGTAAATATTTTTTTCTCTAACTCGAAAATTAAGTAACAAAATAAAATAAAAAAATAAACAAAGTGCTCGGGTGCAAGGACAAACGAATACTTACGATTTGGTTGAAGAATGGATGTCTTAATACTTCCTTGACTGTGATCCTTTGAGATGGATCCACGACTAGACACTTTCTAATGAGATCTTTCGGATCTTCTGCAAAGGAGAATAAATACATTTTAATACAAAATAGACATTAATAGAAAGAAGAAATTGAAATATTGAAAGAAAATTGAAAGTGACTTGGTATCAGGGATCACATCTACTTTTTTTTTTGTTAATTTTGATAAAATGTTTCCGCATTATGAATATGAATATACTGGGGATCTATTCGAAAGTTGTGTTAACATTATAAGGTCGTTTTACATATCTAACTGCTGCGGCTGTTTGAGATCCCAAGGACTCATTTGATTTCGTCTCCACCAACAAAGATGTGTTTCTCGTGCTCCCTTTTGTGTACATGTAATTGATCTTCATGGACTATTTTTAAGGATTGTATTGAAATTTATGTTTTCTGTATACATATATTTATGTGAGTACATTTGTTCATAATTGCCGCCAAATTGTGCTCTAAACGGATAATTTTTCCAGGTTAAAACTAACTACTCATTGACATTTATGTATATTATGTACATATACATTTACTGCTTATCAAATTCAACCGTGCAAAATCCCATGACTTGGAATGAACATTTAAATAAATTATTAAAACTAAATGGTGCTTGTTAAGACAAAGAACTGTTCAACACTCAGTAAAATTTGGGATAAAATTGAACTACTGCAACATTTCCATTACAGACGATCAGCAGTATAATTTTGTTCTCAAGACAAGGTCCAGTTTTAGTCACAATTTAACTGGTTAAGAAAAATGCGGATATCCGAAATTAACATCAAGTTTTATTTAAACCAAAACAAGAGGAAGGCGGTACAATGATATGGAAGAAGAAGTGTGCGACGTTAATTGAGTCTATCTGAGAACAGGCCTCCACCAACTCCATTCTCGATTTTTTATGCTTTCGGTATAAAAATTCAAAATCGGTTGATCTGGAAGGTAACTTAAAAGTTGTTATTGAATGAAATCTAACCGAGTGAATTTAAATTGGAAGACTAGCCAATTTCATTATTGATTAACTGTTAAGAAGCTTTCAGACGAATGACTCTGCTAGCAGTTGTTTGTTTGCTGAATATATTGAGGGTTATATTGTAGCGGAGGCAGTCGATTAAAGTGATTCGATAATGTACAGAAGAACTAATCGTTGGATTTTACTAATTTTATACCGATTAATCGCTTTATCCAACCGTTCCACTAAATCTCCATACTGTTAGAATCGATCTAATTATGAGGCGAGTTATGTTTTGTGAAGTCGACGCTCAGTCCCCACCCGGTCTGCCCAGGTAATTAGCTTATTTAAAGCGTTTTGTAAGAGTTATGGCTAACATGTAAACCCCAGTAGAAAAAGTATAATCCGATAATTCTATAAAGCCTGACGATGAATCTGAACCAAAATCTAGTTATTTTTGTATGTGATGAAACACTTGAAAGCTCTACCATTTGATATGTGTATTTTAACAAAAGAAAGACATAATCTTCTTACCTGATATGTCCACCCATTCGGGCGATGTAAAGCTATATTTTCCCTCCATGATATTGCGCAGCATTACCATCTGTTTTCTGTGCCAAAAAGGAGGACAACCTACCAGCAGGGTAAACATTATAACACCACACGCCCAACTGTATTAAAACAAAAACATATACATACAAATACTTTTAAAAATGAAAATTATATATTACATATCAACTTCTTGTGAATAACCAGGCGATCCTTCAAACATATTACATCTTAACGTTTCTGGTGCCAAATAGCCCGGTGTACCGCATAGATCTGTAAAAAATAAACAAATTTTTTCTCTTCTTTTAGAAAAAATAGTTTACTTTCTAACCGTTTAACTTTTCGCCTTCTTTCAATTGACGGGCAAAGCCGAAGTCTGTGATTTTCACATTATGATTCTCGTCCAGCAGAATATTCTCTGGCTTTAAGTCTCTATGGACAATATTTTTACCATGTATGTATTCGACACCTTCGAAAATTTGTCTAAAAAGATATTTAGTTAATAGTATTATAAGGTTATATTATTTTCTTCACTTACCTCATTATGGTTCTAGTCTTTTTTTCTGATAGTGTTACAACTGTTGTTAAGTAATCGAAAAGTTCACCCTTTGGACAGAGTTCAAATACTAAAAATACGAATGCATCCGATTCGAAAACATCTTGCAAATCAACTGAAATTCATGGTAAATAAGTTAAGTATTAGTTGAATTATTTGATAAACCAAAAATTGAAGTTATATACACTTCGAGTCAATTGATTAGGGTTAAATTGGAAGATTTAAATTGGTCTGCTAGGTTTTTAAAATTTCTTGTTTCTATACTTACTTATATATGGATGACCCATAACTTGTCTTAATATGGATATTTCTTGCCTAGTGGCTTCTAACATATGCAGGGGATTTGATTCACCAGCTTCTGTTGCACCACCCAAATCTATGATTTTTGCAGCAAACTCTTTTCCGGTTTCTTTTTCAATACATCTTCGAACTGTCGAACTGATACCTCTGAAAAATGTAAAAAATTAATGTAAAATATTAGATTTAAGATTCACAAGTTGTAAAAAGAATTGTTAATTTGAATTTTTAAAATTAGAAAAAAAAATGGTTTATTTTGGTATTAACCTATTACGAGTATATTGTTATTAAAGATTTTTGTAGCAACTTTTTTTTTTTTTTTATAATCTACTCGCGCTCAAGGGGTAAATAAAGGAAATGAATTTTTCAGATCAAAGATTTTTATACAACTGTTGCAAATTTGAAGAGGACTATGATTAATAAAAATTAGTTGTCTTCTTTCTTCCATGTATGGTAAAATGAATATTGATTTGTGTTTGGATTATTGAGTCGAAAACTATGAAATTTTCTAACTTTTATTAATAAGAGGATTTAAAATATGATATGTGTAACTTTTTGAGAATGCGCCTACTAGCACGCCCACTTTTTGTATAGTGTTTCCCTTATTTCACATCCCCAGAAAGTTGAAATTCCGAAATTAAGCTCTTTTAAACCAATTTAAGTTATATGATCGACATAAGTCTTTAGGAAGTTGTAGGAGCAATAGCCAATGGGTGACGGTTTGAAGCAGAGTTTATTCTATAAAAGTCTTTCTATGGTTAACCTTCCGGAGTAAATAAATAATAAAAATAAGTCGTACACTTTAAATGATTTCACAAATTTCTTTTTCACTTTAAAAAACACACAATTTACGTAACGAACACGAATTAAAGGGTTTTAAAAAGGAGTACCTTGAATGCATTTCGGAATGATTCATTCCATCTTCAGCATCACGACTAAATCAAAAAGTGCAGTGCGTGCTTTGATGTGTATTTTGATCTCTAGTTGTTGTAGGTGGTATTATATAAATCGAGAGAACAAGTTCGATTCTATATTACCGTTGTCCAGATTCATAGAGTTTGTGTCTTTTTGTATGTAAAAACTCTCGTATGCGTCGAGCTTTCGGTCGTCTATAATCTCTTTTACAAGTTTTACATTATCAATATTCAAACATAAATGATTATTGTTTAGTGCGTGTGCTGCTAATGCAGATCTATATGGCTGGTTGTTACGAATGTACGTTCGATGTTCTTTGAAACGCGTTAGGACATTTCTTTTTGTTTGGCCATAATAAACACTTTCACATTCACTACACTGAATTGCATATATTCCCGATTTGTTTAAACTATCAATTTTGTCTTTCGTTGAACCCAATAAATTCGATAGTTTGTACTGATTTGTGTACACAATTTCCATACCGTATTCGCGGAATTTCGTTTTTAATTTATTAGTTAAAACTGGTACATATGATAACGCGACACGAATATTTTTCTCATCAAGCTTTCGATTTTGTGAAAACAAAGTTGAGAGTTCACATCTTTTTAGCTTTTCAGTATGTTTTTTGATAAGACGATCAATCAAGGATTCGTGGTATCCGTTTATTCGCGCGATTTGTTTTATTATTTTACATTCGTTCATGTAGTTCATCACCGAGAGATCTAGCTATTTATCGAAAACCGACTAGCACAAATAGAACAATAACAAATGACTCAAATTGTTGCATTCAGCATAAACACGCAGCTTTTCATGCAATGGTACATCGATTATGCAGTTTAGATCTAAAGAGCTAAAAAGATGTGAACTCTCAACTTTGTTTTCACAAAATCGAAAGCTTGATGAGAAAAATATTCGTGTCGCGTTATCATATGTACCAGTTTTAACTAATAAATTAAAAACGAAATTCCGCGAATACGGTATGGAAATTGTGTACACAAATCAGTACAAACTATCGAATTTATTGGGTTCAACGAAAGACAAAATTGATAGTTTAAACAAATCGGGAATATATGCAATTCAGTGTAGTGAATGTGAAAGTGTTTATTATGGCCAAACAAAAAGAAATGTCCTAACGCGTTTCAAAGAACATCGAACGTACATTCGTAACAACCAGCCATATAGATCTGCATTAGCAGCACACGCACTAAACAATAATCATTTATGTTTGAATATTGATAATGTAAAACTTGTAAAAGAGATTATAGACGACCGAAAGCTCGACGCATACGAGAGTTTTTACATACAAAAAGACACAAACTCTATGAATCTGGACAACGGTAATATAGAATCGAACTTGTTCTCTCGATTTATATAATACCACCTACAACAACTAGAGATCAAAATACACATCAAAGCACGCACTGCACTTTTTGATTTAGTCGTGATGCTGAAGATGGAATGAATCATTCCGAAATGCATTCAAGGTACTCCTTTTTAAAACCCTTTAATTCGTGTTCGTTACGTAAATTGTGTGTTTTTTAAAGTAAAAAAGAAATTTGTGAAATCATTTAAAGTGTACGACTTATTTTTATTATTTTTTAATCCGATTTCACGTCGTTCAAGAACAATAGTTTTTATTTAACCTTCCGGAGAACTAAAATTCTTTACGTGTTGGATAGGGAGAGATTTAAAAAGAGCCTTCGCAACACATGTATACGAGAGATATTTTGGAGAAAAGTATAGGAAACCTGTATCACAAATACATGAATATTATCGATGATTCCAAATATAGCCTTGTACCGATGATATTTTAGTTTTTACTTCCTCTTAAATGCAAGTATTGGTAAAGTGTAGAAAATCAATGTCAAGGAAACCAAATTTCTGTGATATTTTTCACTATTTTATTTTCTTGTTAAATTATAAGGTTTTGCATAGTCATATTGTTACATGCGACGAAAATAAAATATCATTCTATTACATGTTATAAAGTGGCTGACTTGTAAAACTAAGTATTTTTTCTAATCTAGTTTAAACAATTTATTTGTTAACCTTTTTTTAAAGATAACTTTAAAGCAAGGTAGACTTAATCTGTTCACATTTGTAATACAAATGCACTTGAACTTGGAATGAACTTGACAGTGAATTAAGTCACGGTTTCAATAATCACATCATAAAACAACGTGTAAGTCATGTTATTTGTATATCTCTTTATGCAGTTTATCTGAGAAAAATATGACCATAAAGCCAACTATTTTTGATAACAAGAATTAAAACAATTAAGTTGTAATCCTAAAAGAAAGTGATTAATATGATTTTATTATCTTGAAGGATTTATTTCGAGCCGGTGCAGGTGTCGGAAAGATGATTGACAAAATAAATATTAGCTTATCAATTAGTCATGTAAATGCTTTTGTTTTTTTTTACAAGAAGTTACATTCTACATATTATACTTTCTAGGTAAACGCAATGTCAATATGTTGCATGCATCGATAGATAGGTTGTCAAAAGGATATTTCATTAATTTAAGAGTAGAATGGGGAAATGTTTATTTGATACAGTTAATTTTGAAAAGTAAGATCGATCGAAGATCATTGGAGTTAGTTTGGAAAGAAATATTATGGAGAAAAATAGATAACGTCATCCACTGGACTTCTTTGTTCTAGAGATTGCATATCTATATAGGGAGGGAAGGAGGTTATATTTATATATCATTTGAACGTAATTTACGGAGGACGAGACGAACATCTGCGTAAGGAAGGAAAAGATGAGACCATATTCGAAGATGGCCCTCACAAATGTTGCAAAGAGAAATTTAGTTACATAAGGATCGGAGAATTCTAAGAGACCAAGGTTATGTAGATTTCTTATTAGACGTATGTATCTATATATGACCAATTATATTAAGTTCTTGATCGGATCACACATTTAATCCGAGGCAGTTTTCATGATAGGAGATACTATTTCTTTTGATTTTTTTGTAACTTCTGTGCAATAGGGATTCATCCCGACAAAAATAATTGGATTTAAGTGGCAACGGCTAGCAATTTATCACCAGACATTCGGCATGACAGTCTAATGCACTAACCATTACGGCACGAGGTACTATTTGACAATCGATGCGAGGGACATTTTTCGACACTATGTTGAAAATCTGTTTAGATCATTTTGTAAGGATATTCGCCTACAGATTTCTTTTTCGTCGACATAAATTGATATTGACGAGTTCGAAATAGACAATATGCAAAATAACACCTGTCGAAGACGTTACAACTAAGAACTATACAACATCTAGAGCGATCAACGATAAGCCAGTGGGAACAAAAAGCCGAGGCAGACCTGATCTCTCGTGGCGTAAACAAGTTGAGGGAGATAAACGTTTACTTGATGTACGAAATTGAAGACAGTAAGCTAGAGATCGATAAAGCTTGCGGAGTCTACGAGTATTACTAAAAGCCCAGTAGAAATCTGCGCTTTATGGCCAACTTAAGTAAGCAAATCATACACTGGACGTGATCGAAAATGTGGAATACCAGAGCTTAGATAGGATCAGTTGCATGTTAAGTTTGAAAGGGAACAAAGAATGGAAAATTTTATCGAAGGCTTTAATAAAGTCAACTGCAATTTACCAGATTAGCATGTATGTACATAATTTACCTTAAACGAAACCAAGTTCGCTGTGGGGGCAGGAAGATGATTTATTTGCAATGAAAAGGCTTTCGACAATAATTTCAAAAGTATTCAGAATTTAAGTTTAAAATTGTTATAGATTTCCCTGAAAATATACCCCTGCATCGTAAATTTAAGTTGCTTTGGTTGAGAAATAACTAAAAACAAGTTAATTTAATGATAGTTCTGCTTACGAAATGAAACTTTCAAGCGTTTTTTAATATTTTTTCGATATATGTTTGTTAGTTAATATTATCACTCATATCTAATAGAAAAAAAGTATCTAATGAAAAGCCCGTTTAATATTGTTTTTTTTTTTAATATTATTTAAAAAATTGTTATCGATGGTAAAAATCATTTTAAAATCGAAACAAAACTTACTTGTAACTATTCAGATGAATCGAAGTGTTTGAACAAAACCAAGCTAAACTGAGAAAAATTCACTAAAATATTTGTATTTTTTCTCATTGGGTGATAAATTTAATTTTTATATTTGTTTCATCTGAAGTGACTGCCTTTGCAGTTATTTATTAAGGAAATGTAACATGCATTCGAAATTGTTAGTTAGTAGATCCTTCAAGATTTATCGACTTTTTTTGTTTATTTTGAGATTGTATGAATTTATGTCTTTAATTAATTACTATTTGTGGTGAAATTCCATGTTGTTCCAAGGAATATAATAAAAGAGATATTTTAACTTCATGTTATTTATTTAAACAAAAATTAGAATTTAAATAATACAAAAAAGCGTACTGAGATAAACTTAAAAAATAACAACCGTGTGTTTTTGAACTTTTTAACAATCAGATATATTTACTTGAAATGGTTTTTGGCTTGTTTTTTTTTTTTAATTCAAATTCTGTAGTAAAATAAAAATGCTATAACAGCAAGCACTTTACAGGACAACTTCTTTAGAACTACTGTTCAATGTTTATTTTAAATGTTTAGTTTGTACTGAACGCCAGATTCCCCACAACAATAATTTTCCATTAATTGAAATCTCGTTCAAAGGGGTTTTAGGGGGACACAACAAACTCACTTTTATTCAAGAAGAACTATTGAGCCTTGAAATTTATTCGAAAAAAATATATAATAATTAAATCTATGAAAAAGAATCATCCTTAGAAATTGTTAAATTATATATATTTTTTTTATTTAGCCTAGATAGGTTAGCCTTGATAAATGACTTCTATGCAGATAGATACTTTATTAGAAATTGAAAACTAGCATTTTAAATAAATGCACTTAAAGGCATAAGTGAGTTTTTTTTAAATCAAATTCATTCATTTGAACTTTTAAGTACTAATTGAAAAGCAAAAAAAAAAAGCTAAAGATTATCAGTTTTAGCTAGTTTTAATAAACGAGCCTCTACAGTTGTTACATATAAAAAAAAAAACATTAAGCAGTTTTAAGCAGAAGTGTAGGAATAAAAGTAGTATTTTTTAATGAGCTTTAATTAGGTCGTTTAAATGTGAAATGATTTCAAGGAAAGGAAGAGATATTAAAAAATATATTTTTTTTTATTTATGTATGTACCTATGTACATTATTATGTGCATATATGAATCTCATACAATCGGTCAATTTTAAGTTGAAAATGCGGAATTCTTCATTCATCTAAATGATATTGCAAAATTATCATCATCATCATCATCGGCTCGACAACCGGGTTCCGGTCCTGGCCTCTTTCAACAAGTCTCTCCACCTATCCCGGTCTCTAGCCGACGCCATTCAGTTGCGCACCCCGAGGCTTCGGGCGTCTTGGTCTACGCCATCTCTCCAGCGCAAGCATGGTCTACCACGCTGTCGTCTACCATAGAATGTACCACAAAGAACTTTCCGAGCAGGTTCCTCTTCGCTCATGCGGGCTAGGTGCCCTGCCCACCGGAGTCTACCGAGCTTAATTTTTGTCACGATATCTGCTTCAAGGTAGATTGCGTACAGTTCATGATTGTACCGTCTCCGGAATCGTCCTTCCTCGTATACGGGGCCAACAATTCTCCTTAAGACTTTTCTCTCGAACGCAGCTAAGAGGTCGGAGTGCCTTTTGCTAAGCACCCTTGTCTCGGATCCATATGTGAGTACTGGCAGGACCATGCTCCTGTACAGCAGCAGTTTTGAAATTATTGTGAGATTTCTGGATTTGAAGAGCTTTGACAGACTATAGTAGGCTCTGTTGGATTTGAGAAGCCGCCCGCGTATTTCTTCTTCTATATTGTTATCGGCTGCTACTATTGACCCAAGGTATTTAAAGGATTGCACCACTTCAAATTCGTGCTCCGCTACCTTGATTGTTTGACCAACTGTTCCTCTCGCATTCGACGCCACCATGTACTTTGTTTTACCTTCACTAATGTGCAGCCCCAGATTTTGTGCCGCCTGCTCGATCTGGATGAAGGAATCTTGTACAGCTTGTTCGGTTCTTCCGATGATGTCAATGTCGTCTGCGTAAGCCAGTAACTGGCTGGACCTGTTGACGATGGTCCCTCTTGTTGCCGTGCCAGAGTCACGGATTGCTTTCTCCAACGCCAGGTTGAAGAGGAGGCAGGCCAAACCGTCCCCTTGTCGGAGTCCATTAAAGATTTTGATTGGTCTGGATAGCAATCCGGCTATTTTTACTTGGCTTGTTACGTTGGTCATGGTCAACCTACATAGTCGTGTCAATTTATTTGGGATGCCGAATTCTCTCATGGCTTTGTAAAGTTCTACCCTGGCTATGCTATCATAGGCGGCCTTAAAGTCTATAAACAGATGGTATGTTGAATGTTAAATTCTAGACATTTTTCCATCGCCTGCCTAAGGGTAAATATCTGATCAGTTGTTGATTTGCCTGGAATGAAACCACACTGATATTGTCCGATGACGGTTTTAGCGTATGGGGTTATCCGGTCTTGTAGGATAGAGGAGAGTATCTTATAGGCGGTACTCAACAACGTGATACCTCTATAATTGCTGCACGTTGTGACATCTCCCTTCTTATGTATGGGGCATATTAAACCTTTTCGCCAGTCTTCTGGCATTTCTACCTGCTCCCATACCTGTACTATAATATCATGAATTGCTTGACGTAAGGCTGGCCCGCCGTGATGGAATAATTCGGCTGGTATGCCATCGGCTCCCGGGGCTTTGTTCTGTTTAAGCCATTGCAAAATTATGGTTTCGAAAAATCTGCACATTCATGCTTCTGGCTTGACGAAAATGAACCGAACTTATCAAAAAATTGCATATGAAAGGTTTTCATTCAACTTATAATTCCAGGAGATTTTATTAGATAAATACTTTACAAGAATTAGGTGTTTTCCTCCGCAAAATATTTAAAGAGTTAATAATTTGTAGATAGAGATACAAGGAAGTCGTTTTAGTAATAAAAAAATGAATTTAATACTTTTGACATAAATTTGAAAAAGCATCTTGAAAAGAAAAGCAAGTACCTACTTGCGACCCAATTGTATTTTTTTTTGTGTTCTTATTAGTCCAGTAAGAATAGACGAAAAAACGACAAAGAAAATAAATTAGTTATAGGCTGAAATTATACGAGTAAGCTGAGAGAGTTCCTCACCGATTACATCTAGGTAAGTTTCGAGCGATCAAAAGGTCATGCAAATGGGTTTTCTAAAAAGTAATAAAAAGGGTTTATTTAAGAGAAAAAATGTATTCTACAAACTTGTAGTTAAGCAGATTTCCCGTAAAAATAGCCATAGTTAAATTTCAGTAGCGCATTTACCATTGATAATTATTTACAGGAACTCAAAGAATCACAAGTATGGCATGGGTCGTAAAATTAATTTAATTTGGATAGCAACGAAACTATATAAAGGCTTCAGAGCAGTATCATTAGTGTGCATCAATGACGGTACTAAATTATCAATAATAATTGTACGCCAATACAAACAGCAATAGTTCATTGCTATAGATTCTGAAAAGTTAAGGGCTACCAACACCTTAGGGAGACAAGCCAGGGTAAGGTTAGGTTGACGCGGTTGCCAGCATGAAAGCTGATAAACTTAGACAATAAGCTGATCCTTTGTGATAACACATAGAATCTAGGGGACTTCTCCCTAACCGTTAAGCCCTCGGAAGCATGCGAGACTAACTATATCTATATTTACTTTGATCACTGGGACCATTGTACGAGTATATTATATATCTCCCAAATGAAGTCGTCATCTTTGGGATAGAGCAGGACATGCAGCTTCCTTTATCTTTTAATTGAAGATTTATAATGTTGAAGATAGTTACTTCCAATTATTTCCTTGTGAAATGAGAAAAATCGTTATTCAAATTAAAATATGTACATTTGTACATTATGTATGTATATGTATAGGCTCATCATTTTAGTCGAATTAGGTTAAAACTACGGTTTAACTTTATACTTTCTCTAACATTTTATCTAAGTTAAAATCATCAAATAGTTAGCATCGTACTAACATCATATTACACTTTGACATTTACAAACGTCAAAATAGGTCTCTTTACTTTGTTTTTTACATAAACTGACATTGGGCGCATTCACTAATCTAGTCACTACGTAGTCAACTCGTTCTGATTGGCTAAAGACAACTAAAAATTGCGTTGAAATTTTCCCTTCGACGTAGTGTAAAAATGTCTGCTTCAAAGCTAGTGGATAATGATTTTGACATTTCACATTCAGCTGTTCGTTGAAAATACAAATTTAATTGTTGGTGGAAGATATTTTCGAAGTGAAATTATTAAACAAATTAATATTAGCTGTGTTTTATTTTCCCCGAGATCTGATCCAGATTGGATCTTCATTCAAAATTACATGTATAACAAAAACAACACAAGGCCCTGTTTTGTTTGTATTTGTTGTTTTACATGTTATTTTGAAAACAAAATCCAATGCGGATCAGATCTCGGGGAAAATAAAACACAGCTATTATATCTTATATTTGATGTTATTTAATTTAAACTGTAAAAAAAGTTTATTTAAAGTTCTCAAAACACAATTTTTCTTGTTTTATATGTTTACATTTGTCATTAATATGACAATTTAGGATTGACTAGCTTTGTAGTGCAATTTTGCATTCCCAAAGCTGGTTGAATTTTGACTACGTAGTGACTACATTATTGAATGCGCCCATTGTTTTACGAGTGTTCAGGAGCAATAGCCTTAACACGATACAAGTTACAAAATATGAGATTTTAAGTTTATCTTTGCGCGGACGTTATTCATGTTAAATAGATAAAGTTTTTCGGAACTTACCGCGTTTAATTTCTTTAGTAACAATTATAATTTCTCTTTCATTGGTTTCATTGGTTCGTGTTTAAAACTAAGAAAGAGTAAGTAAACTATTTTAACGTTAGCAAATTGTTAAGTAGTGTCTTAACACTAGGCTGTTTTAAAATTTGAGCCACTAAGAAAAAAATTAAGATAGATACTCGTACTTACAAATAAATTATTTGATATTTTTGCGAAGAAATACAAAATTCTTTTGCAGCAAACGCACCAAACTACGAATAAGTTATTAATTGTCTCACTTTTATTTTTATTTTAAAGTAACTTTTTGAATGCAATTTTTTAATTGGAAAAATAAATCCAATCGGTAAAAACAGATTAGGGTTAATGAATTAGTCCTGTTCAGAGTAGATAATTCATATTCCGTTGAATCCAGTTTGTTTTCTTTTGCAAGGAGAACACTGCAGCAGCAGCAGCACCACCAAACCAAACAACACTAGTTTTGTCAATTCTTTTCAGTATTTAGATAAATATATTTATATACGTGCACTCGTATGTTAATCTTACTTATGGAAATAAAGATACAAATAAGGAATCTGACCGGGTCGCCTGTACATGATTGAAATATAATATATCATGCATTTCGTGCTCTGTATTTGACATCCCTGTTTCGATCACATACTTCAAACTGAATTCTCATCCGAGACGGTATCACCCATATTAATAAAGATGGTTTAGTGGAGGTTTATCGTTAAGTCCTGGACTAAGTGGGAAATTTCATTAATAAAACAAATTTTTTGCTAAGTGACGTTTACAAACTATGATTAAGCTTAACCACCAACGCAGGTAGTTTAGCGAAGGAATAAGAAATAAAATTGTCAAATTTGTTTTGTTTTATCAAAAAAATTAAACCAAAGTGCGCAGTGCGTGTCTTCACGATTTGTCAATCCATTTTGCTTTGAAAGCCAAGCAGTTTAAAAAAATGACAAATACGAAAGGATTTAAGGTCATAAGTGGATTTCGACAAGTCATAGGAGCATTTCACAGCACCCATATTATGATTAAAAAAACAGGCAGGAGAAAGCGTTCAATAAAATGTGAATGTGAAGTAAATTAAGACAGCTTAGTAAAAATTATATAAATATACATCCAAACATGTTTTTAATTTTGCTTCCTTATCTTTTTACCCTCCGTACATAGGCAGCTTTTGACGTCCATTGTCAATTGTCACTGCCGTGAAAGCGCGCAAGATTCCCGTATATATAAAAGACCGACAATCCTTCTGGACTTTTCTGAAAGTGTTCACTTGGGAAAAAATGACAGTTCTGATTCTGAAAAGAAGAGAAATTTGCTTCTGGATTTGAATTCAGAATCGAAACCAGAAGCACCCATACATTCATATATTTAAACGTCAAACTCCACAGCTGTGATTTTTTGTATCCTAATTGAGCGAAAAGTATCTTAAGTATTGATCTTCATTATTCTCCATATTTGATGTTTCACATATCCAATCCACAAAAAACTTCAGAATCACCAGAATCAAAAAAAGTATTCAGTTGGAATTCCGGATCGGAGAGAGATTCCGGATTGCCAAATGAAAGCGACATAAAACACAAGCAAATACTCGTAACAATCAATTTAGGCAGACACAGAATATAAAAAAGAGAAGGCTTACTTGTTGTAGTAGATTTTCTTAAGGGATTTTTGATAAACGTCACTCAACTATTCCTGGAACATTTCGTTTTTATTAATGTAATTATTTAAGTCATGGCTTAACTCCTATTTCACGGTTTAGCAAAACCATGAAATATAGGTGGAATAAGCGTTTTTTATTAATACGGCTGTATGTGTTTAGGTTAAGGTTAGAAATTTACAGTATGGATCTTTTAAGAATCGCTGTTAAAATTCTGTAACATGAAGGTACATATGAGTCGACATAATAATTCACCAGAGCGCACTGTAGGCAAAATTGTAAAAATTATTGAATTGCATGCTCTACACAAAATATGACTGCCGTTAATGAAAGTCAAGATCTGAAAACATACATGTATTTCACTGCGAGCAGATCATTTGCGTTTGTCTTACAGAAAATTATGTTGTGTTTTATGTCCGTAAACATTACCGCTTCAAATATTTATACATGTAGTATAATTGGATTAATTGTCATAAATTTGTTTTTTTTTTTCAATAAGTCCTGGTAATGCTTACTTGGCAGTGAAGTTAGCAGTACCACCCCTGAAAATAGGCTTAAATTAACTCGAAAAAAAGGACAGTGTTAATAATTGTTATACACAAGTCGTAAAACAAATTGCCGCATAATTTTCTCTCAACAAAAAACCTTAAATCCATAGCAAAAAAATAGATACATAAAAGATATTTCTGTTATGGTAGTGCTGGATTTAATGAAAATATGCTATTTTAAGGAATTTTGTATTTTTTAAGGGATTTTTTTTTTTAGAAAAAAGAATGTGACAACTTGTGTTCTTTTGCGAGTAGTAAACGAAAAAACTGCTCTTTTTCTTTTTCGAGTTCATTTTAACTTATTTTCAGGTATGGTAATGCTAACTTATCTGTCAAGTTAGCATTACCCGGAATTATTTAAAAAAAAACAAGCGCGGTAATTTTCTTTGTTTCACGACAAATTTACGATAATTAATCCAATTATTATATCTTTAAAATTTTGAAGTGACAATGCTCAATTGACGGACATGCTTATTTTGCATTTGGATTTGGGAGGTAGGAAATAAACCCCTTATTTCATATTCGATTTTAGGGATAACTTTATGATAATTATTCATCAATTTTGGGGAGTTATTTCATTTTGCTTTTTGGAAGTTATTTCCTACAATCTTGGATTTGCATCATTACACTTAAGAATTAAAGCCAGCTGCCCACGGAATACTTGGAACATGCGTCACCGATTGGGTGGTTGAACTTTAGCGTTTGGATGACCAATTTTCCTACAACTTTTTCTTCAGCGATGATGTTCATTTTTCTCTTGGTGAATACGTTAGCAAAAAAAATATTGTATTTGAGGAGTGAAAATCTACAAATCTAAACTTTCGAAAAGCCATACAAAATTAAATACTATATGGTGTGCAACTTTGGCTGGTGGCGCCATAGCATAGAAATAAATTAATTTAAGAGCTTAAACAGATTCTCTCTTCTGTCGGTCTACTTTGGTTCCTCCTAAACCATTAAGGTCACAGATAAGGAACGGGAAGATAGAATAACCAAACAAACTTTCATCCTAATTTTTTTTAGAACCCATAACTTGCTTCAATGTACAATGTAGAACTTTTATCGCTAGTTAATAAAAAAGAGCGAAAGAGATTCGTGGGAATTTCTTGTTAACCGTCACAACTTTCCTTCCTAGATAATTTTATTATTTTTACTTGTTTGAAGTAAAAACAAGACTTGTTTCTGCTTCCTATATGCGTATACATACACACTAACCTGCTTTATTAAACTCACTTAAACAAACAAATAATTAAACAAAGATGACGTCCTATAGACCTTGACCTGCAAATAGTGCCAAATCGAATATTTTTAAATTTAATTACGTTTCTCTATCTAACTCTATAAATACAAGTTTGTCTATCAACAACGGTGGGTGTACTTATATTTGTATTTAGTTTTTTTTTTCTCTCTAATCCATTCAATTGAATGACAAATTAAAAAATAATGAACGTGTTGAAAGAATCATTCAAACATCTTTAGAGGAATTTCAAGTATGATTAGAGCATTGTTCAAATTCGTACAGAATTAGATTTGGGGGTAGGAAGCTTCTTCATAAGATTTAGCTTTTTCTGTTTATTTTTCCTGCTGTAATTTGACATTCAACTTCAATTGACGTAGGTGGCAACGACATCCTAAGGGTTATACACAACGTTTAACAAAGTTATGTACAGTGAATCAAAAAAGTGGACGCACAAAATAAATCAGCACACAAGCCCATTCAATGACAAATAAAACCTTAAAATATTTATTTTTGACAATTTATATAAAAGAAACATGACAGCGTGAAAATTCGATTATGACAATAAACTAAAGGAAAACATCGATACAAATATTATTGACCTGCTTTTTTTTTGGTTAATTTATTAAGGGTATTCATGTAACGAGATAATTTTCCGCTTTGTAGAAAGATATAACTTTCCGCAGCATGTTTTCATGAACACCCCCTAAGAAATACTTGCGTAAATGTGGGAAATATTTTGTGAAACGTCAAATTAAAAGTCAGAATCCATACTTCTTTAGTTTACGAGGTTTATTTCTGCACTTTCCGCAGCAAATTTGTGAGATAATTTTATGCGATTTGCAGAAACTTTTTCCCATACAAATTTTGACAGCTCGTTTCTGCGGAGATAAAATTATCTGGTTTACGAGGTTTACGAGGGTTTTCCGCGCTTACATGAATACCCCTATTAATTTTCTTTCTACGTAGACTTTTTTGGTACACTGTTTGTTCGACTGTATCGAATGGTGAACTGTCATTAAAAAAAATATTTGTCACAAAAGATACACCAGTAAATTAGCGCGTATCTTTTTCATAAGTGAAACTTTGACAATAAATCTGAACAAAACATTGTTTTCTTAATTAATAAGATCCGTTAAAATGTCTTTTGATTTAAAGCAATGTTGTTATATTCACGCTTACAGGATATAGTGGTTTTAATTTTAGCAATCTAAAAATAACCCACAAGGCACAAGCAATTTTAGAATGACGTTCTTTCTATAACTCGTATTAAGATATTTCATTTTTGATTGAAGCTTAGTATAGAGATCTGCGGGTTGATGGACTGAACCACAGTTATGCGAGATTTTCATTTCTTTTGAAATGACATATTTTGACTAGACATGTGTAGGGTGGTAGTATAGTAGTCATTTGACTCTGTCTTGTCAAAATACGCCTTTTAAATAGTAGTTGGATTAACTGCCGTAAATTTGTCGTAAAAAGCAAAATGATCGCGTTTCTTTTATTTAATAACGTCTGGTTATGTTTACTTGGCCGTCAAGTAAGCATATCGAACTCTCAAAATAGGCTAAAAAGAATAATAAAAAAAAAACGTGTGTGAATGACTGCCGTAAATTTGTCGTAAAATATTCATAAATGAACCCACATGTTGCCACGTTTTTTAGATAACTCTGATAATTATAACTTGACAGTCAATTAAACATTAACAACACTAAATGAACCAAAAAAGACTGTCGTAAATTTCTCTATTAGATAAACACTGATAATACTAACTCGACAGTCTTGTTTGTATTAGCATGGCCCACATAAAGTAAAAAAAATATATAATATTGTCGGGGATAGGAAGTTCAAAAAATAATAAAGTTGTTGTTTTATTTGTTTTAACAATTATAGCTTGATAGTATCGAATAAGTGGTGTCATGAAAAAATAAGCGAAAATTATTCGCACATTATTTTTTACTTTTTCGTAATTTTACTCTGTTATAAAATCAAATCTGCATTAGGTACCTGAGGTGTTTTTTTTTTGTTAAACGCGAAAATTTTCCTTTTTTTAACCTCTTTCCAAAATTGAGCCCAGCTAAAATAAGGTCAAGCATTTTAGTCGAGAGGTACGCTGCTCCAGCTTAATAATCAAAATTTCCCTTCGAAATGTACATAACTTATCCGTCAAAATTTAGCGTACGAAATAATTGTCTGGCACATTTTTTCTCGAGCTAAATTTCAATTCGAAATGGAAGAATACTTGGTGAGAAGATTTTCCACAGCAAAATTCACTTTCAGATTTCTCTAAAAATCACACTTTAAAACAAATGCTTTTAAATCTTTGAAAAAATTTCATTTAGAGAACAGGTGTTTTCTGTGACATATTCTGTGACATTTAGCTTGGATTTTAGCTGATGTTTGGAGAAAAATGTGAGAGATAAAATTTATCGCGATCTGGGTTCTAGGCTCAAACTTTCACGTAGTCTCCATTCAACCAAGAGACTTTAAAGGGATATTAAAGAAAAATCCCCAAAAAAGAAAAGGGGTCTTAGATTAGAAATAGGAACTTATTGTGATGTCTGATGTCTGTTTAAAGTAACGCTTAGTATACGTAGATCTCGCTAAATTTTAGCTCCCATACAAAATTCTCTTCAAAGTTTAGTCAAGCATTTTAGCCGAGGTGTACACAGCTCCAGCTTAAATATAAAATTTTTGCTTTTAATTGTACAGCACTTAATTGTCAATATGTATCCAACGAAAGAATTGTTTGACACATTATATTCGAGTTATTCTTTGACATGTTAACTTTATTTTGTTAAAATCAAAATTTAAAACGAGATATTTTTGGAGACAAAGAATTAAGAAAGGAAGAATCAATTTCATTTCATTAAACTCGCTGAAATAAATTCAAAAAGTGTGTGTTCAGTGCACAGCTGTTTTTTGTGACATATTCTCCACAAATATCTTATGTCAAAAATTAGCCAGGATCTTAGCCGATGTTTGAAGAGAAACATGGAAGCTTAAATTTGATCTACGTTAAATTTAAACGATATTTCCTCTCTCTTGTTAATTTGTTATTGAATTCTTGTGAACAACCTTTTGGAGTTTATAAAATAAAATGACAGATGCTTGAATAAACACAAAACTCTCCTAAGTTCGATTACAGCTTGATCTTATATTTTAGTTTGTAAAAATAGCCCCCTACCCTAGTATGACACATCGCTTAAGAATTGAATGTGAACAAGCTTTGAAATTCGATCAGCTTACCATTAAAGTGGATAAATAAGTGTAATTGACTTTTGAAGTTAAAAATGATGATATTAGCAATTTAATTCTCAACTACGTGATTTGAGTCATTTACAAAAAGAAAACAAAAAATTAACCTACCTTTTTCTTCACACTATATCTGCACTTTTTATTTATTTTTTTATTAGGCATAAGAAAAATGTTTCGCAGGAAATTGTGAATTTGATCATTTGTAACCTGCGGTAAACTTTTCATTCAATGGGAACAAACATTAATTAATGAATAAACAGATTTAATATTCAATTCAAAACTTTTACGATTCTATTGTTAAAAACGTTGATATATCGAATGTCGGTGTTATATTGTGTTTAGTTGGTTACATTACCTCTTATACGATAGCACCTGGGACAATAAACTTGCGATTTTTCATTCATAACGGTTGAGTGGGAGATGATATCGGTCGTTGAATTGGCCACTCAAAATGTTTACGATTTTTTTTCTTTTTCAAATGTTCAATCATTCACCTCTGGTTTGTTTGTGTTTTTTTTTTTTTTTTGTGCTTCCATATGGAGTATTACAATTAGGATCTACTTTTTACTTTAAATAGAATGTAGGTACATATTTGTTTATTTTTTTTCTGTTTTATAATAAACGCCGCCACCGTCGGCTTTTTGTTTGAAATTAAAATGCTGAGTTGAACTGGATTTTGCTAATTCAAATTACGTAGAGCGATTGATTTCAATCTAAGACAATTAAAAATAAATTTCAAAACGTCATTTTCACATTTCAATTTACATTAACAACTCATACTTAATTTACGAGTATTATTACTTGAATAAAGCTTTCCGCACATCATATTTGATTGTCCATTTCAAAATCGGATACCCGAACTATCCAGATAGTGTTGGATATCAAATGTTTGATTGAACTATCCGAATAGTTCGGACATCTGATCCTGAGTTCATATTTATTTTGGACATCCGTAACATACAGATATTTAAAACAACTTATTTCTTGTCCCATTTGATCAGGGTATTTCAAGCACTATATCATTTCACCATAGATTTTGCGCAATATATAATTATAATTTTTCTCATGCAAATTGTTAACTAACCTTTAAGTGGCTAATATTACATGTTTGTAGCAAGTTCGCACTTCTAATTTTAAAAACACTGAACTAATAAAAATTACTGCAATTGTCGAAAAAACTTTTTGAAGATCAATACAACAGCAATTAATAGAAACTTATTTTGTTATGAGATCCTAAAGCAATTTATGTTAAATATAAGGCACGCGTTACTTACGCTTTAATAACACAATTAATTCGCAATAAACTGCAGCACGCGCACTTTGAACGTGCCGTTATCTGCATCAACTCCTATAGCCAAAGTAGACACATAAAAATCTATAAACATTATATCTGCGATTGAGTACCTACATTATAAAACGTATTCTACACCGCACGGAATAAATTTGATCAAAGCGAAAGGTTATACCTAGCGGGTAGTTTAGGGTTTAATGCTTGTTTTTTTTTTAATTTAAACTTGTAATGGCAAAATATGTTAAATGCGGCAGAGTTAAAAGATGATTTTTTATTAGTATGATACTATTTAACATTTTGCTAACCTCAAAGCAGTTTACTAAAATTTTCATAATTTGAAACACTTTCTAACTAGTATCGCTCAAATGTTAATTTTCTTTAATTAATTGCTCTACCCTACTCAGTTTTTATATTTTTTTTATTGATCATAGCTTTTTATGCTTGACTTGATATTCAATTTAACAAGAGCTATTTATTCGTTATCAGTTCTTCATTGAATTAATACTTAATATGATATTCCTTTATAAGAACTTCTGCGTATTGATTTTCTGGAACAATCTAGAAGAAGAACTTTTAAGGAAACTCTATCTGCAAAAACTAATATTTTACTAGGTAGTTTTACTTTAAACTTTGTTTTATGTCAATTGCTTGAAAATTCTCTAGTTCTATCAACAGTCCAACAACCAGATGGGAAATCGCCTCCAACCACAGTCAAAAGACATAAAAAGGGTCACGGCCGGCAATGATAGAACGAACAAAAACGACTGAACGATGCACGTGTTTCTTGTAGGACCAGCACCAACGGAGAGCAACGAGACACATGCTCCTGCGGGTCTGGTGGAGGGATGATTTTTCAAATGGGAGTAAAGGAAAGGATCACGCCCTTAAAAGGCATCAACCAGATGATTATGTGACGACAGACATTTCTTCAACGACTTCGAAGTACCCTCCGACATTTCAGGCTATGGATTTTTGTCACCAACATCCTTTACGGACTTGAATGACATAGGATTATAATAGGTTTCACTACATGGGAGTCACAGCCCCTATAGGGTATCACAACGGATCTACGTTGATCAAAGTGTGACGATAACAAGATCAACTGTCAACCCACTAACCTAACCTAACTTAAAAAAATTTTAAAATTCTAACTTAATCTTCATATTTTTTAACATGTTTGGCTTAAGTAACCGAAGCTAAGAATTACATATTTTATAGACCAGAAAGCAGAGTTGCTCTCAATTACAATGTTTTACGCATATACTCGGACATATTAACTTTTAAAATTAGAACTATTCAGACCTTTCTAGACAGGGTGAATGAAACTAGCTTGCATAACCACGCAAAATCTTACTTTTGTTTAAAAAAGTTTAGGCGTCAGCTTTTTTTTCTATTCGTAGGGCCTATCAAAAAAACAATTATGTCACCATGTCAGACAAATAATTATTAATTTCGGTGTCCATATTAAGCATGCTCTCGATACAATCGAATCCAACCAACACACAGTGGTGGCACATCACAAAAATCTGGCCTTAATTCCGAAAAAAACAATTCTGTTTGACATATTTGAAAATACATACATATGATAGTGATGTAGTGATACCTAATACATCGTCTTAAATCTATAAGTGATAAGATCAGAGATGTTGATGGCCAGATCCTTTTAACCACTGTGCGACATGAATCATACGACGAAAACAATTTTTTTTTACTTCTCCACTATCGTTGTTATATTTTATAAAAATATCGAAATATTTTTTAAACGAACCAATTATTTAAATTCCTGTGTGCGAGTTGTGGAGAGAAATGGATGGGACTAAATTGAGAAGCACTTCTGATAACCAGAATTAACTTAAAGATGATTTGCCACTTCCTCTCAAGAGGCAGTAATCCTAAAAAAGTAGTTTTGTGTTTAGTTAGCAGTGATTTGGAATCGAACTCAGACCTCTGGCGTGACTTTCCAACACGCTAACCCTATAGAAAAAGTAAAAATCACCATCCTTCAAATTATTGATCTTTTTAAAGATTCAATTAATAATGTATGACTTGAAACACAAAATTAAAATACACTGTAAATAAACTAATAGAATGGGAAAAAAGACCCGAATATATTTTTTTCAGCGTTTCAAAATATTTATTCAAAAACCATAAATGCTATTTATTAAATTACAAATGATTTGAAAGTAAAATCAAATGCCATCAACTGCTCTACTATTTGACCTTAATACAAATGAACTTGAAATATTTTAAAAAAAAAGCGAGAGAATTACAGAAGTGCGCATTAAACAGATCACAAATGTAATTTTGATTTCATTTGCTGATGCTGATTTATCAAAATCAGAATACCTTAGGTATTAACAATGGGACAAAGGCTTTTTTTCAATCTACATCACTGCACTATTTGTAATAATTCTAACACGTTTTCTAACATAAGGAATTGTTATATGATCAATCTGAAACTGATTATAGAAATTATTAATCATAAACAAAATTCACAAATAAAAAAATAAATAAAATTTTCAAGATTTATGTCTAAGATCAAGGAAATAATTTATGCAAGTATAATATGCAACCAACCTTGACTATACAGATATGAGGGGATATCAACTTCCAAACGTATTAAGAAATAACTTTTTTTTAAAACACGCGTAATACAAGGTTAATTTCATAATAACAAAAATCAAAACGCAACTACTTTTCTTTGCGACAATAAAGAAATTTTACCTAAGACCAAAAACAGCTAACTATGAGCACAAACTTTTTTAGAGTAAACTTATTTTATTTAAATAATAAAATATTCAGTCTGCTGATGCTGAAAAGAAAGGAAATGAAAAATAAAAATGAACTGATAATACATCTATTGATCATGAGCTGATCATGCTAATGAACCTTACTGTCAAAAATTTCATTCGTTAGTCTAATAAAACAGAATTCACCGCATAACAAATACGTCAGGCATATAAATACTCGTAATAAGAAAACTTATTTAAACTCGACATTCTTATCAATGAAAGGAGACCTCATATAAAGGCAAATAAAGGAAACAAATGATTATTGGAGATGAGATACATACATATATACTTATATTCTAGACAGAGGTTGTTGATTGACTGAATCACCAAAAGCGGACTTGGAACTAAATGCGTCTTTAAACTTGAACTTAAATATCATATTTCAATGTGATAAGCTGATGCCCGAATAAGACTGAATAATATTTTGGATTAACATATTTCCTATTTATAAAGAATTCAAACATAAATAAATGGGCAAATTAAAAAAACAAACCTTATCCTGAAATACTGAATTTATCAGATTAATTCGGATGAAATCGAATTAATTCATCGTATGAAAAATTTCCAATCGGACGGAGCCTTCACCTTAGAAAGAGAGTTGAGAATATAAAGAAAATGTGAGGAATCGATTTTTCTCTTCTATGCAGATAAGTATAATCATTTCAATAGTGTTAACAAATTCAAATAATGGAATAATTGTGCTCTAATACTCTGCTATTACAGTGATCGAAATCAGCAATTTCATTCTTAATTGCTTATTGTCAATATTTGCAAAATGGTGTGAGCACAATATGTACATGATGCCATTGTTATTATACATTCAAAACGGCACTTGTACCCATTACTATTTTTATGACGATGGCAATAAATATAAAAAACTATGATACTGAACGCTTGGATCCGATCGGAACAAAATTTTATCCGGTTCCTAGGAAATGTAAAATTTGTGTTTCATGGTAACTGTTCCCATTGATAAATCGGACGTACTTGTAAAGAAAATTTAAATGTGCGTTAGAAATATTGAAATCAAAGTTTTCGTTTGGTAATCCGGATGAACCTTCCGGGAACTTACCGATGCGGAATGCCAAACGAACAAGTTAAACATATTTTTTTTATTTTGAATTTTGTAGATTGTTTTCATTTTTCATTATTTGTAAACATAACGAACCCACGTTTAAAGTGAGCGTGTTTATAGTTTTTATTCTTTCTTCGAATCAAGAACCGTTTTTCTCATCATTTCAAAAGATGGATTGTCATATAGTGCCAAACGAACGATTCCAGAAGCATTAACAATGCTTCCGGACCACGAAATAAAAACGCTATTAATGTCGTATTATGTCTTTTGTATGATTTTTCTCACAACATTTACTACTAAAAAAGGGCCGATATATTTGACGATACCCTATTATCGCTCGCGAATGATTTATACTATAAGCCAACATTCGTCAAGTGACTCGTTTTAACTGTCAAATTTAAGCAAATGCAAATAAATAAAAAGCAAGTGCGAAAATTCAGTTATAAACTGTTCCAAACAGTCTCATTCATTAATTCTCCAATTCATTGTTCTCCAATTAATACAATAATATCTTAATTAAATCTATTTACTATGTATACTCGTATTTAGTTTTAGTCGAAGAATTCCGAGCGCAAGTGCTTGAAAGTTCGATGAAAAAAGGTGAAGACTGCGCCGAATTTGATTTGTTTTTTTTTTTTAACATCTGACGTATGACGTTTTTGCTTGAGTTTGCTCTGACAGTTTTCATGAACCTGCACTGCACTACACTACTCTACACTGGTCTTTTTCTGGTTGAAGTTGAACACAACTAATATCATTACTGTCATTTTATTGCTTGGGTTTGGCACATTTTCATATAAGAAACATTCACAATTAATGAATTTTTCTTCTGAAATCGATGAATTTATTCATCAAACCCCAATGATTTGGTAACGTTCATCAAACTGGGGAATGTTCATGATTATTTGTCATACTATGTGCAATGTACACTATTTTACGCAGCACTTTGCTCAAACATTTTAAGGGTATTCATAATCCCTTTACTAAATTCATGTAATGCACATTCTAAATAATGTGAAAATGTTTGACAGTACTTGATTTTTAGTTCTTAAAATAATATTAACCTATTGCTGCTTTTCTGATTATGATACGCCAAATCGAATTTCACAAAAACAAAAATCTTTATTGCCAATTTTTACGATCCCTTTATTCGAACAAGAAAAGGGGGTGTGTCTCATGGTCATTAGTGCATCGCTGATTTAACGACACGGCAACATTGATACATATTTTGCACTACCACATATTTATCAAATTAATTAAAATTTAAGCACGTGCAACAGATCATGCAATATGCAATACAAAATCGAAACCAAAGATCAACAAAAGAATGAAATGAACAAAAGCAAATGAAGAGAATAAACCACCAATAAAACAAAAAAAAAAAACAAAAATTATATGCTTACGGATGCATATACAGATATGTAGTTATTTTAATTTTCTAAGTTCTGTTCATCTCGCATGATATAAAACGCAATGTGGATGGCGAATGCAAGAAATGGCTGATTTTGAAAATATATAAAAATAATATCAGCTAAAAGAAGAAAATCTTCAAAACGAATTATAAAATGGACAAAATATTATTGTTTTAAGAGAAAGATGTTGCCAGGTCCGTAATCTTTTTTTAAAGAAAAAAACTTACAACATGAAATAGATGTATGTACATATTTGTTTAACTATGTAGTTTTGAATGAAATAATTTTCGTGAAATGGAATGGCAAAAATAACAAAAGTATTTTAAAAACAAGTACTCGTTAACACACCTACTTCTACGAATCAGTTCATTAACATCAATTAACTTGAATATTATTTTATTGAAAGGAATTCGAAATGACCAAAGCTTTTAATTCATATCTGATTTACGTTTGTTAATACCGATTTATATTTCTGACAGACAGATGGTTATCAAAAATCTTTGAAAATCGATGTGCGATAGTACGTAAAGTGAAACCGCTATTTCCATATTATCACAATGGGCCAACTTCTACTAAAAGTGTGTCGGTTGTCCGACTACAGCAACTTCTACCTATACTCATAGGGCCTTACCAACAATCAAATTAACCCCCTTATTACGGCTGGCGAGTCGAACAAATAAACATGTGAGTGTGAGAAATTAGTATTACGGTTAGCGAATCTAGAACCTTTGATTCGACTTAAATGTCATATATTTGATATTTTTAATAAACAATCAAATTTTGAACTCGAATTGTAAAGTTCGCCAACCGTAGTATGTCGAATGTGTAGTTCGCTAATGAAAAAATCTCACCTCGAACGTTCGATTCGCAAACCGTAATAGGGGGGTAAGAGACGACTTTAATATTTGAGCAAAATTAAGCATTATTTAATGAACTCTATATAACTGACAATATATGCTGCATTTTGTTTTTTAGGTTCCGTACAATAAATGGTTCATAATTTAGAGTTCACATAAATATTAAGTTCATAACATGTATGATTAACTTTATAGAGCTCTTTAAATAATGGTCCATTTCGCTCAAATATTAAAGTCGTCTCTTAACTTCATTGTTGGTACGGCCCATAGTAGCTGTATTTTTAAATAGAAATAAACCTAAGACTTATAGGAGCCACATCCATAACGTAAACTTTTGTTTCTTTTGAACACATTCATTTCCTGCCTTTCACTGTTTTATCGCTTTTTCTATCGTCAATGTTCAATTGAAATAGCCTGTTGCAGTCCTCCTCTCAAAAAATTCTGCCGTAATAGTCTAGCTGGGAATGCTCATCAGCTTACCCTCGAGCCTAACTTTAGACGTACTATCAAATGTAGGGGTTCTTTCTTTAGCCGCACTACTAGAATGTGGAATATTTTGCTCCTTTCAAATCCTCTAAATCCTATTAAATCCTCTTAACTTTACCTAAACGTTCGCACTGTGTTACATCATACGTTATAAGGGAATTCCTAATCCCTTGAGTGAGTGCAAATACATACATACATACTATGTAGATTATCTAATAAAAATAAAAAGATGCGAATCAGATTGCTAGCAGTGTTAGTGTTTTTTCTTGTATTTTTTTATTTTTCCAGAATTTGTTGTAATTTTCTCAATCAAAACAGCATCCGGGTAAAGAGTAAGATCTGGCGTTGTTTTTTTAATGCATTTTATTTAATGAATGATCTATCTGAATCACATGTGAAAATAAAAAACGGCTAGTGTCATACTTCGAATTCAAAAGATTTTTGACATTTGAAACTTAAAGTTAATCGTTCACTGAAAAACTCTTAATGAATCATCTCGGGTTTAATTTGTTTGCAATTAATCCTGATTTAACACTGAAAATTAATAACTTTAACACTGAAAAGCTAATCCTAAGTGCTTATAATTTAAAAATTAAACTCATTTTTCTAAATACCTCTGAAATTTTTAACCAAAAAAAAACAATTAAAAAACGTATAGGACTACGTTGTCTAAGATTTTTTTTCAGAATCACGGTCATATGGAATCTGGGAATACGTATAGCCAACTGAATTAACCATTTTTTAATATATACATAATTAGATATATGCATATGAACATATATGTATGTGAATGAAGTTATGACCTAAAAATAGCCGTTAACATTTCAAAGTTAGATTGGGAAAATAGTGCCCTTATTCTGTTAGTGCGGAGTGTATACTGTACCAGAAGATACTGGCTAGAGTCGAGATCATTTTTCGATGCCAATTTTATGACAGATAAGTTCAAGAGAACAACCCTGTCTATCAGCAAAAACAAAATTCGGTACGATTAACAGGTAAATAAAATAAATATCGTAAAACATTGGACATATTTAACACATAGAATTATCATATTTATTCTTCATTTGTCGTCACTTTATGGGTATTATCTTAATAGCACGGTAGACGTATTAATAAAATAAATTCTGCCGGTGATCCTTCAACGGTATTCTTAGATGACGGGTTTACAACATTTACTTTTATTAACCTTGCAGATTTTTTTTTTAATTGTATAATACAGCAATAATCGTCTCAAACATATAGTTTATATTCAATTTAAGTATGTCTTATTCTAGGAGTTAATATTTAATATATTTCGACTGTGAACGAAAAATTCAAAATTCAATAAGATATATTGTCCCACACTAACTAAATTGGTAGCCCATACAGCAAACCAATTACATAATATGCTTATCGATAATCTTAACCTGATTGTAGGTGTCTTCAATAGAAACTTAAAAAAACATTGTTTATCATTGTTTACCTTTTCCAAAGGTAAAAAGCTACAATGTTTTAGTTATGTTGGTAAATTGTTTATTCTGATTGTAAACCTTGCAACCTAAACGAACTCCACTATGAAAATTTTAAACTTGCGGATTAGCCGCGTTTATAAATAAAACACATTAAGCTTGTTCAATACAGTAGTCATCCCGAACTTTTCGTTACAAATTGCATTTAGCCTATTTAGAGTTTTGTCTATCTTCAGGATATTTCTGTTTTAACCAACAGTTCTATTTGCAAAAATATTTGCAATGGGTTTCATAATGGATCCCTCAGTGGCAGATCTATTGATGAAGAATTTTGAGAAAAAGGCCCTGAACCGCTCCAAATAAAAACCAAGAGTTTAGCTAAGATAAACATTGACAATACTTTTCGTATTCTTTAAAGTTCCTAAATTTTACATTTTCTAGAAGTACTAACTCACTGCGCCCAAAAATAGTTTTTACAATTAAAAAAGAAAATGAAGCAGCGCTTGCATTTTTGGATGTGAAAATGATTCAGAAACAGAAAGGCTTATTAGCACACACATTTTACCGCAAAGCACGCAGGCGAACAAAAACCTATAAGATCAGTTATCAACTTTCTTTGTTTGACATCCTAAAAGCAAATGAACATCCAAAAAACAATGAACATGGAAGCCACAGGAAAAATTTGACAAAAAACCTTTCCTGACAGACATTATTTATAAACGCGTTTATTCCGAAAATTTAAAATTGTCAAGAGTAGTTAGCAACTATTAAAATCTTAAAAGTCAAACCTCATTACGTCTGCATCCAAGTTTCTACACCAAACATAATTTCTGGCAAGCATTTTATTGCTTTTTTGCTACTTTATCAGTACCAGTCAACAAGCTGTCTAGCTTGGCAGTGTGGAAGGTATCAGATGAGTGTTGTGATCCAATTTCCGGATAATTGTGCAAAAGCAAACACACAATAAGAGACATCAAAACCTACTAGATCTATATTTTTTAACTTAATCCATACTGGATGACTCCGTGAGAATTTCCACAATTTCATATAGTTTTTTTTTTTCATCCACAGGTTCATACGATCAAAATGGCGCACTTCAACGCTAATTGGGCCACAGGGCTAGACTGCCGGTGGCCGCCATTTCTACCTACCTACCTACCATACAGCATGTTTTAATGCTCGAGAGATAACCACTATATTTCCATAAAATGTACTACATATGTACATCTATATGACTGTACATATATACAATCTTCATTTTCCACGAACAACTTTGATCTCTATCTATACATACTATACATACATAATATAATTCGTTTTCACATCATTTTTAAAACTGCCCCTATTTACAAAGTATCTCTAAACCAAACATGCCTGTTTGCAAAAGATTCTCTATGAGTTTGCGAATAATTTTGTTCTGATGCAATCAGTGTTGCTACAATTACATTTACGAATTTTCTTTTAAAAGTTGTCTTCTCTCCTCCGATTTTCTCTAATAATTACCGTTTTTATTTTTTACGTTTTTTACATTCCAGTTAAAAAGCTGCAATATTAGATTCGATTTAACTTCGTATCAAAATTATTTTCTATTTCAAAACTAAGTTTTCTTTAATTAATATTATGTACATTTATGTATGTATAAATGCCAACAAATCTAAAAAAATTGCTATCGTATTATTTGTCAACATAAAATTGCTACCAGTTTAATTATTAGCAAATATAACCTCTTCGTATATTTACATATTTTAAGCGTGAAATTTTATTTAAATAATCACCCATATTCTGAAACTCGTATACGACTACAATCGTAGGAACAGTCGTACGCGATGTTTTGCGTTTCCCAATATTAGTTCAAGTAAAGTCGGGTGTTCGACTCCTGGAATAACAGCATACGACTGTAGTCGAATACGAGTCATAAATACGAGTTTCAGAATATGGGTGAATATTTAAAATATATGATTCAATGAATACATTACAAAATTACAGTAACACATGCCGACGAATGTAAACAAATATTAAGCAGTGTTATAAAACACTCAAGTCACTTAAAAGTCTTTAAAAAAATTTTTTCTGTGCCTACTCAACGTACTAGGTATCCTTCCAAGTTTATTTGTATAATCTCACAAGTCAGGGAACCGCACGTGTAGTTAAATAATACAAACGATTTGGTATAAGATCTTTCTAGGGCATTTTTATTTGATTTATTTAAACCTTCTTTGAAGACCTGAGACCAATGCGAAGCAATGGCAGTATGGTACGATGAACTTTTTGATGTACCTATACACTTTCAACACTCTTCCCAATTATTTTTTTGTGACATTTGAAAAATAATATCTAGCTAGTTAGTTTTTGCTAGACAAGTTGAAATAAATGCAGACTTTTACATAGTCTAGGATTTCGGTACGGCTCCAATAAACTCTTCAAATACCTACACGTCAGTAATTTACTAGTAAGATAGTTTTATTCATTTGTTAAAAATTAGTTGCATTTACGATTGCGTTTCCTTAGTTGAATAAAGTACCTAGTCTAGTCATAAATACTGATGTAACGAAAAATGAATGGCAAATTATAATGCGCTAATATTTTTAAAACTTGTTTGTATTATTTATTAGGGATTTCATTAGCTACATTTCATAGAAGAAATTATTCAAAATGGCCGCCGTTTGCCTTACTGCACGACCTGAGACGCCCCGGCCAATCGTCGATCGCAGCACGCACCTCATCCATTGGAAAATTTATCACTGCACGAACAAGGGATCGTTTTAACGACTCAATATTTGGGTGTCGAGTAGAGCAGGCTATTCCCTCTAAAACGTACCACAGCTTGTAATCCAAAGGATTAAGGTCTGGACTTCCAGCTGGCCAATCTTCCGGTGATATGAAGTCCGGTACATTTTTTTTGAGCCACTCTTGAGTGGTTTTAGCCTTGTGAGCCGGAGCAGAATCTTGTTGGAATGTCCAATGCTTGTTTTCGAATATTGTTTGATTGGGAGGCTTTACGACATCTTCCAAAACCGTTGTTTGGTAAACTTTTGCCGATGTTTTCACTCCTTTTTCACAAAAGTGAAGGTCGGTAACTCCATGATAGCTCACTCCCCACCATACCATTACATTTGCGGGATGGTGGGCTCTTTCAACCCTTGGAATGAGTTCAGACGCTTCTGTTGATGTCCGAGCATAAACTCGGTCATTCTGTTTATTGAATGATTCTTCGACGGTGAACATTTTTTCATCAGTAAACAAAATCTGTCGGTGAGCATTCTTTGTGTACCGTCTGAGCAGAGCTTTTGATTTTTGTTTGCGTTTCTGCTTCAGTGCGACTGTAAGCAGGTGTCCAGTGTGTCTTTTGTAGGCACTGAGTCCCAGTTCTTCTTTAATGATGCGAGACATGGATTTCTGAGAGATACTCATTTCTCGCGACAAGATTTTCTGTTTTCTTAATGGTTTTATTCTGATTCGAGCCTGCACGGCTTTGATGGCTCGCGGAGTCCTCAAAGTATTTATTTTATTTCAAACGCCTATTATAAACATCCTTATCGAGTCAGGCTTACCAAACTTGAAACGATAGAATTTGATAATTAACTTCAATCAGTATTTATAAAGTCAACTCAACAGTTCGTAGTCCCATCGAGAATGACGCCAGAAAGATCTTGAATAGGAAAAAAAACGCCAAGACTTCAATAAGCTTTATATAAACCTCTAACATCTGCTAAAGAAACATACGAATTTCAATAAAAAAAAACTAATCAAAGCAATATACCCCCTTGGAAACTTCTAAGCGATGTCATCAATACCGAACTTTCGAAGTACTCCAAATCATCAACCAATAATAGCATCTACAAAATTTTATTCCTGAACATCGCAGACAATTAAAAAATCTCTTGGTTGGAACTTACTTTTCACTGACGCTTCTAAGACTGAAAACCATACATCGTATGCCGTGGTCGACGATAATGATGTTGTTGTCTCCAAAAGCTTATTACCAGACTTTTCTTCAATTTTTACCGCAGAAGCTTTTGCGATTTTCAAAACAATGCAATATGCCAACAAAAAACAACAACATTATCAAGGCCGTAAAAAACATATCAAACTCCTATGGTATAGCTGAAAAGATACGCAACCTTCTATTAACCAACAGCGAAACATTAAAAATAGTTTGGATTGTTGGTCACTCCGGTATCAATGGCAATGAAGCAGCTGATAGAGAAGCCAGATCAGCGTTAAGGGAACCTTTAACTATGTTTTATCAGTGTTATTGCACAAAGGATATCAAAAATCTTATCCTCGACAATTGAAAATTTAGAAGAAAAATATCCTAGGATAATTACGACCTCACCTACAAAAACTTCAATGCTCCCGGTATTTAACCAATATACCACAATGACGTCTTCTCTAAGAAACATAAGACTAATGCCCGATTTCACGAAGGACTTTTAAACATTTAACAGGCTCCTAAACCTTAAAATGAGATGTTTTGGTTTCACCAAGCGCTTTTAAATTAAACAAGCTTGTAAACACCCTTATAAACTAAATGCCCATTTTTGGCTCATTAATTTTTAAAAGTGTCATTGAAATGTCATCAGATGTAGATAACAACAATTGGTTATAGGTATTGCAGCTGAAATTATCGTTCTGTAAGGATTTAGTGTTCAATTTTTGAAGATACAAAATAAATAAATTAATACTAAATATTTAAATGATTTGTTTCTTTATTTCCAAAAAAATATTGATCGTCTTCATTCAATAATAAAGTGCAACACAAAGTTATTCGCTGAGCAAGAATATTCTCGGTTCACAGAAATACATTATATGACTTCAAAATGTGGTTCCGACTTTCCAAAGCATCTGTGGATGAGTTTCTTGAATATGTTTGGTCTTCATTTGGAACCAAAAAAAAACCAAAAATGCAATACAAAATAAATTAAGTGGTTATTACTTAATGATTTTATGCCACAGAATGTCAGGATCAGAATCTTTCCAAATATTTTGTGTGCATTTCTTTTTTTTTTTTTCATTTCTTGGCATTTGTTTGAACACATAACGCTTTCTCATTTCTTCTCATACATTTCGCTTGTTAGAAAGAAAAAAGCAATTTATTTTTCCCAGGGATGTGAAGAGAACTCAATTTTAACAAAAATTTCCCCAAAATGTCCCTTTTATAGATTGGTGAAACTAAAAATTTTTAAGAGCCTGATAAAATTTAAGAGGATTTTTGATAAAAGTGCTTTTAGTGCTTGTTTATGAAATCGGCCATAAGACTTGGCCACACATATCTAACACACAAACATCTCTTCAAAAGGGAATCACCTGCAACATGCCATCTTTGCGAAGAAAAACCTACTCTTTCCTTTCATCATCTCCTGCAAAAAAGTTACCTCAATTACCAAGAGCATTATCGAACATAAACTCTCACACATACTATCAGAAGATTCAGAAGTCAATTTAGATAACATCAACATTGTATTCAAACTCCTAAAACTCAATAAACTTTACTCTCATCTCATCTATTAAAACTATCTAGTAGAAAGCGCTGGCAGCTAATTCTAGTCATAAGATATTATTATTTTTTTTAATTTACTTACATTTTATTAACGTAATAATAATAATAAGAATATTTCAAGCTATATTATGCCATTCGCTAAACTGTAAAGAAATAGATGTTTCTTAGTTTATCGAATTGTATTTGCTTAAATACGATTGACTTTAAAACGAAAAAAAATTGTGCGAGTGTTTCTCATACAAATCTATATTATTTGATCAACTGGATACCCAGAGTAGAAACTTTACCTTTTAACATACAAGATATGAATACTTGAGACTTTGAATTGTTTTTAGAATGTTTATTTAAAAAAATTAACTAACTGAGACATTAGTGACTACCAACTATACAATTTATCTTTAAAAATAGGCCAATATGGATTGCTTAAAACGTTTATAGGTACCTTGACTACTTTTGATATGATACTCAATAGGTTTGCTCGCTGAGCCCTGAAGTCACACTGGGGTCGCTTTAATTCGTTTTTTGAAAAACTGAAATCACCCTGGTGAATAAATTCTGTTTTTTGAGACCTGAAGTCACCCTGAAGTAGATCTAGGTATTTTGCTGTGGCGAGTTAAGGTAACGACCAAACTGTCAAAAGTCACATGAGATTTCATATCTACATATTTCTTTGGTTGTCGTTTTTCGAATGCATGGTGTTTGTTATTGTTTATTTTTGCAATTAAATGTTTGTTGTACTCATCATTCTCGTCAGATAAAATATTCAGTAACAACGCTAAATTATTTTTGTCCATTTTTAAAACTAATTAATAAGAAATTTAAAGTTTTATCAATAAACAAAATTATTTGTTTCTTGCTTTTTGTCAACAAAATAATTGACAGTCCTTGGGTGTTTTTTTGAAAACCGTAAGCCCCATTTCTCAGGGTTGTCAAGAAAACCTACTTCAACCCTGGGTAAAGCTGAACGAACGAATCTAATATGTATTAACGTGGGTGTTTAGACTACTGGAAAATGATACGAACCTCACGTCATATTTACAAAAAATTGATTGGAGTGGTTTTATACCTACCTCTGAGACAAAAAATCGCTATTTTTAGCTATCTCAACCTTCAAAAAAGTCTGTGAAACATACCTGTCACGCTTTTGTGTTCTATATCATGATGTGCATAATTTAGGTAGGTATGTACATATATAAACTAAATTAATTACTCAAGAAAAATTGTCTGTTCTTAGACAAACCAATCTATACCAGGACCCCGAGGAATTCCCTTAGCTATATTGCGGTGGCGAGAAGCCTTACAATAGTTTTTCGCCTTTTATTTTTCAACACTTTTTTACTTTTTTGACTTAGGTATTAAGAAAATATAAGTTTAGTTTCTGTGATTAAAATCGTGATGACCAGTGATATAAATATACACATTTATTAGAGGCGTTTAAGATGTCGGCAAAATATTGCCATAGACCTGTATATTTGAATACAAATCGACAAATCTATAGAAATAAACTCACAGAAGTATCCAGGTTCACTCTATATTTTGCATTGTCTTTTATTATTATAGATTGTTTGCTTAAGCAGATGCGTTGCTTTTTCTAACAATAATAACTTAAAACATTTTAAATGCCTAATGTAAACAACACAACATAACAAATTGAACAAAATATAAACCAATCTTGGCAACACTATAAACTGCCAACAAAATTAGAGGGCAAAGGAAAGAGAAAAATAATATGAAAAATCAGCAAAAATTAAAGAATAAAGAGAAAGACCAGAAAAAAGCTTGGAATTAATTTTATTTTGTATTGCCAGACGAGGGCGGTTCCAATTAGAATGAATTAAAAAAATATTAATTGTAAAACTAACATGATAATAAAATACATAAACAAAATAGCCTACCTTCCGAGAATCTCTTTCGGTTCATATTTAGCGTAGAAACCTTTTGCCGCATCTTTGTCGGGCAATAGGTCATCCTCTTCGTCCTTGGCCATATCTCCTCGACGAATTTTGTCCAAAATTTATACAACACACTAATTGACAACAAACTGTCCTTTCTTTCTTTTTTTCAATCACAAGATTCACGACTTAATTCGTCACAAAATTTTAGCAGCCAAGAAATTGAGTCTATATCTTTCTAAAACAATAGCAGTGTTAGCAATAGCAATAGTTAGTTTGTATTTTAGTTTCTTCTTTTTTTTCAAGAACAAACTAAAAAGCGCGATGCCGGTTGATTGTTTCTTTTCCCAACTGACGAAACAGACCCACTAAATTGCTCACAAAGAAATTAGAATAAGTCACGAATTTTATTTAAATAAAACGTGCAGTGATCTATTTTTATATCAACAAATAAGTAATAAACCAAGTAGTAAAGACTGAGTACAACAATCTGTGAAATGTTCGATGTGGTGCGCCTGCAGACAAAATCATAAAAATAAGATTCTGCCCGTGGTTCTCTTTTTTTTTTATTACACAACTTTTATTTAATTGAATGGTTTTTGTTGTTGTTATTTTTCGTCTTCTTTGAGATGTGTTCTTCGTAGTTTTGGGTTTAAGTTAACTATACTTAACCCTTTGGTTTTGGGTATATTTCATTTTCATTAAATGTTTGCAAAAATAAATAAAATACCGTCATTCCGTCAACAAAACGGACGGTAAATGGATAGACAACACAAAAAAAAAGAGACCAAATGAACACAGTACAGAAAAAAATGTTCAATGTCAAAAAAGGTTAATCTACATTCTACACTATGGCTACGGCTACACACTCCTTTGCACCGATGTCGTTTTGCTTTGATAATTTCACTTGAAAAAATGAAATTTATATTTAATATTCGATTAAATCATCTCAAGTTTTATATGTATTTCTTTATTCAAACTCAAAATGCCAACGAAAAACAGTGCGATTTTGTGTGGGGAAAAGTGTTTCGATTTCAGGGTATTTTCAATTGAAAAATATTGACCCGTTCTTCACAGTTCACACTACCGCGGTCGCTAGCAAAATTCAATGTGATTCGGCTGGGAGCGCGCAATAAATAGATAAATAACGGACTGATGGTCAATAATTAATCAGATTTACAATAATTAAGTGAAGAGTAAACTCAATTCAGCTGATCGGGAATTTCGTGAAACAAGTGCAGCAATAGCCAAAAGGCAGCAACCGAACCGACTAACATCAAATGAATTTGGCGAATGATGATATGATGTGGAGAAAGTGAAGGTATAAGTTTGTATGTACTCTTTTTGCTCATGAAATAAAATATTGAATAAACAATCGAGTTATCTCTGTTACACGCCATGACGAATGTCAGTGGAAGGAACTGTGTTAAAATTTATATCATGCGAGACTGTGTTTGAACATAATTTGTGGCATAGTTGCAGGAGACTTATTAAGGAAAGTTTGTTTGATTTAATTTACGGACACTACGCTTCAACGATTATGTACATGAACGCTGTCTTTCACTTGAGGATACAAGTAGGTGGACAATTTTTTTACATTTTCTTTTAATTTTTTTCCAAAATCTTTTGTACCTTTGAAATGTGCCAGAAAAATAGTAGGAGATTGCTTGAAGTTAACTTTTTTAATTTTTTCGGTAGTCTCTGAGGAGTACAAAAAGAAATGTCAAATAAATCTTTTCATCGTTAACCGAGAAGATTTTATACACTGCCCTTACTTGGTTAATGTCTCGCTAGAAAACTTGAAGTATTTCAGTATTGTTCTGTGAAAGGAGATAATGAAAGAATTAAAGCACATTATAGCACTGTTTTTTGGCAAATCCATATAGAATTGTAGAAAAAAACGACATCGGGACTTGGGAACTTCTTTCCATAAAGTTGGAAGCACTGTCAGCTGTTTTGAGACTGCATCAACCAGCATCCAAAAACGTCACTTTTGACTTATCTGAACAAATTATCGATTACATAATAGGTAATCAGCCTTATCACAGGCCCCGTCGTAATAGATTCGTAGTACGAACCCCGAAAAAGATATCATTGCTCCCATCGTACTAAAAAAAAAAAACTTGCTACGAAATTCGGAGTTCGTGAATAATGGTATCACTAGCCCCGAATGAATAGGAAGTTGGACAGTTTTTTCTACGAACAGATATTTTGATCGGAGCTCAACTTAAAACAAAACACAAATAAAATTAAGCGAACGAAGATAAAGGACATGCAAATAAAATATATAAAAACAATTTTTATTATTGTTTTCATGTGAATTTGTTTATATTTTTTATTTTTTGAAGGGCAAATAAAGTAAATACCAATAAATGTTGGTATCCTTCCGTAATGAATCTTGTATTTTCTACATTTAATACAAAGATTGCAACGGCAATGGCATCCATTTTTAACGACCAACAAAATCAAAATCAAATCAAAACATGAACAACGAAAATTTATTTATTTTTTCACATTTTGACGCAAATCAACAGATTTTGAAACTCCGAAATTAGGAAAATGCTTTTTTGATTTCGTTCGGGGCCTATGATGTAAATTTATTCGTATTCGTAGCGTAACAAAATTTTCGGGGACTTGTTACGAGGGACTCTGTGATAGGGGTGAATATTATTTTTGCATTACCGTTTTTATAAGTCTCGAAAATTATCTGGACTTAGCTAAGTCCGTATAGACTTAGTAGTTGTTGTATTTACATGTAAAGCGCTTAGTCCAGACGTAATTTTTTTATACAATTTCTTATGGACTTGCAAAAAAACACGCCTTATATTGTAGGTTTTTTCAGATATTTCTTGGGTAAAATTGTCAATCTCTCAAATTTTGGAGAGTAGGGATCAAATTTTGTCATAGAGAATTGACCTAATAACGATTTTTTTAAATTCATTTTTATTAACATTAATATAACTATCTAAAAGCTAGACAAACATTAATAAAAACTAGCCTACTTAACATAACTTACAACTAACTTACTGGCCTCTTGGGGCGCTCTAAGTTAAACTATAATCTTAATTCTAATGCTTTTCGGTCTAAAAAATATTTGTATACTAAGCTATATAAAATTTATTTTTCCCCGAGAAAATGTAAAAAAAACAACACAAACACAAATTTGGAGCACAATCATTAGGAAGGGCATTTTTTACGACATTGACGAACTTTCGAAAATGAAGATCAAAGATTTGATCTCTTTTCTCAATGCGACGAAATGGTTCTTGGACTAACTTTGGTTACTTCTGTGCCGTGCCCTCCATTTGACTCCTTAGATCCCGGATTAGCTGTGGGGGAGGGGGGGGGGGTGACCCGACGATCATTTAATCGGATTGGCTTCTACAAGCTGCCTAGCTAGGCACAGTGTAGATTGTGTCGGATGGGTGTGGTGGTCCGGTTGAGTGATACAATTTCCAGATGATTGTGCAAAAGCAAACACAAAGTAAGAAAAATCAAAATTCTTCCATAAATATCAATTCCATTTGCACAGGTTCATACGAGTTATATGTAAATATCCATATCCATTTACACAGGCTCATACGAGTTATATGTAAATATAATTAATAGCTAATTGGGCCACAGGGTTAGACTGCCAGTGGTCATCATTTCTACATATCTACCTGACTAGGAGCCATTGCCAAACAAGCCTCACTGAAGTGAAAATGTTATTTGGTGGAACAGTACACAAAAAGATACAACATATAAATAACCTTAACTTGGAGTGACTTCTTCTTTTGACGAACATTAAAAAACTAATTTTTGTACTTTTATGACATTCGCTTCATTGACTTTTCATTTGGAATCGATTAGTATAGCCCAGAAGTTATGAAAAAAACATTTCAAAATTTAACAACAAATGGTATCCAAAGCAAAGAAGTTTTCACGAATGTTTACATATACATACATACTCGTATAAATTTTGTCAAAAATGGCTACAATACCTACATATAAATTGTAAAAACGACTAGTAGAGAACCTGGACGTAGTGACTTACAACCATTCCTGTCCGTGTACATGTCCGTAGGAATGGAGAGGACCGAATATTTTCAGTCGATTCCGAATGACTAAAATAAGAAGTACTTTTCATGACAAGAAATACTCTTGGGGTACTTGTCACATCACAAGAGGCAGTACACCATTATGCTAAGATGCACTGGTACTGGATTTCAATAATATAAATTAATAAAACCAAATTTAATTTTTAAAAAACTTCAATATATTGCGTCATATTTGTTTGTAGATATACATACTGATTTGATTACAATAGTGTTATTAAATAGGATTTCCTCCAATTTTCTTTGTTTTCACAAGCCGGATATTTATTGCTCCAAAAATATTTACAACGTTTAAAGTGATGCCTAAACATTACATGGAACCAAAAGTTTTTTTATCTCAAAAAAAAAAAAAAACAATTATAATGATAAAATACTGATCTTAAATGTAAAAGTAGTTTTTTTAACTTTATTTTTCTTGAAATAAGTGCATGAAAACTTAAAATATAAAGTCATATAAAAATATATAATATGTATTTATGTTTTTGTTATTAATTCTAAATGAAATTTAGCACTAAATGAGAGTTATTTTAAAGGGGAGATAAGCAATACACAACACAGTCGGTTGCGAAGAAACACCCTTTCTAGGAGATGTTCCATTTATTGTTGGGCTTGCATTTTGGCTTGCATTTGTGCCAGCATTTCCTGCATGCGCCTTAATTCGGCTTCCTTTTCAAGAAGTATTCGATCTTTGTCCGAGTGATTATTATTATGCATCGAGTCACGATCGATTTCTTTAGTTGGTCCATTCTTTTTGTTATTTATTCCCTTAGCCAGACGCTCTGAACGATAGTTTTCGTAATGTACTTCCTGAGTGACCTCTTGAAGGTCTTGCATATGAGTTCTGAAAAAAAAAAAATGTTTGTTGAAAAAAATGAAATAAATTTGATTAATTTAAGAAATAATACACAATAATATAATGCAAACAAGTTTCTAAAGCAAAGGATTTTGAAGTTTCGAATAATGCTGACCTCCCTTTCAGTATACCCATACGATATCACTTTAGTTCGTTATTTGAAAGACAACTGAAAGCACAGTTAAGCTAAAGATAATAATTTATTTGACCTCAATGTTACTTTCTTATATTGAATAGAAGAAGTCCTGGTGATAGATCGGGAGTACAGCTCGCTCCGTTATTGATTATAGTACTGCTGCATAGGGTTGACTAAATAAAAAAATTGGTTTCTAAAATGGTACCAGAACATTTTCAGAGCAGATGTATGCCACTGGTTCTGTCCTTTGGTAGCAAAGCGGCTGCTTCTCATGCGGAATTTAATATTACTCCATAATTTAAATGGAACGACCAAAATACGCCAAGAATTTCAACGAAACCTGAACAAGGGATGTAATTCTCTCGCTGTGTCCATAATGGAAGAACTACTCGATATTATGAGAAGGTAAAATCTCCTTCAATAAAGTGCTAGAAAAACGTCCTGAATTCATAAGTAGAGATATTTTGATAAGGACTCTGAGACAGCCAGAAAATTATTCTTCGCATATATTGTTCTATTTCGGTAACAACAATACAGGTTTTCAACAATTTCTTATTGGTTCGTATTTGGGGTACGACAAGGATATACATTTATTGCAGCCTTGATTGCAATATTAAGAGATGCCTTAACAGATTATTTTCGTTGTGGGGTGGACATTACACGGGTGCGTATTAAGCCATTGATTCTTGGGGATGATGAAGTCATGTTTCCGTTTATCTCCAAACTAGAAGAAAACCAAGAAAATTTATTTTTGTTGGAGAAGATACCAAAATAGCAGCAAATAAAGTTTATTTGAAGAAGTGTCGGAGACAGTTCTTTTGAATTAATCGGAATTTTTATAAAGTAAAGAGGATATTTTATTTAGTAATTCGATGCCTGAAATGGATAATCAGAAAAATAGCTCTCAAAGCTATGCAAGACAAAAATGGTCGTATGCAGGTTAATTGGAACTACCGAAAGAATATCAGATGGGTATGGACATCAAAGTTAAAGGCATAATGGCATGATTACGAAATAATAATAAGAATAGAAAGAGCAATGTAGTACAGAATATACATATGTATATGTTTGTAGTTGAAGGATTTGGTTCAATAAAGAGTTTAATATACAGTAGCCACAATCTGTCAGATATAAAAATAATTACTTCTCGGATTCAAGAAGAAAACAAGATTGCTAGAATAGCCAAGCTTTGGAGTTAATTCATCGACTTGAACATTATTCCTTACAGTGCCGATTTAAAATTGGAGTGAAATATATGAAAAAGTGCCCAACTCTGATAACCAAACGTTCTGATCCCATGAATAAGGCAGCATACAAACATATTCCAGGCGAAAGTAAAGAACATAAGAAAATGTTCACACAAAAAACTCGAAAGCAACTTAGCTAACCTAAATCATTGCCAATATGTCATATAAGCAACTGCACGAAAGCACTAAGCTCGTATGGTTATCATTTATAATTAATATGAGCATGTTTGGATAGGTTGAACGAACTTGACAAGAAAAACATGGTCATGAGGATGTAAACTTCAATAAGAGCAACAAAATACGGCCTGAGACCTGAAGAATAGAAGAAAACATGATTAAAATCTGGATAGAACTCCCAAAACTAAGACTAGCCATAAATTTAACCAACACAACAAGGTAAAACATCTGCAACAGCAGAAGATCTGGGTTCGATTCTCAGCTTTGCAAAAATTTATTTGAAGGGGTGTAATATCTCTTGCATGGAAATGACAATTCTCTTGTCATGATAAGTGCTTTTCATCTGACGTTCGGAACTTGATTTCTGCTTACACGCACACAGAAATTAACCTCTAATTTATCTATGTTTTATGTCTTGGTTACAACATATTAGGTAGATGTGATCCGATTGTACTATTTGATGTAGCTGATACTTGACTTGGAATGCCACCAAAAAGAGGACAGAATTATCCTTTCTGAAAATGCTCCAAATAATTGTCTTTCTCAAAGAGGCAAATGTAGAGGAAATTGTTGAGTAAGCAATCTCATTCAGGTCTTAATAGATCAAAATAGATCTTTTGTTCATAGTGCACTTAAACCAAAACTTATTTTATACATTAAGTAATTGAAACAGACTTTTTCTCAGTTGATTGAATTGTATTATAATTTTATCGGAAATTCATACATGAAACATTGAAAGCATGTAATTATCCATTTTGGATCAGCTATGACTGTTGTTAAGTTATATATCTGTTTTGCTTTTCTTATAAATGACTAGGACTTTGAAAATACAATGGTAAAGACATATAATATAATGAAGAATTCATATAACCTTATCTAAATGTATGTATAAAAGTTCGTGCGAGAAAATATAAGAACATAAGAACTAAATTAATTATTGTTCTTAAAATATAGGAAATTTAAATATTTCTCAGCTTTATTCAGATTGTTTGAATTGAAATTTTCTGTCGCAGTTCCAAAATTTATACACCCTTAATCTATAAATATTTGATAAACTTACATAAGCATTGTCCTGAGTTTAATAAAGTCACAATGTTCTGGATTCTCTACTTCTACGACTCCCCATGGATACAAACGACCACGCACCTTCTTTCCTTTAACTTCCAAAAGAGTATTTGCACCACACACAGCAAACGGAACAGCTTCTTTAAGCTGCTTCACCTGTTCTTTGTAATCTTCATCTTCATCGCTATCACAGTCAGGCAGTGGGTAAATTTTAATTCCATGTTCTTCTATTTCCGCAAGGATGCGACATTTCAAGCGAAGAATTTCTTTTTTTGTGAGGCAATCGGCTTTTGCAATAACAGGCACTATATTAACTTTTGAATGAAGTTTTTTCATAAATTCTACATCCAGAGGTTTGAGTCTATGGAAATAAAAAAAAATATTCATAAAGATTCTGTGCACAGTATGTTGTCATTATGCCATACCCATGACCAAAAGGCGATATAAAATAAAAACAGCAATGTATACGATTGTCAACTATATTACGACGGTTCAAACCACTCTCGTCACGTAAGAAACGTTCATATTGCTCATCGATGTATTCTAGTATTGCACTAAAACTGTCTGAGTTGTCTATGGCATCACCGAATCCCGGCGTATCGACAACTGTTAAGCGAAGCTTGACACCACGTTCTTCGATTTCAACAGTCGACGCTTCAAGTTTCACCGTTTGCTTTTGTTTTTCTAAAATCCAAACAAAGAATAAAGCATTCATTTAAAAGACGGTGTATATATATTAATTCATATACTACATACCAATAGCGTCAGGAATTATTCTTTCTGGGTACAAATCTGTGAGAAACAGACTGTTAACTAGTGTCGATTTACCCAAACCAGACTCGCCTACAACCATCAAAGTGAATTCAAAGCCTTTTTTCACGGATTTTCTGTGAACCTGATTGGGCAGGTTTGCAAAACCCACATATCCAGGGGTTTCTATGCTGGAGAACTGTAAAGAAAACAAAATAAAACGTGAATTTTTTTTTGGTAAATAAAGAATTTTTAATTTTGGTGTTGTAATTTGAAACTCTGATAGACCACTAAGCGGCTTACACGTTTGTGGGTGCCTTTTGTGGAAATTGTATCCTTAAAAGGGTGTTAATGAATTGGATTTCAAAGGACGTCAAGAGTATAATGGGAGGGAGCTCATACTTATGCAGTATAATGACAGTCTTTACATTTTGTTTTCAAAAAAATTTTGAGGTTTTGTATTCGGATGCATCTTCTATTATTTTTGTATCGTTTGAACATCTCACGAACTTATGTCCACCCATACAGAGGTATGGAATTACAAAGCTTACAGATTTGTGTATAGTTTACGTTCGTTTTAAATATATATTTTTTTTTTTTTTGAAATTCACCCTCTATTTTTTATGAGCACTGCACAGAGTCGGACCTACGATAACAAATGTTCAAAATTGCCAACGGACTATTTTTTGTTGAACACATTTTCTCTCCATACAAAAGCATAAGATATATGTTAATCATCGTCGTCGCTTTGGCAACTTTTGGGATTTGGAGATGTTGTTCTGATCATTGCGTAACTAAAAATAGCCCAAATAGTGGGTATTTGATTTAGGTTTAGGGTTGGGCCATGACTAAGGGAGAATAAGCCAATTTGTTGTGTATGCTTTATGCTAGGTTTTCACTCTATGAAAGGCGCAGTTTGCCACAACAGGGTGGGTAATATCAGCTTTATACTACTGTTCTCACGTTGATATTTACTATTAGATTTAGCTAACATGTCATGTCTGGCCATTAGACTTTGAGAAACAATAAAATAAAAAAAGTCTAGTTTCTTACAAAACCATAACGCTGTAATATCAACAAAAACAGAAAATTATATTAATACGTAAAATATTTATAAAATTCTTCAAAAAAGTGTATGACGTTAGTCTAAAGTATCTGTATAAGCAAGTACGTACTTTAAAACGTCACGTTTAATCTTAACGACTTTATACATATATACTACAAAATATTAAGTGCATGATGTAGGTATGAATATACGTTAGCATTTACATTTTTTAACCTTCACAATAGAAGGAATAAGAAAATATGAGGAAGAAAAAAAATGTTGCTTTTGTAATGTAATGTCCTTTCAACGTCATTAAAAAAAACACAGAAAATTTCTAAGGGAAGCATAAAAGAGGATAATCTTTGTATTCCTTCATTCACGAACGAAAGTAAAATGTAGACATCCACTTTAACATTGGTTGAAGAATTTAATTACGTTTAATATTTATTTTTCAAAAAGAAAGCCTACTGAAAAGAATGTTGATAGGGAGTTAAAGACTTTAAAAGCCTTAAACATTAATGATCTCTCAAACCAAAACATTGTGTTTGCGAGTTGGTGTTTCCAATAAATTTAAATGACAAAGGCCATTCAACTTTATATAGTTTTTTTGAATTTTCCTCCTAATTTGGGGCAACTTTTGCGGAATATTTGGATTCAAAAATGTGATGAAAGTGGTTCGTGTTGCAAATAACATCCTTCATCTCACTAAATGACACTGTGAGCAAAACTCATAAGTGGCCAGGGATATAATAAAATAAAAGCTCATATTTAGTAATTGGATCCACAATAAACACAGCAATTAAATGAAATATTTTGACAGAACTGAAACAGCTGACTTTCGAATGAAATTTCAGATTTCCGATATGCAAAAACATTCGCTCAATAAAGACTTGTTCATACATCCATTTAGGTTTCCATTTTAATATAATAAATTTTGGATAAGAAAACAATAATTGAAAGTAAAAATCCGTTCGTTTAGTTAGTCCTATTAAAATTAATAATTAGCGAATATAGAAAGATTGAAACACCCATTGGCCACTTAAAGAGTTTTTAATTAAAAACTTCCTAGAACATAGAACACCTTATTAAAGACATTTTTTCTTAAAACTTTCCAGAACATTCATACATTATTTAAAATACATGTCTTGGATTTTTTCCATACATGAGAAACTTTGCTTGGTTTTGGTCTTCGAGCATAGTTTAACTAGCTTTGAATGGAAACACAAACAAAACTGTTTCTTTCAAACTGGGTTTAAACTATTTTACAACTAGAGCATCTAGGAATTTATCAAGATGCAATGCATCTCTTCTGCTGTGCATCCTTTGACCTGAAAACTTTCCTTAGCCTCCAGCAGTGTTGTTGTTTCCCATTAGGGTGATTTAGATTATTCCACCAGAACACGTAGTACCGACCCAACACCCTATAAGAGTATCTATTTCCTACCAAATTGAAATATATTTTTTTTTCTCCTAAATTAAAATGCTGCACGCAGTCTGACACCGTTTAATTGACTGTTATTTATGCATGCTGGATTGCTATTTATATGTGTTCAGTTTTTTTTCATATTATGTACATATTTCCCACTTCGTTTTTGGTTCGTTTTCAATTGGAACCCCATTAGTTATTTGGTTTTGTAGTTGTTGGTGTTTTTGTTTTTGCTGCATGTCTGACGATTGAGGCTAATTTAAAGAGTTCTGGTAGCTTTCTGTTGCTGCTCCATGCTGATTGTTGTTTGTAATTGAGGTAAAAGTAAACGACCGGAGATACACAGGAGATACTGCTCGAATGTTGGAGAATGAAACTTGCAAGACTGACGCATAATTGTGTTGGTGTAAAAGTTTTTAATGTCCAAGAATGAATAATCGAATTCAGACTGGATGAACAAGAAAATGAGTCATTTTTTTTATTTTAAAGTAGAATATTTGTATGGTTTTGAGATTGAAAGCTTAAAGCAGTATTCTTTATCCAAATGGTATAAATTATTAAATATAGATCTATGTACGTTGATTTATGGTATGTGTCTCATATGAACAATCATACTTACATTTATACTAGCCCTAGCCTAACCTTTCATTCACGAATTCTCTACATTACTGACAATGGTCGTTTTGATTTAATCAAGAATCAAGCGGCATTCAATCTTTTTTATATGAACTTTTATAGATGGGGTCAAACAAAACATAATCGAATGGGAATGAACCGAAAGAGATGAACGAACATAGGTTAGATTATGTTTCTTTAATGAAAAGGCGCTTCTTTTTAAATGAGCACTGTAATTTTATTAAAAAAAATACACATATCAATTTGGACCTTTTTCAGTTTTAACTTTTGGTCGAATATCACTTGATAGTTGAAATAACACTGATAAGATTCACAATACACGGGTTATATGCTGTAATCGTTATTTTCCTCTCGGACCTCATTTTTTTTTGCTACAGTTCCAATTATTTGAATGCAATATTTCACGAAGACTAAATTTAGGACAGAGATAAATCTTAGAGTTTTAATTTCTAAATCTTAAAAGACGCTTAACTATAGATACTTGTCATTAAAGTTTGAGAACGCAAGTGGGGGGGGGGGGGGGGGCAAGTATGCCACATTCGAGTAGTGTGGCTAAAGAAAGTCTCTATATTTGATGGGTAAACTGATGAGCATTTCGCTGCGTTTTTGGAAACGTGGAATATAGGATAATTCCATAAGAGATAATCTATATACTATATACTATACGTATGGAGAATGAAGAGTTTCTTTCATGCTTTTGGCATTCATGGATAATGGCATGTGTAGTATATTTCGCTCCACCGACAAAAGACATCTTTGTGTTTTCGAAGTATTAAACCCTATTTTTAATATACCTTCTTCGATACAAAATGCACCCATTTTGGATAAGAGTTTCGTCCCAAGTTTTATCACAGGATATTGCAATATACTCCTATATAACTAAACAACCTAAACTGTTTTTTTTATATTCAACTTTAATAAAACGATCAAAAATATTTCCTATTTTCATAGCTCCACTGTATTAAACTACATAAAATAGCCCTGAAAAATAATAATATAAGTTATCTTCGTTATATTTTATAGGTTCTATAAAAACATTTAAAAATTGTTAGCGCATCACGTTTTTAAATTACCTATTCTTAAGAAAGTTATATACATTGATGAATGTATATGTTCTTTTTTAAAGTATGTATATATATATGTATGTATTATAAGCTATTATAATAGTACAGCTTACAATACCATATCGTTCGCTTATCGATTTATCATTTGCTTGCAAAATAAAAACAAAACTTAAACAAGACACCTTAAAATGAATCACACTTTTACTCGTAAGTGATATCCAACACATGCTAAAAGTGCAAACAATTGAAAATCATTGCAATTTATATTTTATGAAAAAGCGGAATAATTATTTAATTAGCAAAAAAAATCATGGAAATAAGCTATAAAACTTCACGCGGAAGCAATTTTATTGAAAGTAGGTCTCTGCATAGTCAGAACGCCGCCAATTCCAATCATTTCCCGGCATACGATTCTGTATGAATGAATCATTATATCCAACCAGATGATGGCACAACACTGTTCAAGTTATTTTAAAGATAAAGATGTTCATTTGCGGATTCCACTTAATGAGATCGTTTGTGTTTTTTTAATTAGAAAAATTCAATTAAAACACATCTGATAGGCTTCGGATTTTTGATACGATAGTCTATGAAACAAACCATGCATTGATTGTGTTGCATTAATGTACATGTAAATGCATATATGTACATAGTTCGTTAGGATTAGATTTTCCGAGCGGAAAATTAAAAGTCTCGGTTGACGGGAATGTTGAGAGCAACCAATAATAGTGGAAGCTAATTTAGAGGCATTTAAATTAAATTTGTTCTTTGGTCACACGGAAGTCATTCCTAAGTTTTTATTTCTATTTTCAATCAAAAATGCAAATAAGTATTTTATTGTTGTTTTAAAGAATTCGCCTCGTGCGATGGGTCAAACTAATCGTACATTTTGTTTCAATTAATCAGATTTTATTAAGCACAAGACATCTGTCTTTTTCTATAGAGTTGACATATCAATGGTGAATGAAAATTTTAAATTTTCAGACGACTTCTATCAAAATGCCTACCACATTAACTAAAAAGCTATAAGTCCGATTCAAATACACGAAAACGGTGCATGCAGTTACTTAATTATGCGCTGAACTATAATTATTTTGATATTTACAAATGGGTTTTGTTTCCATACAGAAATACAATTGGAATCTTGACAGCATTTACTCTATAAAAAATACTCTTCGGCTGATTATAGTAGGTTCAATTATAATTGTGCAGGAGCCCTAGTATTTGTTCTGCCATATTAGGCGGGTTTTACTTTGCTATTCTAATTAGGCTTGACAAAAATTCACTAATAGAATAGAACAACTTATAAACCTATATAAAACCCATATATTCCATGATCTAGATCTTCTTGATACGGGCTTCTTTCCGGTATCTTCGAAACTTATGCATGATCTGCCTGAAATAAGAAATTTTATCTGCACAGAAATACCAAGTGGTTCGGACCATAAAGCTGTTGAACAATCCATTAACCTCAACAAAAACATTCTTATATAAAATACAGAATTAGAAAATACCAAGGATCGTTGCAATTTCCAAAAAGGGCTACAAACTAGATTTCCAACTTAAGATATACATATATCTTTCCTTTACAATATTTGCAAAATATTGGAAGAAGTGATACGCTGGTGGCTCGGACCCAATCATCCCATACATCCGGCTTTCGGGAAAAATACTTTACTGCTCTATCCGCTGCTGAAATTTCAACTTAGACTTATTGTGTCACCATCGAATACTTTCTAGATGTTGAAAAAGTATTCGAAAGTGTATGAATAGAAGCTCTAAGTCCATCTACTAATATTACTTTCGGTGCTAATGAAAATTCTTTTTTTATCACTCTTCCAGAAATTTTGAAATTAGCCCCGTTCCTATAGAACCTAATAAAACCCCTTCCCAACTGAATCCGAGAATCGGATAAATATGAATTGCTCTCTTACGATCAAATCAGCTCGAACCCAAGACATTGAGTATTTGTTTTTGAATTTTCCCTTTATACACACCATTTTTATGCCATAACTCGTATGAACCTATGGATGGAATGGATTGAATTGTAGACATTCTCACGTGGTCATCTAGTTTAGAATAAGTTCAAAATATGAATCTCGTAGGTTTTGACGTCTTTTATTGTGTTTGCTCACTAAACTCATCCGACTCCATCTACACTGTGCCAAGCTAGGCAGCTTGTTGACTGGTGCCATTTCCCGCTGGTCTTCACAGCTATGACAGTGAGTGTTGTGTTGTGAGGAATGCGTGCCTAAGAAAAATTGAGAATTTTTTCATTCAGAACTCCGAGCGGAATATTGACTCTTTCCGTGAGTTATGAATGGTTGATCTTTGGCTGGCCACCTCGTCCGCCCGGTCATTCCCATCAATATCCTAATGACCCGGAACACAGATAAGAGTTATATTTTGGTTATTATTGAGGCTAGCAAGTTCATCCCGGCATTGCTGGACCAATTTAAAGTATGATGTACTAGGATTAATGGCATTAACAGCGGTCTGTCTATGATAACAGCTGTATTCCGGTCCTGGTTTCGATCTTGTTGGAGTACCCTGTATGCTTCCCCGAAAGCCAGTATTTCAGCTTGAAAAACACTAGCAAAGTCGAGAGAGAAATTAAGAACTAATAAAAAAAGCTCATTTTGTTTATGTATTCTATAATCTCAAATTATTCTTAAATATGTATCCTACATACATTTATTCATCGTATGAACATTTGACTACAGACAAAATGTAAAGCATAAATCGCATTCATTACATGATTGATTTTTTTAGAACTGTATCAAAAAAATACGACTATTGCAAAAGAAAAACGCATTTAATTCCTTTTCTGATAGTGTCTACAACTTTCACAAGGTATTTTGAAAATTGTTCAATTTTGCAATATGCCTTCCTATTGATCAGTAATATTTTTGTATTGCAAGTAAGACATATACTTAAAGGGTCTGGCCAGATCAAGTAGTCAACACCACAATCCATCTCTCACGCATCCGTAAAAGAGTATCTGGTTATGACATTGTTCTGAGGCTGCATACTTTCATTATTTTTATTTATTTACTTAATTCGTAATAATGTCGAATGGACCTGATTTCATAGTCAAAAGTTAAAAAAGAAAATCACGAAAACTATTTTTTTGATTTTTTTTTAATTTGAAATTATAAAATATATTTTAAGATTATTGTCGTTCTAGATAAGGTCCCGACCCCAAACTTAATGTGCGGTTATAGGCTCTGAAAATCAATGATATTTGCTGTTTCATTTTACATTTATGAACCAGTCCATTATTTCCAACCGCCTTCATTTTCATGAACATTTATGGAAAAAAAATGAGAGAATATAATAAGATACCCAAATCCCGGCACAATCTAATAAAAGAAAACAACGAATACCACATTGGAAATCGAACCATTTTAAGAGGGCGTCATACCTACCACAAAAGTGCATCAAGCCGCGCCCTTGAATTCCTCACTTTTTTTCTTCAAATTATATTCAACAGAAGGAACAGTACAACGCCAACGCGAACTCGTATTAAATGAAGAAAGACCTTGTGCCCCTTTTTTTATCAATACATATTAACATGTAAAAAATAAAAATAATTAAATTATGGGAAGAAAATACTTACGCTCTTGGTGTCTGACATTTTGTGTTAGAAATTTTCGTTTTTCTTCCTCGGTGCCTAGTTAATTATGCACATCCAAATCCCAAATCAAGCGCAGAATAATAATAAAACAAAATGTTTTTTTTTTCCTTTTTTCTCACTTTTTTGTTCTTTTGTAATATCGAAGAGTTTTATGATTTTATTAAGTAAAAAAAATTAAAATTCAGATAACATAAATTTCCAAACAAATATCAAAGGAAAATATTAAAAAGTGCTACGCGTTGATGACAAGAGATAACAAAAGGATGAGCTAAATGAACTTCACAACAACAATGAGAACATAAAAAATTTCACCAACGTGACTCGGATTCCCCTCGACGATGAGAATAACAAATCACGGCTGCATTCGAAAAGCAACTGACAAAATGTAGAAAATTTGCTTTGTCCGCATTTTTCGAGAAATATATATGTTATGTATGTCTCTTTCACAACTAACTATTGCCCTCGCTCGCGCTGAACATCGGATATTCGTGCAGTGCTAACAGGCATTTACAAAAAACCTTTATCATTTTTAAAAAGTCCCATTTAACCCAGAGAAGAAACAATTGAGGTTATATTATATGAATATTTTTTCCGCTCGGGTGATTACTTTTCGCATTGTTAAAATATGAATGATTCATTTCTCATCTGGCTGGAATTTCGATTCGAATGGCATGAATTGAACTGTCATATTGACATTTCAAAACAGTAACCAAAAAAAGTTAATTTAATGTTTTGGTCTACTTAATTTTACGAGCTTTGGGTGAAAGTCTGAAGTCTGTCAAAGTTCATATAAAAATAAAATTATGAAGAATGGTTTGTAGTAGATATATACTGGGAGAACTTGATTCAAGTTTGGAGACCAGGAAACTACAAATTCAGACGGAAAACAACATTGAATCGTTTGGCTGATCAGAAATCTGAAGCTTTAATGAGAAATTCAGGGTATTTATAGATATACCAAGCTGTCACTTGAAAACTGGACATTCCATTTGTTTGATAATTCACTTATGCTCTTAATCGAAGCATGTTGATGTTCATGACTAGCGAATAACACATTGAAGACGCAGTATTAGGTATACAAACAATACATTATGAAGATATATTTTCTGCCTTGGAAATAATCACAAAAAAGCTTCACTTAGAATTTATTGCACGCCAACAATCTTAGTCGTAAAAGTCATTCGACAAAATTGGAACAAAAAATTATTTAAACTAGCCCAAAGCTCTGTTCGTGTACGGCCAATTTCTTATGCACTAAAATTGGTAGATATTCGTAGTTTTAGACAATTAAAAAGACAAAATTATTGACATCTGAATTTATTAGGTGTTTTATTCACTGCGGCATAGCTAGCGCAGAAAAATTTCCCTCGACAAAAAAATAGCCAGTAAAAAAATGACAGTTGTGCTGGTGATAGAACTTTAAATTATTGAAATGAAAATGGCGTTATGCATTGAATTTTAGAATAAACATATGTACATAGATGTTTTGACATCAGATTTTGATATTTTCTATAATAATGGCCAACATTGAAATATAAATTGAAATTGACATATGGAGTGAGTTTGATCGTTTTATTCGCACTTGAATGCTGCGCTGGCTATGCAGCTATGAATAAAACACACCTATTGTTAAAAAATGTTGGCCTTTGCATTCTTAATGCTTGATTTTGTTTCTAACATGACGCTTCCACTGAAGTTTAAATTTACGGATAGAATACAACATTTTGTTTTTTAAATTCTCTTCAATGTAATTCCCAAGTGAAATGCAAGAATTTGACACAGCCACCATCTAAATAGAATATCAACAGAAATTTCAATTTTCCTTAGCATTCAACGACGTAATACCATCTGAATGTTCATATTTTGTGTTTGAACGTACCCATTATAAAATATTATGAACATCTGAACACAGGGGGCGTTTTTCGCAAATGAAATACTTGTAATTTAAAAATAAATTATATTATTTATCTATCAACAACAGACAAAATTTAACTATCACCGGCCACTCGATTGAAATTAAACTAATAAAACTTGAATAATTTAGGCACTACATCACCGCATTTAGCAGAAAGTTTAATATCAGCTAGATGATCAGCTCTCGTTTCGCCAATGGTCACAATGGCAACAGGTAAATTTAAATCTTTGTTTTGTAAGACCATCCGATAGCCGGAGAAGACCATCAGACTAGATCCGAGCACCAATAGACCATCGCTATTGTAAATCATTTCCGCTACTTTGTGTCCTCTTTCCTTAGGGACATTGTCTCCAAAGAAAACTATTTCGGGCTTGAGATTTCCTCCACAATCCGGGCAAGGAGGTATTTTGAAATTCTCGATGTAATCTATAGGTATTTCTACATCACCATCTGGCCGTACCATGTCAGGAGCATCTTTAAACTCGGGATTTATTGTGTTTAGAATGGCCTGGAACTCGTGTCGGTCAATCCGATATTCGCAAGACAAACACTTGACTACGTACCCATTCCCATGGAGTTCGACAACGTTTTTGGCTCCTGCCTTGGTGTGCAGGCGATCGACGTTTTGGGTGACAATGCCTTGAATACGACCTTCGCGTTCAAAACGCGCTAGGGCGTGATGGGTGGCATTAGGCTCGGTGCTTGAAAACTTTGGCCAGCCGACAAAGTTGCGCGCCCAGTACCGCTGACGAATTGCTTGGGATTTTACAAATTCCATGTGTTGTACAGGACGATGATCTGAACGGGCGTAGAGGCCAACACCTGCCGAGCGATAATCTGGAATTCCTAAAGCACAAAAGTGTTAATAACTGAGTTGAATAACAAATATTTCATTTACCCGATTCAGTGGATATTCCGGCACCAGTGAGGACAAGAATGTTTGGCTTGGAGATGAGGAAGTCCTCCAGATGCTTGACATCACTATCCTGTACTGGATTGTGCTTTGGTACAAACTGTAAGTTAGCACCCGAATTGGTAATTGTAGTTCGGAAGCGTAGGATTTGAGTTAATCGCATTTTCTTAAAAATTTAAATATGTACTTTAGAAATGTAATGTTTACGAAACAAATGTATAAATGAAATCACATAACTTTGCCAGTAAATTGAATGATCTGTCAAATGTGAATGACGGCTCAGATAGAATCCACTAAAGGTGGATTATGATTACAAAATGGGTTTGTTCAACCAAGCGATTTTGAAAGAGCTACGAAAAGACCACGATTTTATTCTTCATGTGAAGATAAAAAAAACTGGTTTTAAACTATGCACCCTTACGATTTTTAAGCTCGTCGGCGGGAGACGTATGTGGTGATGGGGAATTTGCAGGGGTTGGTAAAATCACACACGGACAGTGACAGTTGTTTCTACTTTTTGGTTACTAATTTTTGAGTAGGTATTAGGTATTCGCTCACTGAACTTCACTCAACTAAATAGAGTTCAGAGTTTGTAAAGATGACTCCTTTTCTTTGTTTCTTTTTTGGCATTGTTTGGATGAATGCTTCTAAAATGCAGCGATATTTATTAAAAGTTCGCTCTGTTGTTTAAGTAAATGAGAGCCAACATCGGTCCAGGCTGACTATTCTGCCACTGAAATGGTATCATGAAGTATAGCGTTCTGAAACCCTTAGAATTAAAAAGAGAAATTGCTTCTGCATAAATGGGCGTTTCCACTGATTAATTCATATTTCATATTCATATTTGTAAAAATTAATTTTTTTTCTTGGCGGAACTGAAATCGCATTTTTTTTATACATTTTTGTTTTTTTGAAAATTTTCCCAGGGAATGCCAACTCGTGCAATTCAATAATTTTTTTTTTATTCAATGAAGTCGTTTTTGACGCAAATGTGTTCACATAAAACCCTTTCTTGTTCACCCTACTGCAATGGATTGTATCTCGCTATCTCTCCACAGAACAAACACACACTCTAACCAAATTATCTCTCCGAAATAATATACTTCTATCTCTTTTTAATTTGTCTTTCAAACGGATTTTAAAAGCAACAGTGGATTTAATTTCAAAACTTCGCAATTCCCATTAACTTCTATCGTCATATAAAACAAAAAGGAAAAACTTTAAATGTAAACAAAGGCGAGCTTGAGCTTCAAGTATTAATAGCTAGATCAGCAAAAATAAAGAAGTGAGCTCACCATAAAATATCGCCTTTATCACATTAAACAATTATTATTTATTTTCTTTTAAGTTTCGTACATTTTATCAACAATGAAATATTGCAGAGAAATGTTTCTTAAGTCTCCCCCGCCGGACAGTGTTACAGAATCTCAACTTCTGGATAAAAATTCAAAAGCTATCGATGATGATGGAACACAGAAAAAAGGTAAAAAGTCCAGACGCAGGGACAAGCTGCACAAAAATGCTTCTCCGGATGACTCTTCGAATTGGGTGACAGATTGTGAGGAAAGCTCGGATAGAAGTCTATCGCCGACGCCGAGGAGACGAAGGAGGAAGCTACGTGCCGAAGAGGACCAAATTCAGTTTACGGTTATGAGACAAATTTTCAACGCGCAGTCGCAAGATGTTAAAGACGTGATAAATGATCTATACAAATTACATTTGAAGGAGAAACGAGCTATGATGCGTAGGATTGGCCTTCCAATTTTGACAACGAAATCTAAAAAAAAATATTTTAAGACGAAAAAGATTATCCCGGGTGCTCAACATGCAACAAACGTGGGATTTTCGAGCAATATCAAAATCCTGGCGAGACTCCAACGTCGTCGGCGTCATCGCGGAAAACCTCGATCCAAAAGAAACTGCCATAAGAAGTTCCCACGGAGGAGACGACGTGCAAATGCCAAGAAAGGGAACAAGCAAGCGCGAAAACGTTACTTTCGAGCTCAAAAACTATTTGATAAAGGCATTTTCCTTGCCGGCCGCAAGCTGCTTGATGATGTTTGGCAGGCTGTCAAGGATCCAAATGCTACTGCGACTAGTTTTTGCAATAACAACACCCACGGTCTTAGCAAGATTCATAAAAAACAAATCGAACTATATGAAAGAATCGAGGATGATTTGTATCGATTAGATGCGGCTCGACAGGAAAGAGCCGAAGCTGCTCTTGAAAGGCAAGCCAAAGAGCAAGAAAGAGAAACAAGTTCTAGAAAAGCTAATAAAATAGAAGCTAGAGCGGCAGCTCTTGTCGAACAAAATTCATTGAGGAAGCAGCGCAGAGCTGCTCGGAAGCAACGAGCTTTGGAAAAGAAGTCACGAATAGAGAAAGCCAAATATGGAGAGTTCTTAACAGTGGAGTAAGGAAAGTCGAGAGATTACCAAAGTATTTAACTAGGTTAAGAAAAGAAAACTATTCAGGTTTAAAAACTAGATTAAGCTCAAGTTGTTTTCGAGAAAATGATACTTCTTTTTTTGCTGTGGTATTAAGTCCATTTTTGAGTATCCCATGTTCAAATAATAAAATTTTCCTATCTTAACATTTTTTTGTTGTATTAGTGAACTCTGTTATGAACAATCATTTGTGTTTTTTTTTGAAAAATCATATCTTTCCAATTGTTAAACTATTATTTATGTGTACCTTATTAATAAGAAAATAAAGTAGTTATTGTTTTGTAAGAAGTACCTAGATCGAAGTTAAATGAGGCAAATATCAAAATGTTTGGGTTACAGTTTTCGATCATTTGGTAATTGTAAGCAGCTTATGGCTAAGAATAACAAATAAATTTAAGAGTCACAGTAATACATTCCTTTTTTCTTATTCCCGAATCATTAATTATTTTCTATCTCTTTTTGCGGAATTTTGAGGATATCAGCAGGACAAAGGACACCGAGCGGGCTAAGTTAACTAAGCTTAAGTTTGATTAACAAGCTCCCAAGCAAAAGATACATTATGTAGCTCGGTTGGAGGTTATATTTTGTACTTTTACGATTGCGAAGATAGTGGTAACAAAATTTAAGTTCTTGTTCAACCTTTTAAAGGTAACATTACAGCTTTTGCTGACGATACTGCTTTGACATATTCTTCGAAAAAATATTTCCAATTATTTATTGATGTAAATTATGATCTTGAGATACTGCGAAAATGGTTTTATACTCAATGACTTATTATAAATTGAGCGCGTAGAAAGTTTCAAATACCTACATACTTATAGATGTACGGATAAGTTGTAAAAACCACACTTCCAACTAAAAAGTTTATCTTAATAAAGTTGTTAGGCAGATCTACCATCTCAGTCTGTATTATAGTCGGCCTATCCTTAAATTGGTCTACAATGGCTTATTTAAATCTATGCTTCAATATGGACTTTCTTGTTGGGGTGGAACGCATTATAACAAAATTGAACCTCTACTAATTGAGCAAAAACATGCTATAAGAATTATTGGTAGGGTTAATCGCAGAACTTCAAGTTTTGATTTATTCAAGAATCTTAATATTCTACCACTTAAGCACTTATATTTCTATAAAGTATTAAAAATATTTTTTGAAAATTCTGGATATACGGCTGCTAGATTGTATGAATCTCATTGTTTGCGTATTAACGGTATGAATTTGATCACTGTATCTAACATTAAAAAAGCACATTTTTCTAACTTTTATTTGGTTACTGCTCTTCGTTTATTTAATAACCTGCCAGAAAATATTTGATGCGAGAGAGCCGAACGAATATTCTTAAAAAAATATTAATCTTTTGCTATTTTTGATTATCGCAAATTAAAACGTTCTTAAAAAATTACAGAGTTGCAGTTTTGTGAATTCGAACATTTTTATTGTAGAATCGAGATACATAGTAGGGCCCCTGAAATCGAAGAAAGTTAAAACGGCAAACAAAAAAGGACTAACCTTGAAATGGATAGTTTTGAACAACCCATCGATAAAATGGAAAACTTCTTATCAACAATCGTATCGGGAGATCAAAAGCTGTTTTCGAAATTTTGTTCAGAAACAACTGGTAAAAGAACTTTATAAATTTAAAGAATGTTCAGCTCAAATGTTCAATCTGCGCTTTATTTTGCATATATTGAAGGAAAACCCATCAATTTTGACAACAAAGCTACAAGCATTGGCGAACCAAATCCTGATTTTCTCAGGCATTCGTATCTCAAATGGTAAACGAAAAAGCTAGGCATTACAATGAGGAATACAAGTATATATGTATGTATAAGAAGTATAGAAGATTAAGAAGGCCAAAACTCAATTTGCTAAAAACAAAAACGTCAATACCCGTGAGCATGATTAAAGGAATTTATGGGGAGCGCAACTAAGTACAAGTAAATTAACACGATCAAGAACACATAATATATTTTTGAGAAGCATAAAAAATAAAGTAATTTGGTTTAAAATCCTTAAAAAGTTTGGCTTTTTTATTTTTAATATTGTTTTCAAAAAAATAAAAAAATTGGTGGTGCAACAGCTCTTAAAGAACCAGGTCCTAAGTGTCTTACCACTCTCAACCGCTCGTGTGTGATCCACCAGGAGTGGAGTGAACTAACAATTTTCAAATCTGGGCCGAGTATTCATGACAAGATATACTCTTGGAGAATTTGTCACTTCCTCTCAAGAGGCAGACCAGCCTTGAAAAACAATTTTTTTAAAGTTTTAAATACTTTCCTATAATTCTGAACCTAGTTAAAGGTATTCATAAAACAAAATGAACACACTTTGAAGTTCGATCGGAAACGTGAAAAACAAGCAGAACGAAAAACCAAATAATGACAGAAATTGGATTGATAATTATTAAAATTGTTTAGCTATGTATCTATGTATATTTTGTTTACTTGCAGCGTCCTTCACATTCCACAGCTTCTATTAAAATCTCTTATTTAAAACAATTATATTGACTGCAATTTGAAAATTAATATTGTGGAATTTTTAAAGTCTACGAAATAAAGTATAGATTTCTTTTTTATCATCATAAAAATGACAAATATTTGTTTAGCTTTTATATGTCTAAACTGAAATTTGTCGACCATATAAATATTGTCATTTTGTTTATGTACTTATAAAATTAGATAATAGATAGAAAAATGTTGAGTCACAGTATTTTGGGTACTTTCAATTAACACAACTGAGTGGCATTTCATTTTTTTTTACAAACAAACAAATCGGAGAAGAAATTAATTTTTTAATACCTAATTAGTTACACTGCTATGAAATTTTCAACATTTTTTTACTTGCGATATAGATATTATAGGGTAAGTCCTGCATTTGGAAAAAAAATCGAACTCTAGATTTTGATCAAAGTTGACATTACGATGATAGCGAAGACGAATAAAGTGGCTCCGACAATTCCTAAGCCACTGGACCTATTTTCTTCAATCTCGGTACTTAAGGGTCTTCGGTGATTCCCTAGAGGAGACTGTGGTGTATTAATACACGTCTGGCAACACCACATTGGAAGTGCTCGAAAAGGAAATTTCAATTATTTCCCTAATCCCTCTTTAGCCTTATGACTTTTCCTTTTGAAATAAAGTCAAACAGTCATGAAAAAGAGTTACGAGCGCGAACATTGGTTGGGTCATTCGTGAACTTTAAAATTCGAAAATCAGTTTAAAATTAATTAAGTGTATTTTAGAATATAAGTTTATTTTAAGAACATAAAAAGAATAAATAAAAAGTTATTATTTTAAATAGAATATTCGAAATCTTGTTTATAAAATAAATAACTTTAATGGTGACCCCGACGTGTGTTCGTGTCAAAGAACAAACATCTCACTTCTACGAACTAAAATTAACCTATGTATGTCAATCGTTGCATATGCAATATTATAAACATTATTTGCCCACCGTGAAAAGACAATACATCAGTCAGCATACAATCATCTCTTTTCATCCAACATACCGATTATACTATAACATCCAGATTTTCACCACACCAAATGTCATAACAAAGTTCCAGTTGCAGATCATCATTCATCTTTAATTAAAAACAACAATTTGCCTCAGTTCTTTTTCTTTCTCATCAAATAACTGATTTAAATTTTGTTTCTTCCGATTTTTCAATTAAAAATATACTATTAACCAAAATTAAAATTTTATCTTTCAATTGTAGAACATCAAAAATTTAGATTATCTTGCTTTAAAAAAAAAAAATTTCATACAGTAAAGCCCTATTTAACTACTTCTTGTAAATACGTGTTTTGATTTAATTTTATAATTTGAATTATAAATAACTTTAATGGTATACATGAATATATAAATAACTTTAATGGTGAATGAATAACTAAACAAAATAAAATAAAAGCGAAATTTTTTTAATTCTGTAACACGTTTGACCATAACCTAATTAGTAGGTAATCTTTTTAAATTACTTATTGTTTTTCTTCTTCCCACTTTATATACAAATTATAAATTAAAATTGAGTTAAGTTGGTAAGTGATTTCATAATTTTTTCTGTATTTTGAACGGATATCTATATTTTATTTAAACAAAAATAAATATGTGTAACGAAGATAATAAAACGGGTGACAATACACCAACTAATTCAAAGGGTGAGATCATTTCAAGCGCAGTGGCCAGAGTTAAAATGCCCAATTTTTGCCATTCCAGTCCCGCGACTTGGTTTGCGCTTGTAGAATCGACTTTTGCGATTAACAACATAAAAACCGATATCTTAAAATATCATCATGTTTTAACAGCGCTCCCAGAGGATATATTGATGACTATAACTGATGTTATCAATAATCCTCCGGAGAAAGATACATTTTTAAAAATTAAAGAAACGGTTATAAGCAGACACTCTGAAAGCGAGAGTTTAAGATTAACAAAATTACTTGGAGGCGTTGCCATAGGTGACAATACACCATCGCAATATTTTCGCCAATTGCAATTAATATCAGGTTCATCTAATATCCTTCCAGATAATGTACTTAAGCAAATTTGGTTAGGTGGACTTCCGTCGCATATAAAATCTATTCTAGTTGCAGCAACAACTTCCGATATAGACTCCCTCATGAAAATGGCCGATAAGATTTATGAAGTGGGTAATACAACACCCATAGTTGCAAGCACTTCAAACGATACATTTTTAAATAGGCTTAAAGCTATAGAAAAACAAATAGAAAAACTAACTATCTGTTCAACGGAAAAGCCTAATAGGTCTCGTTCCGTCAACAAGTTCCAAAAGAAATATAGAGGTAGGAGTAGAAGCAAGAGCCAAATAAAAAAATATCCAACTTGTTATTTTCACCATAGATTCGGTAAGGATGCGCGAAATTGTCGCCAACCATGTGATTTCGAATCCAAAAATGATCTAAAAAACTAATTTTGACGACTACTGACTTTAATGTCAGCAGTCATGTAAGTCGTCGTCTCTTCATAAAATGTAAAAACTCAAAGCTGACATTTTTAATAGATACGGGGGCTGATGTTTCCACTGTTCCAATACAATTTTTTCCGCGAACATTAAAAGATTCAAGTTTCGGTTTGGCAGCAGCGAATGGTTCACCCATTAAAACATTTGGTACGCAATTATTGAAGATTGACTTAGGTCTACGAAGAGATTTTACTCACGCATTTATCGTCGCTTCCGTCAATCATCCAATCATTGGTGCGGACTTCTTGTCTAAATTCAACCTTTTAATAGATTTAAAGTCTAAGAAAATAATAGATGCAACTACTTCGCTAACAGTGTGTACTATAACAAAAGACGCCGATAATCCCACACCCAAACTTTTTCAATTGTCAAATCCGTACGGAACAATTCTGGAGAAATACAAAAGCCTAATATCTCCTCCGAATTATAACCTTGAGGTAAAACATGATGTAGTACATCATATTCATACGAAAGGCGAATTACCTTATTCCAAGCCACGGAGACTTGATAAAACAAAATATGATCAAGCTAAGACAGAGTTTGAACATATGCTGAGTTTAGGCCTTTGCCGACTTTCCTCTTCGCCAGTTTCATCTCCCCTACATCTAGTAAAAAAGAAAGATAGCAATGATTGGAGACCTTGTGGCGATTATCGTCGACTAAATGCCCAAACTATACCAAATCGTTTTCCATTACGGCATATACAAGATGCTAACATGCATGCAAAAGGATGCAGTATCTTCTCTAAAATTGATCTAGTAAGAGCATTCCATCACATCCCAATCGCCCCAGCAGATATACATAAAACAGCCATTATTACTCCTTTCGGCCTTTACGAGTTTCTATTCATGCCTTTCGGTCTGAGAAATGCCGCTCAGACATTTCAACGCTTCATGAATAAGACTCTCGAAGGTTTAAATTTCGTTTTTGCATATCTCGATGATATACTTGTTTTCAGTAAATCAATAGAAGAACACCAACAACATTTAGAGATTCTGTTTGAACGCTTAAGTGCGTTCGATGTTAAGATTAATGTTGCTAAATGTGTTTTTGGGTTAGAAAGTTTGACATTTCTTGCGCATAATGTTAGTAAAGATGGAATCCTTCCAACGAAAGAAAGGGTCGATGCAATTCTTGCACTCAGACCACCAAACAGCGTTAAGCAGACACAACAGTTTCTAGGAATGATAAATTTCTATAACAGGTTCGTTCCTCATCTTGCAGAATATTTAGCACCAATATATTCACACTTATCAAAGCTAGAAAAGACGAACAAAAAGAAGATGCCTAGAAAATCCAAAAAATTTAGTTGGTCTGCCGAATGCGAAATTTTCTTCAATAAAGCTAAAGAAGCCCTTGCTTCCGCAACACTTCTATCGCACCCGATTGAGAATGCACAGTTTAACATTACCACTGATTCGTCCAATGTAGCTGTAGGAGCGGTGTTGCAACAGTTTGACACACAGCAACACTGTTGGGTGCCACTCGGTTTTTTTTCAAAGAAATTACAACCAGCTGAAACACGCTATTCAACGTTTGACAGGGAACTTCTTGCTATTTATCTAGCTATTAAACATTTTAGACATTTCGTCGAAGGGCGTGAAGTCACAATTTTTTCTGACCATAAGCCCTTATGCACAGCGATAACATCTAAAACTGAACGTAGTCCACGTCAAACAAGACACCTTGAATACATAGCCCAGTTCACAAGTGACATCAAACACATTTCTGGAAAAGATAATGTGGTCGCCGATTATTTGTCACGACCGACCGATGAAGCTTGTAGTATTATGCTAACTTGTTTCGATACTAAAGAATTGGCCAAAAGTCAAGAAGAAGACGAAGAACTTAAATCACTTCTATCAAACAAACAATCCTCAAATGTTAAACTGGAAGCTTTTCCAATTCCTAACACAAATGTAAAAATTTGGTGTGAGACGTCAAAAGGTTACAAAAGACCTTACTTACCTGTAGGTTTTAGGAAACAAGCATTTGAGAAATTGCACTTTTTGAGTCACCCCGGCGTTCGTGCTACCAGAAAGTTGTGTACTTCTAAGTATTTCTGGCCTGGTATAAATATCGAAAGTGGTTATTGGGCAAAAAGTTGCCTATCTTGCCAAAAGTCTAAGGTTCAACGCCATATCAAGTCACCAATTGAAGAGTTCCCTGTAACTACAGAACGTTTCGAACATATTCATATGGACTTGGTAGGGCCACTACCACCTTCGAAAGGACATAACTATATTTTAACAATAATAGACCGATATACACGATGGCCGGAGGCATATCCGCTTAGAAACAGTACAGCTGCAGATGTAGCCAATGCTTTCATTAAAGGATACGTTTCAAGATTTGGTTGCCCAGTTCAAATAACTACTGACCAAGGAGTACAATTTGAATCTAAACTGTTTGCAGAACTCACAAGACTTCTTGGCAGCCATAGAATCAGAACCACAAGCTATCATCCCCAAAGTAATGGAATGATTGAAAGGGTACACCGACAACTCAAGGATTCTTTGAAGGCACGAGCGAATACCAAAGATTGGTATGATGAGTTGCCTTTTATTCTTTTAGGGTTACGGACTACAATTAAAGAGGATTTAAATGCATCTCCTGCCGAATTAGTTTATGGAGAAACACTTAAAGTTCCAGGTGAGTTTTTCGTTTCACACAAAAAAAAAAAATGATGAAAAAGATTCAACAACCTTAATTCAAAACGTTCGAAGACAGATGCGACGTGTAACTTTCCAAGCCCCACGATCTCATTCGATACCAAAGACTTATGTTCCTAAGACCATCCAAAACTGCGATTTCGTTTTTGTAAGAAAAGATAGAGTTAAAATTGGTCTCGAACAACCATATGAAGGACCTTTCAAAGTATTAAAACGAATGAGAAAATATTTTGTTTTAGACGTAAGTGGTAAAAACCAATCCATATCAATCGATAGGCTTAAACCCGCTTATAATGTTTGCTTATAATTTACCCAATTTTTTTTACATTATATTAAAAACCCTTTACGACATGAATTAACACAAAATAGATCCGAACAAAATAATAATGAATTGAATATTGAAATTACTTATTAACTATTATTTTTTTTTTGGAGGGGAGCTATGTGGTGTATTAATACACGTCTGGCAACACCACATTGGAAGTGCTCGAAAAGGAAATTTCAATTATTTCCCTAATCCCTCTTTAGCCTTATGACTTTTCCTTTTGAAATAAAGTCAAACAGTCATGAAAAAGAGTTACGAGCGCGAACATTGGTTGGGTCATTCGTGAACTTTAAAATTCGAAAATCAGTTTAAAATTAATTAAGTGTATTTTAGAATATAAGTTTATTTTAAGAACATAAAAAGAATAAATAAAAAGTTATTATTTTAAATAGAATATTCGAAATCTTGTTTATAAAATAAATAACTTTAAGACATTTTTTTTTTTTTAGCTCCAGAGCTTACGGTACCCCCCATAAACCGATGGACTATATTTTGGTAAAACAAATTTTTGAGGCGAAATGTTATTAACGGGTGTGAACGATCATTTGAAATTATTTCCTAAAATCTATAATACTAAATACTTAAAATTAGCATTCATACTTTTCCGGAAATAAGAGGGAAATTGCATGCATTTGAACATTTTTATCGCATTAAATCCATGTTTTATATTTATATTTATAAAATGTATTTTAAATTCCAAAGTACGTACTTTTACATAAGAGCATGTTCGTGCGATCCAGTCGTGCATTTTATTAATTTTACCTCAACTCAAAAACAAAAAATTAAAACGTAAACAACTTTTTCACAGTTTGTTCTTAGTAAAACGATACTCTACTTTTCAAGACCTTATACCTGTTCTGGGTTCAGACACTTTATGTAAACATTGGAACCAGACATTTTTAAATTTGTGTATGTATCAGTTTAGTATTAATAAAATCAGGGGCCTCTCATCACGTAAAACGATATGGTTCGATAAAAATAAATAATTTAAAGCTAAAGAGGTTATTCTCTTACAACTCTCAACTCTTGCAATGGAGAGTAGGATGCTATAAAGACTGCAAACCTTAGATGAAATAAAACATCAGCACTTGCTTGGTGACAAAACAAAACTGGGAACGCTAGATATCAAGCGCTTTAAGCATATTTGAGCATGTAATAGGTAATGCTGTAACAGTTACTGGGGACCGCTATCGGGACATGTGGGAAAACTTTCTTGTGTCCGAATTGAATCAATTACGCCTACAGAACATGTGCCACATCACACATAGCTCGTGCTGCGATAAGAGACATTTTTCGGGCCAATAATGTCAAAAAGGGATTTGACGCTTCCCGATTTTCTTTTATGGGGGTACGGGAACGAAAAAGCATAGGTACATAAACAAACCAACCAAAACCTCGATGATTAAGGACAACAATTAACACGAAATTTATCAGATTACAACAGAAGTCTGAGAAAATGTAATGCAAAATGTGGTGAAAAGAGCTCGCCTTTGATCCACGGCTAGAGGGCCCTACCTTACAAAATGTTAAAGACCATATAATCAATCAATAAAATTTAAATGTATTTTATTTAAAAGTTATTGAAAAAACAAATGACATTTAAAAAAAAAATAAAAAAAACATGTAATCTTAAATTGCTAGTATGTTACTAATAGGTTTAGAGAGCTACAAGCTGCAAGGGCTTTTGGCTCGCTGCAATATAGGCATTATAATTTAAAATTAAGATCTGTTAGTACTACTTATTGTATCTAAATTTGTTATGTTGATATTTTTAAGGATTTCGTAGATGTCATCATTATTGGGTAGAGAACGATTAATGCGGGCTAAGAGGTGTTGGATATCTAGAGTTTGTGAGCAGCTCGAACACGTTGGGGGATTTCTGGATAGATAGGTTGAATTTTATTGCAGTTTATACTTGAGTAGTGGTGATTATAGATCGTCCAGTTTTCCATCTCGGAGGTTATGACTTGATTTTACTATTCATTAAAAATCTTTCTTTTGCTGTCAGAATTAGCAGTTCTGTAGCAGGTACCCACACGATTTTGATCTTTTTGATTTTGTGCTTTAATTAGTAGATCTCTAAGTTTTATCACTGCTGAGGTTTTATTATCTAGATTTTTTATCGCGTCGATAACAAAGAGGCTGACAGTGCATATAAAAAAAAGTAATTTATTTGTATGCTTTTTATTTAGATAAAAATAATAATATGGTAAGTCCACCTTTTTACCCACAATTTTTGATAACATTTTATTCTACTTATTATATATTCATATCTGTGATTATTTTATCGCTGGAATAACATTAAATTACGTCGGATATTTGATCTACTTGATATTATAGAAATGAAAATAATATATTGGTCGGTCACTGGCGTATACGTGTTTTTTGTTTATATTTTTCTAGTAATTTGGTAAAATTGTATTTAAACCAGGAAAGTTTGTGGATAGATTGAATTTTGTTCATTATTTTTGTTTTTTTTAGGGTACTAACTCAGAATATAAGGTTTGCCAACAGATTTTTGGGACGCAACATAAAGAAAATGTAATGAACCGCTGCCTTGATTCCCAAACTAGTTTCTAGGGATTATTACGCAGAAGTAAAATACCAAGCACATAGTCCAGTTCGAAAATCCATTTGACCTCTCTCTCCCTTACCAAGTCAAATATAAAAAAAGGCAAAAAGATAAACAATCTAATTTTGCCTCAAAAACTATTACCTTTTTTTGAATAACTTTCGCTATAAAATGAAAGTACATACAAATTTTATTATTGAGACTTTTTTCTTTGACGAACTGCTGGAAGAAACAGTTGAAAATTGGAAATTAACATTTTTATACTTTTAGAAAAAGCGAAAATATTCCGGCATCTGACCTGTCATTTAACCGCTAAGGAAGAACTTATATTTAAAAAAAAGGACTCTAACGTCCATCTATCTATCTTCTTCTTTATAAATAAAAATCTATTGCTCTATGTATGAGAGATCTCTATCTATTTGGCCGAATTATTTTTTGTTTAATTCGCAATTGTTAGGACAAGTTTTGTGTGAAACAAACTTTTTTGAAAATTTTAATAAAATCTTTTTCTTTTTTAGGTTTGCTTATGACAAAAGGAATACATAGCTATTACGAAAAATTTATTTTATCCACCATTACATTACCGAGGTAAATTTTAGTATTTAATTATTGATGTTTGAATTTTAAATTTTAACTTCCTCAACTTTTATTTAACTTTTTGAAATTACGACATTTTTTTACTACAACGAAGTATGTGTCTTAAACGATATAAAATTTAAGCACAGCTGCCTGTAAATATAATCTGCGTATTTCATGAAGCATGAAGTTGAATTATGTATTGGCGAGGTACTGCACTGTGACCTGGAGATCTATTGTGCCCCCACTTAAAAATCCTACACTTCTTCTCCAAAATTATTGCTCTTAGGAATCTTCCCAGTATGTGGTCCGATGTTTCCTCATGCATGTGACAGAATCTACATATGTTTAACATATTAAGTAAACTTAGGTGTCTTCTAAGTTCGCAGTTGTCTTGTTAGGATACCTGTTATTATTCTAAGGTTATTTCTACTTAAGTTAATGCAATTTTTGAAACGTTGCTGGTTGTAATTGTAAAGTAGTAGTTTCGAATGCCTCAGCTTTGGGAGTTCTTTTCAATTTCTGGATCTGCTTGCTTCCTCTTCTTGTTTAATTTTGTTTTTTGATGATATTTTCTCCTATTCCGCAATAGGTCCCAGGCCCTGTTAAAGGGGTTCATGCGCCTATTTTTTGCTAACGAGTTTGACTCTTCGTTTTCATGAACACCCAAGTGACCAGTTACCCAGTGAAGTGTGACCCTGTTCTGTTTGCCAAGCTCATTTAGACTGCTTATGCACTCCCACATCATCTTAGAGCCGATTGTATATGAACTTAGTGGCTTGAGTACCGCTTGACTATCTGACATAATGGCAATGTTCTTGTTACGATAATTCTTGTCGAGGTTTCGATCCACGCATTTCCCAATGGCGTTTACCTCCCCTTGGAAGATGCTGGTGGACTGCCCCATCGTTATGGAAAGTTTGTTTATTGGCCCAAAGATTCCTGCACCAGTCCCTTCGCTTGTTCTCGATCCATCAGAGTACCACTTGATGGTATTTGTTTCGAGGGTGTAGTTTGTTTCTTCTCCCACCCAAACTTTTTTGTTGCTTAGCTCTGTAAACAAATTTTTCTCGAACTTATATTTTTTGATCATAACATCTTTAAAGATGTCAAGAAGATTTGTTACTGTGGACCTACTGATTAAGTCCCTTTCCCTGAGACCAATGATTTGGCCTGTCCCAGTTCCTTGTTTTGAGAATATCATGAAGTTAGGGATGACAGAAAATTATGATATCGAGAACGTGAGATATTTTTTTTACACTGTTGGTATGATTTGTAAATATTTTTCGGATTAGCCGCGTAGTTGAAATATAAAGTGTGTCCTTTAGTACTCATGCCGATCTTTTCGCATTAAATTATCACCGGGAAACTGCGCTGTTGAAATATTATGCATTAGATTATGGCTGCGCAGGTTGAAGCGGTGCGTAGAGGGTACATGATGTTGTTGTTGTTGAGGTGTATGTTGTTGGGAGCAAACAATACTCATACTAGGATAACTGTGAGTTGTGACCGGGTCCCATCATCAAGAAAGCTTAAAACTATCGTCCCGATTGACATTTTGATGGCGCTTGATTTCATTCGCCTTGCGTACCAAACGTGAGATGTAGTGTTTTTCCTAAGCTAAAACCTTCGTTTGTTCAAAATAAATCAGTGCTCATCTGAACTGTTCAAGATATGCTCGACTTTTCCCGCTGTTTTTTGATAACCGCACTAATGTGCTCTTTTCTTTCTGTTTTTGTCTAAACTTATAAGGACCCACAGCAAACGCGCGGTGTTTGGAGAAGAAAGTGGCCCTTTATTGAATGGAGGTAGTTTTTAACCTTTCTGGATGGTATAACTATGGATTTTAATCCATATTTTTTCAACTTTTTACCAACTCTATCTGTTACACACTTGACTAGGAAAATTTTTGTATCCAGATTGCTCTCGTCCCTTTTCTATGACACAACTGGCTTCCACGGTCTTTGATTTTTAGAATACCCATTTGCTCTCAGAACTTTGTCAACCAGATTCAAAAGGTTAAATTTGTGTTGGACTTTAAATTCGTATTTTTAATTATGAGATTATTAAGTTCCATTCTTTTTTGTTTATACCAGTGGTGGAAAAAATAATAGGTGTGAACGAAAAATACGCAAAAATTTTAATATTAGCATTTTTTTATATATATATTTGTATTTCAGTATTATAAGTCTAATGCCATTATTTAAAATAGTTATATAGAAAACATAAAAAAGTAGTTTTTTTTGAGCAAGAACATTCTTGACCTCAGACCACAAGTTCTCGATCGGGTTAAGATCAGGTGATTGAGCAGGCCAATCAATAACTGATATTTTTTTTGACAATTTTTCGCTTTCTTCGTGGTGTGCTTTGGGTCATTGTCTTGTTGAAACTTCCAAAGCAACGGCATTTTATATTCAAGGTAAGGCAGCATGATGTTTTCTAATATTTCGACGTATTTCTCCTGATTCATAGTTTCCTTAATCCAAAATAATGGCCCCACACCATACGAGGAAAAACAGCCGCATACCATTATATTTCCTCCACCATGCTTAATGGTCTTTTTGGTGTACTTGGGGCTGAATTCATTACAAAGAGGTCGTCTTACGTAATGCTTACTGTCCGAACCAAATAAATTGATTTTCGTTTCGTCACTCCACAGAATACTTTTAAAACTCTCTATGCCCCTTTCGTTAAATGCCTTAAGCTGATCTTCTGCAAATACTTTTCTTTTCTTCTTGTTCTTTTCTGACGCACAAATGGCGTCTTCTTAGCGGATCGAGAACTCAAGTTAGCTGTTATTAACCTATTTCTTATAGTTCTTGTCGTCATGCTTAAATTTAATGTTTTCTTAATTTCAGAAGAAGTCACGAAAGGGTCTTTTTTAGCCATTTTTACTATCTGCCGGTCTAGAGTATCAGACGTTTTCTTTTTTCTTCTTCTAGTTTCTTGAGATTTTTTCGGCTTTAAAGTATTTGTTATTATGTTCTCTGAGCAGGACAGCGTTTCTGCAATAAATTTATATGTTTTGTTCTTAGAGCGTAGCTTTCGAATGAGACGTCTCTCTTCTTCAGTGCAGTGTTTGCCACGATCCATTATTTTGAAAAATTCTTTACCATTTAAACGTAAATCGTTAATATTCATAGGAAAATAACTACAAAATAGAACTCACAGTAAAAATATGTTGCTTTATAGTGTTTTTTCTGGTTTAAATATGCGCAAAAACCAACACTCTTTTTTTTTCCACCGAAAATGAATAGGGCCTCTAATCTTATCTCGCACAGCTTCACTAATGATCACTAATGGGAGCTTTTAATGATTCATTATGTGCAGTAGGCTTTAAACATGCAGCTGAATAAAATACCGTTATGTTAACTTTATTAAGCTTAAGTATGTATGATGTTTTAAGTTGACCATTCATTCACACCTATTATTTTTTCCACTACTGTATATCGTTAAAAAAAAGCTACCTCTATTCCGCTTCATAATCATCCTTTTTACCAAATTAAATTCAAATCTTGTCAGCTTTTTAAGCGTGATTGAGGGCACAAATAATACTCAAACAAACGTATTTCCACATTTATACTATTAGCTGAATTAGGATATAACAAAAGAATAGCTCGCTAAAGTTCACGATTTAATACTTTTCATAGATTAATAAAATTATAATCAAGCATGAGGAATCTATAAAATTATTAATCCTACAACATCTCTTAAAAGCTGATTGTACATTCTTCATAAATTAATAAAAGTGTTCCATATACAAAAAGAAAAAAGCGGCCATCTCAGATTAGGAAATCAGCTTTATTTGTACTTCTAACAACTAGCTCTGCAGCTCTAATATCAGATAATTCTTATGGGGCATACTTCTAAATCAGCGAGCGCAAACGCCAGTTATGGATAATAATCACCATCATCACAAAGTTAAGTCGAAACATTTTCGTTTCAAATTTATAATCAGTTTTGCACGATCTGCCACCAGAAACAGGCGTTTTAAACTCGATCTCAAATTAAACAGTGTCGACGGATAAATTAGATAATTTTTTTTAAACTGCTTCCACGGTCGAACTACTAATTAGAACAAGATTACAAAATATGGATTCCTTAAGAAACTTTATTGGATTATTTATTGTTTTATTATTTTTTTCATTACCATCGGTTCGATCGGATCTGTTTCCCTTGTCAATTATTCACATAAATGATTTCCACGCAAGGTAAAAATTCAATTTCCATTTTGATTAGATGAAAATTCATAGCTCAAATTGTAAATGAAAATAATGAATTGTAGAACTATGAACGTGAAAAATTGGGTTTGCTTAAATCACCTTACTATTGGATGGTTTTAATTTTATATGCCATCGTGTCGTCGGTAAAAGGAAAACAATATTATTCGATTGCGAAATAGGAAAATGAGATTTCATAAAATGTAGTTTTAAGAAAATTTATTAATTAATGGCTTTCTGGGATAATTAAATAGAAAAAAGTTGTACTAATAAACCATTAAAAACCGATTGTGATAAATTAAATAACTCGAATGATTTGACAGTTTCGTGTAGCATACAAGTTCCGACTGAGGTTTGGGCTGTGCGGGTTTCCCACTGTAGGTAGAATTTTGTTTATAAATATTTTCAGCTTCGACTGGAATCCCCCGTCAGATTTTTTTTAGACAATAAACAAATTACAGTGAACATTGCCAACAAAAAATCTATCCTATCCTTATTTTCCTTCTACATAACTTGTGTCGTTCAACGAACCGATAACCAACGGTTTAACAACTGTATATGTACATTAGTGGAAATTATTATTATAAATAAATTATATATTCGTAAGTGTTTAAATAGCATAAATACTGCCCACACTATAGACTCTTGAGCGATATTACCTAAAAAATGTTTACACAGTGCCAACGTTAGCAAAATAGGAAAGGCATACAATAAAGGCACCTAGGCACAATAGTTTTATATTTTTGTGAATTTTGTGTATAGAAAAAATTCCACATTCGTGTGGTACATACAAAAAAGGATCTCTCTGGTTGACAGTGGACTGATGAGTATTCTTAGAAGTGCGAGTGTTACAGTGGAATTATTTAAAGAGAGGAAAACAATTTTCTTATTTCAATGGAGTACCGCTTAAAAATTAACAATCAACTTTACAACGACTATAAAGAGACTTGAACGTTTCCATTATAGTCCTATCAAACTATCCTTTTCTGTGTTCTGTGCGAAAGACTCAGGAGAATCGATGGAGAATCTGCCCAAATGTGCGAGTTGTACGAAAGGCTTGGACGAATGTAAGCCTTATATCAGAAGGATAGACAAATTTTTTGCATGTTTGGTCGGTTTTTTAATTATCATGGAGATAATGCCAATGGACTATAAAGTTTAAAGAGCAGTACGATTTCTTTCAGCTATCATGGTCTATAGTGTGCGTTGTGTCTAAGGTTGACGATAAAATTATAATACAAAAGTTTGTTTTAAATTACATATATGTTAGTGTTAAGGTTTTACTATGATACTACTTAACAATTTGCTTTAAAGTAGTTTACTAACTCTCTTTTAATTTTAAATATTTTCTGCCGTATCTATGTACGAATATAAGATTTTCTTAAACTACATCTTAGAGGTTATTTAGTTAAGCATACTTAAATATTTAATTTGCCTATAAATGATGAAACTTAAATTCGTATCTATAATCGATTTTTCATTGGTTCGTAACTAAACGATGGTTGTGTCACGTAACGTAAGAGAATGTCAAAATACATTTTAAAATGTCTTTAAATGTTTGGAGGTATTTTAAAGTTAAGCAACCTTTAAATTTTCTTTATAGATTCAGCTGCTTGTATCTGCTGCTAGTATCGTGCTAAGTCCGTTTATTTAATTAAAAAAAAAACAAAGTAAACACATCTTTTTTGACGTTTGTAAATGTCAAATAGTCATAATGAAGTTAGCACGATACTAAAAAAATAAATAGCTATTTGATGATTTTAACTTTAATAAAATGTTAGATAAATTATATGACGCTAAACTCAGTTAAAATTGTAGATTTAAGACTTTTTTTTATTTTTTTTTATCTTGGTACTGAGACATTTTAAATGAACGAATAATTTACGGACTTACCGCGATTATTTATTTTAATCAAATTTATATTTGATATTGTCTGACGTTTCGACAGGGTTTCACTCTTGTCGTGGTCACGCGTTTGACTGATGGCTTGTAGGTGGGTGTTGTTTTTCTCTTTTTTTTGTCATTGTTCGTAGATTGTACCGGTGCGTACAGTCAAAATTATTTTTCTTTTTGAAAAACCCATGAATGTCATTACGTATGGAATATGAATCGTTCAAATTAGACCATTCGCACCGATCCGAGAGGTGCAATTTTCAGTGACACTTACGCATAGACCCGGCTGAATTTGAGCGATGCCTGTGTTATATTCCCCCTTAAGGGCATCGGTCAATTGTGGTTTATTTGCATACACCTGAGACTTCAGGAAACCAAAAAAGAAAATGTCTAGCCTGGTCTAATCGCATGAACTTGGTGGTCAATTCACGTAATCTCTCGCAGAAATACCTTCAAATCGTTCATGCAAATTCTGAATGGTGGCGACCGCTGTGTGGCACGTAGAACCATACTGCTCGAACCACTTATCGTCTAGGTCTATATGGTTCTATTTGGGCCGAACAAAATTGATTATAATCGTTCTGTAGCACTCGCCATTGACGGTGACCGCCTTACCACCGTTGTTTTCAAAAAAGTACGGACCAACGACACACTGGCTCAAAATCCACCCCAAACGGTTAAGGTTGAGGATGCATTGTTACCTTGTGAACCTCGTGTGGACTGGTGTCATTCCATATATGACAATTTTGCTTGTTAAAACATCCATTCAACCAAAAATGCGCTCGTCGCTAAAGATGATTTTTAGGCCAAAACTGAGGTAGATATTCTTCCAAAGGCTCCGAAGCCCAGTTAGCTAACAAACGGCGTTGTCTATGGTAATGAACTTTAAGTACCTGGGTCATTTGGTTCTCGTAAGGGTGTAGGCCGTATCTATCTATAAAATCTATTAAAATAAATCAGACCAAAAACATAAATGTTAAAAAAGAGCCAAGTTCTTCTAAACTAAAACCTTTGTGTAACTTAAGTCAGCCGTGAAAAGTACTGAAATCTAAAAGTACGCCAAGTTCTTACTTCATGAATGTTTAATACCGAATATTTAAAGTAGAATAATATTGAAAAAGCTACAATGTAATAGAGAAATTTTATTATTTAATGATTACTGACTAAAATCTGATGGGTTCACTGGTCAAGTTTTTAAAACCTTTCGAATTGGGCATAAAAAAAAACTTGCCAAGTAAGCCCATCAAATTTTAGTCAGTAATCATTAAACGTTACGGTCAGTTACGGTTTTTGTGATTTTTGAGACCTTATATCTCAGGAATCGCTTATGTTAGAAAATTGAAATTTGGTGAGGCGCCTGTGCCTGACTAGCTTAGCAAATATTCGGAATTTTAAGTTTCTGACTTCATTGGTACTGAATCAGTCAGTAATCATTAAACCTTACGGTCAGTTACGGTTTTTGTGATTTTTGAGACCTTATATCTCAGGAACCGCTTATATTAGAAAATTGAAATTTGGTGAGGCGCCTGTGCCTGACTAGCTTAGCAAATATTCGGAATTTTAAGTTTCTGACTTCATTGGTACTGAAGATAGGGAGGGGTCAAAAATCGCCTGAATTTGTTCCTGTAAAAAGGGTGTAGTGCCAGAACTTGGCCGGGCACTACCGTGCCCTTTGATATATAATAAATTCTATTAAAATGGTATTCATGCGACGCAGCTGTACATTTTGTTGTATTTAGTTAGAAGAAGTGCACAAATCATCACTATTTATATCTTCCTTATGCAAACATACACGTAATCCCCTTTCATTAGTGTCGAGTGTTCACTTGAAAAACAGCACGTTAAAGTACCAACTGGGCATGCTGGCATTTTTAAGACGTTTGCATTAACAGTACAAGTGCATACTAGAATTGAATTACCTTAATAAAATTCTTTTAACTGATTAAATAACTTTATCGATAAGGATTAACTGGATTAATATTTGAAGTATACTTTTCTAAAATGATTATATCTATCAAAATTACTTTTATCTCTTTAACCTATGTATGTATGTACATATTATCTTTTTATTGCAAAATTACTTTATATTGATAACGCCTAAACAAGAACAAGTTCAATGTTCAGTAAAGATGTATAGCTTATTTGACGGTGTTTTCCTGTACAAAAATTATGCCCTTAATTGCAATAGGTACATACATATGTATATTAAAGAACATGAGTATGTTCCAGACTGGAATTTTTGCCAATAAGAACAGACCTAGACTCCCTTAATAAAACTTTGATTTCAGCTTCTGGTGTCTGCTTCTTCTTCAGAAGTTTTCGGTTCTTTAAATTTTCATATCTTTTACATAAAAAGTTACTAGATCTCGTTTATTTCTAGATTTGAACCCACCGACTCCTTTGGTGGTACCTGCGATGCCGGTGAGGAATGCATCGGTGGTTATGCCCGAACAGTTCACACTGTTCGCCGTCTACTGGAAGAACAAAAAGACCACAATGCCATTTATTTGAATGCTGGTGATAGTTTTCAAGGGACTCTTTGGTATAATATAGGTCGTTGGAATGTAACGAGCCAGTTTCTGAATATGGTCCCAGCAGATGCAATGGTATGTTACAATACAAAACATCACAAACATATTCTAATAAAACTTTAATATAATAGACCATTGGAAACCATGAATTCGACCAAAAAATCGAAGGTTTGGTTCCATTTCTCAAAACGATAAACTCACCAATGCTGGCAGCAAATATTGATGCTTCCGAAGAGCCAACAATGCAAGGATTGTATCAAAACTCCATTATAATTGAACGAAGTGGGAGAAAAATTGGAATTATTGGAATAGTGTTGGCTACATATTATGTGAGTTAAGCTCTATAAATAATAACAGAACAATAGTAATAATTATTTAATTTTATAAAGGACCTAGCTGATGTAGGAAAGCTTAAATTTTCCAATGAAAGTGAGACAATTATTGCAGAGGCTCAAAAACTGAAGAAACAAGGTGCTAATATTATAATTGCACTCACACACTGTGGTTATGATGTTGATCAGATAATTGCTGAACATGCCGGAGCCGAGATCGATATTATTGTTGGATCTCATTCACATACTTTTCTCTATACTGGCAATGTTTTGCCAGGACCCGATAAGCCTAAAGGAAAATATCCAACGGAAATAATTTACAAGGATAGTGGTCATCGTGTTTTGATTGTTCAAGCTGCTGCTTATGCGAAATATGTAGGAAACATAACTCTTTTCTTTGATGACAAAGGAGATGTCGTTAGTTACGAAGGTGCCCCAATCTATATGGGCAAGGATGTTAAAGAAGGTAAATATTTTTTTTTAATTTTTTCAAACATAAGCCGCAACCACACATATCTTAAGAGCTATTGGTCGCGTTCGGGTACGTATCCAAAGGTATCCGGATTTGTTGGTGTTGTTGTAATCCCATAGGAAAAAACAACTGATTAACGAAACAGCTGATGTCAAGCAGAAATCTAAAGCTATCCAAAAATTTTTGGTATACTTAACTATCCAAGGGGAATTTTGAAGAACAGCTGACATTTCAGCTGATTTATTTTCTTTTGTGTCGAGTACAGGGTTGGCCGAACTATAACTTTTTAACATTTGTTGCGTCTAGTACTAATTTACTAATTGAGAAAAGTAAAGTTTGTTGCATTAAAGATCTCATTCCTACTGCAAAGCTTTTATTCTTTGAACTTCAGATTGTTTCTTAATATAGGAGGTATTAAACTCAAATTCTTTTAGGATTTTCATAGACATAGACATGACTTGTTATGGGATTATATGGACATATTTAGAGCTGAGTTTTCAGAAAAGGATTCTTTTAAGACTATATAAGCTTATACAATCTTATTGCAAGAAGAGAAAATAGTTTTGCTATAAGATTTAAGTAAATTTAAGTAGTTTTAAGCAGCAAAAGTGTTTACCTCTTAAAATAAAAATGTTATGAAACCCAGGCTGGTCAAAAAGCTACATAATTATTGGGCTGAAGGTGGATTTACTACACAGTTAAAATAGAAAATGATCGTACTGGAGCTCTCTTCGACAAGTGTGCTGCGCTCCTTAAAAATAAACAGTTTCAATATAATTACCAGTTCTTGGTTTTTATTATTTTTAAAAAGTTTTTTTGGTAATATTTATATGTATGTAAGTACCTCGAAACGACAGCGTCTGCTCACCAAATGCGAACAAGCACTAAAATCTCAAAAAAAGAAACCTCGTTGGCGTGAGATGATTTGTGGTTAAAAAATCTGCCCTTTTCAATTTACCTTTCCTCATTGTAGGATTAAATTATCAAAAATTTGAATTAAAAACTTAATAGAGACATTGTCAGTTGTATATATTTATAAGGGCTATACCATATTATATTCTTAAATATTTAATGAATTATTATAATAAAAAAAATTCATAGGATTTGTAATCCAGTATACATACATATGTATAATATTAATTGTTTGTTTTGCAGATTAGCAAATGGTCTCTTGCTGCAACTAAATCGTCGCAACATACCTTGTACAATAAATTCAGCATTAAAAAATCCAAATCCTTTGATTATGCCAAAGAAAATTGTTTGTCTGCAAAAATAAACTTCCCATCTATCATGTATCATTCCTCATCTTTATGGTAAATGAAACATTTTCAGTTTTTGTACAAACCTTCATAAGATCATAAATGTGCAAAATTGTTTGGTTTTCATTATTCTATTTTTTTTTTATGAATTAACTACGTATGTAGCAGACGTAACAAATTGTAGTAAATTAGGCATGTAGTTGAATCGGCCAACCCTGGACGATTCACGTCTTTTTTTGACTTTGACAGTAAATGGTACCTATCCGGTTTTTGTCGTTCGACAAACGTATCGGATACTAAAGTATCTTAGATACCCTATCGGACTACGAGGTGAACGCGACCATTGCTTAAAAATATATTTCTTAATGGACGTCAAAACAGCTTTCGCATCAACCGTTTTAACGGTGATCTGATGGCATGTCTCACCGAAGAGTGGAACAGATCTTTACATTATTTACAATGGCTAGGGTCCAAACTTATATTTTTATTCAAATGGTTTTATAACTTTCGATCGAAGTTAAATTATGAATAAGTTGTATATCAGAATTCTTTCTATAAATATAGAAAAAAAAATGTTCAGTGTGTTAATTTATAATGTTAAAATAAAAATTCATATCGAGAAGACTGTTCGAAATATAGGGCTTTCGGAACTTAGTGAAAACTTTCGTAATCGGTTGGGGTTTGATGTGGGCGAGTTATAAACAAAATCTGAGAGTTTATGACCACTTTAAGTTTGAGGCATAACTTTAAGGTCGCATAGATGCCATGACATCTTTGTACGTATAACAGAAATTGATTAAACATTCCTTTAACTTATTATACTTATTTTCAGATGAAGAAGTTCTTAAAGCAATGAAACCATGGAAAGAAATAGTTGACAAAAAAGGCAACGTTATTGTTGGAACATCAAGAGTATCTTTAGAAAAGTGGCCTTGTGATTCCGGAGAGTGCAATCTTGGAAATTTCTTCACCGATGCAATGGTACATGCATTTGTTAATGCTTCCACATATGCTGAGGCGAATAAATGGACAAATGTTTCAATAGCGCTTATCAATACGGGTGGATTAAGAGTGCCACTTCTTAAAGGAAGTAAGACTAATTTAAATTTTTTCCTCTCGTTCTTTTCGAATTTTCTTTCTATTCTAGATCTCACCTACTCACATCTAGTGACTATGTCTCCATTTGAAAATCGATTGGTAGCTTTCAACCTAAAAGGGCAGTATTTATTGGATACATTAGAATACAGTGTAAATCAGATTAAACCCGAAAATGGAATTCTGCGCTCCCAATACATGCTTCAAGTGTCTGGACTACGTATAACATATAATTTTAAGAAACCTCCTGGCAAACGTGTTCAGGATGTACAAGTAAAATGCTCAGACTGTGATTTACCAAGGTATCTTCCTTTGGATAAGAACATGGTTTACCGAATAATTACAGCAGATTTCCTTGCGAACGGTGGAGATGGATTTACAATTTTATCTTCTAAGGGCACAGATCGTGAGTAAGTATACAGTTTGTTTTATTAGTTTCAATTAAATATAAATAATTAATTTGTATCTTTTTGAAGACCATACAAAACGGATTTAGAAGCTTTAGTTGAGTACCTGAATGTTGCACAACCATTAACCACTGGTCTGGAGGGGAGGATAAAAGTTATTATTTAGAGATTGTGTTTATATTATTTTATTTACGTTCCAGTAAATTTTGTTGCAAATCTTATTAATAAATGTTTGAGTTATAATATTCAAACAAAACGCATTTAAATAAAAACAAGAATTTTTTGAAAATTTATTTAGTGGAGTTTTCCATTGGTGAATTCAGATTTGAATTTTGCGAAATACAGTTTTGTTTCTGTATCATTATTGCAAAAAAAAAAAATATATTTTTAACTATGTTTGCAAACTCACAGCTGAAAATTGTTTTGGACTAGGAAGTAAAGGGTTAATTTTACCGAGAAAATTTGATAAAACTATCATCCCGGATAACTGAATTCGTTCTGCTCTCTTCGAAAATGAAAATATAGAAGCAGATTGAACAAGGAATTTGCGCTTGTCACAGCTTTAACTGCATGTTTTTCTTCTTCTTCTTCTTCCTTTGTTCGGCGCTGTTATGATCTCGATGTCGAGGGGATCATAACTCTCCCACGTATCTGCTTCACACTAGTGATCTGCCTGTGGGGTTCGCCGGGTTGACCTCAGAAATCGGCGGCAAGCCTCCCGGTTTTGTATTGTTCCATTTCTGAGGCCAACTGAATGCTGGTGTTTTTGCATTTTTGTTTGTACCAGGAGTGTTTAGGCCTACCTTTCTTTTTATTCCGAATTGGAACGTTGTATGATATTGCCTTTTTGACGGGGTTCTCAGGATCTCTTCTTTGAACATGGCAATACCTGCATGTTTTTCTAACTTATTTAAATATTCAATAGTAATCGAGGTTTAAACGACTTTCGAATATGAATCAATTTGTTCTTATATTTTTAGATATAGCTGTTTTAAATGCCCTTAAGCCTTGGAAAGAGATAGTAGATGAAGGTGGTCAAAAGATTATTGGAGAAACAAGAGTTAAACTTGAAAAATCTGATTGTTCATCGAGAGAATTCAACTTGGGAAATTTTTTTACGGATGCAATGGTTTATGCGGTATGATTTTAAAAACAATCATATAATCTAATGAACAAATTACCAGGCTTATATGTCCTTAAGACCTGAAGCACACTTAGGGACATATTATTACATTTTTTTTTTTTTAATCTACCGAAAATGGGTCAATCTTTTCTCTTCTTTAAGTTCATCAAAAGAACTCCTTATAACTTTAGCTCGTGGTCTAATGTCACAATTGCATTGACAACCCAAGGTAATTTTCGGGTGCCTTTGGAAAAAGGAAGTAAGTATATACAAAAAAAACTCTTAAAATGTATCTGCGTGTTATTATTTTGTAATGATTTGTAGTTCTTACATATTCCCACTTAGTAACGATGTGCCCTTTTGAGAATAATTTCATCGCTTTGAATTTATTTGGCAAGCATCTTTTAGAAACTCTTGAAGTTGGTGTGGCCTCAATGAATTCCAATTCACAGAAACCAAGTTCAAGCAGAATGTTACAAGTATCAGGCCTAGAAGTAACATACAATATTTCAAAACCTCTAGGTGAGCGAGTAATAGAAGTTAGGGTGCGATGTCAGAAATGTGATATTCCGAAATTTGAAAAATTATCTGAAGAAATGATCTATAGAGTTGTAGTTGCCGACTATCTGGCTAAAGGAAGTAATGGGTTTGGAGTTATAAGAGATAATGCTTTTGATTTGGAGTGAGTTCTGTTTTGTCTAGGTTTATATGAAGCATCTTTTGAGTAAGTGTTGTGAGATTTGTCTCATAATTAAATTGGCGGTTGACTTAAAGTTAACATTTGTTGCACTAGGTATATATGTATATAAAATGGTAATGGCATTCGAACTTATTGATATAGAATGAAAAGACAATCACAAAAATATTCAAGGTATACTACAAAACTAGAAGAGCCTTGTAGAAGAATAACGTTTAAAAAAGCTTCAGCTCTTCGACTATAATTTTGTTACAACTTTTAATACTCAAAAGATTTGGTGTTTCATGTAAATCTATATCTTTGTATACTAAAGACATTTAATGCTAAATTACATAAATTTTTCATTTAGAATTGGCCCAAATAATTTGGATGCCTTAATTGAGTTTATTGAAGTTAATAATCCAATTGTTGCAGCTGAAGAGGGGAGGATTAAGGTTTTGGTGTAGTATTCAATGTTTAAATGTTTTCATTCTTAAATTTAAATTTAAATATTATATAAATATAAATTAAATATATATATATTATATGTTTAAAGTTTTAAAAACTAAATTGAAAAATAAAAAATATAATACTGTTATAACTTATTCTTCTATTTGATCTGTACCACGCATTTAATTTAAAAAAATGGTTGTATTTGGTTAACTTACAACAATTTCCAAAGTCAAATAAAAGTGTTTCCTTTAATAAAGGTTTTAATGGTGTAAAACTGAGAAAATAATATAAGTGAGTTTTTGTGAACATAAACATGAAAATATTTGAACAATAATGAATAAGAGGTCTTGTTATGAAGCATTCAATTCAAATAAATCCTTAAGACTGCTTTTAAGCGAAGCACTATTACCTTGCGATTTTTAAGCCCGTAAGAGAGAGACGAGTTTGGTGGCGGGGGTACACAAAATTGCTGGGGTTGGAAAAATTGCAGAGTTATCGTTCTTTCTTCTTTGTGGTTTTCTTTACTTGTCTATTTGGCGTTCGCTCAGTGAACTTCGATCTACTCACTAGAGTAAAGAGTGCGGAGAGATGACTCCTTTTCAATAGAAGAAAAGTTAACTTTCATTAAAAATCGCTGTGTTTAAAAGCATTGATGCAATCGAAAGGAAGTCAAAAGAGAATCAAAGATTAAAAATCGCTTTCGTGTAAAAGCAGTCTAATTCACTTTAATAAGGAATAAATTTAGTTCATTGCATAAATAAAAAAATAGCCAATAGTAGGACAAACTTTTGGTTTTTACTGTACCAAAAATTCACAAATCATATTTATAATCATATACAACAACCATTCATTTGCCTACATTATCGACATCATCCACATGCGAACCACACAGCTGACTTCTTACCAAATGTCAAATTTCATATGGTTGAAATTTTATTTTTTGGTTGGGTCGGCAAAAAAAAGTATGAAGTGAAGTGTGAAATAAGAAATTCGTATATTTTTCAGAATATTTTGTGTGTTATTTTTAAATTTAATAATATAAAAACGTTGAATTGACACAAAGGTCTAAAGTTTATTTCATCAAATCAACAGGAAAATCAAGAAAAACGATGAATTTCTTAAGGCAAACATTGAATGTTACGAAACAAATGACATGCCAGGGTAAGTTGCCGTAGAGATTAGTAGTAGCAACTTGTATTCGGATTAGATTTTTGTTTGTTTTACATTTGATATCTTATTATTATTATTATATTAAAGCAATTTAAGATTTAGATTTGCCGACTTAGAATTTGCCGGGTTGTACAGAATTTACAAAAAAATAATAGAGCAAAAAACAACTATACAGGCATAAATATATATGTATGTGTCCACTGAATAAGTTGCCGGACTATTTTTTTTTTCAATGATAAGCAGACGCGAGTCCAAGCATAAAAAACGATTCCTTTCAGTCGTTTGCTAGTGTTTCAGTAAATTCACAAAAGGTAATGCAATCTTCGACCGAAACTTTTCATTTGCATTCAATTAAATATTCTTATTGGGTGTAGTGCATACGAGCTTACAAACGAATTCATTCACCGTTATGTTGTCTTTCTATTAGACAAAATGCTGCATGTTAATCTTGCATTGTTGTGCTCATCATGTATATTATTATTTAAAAATTCCAACTCAAGCTACTCCGCTGACTGGGTCATATTGTCCAAATCTAAATGGGATTCAATGTCCAAATCCATAGACTGCTCGCCACCTCACTGAGATTACGGATAAAGGTGCTAAGAGCGACAAATGTAATGCCAACAGCTGGAGAAAAAACTGAAGATTGCCTATTTCATCCTTGATATACCCTGTGGTCACTTGCCCAAAATAAGAGTATATAGTTTGTGTAAGCCTTTATTCAAATCTTTTTCATGCTCAGAATAAAACATTATTATAGGAGCAACAAAAAAAGCCGTACTCATAAGTTTGTGTAAGGTGGGGTTTCCTAGATGATTTAAATTGAAGCTTACCTTAAGTCATGTCAAATGCGTACAATTTGATCTCTAGTTAAATTTTTGAGCATAATGTTGACGCGGTATAAATATCGACGATCCAACCATAAGAAAAGGCAAGTAATCGATGTAAAGTAGATCAAAAGAGTCTTAATATCAAATATTCACAACATTTATTAAGTGAATGAATTATATATTTTGAGTATTGCACTGCAACCTGGAAATGAATGAGCTTGCTCATTTTATAGTTCTTCCTCCAAATCTATTGCTTTGAAGAATCTAATTATTTTGGGCACCTTCAGAGAAGATATGTCGCACTCTTCCACCTGTTATTGTCCCAGATGGTATTTCCTTTGGTGCATGAGTGGACAACATCTTCCTTGTATATGGTCCGGTGTTTCCTCATGCATGTTACAGAATCTACATGTGGAACTATTTACCATACGAATTTTGTAGTAGTAGTTTCGACTGCCTCAACTTTGAGAGTTCTTTCCAATTCTTTGATCTGCTTATAGACCGAGAGCCCACAGCAATTTTTGGGTGTGATTGATAACAAAAAATAATTAGCATAATTAGTTAGGCCTTTAGTAGTTATTTACAAATGTGAACGTCTTGCATACTCTAGTGGGCGCAATAGTGCATTATAGTGCATCAAGTATACAGTTCTTTCCTTATTCTAAAAAATTGGGAAAAAAATTTTGCCATAACTTCAAAATGAACAGCTAAGTGCCCTGATTGCAAATATCGAGGTCCATGACGTTTTGAAGGTGGCCTTCTTAGTGCAAGAAGTTGCCTATTCTTATCGCGTCTGGCAGGCAGAAGGCTGTCTGTAAAACGTCTTGGACCTCAATATTTTCAATCAGGGGGCTTAACTCTACATTTTGGCAAAGTTGTTATCACAATTATTTGGGTTTGGAAAGAACTGCATACTTAATGCACTATAATGCACTATTGCGCCCACTAGAGTATGCAAGACGTTCACATTTGTAAATAACTACTAAAGGCCTAACTAATTATGCTAATTATTTTTTGTTATCAATCACACCCAAAAATTGCTGTGGGCTCTTAGTCTATTACCTCCTCTTCTTGTTTAATTTTGTTTTAAGATTTTAACTTTTAAGGTTTTCCTGGTTGTTAGGAATAATTTATAAATATTTTTCGGATAAGCCGCATAAATGAAATAAAAAGAGTGTATGTACTCCGTACCGGAAAACTTCAGTTGAAATGTTAAGCTACGTAGGTTGTAGAGTTGCATAGAGGGTTCATAATGTTGTTGTTGTTGTTGAGATTTATGTATGTTGTTGGGAGTAAATAATACTCACTACATCGCAGGGTGTTTTAAGTTTTATCTAGGATGACCGTTAGGTGTTTGTGAGGAAATGTTGTTCCGAATTATCGCTGTTTTTGTTTACAGAACTAATGTGTTCTTTTAAGCGGGTAGCAATGGTTCTTTGTGTCCAAAATATGAATATCCAAAGCTTCGAGGGTAAGTGGTATAAATATGGATTTTATTCCATATCTTTTTAACACTACCATCTCTATCTATCACACTGGACGGGTGGTATTAAAGCTTTTTTGTCCAGCTTACTCTCGTCTGTTTCCTGGGACACAACTGGCTTCCACGTTCTTTGCCTTTTGGAAAAACCATTTGTTAAATTTGCCGGATGGTGGTGGCATGTAGGTATCTCTTAGTGTGTGTTGTCCCAATGTACCATCCATTCGTCTTGTCACGTTTACATCCAAATATTAAATGAAAATATGTTTTTCTTTTTCAATCGTGAACTTTATTTTTGGATACTGGGAGTTAAGATGTTTCAAGAAATTTAGAATGGTGGAGCAGATGCAAGAGTCACTGAAATTCGAAAAAGCATGGGTACCTTAAACTTTTTATGATCTGGCATTGCAAGAGCTTCAGTCAAGATTTGAACCATGTTGCTGTTAACGGACGACCAACGCCAATGTTTGAAAATTATTTCTACCAAAATTCTGAGTTGGTAGTCGCAACCCATAAGAACGCTTACTCCAAATTGTGACACCAGAAGAGCTGTGTGTGCTTTATAGTGGACAAATTAAAGTTAACATATTCACTTTGCCAGTGAACTAACGCACCGCTTGAGGTATTGCAGATTTAAGTGCTTCATTTAAAAATGACCCAATTGAGTTGGTAAAACACCGTTGGGAATCTCTCAGTCTACATTGAAGCGAATTTTTCGTGAAGATTTTGGCCTTCACTTTTAAATTTTGAACTCAAGAATTGAAGCCACTTGATCATTTGAAAGGCCGAAACTTATCCGATTGTGTTCTGGAAAAGTTAAACGAAAATCGTAAATCTCTTTGCTCTCTTCTCTTTTAAAGATCTTTTACAATTGTAAAAAAAGGTAACAACATTTGTTCACTCGTCTGGTTCCTTCCCAAGAAAAAAATTATTTTTTTTTGAATTTCTATAAAATTGTTCTAACAACTCGTGGAGAATTACGGTCTAGTGATCTACAACTCTCAACCATTCTATTCCTGAGTGTGTGTTATCGGGAGGACTCGGCTGACTCCGAACGACTAAGATGAAAAGCACTTTTCAAGACAAGATATATTCTTGGAAGGTTTGCAACTTCCTAGAAATACGTAAAATCTTGCTCTGTGGACATCCCCTTTAAGCGGACACTTCCCATAGGCGGGAATTGCTTGATACAAGTAGTGTTTTTAATTTCTTTTTGGCAGACTTTCCATTGAACGGACTCGAACAGGAATTTCGCATAGAAATGGTAAAACATTTTCATTTGGACGAGCATAAGAGGAAGTCAATTTTGGCAACGAATTTTTTTTTAAGTTGCAGCTTTCATGAAACAGTGAATAGCAAACGATTCATGAAATATTGAATATAGAAATTATTATAGAGTAACTTGGTTCATTTGACAAGAAAATGATGCTTTAGAAGAAAAAAATTGTGTTCTTTATTGACAACGCTGCTTGTCATCATAAAGACTCGTCGCTGGAAAATATAAAAGTCGTTTTGCCAACCTTTGAATCAAGGTGTGATAAAGAATTTTAAATTTGATTTCCGACCTCTTATTTTAAAGCATTTCATGGAAAGTTGACAATCCACCAGTGAATTAATCAAAAGCGTAAATGTTGTAGATGCAATTTATTTTATTAATAATTAGAGGAAGCTCATAACACAAAAAGCACTTTCAAATTGTCTTAAGATATCTGGTTTTGAACAAAGTTTGAGCTTGAAGATGATTTTTATATTTGTTTTTCCTTCAACGAACAAATCTCTTGGGCGGATCAACATTTTTGCACCACAGTTGTCAGCTCAAAGGAAATTTCACTGTTACCCTAAAAAAAACTTTTTTGTTTTTAAATTACAGCGGCTTAAAAACTGTCGCAGACTTTCGGCTTCACAATCGAAAGCAATAACGATTAGCCCAAGGGGTACTTTCACTTTATAGTTTACATTTAACAATTATTAATTATTATGTTTATTAAAGCATGTTAGTAAAGTGTTCACAAACCAATCTTCATAACAAAAATTATACGCCGGCCGGTTCATTTCAAAAAGTCAGTAAGTGAAATTTGATGGATTAAATTCTAATAACACAAAGTTTCGATCATACTCTATTCTGATTGAACAGAAGAAAAAATAGTAAAAATCGATCAACACAAATTTATTAAAATGTAACTTAGTGAATTGTCGTAAAAAGTCGACAATAAGTTATGTAGCTGCTTGGAATGCACTCAAACAAAATTTTCTGACTTGTGTTGTAGGCATTTTGGGTAATTTTAAAATTCACTTTTCGAAATTACGCAATTTCAAGGCTAAGTTGGAACATATGCTGTTCGTCAGCCATTTTCCAGAATTAAAAATTGAAGTTTCTCCTGTTATATGCGAAGAAATCGAAAATTTCTTTTACAGGGTAGACACACTTTTAAACGTACCACAGAAAAACATATATTTGTACTTCATTATAAATAAGTACTAAAATACATATTATGTATATGAAAAACAAATATTGGTTGAGTGGTTTTTTTTTAAATTTATCATTCCATATACATATTTAGAAGCCCATACCAAAAGTGAAGAAAGATTACATTGAATAATTTGTTTTCTTAAAACAACTTCAAAAATTCGATCTTCGAGAGAGTGACTCCAAGTGATTCCGAATTCTTTAAATGTCCATGAGATTAATCCAAAAAGATTGTTGACATCCAGAAACAGCCGGCAATTAATCTTCTTGGTACTTTGAATTAACAAATCTATAATGCAACAATCGGTTATTGGTCTCCAAATTATGATGTTTTCTTCCCTGCTGTAATGACGGTTCAGAAATTGTTCCTCTTTCCTCAAATCGTGGCAATAACAATATTCCAACCATCTCACCCATCTAAATTAAATTTTTGTTTTCATTTATGGGTTGCTTGCTCTCAGTAAAATTTTAATTTATGTTGTAATTCAAGTATACTCTGTTCCACCATACTTAGTTGGTAGATCAATTATATAAGAGTATATAATTATATAACCTGAAGCCCACTTAAGGACATATTGATAGTAATATAAGTTTAGCTTCTCTACAACTACAAAAGTGTTTTAAAATGCATGGTCGCTTGCTACTTGGCTTAAGTAAAATAAAGCCTATAGGGGTCAAATGGAACGATCTTGGTTCCCAGTTCGCATCACCTCAGCCTGAGATAATCATAGTCTTAAATTGCTTGCGCAGAATGTTCGTTTTGACAAAAGCTGTTTTGCACACAGAGCCGTGATCTTAGAACTATAAGTCGTTCAAATCCATATGAGCCAATTCGGACAATCAAAAATTGGTTATCATCGCTCGTCGTTCTTGAAGAAGTATTGACTGATAATTGTGACGGGCTATGAGATATGTAAATCAAACACTGATTTTCTGTGAATGCATTGTCACTTGGTGGACTTTTCTTGTGTGAATTGGCATTATTCCATTTTTTTTTCAAACAGCAAAATACACGTTCATAGTTACAACATACTAAAAATTTATTTTTTTTTAAGTATTTTAAAAATACCAGCCATAATCTATTGATTTTTCGTATACACCCGTAATCGTGGCAACTATACATAAGTTGTTGCTGGACAGATGTATTTTTCATCTATAGAAAAATAATTTCTTTTGGAAAACTGTATGATCGGAACCCTTTGACATTTTTAATCCTCAAACCACGTGCTAGTGACACATTATTGTTGATCATTATCAAAAATTTATACATTTCATGATATTTTGCCCAGAAAAAATGTCTCCCAAATTATTCACTGGCACGCTCAAGGCACGAGAAAGAATTTTTAACCATTTTCCAAGAAATAATAGGTGTTAATCTCTTAATGTGACCTGCATAGTCTATGCACATGATATGGGATATATTGAAGATCATTTTTTGTAATTCTTGCTGATTTGGTTAATTCTTTTTGTTGCTCTATCTTTTTTGTTGTATTCGATCGATCTATAAAACTATAAGCAAAATTTTAAAGGAAAGGTGTTACAAGTGACGTGTTATGACGAATCTATTATGATTTTTCTTATTTGCTTTCTTATTGTATACAATGAAGTTGTGAAGATAAAACAGATATAACACATCAAATAAAAAAATAAATACAAAGCAACATTTATTCAGGGACATTGTTCTTTGAAGTCAATTATCTATTGTTTGAGGTGTGGGTTTTGTTTTGTGTGGTTACATACAATGGTGACGGTACAAGGAAAAGGCAAATTATTTTAAACTGACCAAAGGATATTTTGATTGATTGGTAAGAATCTTCAGATAGAAATGAAAAGATTTCCATGGAAGAAATATAATTTAATTCGAATGGAAGATGATTTATGATATTCATAAAGGGAATGGGTTTATCCCGGTAAAAAGTATTTTCTCCACTATCTTTTTTTATCAGCACAACATAAGTATAGGTTACCTGATTTCTGATAAACAATATTAAATTTAAACAAAATAGTGTCCTAACTAATTTAATAGTCCTTAACTCAATATATTAATTAATTTTAACATCGACTTCGCTTGGAAAGTATTCCGTAAAATCAATAGCCACTACATATAGGGTACAAATAATGTAATTTTATAAAACGTTATCAGCTGAAAAATTTAGTGTCAGTTACAATAATACAAAATAATATTTTTTGTGCAGTCGCACCGAGGCGTTATTGGTCGGAAAGAGCTCAGATTTCTTTAAATTACAGGAAAACAAAAACGCCACATAATAAGTTTAAAAATGCTTAACAATTTTAGACAAGCTTTTTTTCCGAAATTATAACGAATTCTTAAGGTTTTTCTGTAGGGGCTTATAGATGTTAAAACTGAATTACAAAAAAAAAAATTGTGTGTGAGAAATCAACAATTTTTTTTTGTTATATTTCAAAAGAATATCAATCACATTATTCCACACAACTGAAAGCCCTAGGCGTTTGCGGCTTATTGGCTTAAGTAAAAAAAAAGTCTATAGGGGTCAAGTGCAAACAATTTCTGTGCCACTTCACGTCGCCTCTGTCTGAGATAATCATGGTCTCAAATCGCTCGCTAAGAATGGTTTTGGCACAAGTTGTGTGACATGTAGTCGTTCAAATCCATATGAGCCAATTTGAACCGAAACAAATTGGTTATAATCGATTGGTAGAGCTCTCAATCTGGCAATCCCATCGTCTTTCTTGAAGAAGTATTGGGCCATGATATACACCAAACACTGAATTTCTGCGAATGCATTGTCACTTGGTGGACTTTGTTGTGTGAATTGGCATCATTCCAAATTTTGCTGTTTGAAATACACGTTCGTCCAAAAATGGGCTCTGTAGTTGAAAATTATTTTTACTTGCGATATACATTATGTATGTAGGTACTATAGGGCAAGTTCTGCATTTGGAAAAAAATCGAACTCGAGATTTTGATCAAAGTTGACATTACGATGATAACGAAGACTAATAAAGTGGATCCGACAATTCCATATATCTATCTGTATGTCTGTACCTCGATCTAGAGCCTAAGCCACTGGGCCTATTTACTTTAAACTCGGTACTTTAGGGTCTTCGGTGTTTCCCTAGAGGAGAAATTGAAATTTTTTTTTAGCTCCAAAACTAACGGTAACCCCCATACACCCGTAATGCATAATCTTATTTATCTCGAAAACGGCTCTAACGATTTTGATAAAAAAAATAAATGTGATATTATGGACATGGACTACATTTTGGTCAAAAAAATTTTGGGGGGAAATGATGTTAACGGTACCTGTCATAGAACCGAATTTTGATTTTTTGACTTTCTCATCAATGGCTCTAACGATTTTAACCAAAAATTTTCAGCAGGAGCCCCCTTAAGTTTAAAATAATATAGTATATATGTAAAAATATTCTAATTTTTTTTTCTGGGATTTTTGAAAAAAAAAATTCGATTATTTTTTTAAACTATGTATTTATAAAACATATATGTACTGCTAAATACTTAAAATTTGGCATCCCAAATTTTGGTCACGAAAAATTTTAAGGAAATTCGTTATATGTATACAAAATTACAGACGGCAATTCCATACACTTGAACATTTTTATTTCATTAAATCCATGTTTTATATTTATAAAATGTATTTTAAATTCCAAAGTACTTTTACATAAGAGCAAGTTCGTGCGATCCAGTCGTGCATTTTATTTTTTGCTGAAACGCATGAACGACTGAAGGGAACATTGCTCTTCCTTGTGACAGGAAGAACGAACAAGGACTTAAAATTCTCAATTGGTGTTTTTTCGCATGTTTCTCTGATTATCACAGCTCCACAAAAAAAAATTGTTTTTTAATATGGGATCAGACCACCTTTACTATAGGTTTTCGGGGTCGCTGAATCCGAATCCGACCACCATTTTACCCTATCACGTCAGGATTTTTTATAACCTCAGTGACCTCAGTGTCAACCCCCAGTGACCCAGAGTGCCCGAGTTGAAGCTCTCGGAGGGTATAGCTCAAGGATGACAGGTGCAAAAAAGTTCAAACTCCCTAAAACCCAACCAGGTTAACCCCAATAATCCTAGGACACCAGAGTTTTAGCTCTTCCAGGGAATCATTCGCAGAGCAGGGATAAAAAAATAGACAAACTTCCTCAAACGCAAGCAAAAAATCCTGACGTGATAGGGAAAAATGTTGGTCGGATTCGGATTCAGCGACCCCGAAAACCTATAGTAAAGGTGGTCTGATCCCATATTAAATTTTTTTTTTTTTTTTGTGGAGCTGTGTTATTATTATTCGTACTAAAAAGATAAAACCCATAGACAAAATATTTTATCTATATACCTAGGTACCCCAATTTATAATGAAGCCTCTTGCAAGTGCAAGCACTGCAAAACAATGTTCATTTGAACAATTTTCGCATAAAACACACGTTGTTCGAGTAACAACGAACACCGAAATTTCCGAGCTCCTTTATTCGTTCTTAGTTCGTTGTTCGTTTTTAACATTTACATTCTCGTTCTTTGCGTACGACCAACAACTACACAGAGTACAACACTGAAAGTCTAAATGCAGCTTTACATCTATTAGGGCTTTTCAGAAATTATTATCTGTCTATTTTCTTTTTATTATTTTGACAGTTTTAGCAGAAGAAGGACATCTTTACTATTTATTTATGAAGAGTGACAGTTTATAGAACGATCTTGACATGTTCGATTGGTAGATTGGTACACGTTGACATAAATTACACGTCAACGCATCAATGGATAGAATTTTGTGCATTGATGTTTTTTTGGTGACGCTAAGAAGTCAATGCGTTAACGCCTTATAATAGCTTATCTTTTTAAATTGCTACATTTAAATTCTAATGAAAAAGGATAAAATATAGAAATCCACCAAACTCAAATGATCCAACAAACTTAAATGATCAAAGCTTGAAAGTTGGCTTTCAGTATCCACGTAAACGCATATGTGGGCGCGCAGTTATGTTTTTTCAGCATCTTTAATGATACAATTTAAAATGTTCAATATGAATTTTAATAAGAATAACTGGCCCTTAGTATTGGTCCCGATACAGCTCCGCCTCATTTTTCCACACGATACGGGTATTTGCTTTTAATTTATGTTCTTTTAAGGAGATCGGTTGAAAAATAGGTCTTCTATCACAGATACATAAAATGCGAACAAAAATTATATCCCAAAATATTGTTAAATATATTTAAAAAGAAAACTAAAGGAAGTTCTGAAATTGAAGAATGAAAGTGAATGTCCCTGTTTGCATGTATTTTTTTTCTCTTGATCAAGTTAAAGTTAAAACTATAGTTCAAACATGACAAGCACTTAACGAAAATTCTCTACATCGTATGTTGTTGTTTGTGCTTCAATTCAATTAAATCAATCCAAAAATGTCACCTACTACCTTTAATACCACCCATGGTTATTTTTTTGTTTAAATAGTATAGTGTGTCCTTTAATCCCTTCTGAGCTTGACGCGACCAAATAAAGTGACCGCACCAAACATTCACCGGTGTCAGGTGTGATAAAGAACACTACTACAAACATGATCTTTTCAATTTCAAGGATTAAAAAGGATCTTTCTGTCCACCAAATGAGCACTAGAATAACAAAAAATAACTAACTCACACTCTTTGAATGGTTTTTACTGGACGACTGCGGGCTGGACCAATTTACGTATTTAAATTGGTTTTTATTGTTCCTTGTTTCATGGTATGAACATCCAGCAGGAACATAATAGCCAAATGCTTTTATATGATTCGCTGTGGCAAGGATTTGAACACTTGCAGGGAGGTTAGATATACATATGTGGAGAAATGAGTCATACTTCGTAAAATGTACACGTGTGAATATTTTTTTTTAGGTGATCGTGTTTTAATTTCGCGTAGCTCTTAGGGTTCCTATCAGTTTTCAATGAATTTCTCTAACAATAATCCTCTGAGCTCAGTTACTAAAGGTTCGAGTCGAAAATGACAGTTTTTGTTAGATTTGGTTACATATGCAAATATTAAAAACATGCTTCTAGACTGCAAAGGTACTCCTTCTGATAAAAATAGTCATATAGCCATTCAGTCTCATTAATTGAATTATTCAAATTATCCAAACTTTAGTTTTCTGGAGAACTATAATTTATGAATTTTTGTGAGGAGGATAAGCCAAGAGTTGAAGGTTTTTCCAAAGGGGTTGTAGGCTTATCAAACACAAAAATGCTTCAATTTTTGAATGCTGAATCTAATAAGAGACTTTGCTACCCAGCTCCCTGCTTAAACCGTTCTGTCTTCGACTTCTATGTTCGGTGTCCTTTTTTGATGACAGCTATCAAGTCTATCTTCTTCGCTTCATTCTCAATACTCAAAAAAGTGCCAATGATATCAGGGGCGAAATTACCGCATCAGTTTTCGAGTAATACGTGACTGAATTATGTGAGTTTGGTATACCGCTTACGACATTGAGCAGTCGATTACACTAATTTGACATTTTCATTCGATCACTAATGGGACTTACTCACTCGGTCACTGAAGTGGTAATTTGGACCCTGGCTTTGTTCTTTCAGGTCAGAAAATTTTAACACGCAAACAACAACAAAACAAGTGAATACAATTCATAGTGAGCATAAATTGAATGAAATGGTTAAAATTTTGAGAGTTAAGATGGCGCTTGATTCAATTGTAAAAAAATGTTAAATCTTACGTCGCATTGACATTGATTTTGACATCAAATGTCATTGAAATTATTATGATCACCAACTTTCAAATTAAAGAAAAAAAGAGTGAATATAAAATCATAATCGTTTTCTTCACTTTTAATTGCTGAGCTGGTTATAAGTTTCACTAAAACATGCCCATCGTTTTTGCGTACGCGATTAACTTAAAGGACTTTTGAAAGAAGTCACATGGCAGTGCCGCGCTTTGCTTGAAATCTTTTTGGATACGAAGGGTATCAGTGAGATCTTTGCCTTCCTTGATGAAGCAATGAGCGTTCTTCATCGTCATCCTCTAAAAACAAAAGAACTCGTTAGGTATTTCAAAACTAGATATTGCTCTATACATGCTCGCATTTACATATTTAGAAATAGATGCTTTCATACGGAGCCTTAAATTCGATGAAAAATTGGTGGGTATCGATTTGAAGATCCTGGTTTTTGCCACCATCCATGTAATGAATATTCGGCTGATTATGAAGTTTTCTGGCGCAAAGCCACACTATCCCAGGCCTTTGACGAACTGCTTTAGGTGTTCACGTAATACGGTACAAAATATTTTATAGACGATTTTAAGGAGACCGATGCATCAGTACTTGGCGCAGAGTGTCTCCTTTCTTGAAAATCGGGCAATCAATCCTTAGGGTCCATTCATTGAACATGCCTTCATCGGAACATATTCTATAGATGAGCAAGTACATACTCCTAACCAAGTCACCGCCTGCCGCTGGCCGTCAGCTCCAGCAGCCTTATTCGAATTAAGTTTAGATATAGCTACCCTAACTTCGTGCAGATCGGTTTAAGGATTTCTTGGCCTATTTCCATATTCTAAGCATCAGATTACAGGATTCAGTTCAGGTGTTATAACCTTGACAGGCTCTTCCTACCTCTTCGTAAAACTTCCGAACTTCATTTTCGCTATGAAATTCTCAAATTGTAGAACTCCTCTCACTTGTTTTGCTCTTGAGAAGTGTTCATCTCTTCTCCTCTGCTCGTAGAACTCTCGAGTAGCAGCTCTAGTTCTTCTATGCAGCGGGTGAACATGTACTTGCTGCCATTCATTGTCAAACTAGGTGTTTCTTTATGATGACACTACGAGTCGCCATCTTTGATTTAAAATTTGAAATTTGCTTAGCAGGATTTCTTTATTTTTGAAGTACCCCTTTTCATAATGGTTAATGCGTTGGACTGTCATGCCGGAGGTCTAATTCGGTCAAAAAAAAAATTTTTTGGTGTACTGCCGTTTGCGAGGAAATAACAAACTCTTCAGGAGTATCCCTTGTCAAGAAAAAATCTTCTAATCTTAACCGTTCAGGATCGGCAGAAAATGTTAAGTCTTCTCCATTCCTTCTAACACACAAATAGGAATGGTTGAGAGTTCACAAGGCTTGAGTTCCCAACGAGCAGTGTCCTTAAATTAAGTTTTTTTTTTTAATTTCGTTGTCTTGGCTTTCTGTAGTAGTACTTTGGCTACAACGAGGTACATAGCAATTCGACTCTTATTGTTGGCTCTGTGAAAGTTTGCGGACATCCTTGATACTGAAAGAGTACCCTGCATCGATCCCACTATAGCCTCACCTGAGTCCGTTCACGGTGGTGATGTCGTGCAAGCTGCACTTTTCTATCCCACCAAATATGTCTTCTGTTTCTAGCTAAATGACATAACTGAATGTTCATATATCTTGTCGAGGAGCTTGTAGACCATTTCTTTGGTGTCATCATCTTTTTTTTCCCTGAGGGCAAATCCACACTGGAGGTTTTTGTTGGTGAATTAACCCTGGTACGAAAGCTCTCGTGAAGCTCTCTTTTAGATAATCGACACTCGAGAGTGATCAAAACTCCCTCCAATAACAAATATACACCTCTCAGTAACAGTTGCCATAGTATATGTATCGCAGTTTTTAAACTTTCTTCTAAATACTAAATACTAAATATCTTGACGCATCCGGGAAGTTATCCCAGCTTGAACCCCAACTTAGAGGACTTGTGCCTTAGTATAACTCCATAGACGAAGAGCCGGATAAACCTCTTATAGTACCCCATATGAGGTGTTCACTAAGTAGTTCAGCCTGACTCGGACTGAAGACGCCAAACCTATAATTTCATCGGGGGAGTTCTTCCGCTGCCTACTGGCTAGGAAAGGAAAAGTGACTTAGTGGGAAAACTCCGGTCTCCATTAATCCCACAACCTTCCTCAGCGATTGAATCCCCATCACCAGTTGAAGGCTAGGTATCCGATAATCACCAAGAGAAGGTTAGTATAGAAGTTGGTAGACAAAGATTGGTTTTGACAAAAAAAAAATTTAACGCTGGTGTCCTCTGAAATTCATTCATGTCTCAATATCAGTCCGACTAAAGTTCTGTCTGAATAATGATTTATCTATACCAGCTTCTATCATTTTATTCAACTGTTAAAGAGTTAAATATCCGAATATCTTCATGTGTATATGTATGTATATGTTATTTTTAATTGTTCTGTTTATTATTTATCAATTCCAAAGTTTACAAGCCAAACACTTTATCACCCAACTAACATATTGAGTAATTAGGTAATTAGTAAGCCTTCTAGATCTTAGAAAATAAAACATACAAATTTATGAAACAATGTATCTACATACATACGTACCTACATGTAGGTACAAAATTGTCTATCGAAAAAAAAATCTTTTTTCCCGAGAAAAAAACATAATACTATATGAATAAGTAACCGGTTTTTATAATCCAGCCTTTGTGCGGTTCTGCAATATTTGTTTTTCCTCACTAATCCAGGTCCGCGAATTTATATGAAATTCTTAAAAACACATTTAAATATGCAATCTTCTGGGGGAATAATAAAATTTGACATTACGAAAATTGCACGCGCAGTACCACGGTAGCTTAGTCCAAAAGGTCAGTCAAGATAATTGACTTTTGCCTGTGACAGGTATCTAGAAAACTAACATACGAAGTATACATGAATCTTATGAATACAAATTCTTGAGAAAGACAATTTATTATTTTCTATAGGGGCGTGTTTTGTTTGATTAAGCAAAGATTATAAAACCTTTAGGGATGATCCATTTTTTTTCTAATTTTATTGCCGTTTATATTTTGCGTAGGAAAATATTACATAAATAGTAAAAAAAATACATAGAGGGTACCAATATTCATTGAAAAAATAAGGTGAACAATTTAACATACATATAATAATTAGGATATCTATAAAAGTGGTTAAAAAAACAAGTGAGCCATTTTTTTAAATAATTAAATATTATACAGCATTAAATGAAGAAGAATGTTAATATTGAATAGGGTTTTTTAATAAAGGCGGTAGTAAGCCCCATTATGTATGGAATATGACATCGTTTAAAAGCCCGCCTCGGCTTTTTACGGGGTGGCATGGATCTGAGTGGTCTAATTTTCAATGACTTGCGCGCATAAATCTGCCTGAATTTGAGCCGTGATATCGGTCAAATGTGGTTTATTCGCATAGACATGCGACTTAAGGAAACTCTGCAAGAAAAAATCAGCGGGGCCAAATCGCATGATCTTGGTGTCCAATTCACGGCACCTCTGCGAGAGATAACCTTAACCTCAAATCAATCATGCAGAATGTCAATTCATGTCGTCCGCTGTGTGACACGTGGCGCCTTACTTCTGAAACCACATGTATCTAGGTACATATGGTTCAATTTGGGCCATACAAAATGGGTTATCATCATTCTATGGCGCTGACTATTCACGTTCACCGTCTCACCAATATCGTTTTTGAAAAAGTACGAATTAATGACGCCATCTGTCGGCCAGCCCAAAATCCACGCCAAACGAGCATGCATTGTCACCTAAACCTCGTGTGGGTTGGTGTCGTCTCATATATGGCAATTTTACTTGTTTACATTTATCCAAAAATGCGACTCGTCGCACATACTTGGGGTCCAAACGCTCCGAAGAGCAGTCAGCGAGCAAACGGCGTTAGTTGGATTTAAACCGAGTGCCGAGGTTTTGTGCACAGCGAGGAATCGACTGCCTTGGCTCGTGCTGTACACTTTTACGGACCGCAACGATGCTCTCGGCCGATCTTGCGTTTCTTTGACGTACGAATGTTACTCGTAGCTGGATTGATGTATCAATGAACACTCATTTTGATAATAAAGTTTTATCATTTGGACGTGCTCTTCAATTGTGCAACTTGCCATGATGGTTTGGTATCAGTAACAAAATAATAACCAACCAATTTGACCAGCAACACAATATGGCCGCCAAGTCTACCCCCGCCACGCCAGTTGAAAAACCCTTTATATAATTTCAGTAGTTTAGGTTGCGCATAGTCTATCAGACAGCCACAGTCAGTTCGGAGAAGTTAATCATCCAACCTAATATTTCCTTGAATCCGTCAAGTGGCTGTCCATGACTTTTCGCAAGATTTCCGGTGATATCTGTTCGCATTTCTGTCGAACATTCTTCTTAAGGGCTGCAATCGCTGATGCCTGTTGGCATAAGCCCGCGACTTCAAGATGCCCCAAAGAAAGAAGTTGGGGATGGTAAAATCGGGCGATCTTGCTGACCATGCCAAATCGTCAAAACGAGAGATTACACGACCAGGAAACGCTTCCTTCACAATATCCATTGTGGCACGGTCTTGTTAAAACCACATGTTCACCAAGCCCATCTTGTTCACCAAGCCCCTCTTATTCAACTCCAGCAGCGAGAAGTCGTTTATCATGGCCCTGCAGCGTTCGTCAGTAGTATTACCGATCGCGTCCTAAAAGAATCACTCCTCTCGCGTGAACGCCGCCGCATCACACAGTGGCTTCAAGTGGATGTAATGGCTCTTCGTGCATCACACTCGGATTTTCAGTGCCCCAGCAACGAAGATTTCGCTAACCGCTTAAGTGGAAATGCGCCTTGTCGCTTATGACACAAAATCATCATCTTCGTTGTTGAAATTGAGGATGGCTTGACACTAACTCACACGCGACGGACGGTCAGCAGGCATTAACTGATGCACTGTTTGCACTTTATATAGGAATATGTGTAAGTCTTTCACTAAAATTCGCCGTAGGGTCCGTCTGGTGAAATGATGTCCAATTGCGTGGCTCGTCGTCTGGTCAATGTTACTTCGTTCTCAGCGAAATCGGCAGCTACAAAGGCGATATTCTCAGCGACCAGTCGGTGGCAGCCACGCCCTGCATGGTCTTCTTTCGTCCCAGTCAGTTCGAGTCGAGTAGTTAAGCGCCGTAATGTTTGCCCAGTTCTCGCGACGCGATTAGTAAATCGACGTCGAAATTATCGCAGCGTTAACACCACCCACTGATTATTGGTAAAAAAAAATCACACAATTATTCCACGCTCTTGCGGAGTATATCGCTATATTGCTTGTCTGTAGCTGTCTAGTTGACAATTGTCAAATATGATTGACGTACGACGCCATTTGCAAAAATGTTCACATCTTCCGATAGAGTGCGGGTGAAAGTAAAAGTTAAACATAAAACAAATTTAAAATCTTATAACGTCAAAACTATAGTCCACACAGAATTCATTGCGTATACCTTTGGTCTTCACAACTTTCCCTATAAAACCAATAGTTTCCTAAAATCTAGAGCAATTCGCGCTTTCCATTGAATGACTCTGAGAACGCAAATGCTTTTACACGACATCCATCTTCAATTAAGCTTTCCTACCAATAATTATTCTCGCCCCAATCCATCTCATCTCTTTTTTCCTCCATTTGATCTGTTTTCTATTATATGATCTATTCTTTCTTATCTACGCCAGCGCTTCAGCGGCTCGGTTCGGCGGCGGTCAATGCTAGCACCATTTTTTCTAAAACTCTAAATGGTCTTGACATGTTATACGTATTGTCTGTATTCCATACTTTCACTTTGTATTCTATCTTGGTACAGTGTCATAGATATTCAAAACAGTTAGCGTGCATTCGGTTTTCAAAATATCCTCTTTAATCTGTCTCGGATGTCAGCTATTTTGTCATTATTTTTTTTTTCACATCAAATACATAAATATGCAAACAATGGCATGTCACTGATAGGTTCTCCATCTCTGAATCTTTTCTTTCGATATGAAATTGATTTTGCTTTCCCACAATTCAATGTGCAAAAATATGATTCACCACCACTCGTCAATGTGAACAAAAATCTCTCAAGCATCGGGCAAGAGTTCGCAATATAAAAAGAAAAAAAAAACACAATAATAATAATAGGCAACCCGTTTGGCCGTCATTTCCTTATTTTCTCGCACGTTATTAAACCATATTTGTATGGGCTGACCATAACAGAAAGATTTTCTACAGATTACACTGCCACAATAGAAAAGGATAAAAAAAACAATGCATTTCTTTGCATTCATTGTCCAGGTCCTGGGGTTGATTGGGTTGGCATCTGTCCGCATCTTTCAACCCTTGGAAAATAGTTTCCGATAAAATGGCGATGTACGTTTCAAGTATCTTCTTCTTTTTTTTTTGAACAAAATTATGCTAAATTATAGTATTTCTTTGTTTGTCCGCATATGGTCAGAGATATCATAAGAATATCATCTTCTTAAGGATATCTTATCCTTTTTTTTACTTTCTTTGTTTTCATATGCTTATAGGAAACAAAAACCTTTTGGATTTGCAACAAAATCGAAAGGATAAAAAGGATTTAAGTTATAATTTTATGTGTTTATCTATTATTTGTAAAAATGATTACCGTCACGAAATATTTCTTTTTCTTTTTTATGTTGAAAGAAAAAATATCAATAATTCCTATGATTTACACGACCAAACAAAGATTTTCGTTGAATCGTTTTTTTTCCTTTCATTAGTGGACTAAGGAAGGACTCAAGATTGCAATCAATCACAATGATGTTCTGTTTTTTTTTTCCATCTACAAAGACACGGAAGCTTATGCCTTGGAGCTCTTCAAAAATTTTATTTATCCTAATTATTAGACCAATCGGAATTTCCTAAGAAAATTTAAAAAAAGTTAGGGAAGTTGATAACTTATCAAAATTATACATTTCCGAACTCTGACTCATTTGCGTTGGGCGCCATTTTTAATTTTAGCCAAATTTCATTTTACGCCCACTATTGTTATATTTTTACCTAAACTCTATTCATAGATTTTGTAAAAAAAAATTCCTAACGAACTTTTACCCACTTTAACTTTTTGAGGAATGAAAAATAACATTGTCATTTCTTAGATTTAAGAGAGTCTAAATATAAAATTTTATTTTTCTGGAAAGGTCGAATAAGAATAAATCTAAAATATAAGAATAAATGAGTGGGTTTTAATAAAATTACTTTTTAAAACTCTCTGCGATTAAAACGTCATTTAACGCGACGTGTGCTTCGGATCATTATTTATTTAATCCGTTAATGGTCTAACGTTAAAAAACTTATAGCTATTCACATACATTTTAATTTAAAAAATAATTTACCTACAAAATAAATAAATACATATAACTACAATATTCGTATGTTAAAAAAGTTTTCTTTAAATTTTTTTCCTTTTGACATTGTCGTTTATAGAAGAAATTAAAAAATAATATTTATTGAAAACTGAAATCAATTGATTTAGAGGGCTATTCACACCATAGTTTGTTCTGCTGAAATTCGGACATAAAGGCAACTGTCTTCAATAGTTTGACTATAGCTAAGATTTAGACGATACAGAGCTGAGATTATCTTGTCCAAATACGAAACCTTTTCCAATTTATGGACCAATTCACTTGATCTTTAGCCCAAATGAATCTCTTTCTTTTATTTTCTTTTCCAAGGAGTGGCTTTTTTACAGGTGCACATCTTAAAAACCAGCTTCGTGAAATCGTCGTTTTATAGTTGAATCTGAAAACGGATTTGGGTTTGATTTGTTTATTTCTACTCGAATATTTGGCACGGTTAAAAAGCGGGTTCCTTCAGATAATTGACAAATTTTGTCCAGTCTGGTCCATCCAATAAATTGTCCAAAATACACGAATCTCTAATGTCTTTACATTGGACATAATGCTTATAAAGTGGAAGCAGTCTTCTTTGGATCTTATGTTGCATAATGTGCAAAACTTACCATATTGTAACTCCCATCGTAAGGTGGAACGTTCAGACATAGTACTTCGCATCTTGCTTTGAATATTACTGAAATCTCTTTAGAGAATCGTGGAAATAGTTATACTCGTAGTTACCCAAATTAAATTTCAAATGGCTATATTAAATTCGGCTTTCTGATTTAGTAGCTTTTTCTATAAGTACTCGTACATTCCGAACCGAGTCTTCATTTAGTTGAATAAAAGCTTTTTCTTTACACCGAGAATGTTGTTTGCATCAATCTGTATATCTTAACCAAATGAAGTGGCCATCTTTTTACTCAATCGCTCAACTCGAAAACCTAAGACTTTAATTAGATCATCAGAGAGTTCTTGTAAGTATGTTTCGTAAGCCAGCTTTCGAATAAATCGCAAAATTTAGTGTGTTCTGATTGGAAGATTGAAAATTTGTTTAATGAAGCTCCTCTGAAGTCTCTCAGTCTCCTCATACTCTTCCAAACTTGAGCTGCTTAACATAGTGTTGATTTCACAAATTAATTGAAGATTTGGTATTTGGTAGATAAATGTAGGTATGTGTCTTTTTGTTTGAAAAAAAATCTCTCTACATGTTAAATTTATTAGACTTTGATTTGGCTTTTTCGACAAGGTGCTTACTAAAATTCAGCGTTGGGTTAACGTTCACTCCAAGATACTCAAGATATTTTTATTTGTCTCTTCCAGAAATTCAAAAAAAAACATTTTTTTTTAAGTTTTGAAATGCAAAGTTTTATTAAAATCCGTTATGCCGATAATGAGAAATTCAAAATTTTAAAAAATAGTTCTATCGTAGGTACAGTCAGTAATATCTTAATTTAAAAATTTTTTTTTGAATCGTAAAAATGTAGCGAGAGAAAAAAAATGTTATCAAAATTCTAGGCACGCACGGTTCTTAAGAAAAATACGATTTTCGAAAACATTTTTTTAATGTTTGTTGGGGGGTTTCGTTAGTTTTTAGATAGAAAACAATTTTTTTTTCTCACATCTTGTAAATGTATTAAGAAACTTTTAATTTTCAAGATTTTCAATTTTAAAAAACCAAAAAAATGTGTTTAAAAATTTGAATACACAATACTATTCAATTTTTTAGGGCATACAAAAAAACATACAAAACATTATCAAAATCAGTTGTACAGTTTTTGAGAAAATCAAAAATAATAAAAAATGGTTCCTGGCTTGAGCTAAATGAAATTTTTAGAATTTTTCTATTAAAACCTATGAAACAGTTTTTGAAATAAAAAAAAATATATAAAATTTCTAAAAAAATCGTAAGTCAGGTAGCGTTATTTTTGGTCTTAAAAAAAAAAAAGAAGAAACATGTGGGGGAAAAAATTAGAAATTTTATCTACCAAGTTTAAAGAAAATCGGCCGAGCCGTTTAGGCTGTAGTCGAACAGACAGACAGACAGAATTGCGAGACCCATTTTTTTCGTATTCTCTATCATCGTAATGTCAACTTTGATAAAAATCTCGAGTTCGATTTTTTTAACAATTGCATAACTTGCCTTATAGCACCTTTAAGTCGCAAGTAAAAAATGGTGACAGCTTAGTTTTTAGGTGTGTTTCAAATAAAACTCAAAGCGCTTCGAGCACGCTTTGTTCAGAACATGTTCGACATGCCCTGATTTTGACATGCAGAGCTCTATTCTGACCTAAAAAAGAAAAACCAAGACTAAGTGATTGGGCTTGTTTATTTTCAAAACTAAATTTCTTTGTTCGTTTTTGGACTTCCATAAAGCATTTAGAAGAGCAACTGATTTTTTCTTGCTTTCATACACTCTTTATGAAACCATTTTTGTTTATACACTTTCGTTACGTTAGAACTTTACTTGTTTGCAGAATCCCTCATGCATGTTATTATTTCACGTGAAAGAATGGCGGTAGACTTGATGCAAGCAGGAATACTTAATAGCCATAGGTCTAGATAGGTTTCAGCACATTCATCTCTCCATATAAGTCGGGGTATCAACTGAAGATTTGTTTGTGTCGAGTTGGGCTCGGTTTTCCATTCTACTGCAATTGGCATATGATCAGAGAAATGTTTGCATTGTTGAACATATGTACCTATGCACTTTTAGTCTTAAGTTGAAAATGCCTGAGTTATTCAATAAAAACCAGTTTCCTTGAAAATGAAGATGGCGCCCAACACAAACCAGGGCTAGATTGCTGAAAAGTATAATTTAGAAACGTAATGACACCCCTAACGATCTGGCAAACAAAATCAGTTTTTTAATGCTTGTTTTTACAATTAATAAAATGTACAGACTAGGCTAGATGAACATATCTTCAATTTCTCTGATTTCAATGCAAGGCAAAGCTATACGATTGAATGGAATATGATTGAATAAATCATATTCCATTCGTTTTCAACTCAATTCTACTCCTGGTCTCCTTCATTTTATAATAGTTTCGGATCTTTGATAACGTTCTTTAAGAAAATTAATAGTCTTTCGATGGTATATTTGAGTGGGGTTTGTTTTTTCGCACATATTTGAAAATTATGTAGTTTCTCCCAAAACTTTTTAATCTCGAGTCAGGAACTGACTTGGTTTAACTCGGAAGTTTGTAGTGCAATCAAAAATCATAAGGTTCCGGATATAAATTATGTTTTTTTCCATTCTCGAAATTAATTTGCCTTCCACGAACCACTTAACGTTTCAGCAACTGATTTCCTGATTTCGATCTGTCAACGTACTCATGCAAACTGTCAAACTGCAATAATCAAGGTCCTTGATGATATAAGTTTCAATATGATGAAGTGCCCTCTGTTCCTGCTAGAAAGGAACCTGCATGAAATTAAAGTAAGTCTTTGCTTTCATGATACAGCAGTGAATTTTAAAAAAGACCAGAGCGTTGAGCTTGACGAGGGTTTATTGTTAAACCCTTATAATGTTCAACAAATGAGCGATGGTGAAATTAGGGGGGGGTAAGAAAGGATGTGTCAATGAAAATTGTTCTTAAATGTTTGCAAATTGAATTGGCAGGGTAAATTAGGCCATATTCGAGTCGTGCGACTAAAAAACGAATCTCTGTATTTGACGGTACGTCCAAAATTAGGTTCTGCTTTCCTAGCAAAACAAGTATCACGGGTGAATTGACTAAATGCACGAATTCAACTGGATACTTCAAGTGAACATTGCTTGTGAAAGAACCTATAAAACAAGGAAAGACATGAAACATTCCGACGGTGTTCAAAAGTTGGGATTGATTCCATGATAGTTCTGTTTCCTATTAGTTCTAATGCTCTGTTCTAGATTCTATCAAATAAATGAAGAGAAGTTTGGGCTGCACCTGCCCAAAAATGTGAGTTATACTCGAGTTTTGGACGTATAAATGTGAAAAATTTCTTACATCAATACAGAAATCCTAAGCATTTAGCAGTGTTTTTTGCGAAGATCGTCATCGTTTACACACATACCGAGTAGTGAGTGTTTTTGGTGGACTCAAGAATATGATTATTCCAACGAAGTTTGTCGTTTACACAACATACCAAGCACTGACAGCTTTTCGATTTCTTGGATACAAGTGCCATTCAAGGACAATAGCTTAAGGGGGATATTTTGCTTCAACGACAATAGACAGCATTGAGTTTTCGAAGCATTAAACTCCACACGGTTTTTTATACCCCATTTTACAATGATGTAAAGATCGGAGATTAATGTGTATTTAATCATACGATACCTATGCAATTCCACTTCTGAAGAAGATGGACGTGAATTTGAGAAGGAGTATGAAAAGCTGAGGGTAAAGTCGTTGGCAAAACACTGAAGTGGATTAGAAGTTTCAGACAAGAGATCATTTATAAAAATGAGAAAGAGGGTCGGTAATAAAACGGAGCCTTGGGGTACACCAGTATTTATTTTGTGAAGATCAGACTTGAAACCTAATCCAAAGAATAAGGGTTTCGTTGAAACCAAATGCGTGCATTTTTGATAAGAGATCCTGGTGAAAAACTCTATCAAATGTTTTAGAAATACAGATAATGTAAAAATGCAAATAAGGTCCTAATTTATATATTTCGTTCAATTGACTGACAAGAGGATTTTATTTTTAGAATGAACTAGGACCTTCTAATGATCTTATGTATGGTGCCTAAACCCATATAAGTCCAAGCTACTGGCAAATTCTAGGAAGCGTATTAATACCCTACTTTGAATTTCGATTTATCTCTCACAAGTATAGCTGGAAGCATGAAGACTTTATCCGATTTGATTTTAGGATCAACCCTTCTCTTTCTGTCGGAAATCAAGTAAAGTATATCATTGGAAGAACCTAAAGTGGACTGTCTTTGGCCATTTTCAAATATGACTCTTGTAAATTAAATGCTGAGGCTTGTTAAAATACTGCTGGGCTCTTTGTAAATTCTGGTGTTTAACTTTTTCTGACATTAATGTCGTTTTCTATTGTGATTGAGAAGCCTTCTGATTTCGATTCTGAATTGATGTTCTAATGCAGTTCTCCTATTTTTAAAAGTAGAACTGTCATTTTGTGGAGTTCAGAATGTTTCTAAACGAGGTCCAAAGGAAAACACAGTATATGTACATACATAAGTGCTGATCTGTTCTGATCTGCTCTGACCATTAAGACATGACGTGTTCGATTGGTTCGGACAGATTTTGTTCTGAACAGAAGGGTAAATGCTTCTGGCCATCTAGATTTGATTTAAAAATCAGAGCCAGAAGCGTATCGAAAAATAAGAAAACGTGTTTATTCAAAAAAAAAATCTTGATTCCAAGAGACCAGATCTTTCACATTTCAATGAAAAACGACAAAAGTAAGCAAATATCAATACTGTCATGGCTGGATATAAATTTAATTTCATTCGTTTTTATTTTTGGTGCATATTGCCTATTTTTTATATTTGTATGATCAAAGCTATTTTTTTTTTTTTTTTTTTATTCAAAGTATTCAACACGACTCTTTCAACAATGCGTGAAATGGCCTCGCTTAATCAAATGCACCGACGTGGACCTCACATCAAGACACGTCCTCCACGTCAACCGCTCGATGGTAAGCCCTTTGCCAAAGGAGTGATTCTAAAGACGCTCATCAAAAAACCAAAGAAACCTAATTCAGCCAATCGAAAGTGTGTCCTCGTGCGATTGTCAACGGGCAAAGAAATGGTTGCGTATATCCCCGGAATTGGTCACAACCTGCAGGAGCACAATATCGTCCTTTGTCGTGTAGGTCGATTGCAAGATGTCCCCGGTGTGAAACTGAAGTGTGTTCGAGGAGTTTACGATCTTCCTCATGTAATCAAAAAACAATAAAAAGAACATTCAACAAATAAAGTCCCCCTTATAAATCAGAGGCAATTTGTGTTTTCTATGTGTGTTATACAAGTTTTGAAAGATTGACAAACTAGGTAGGTACAAGGAGATTATATCTCTTGAGATCAGGACATCTTAACCTCATCTTAAGTCAATAGGAAAATAGTTATGTGGCAGCCCTAAGAACGGACATTTAATGCCCATCAAGACGCAACAAAGAAGAGAATTACGAAATTTTACGGCTTTACTTCAACTGTGTATTTGTATTGTTGGATTTCTTTTGGGCAGATCCTGAGCAATCACAATACCTAAAATGCCTTACTGCTGCACACGGATTTCCACTAAGAAATAAGAAATCCTTTTTAAGGATCATAAATGAGTTGTAAATGAAAGAGAAAAAAAAAATCTTTAAACGCAATAATGCGACAACCAAAGAAGTCATTTTGTGGTCATTCCCTGTTCATTGTGTATATTCGGGATAAAAGGCAGAAAAAATAACATCTCTAACGGGAAAAAGAGTCCCTATGGACCGACGACAACGACGATTAGCATAAACTGATCGTTTTTCATTTATTTTCTTCGGAAAATATGAAAATAAATAATTGTTCGGTGAAATTTAAAAGAAAAGGATTGGCGTAGGAAGGGTTTTTTTTTATTTTTCTTCAGGACAAAATTAAGTACTTTGTTTATTCCTTAAGTTGCTTAAGTTACAGAATGTAGAAGGCAAATTAATGAGAAGTTCTTCATTTGTATTGGAATGTTTTTCATGAAAGGAAAACCGTAAGTATATCTAATGATACCTATTTTTCATTTAGCACACACAATATACAATGTATTACCATAGGATTGCGAGCCCGTCACACATGAATATATTTTTACTAGCGATATTGGTACTATAGGGCATGTTCTGCATTTGAAAAAAATAGACCTCGAGATTTCGATCAAAGTTGACATTACAATTTGCAAACATTCAAGACCAATGTTCATTGACACCTCCTTTCTCAAAATTGGTACTTAAGGTTCTTCGATGATTCTCAAGAGCAGAGCTACTATGCAGCCGCTATACAAAATCTTATTTATCTCGAAAACGTCTCTAACGATTTTGATAAAAAACTTAACTGCGCTATTATGGGCATGAACTACATTTTCGTCAAAAAAAAATGTAATGGCTCTTACGATTTTAACCAAAATTGTTGTACAGGAGCTCCTTTAAATTTCAAATAATATTGTACGAGTATTTAAAAATACTCGAAAAACTATTGTTTGGGTTTTTGAAAAAAATTACAATTTTTTTTTTAAAAACTCAATACTCATATCTTGAAAACATGTGATCGATTTTTTTTTTAATTATTTCCCAAAATATATATTACTAAATACTTAATATTGGCAACCCAACTTTTTTTAATTTGCTATATGTACCTATAAAAATTAATTTAATAGTAAAAAACGGTCTTTAAACTTTGGTTGCAGACGGCAATTGTATGGATTTGAACATTTGTATCTCATTTAATCCATGTTTTATATTTATTTATAAACAATTTTTAAATTCCAAAGTATTTGCGATCCAGTCGTGCATTTTATTTATTTAATTGAGAATATTATTCATGTAGGGGCAGGAGACATGTCAATGGCCATTTTCGAAAACGTCAATTTGATAGTCAAATGATTGTCATTTTTTGAAGCTTTCGTGAAATATGCAATAGTCCATCTTGCACTATATGATCCTCATCTAATGCTATTACTCCAAAGACTCCTAAGATTCAAAATCTAAGAAAGGCGGTATTAACATCCCACAATTCTTCCCTTAAGATAAATGAGCACCCTGGTCCCTTACGTGTCACTCGCAACACCCTCAAAAGAGCAAATTTAGCTCTCTCACCTTTAGTCCAAAAGACAAAGAAACCTACTCTTTCAACAATTGTAACACAACCACCATCTGTGACATCTTTATCTTTAATTCCTGCATCTTCTACATCTTCAACTTCAACGCCTTCACCTGAGACATCTTCATCCCTTTCAACTCCTTCAACTATAATACCATTACCTTCAACATCTATATGTACAAATTCTTCATCTACATCTTCATCTTCTTTATCAACGACTCCATTACCTTTAACATCTATATCTACTACGTGTTCTTCTACGACATCTTCATTAACTACATCTTTGATAACGACACCTTCACTTGCAACTTCAACATCAACTACTTCTTCATCTTCGACAACTTCATCTTTATCTACGGCTTTTTCACCTAAAACGTCCACATCTACTACTTCTTCATCTACGACACCATCTACACCTTTAACATCTACATATGCAACATCTTCATTTATGACTTCTTCATCTTCACCATCTTTATTTACTTCATCTTCATATATTATGACTCCACTTGAAACATGTTCACCTTCAACGTCTACTACATATTTAACATCTTCACCAACAATTTCGTCACCACCCCCTTCATCATTCGCATCAATATCATCTACATTTTGTTTACCGGCTTCTAACACCTCTTCTGCGACTTCCTCAATTTCAAAGTTCTCCACAGCTTCAGTGCCCCCGTCTTCTACGTTTGTATCGTCAGAAGCTTTACCAAATGGTGATATATTACCTGCAGTTAAATTAAGAGCCGCTGAGAGATTTAAATGCATTTTTCTATCAAATTTCGACGCTAACACTACCTGCAATGATATATCTGCATATGTTGATTCTCATTTCACCAACATCAAATTCAAAATTGAGCAGTTACCAACAAAAGGAATTGACTACTCATCTTTCAAACTATTCGTTCCACATGAAATATTCACCCGTTTATTGGATAAGCATTTCTGGCCGGAAAACATTATCATCCACGAGTTCGTTAAGCGAAATACTATGAATACTCCTTTTCGAAAGACTTTGACAAGACCAACACACCGTCGTCGCAACTAATTGATATATTCTATCAAAATGTAAGAGGCCTACGGACAAAGACTAATAAGGTCTACTACAGCTCTTCAAATTCTTCTCACGATGTCATATCTTTGACTGAAACATGGCTGTTTGGCGAGATAAATGACTCGGAACTTTTTGATTCTTCGTTTAATGTATATAGACGAGATAGACACTCCGATTCGAGTATCAATACTGTCGGCGGTGGGATCCTTATTGCTGTTAAATCTTGTTTTGTGACGTCACTAGTCAATGTTCCTGTTTGTTTGAATGAAGAGTTCCTATGTGTAAAGATGATTCTTTCACACAAAACTATCTATCTTGTAACTATGTACATTGTTCCTGGGAGCCCAGTTAATACTTACAATGAAGCCTTCTCTTTTTTGAACTACATTTTTGAGATAATGAGTTATAATGATGAAGTTATCTGCCTTGGCGATTTTAATCTAACCAATGTATCTTGGAAACGTTGTCCCGATACATACGCGATGGTTCCAACAGGAAATCTATCAATGGATGATTCTCAAACTCTTGACAGTCTAACGTCACTTGGTCTTCACCAAATAAACGACATCAAAAATTCTAACGCCAAGATCCTCGACTTAATTTACACAACAATTGATGCCGGTATTTCACTTGACAGATCAACTGATCCTCTAGTAAACGAAGACTCTCATCACCCAGCACTTACCATATCTATTCAAAACTTTGAAATGAATAATCAAGATCCTGACAATGTTTTTAAATTTAACTTTAAAAAAACTGATTATACTAAATTAAATAACTTGCTATCTTTAATTGACTGGTCATGCCTTTGCTCTTGTTCAGATATTAATTCAATGGTTTTAAAATTTTATGACAAAATATTTGATTGTTTTTTAGCATCTGTTCCTCTAGTATCTATTAAATCAAAATCGCTTGCTCCTAGCTGGTATGATAGTGAACTGCGAAAATTAAAAAAACCGTAGAAATAAACTATGGTTTAAATACAAACAAACTGGACTAGTTACCGATTTTAATATTTATTGTGAGGCCAGAAATATTTTCAACAGAGAATCAAGTATTAAGTATCTTTTTTACATACAAAAGGTTCAAAGTAATTTAAAAATGGATCCTAAATCCTTTTGGAACTTTATTAACAGCAAACGAAAATCTAGTCCATATCCGTCCGTTCTTATGCATAACAATATCTCAGATCATGACCCACGTATCATAACACAACTATTCTCAGACTTTTTTCAAAGTGCATACATCTGTGATTCTTCTAACTGTGATAACTTTTCGAACTGTGATAACCTAAACTGTGATAATCTTGACGAAAATGATCAATTATTTGGTCATTTGAAATCATATTCTCACTTGACTGATATAAATTTTCATATAACTATTGACGATATTATGAAATTTATAACTAATTTAGAAGATAATGACGCATCTGGTCCTGATGGGGTACCAGCTTCAGTTCTGAAAAAATGTGTCAATAACTTGTCGATGCCACTTTCTGTTCTTTTTAACTGTTCATTGTCTACTTGTAAGTTTCCTCATGTATGGAAACAATCTTTTATAATTCCTCTACATAAAAAAGGTAAAAAGGATCAAATTATTAATTACCGTCCAATAGCTAAACTGTCGGCTATTCCCAAACTTTTTGAAGCAATTGTTTGCAAAACATTAAGCTTTTACACAAAATCATTTATTGTTCATAACCAACATGGTTTCTCAAAGGGCCGCTCGACTGTCACCCTACTCATGGAGTTAACGGAGTTTTGTGTCGATTCCTTTAAAAACAAAAAACAGACGGATTGTGTTCTTACAGATTTTAGTAAGGCATTTGACAAACTGTCGCATAGAATTTTGCTTAATAAAATGAGTAGGCTGGGGTTCAGCGTAAAATTCATTGCTTGGCTAAAATCTTATCTACTTGACAGATCCTATTCAGTCAATTTTAACGGCTACCATTCAAATAGTTTTGTCGTAAATTCTGGGGTTCCCCAGGGTAGCCATTTGGGTCCAGTTCTTTTTATATTGTTTGTAAATGATCTTCCTTCAGTTTTAAAGTACTCTAATTGTCTTATGTATGCAGACGATGTTAACATATTTAAAACCATTTCTAGCAATCTTGACTGTTGAAAGCTTCAAATTGATTTAAATGCTTTCTATAATTGGTGTGCACGTAATTATTTGTTGTTAAATATCAATAAGTGTAAGATTATAAATTTTACAAGAAAATTGTCCGTTTTATCTTTTGACTATAGTTTCAATGGCGTAAATCTATTAAATGTAAATGATGTATCTATCCTTGGTGTATTGTTCGATAAGAAACTCGAATTCACACAGCATATCAATATGGCATGTAATAAAGCCAATTCAATATTAGGTTGGATTAAAAGGGAATCACGTCAGTTTTCTGATCCTTATGTTATCAAACAACTATTTACCACATTTGTCAGACCCATTATAGAGTATGCTTGCCAGGTATGGACCCCGTACTACAGTTGTCACAAAATAAGAATTGAACAAATTCAAAAAAGATTCCTAAAATTTGCTCTTAGAGGCTTAGGCTGGCAGAATCCATTGAATCTTCCTTCATATAGCAGCCGTTTAAAACTCATAGATTTACCCAGTCTGGAGCGCAGACGTTCTTATTTATGTTTTGTTTTTATTGTTAATCTTATTGATGGTAATATCGATGCTTTAAACCTTTTGTGTCGTGTTAATTTTAATGTTCCAAATCGAAATCTAAGAGGTTTTCGTGACCCAATTTACATAAAACACTATCGTACCAACTATGAGCAGAATTCACCATTGAATAACATGTTTAATTTGTATAACGTCAATCATAATTTATTAATAAATTTTTGTGATGTATCAAATAATGGTTTTAAAAAAATATTCTATAATATTGTATAATTTATAAACTCTTAATTCTAAGTAATATTTTTGTACGCTAGATATTAATTAGCTTGATTCAAATAAATAAATAAATAAACATCATTAACTTTTCTTGCAAATGCATTTGACATTTAAAAACACGCTAGTCAATTCGATTTATTTACTTTCGAAAATGGCCAATTTATAAAAGTTTTTTGGAAAAAAAAATTCTTTGTTAATTTCTTAAAAATATAATTGCCAGTTTTTGCTGTCAAAATCATCCGAAAATATTAATTTTGAAATGCTATTAATTCTAATTGAAAAGCTGTTGTAATTCTTCTTAATCTATTAAATTGTAGAAGTGTGAATTTTGTTCTCCGACTTAATGAAATTTTCTTTCTATGTACTCGAGATTTTAATCAAAGTTGACATTACGATGATAGCGAAAACGAAAAAAGTGTGTCTCACAATTCTGTCTGTCTGTCCGACTACAGCGTAAACGGCTCGTTCGATTTTCATTATTTTATTTTATTCTTTGTTTTCTTTTTTTGAAGACCTAAAATATGGTACCTGCCATACGAATTTTTTTTCGAAATTTTATAAATATTTTTTTTTATTCAAAACTATTCCACAGATTTAAGAAAAAAAATAAAAAAAAAAATGATTTAGCTAAGGCAAGGTATTAGTTGAAAAAAAAAATTCCGAAAATTTTTTCAAAAAAAATTGAAATTAAGATATTACTGACTACCTACGTAGTAGGTAACGACAACGGATAACGGATTTTAATGAATTTTTTTTATAGAGAAGCTTCAAAAAAGATTGAAAAACATCGCATCTCAAGACTTAAAAAAAAATGTTTTGAATTTTGAAAAAAAAAAATCTTATTTCTTTTTGGAAAGTTCGACATCGCAAAAACGGGTTGATATTTTTTTTGAAAATTTAATTTGTATGCGTACAATAATAAAAACTTTAAGTTGGTGTATTTTTTCTTAAAAATGATTTAAAAATTTTGTATATATGTATATACATACAGTGTTGGCCAAAACAAAAGCAACTTTAATTGCCTCCATTATTAAGTAATTAAAAAACAAATTTAAGAATCTATCATGGTATATTTTTGTTTTTAAAATTTAAATAAATATTTACAGTTTCTAGTGCAAAATAAAATAAAATGGTTTTTGTAGTAGCTCATTAAATATAGCAAAATTAGTACAATTAGTTCAATATTAGGCTGGTCAAAACAAAAGCAACTTTTAACAAATACATGTTTTTTTAAAACTATATAAAATATTGCTAGTATTTGGTAGCAAACCCCTTGTTTTTTATCACTTCAGCACATCTTCGAGGCATGGAGTCAATTAAATTGTTTATTATGCTGTTTGGGATACTTTCCCAAGCCAATTTAATTTGTTCAAAGAGATCACTTTTATTTTTGCAATTAGTCCCTACAATTCGTCGATCTACAATTTCCCATAGATTTTCTATGGGATTGAGATCTGGGGACTGTGCTGGCGTCAATCCGGTTTTCTTGAAACCACGTCTTAACCGTATTGGACGTGTGCTTTGGGTCGTTGTCCTGCTCAAATATCCATTTCATAGGCAACTGATCCTCAGCGTGTGGCAGCATTACACTTTGTAAAATGTCACGGTACATAAAACGATCCATTGTACCATCTACTCGTATTTTGTGAATCGATCCCAGTCTATGCCCTGAAAAACATCCCCACACCATTACGTTTCCTCCTCCACGTTTTACAGTAGCTTTGGTGTAACGTGGATTTAGTGCCTCTTTGGCTGCTCTGCGAACACGACGGGAACTATCGGAACCCTTGAAATTGAATTTGGACTCGTCCGAAAAGAGTACGTTCATCTATTTTCTAACGGTCCAGTTGATGTGGCCATGAGCAAACTTTAATTTCACCACCTTGTTTTTGGTTGAAATAAAAGGCTTTTTTACAGCTTTGAAGGATTTTAGTCCACCATCAACAGCTCGTCTCCGGATTGTTCTCGCGCTTACGCCCAGGTCGAGTTGGACTCTTATTTCTCGCGATGATATAAAAGGGTCTTTTTTGATTGATTTTATTATAGCAGAATCTTCTAGTTCTGTTGTTTTTCTTGGTCTGCCACCTCGATGAACCGTTTGGAATGACTTTGTGGATTTATAGAATTTTACTAATCGGCAAATCACTGATTTTGGAATGGAATATTTTTCCGATAAATTAATTTGACTCTTTCCACTTTTATATTCTTTTACGAGTATTCGAATCTTTTTTTTTTTAGCAATATAATAAATATATGTACACTAGCGGCCCGGTACGTGCTTCGCTACGTATAAAGTGAAATAATAAAACAAAATTAATTGCAACATCAAATTCACTTATTCAAACAAAAAAATATTTTATTAATTGCTAGCTATTTTAAAACTTAATCCAAAACGTTCGAATAAACAATAATCTTTGTTTTTCCATTTTGGGCATGAATAAACAAACGGCTGGGGGTACCGACTCTGGAACAGGCAACATAAAGTTGACCATGTGAAAAACATGATTCCTCCAAATTTACACCACAAACGTGAAGTGTTTGCCCTTGATCCTTGTTGATGGACATCGCAAATGATAAACGCACAGGATATTGTAATCGTTTGAACTCAAATGGCATATCAGTTGGAATCATAGGGATACGTGTTATCAAACAAACTTCTCCTTTTGATTTAGCAGCTAAGATCGTAGCTTTATTCAAATTTGGCAATAACTTTTTCACTGCCAATCTGGTGCCATTACACAGTTTTGGTGGATTAATATTTCGCAATAATATGATCAAAGAACCAACTTTCAAATTCAAGCAATGCGGTGGCATACCAGCTAGTTCCAATGAATTTAAAAATTCAATTGTATAATTCATTGCCTCATCTTGATTCATAACACTGTTGATTACCGTGTAAATCTTGCATTGTTCGATTAAATGCTTCTAGTGATTTTTTATTCGCTGTTGTACACTCATCCCATAAAATAATTGGCGTTAATCGCAGAACTTTTGCCATAGCAGAATTTCTCGAAATATTGCAAGTTGGAGTTTCAATCACCTGTACATTCAATGGCAATTTTAGTGCAGAGTATGCAGTCCGACCACCTTCTAATAATGTAGCAGCAATTCCCGAGGATGCAAGTGCCAATTCATTTTTCTGTTCCGATCGAATAGTTAGAACAGCTAAAATCAATGACATAACGAACGTTTTGCCTGTACCACCAGGCGCATCCAAGAAATATAATCCACCTGCATTATTGGAAACGGCTTGCATGATTGTGTCATATACATACGATGAAGTTCCGAAACATGTTGCAATTGCTCATTTCTGCGATGAAGTACAATATCACGGGATTGAAACTGATCACCAAGAATTATATTGCAACCTTATCAATTGTGGGTGCATTGAATCGCCTTGCATGCTCTCCAAAAGGTGTTCTATCAGCCCTTATTACGGTTTTGTGATTATCAGATGGCATACGATCGAGAACAATTTTGAACAATTGAACTAATGCGTTATGTTAATGGAAAAACCTTTGTAGCTCACGAATAATTTCTCGTCTTGTATTCGAAACAATTGCACAACGTTGATCCAATTCACGATTTTCATCACCAATAAAATAAATTTGCAAAAATTGATGATCAGCGTCGAAGTATGGCAATAACGAACCAGCTTGATGATAAATCTGGCGCTGAATCTGTAACATGTATGCAATTTTAGGTAGATGTTGGATCAGAATTTTTAAAACTATCGAATACTTTATGATTCAGATTGATATAAACATGGGACAATCATGTTGAAGTATTTACCTTAAACGTCGGCATAATTATCTCTAATAATTTTAGTAGCACTAAAAGAGGTCATTTGAAATGCCGAATTGTGTTGTTGAATATGGATCAAAAAGTGTTTCGACGTTTGAGATGTCCCAAAAATAAATAAATACAATGGTTTGGGTGGAGTTTCTAATGCTGGAAATCTCGCTATGCCATTAGCACAACACATGCCGGGCGTTTCACGTGGAAAGTTAGCCGCATCACAATGTGGACTGTTGTAATTAAAAGCAGCACGCATCATTTTAGCCAAAAGAGCAGCACGACGTATTCGTGATCGGCGTGCAAGGTTCAGTACAGGTACAGAGCGTCAACAGATCTACATATTTCGTGCATTACCTTTACTGCGATGCATTAGCTTGTGCGCGTTCATCTGCAGTCTGTGATAGACTTAGTAATGCCACATCATTTGCATTACGCGTTCGCCGACCTATATTTGTTCGCCCGGCTTGTGACATTATTCCTTCATATAAAAAAGAATAAATCAAATTAAAAATATAAGTTTCAATTTGACAGCAAAATCCCCACTAACAAAATGATCCGACATTTATTGAATTCATTTGTTACAAAAAATGTGATAAATGAAGAACCACTCGACCGATTTTGTGCAAACTTCACATAAACCATCTACTAAATAGTCCAAACAAAGCCATAAAATTTGGTTTGGATAGGTAAGCCCGTTCTTGAGTTATAGAAACACAACGAAAAGTGGCATTGATTTTTATATATATAGATACATAGGTATATGTTCAAAAGAGAAAATAAGTACAATTTTACAGACCTATGTAACTTTACCCAGCGAATTTATAAATTACGAGTATTATTCACGTGAAAATATTTTTGAATGCAAACAAAATAGGTATCTACATACTCGTATATGTAGGTAGATATAATAGGACTTTTGGACACTTAATTGGAATCGCTTAAGGCCCATGATACTCGTATTAGAAAATATTATGTGTGAGAATTATTGAATTTCACGGTCTTAAATCCCACCAGTCCCGAAATTTAACCCAAAAAAATACAAACGTGAAAGGATGGAACCAAGACCTTTTCGTGTCCTCACAGTATTTAAATTAACCTTCATCAGAGTAATCGCATGATAAATAATACATTAAATTTACTGTGTGATCTTCTAAAGAGAGAGATCGGAACTGAATAGAAAATGAATCCTATATTGATTCTATAGATGTTTATGTTATTTAAACCCTTTTTCCTAGCAGAACAGAAAATTCCCTCTTCAACTCTCGTGGGCAATCTCCTATTGTTGAAAGGAAATCCTTTCTCGTTTGATTGAGGAGGCTAGATTTTATTATTTTTTGTCCACGTGCCTACTTTATTGAATTTTCCACGGAAAACTAACAAACTAGACTTCGTCTTTTTCATGACGTTAGGAGACTGAAATTTACTGTATTTTTGGCTCAATTCCTATGTTGTTTTAATGTGTACGTACGTACATGAACGAGACATGGCTTGGTCCTTCATTATTTAATATTTATTTTCTGTGTGACTTTTTCAGAAATTCCTCGAAATTTGAATGCAATATTTGTTTATTTTTTTTTTATTTGACTTAGACATTCACACATGTGAAATTCATTAGGGACATTCATACAGCTGCTGTTATGTTACTCCTTGACCACAACTTGAGACATTCCTTGCATTCAACGACCGACGACGACGACTAAATGAAATCCTTTTATACTTCTTTGGCACATGCTGATGTTATCCTTACGGATTTTGACTAATATGAAAAGTTCCCTAATGATCTTTCTTTCCGGTTTTATGATTTTTGTATTGTTTTGTCCGAATTGTCCTCGGAGTCCTGGAGAATTAAAGAACACTATGAACTCGTGGTGATTAATTGTTTGGACTTCTGGACATATGAGAACGTCACTTAGGGTGCATGCGCAATACACATCCTACATTCCACATTGCATTTCAAATTAAAATGAAAAAAGATTGAGTCGTCCTAATTGATTTAAAAGGGCGCTAAATGTTAACCGAAAAAGATAATTTGGTGCAATGTGTGATCAAGACAACTCAGCAACGGGGGTCATGCAAATGGAAATGAAATCGTTTTACTGAGTTGCATCAAAAGATTTAGAGAAACATTTGTTTTTTTTTTTTCATTAAAAGAATACCATTGGTGTTTTAGCTGTATTCAAATTTCACTGAGTTAATTAATGATGCTAGGAATATATCGTTAGGCCTTTGGTTCATTTTAAACCTTTTCAATTATTTTGTAATACTTTGATGCAGTGTTTGAGTATCCTAACTTAAGTTGTCAAATTGCGCTGTAGGAAGATTTCTTGAAGTAAAATAAAAACTAAATGCAAGACTGAAATTGGGAAGATGCCAATACACCCGAGGTCCAACAAGTAAATCTCTTTTTCGTTGGATTAGAAACTACCTTTCGAACCGAACCGTTGTGTTGGACGGTTTTAAGTCTGAAGTTCATAACATAAATGCTGGTGTGCCACAGGGCTTTGTTTGTCTCTGACTCTCTTTCTGATATTCTTTAAGGAACTTCTAATCCATTTAATTGTATTGTTGACGACAGTACTCTCAGCTTCTTATATTCGTTTCCAGATACACGTCCTTGTCCTTCGGATGTGGATCTGGAACGGCAGCGTATGATAAGTTCACTAAATTCTGATCTCGATAGCATTGTCAAATGTGGAACGAAAAACTGCGTAGAATTTATTGCTTCGAAAACTCAATGCTGTCTTCTGTCTTTAAAGCGGAACCCACCCCCCATGCCGCGATCTGTGAGCGGCACTTGCATTGAGGAAACAGAACAATTTTCAGTACTCGGTATGTACATCACAAACAACCTTGTGTGGAATGACCAAATATTCGACATCGCCCGAAACACTGCTAAGTGGTTAGGTTTCCTTCCACAGTGCAAGACATTTTCACCCCTTCTGGTCTGGCTGTAATCTATAAAGCCTATATTCGTCCAAAGCTCGAGTATAATTCAAATATTTGGGTAGGTGCTCCAATAGCCCACTTGGGTCTTTTGCAAAGAATCCAAAAAAAGAGCCTAAAAATGTATAGGTGATAAAACTATAACAGGAACATTTGAATGTCTCGAGTACCGCCGCAACGTTTCTTGTATTTCATAATATTACTATTATTTTAATAAATATTGTTCTAGTGAAATAGCCAGTAGCATTCATCCCCCTAAACAATTAAAAAGTAACATCCGCGTTTCAGGAAATGCCCATCAGTTTACACTTGAGCCCAACTTGGAACGTACAGTTGAATTCAGAGATTCTTTCTTTAACCGCACTTCGCGAATGTGAAATGCTTTACCACCCCCTCCCCCCCATTATGATAGTCAAACATTCAAAACCAAATGTGCATCGGCATCTCCTTTTAAATCCTCTCCAACTTTCCTAATCGCTCGCACTATGCCTAATCATTTTAAGGGCAGTCAAAAATCCCTTTAGCGCGAGGAAAATATAAAAATATGCATCATTCTTCGTATTCGTATGGCAATGACAATGCCATCACAATCAAAGGAGACAACTACCGATTAATGATAATCCATTCGTTTTTTTTTTCAAATTAGATAAAATGGATGTGAACGATACACGGTTCCAACAGGTATGAGCTGCGTTCCACACAGCTAAGGCCACAAAGGGTATTCTGCAAGCCCGATTTAAGGCATGGTTATCTCATTGAGATGCACCCGCTAGACATTTTTGTGGAGTTTTCTTAAGTCACAGTTCTATGACAAATACAACTTTAAGATCTGTCCGTCCCATTTGGAAAATCTTTTGCTTCACAGCCGCAGATTAAAAATTTATCATCGATAAATAAGGCAATTTTCTCAAAAAAGGGTAAAACTCTTTTTCCGTCGTGTGATCTTTTTTGGCAGAAACCTGAAACGTACTATTCGGGCCTAGCGAGGCATCCGTTCGGAGTGGAAAATTTTCCGCAACGCATACTTTGTCGGAGGTTCAAATTGCTTTCGAGGTATCCTATCGGAAAGAATAAAAATACACAAATACGTTAACGTAATTTGTTCCGCGAAGAATTTGTGTAGGACGAAATCGGAAAAACAATTGCATTAAGCTGTCAAAAATTTTACAAATAAAGCACTTGATCGCACTTCAACGTAGTTCGCCGGGTGTGTTAAAAAAATTGTCGGAGAAAATTCCGAACAGTTGTTCGGAAGAATAACTCGAAGCAAAAATCCTCCGAATCGTACGAAATCGGAGAATTTTCCGCTCCGAACGGATACATCGCTAGGTCCGATTATTTAAATTATTTTCGAAAATAATTAAGTTAAAATTATTCAAAAACTAGAATATGTATATATTTTGTCCTTGTTTTGTATTTATTTGGTGCTCCCTAACAACTAAATCTAAAACAATATATACGTAAGTCCGCCAAGACTACAATTGCATCTAAAAACCTTTTTAGATATCTGACAAATTTTTAATGTTTAACCCCCAGAATTTGTACTCTCCTATTTTCCGCTATAACTTCGGTTCCGATCAAACACAGTTCTACGGAACCGAAGGCCTTCTGCTCCCTCTTATACGAGGACGTCTCGAACTAACAGGAGACTCTAATCCATAGTTCAATGGGCGAAATGGATTAACGAAACCGCCACTTTATCCTGGAGTAGTAAGCCCCAAAGATCCAGCTCAAGATCGAACACGAAGATACCCGAATCTCCCTTTAATGTTCTTACTGTTGACCCTGTATAGAACCTGACTCTCGTGCTCCGTGAAATCCAAGGTAACGTCTTCACTACTTCTCAATCACTCCAGTCGTGTAAATTTGTTACGGAGCATGTTACAGATCGTCTTTTGGTGTAACGTGCGTACCTGCCGATTGCCGGCTCTACCCCACGGGAGGCCTACCTCCATTGGAGTCAGATTGGGTCCTGACCATTAACCCCGACATAGCCGAAGCCATCTCGGTCGCGAAGTTGTGATATGTTGCAGCATATGCACACCTCTTCCTTTGGAGGCGAGGTCTATCTAACACCTCTTGAATTCAAGAAAAGAATCTTGAAAACCATGTGTCTCCGCATTCGGAATAAACCAAGCCACCATGATGCTCTCACTAGGGGGCCTACCTCATAGATAGGGTTCGAGCAGAGGGTAAAACTCAACCCTCGAACTCAAATGGGCACTACTTCCCATGGCACCAGAATATAGCTTCCGGTAGAGCTTCGCAACCGAGGTCACTTCCAGATGAGTTCCTGCTAAACTCTGGGCCTGTCAACCCTTAGGATACACACACCAAGAAGTCGACCGGGGTAGTAACCAACAACTTAATGTGCTTCCCTTTGGTCTTCATTCGCCATGCGACGAACTTGGAAAGACACTCCTAGTCTTTTGCTCACCTCACGGCAAACTAGAAAGACACTCCTAGTCTTTGTTCTAAAAGAACTAGGACAACGGTCCTACTATTATTTGCTACTAACAAATAAGATCTCCAGTTACGCAAGTAACCGGAGACTTAACCCTTTTTAAACCTTTTTAAAACCTTAAAAATCTCCAGCCACGCAAGCAGCCGGAGACCTTACCAGTTAACTCCCGTCATAACCCAGTAAAACCTTAAAAATCTCCAGCCACGCAAGTAGCCGGAGACTTTACCAATTTCACCCTTACTCCACCTTTCAAAACCTTGAAATACCTTAAAATCTCCAGCCACGTAAGTAGCCGAAGACTTAACCACCTCAAACCGTTTTAAAACCTTCTACTCCCTTTTAGGTTTTCTTAGTTGTCTAAATCTCCAGCTGGTCGAGCAGGTGGAGAACAGACGTAAGCCTCCCCACCACGACAAGGTGAAATCCGTCGGGGAGGGCGGTGCATGTTACGTTGAATCACACCGGAAATACATAAGCATTCATCGATTAGATAAAGACCATGTAGAAAATTACCTTCACTCTGCTGGCAAGCCGGCCGTTATAAAACATCCGATTGGTCAAGGCAAAAACTCTCCTAGCCTTGTCAGATCTGACAGTACGGGTATACCAAGGTGTTTGAATACATGCACCTACTTATTTGAATGGTCCTTAATGCATTGTCATAATGGCAACGGAGTTTTTAGCGAACAGTTTCTCATCTGGTCGGTGTAGACTAAGCTTCCACGATAACTTTAGACACTGCAGTTAATTCACGGCCAATCAAGAGGAACAGAACCTTTCAGGTCTTGCTTGGTCTCATGTTGTTTTGGTCGATATCAAATATTAACTCATCTGATGGAAAATATGCAACTTTTCAACTCGCATGCAATTCCGTTAAAATTGCTCAAATATCTCTTGCAATGACCACATGTCTATCAAAATTAAGTGGTCAACTCCCCCGCCGAAATTTCCTACGCAAATCCAAAAAAAAAAAAAATAAACGTTCCAACCAACGATTCCCATCCTAAAGATTTATATCTAAACATTCATCCCGATCTTACAAAACCGCAACAAACATCTGTCATTCACACTGTCACCGTTAGTATGTCTGTCACTTGAATCACTTCAATTGCTAGACTATTCAATATTTTTCAAACCCTTTGTCGTAAAATAATCAAATATTGAATGGATCCCGTTAGAATCGCAAGTACCTTAAACACACAACCCAACAATATGAAGCAATGCGGAAGGGGTTACGAACGATGATGATAAAATTGAGAAGGGTTGCTTGCCTTTGCTGATCAATTAAGTCACGCACCCCCGCATGATTACTCTGCACATATAGTACAGATCCAGGACCAGGATACTACATAAACTGAACCTCCACCAAATGAATGCGGAAGAAAGAAAAATTCTGATGGTTTTTCCGCAAAAGAATCGATTTTCATGATAGATGTGCATGATGGGAAACGGCTTTGATTACTTTACCATCCAACAAAAGGTTAATGTCCGCCATTCAACCCTTCTTTTGTCAAAATCGAGAGTTTGTCAGAAAATCAAATGGGGACAAAGATTGAGTTTCCCTGCAATGAATTTATAGGATTATAATACTTTTTTTTTCTAGTGAGATGAGAGTGACCACAGGGCAAATTAATGAGGCTAGGCCGGGATCGGGAATATTGCATTTTCTTTGAGGCAGTATAATCTTAGGTACATTTTGCTTACAGGAGGACACAGCTGGGTGTTTTTTTTTTTGTTACATATTCTTGTATACTTCTTTTAGGGGTGGAAATATGATGAAGGCAAGGCTGTGATTGGTAGCGATGCAATAAGAAATTATGCCACCATATCGATTTGAAAAACCGAACGCATGGGGGAAACCGAGCAACCCCGTAATTGGATGGTTGTGTTTGTTTAAAATGGCGCAGGGAAAAAATGGTGGCAATCAAATCAGTAAAGCCATAGTAAAGGAAGTTTGTTCAATTTTATTCTTTTAATGCAGAAATCCATTCATTTTTTTACTTTTGCGATTTGGTTTGAAAAAAAAAATAATCTTTAATTATAGAAATTATATATGGTCGGGAAAGACATATATGTATGTAAATACATGGGCGCAAAATTTTAAACATTTAAAACATGCTCTAAATCATTTTAAAATGGGAGTCGACTTTTAACATTTTTGTTAGTTTTAGTCTAGGCGCGCACATTCAATTTTTAGTTGCACAACTGTTTGGTTGCTTATAGAAAACAGATGTACTATTTGGTTGAATGTCCGCGCAGGTGCATATAATTATGTGTTACACAAAACAGCGAACTCATTTTAGGCAATCGTTTAGTTTGTGTCAAAACAAAAACTTTTTAGTTGCTCGAACCAAGCAGTTGCGAAACTAAAAATTGAATGTGCGCGCCTAGCCTTAAAGGACATAAACCATACTTAAACGTTAACGAGCTCCTCTAACTTTAACATGAGCAAATTGCTAATTTATCTTTTAAAAGTATACTTTATCCATATTGAAAATGGTCATTTCATACCAAAGCGAATCGAAGTAAAAATGTTTAATGGCGTTTTATTTGATTTTTTAAAAGATGTTTAGTTGTGTTTGAGTTTTTTATCTGTCAAATTTAGTGTTGTTCAAAATAAATTCGATTAGATTCTGTTGCTAAATCCACATTTGTTAGAAGAGTTCTCTAACATCTTTTTATGAAAAAGTTAGACAAAGACTCAAAACTAAACGACTCTGTTAAATAAAGCCGGTTTTATTCCTTAAACGAGCAATGTTTTAATTTTTGCGCTATTATTGTGAAGTTACAGGCAGTAAAAGCTTTTTAATCCAATTTAAATAGCTGTCTGTTTTGTCAAATTTGTTCTTTCTTATTTTCGCATTCACAGTATGAACTTTTAAAAAAGTACTTGTGCTTCATTCTTAGATCAAGTAGTGATTCTTCTTTCAAACACAGATATCTCGGTGCTCGGCTTATAAGCTCAGAATAAAATGATGATGAACTTTCATTTTTTAGAGTTTCGACGTTTACATTTTTCAATATGGACCATTTCCAAATCAGTGCTATCATTTTTGATAGTGTTTTGACATTTATGTTGAGTATTATTGTTTAAAAAATAATCATTCATAAATAATAAACTTGGAATGCGTATATTCAAAGCTTAAAGACGACCATTAAAAAAATTTAGTGACGAATAGGCTGAATTTTCGATTCAACGAAATGGTCTATTCCACCGGAATTGGCGAAGGCTGTTTATTAGGCGTGATTTCTTGAAAGTTCAATTGGAACCAAATAATTTATACTTAAATACAACAACAACTTAACTAAGACTGCTTTTAAATAGTGCAATATCAAGTGTTAGCAAGTGGGTTTAAGAAATTGCTGAAGCCTAAGGCTACGCGTACGGCAGTGCGACAAAGCGATGCAATGCTAGAAGCGGTGCGACAAGCGATTCGAGATGCGAGAACTAGTGCGCAATGTTCGCACTCATTTCTCATATTGCATCGCTTTGTGGCACCACTGTACGAGCAGCCTAATGCTGCGGCCACGCACTGAGCGACGAGCGACTGCGCGACACAAAATAGTTAAAACACATGGAATCAAATGGCGGTGGCCACTGACTGATTTGCGATTCTGCAATAAAATCTGTTTCAATTTTTTAGTCAATCGGTAAGCGACGAAGTAAGGCTAGGACCGCACTTGCGATTTTTTGTCGAGGCGATTAAAAAGTCGTAGTCGCTACAAATTATTGTCATGCTCGCATTTAATCGCAAAAAATAAAACACACTACTTCTTATATGAATGCACGCATTTGCTACAAATAAGTAGCGACAGAAAAATCGCTTGAAAAAATGGAACTTGTTTCATTTTTATAATCGCTACGATTTTTAAGTCGCATGTCCGTGCATTCACATTTAACGCCATGTGTCCTATTTCATGCGGCTAAGAAATCGTGGATTAAAAATCGCAAGTGCGTGCATAACAATCTCTTCTTGCTACTACGATTTTTAAGTCGTAGTAATTTTAATCGCAAGTGTGAGCATGTCCATTTGAGTACATTTGTTTCATTTTAAATTACGACAATCGCATCGCAAGAAAAATAAAACGAATTGCGACCTTTAAATCGTCAAGTTTAGTTGGTATCAAGTGCGTTCATTCTCATTTAAACTCATGTGTTCTATTTTTGCAAATCGCAAAGTGCGGTCCTAGCCTAAGTCCATTGAGAAAATAAGCGCATAAAGTTTGAAACTTTAAATTTTTAAAAAATGTCTGACCATTTATGGCTGAATGTAACGATTTCGTAAAACTAGAGATAAGAAGCGACTTCAAGAATATTATTTTAGCAAAGTACGTTTTGCTCACTGCGTGGCCGCTGCCTAAAAGGTGCAGAGTGATGACTCCTTTTCGCTTAAAAAAAAAGTTAAATTTTCTTAAAAATCGCTGTGTTTAAAAGCATACATGCAAGCGAAAAACAGACAGACATGAATTATTATAAATTATAATCACTTTGTTATCTATGGTTTCAGTTTGTATGAAAACGTCAAAATATCGGAGCCATCTAATGAAACATTTTATAACTAAATAGGCGGCCAGTATTTAACAATAAAATTCGTTTACCGATTTCAGATTTATAGCTTTGATTTTTTTTATTTCAGATTTGCATTGTTGCATGATTGCTACAAAGATGGAAAAGGTTTTGATGGCTCTTTTTTCTGTGATGATATCGCTTAATTATGATGTCATTTTTGATGAATGGTCCCAAAAAATGTTTTAAGGTAATTATTTCCATACATATATGTATGTATAATTATCCGTATTCATATTCGTAATTTGAAAAAAAAATATCTGTAGACTTAACTTTATTTAATGAAACAACAATAAATTCCCAAGGGGTTAGGCCCTTTCCAGGAGTTAGATTTAAACACTCTTACCGGCGCGGCGCGTACTATCACTCCGTTATCTATAGTATATAAATGAATCAAACAATCTTCATTCAAAAGGACCTTTCGCTCTCATCGGTAGTTTCTATTGTGTATACAGCAGATTCTGCTCTGCCCGAGTGATCCAACGAATAATGCCCTTTTCTACAAGACCAAACCAAACAATCTTCGTTCAAATGAACCTATCAGTACTTTTTAGTTAAAAGACTAGGATCGATTCTCAACCGCTACCACCTAAAAACCATGATTTTTTTTTTTTGAGTATTGCCACCTGCTAGGAAGTGACAAATCTTCAAGGCATATCTCTTGTCGTTAAAAGTGCTTCACATCTTAGTCGTTGGAGAACAGCAGAAAATTGCAGATCTTCCTTCATTCAAAATAAATAGACTTTAAATTTTCTTAAAAATCGCTGTGTTTAAAAGCATACATGCAAGCGAAAAACAGACAGACATGAATTATTATAAATTATAATCACTTTGTTATCTATGGTTTCAGTTTGTATGAAAACGTCAAAATATCGGAGCCATCTAATGAAACATTTTATAACTAAATAGGCGGCCAGTATTTAACAATAAAATTCGTTTACCGATTTCAGATTTATAGCTTTGATTTTTTTTATTTCAGATTTGCATTGTTGCATGATTGCTACAAAGATGGAAAAGGTTTTGATGGCTCTTTTTTCTGTGATGATATCGCTTAATTATGATGTCATTTTTGATGAATGGTCCCAAAAAATGTTTTAAGGTAATTATTTCCATACATATATGTATGTATAATTATCCGTATTCATATTCGTAATTTGAAAAAAAATATCTGTAGACTTAACTTTATTTAATGAAACAACAATAAATTCCCAAGGGGTTAGGCCCTTTCCAGGAGTTAGATTTAAACACTCTTACCGGCGCGGCGCGTACTATCACTCCGTTATCTATAGTATATAAATGAATCAAACAATCTTCATTCAAAAGGACCTTTCGCTCTCATCGGTAGTTTCTATTGTGTATACAGCAGATTCTGCTCTGCCCGAGTGATCCAACGAATAATGCCCTTTTCTACAAGACCAAACCAAACAATCTTCGTTCAAATGAACCTATCAGTACTTTTTAGTTAAAAGACTAGGATCGATTCTCAACCGCTACCACCTAAAAACCATGATTTTTTTTTTTTGAGTATTGCCACCTGCTAGGAAGTGACAAATCTTCAAGGCATATCTCTTGTCGTTAAAAGTGCTTCACATCTTAGTCGTTGGAGAACAGCAGAAAATTGCAGATCTTCCTTCATTCAAAATAAATAGACTCAAGCTCTCTACGAGCTCTTGTGCTTTTTTTTTTTATTCCGTGGTTTTAATACACCTGAGCCTCACCTCCAATTAAACGTTGGCAATGTTGGTACACACTCAACAAATATTCAATGAAAATCTATATAAAATCAAAGACCTTCTGAAAAATTCTTCAAAAAAGGAGTAGGTTACATATAGCAGTGTCTATAGCCAAGGGCTTCCAAAGCCAGGACGCTTTTCTGATGAACACAAATTTAACTGATGATTTCAGAGACTTACATTGTATGCTTATAGCTGCGGTCGTAAAACCTTTCTACTTCCCTTACCTCAAACATCAAAAATTACAATAATTGAAGTTTAATGTCAATAGCATCAGGATGTCCAGTTATTTCAATAACATAACAAACAATTAACAAAACAAAAAAAACCTGCATTTTTGTGGGTAGATAATGTTTAAGGACATTGTGCAAACACGAGTGACGCCAGTGTTCGATTGCGCCTCCACAAAAACATCATTATCTTCTTCAATGCAAGGAATCCCTTTTTCTTTGCTATCTCCGAATAAGTAAGACCTATCATGAGAACAACATCCCTATAACAACCAACACGCGCCTATCAAAACCAAAATGCCTTTCTTATTCCATTCCCTTCATCTTACCGAGCAGGTGTGTTGTATTATAGACCGAAACATTGTAAAAAAAAGGATACACACATTAAAAAGAGTTCAGGAATATCATCTATGTAGTACCTATCCTTGGCCACTGAATTTAATGTCGTTTGGTATTTCTTTTTAAGTTTTTGTATATTCTTATAAAAGGACACAAAATATCAAATGATTTTCATATCCGAGAACCGTTATCTGAAAATCCTTTTCCGTAAAACGGTTCACACGATTTTTTTCGTTCTTTAAATATTTGTGTGTAGTTTCAAGGATGTGATGCATTGTGTGCACACATCTTACCATATTGTTTGAAGAATAAAATTGACAGTCCATCAAAACGAATGAGCCGACTCGAATTTTTAGTTCCTTATTTCAAAAAAGACTCTTGTGCTTAAGTTAAGGAAGTAAATTGCATGGATATCGAAGATTTAAAAGAAAGATACAATCATAGAATTATTATAAAATATGTATCTCTAATGTTGTATATTTGCAATTTTAGGGAAGTTCAACTTGGGTGGGTTTATATAAATAGGTACCTACAATATATGTACATACATAGGGACTCATTTCTACATTAGTTGGCCAGATTCCTAGGGAGATTTGTTTTTCTGCTTACTATAGAGTAATTTATAGAAAGTTTAAATTGAATTACGCTAGATGATCGTAATGGCCATAAACAAGCCTCAGTTGGAGATGAAAGATTTCCTTGCTGGACAAATTAATTTTGACAACATACCCACCCGAAAAATTTGAACAGATGATTCCATCATTCTAGGAAATTATTTTGCGGGAAACCGTCATTCACCCATGTTCTGCATTTCACTTATTGTGAATTCGAGGATTAAACGTGAATTTTGATGTTCTGTATTTCGTATAAAATGACTTTTGTGATTTGTTCATTCCGAATGTGAAATATTGGTGTTCTGAATTAAACCCGAAATGATCAATGTGAATTGAGTTTTCGGAGATGGAAATTCGTACTCTACATTTCGAATACATAGCGTTTACAGCTATAAGATTTTCAATAAGACCGGGTAGATGTTGAAATGGAATAAGACAAACTGTATGTGAGGTATTAACAGAATTATTTTCCCATGGTCTCCATTATGTATGGAATATGATATCTTTCAAATGCCCCCCTCGGCATCTTACTTAGACACGGATCCGATTAGTCTGATTTTCCTTGACTCTTCCGCATGGATCCGGCTGAATTTGAGCGGTGGTCTGTGTTATGTTCATCGGTCAAATGTGGTTTATCACATAGACCTGCTACTTTAGGTAACCCCACAAGAAAAAGTCTAAAAGGTTAAATCGCATGAGCTTGGTGGCCAATTAACGTCACCTCTGCGAAACATAATTATACCTTAAATCGTTCATAAAGAATGTCAAACGTGGCGTCCGCTGTGTGCACGTGACGAGACCGCCAGAACTACATGTCGTCTAGGTCCATATGGTTCAATTTGGGCCATTAGAAATTGGTAATCGCTCGCATTTGACTGTGACCGCCTCGCTAACGCCCATTTCGAAAAAATGAGGTGACGATTTTTCGGCCAAAATTGGGGTCTTCTTCCAAAGTCCCTGAAGTCCAGTCAGCGCAAAAACGGCGTTGTTTATGGTCATGAACTCTGAACTCCTGGGTCACCGAGCTTCCTGGGTTCGATTTTGTACGGATGTAAGTCCGAGTTCCGACGGAAAATTCGCAAAAGTCCGAGTCCAAGTCCGCGAAAGGCCAAGTTCTTGTGCACAGCAAGAAATCTACTGCCTCGGGTTTTGCTGTATATACTTTGGCGGACAGTGGCGATGTTCTAGGCCAATTTTGCGTTCCTTTTACGAATGAATGTTGGCAGATTATTTATTGAACCGGTCATCTCAAATTTGGCCACCGTATAGGTTGCCATAGTGATTTGGCATCAGTAACTGAAAAATGAACAACAAATTTGACAGATGTCAGCTAAACAACATGGCCGCCACAGACCGCCAACATCTATCTGCGCCAATTGAAAAACCGTTTGTTCGGTGTGGTCAGTGAAAGTTTTTGTTTTGGAATTTTTGGAAGTATGGAATATGACATCGTTCAAATGTCCACTACGACTTCACGCGGGGGAATGGATTCCAAAGGTGCAATTTTCATTTAGTCCTGGACGAATTTTTATTCTTGTTTTGGTGATTTGAACTGCCACCAAGATTTCGATATTTGGCGTCGTTAAATTTGTTTGTGTAGGGCTATGCAAAAGACGGGCATGTGATCTTGAACAATATTCTTCAGGTAATGGGGGAATTATTGCCTCATATGTATCAAAAAGACATGGAAATTTACCTTATCAGAATCTAGTTCTGCGAAATCTCCCATGGAAAACAATTGCATGCATATTCCATTCCTAATGCCAGGAACCAAATAATATATTGAAATAGAAGTTTGATCCTTAATTACAAATATGTATTTTAAACATACCTTCGGAACCCACAAATTTTCACCCTGTATTTTTGCGTTCAAACTACACATACAGCCAGGTTCTACATTTCATTTTCGCTCGAAATGAAATTGAAATCGATACAAAATAAAATTTGGTGTTCTACAATTCACTTTAATTAATTTTTGGAAAAAAAATTATTCTCCAAATCAAAATCTTTGAGACAGTACTTCGACGAAGACCGAGATCTTACGTTTTCTTGCTGAAGGAAATTAGCAAAGAACCCTTGGAAAAGTCGGATCTTTGCTAATTTCCTTCAGCAAGAAAACGTAAGATCGCGGCCAGCTGCAACGATGCAGGAATGGAAGTTTTACTGATTTAAAGGCACTGATGGAAAGGCACGTTTATCATGTCGATAGTGTGATACAAATCTTTTAACAAATGTTTTAACCTACGCAGCATCATCAATTCCTAATAAGTTTTTGGAATGATCTAACATTTGATTCATTTTTTTCCTTTAAATAACAGCTGATTTCAATTTCACGAAAGTGATTTCGAATGGATTGCGAAATTATGAAAGTGAGTGGAATGTAGAACAACGAAAACAAATTGACTTCGTTTCCATTTCGAATTCTCTCGATTTTTGATAATGTGAAAAATCTCCGTACATCTCCGTTTACTTTTTATATTAAAAGCATATAAACAACGCCTTTACCCCTTTTTGTGCATTTAGAATACAGTCATGGAAATAATAATCAAATGCTTTCTTACCCCCAGTTTCACAGTGGAAGTTTAATCTTAAGTTCAGCTGAACCTGAACTAGAATTTAAATTTGAAGTTAAACTCGTCCGGTTTCACAGTCTAATCTGTACTTCAGTTCTATTGAACGTAGATTAAGTAAATTGTTTACTCTTTCTATCTGAATCAAAAAAAAAACAATCAAGGAAAGTTTGCTTTGTTTCGACCTGTGACAGGAAAAAAAATTAAAAAATGTAAATAAATTCTATTTTCATATGTTTGAAGGAGTTGTTGAACTGAGGTTTAAACGGTATAATAGTGTCGTTTAACTTAAACTACAGAATGAACCCTGTTCAAGGTTTAAATGAAACTGTGAAACCAAATTTGTTATTGAACTGAAGTTTAAACCGAAAGTGGGGTTTTAACTCCCACTGTGCAACTGGGGGTTAGAGAAAGACACACAAATATCATTAGTTTCTAAAAGTTCCTTATATAAAGTCAATTTCAATTTTGTTTTATTGAACATACTATTTACAATTTGGCTTACAACTAATAAGATACTACATATGTATGAAAGTTTACATTTGTTGGCTCATAGGGGGCCTAACTATATACAGTGACTTAAGTTTAATTATTTTTATATAAAATTTACATGACGAAAAAAAAAAATTAAATTTAAAATGTCGGTTGTATTGTCCTCAGGGTGTTCATTCCTGGTTGTCAGTGGTGATTTTTGTGGGTTGTGGGCAGGGATGGCGTTTTAGCCGCGGTGGTAGGCTGACCCAATGTCAGCGTAGAACGAGACTACTTCCTCGTTGTCCATGATTACGTTGTCATCCAGAGTTTCCATCACACTGAGGTACCTCGGCTCGGGATGTCGTTGTTCTGTGGTCATCCTTCTCATAAGCTGATTCGGGTGGTCGATGATGTTCCCCATTAGTTTCTTCGTTGAAAGAACTAGATATTTGTCCAGCGGGATTAAATTGGCTTCTGTGTAGAGATGCTCGTTCCTGTAGTGTTTCTGTCGTTGACGGTCGAAGTAGAGTCCAGTGCAGATCCTCAGTATATAATATCCTTATATAAAGTGTGTAAAAAGGAATTGCATCGTTATGTTTGTATTTTAGCTTTTATATTAAACATTATCACTTTTTTTTGTCGAATATATAAAATGACTTTTTTTTTAAATATGTGTAAACGTGAATACTTAAACTCTGAACCCAAATCCAACGAAACAAGTTCGAACTTTCAAATGAGATGTCGAAGTATGTCACTTCCGATTCATCTTCGTTCATTCAACCGATGTTCTAAATCTATTCGTAATTTACTAAAACTCTTGAATTATTGTAGAGTTTAACTTAAAATTATTTGACGAATCGATTATGATTTAAACTTTGTGTCAAATGAATTTATAAAATCAAAATAAAGTTTTCGAGTTCCCATACACATTTTCCAAGCAATACACACACATAGAATGTCTATTTTATGTATTTCTAAAGGTTTTAAAATTACCAATAACCTTCGGGTGTTGATTGTCTTCCATGGATTAACTGTTATCTTTCAAATCCATCATTATGAGGTTCCTAACATTGAATTTTTATTGTATTGTATGTCTCCTCCACATCTCGAAACAATTGTAAGATTCCTAGATAGATGTCAATCAGTGAGAGTGAATAAAATAAAATTGACACTTTGCACCTTTCAACGGTTTATCGTCACTCTAATTCTTACAGTTAAGAGCATCATTCAAAACCACACACAAATCTCTATACCCTTTCAACCCTTACATTACGGACATCCTCACTTTACGGGACATTGCAGGAAGTTTTATTCAATAAGAAACAAAAAAAAAAGGTGTGACAATCTGCAATGAGATGAGCATGCAAAATTCCCTTTTGCACAAATCTCTGGATTAGAACATCTAATCGGGTTTGCAAGAAACGATTGCAATTTTTTTTTTAATTTTACACGATAGAGTAGTTCATTTAGTTTTGAGAAAGTACCTACATTCATATATGGACTATGAACGAGAAGGAGTGTATTGTTTTGACACAAAAAATAGCAAAATGAACATAAATCCGGAAGGGTTGATTGTGTGAAATATTAAAGAGGAAAGAAAGAATCAAATGAAGTCCTTTTGTTTGTCTGTTCTTTAAAATGAAAGAAGTCCTTCCATAAAAATTCTTTTAAATGAAACTGTAACAATAAATTTGTTTTGCTGGGTGGATCGCAAAACATTTATACAAAGTCTTGGAGATCAAGAATCTCGAGTGAAATGAAGTTTTGTTTGCAGAAACCTAGAGCATTTTAGATATGAAAGTAAAATAAAATGTAAATATTAAGTCAACCTTGGGGGCTAAGAGACCTTGTAGAGTGCGAAATGCTACCAAAACTATAAATATTTGAAGCAATAGTCCTTCGAGTTCATAAATACATACTAATAGCTAGTTACGAATAGGAGCTAGGTATTGTGTTACAAATATTATAAATAATTATTATTATTTTTTATAGCGATGTGATTTAGTTTAATTTATGTATATGTGGACCGACATTCACCAAGAATGTAACAGAATCCTGCAGCTCCAACCCTACCCGCCCAACATCAGGGGTCTCTCAAGTAAGTCATTTAGGTCCTCCGTTTTTCTCTTATTGACCATTAATGACGTGGAACTTATCTTTAAGGAATTTGACCTACAGATCTACGCTAATGACATGTGTATTTCTAAACATATGGGATGCATGTACGATTTTCAACTTCTTCAAGTTGACCTAAGCAATGTCTTTACTTGTTGCCAACACAGCTTTCTTGAACAGACTGTGAATAAATGCCAAGCCATTTCCTACTCCCTTACCGCAACGTCAATATTTCATTAAGAATCATCCAGTTCCGATTGTCAATTCCATCCATGACTTAGGTGTTATATGCGAGAACCAACTCAATTTTCGGGCCCAATATGATAATATTATCAAAAGAGCTAAGCTTTGTTAGACCTCTTTTTGTATGGTCTCCGTACCACCATGTTCACAATCAACGAATAGTGTTCAACGAAGATTCATTCGCTTTTCCTTGTGCGGCCTTTGTTGGGATGACGAATGTAATCTACTACCTTACAAACACACCCTCTAAAATTAATATCTAAATTTACAAACTCTAAGTAGATGTCGCAAAAATGCCGATATGCATTTTGTGCACCTGCTTTTGCCTGGAGTAATTGAAAACGTAGGTCTGCTTGATAAATTCAAATCAAATGCTAGTAATCGTCAATTGAGGACCATTCCCCTCTTCTGTATCCCCTTCCATCGTACCGAATATGGCCAAAATGAACTTACTACAAAAATGATTCGAAAAGTAACTAATTCTAAAATGTTTGATTTAAACCTCTCAAAATTGTTCTCCAATTATAATCTTCCTCTTTCCCAACTCAACTTAGCTTTAAAATCTCGATTCTTATTTAGTTTTAAGATACGAGTAATATGTGCTTGTATTAAGCGAAGAAGAGATAGAAGAAACTGCATATTACATTGCTCACTAAGTAAATAAAAAAAAAATGGTGGTGCAACAGCTCGAGGTGAACCAGGAACTAGTGACTTACAACTCTCAACCAGTGTTACCAGGAACGGTATTCTGTCGATTCCGAACGGCTGATGATATGCAGCACTTTCCATGACAAGATACTCTTGGAGGATTTGTCAATTCCTCGCAAGAGGCAGTACGCCCCTGAAAAAAAGTTTCTTGCAACGGCTGAGAATCGAACTCGAGCCCTTCCGCATGATAGTCCAGTTTAATAATCTTTTACCTTCCGCACAAAAAGCAACACCTTTATACCATAGATTGTTTTTATGAATGTTTTTGAAATGTTTTTACCAAGTTTCATGAGCGTTAGAATTTTGTTTTCATTTAGGCCCTTATTGCGAGTTTCGTTCAACTTTCGACCCGACAAAAGTCGAAAGCAACGACAAATTCTCTTTTTGGTATTGTGTATCTCAATCGACAGATACAATAGTTACTGTGAATAACGAATGTGCTTATTGTTAATGAAACCTATATTTTGACATTTGGGCATGTTTCAGTGATGGTGTATGTGGAAAAAATTCCTTTACTTAGGGATCAAATAGTTTGATCAATAGAAGAATCACAAGAAAACATTTTTAATTAAAACACCAATACAGCAAATTGACAAAGTTGACGGATTGACGCGATAAGTTTGTTGTGTTCAAGCAGTATAATAAGAGCAGCATGAAGCAGAGGTAGAACACAAAGTCGTTCTAGTCAAATACAAGTGTGTTTTATTGGGAAATGGAGAGCCAAATTTATGCATTACATAGTTAAATTTCCCTAGGTAACGAACAACAAAGCCACTTTTATCGACACGAGATTTGTTGTATTTCGAGGGAAGTTTTATTATGCTAGATAAAATATTTTCCAATAAAACTCACTGTATTAAGAACTTTACGAATCCGTCAAGTTCAAAAGTGACAGCAATCAAATATCAACAAAATATGACGATACTCATTCCGCAAGTGTCAATATTCTTTGTGGTAGAGAATTTAATTTGTATGTGATTAATACGCGACTATAATGTGTTTTTTGTGAATTGCGTCGGTGTGGGGAAAAATAGGTATATTCTTATACACGTATGTAGGTACTTTTATTGTTTTGATATACTAGCACTGCCATATGGTTTTAATTTGAATTTTTGTATTAGGACGAGAAAATTGTGAAATAAATTAAATGTAAGTGATGAAATTGTGTAAAATTAAAATACAAACAATAATAAATGCAATAAATTTCATTTAAATAAACAAGAAATGATTTCCTTCGAGTTCTTTTTCGATAATACAGATTATGAAACAACCAACGACGACCACATAATGATTGCCAGGAATAGGGGACAACTTAGAGATGTTTCCAATCCTCTGCAGCTTGAAGAAAATATGTCCGTTAATGAGTAAAAATAAATTTTCTTTTATTAACATACTACATTGCAGATTTTTGAAATACTTCCGCTTGTCAAAGCCACCATTTGTTCAATTATTGAAAATCATCTCAAACCAACTAAAAGAAATACGGCAATACCAAACATAATAAAACTTGCCACTGCATTAAGATTCTTTGCCCATGGATCATACAATATTTTTGCACTGTGGTTAAAATAATTATTATAATGGAAATAATAAGTTAATAAAATAAAAAAAAAATACATTTTTGCCTAGAAAATTATATTCGTTGGCCAGTCGAACAGTAAAATGCAAACGATAAAGATCGATTGTCCAGTCGAAAAATTTCGTTCACAGTAGAGATCCACAATACCAAAAAAGATTTTCGACTTTCGACTATCGATAAAAGTCGTTTATCGATAAGGAAACGACACTCGCAATAAGGGCCTTAGATACGTATAAAGGTATATGTATGACCGGTTTTACCTGTAATATAAACAATTTATCAAATTAGATTGGGATCTCAATCTCGATCTGGATGTCCGCTTCTATCCGGATAGTGTCGAATCCAAAATGTCTTAAATAACTATCCGGATATCCGACACAATATGATTAAATTTGGATTTCAATTATTCTGTCATAGCTTTGTATTCGGATAACAGGATAATTTGAATATTTGGATACTAAAGTGTTTTCGGATAAGGGCGGGTAGATGTTGAAATAGATAAAACAAGCTTCTTACCGCACAAGAAAAAGTCTAGAGGGGTTTAAATCATTGAATTCACTTCATTTCTGCAAGAGATAATCTTTCTCTGAAATCTTCCATGCAGAATGTCAATCATGGCGCCCACGGCCCACTGTGTGTCACGTAGCGCCGGCCATCCTTATGGAATCACATGTCGTGTAGGTCTATATGGTTCAATTTAGAACATCAAATATTAGTAATCATCGTCCTGTGACAATGACCGCCTCACCAACGTCGTTTTCGAAAAAGTGCGGACCAATTAAGCTGCCGGCCCAAAATCAACACCAAACGGTCGCCTGGTGAATATAGTGCGGGTTGGTGTTGTCCCGTATTCTGCAATTTTGCTTGTTATCATAGCCATTCATTCAAAACTGTATCTCAATGCTAAAAATGATTTTTCGGGTAAACGCTCCGAACCCTAGTCATCGAATAAACGGCGTTGTATATGGTCATGCATTTTGAACTCCTGGGTGAGTTGGATCTTGTACTGGTGAAGGCCCAAGCCCCGATGCAAAATTCGCCAAGTTAAAGTCTGCAAAAGGCCGAATTCTTGTCGACTTGAACTTTAAAGAATGGAATATGATGATGATGAACCACAAAGTCTTCCGTAAAATGGGCGGAACACACGTAACGTTTGCACTAACAAACACTCGTTTTGATAATAAAGTTTTATCATTTGGACGTTATGTCCAATCGTGTAACTTCCAATGATGATTTGGCATCAGTAAATATTAAACAACAAATTTGACAGATGTCATCAAAACAACATGGCTTTCTCAGGCCGCCAAAATCAACCCGCGCCATTTGGAAAACCCGAATTAATAGATTAATAGATTTTTTTTTGTATCTTAGCTTAAAAACACTACACGACGGCATTACATCTGCTACCATCCGAGTAGTCATTCAGACCAAAACCAAAAATTCTGGCATTCAACCTCTTCGCACACAGAACGCAATATCCGAGGAAGAATTTGTATTTCGAAAAAATCTAGTATCAGTGGTCCTTTTCTTATCATCCAATTTTTCGTCAAACTGAAGTAGCAGTGGTTTTTTTCTATATCGGATCTCCACTAAGATTTCATTCAGATGCTATTTTCTCTATTTATTTTCAGGGTAGATGGAACTTTCTTTTTTTTTCGAAGTTGTCCCTAACAATAGTGACGTTTTATAGTAATCGGTGGAAAGATGTTTGTTGATAGCAAGTACTTGATGTTGTCCTCCTTCACTTCAGGACCAACACGTTTGATCAATGACTCTTTTGAAAATCGATGGAAACGGCCGATTATATCGATATCGTCCGCATACCCTAATAATATATTGTAAAAAATTATTTAAAATTGATATCTAGGTATTGATGCTTGCATTACGCACTACCTGTTCCAGAACGATTTAAGAAGTCACAGGGCATCTCTTTGTTGAAATCTATAAGTGCTGCAAATATTTCGCAAAAAATGTTCCCTAGTTGCACATTTCCCGTTATCTGCTGTCGTTTTGTAGAGGCTAACTGCCGAAATTGGGTTCCTTTCCGACTTTAGCATTGAAGTCGCCGATCACAATTTTGGCAGGAGGTGATAAAACTCTTCTTTGATACGTTCTTCAACTTCAAATGTAGGGCGTGTGCTTATATTAAGCTTATGTTTTGTAAAGTTGGATCACAGCCTGGTGATCATTTAACGGCTTTAATCCAATAACTTTACTTCTTAGCCGATTTCCCAAGTCTTTAGGCTACTTTTTCACTTAGTTATTTCTGACTGCGTATTAAAGTTATCTTTTATTCAACAATCATGCTCATTAGGTTTCCAAGTTAAGTCCGGATGATTGAGATTAAGTAGCCGTTGGAAACCCCTTGAATTTTCTTTTAATATGCACTGATGATGTGTAGAAAGCCCCTCATCACTGGACATTCTGACAATTTTTCTGATTCAGTATCGTGATAGTGTAAAAAGCTCCTTCATAAAGCCCTCTATCTGCTTTTCTGCAACAACCAATAACCCTCCCTCTTTTGCTATGCGTCAACCGGTCATACAAATTGAAAACAAAAAAAAATAAGTATTTAGCTTTCAGTTTTATAACTCGCGTGTCAATTTTCTATATCTATCAGCCTCATTTTGTGCCTAACACGTAGGCAAGTTTCGACACAGGGTTAAGAGGATTTCAACTTTAGTTATAACTATATACGCAACCACATTACTGCCTACCCAGGTAGTCAAACATGTTCATCTTGAAAAAAGGAGCGTGTCGTCGATCTATTGTCTTAAGGATCACCATCTTTGACCGATTAGCCCATTTTTGTCATAAATTGATTCTAAATTTGAGTTCAGCTCAAGACCATTCAACTACCTGCAACTTATACATTTATTGCATTCATTTGCGCACCAACAAAGCAACGAAATATTTTGCATATTGTAATTGTTCGAAAGAAACTGCCATCAGCTTCTGTTGCAATGGGTAAATCTTGCGAATTAAAAGTATTTTATTGCTAAAATGAACCAGTATACATACGTACATAGGCTACTCATTGTTACGGTCCTCTAAATTTGTGTCCTATTAAAAGATTTTCTTCAAAACAATACCAAAAAAGGGTAGTGGCTATTTTTGCGAAATTACCTATTTTCACCTAAGAATGGGAAAGGATTTGAAATACTATGTATTTGTTGCCATGGAATGTGTAGCAAAAATTTTAAAATATTTAATGGGATACCCTTATTAGTAAAATGAAGGTGTTTTATGAAAGGGTGGATAACTTCTTCTGGGAACAGAAGTTATATTATTGTGTGTATAAACCTACCTGAGACTGAGAGTAGTGTATATAATAGCATACATGATTTAAGATATTCCGAGAACCTAGCTTCTATATATTATTTACATTATGATCTTTCAACAATACATATATGTGTACATATATAGATATTAATACTAGTCCAAAACCACTGAACCAACTTCGGTGGAATTTTTAGAGCTTGTTCTTATTAGTGACAGAAAATTTTATACACTGGTTTAATTAAAATCCCCTTAATCCCACAACCACTTTTATTGTATTTGAGTTCTCTCCTAGCAAAGTTGAAGATCAATAAACCTTACCTTAAACTAAACGTATGGCAATTGTAACTTTAGAAAGTTATTCCGACAATGTTCAATAGGTGGCGGCATTGCATTGAAGTGCTAACGAAACTGACCAAACACACTTTTAATATTTAAAGTGAAGCTCCAGGTCATCTGCGATTTATTAAAGAAAAAGTCTACTTAACCTAATCAGTCTTGCAAACAGTTCTTTTATTATGCTTGGAAAAAGTTTCTTATCAAAAGTGGCAAATTCTTTGATATACAAAATCAGTCATAAGACTCACCAAAAAATCAACGCGAAATATTCGGAACGAGAACGAAACTTTCGCCTGACAAAATAAATCCACCGAGTAATAAAAAATATGGCATATAGAAGGTTAACGAAGTTAAGTTAAGAAGTTGTTAGGATTTTTTCTAAGTATATTTGATTCGCGCAATATTTTAGTTGAATTAGTTAGTTGTTTTAAAGAACGATTTAGTAAATTTTAAGCGAATATAGCATCATACTTTCTCTACTAAAGTTAAAATCATCGAATATTTTTTAGTATCGCGCTAACTTTATATGACTCTTTGACATTTACAAACGTCAAAGAAGGTCTGTTTACTTAGTTTTTTGCAAGAACTGTCAATGTTTTTGGTGTATTCAGAAGTTAGAAAAGGTTTAAAATTAAGAAAGAGTTAGTAAAATACTTTAAAGTTACCAACTTCTTAAGTAGTATCATACTTATGTATACCTTAATAATAGACTGTTTTAACTTTTCCGCAATTGTCTTTCATATCTCAGTAACGGAAAACGGAAATTTTCGACTAAAATAAACACATTACACTCAGGACCACTTAAGTAGTCTATTAACTCAGTATGTAAATATTTGGTGTATTCTAATGTAATTTGGTTCGTTAGTGGAAACAGCAATACTTCTAATTCAATGCTTCACTATATACTTAATTCTTCTTACTAAATTCGTTTTTCTCCAAAAATCTGGCAAAGGCAACTGTATATTTTTCTTTCAAGTATTTATTTAAGTTGTAGAAATTCTTAGTTCAAATTTATGATTTTTCAAAAAGAAACGGTCTATTGGGGAATTGATAAGGCCCTTCGATGACTAACAACTTATTTTCAATTTTACGAAAACAACATCGGAATAAATTGCATTGTCTGTAGAAAAGCAAAAACTTTATATCTTATAAAGACTATTCACATGAGAAAGAACACAAAAAATTTCGTTAAGTTTGACATTTTGTTCTCATAGAATTTTTCTTATTCGTGGTGAATGACGTTTTAAGCAAACCATCAAACAAAACCAAAAATGATTTTGAGGTCAGTTCCGTTTGAAAAAATAATTCGTTGCAGTATCGATGGTCGATGGTCTGTAAAACTCGGATAGAGTTTGACAGTTCGTAACAAAAGATTGCAATTCGTGATGACTCGTGATTGGTTCACTTTTCTCTAAATACTAAAATTTGTATTTTAATTTAAATTGAATCTGGGAGTGTAAGAACAGTACAAGTACAAAATCTTAGTTTTGAGAATAACAAAAAAAACTGTTTTACAGAAAATGGATCAACATTTTTCCTAAATAATGTATGGAGGATTTGAAGATTTTTGGACCTCGATATGTTAAAAAAAAAATTGAAAAATGTTATAGGGGGAAGAAATATTAAGTCAGAAAGACGGTGTACTTGTACAGTTCAGCAAATAATACTAATATTCTGGAAGATCTTTTATGTTCTTTTCGAAGATATAATGTAGTAGTAAATCTCCAGGGCCTCTCTAGAAATAAAATCATATCGATTGAGTGTAAGAACAGTATAAGTACTGGATTTGTATTGTTCTCACACTCAATCAACGAAAATGGTAGTCCAGTTAAGTATGAATTCGACTCCCCAATTGAACTGTTATTTTGCTCATAGGTACATAGGTCTACATATGTAGAGCATTTTTGCATTTAAACCTCAAAATAAAATTTTTAGCGCTTGAACTGTACTTACGCTCACCGATTCAATTAGTTTTCAACAATTTTGTGTAGTTTTTATGAAAATTTAGGCTAATACATTTTTTAAACCCCATTTGTTCTTTTATTCGTCAGTCGTCGGTCGTTCTCATGTGAATAGTTCCTTCTCTGGTTCCTTGAATGAGTATTGACCTTTTAGAAAGTGCTTGCATCTTTTCGCGCCAAATCAGCAAAACATCGTGCTTGAGAAAACTCCGTTCAATAAATCCAGATCAAACAAATTTCTTTAGCATCAAAAAAAAGCGAAAGAGCTCCGAAACCAAATAAATCTTACTAATGCACAAATATATTTTTCCTCCATAACATTATTATCGATGAGAAAATTTAACAGACTACGAGCTCCAACTTCATAAAATACTGTGAATCTAAAATCAATTTAAAACATGATGGAAAAATATTATGTCCCCGCAATCTGTACAAAAGATACATTACGACATGTGCATAGATTCATCACATACCTTAAATATTTTAAAGTAATAGATGAACCCTAGAATGATGTTAGATCATTAATAATAATTGATATTATAAATATTTGAAACAAATTTGCTATCTCACTTTTGAGAAGAGGCAACTCCACCTCATTCTTTCACTGGATCCTTGAACTCTATCACACTCCTCTCTCGATTGTCATCATCAGAAAGGTATTCTCAATCATTAATTCTGAAGAATCTTTATATTTTAACTTTCTTAAGGCTAACTTCGATCCACTTAATATGCTTTTACTAACTTATACTATATGTAACCACTAAACCGAAATTTGTGATTTAATTTGAAAAATCTTGAATTTTCAAAATAGTGTAGCAAGATTTTATAAAGGTTCTGTTGAAATTCCGAGTTTTCAATGAAATTTCTTTAAAATCTCCGTGAAATCTCGTTCCATTATTTTGAATTATTAAAAGTCTTCAGCTGAAATCTAGTATTTCGTTTTGGTGTTTTTTTTTTCTTTTTTAACTCTGAGTAGAGCTTGAGCATGTCGAGTGCGCTCTGTGCAGTTTGATCGGAGCTCTCCGATTTATTTAGGCTTTTTTGTTTTTAAGCTTAGATGAGGTAACTGAGCTTTCTTTTTTTGCTCAGAAAGATCAGAGCTCTCAGGATGTTTCTTTTTTCAATCAGAGCTAGCTCGAAGCGCGCTCTACGAACTCAGAATAAAATGACCGAGCGGATGGAGTGAAAAGCTGAGCGCGACTAACTTCACTATTTTTCGAGTGATATGACAGACAGACTTCGAAAAAAAACAAATATCGACGACGCCTTTGACAGTTCAGTGCCTCAGTGTGTTTTATAAATAAACTGGAGTGCTCTGATCAAACTCTGCTCAGAACGTACTCGACACTAGAGCACTAAACTGTCAAAGTTGTCTATCTTCATTTTTATTTATTTGCTTTTTATTTTTTTCGCCGTCTATCTCTGTCCTTTCACATGAAAAAAAGTGAAGTTAGCTCCGAGCAAGCTCTGATTGAAAAGGAAACAAAACATGAGCACTCTGATGTTTCTGAGCTAAAAAAACAAGCACAGATTTATTTGTACAGCTTAGTTTCCCTCTCTGAGCTTAAAAAGAAGAACGACTATAGTATTTATTTTAAATCTCTATCCATGCGCATACTCTCTGACATTGCATAGTTCTGTCAAATAAAAAAAAAGACAACTATCAATATTTTATTATTTTTTTATAATGTAGATATATATACTGTCAATTTAAGTAATTTCCAGATATCAATTATTTTTGATTTTGTGCTTTGTTGTTGTGACTGCAAGCTGGGCAGCCAAATTAGAAATAGAGACTTTGTACAGCGATGAGCTGCATGAAACCCAAAACTTACCTTCCTTATAGCTACATTTTTGTCTACTACGTTTTGACAGAATATTAATAAAATACATGTATTTCTATTTTAATTAATAAAATTTGTGTTTATTTGAAATGAAGCTTATTTCAAAATACTGGCCATATCTGTAAACAAGGTACAGCATCTGTTAGGACTATAAATTTACCTGTTTGGGCGTTAAGTGGAAGTTCGCAAATCCGCAACTTGTAGGTCTGTATTCATTCCTTCTCAACAGTAGAATTCTCTCGGAAGGCAACAGGATTAACTGAGGTTTATGCAAATATGAAAATAGATTTAAAAATATTTAATCCCTTGCACAATGTGATCTACATACATATATGTACGAGTATATGTACGTCCTACACAGAGAAGGTACTTGTGTTTTTCTTTTTAAGTACATTTTGAAGTTCCTGTATTCATTTTTGTATGTAAGAACCTTCTTGATTATAATTGCTTATGACTGACTGTGTATAAGGATTTAAGGAATACCAAATATTAATTTCTGAGACGTACCTGTTTCTTTAAGTCCATTCTTTAGGCTCTCTTTCCGCTTCCTTTTCGGAAATGGTAATTGAGAACGAATGAAAAATGTTAACGCACGATCGCACATCCTTACAGTTCCGTAATTTGAATGTTGTTCACTTTATATTCTTTTCTATAAGGATCAAGAGGATTTCTTATAATTGCTGTGGAATATAAAACTAAGAAATTCATTCATAAAAATTTGTACAAAATAGAAAAAAAGATAAAAATTGACGATATTACGCATAATTACTAGACCGAAAGAAATGCAAACCTTTATCTTTAAAGAATTTTGTATCTTTCTCAAAAAAAGAAGATGGTCAATTAGTGGTCAGAGGAAGTTGATATTTTTTGAGTCTTCACATAATTGTTGTTTTTTTCCTTTTTTTTTTAAATCCTTTGATTGAGGTTTTTGTACTTAGTGTTTTGTCAACCGACAAACAGAGATAGCTGACATATCTATTACTGAATAAGTTTCTTGTCAAAAGTAGGTAAATATTGACTAAATATTGTTGAATTTTAGCCTTTTGTGGGTTGATGTTCACTTTTGAACCGGATGTTTAAGTCTATATTTCAAATAATCTCTATCATTTTATGAGTGATGTAATTAATCCATTTCACTTTTTTCGTGTATACCTATTTGCGAATGGTATTTAATGAATGATGAAAGACAACATACAAAACGTGGGAAACCATTCAAGATAATTTTCGAAAACTATGTAAATGTTGTTATTGATTTTCCAATTCATATGTAATCAATGGAGTGTCTTCTCTGATAACTCTGAACTTTGATGTGTTTTACAATCTGTGCCTTGTTCCATAATTATTGTTACGAGTACTATCAAAAGTTAGATTCCCAGCCACGCAGTCTGGGAATTTATTTACTCTTTTGATTCAAGTTATATTTGACAATTGATTCAGATTTAACAAATATGTGCACACATAATTGTCTGTCCGAAAAAACACCGCATAAACTCAATAAATCAAATTTTTAGACGCAAAAGAACATTGATAGTTTAATATGATTAGTCATGATTACTGTGGAAATTTGACAATTCATTTTGATTCTTAACTTTTTAGGAAATTGGGTTAAAAATCTAAAATTAAAATACATTTACACTGAAAAAATTCCATTTGTATGCTAAAATTATACGACTAATTTCTTTGCATAGACTTAAAAAAAAAACCATGACAAATCGAATAAATATGTTAAATTTTTAAATCTAACTATACTTCTCAGTCTTCTAACAAGAAACGAAGCTTTATTTTCGATGCAGGAATTTTTTAAATTAATTTCTCAAACCTTATTCATACTCTTAATTTCAGTTCAGCTGTATGGTCACACTGAAATTAACCTTCGCTTTTAAATTTAAAAATTTATTAAAAATGATGACAACCGTCATTATGATTTCTTTCATAATTCTCATCGCTCTAGCTCTACCAGGCGACCATGCTCGCCAAGTAGGCTTCCAAATTCTATGCATATTTCTATACTTGTATGTGTTGTCGTCCACTTTTAGACACATCCCCCCTTGGCCACGTTCTCTTTCATAATGCTAAATTTGTCGACAATTTTCCCTTCAAAATTCCAATCGTTCTACCAGGCGATTATGCTGCCCAAGTAGGCTTCCAAAGTATATGCATATTTCTATACTTGTATGTGTTGTCGTCCACTTTCACACACATCCCCCTTCCCCACCTTCCTCCTCAAAATGCTAAATTTGTCGATTTTTTCCTTCAAAATTCAATCGATCTACTAGGCGATCATGCTCACGAAGTAAGCTTCCAAGTTCTATGCACATTTCTTTATTTGTATGTGTTGTCGTCTACTTTCACACCCTCCCCCCCCCCCCCTCCCCACCTTCTTCCTCATAATGCTTAATTTGTCGACAATTTTTCCTTCAAAATTCCAATCGATCTACCAGGCGATCATGCTCGCGAAGTAAGCTTCCAAATTCTATGTACATTTCTTTATTTGTATGTGTTTTCATCCACTTTCACACTCATTCCCCTTCCCCACCTTCTTAGTACTAATGATAAATTGTGTCGATACTTTTTCCTTCAAAATTCCCAACGATCTACCAGGCGATCATGCTCGCCAAGTAGGGTTCCAAACTCCATGCATATATATATATTTGTATGTGTTTCGTTCATTTTCACACACATCCCCTCCCCCCCTCCACACCTTCTTCCTCATAAAGCTAAATGTGTCGATCATTTCTCCTTCAAAATTCCAATCGTTTTACCAGGCGATCATGCTGCCCAAGTAGGCTTCCAAATTCTATGTTGTCGTCCACTTTCACACACACATCCCCCTTCGCCACCTTCTTCCTCATAATGCTAAATTTGCCCATCATTTTTCATTCAAAATTCCTAACGATCTACCAGGCGATCATGAATTCAAGTAGGCTAGTGCCCCTGCACTACTCAACAAAATTCTCCTCGAAAGAATCAGTTCTGACTGGTCACTTTCTTTTCATCTTAAAGAAAAAAACACCGTTGACAGAAGGAGAAGTCCAAAGTTTTTGTTTTTGTAGATTTGGCTATTTTTTTTTTGCGATTTTTGTATTCTCTTTCTATGTATCAACACTTTTTCTCAAAGGAGAAAGAAGTTATGAACAGATGACTGCTTTTTGGGAGAAACTTGAGGCAAGAAAGTTCATGAGGAATAACCTACTTAATAGAGTAAAGCATGGTAAAATGAAGGTGGCGAAGAGGGAATGAGTGCAAAAACGAACGACAACACAGAGCGACCAGAGCGATATATAAATAAATATAACGTTATTGAAAGGCGGAGACTTAAACAATTAAGCTTGACTGAGATGCGTTTGAATATGCATGTTAGGGTTTGAAAAATAAAAAGGCAGATTAGAAATCAATCCCTACTCCTACCACATGCTCGACTGGTAACTAGGCTGGTGGAAACAAAAATTTTCTGCAGAAAAAATTAGTCAATTTTAATTTTTTTTTATGGTTGCATCTTTCTAACATAAATCCTTAGGCCCACATTTACCACATTATTATTATAACAATTTACTCCGACTTTGATGTGGAACTTAAGTCTGAATATATTGTCAGCGGAGCCATAATCCAGTGTGGCTCGTAGAAGCTGAGCCATTGTCTTGAAAGACAATGACGGCCAAGTCTTGATATATAAAATTTGTTACAATTAATTTAAAATTTACATATTGTATAACCAACTTAATTTTTGTTGTTTTTTTTTAATTTCAGGGGATTTTGGCAGCTACAAAGTTTTATCAGTTCATTGTGCACATTCCTTCAGCCTTGTTAGCTGGTTTGCTTAAAATCCAACACTCGGCACACCGTAAAGCAGGACTGGGAATATATACAGAGCGTTCACTTCGTCTGACATGTGCGGGTTTTTGAACCCATTTGTTTCGCCAAACCGAAGAAGCAGCGGTTTCCTTGAAAAATTCCTCGTCTAGCAAGACGTCGATCAAGGAGTTAATCTACTCCAAGGTGGATAAACTCCCTTGCGGAAATTGGATAAGTTGTTTGGACGCCAATTATGTACATAAGATTTTCATTTTTAAATAAAGATTTTGAATACAAAATGGCAAAACCTTTCTAATTTTATAAACATTAACCGTTAAACAATTCAGTCTCTAAAAAACATTATTTTTTAACAAGAAATGAAACATAATTACCAGAATTTTTAATTTATTTTTCAAACCTTATTCTCTCAACTTCAGTTCAGTTCAGGAGTATGGTCACACTAATTGAAATTAACCTTCGACTTTAAATTTAAAAATTCTGTAGGTATGGTCTTTTCATTTTTCTCTTGGTAGTTTGTGGTTATCGTCTAAAGAAACGATTAGGTGTTTCCATTTTTATATTTCCAAACCTTACTCATACATTCACACTCTGCCTTCATTTTAACACTCCTTATGTAATTAGGCTCCACCTTAAAAACGCTATTTTAAATCCTAATTGCAACTTTCATACAAAATTTCCATCGATGTACTAGGCGATCATGCTCGCCAAGTAGGCTTCCAATTCTAAATATCGCTCTATGTATGTATGTATGTTGTCATTCCCCTTCACCATGATGCCAACCATCATCAGAATTCCTTTCATAATTCTCATCGCTCTACCAGGCGATCATGCTCGATAAGTAGGCTTCCAAACTCGATGCAAATATCTATATTTGTATGTGTTGTCGTCCCGTACACTTTCACACTCATCAACCACACCCCCCCCCCCCCCCCCACCTTCTGTCTCCTAAAGCTCAATTTAACTATAAATGTTCCTTCAAAATTCTCAACGATCTACCAGGCGATCATGCTCGCCAAGTAGGCTTCCAAACTCGATGCATATAACTACATATATTTGTATGTGTTGTCGTCTATTTCACACACATCCCCCCCCCCCCCTCCTCCCCACCTTCTTCCTCACTAATGCTAAATTTGTCTATAAATTTCCCTACAAAATTCTCAACGATCTACCAGGCGATCATGAATTTAAGTAGGTTAGTGCCCCTGCACTACTTGACAAAATTCTCCTCGAGAGAATTAGTTCTGACTGGTCACTCTCATTTCATCTCCAAGAAAAAAAAACACTGTTGACAGAAGGAGAAGTAAAAAGTTTTTGTTTTTGTAGATTTGGCTAATAGAAGAATTTATTTTTGTTTTCGATTTTTGACTTCTCCTTCTTTGTATCAACTGTGTTTTTTCTCAAAGGAGAAAGAAGTTATGTACATACGTACATATGTTTGTTTACTAGGAGAAATGTGATGTAACACAGTGCATGTGGAATAACTTACTTGGACATTATGTTCGCCTGATACATCGATGAGGATTTTGGAGGAAAAACAATGATCAATAGGGTTAAAGCTTGGTAGAAAGAAGGTGGCGAAGGGGGAATAAGTGTGAAAGCGCACGAAACAGCGATATAGAATTGTAAAATAAATATAACGTTATTAAAAGGCGGAGCCTTAAGCAGTTAAGCTTGACTGAGATGCGTTTGAGGGTGTATGTTAGCTTTGAAAAATAAAAAGCAGATCAATCCCTACTACTGACGCATGCTAGCCTGGTTTTTGTGGTTACATCTTTCTCACATAAATCCTTAGGCCCAGTTTCACAGTGGACATTTACCACATTATTATTTTAACAACTTCTTCCGACTTGGATCGGACAATATGTTCAGACTTAAGGTCCGAGTAAGTGTTCACTGTGAAACTGGGCCTAAGGAGTGTATTTGAGAAAGATGCAACCACAAAAACAAAATTGACTTGTTTTATTCTGCAGCAGAATTCTTTTTCTACCAGCCTAGTTACCAGGCGAGCATGCGGTAGGAGTAGGGATTGATCTGGCCTTTTTATTTTTCAAAGCTAACATACACATTTAAACGCATCTCAGTCAAGCTTAATTGCTTAAGGCTCCACCTTTTAATAATGGTATATTTATTTAACAATTCTATTTCGCTCTGTGTTGTCGTGCGCTTTCACACTTAGTCCCCCTTTGCCACCTTCTTTTTACCATTGTTTTTCATTGTTTTTCCTCCAAAATCCTCATCGATGTATCAGGCGAACATAATGTCCAAGTAAGTTATTCCACATGCACTGTGTTACATCACATTTCTCCTAGTAAACAAACATATGTACGTATGTGCATAACTTCTTTCTCCTTTGAGAAAAAACACAGTTGATACAAAGAAGGAGAAGTCAAAAATCGAAAACAAAAATAAATTCTTCTATTAGCCAAATCTACAAAAACAAAAACTTTTTACTTCTCCTTCTGTCAACAGTGTTTTTTTTCTTGGAGATGAAATGAGAGTGGCCAGTCAGAACTAATTCTCTCGAGGAGAATTTTGTCAAGTAGTGCAGGGGCACTAACCTACTTAAATTCATGATCGCCTGGTAGATCGTTGAGAATTTTGTAGGGAAATTTATAGACAAATTTAGCATTAGTGAGGAAGAAGGTGGGAGGAGGGGGGGGGGGATGTGTGTGAAATAGACGACAACACATACAAATATAGGTATATGCATCGAGTTTGGAAGCCTACTTGGCGAGCATGATCGCCTGGTAGATCGTTGAGAATTTTGAAGGAACATTTATAGTTAAATTGAGCTTTAGGAGACAGAAGGTGGGGGGGGGGGGGGGTTGATGTGTGTGAAAGTGTACGGGACGACAACACATACAAATATAGATATTTGCATCGAGTTTGGAAGCCTACTTATCGAGCATGATCGCCTGGTAGAGCGATGAGAATTATAAAAGGAATTCTGATGATGGTTGGCATCATGGTGAAGGGGAATGACAACATACATACATACATAGAGCGATATTTAGAATTGGAAGCCTACTTGGCGAGCATGATCGCCTAGTACATCGATGGAAATTTTGTATGAAAGTTGCAATTAGGATTTAAAATAGCGTTTTTAAGGTGGAGCCTAATTACATAAGGAGTGTTAAAATGAAGGCAGAGTGTGAATGTATGAGTAAGGTTTGGAAATATAAAAATGGAAACACCTAATCGTTTCTTTAGACGATAACCACAAACTACCAAGAGAAAAATGAAAAGACCATACCTACAGAATTTTTAAATTTAAAGTCGAAGGTTAATTTCAATTAGTGTGACCATACTCCTGAACTGAACTGAAGTTGAGAGAATAAGGTTTGAAAAATAAATTAAAAATTCTGGTAATTATGTTTCATTTCTTGTTAAAAAATAATGTTTTTTAGAGACTGAATTGTTTAACGGTTAATGTTTATAAAATTAGAAAGGTTTTGCCATTTTGTATTCAAAATCTTTATTTAAAAATGAAAATCTTATGTACATAATTGGCGTCCAAACAACTTATCCAATTGCCACAAGGTAGTTTATCCACCTTGGAGTAGATTAACTCCTTGATCGACGTCTTGCTAGACGAGGAATTTCTCTAGGAAACCGCTGCTACTTCGGTTTGGCGAAACAAATGGGTTCAAAAACCCGCACATGTCAGACGAAGTGAACGCTCTGTATATATTCGCAGTCCTGCTCTGGATTTTAAGGCAGAAGGAATGTGCAGAATGAACTGATAAAGTTGGTAGCTGCCAAAATCCCCTGAAATTAAAAGAAAACAACAAAAATTAAATTGGTTATACAATATGTAAATTTTAAATTAATTGTAACAAATTTTATGAATTGAAGTTATAGGTATATCAAGACGTGGCCGACATTGTGTTTCAAAACAATCACCCTTATTCCAATAGTCGTTTTAATAAAACACCAGAAAAACGACAAGGCTCTAGAAACGAAAATTGTAATTTTATTGAAACGACTATAGTTATAATGCTTAAAAAAGTGGAGAACATAGAGAACGCTGCACTTTTGGTATTATTTAAACACCATAATAAGGTCTCTGGAGCCTTCTCGTTTTAAAGGCGTTTTATTAAAACGACTACCGGAATAAGGTTGAATGGCTCAGCTTTTTCGTCCCACTGGATTGGCTCCGCTGACAATATATGCAGACTTAATTTCGGCATCAAAGTCGGAGCAAGTTGTTATAATAATAATGTGGTAAATGTCCACTGTTAAACTAAGCCTAAGGATTTTTGTGAGAAAGATGCAACCACAAAAAAAAAAACTGTAATAGGTTCCTTTTCGTACAACAACGTCGATTATTAAAATTTGTTTAAATTTAACTAAAATTTGTTCTAAATATATACATACATATGTATAACTAATTTAAATTTCTTTTCTTTTAATTTTAGGTGATTTTGGGCTTTTGGCAGCTACTTACTTTATCAGTTCATTCTGCATATTCGTTCAGCCTTGTTAGCTAATTTGCTTAAAATCTAACACTCGGGAATATAAGAGCTTTGAAGAGCACTAACTTCGTCTTACGTGTGAGGGTTTTCGAAGCCATTTGTTTCACCAAACCGAATTAGCAGCAGTTTCCTAGGGGAATTCCTCGTCTAGCAAGGCGTCGATGATGGAGTTAATCTACTCCAATTAGATATATATCTACATAAGATTTTCATTTTTAATTAAAGATTTTGAATAGAAAATTGCAAAACCTTTTTAATTTTATAAACGCTAAATTTGAATAAGAAATTGAATAAATTAAACAAGGTTGATATTTTATTAAATATGCAGACTGATTTTCACATTAAGTGCAACAGAAAAAGGATTTATTACGAAACATGCGAAACAAAATGGAAGAACAAAGGCAACACGCACAATATGATGGGTTAGCTGTTTTTAAGTTCACAAACCAAGTTATTTCAATGATTAGTTTTTTTTTAAACTCAAAAAATGAGAACCCTATGCCAACTACAAAGGTATAATTCTTCTGAACATCACATGCAAGATCCTTTCTGTCGTATTATTTGAACGCCTGAAGCTTTTCTTCAAAAACCTGATTGGTCTATATCAGTGCGGCCTTAGACCAAGAAAGTCCACATCGATCAAATATTCAAATTTCTCTATATCTTGAAAAATAACCAGGAACTTCAAATCGACAGAGAGAATAGAATTGGCCCCAAAATGGAACCCTGATGAACTCCGGTAGTTACTTCGAGAAATATTGACCTTTTGTCACCTACAGATACACATTACTTATGGCCAGTTAAATAAGAATGCAAGAGTTTGACTGACAGAGAGGAAAATTGAAAGTCGTAAAGCAGCTATTTACATAGAACCATAGAACAGAGTGGGTAACTGTGTTGAACGCTCTCGAGAAATCTAACAAAGTTAAGAACGTTGGACATTTAGCATCTTAATTTTTTCGAATATCGTCAACGAAAAGAAGAAGTGCAGTTTCACAGTTTTTTTCTGCCGTACTGAGCAGGACTCAAGAGCTTGTTATTGATTAAGTATGTACACATGCCTTTGCTCTAAAACAGCCTTTTCAAATGCTTTGGATAAGAACGCGATGGGTCAGTACTCAGGATTGGTTTGGTTTTCAGATTAAGGTATAGGAATTATTATGGCTATTTTCCAAATATTCCAAAGGTATTCATAAGTTGTTAAAGTTTAGTTAAAAATATGAGCAATATGTTTAAGGAGAAAAGGTAAGATAAGCTTAACAAATTAAGGACTTATTTCATCCAAACCTATTGCATTAGATTTAACCGATAGTAAAGCTTCAATAACGTCTTCTTCTGTCAATCGAGTAAAATTGAGATTGTCTAAATTATCATTAGCTTCACTAGAAAAATCATCGGGCAAAGTATCATCAAAACTTAATGTTTGCGCATCAACTGACACAAACTGTGAGTTGAGTATAGTGATATCTATGTTGGAAGGAGCATTGGATCTCTGTTTGACAACTTTTGTCATAGAACTTTTCCCGACTGTGATACAGGATTAAGAAAATCTCACCGATGCCTTTGAAATTAAAAAAGGTTTTAGGCATGACAATGCTCTGTCGTGCGACTTCTTCAACATCGTTTTTGAAAGAAGAGTGCAAAACTTAAACGTTAACACTATAAGCACAATCTTTCAAAAGTCCGTCCAACTACTCGAAATCGACATAACTGGAAAAATAGCGCGTTTGCGAGCATTGAGACGGAAGCAAAAAAAGATAGATTTAGCAGTCAATGAGGGCCAGACCAAGTATATGCTGTCAACAAAAAAGAACACACAACACCGACGACGTCTTGCACAGAACTTCACCATAGGCAGCTATAATTCTGATATAATAAAGGACTTTGTCTACCTAGACGCCGCTATTAATTCAGATCAGAGGGTAATAACTGTTGCCAATCGCCGCATCTTTGGACTAAGAAGGCATTTGAGTAGCAAAGTCCTCTCTCGATAAACTGAAGTATCCCTCTATAAAACTTCCATCATGCCGTTCCTTCTGTATGGTGCAGAGACATGGACCTTGTCGTTTTAGGATGTTTGGAGAGGAAAATTCTCCGTGTAATCTTTGGAGCCGTCTGCATAGACAGAGAGTGGAGTAGAAGACATAACCACGAAATGCATGGAATGTGCAGCGAAACCGAGTCAACCGAGTTGAAGTCCAACGATAGAGATACCGAGGTGGTCTAGGTACAGCGAATGGATTCAAATGCTTCGTTCTGGAAAGTCTTCGAATACAACCCTGAGGGAGGGCGCAGTAGAGGGAGAGGACTTTATCCAGCTTGACGTTCGAAACTGGAGACAGATAGCTAGGGACCTAGCTAGTTGGAGATGCTTGTTCGTTGAGGCCCTGGTCCACCCGGACCGTAGCGTTATGAACTGACAGTTGATCTTGTTGCAGTCACACTTAGATCAATGTAGACCAGTTGTGATACCCTTGAGATTGTGACTCCCATGTATGGAAACCAATGATCATCCTATGTCATTCAAGCCCGTTAAGGGTGTTAATGAGTTACAGGAAGCTATAGCCTCATATGTCGAAGGGTTCTTCTAAGTCGTTTTAAAAACGTTTTAAAAATGTTGTGTTTGAAGGCGTTGAACGTTTTGTTCCTACCTCATTCAAGAAAAAAACGTTTAAGCTTCCCTGGTTTAATTCTAGGATTAAAAATTTAGAAAATGCCAAAACAAGGCATTTAAGCATTATAAATTATCAAATATGCAAGAAGATCGCGTTAGGTTTTTCCAGTTACGAAAAGAATTTGATTTTTTGAATAGGTTTTTATATAGGCAGTATATTAATAACACGGAGGCTAATATAAAATATAATTCGAAATCATTCTGGGTATACTTAAATTCCAAAAGGAAAAAATTCATCGTTTCCTCAAAATATGGAATTTGAAAGTCTAAAATCGTATGATACTCAATCTTCATGCAATCTCTTTGCACAATTCTTTCAAACTTCATATAACAGTGATTTAATAGATGATATTGATGAGCTATATCCAGATATAAATCCTTTATTCGATTTTTCCCTACAAAGTTTCTCAGAACAGGATGTTTTGGAAAGTTTACAGGATATTGATACGACAAAAAAAACTGGATTTGATTTAATTCCTCCTATTCTCTTATCAAAATGCTCAACTTCTCTTTGTTACGCTTTATCCCATATTTTCAATATATCTCTCTCGACTGGTGTATTCCTGGATGAATGGAAAATTTCATTTATTGATCCTATATTTAAAAGCGGTCTTAAACATTTAGTGAAGAATTATCGACCTATTTCTAAACTATCTACAGTACCTAAGCTTTTCGAAAAAATGGTAACTCAAAGACTTTATTTTTCTGTTAAAAATTCAATATCCCCGTATCAACATGGTTTCTTAAAGGGTAGATCAACTTGCACAAATTTAACCCTTTATACAAATTTCTGTAGCAGTCAATTAGAAAATGGAAAGCAAGTTGATGTTCTTTATACTGACTTTGTAAAAGCGTTTGACCGCATACATCATGGTCTTCTCCTGCAAAAATTAACAAGGTTGGGCTTCAATAAAGCTTTCATAAAATGGTTAAAATCATATCTATCCGATAGAAAGCAGATTGTAAAATTAGATGGCTTCACTTCTAACACTATGGAAGTTGTATCGGGTCTTCCGCAAGGGAGTCATTTGGGCCCATTGCTTTTCATAATTTTCACGAATGACTTACCTTCTGTACTGAGATATTGCAACTGTTTGATGTATGCAGATGATGTAAAGATTTTCCTTCCAACATCTTCACTCACCGACTGTTTATTTCTACAATTGGACATAACCAATCTTTTAAATTGGTGTAGCTATAATCGCCTGAAATTGAACTATTCCAAGTGTAAAATTTTTAGTGCTACAAGATCTCCATCTCTTATTAATTTTGATTATAAATTCCATGATTTTAGCCTTTGCAGAGTTAATGTTATAAATGATCTTGGCGTACATTTTGATACTAAACTTGATTTTAGAGTGCACGTTGATTATGTTGTCTCCAGAGGTAATTCCTTGTTAGGATTTTTAAAACGTAATTCAAATGAATTTAAGGATGCGTATACACTAAAGACCTTATTTATGTCTTTAGTTTTACCTGTTTTGGAATATTGTTGTGTCGTATGGTCACCTTTCTATGAAAATAATATTTTTAGAATAGAGAGAATTCAAAAAAGGTTCACCACGTATGCCTTAAGAAAATTTAATTGGCTCGGACCCTTACCAAACTATATGGCAAGATGTTCTCTTATAGATTTGAAAACACTTAAATGTCGCAGGGAAGTCCAATGCATTTTATTTGTAAAAGATGTCATAGATAATAATCGAATATCTTCTATGGAATTGCTTTCCTTAATTCCCTTCCATGTCCCTATACGAATGTTTCGAAATAAAAGTGATTTGTTCTACATCGTCCCTCATAGGACTAACTATGGGTTATATGAACCAATAACGCGTTCCTTAAAACTTTTTAATGGAGTTTGCAATGAAGTCGATCTTTTTATGAAGAGGGATTTTTTCAAGAAAAGAATACTCGTGCTATGTAATTGATTTTTTTTTATATTTGTTTCTATTCTTTTTGTTTGTAATAATTAATTGTTATCTTAATTTTTAATTATGTATATATTATGTAAGTTATGAAAACTGTTGTATGTATGTATTTTATTTATTTGTATTGTATTTATTTTGCCCAAACTAATATTGTTCGTGGCTTAAATTTTGTTTTTTTTTGTAATCAGCAGATCTTTGTAATCAATTGATGAAATAAATAAATAAATAAATAAATAAATAAATAAGTCATTGAAGAAATATCTGTTGTCATATAATATAGTATAGTATATGTAGTTAAAGTCAAAACATCAAAACGAATGAATGTACCTATACGTAAAATAAAAAAACAAAAAATAAATAGATATAATAACTAGTCAGTACTGCTGATTAAGTCGAAGGGGTTGTTTCTTTCCTCAAGAGGATTTTACCAATTTTAGGGAGAGGTGGCCCCATCAGTACCCGTTCTACGCTGTTGTTTGTTCAGTCGTTTTCGTACCTACTAGTACCTACTAGAGTTTGCAATGAAGTCGATCTTTTTATGAAGAGGGATTTTTTCAAGAAAAGAATACTCGTGCTATGTAATTGATTTTTTTTTATATTTGTTTCTATTCTTTTTGTTTGTAATAATTAATTGTTATCTTAATTTTTAATTATGTATATATTATGTAAGTTATGAAAACTGTTGTATGTATGTATTTTATTTATTTGTATTGTATTTATTTTGCCCAAACTAATATTGTTCGTGGCTTAAATTTTGTTTTTTTTTTGTAATCAGCAGATCTTTGTAATCAATTGATGAAATAAATAAATAAATAAATAAATAAATAAATAAGTCATTGAAGAAATATCTGTTGTCATATAATATAGTATAGTATATGTAGTTAAAGTCAAAACATCAAAACGAATGTATGTACCTATACGTAAAATAAAAAAACAAAAAATAAATAGATATAATAACTAGTCAGTACTGCTGATTAAGTCGAAGGGGTTGTTTCTTTCCTCAAGAGGATTTTACCAATTTTAGGGAGAGGTGGCCCCATCAGTACCCATTCTACGCTGTTGTTTGTTCAGTCGTTTTCGTACCTACTAGTACCTACTAGAGTTTGCAATGAAGTCGATCTTTTTATGAAGAGGGATTTTTTCAAGAAAAGAATACTCGTGCTATGTAATTGATTTTTTTTATATTTGTTTCTATTCTTTTTGTTTGTAATAATTAATTGTTATCTTAATTTTTAATTATGTATATATTATGTAAGTTATGAAAACTGTTGTATGTATGTATTTTATTTATTTGTATTGTATTTATTTTGCCCAAACTAATATTGTTCGTGGCTTAAATTTTGTTTTTTTTTTGTAATCAGCAGATCTTTGTAATCAATTGATGAAATAAATAAATAAGTCATTGAAGAAATATCTGTTGTCATATAATATAGTATAGTATATGTAGTTAAAGTCAAAACATCAAAACGAATGTATGCACCTATACGTAAAATAAAAAAACAAAAAATAAATAGATATAATAACTAGTCAGTACTGCTGATTAAGTCGAAGGGGTTGTTTCTTTCCTCAAGAGGATTTTACCAATTTTAGGGAGAGGTGGCCCCATCAGTACCCATTCTACGCTGTTGTTTGTTCAGTCGTTTTCGTACCTACTAGATTGTCGTCTGTGACTCTTTTTATGATTTTTTGACTGTGATTGGAGGCGATTTCCAGCCAAAATTAAGTAAGTAAAAGTAATTCTTAAATTCAAAATTTTGTGAAAAAAAAATGCTGGAAAAATATTGTATAAACGAGTGTATATATAGTGAATTTATTTAACGAAATGGCAAATTAATTTAACCCAAACGCAAATAGATTTAACCCGAACGCAAAAAGATTTAAACTATCAGCAATTATTTTATTTTTTTCTCTCATACAGTTTTTTTTTTTTAATTTTCTTTGTTTCTCAAAAACTTGAAGACAGGCAATAGTATCTAAAACGGATACTATGTATGTAATTTTAAAATATAAAATATTGCACAACTTTTATTTTATACAATTTCATATGTACCAAGTCCTAATCATAACCAGTCATGTTTTTTTTTACTTTTAAGGAAGGAAATCAATTTATAAAAAAACAATAGAGAGTTGTTTTGACTTCTGGTTGAGAATCCTAATTATTTTTTTCTCCTCTTGCGAATCTTTCAGATTTCAAAAATCTGAACTCAAAACACACTTTAAAACAAAAACAAACTATTTCAATCAACATACACAAATGACACAAGCATATCGAATTGGCCCCCGCCTTTTAGCTAGCAGTAGGTAGATTCAGGACAAACTTTATTATGTAGGATTATCCTGTAACCTTGACACGTTACAATCGACACTCATAACAACTCTTTCCTTATTAAGATTGTTGTGTTTATTTAAGGCCTTGGTCCAATGAAAGACATCCGTTTCTTTAAAATTGCATCCTGGTCAATATTTACTGTCCACTCGTCGCGTCGTCGACTGTCCATTTTGCACTCAATGTATGTATACTAACATAACTGTACCTATCCTTCATTGACCTTCCGATTTCTGCCGAAAAATGCAGACTCGAAAACAATAAGAACATTAAATCCTTTTCTGGGTTCCCATTGAGAAAGAGAATTTGTTGATATTAATGCTCGGAGCTATTGTCTTTTTGTTAATATTTCCCGGCTCTTTCGCTCTCTCTCTGTCTTTTTGTATCAGAGGGAGTGGGATGTCACATAAGGCAAGCCTATTTTCACTCATTTAAATTCAGTAAATTCCAAAAAATATTGCAACATTTTTGAAGAATACCAAAACAAAAGATACAGGATGAAAGAAAAGAGTATGTTTGCGAAATATTGCTGTTTTCGCCTAAGAATGCTCTAAAATATTCTGAGAACTGCGGTTCCAGCACATTTATGGTATGCAATGATTTTTGCATATGCGCATATTAAAAGGGTTGATTCAAAAATATATGTAAGGTGCTTAACCCTTCTAGGTAAATTGAATATCAGTTGGGTTACCCCTGAAAAAAAACAAAACAATTAAGATGTTATGACGTTTTTACTATGACGGTTCCTTTGCAACATTTCTTTGAAGACGCTCGAGAGGTTAAGTGCAACATTTAAAAACAAAAAACAACGATGTCATTGACAAAAAAAAAAATAAATAAAAAACACCGAAAATAAGACAATACCTTTTTGCCTAAAGGCTTCGTTAAAAAAGCAAAAAGGGTTTTTTATTACACAATTTGTTCTCAGAATAACCCGAATTAGGATTTTATGATTGCATATGGCAGGCAGGGGAATGACATCTTAAAGCAAAATGGCATTTTAGGCATATTATAACTACCAATATGGTATCTTTAGACCAGCTTGAAAGTGAAAACTGTAATTACATAAGGTAATCGTTTGGCATTTGAATATACATTATTTCAATTAATGAATGACGTTAGAATTTCAGTTTGGTTGTTATTCATAATGTGGCTATACCTTTTAAGTGGAAGGCATAATCAAGTTTACCTTTGATAACATAACAAATTGTAATCCAGAACTCATTAGCGAACAAAAATTGTTTTGCAATTTTTAACATAATAAGTACAAAACTATTTTTGCATGAAAGCACTTTCTATAATTATAAGCAAATACCTTTGGATTTTGAAAGTTGGCGTTGCGAACCAGCTGTTAAATATTATGTAACTACGATTTAGATTGTCTTAGCCTTTTTCTGAAGTGAACTCCTTTAATCATTGCTTGCCACAAGAATTTGGAAGATGTATAGGTTCGAATGTTGTCTTCGAGGGCTTCCAGGTTCTGGGGATGATAGTTGTACCTAGACAAGGAATTTTAAGTATTCCCACATGAAAAGGTTCCAGAGGGCTGAATCAGGAAACCGAGGTGGCCAGTTCAAATTGCCTCTCAAGGAGATGAGGCACTCGGGAAATCTGGCACCCAAAAAGTGCATGAAAACTTTTGCTTTTTGGGATGTGGCACAGTCCTTCTTAAACCATACAATTTCCAGCTTCATCTGTTTCAATTCAGGCAAACAAATCATGATCAGTTAACATACAGAAGCCACAGTTGGCGATGATTCCCATTCTGCACATGTACCATGCTGCAAACGGAACCTAGGCTGCATACGTATGATCGAACTGGAGTTTTAAAAATGAACTTACATATAACACCGCTTTGTTGAACAGACCACATCATCCTGGTAACTTGAAACATGTACAGGGTGAGCCATCTAGTGGTTTCTTTTTAAATTATGTTATTTTGACACTGACAGCTGTTTTCCGCTCGAAAACTTGACAGAAAGTCAATAGTTAAGTATACCAAACATTTTTGGATAGCTTTAGATTTCTGCTTGACATCAGCTGTTTCGTTAATCAGTTCTTTTTTCCTATGGGATTACAACAACACCAACAAATCCGGATACCTTTGGATACGTACCCGAACGCGACCAATGTCATACCTCCGCCGAACGAAAGGACTCGTTTACGCTTGAACAACGTTGGGAAATATTAAAAACTTATATCCAAGGTGACGGCTGTGTAGCCCAAACAGTGCGTTTTTTAATTTTGAAAAGAAGTAGAAGAAGAAATACGCAAGTTTGTGCAAAAAGTTCGTGGTATGCTAGTGGACAACACCCATGATCGCCGTTGTCATACGGTGCGCGCAGACGAGAATGTGGCTGCTGTAGTCGAGAGTGTGAGACTCAATTCACGAACACCAACTTGCCATCGGTCTTAACAGCTAAACATTTCAGGCACAAGCCTGAGGAGGATTCTGCACAAAGATCTCGGATTATTCGCTTACAAGATCCAATTGACTCAGCAATTGAATGCGCATGGCCATCCACTTGAACAACGTTGTGTTCCATAATTAATGAGAATGTTTGCTCTTACTAATAAAGCCATATTACATGGAAAAAGCTCCCATCTCCCTCTTTAGAACTGATTTGGGTGCCAAAATCCCGAAAACCAGAAAAAAGTAATAGATTCGGAGACATCTTCCCTTCCGTTTAGAACCAGCCCACTTACAAAACTTCACAACAGTAGCGAAGGGAGCTTTATATAACCTTTTTAAATATAATATGCTTCAGTCTTACGTCAACCCCTAAAACTTAATAGAAATAAAGTTAATTTTATCTATTACTTTTGCAAAGTATGATTTAAAGAGTATCTAACTATCTATTACATTTGCAAAATGGTGCTACAATATGATTAATTATCTATTACAAATATTCATTATGTAATTAAGAAATATCTAACTATCTTTTATATTATTTTTTTAATTCCATTTTACAAATGTAATAGATTTATTAGATTTGGTTTAACAACATAATTCAAGTGTAATATATGTATAATTAAAATGTTATTGAATTACATTGTTATTAACTATTTGAAATGCTGGTAATAAGTATATTAGCCCTTTGGGAAAGTGTAATAAATTTTACAAATGGCGTCGAAAAATGTTAACTGTGAAGAAAACAGAATCATAATGAGTATGCATAAACAGTGGAACGGTATACCTACTCATGAAGAACGCGGACTAATCTTCATTGTGTTTGATGAATAAGTGATCTTCGCTCAAAGTCAAGGATATATTATTTTGACTATTTATTATAAAATTCGTATTGATAAAATGTTAAGACATGATAAAAGATATTGTTAGTAATTTTTGTTTGCCGGTAGAAATCCTCAAAAGGCACTACTTGGTTATATTTGGCAATAAGTAGTGTGGTACTCTTACCGCAGGAAAACCATCGGAATCAGAACCAGAATTTATGAAAGATCGACAGATTATTTTTCTTTCTAAATTTAACTAGGGGAAGTTTAAACTTTTAATAATTTCCCATAGATTTTGGCTTGGTTCTTCTAAGTCTCCGATCGTTGTATTTAAGACGGTTTCCATCTCGGTGTTGATATGACTTCGCAATCGCTGATTGTGTGATACACAGAGTGTTTTTTCAACAACTTCTGTGATCATTTCTAACTGAAGGTCACGATGTAGATAACTATTTCTTATGTACCAGGGGGCATTTATTAGTCCACGAAGGACTTTGTTTTAGAATTTGTACATTGTTTGAGCATTTGCTTTCTTTACGTTCAAACGGGATACAAATTTCCTTTCAGATGTTAGGCATGCAAATTGTAAAAGAATTAATATATTTGATACAAAAAAGTGGCTCAAATTACCGCTTCAATGACCGAGTGAGTGACTCCCATCAGTGATTGAATGAAAATGTCAAATTAGGCTAATCGATTGCTCGATGACGTAAGCGGTAATGCCAAACTCACACAATTTAGTCACGTACTACCCGTAAACTGATGCGGTAATTTGGCTCCTGGATTTAAATGTAAAGAAAACAGAAAAACGAAATTTGATATTAAAACATATTTAACTAGTTTTTTTTTGTCAAAATTGATATACATACATATGTATAGCTGCGGTCAAAATATTAGTAGATAGTGAACCTTTTGACACAACAGAAATTAAAACTAAATTAATCTACTAATTTTAAAGAAATAAATAGTCATCTGATCTTTAAATTAATTTTTTTAGGCTTTTAATTTCAGAAAAAAATCATTTTCAAAAATATCGTTTATATTTTCAAAATATTTTTTTTCTGTAAAACAGTTTTTGGCAAAAGTCTGTGGATTAACTTAAAAAGCTAGTCATTAAGTGTATGGAAAATCAATCCAACCATTTAGACTGTATAGACGATATAAAGAATTGCGAGACCCACTCTTCAGCCTTTCCTATCATCGTTATGTCAAGTTTTATCGAAATCTCGAGCTCCATTTTTTGTACGAATCTTGACTACTTATAAACGGAAGTAAAAACTAAAAGATAAATAATAGGGTTTCAATTATAAACGACTTTTAAAATAAAAGGTGATAAATGTTATAAAAATTCTTTAAATTAACAAATGTACCTACATAATTTTACAAAAAATAATTTTCAGTTTAACTAGTTTGTTCATTCGTTTTAAAGTTTGAAAATCTACAGTGTACAACCAGTTTCTCTAAACCAAAGCTTTTAATTCAATTCCTACACGGATACACATCTTCTTTTAAGTAAAAGTTTGCTGAAACTCACAAATAGACTGAGAACTGAAATAGCAATTCTAGTAAGTAATAATTTAAATATATTTTTGGTTGCCACACTTTCAGTTTCAAACATTTTCAAGTCGACAATCTGAAATGACAATATCAAAGAGTTTAACCTTGATGAATTTAAATGGTCGAAAACCCTTTATTTTTTTAAATTTCCTATCCCATGCAATATTTTCCAAGAAAAAAATACGTAATTTAATTACCTATCTATACCTATATATATGTACACTAAAACTATTTCTTAATGACAATATTCGTTTCAAATACAGTGAACATTTTTTATAACCGATTCATTATTTTCTTTAAAAAAAGGATTTTTCATATTACCTAAGAGAGAGTATAATAAAAACGCTTCACTTTTATCTTAGTTAAAAAACGCAAAAACCCTTTCACCAACATTGCGCACACACCTTATTCCATTATTCGGGTAATAAAACGAAAGAGTTTCAGCTATATTTTTAAGATATTACAATGCTTGGCCAACCCTTTTTTTAAAGTTGGTTAAAAATGTTTACAACACCCACCCGTCATAAAATAATATTTTCATTTTTCAATATACAATGGGTATACAATCCATTCTTTCAAAAACTCAAAAACACAATGAACCATCAGCAATAAAGAGATATATCTCTACCTAAAAACTCGGATGCGCGCATGTAACAGCGGAACCACAAAAAGATGCAAAATTTTTCGGGTGTTTTTTTTAGAATCGGCAATAATCCGCATTAATAGCCTGGTCTGCGTTCTATTCCTGGTTCTAGCATTGGTACGTCTAGACAGGTCAAGCAAAATACGCACACACAACCAGAAACCTCCCTCGACAATGGAAACTCTTTCTCCTTTCTCTACCCTTTTTACTTTTGTGTCAGTTTGTGTCTCTTTTGTTTGCATGGGTTTTCGAGAACAGAGATAAGAAGTGCAAAAATACACTCTCATTCACCCTCTGTCACACACTTGTCACACGTTTTTAGGTAGGTAACGGTTCCCACTCACCCTTAACGACAGTATATAAGGTCGATTCAAGTTCCGTGTAACGTTAGTTTCGAAACGACTGCGATAGCACGAAAACGCATTTAGCAAATACTTTGGCACTGCTTTTCAACTCAACATTCTTAAGTTGAGCGAATTTTGATATATTCTTCTTCAAGAGAAATATAAAAAAACACGCATAATGATGCTTCATGAAAAAATAGTACCTGGTCAATTCTTGTTGGATATGAAAAACGGTAAGTTAAAGTGTAATTTTTTAAGCAATGTGATTCAAAAGTGAGTTTGAAAATTCCGTTGAATTAATGAACAAAAAAATGTGAAAGAGAACGTCAGAATTTTGACCATTTATACAAATGTGAAACTAATTTATTTTTTTTTTTATTTAGAATGTACCAACAACATACTGCACAGTGGCCAACCAGGATCCAAATTGGATATGTTTAATACGTACAACTACCATCACTATCAGCAAGAACGGTTTTCTTCGGATGCTCAAGTTTTGGACCTTTCCCGTCGCTGTGATTCAGTCGAGACCCGAAAAACCCCATCACCCTACAATTCAAGCTTTGGAACAGCTTCGCCTAGTACACATTGCGGTTCTCCACCGACATCAGTAGCGGCACCGATATCAGCGGATGTTCTACAAAATAAACTAGTCTTCACCCATTCAAGTCAGCCTCCATTGCCGCAAGGAATCGCTTCGCTATATCCATTGTACTATCCACATATAAAGCAAGAGAAAGCTTCACCTCCTCCGGCAGTGTCGTCTTCAGTTACTCCAAATCCGTTACCACTTTTCCCACAACACTCAACAGGTACTGCAGCGAAGACAAGAATTCCAACTCCCGCATCACTAAGTAGTCCCCGCAGGGAAAGCAACAATCATCCTTCGCTCCCAACGGATGCTAGTGGTTTGTTCCCGAGTATCCTTAATGCTGCTACAACTGGAGCTGTGAGTGCAGGCAAGACAACGCGACCATTCAATGCATATCCACGAGATCCACTTATGGTGGCCGCCCATTTCGCTGCTTCCGATGTTCTATTTGACAAAACAACCATGGAGCGTTACAGTACGTACCGCAAACGAGCCCTAGATGATCTCCGCGACACAAATGGAGGTCACAGGATCGTGACCAATCCAAAAATGCGACGGACCAATCATCGCAGCAATGGACAGAACAGTGAATGTGACGAAAAGACTGTGGAATCAAGTGACAATGATTCTTCTTACAATGGCAACGGCTCAAGTGCGGAATGCAACTCCAGCAGAAATGACAGCAACAACAACGATAGTATCAACTGCGGAAGCGTAAAGGATGAAGCTTACTTCGAGAGAAGACGAAAAAACAATGCAGCAGCTAAAAAATCCCGAGATCGCCGTCGCATAAAAGAGGACGAAATTGCCATTCGAGCAGCTTACCTAGAGCGACAAAATATCGAACTCCTTTGCCAAATCGATGCTTTAAAAAAACAACTGGAGGCTTTTACAAAGGTGTAGAAACCAGCAAACACAGATAGAAAAGAAAGAAAGTCTTTGAAAGCGTTGAACGCCTAAGTATCAAGTATATTTGCGAAAAATCTGTTAGAAATTGTTAAGTGTATATATATATTTGAATTGTGTATAAAGTAGGTAATATAATTTTTTTAATTTAATAAATGGGGGGGAATAAAATATATCCAGTTTTTAAAAATACATGTACCTGTATTATTTTATGAAATCAAAACGTCACTATTTTCAGTTCTCAGAATTCAGAAAGATAAGGTCATAGATATATGCAAAAAGGTGAGCAAGATTTCAAAGCAGCTAGGAGCCCCAAATCTGAGTCTGTGTTTCAATTCCAAAATTAAATCTGATCGAAAATTGTTTCGAATTTAAAATTGTAAGCAATCTTCATGACTTGACTGCTTTTACACTAAATCGATTATTAATCTTTGATTTTCGTTCGGTTGCATGGAACTTCGCAACTTTCGAATACATGTTTCTAAACTTAAACCGTCTTTCAGAATACGTGTTTGTTCTTTTTTAAATATCAAATTTGATCCACATATGTCAGATCCAGCTCTTTATCGGGATCACGTTTAATGATCCAAAAGTAAGTGTTTACTCTGACGGATAGATGACTATTAAGTTTAGTGTAAAAAAAGTGTAAAAAAAGTAGAGCACACATTCTTAAAAAATAAACAAACAAAAAAATATGGCCTCAAAATTAACAGTATAAAGGAATTTATAGACAATAGGGGGGTTCACATTCTCAAATATGTTTGACAAATGCTGTTTGATTGGCTCGAATTTGAAAATGTGAACGCTTCATCAAATGGATTGTCAAACATGCTTGATGATATCAAAATATTTTGATATTTTGCTGATTTGACAAGCATATTTGAGAATGTGAACGCATGCTTGTCAAACCACAAGCAAATTTCATTTTCAATGAAGTTCTCGAGCTGAACATATCGTAAGAAAATAGTCATAATGCAATGGCATGAATTCAGGTGGATTTTATTACATTAATATAAGTTTTCTGCAGACTTCCAAATATAGAAATTGTAGTAAATTTGCTCAAATAATATTTCATCTATGGTCTGAGTTGGTCCGCCATGGTAAGAATTCTAATGAAAAGTGATGTTTGACAGCATGTTTGAAGAATGTGAACGCAAATGGTTTCAATCCGTCAAATATTCGTCAAACCATATTTGTCAAACATATTTGAGAATGTGAACCCCCCTAATAGTGGTATACACAACAGTTTCATAAAACCGGTATGTATACCCAACCCATTTTGTATCAATTCGAGACTCGATCTGTTTTCATCGTTTGACACTAACGAGATTTTCTATAGGGGGTTCTCAAACATGTGTGACAAACACGGTTTGATTGACTCGATTTTTAAAATGTGAACGCTCCATCTAACGGATTGTCAAACATGCTTCATGATATCAAAATATTTTGATATTTTGCTGCTTTGACAAGCATATTTGAAAATTTGAATTTCATCATGTCGTGCTTGTCAAACAAATTTCAGAATATGAACGCCCCTTATCTCACTTCTACTTCATAAAATAAACCGGCTGCTCAGGATTCACTTGGATATGATATCTAGGATAGGTTAGCATCCATTAGTTTTTTGAACAACAAAAACAAATTTGGTGCAGAAATCAACATCTTTTATTTATTTGTTTCTTCAATAACTACAGGGTGGGCCATCTAGTGGTTTATTTTTAAATCATAGGATATTTTGACACTTGACAGAGTCAGTAGGTTCTTTCTTTGAGCCCTAAAGTCACCCTGGGGTCGCCCTAAATCATTTTTTGAAAAACTTGAACTCACTCTGGTGAATAAATTCTGTTTTTTGGACCTGTAGTCGCCCTAGATATTTACTTCTGGCGAGTTCAGGTAACGACTACTGTCAGAAGTCACATGAGATTTTATATCTACTATTTCTTTTGTTGTCGTTTGTCGATTCGCATGTTGCATATTATTGTTTATGTTTGCAATTAAATGTTTGTTGTACTCATTAAATGAAATATTCAGCAACAACGCAAAATTGTTTTTGTTCATTTTTAAAACTAATTTATAACAAATTTAAAGTTTTATTAGAACACAGAATTATTTGTTTCTAGCTTTTAGTTGTCAAAATAACAATTGATAGATAGGTGTTTTTTTGAAAACCGAAAACCCCATTTTTGTTTTACAGCTCTTAGGGTTGTCAAGAAAAGCTGGGTCAACCCTGGGTAAAGTTGAACGAACGAACTTGGTGTCGTGCCTCCGCAGTACGAAATGAGTTGCTATACGCTTGAACAACGTTGAGAAATATTGAAAACTTATTCCCAAAGTGACTGCTGTGCAGCCCAAACAGTGCATTTTTTTAACAGAAGTTTTGGCCGAAATGAAGCACCCACTGCGCCTGCTGTACGCAAGTTTGTGAGACTTTTATGCTAGTGTACAAACACTCATTTTCCCCGTCGTCGTACGGTGCGCACAGACACCAAGAACATCAACTCGCCATCGATCTCAATAGCTAAACATTTCACGCACTAGCCTGAAGAGAATTCTGTACAAAGATCTCGGATTATTCGCTTACAAGGTCCAATTGACTCAGCAATTGAAGGCGCAGTACCATCCACTATTGGAATGTTTGCTCTTACTAATAAAACCATAAAACATGGGAAAAAATTGATTTTGTTCATTTTATTACATTTTTAAAAAGAAACCTGTATTTGGCCTACCTTTTACATACATTAACATACAATAAAGAAATATAGAGAGAGCGATTGCCAAAATGACAATCACAATCAATTATCACTTTAGCCGATTCCACCCCAGGTCATATAAGACCTGTAATCAATTATTGTATAAATGAATTTTGTAAAATAAAGTCTATTCTATTCTTAACAAAAAAGTGAAATTTGATTAATTCAATCATTATTAATTACTTCATTTCTTAAAAAAAATACACAAATAACAAACTCAAATCGATTTGCAGTCAGCTGTTTTTGAATATTCTTATAGGATAGCTTTGTACACCAAAATTTTTGGGATAGAATGATATTTCTTTTTGGCTAACAGCTGTTTTGTCTTTAGCTGCTTTTGTACACGGGATTACAACAACACGAACCTATCCCAGATCGGTTTGGATATAATTTTGAACTTGGTGCTGACTGTCCTGCACCAATGGGTCAAAGCACTATAGCTAAAATCAGTTCCGCAATTATTAAAAAAAAACGCAGTGTGTGCTATGCCCACTCAGATTGATTTTGTGGCAATCAACAAAGGAGTATTTTTTCGAAAAGTATAAGATTTTTATTACTCACCCGTTTCCACTCTGAACAGAATTTGTTGGCGGTCAATTGATCCTGAAAGAACTAGCCAATTGTTCCCATTATTGTCTTTGGGTTGTCCGAGCAGTGCTTGAGGAACCAAGTTGAAAGTATAGCGATATGTTTTTTTGTTGCTTAAGACCTTCGAAAAAACAAAATTATTTTAAAGGACGCTAGAAATGATTATTTTATAGATATAATATACTCACATATTTTTTATAAAAATATCCATAACTTTGCAAAGCAAATTGGACAGAGATCCAAAATGACATTCCATTCTTGATAGAATCGTAAGTGATGCCAAAAAACAACAAATCAAAAACGACAGTCAACTATCAGCTTAAACGATTACACTCCTGTTGTCTATGTCAAAAAATACGTTAAAATTAATTCGTAATTATTTAAATTTAATTGTTGGTAATTTTGTTTTTACAAGATGGATATGGATTCAACTACCATAAATAAAAATCCTAGTCGCAATCAAATAATGAATTATTTTTCCAGCATTACAGCTTACAGCTGTAATACAGAGATGTCTCCAACATCATAAGAGATGATCAGACATACGAGTATTAAAGAAAATTGCTAAAGTCATTTAACTCTAGTGCTAAACACCTTCTACAGATTAATTGATTAAAGTGGCCTGATAAAGGAATACGAAGGCGAATCGTTTTCAATTAGATATCTCCTTTTTGACTCGCCTCAATTTAATCAATTATTGAATTCGAAGCCAGTCGTAAATTGTACTTCCAAAATTTCCAGATAATTCACAGCTGAATTTCGAGAAAATTATTAAGAAGAGCTACATAGCCAGTTTCAACCAGAAAGCGAGTGACCTGATTAGTAAGGGAATACAAAGCCTTAAAGTTTTCAATTAATACTCGTCTAGCTGTGAATGATCATCATTTTAGTCTTGAGCCTAACAACTGTCAAATAAAGAGGCTCCTTTTTTAGCCGCACTACTAGAATGTTGAATACTTTGCCCCTCTCGATTTGTCCTCCTCATTGTGATACACAAACTTTCAAGACCAATGTGCATCGACATCTCCTATTAAATCCTCTCCACTTTAACAAAGCGCTCGCACTGTGTTACACCATAACATTATAAGGAGTCATAATCCCTTGAATAAAAAAAAATCCTTTTCGACTCGCTTCGGGTTTTTGTATCCTGGAAGACAAAGCGAGTCGAAAATTTTGTTTTTGATTGAAATTAACGCGCAAATCAAATTTATTGTCATTTAATTTGAAGTAAAATTAAATTAGTGAAAAAGCTGAATACAGTAAATCTCAATTTCGACTGCTGAAACGATTCGCTTCCTATTACTTAATCAGGTCACAGGCTGTTTTCATGTCATTAGTATACATATACATATGTATGTATGTTCTATTTTTATTCCACTTCGGCTGAAATTGTAGACAGAAGAATAGAAAAAACTATCTGAGCATACTTTTTCGAAAGGCAATTACATAATCAGCCCTATCACGAATTCCATCGTAATCGGAAATTTGTTACAAATACCGAAAAAAAAAAACATTACTCGAATAAATATGTTTTATGTTGATTAACCGTTCATATTTAAATATATAAGACAATATTATTTTTAATAAATTTACCAACCGAGTGTTGACGTCAATGTCGTAGCTTTTAGATTAATAATTAAAATTAAAAACAATTTATCCAAAAAATAAGCTATACAAAATTACTTACGTATTAACAATCGCCAACTCTAGAACTTCTATAACTTTAAAAAGATGTCGATGAAATCCAATACAAACAAATCGATTACATTACTTCGGCCATATCGAGCGAATGAACAATTATGCAGCAAGGAGAGCCCGCGAATCCCAGGTCCCAGACTCAAGAATCGAAGCAACAATGCAAACCGAACATCTAGTTTAAAGGTCAACGCAAATAGGATGACAAAGGGCTTTGTGTGAATGACTGAAAGTAGCGTGCTCGTAATCACACAAGATGACATTTGTCATCTTGCCCTTATTGCGAGTGTCGTTTGTTAATCGATCAACGACTTTTGTCGAAAATCGATGATCGAAAAATTAAGATATCTGGAGTTGTTCTTGTATCAGATACCATAAGCTTTGTTTTTATAAGTGGTTACAACAATATAAAGTTATCCAGATAGGTTTGGATACAAATTTTAACGCATCCAACGTTTTGGTACTATCTACTTTTATCGAATCGAACGTTGACGACACTCGCAATAAGACTCTTCACTGATCATGAGCACTTTAAAAACTCAATGAAATTTCCGAAATTCGAACGCAATAAATATCAAGAGTGAGCGAGTAAGAAAGTATTGACAATAATGTATATATCTACAGTACTGTGCAAAACAGAAGCAACTATTTCATCTTTACATTTCAAATGAGTTTTTTCCAAGCTTTTGCTCATAACAGAATAACGCAAATTATATGGAATTATGCTTTAAGGGTAATATATTATATTTCTTAACTTTTTATAAAAATAATCATTCTTCAATATTTAAAAAAATAAAATAACAAAAAATGCATTGAATTTGTTTGTGCAAAACTTAAGCTAATTCTTTTCCCACTGGAAGAAAATATTTGTCAAAGGGACTTTTACAGTGAGATTTGACATGATAGAATGCAATCAGCACTGTGTAACAACAGTTTTTCAATAGTTTGGAAATATGTAGGTTTCATTTTTGCAATGACGCGAAATAAGTTCCGTTACAGCTTTAAGATCAAAAAAAGTAACGAAAATAACGATGGCCAATCCCAAATATCATTTTCTTAAAAATATGTTAATAAATCAATTATTTTACGGTTAGCTAAAAAAATTAAGGTAACAGGAACCGTTAAAATCGGTATTTGGGTGGTCGGCCGCAAAAAACAACAAATCGAACAGTCAAAGGAATTTGCAACTTAATAAAAAAAAACATTTATTAGATCAAATGAAATCGTAAAATCATTACAACTCAGAATTGATGCAAGTACCGTTCGGAGGCGTGCGATCGAAAATGATTTACGAAATTACTATACAAGAAACCGCTGCTTGCGAAAACACACTTTTGGAAAAATAAATTAATTACAAATTATATAATTTTTTTTTTCAATTAAAAACTAAAAGGTTAAATTTTACAAAACAAAAATATATTTATTAGTCTGTTGTAAAATGAAAAACTGCGCTCAGCGACGAGTCAAAATTTAACCTAATAAACTCTGGTGAAATATGTTCTGTGCGACGGGGTAAAGGCCAACGACTTAATCCAAGATTGTAATGTCACAGCATGGGGCGACAGTGTGATATTTCTTTATTGATATGATAGACAACTATAGTCAAAATGACAATTAAAAAATTGATAATCAATATAGACAAGGTCCATTCTGTGAAATTAAAGGACTAATGGACCGATTCAAATATAAAGATATCCAAGAAACGCAGACGTTACCATATGCCGAGTGGAAAATGCCACTTCGATAGGTGTTTCAACATGACAACGACCCGAAACACACATCGAAGTTTGTAAAGGAGTGGATCACAGACAACGGTATTCAAGTTCTTGATTGGCCAGACTTGAATCCGATTGAAAATCTTTTTGGGATTCCCAAGAATCGTGTCGATGGGCAACGTATCCGAAACAGTATAGACCTTCTGAACATTTTACAGGAAAAATGAGAAAATACATATACCGCCAGGCGTAATTTCAAATTTAATAAGTTATGTACATATATACCCCGCCGATGGTCTGGAGTTATTAAAAATAATTGCACAGATAAATTTAATGAATTGTTTGTTCTTTTATTTTTAAAAACATTGGAGAATAATTATTTAAAAAAAAAGTTAAGAAATTTAATATAAAGCATAATATCACATATAAATTACTATGAGTAATAATAATCATGAAAAAACAAATGTAAAAATGAAATAGCTGCCTATGTTTCGAAAAATACTGTATATCGAAATAGATTAAGCTTCCGAAACGAATTGCAGTGGAGACTCCGGAACTTTCTGATCTTTAGATGAATTTGAGCTAATTGCCTCGATTTATGAGGAAATATGCTATTTCAAAAATAATGCGCAAGATATTTCAATATATGTAGTTGCATTCAAATAGTTTTCACATTTATGCATACAAATGGGACAGACTATTTTTGAAATGAGAACATCGTTAATTTAAATTTAACCCGCCTATTATGGAAGACAACTCAACTATAGTTTAGTTGTAATTCTTAAAATTGGTATTATCGATCACAACCAGTTGACTGTCAAAGCACAACCAGTTGTCGATTAGCAGACAACAAACAAAATGGTCGACTTTTCAGTTGTCTCTTCGTATTATGTAAGTAAGTTGAGTTGTGCTTCAGTTGTAATAAGCGTCAAAATCAGACAACTGGTTCGAAGCAGTTGTGTAGAACATTTTAATGAAAAAATCTGCATTCGGATAAAAAATATGGACACAAAACAGTAAGTTAAACAACAATTTTAATAAAAATAGAATGTAATGAGTGTATTTTAGTTTGAAAACTACATGGCCATCACAATTTGAACGACTTGTTGCTCTATGTTAGCTGAGCATTTAGCCATTTTCCACAAATGAGTTCCTCAATCACATCTCCCACTTTTTTAATTCAACTGACACTATGGATTGAGTCAGTCCTAAATTAAAATCATTGCCACTACACTTTTGGCAACTTCTTCCAAGCCACCGAAAAACAAATCGAGAGAACTATCCATCATACAATTTCTTATTCTTGGTTTTGTATGTATTTCATGTTGAGCAGCTGGTTTTGACAGCAAATCGACTCCTAAAAGACAGCAACGTATTTTTTCATTACAACTGATTTCAGTTGACTTGCATAATACGAAAAATGTGTTTGGTTGTCTAAGAGTTGAGTTTGTTGATGACAACTCAACTAAGTTGAGTTGTAATCCATAATAGGAGCATAAATAACTTCTGCCTTCGGAAGTTTATGGGGCCCTATTTATGCAAATAATTAATTTTCGAATTAAAATTAACAATGGTCTCATGTTTTATTAAACTCCCTTACATTTATCTCCATCAAACCATCAAAAAAAAATACAACTTATTTGTAATGTTTTTTTTTTTTTTATTATTTTTGTTCGTACTCGTAAGTTTTTTTATTCCTCGAAAAAACTTTAAAGTTTACCATTTTGTATGTACTTACATTGAAAAATAAGGGAAATAAAAATAAGATGAAATTTCAAGAAATTCTTGCAGTTGATATAAATATTTTCATACAAATATTCTTTTTTTTTTACTCAAAATTTTAACAGTAAAACAATAAAATAAATCTTTCATTTTTTTTTAAACTTATGAGCTAAAAATAAAGAAATTTCAATATAAAAAATTATTTTTTTTCTTATTATATTATATAATATGTACACCTGTTATTCTTGAGTTAATTTGAAAATTATTAAACGATATTTTTAATAGGTAAACTAAATACAAAGAAAAACTGTCTTTCAATATCTCTTGATTTTCATTTTATTATTAATATTTAAAAATGAATTACTGAGTAACATGGTAATCTGTCTAAAGTCTAAGAAAACATTTTTATTTAAGAATTGTTTTTTTTTTGTAATTTCGTTTAACCACATCATATTATTTTGTAAGTAAAAATGTGTTCAATTTAAATACATTTTTGTTTTTCAATAATATTATAAATATTTGTTCACGAATCTTCATACATTATATCAGTATACATTTTAACGCTTTCTTTACAATAATTATACTTTTTGCGTGCAATTGCTTTATATCCAAGAGAAATTTAAACGCATACTTTTGTTAGCTTTTAACTTTTATTTAATTAAATTTAAGTATATATATATATATATATATTGTATCACAAAATAATAAACTTAGCAATAAGGACAGACATTTTTGTTTTCTCTATTCATTTACATATATAGTTTTTTTTGGAAAATAAAAGTCAAGAAAAGAAATATGTTTGCACATATTAGTTATATATAATGTATGCATAATTTGCTAAATTAATTTCCCCTGCCTTCTTTCATTCGTAGCAATAGTATAAAAAATGGTTTTTAGTAGTATTTGTTTTATATTTTACACGGAAAAAGAAACTTACTTTGTTTTTTTTTAATACCTATGAATATAATAATTTATTTATATAATTTTGTTTTATTTAATACAATACGATCGTATTCTCTAATAGTTATTTTAATGTATGCTACATAATTTTTTTTGTTAAAAAAATACAACTGCAAAATAAACAGAGACTAACCACTACTTCTTTAAGGAAAAGTCGCCAGTACTACGTTTTTTTTTTTACTTTTAAGTGGGTTTCAAAGTTTACTTTTTATCTATACAAAACAGTGAATTTATTAATATATTTTATTTTTATTTATTCTTTTTTTTTTAGATTTTTGTCCGTTTCAACTACGCAAATAAAATGGAGAGACCCCTATCGGTGGTTTACTTTATTAAATTTTTCTTCTTCTTGTTTATAGTTCCGAACTTCAAAGTAAAAATTGTATTATTATGGTTTCTTTGCCTGGAAAATAGTAAAAGATTGTGTGTGTGCTTTTGTTTGTTTTTTTTTTTGTTTAAATAATTTATCGCCATTTTCTTATTATTACATAATATTTTCCTTTTATATAACAAAAATTACAACAATAAATATCTATTTTGAAATAGATAAGTCCATTTAAAAAACAATTATAATTTTTATAATTATTTATGAATAAAATAAAATTAATATATATATATCTAATAAAGTTTGTGGTTCACTAATTATTGGTATGTGTTAGTTGTGTGTGTGTGTTTTCGCAATAATAATAATAATAATAAACATGTGTGTTGGTTTGTTTAGATAGATTAGTGTGGGTGTGTGTTTTTTTAAAGAAGTTTATACATATAATCGGTTCTAGGAGATATAACTTAAACTTATTAAAGCGACTCTTCAAATGCTGCCATCAAATCACTCTGCATATTCATATCTATTTGACCCGCCAGCTGAAAATATAAATATAATTTATTTATTGAGTTTATAAAATCAATTGTTTATATTTAAGTAGCAAGTATTTACATATAACAGATTGACCATTCACTCCGTTATAGATGACATAACAGGACACTTACGCACAGAACACAAACGCAACGAGGTTTGACGTACATATCAATACTAAAATGATTTTTTTTTTGTTGTTTCAGAAACAAGCATAAGTAGTCTCGCAAGGCTCGTAAGGAGATTTAAGCTGGATATTCATGAGGTATCACAACGGAACAACTTATGGTCTATGGTATAAGTCTAAAAGATCATTCGAGTCTTATTTATCTCCAACTTTTCTAAACGCCCGCACTGTGTTCAAACATGTTAAGGGTAATCATAATCCTTTAAGTGCCCGCAAAATTATAAAAAAGAGCAAGTAAATCAAAACAAATAGGAAACCACCGAACTTTTGTACAAAATAAAATAAACGCAAAAATGAAGCCATGGCTACTATTTTGAAACAGCTTTTGAAAAAACCAGAAGGCAAGTTTGTCACTTTGGGAACAGTTTTGAGTTAAAGGGATTTTTTTGGGAGAATTACAAAAACATATGCACCTTGTTGAAACTTGACAAAAAACCTCACAAATTTCATGAGAACTAAGAATCAAAAGTCTAAGAGGAAAGACAAGAATTTTGTCAAGACCAAATTATTTAGTGATAACGCTAGCGAATTGAAGTACCTTTCTATCAACTGTTATTGTTTATTTTGGAAGTGATGAGTAATAAACGAAAAGGTAGTTGGAAATAAATTGTGTTATTTTAAGAAACGATAATAACAATTTAATATTTCAAGTACTAGTGTGAATCAGTTTGCAAAGCTTGTAATGGAAAAACATTTACATAACTAAGTGCATATGAGCGTTTGTGTCAAAAAAAAAACAAAAAGAAAGATTATAGAGAACAGTTAGTTAGTTAGTTAAAATTTTGAAGTTTTTTTTAGTTGGACTAGAAGTTTGAACCAGGGGCCTGTTTCTCAGATCATACACATCATACATTTCATACAACATACAACATTTTCATACATCATACACATCATACAATTTTCTGTTTCTCAGATTTCATTGGAAGTGTTGTATGATATTTGTTTTGTTGTATGATGTGTATGATTCTGACATTTCATTATTATTTGAGTGTGAAGTTAATATAAATCTCAATTTTGCTTTCTTGTGAAATAAATTGGGTAGATCAATTGTACTCGTACGTTCAACTTGAATGCAAAAAAACAATGCACACCTTTACAATAAGAGTCATCGAAGAACATCGAAAAGCACTTCAGGATGTATTGCTGATTCAAGAAAATGGAAATCAAATTCGTAAGTTTAATGAATTCTGAATCATGACTCCAACTAATAGTCTAATATTCTCTCAAGCTACAAATATTAATAACGTGGACTCGAAAGAAAGAATGGCTCTTTTGGATGTTCTCCTGCAATCAACATGCGAAGGAAAGGCACTCACAAATGAAGGTATACGAGAAGAAGTCGACACATTTATGTTTGAGGGCCATGACGCAACAACCTAAGCTTTATGTTTGGCCTTCCCTCCAATCGCCCGACACCCAAATGTCCAGCAAAAGCTTCTCGAGGAGATATGCGAAGTTCTAGACAAAGATCAAAGTCATTGCATTACCTATCAAGTTCTGCAGGAATTGAAATACACCGAATGTGTTATAAAAGAAACTTTACGACTTTATCCACTGGGATTGGGAAACATGCGTAACCTTCATCTGGCCTTACCGGAACGTCGTCGCTGCCTCTGTACATGAGCATGGCGCAGGCCCCAGAAGAGACGCCGATGGTGCTTTGCTCACGAGTCTGGCTAACAGACAAAACTCTTCACATACCCAATACGTAGATATTTTCGTAGGTTGCAACCAAGTATATATGGAAGGAAACATACCGCATGACTCCCTATCGGCTCCATTTGCAACATTTACGTTGGTCATTTGGTGAAATACGAATGATTTATTTATTAAAAAAAAAGAAATATTTTTCTCAACAGTTTTTAACTATGTTTTTGGACAAAAAAAACACCTAGAAAGTGTCAAAAATGGAGAAGGTGTTAAGTTTAAAGCAAACGTATAAACCAATGTTTTAAAAATATGTTATGAATTCTAAAATACAATGATTGATATGTTATAATAAACTGTTTTCAACAAAAATATGATTTTCCTTAAAGGTTTTCTAAATGTTTAATGACACTTGTGACTGCACAGGAAACAAAATTTAAATTTCACCAAATTTCTGGAGCATGAACTAGGTTATACCGTTATACTTGTCGGAAGCTTTTTGATCTCCTGAAATCGAATCCGACCACAGAATTGCTTGCGAGATATTCACATCTAAAAGTGAGAAAAAACCTATTTTCATGTTATGTTCCATCAAAAGTAATTTTTTTTTAGAAAACTAGTTAACATCATCCGAACATTATTCCGAACACAATTTTGAAAAAATTACATTTGTCTTTGAGAAATCGTTAGTAAAAGGATTTTTTAAAATAAACTAATAATTGTTTGAAAGGAAAAGAAAATGTTGGAAAGATCCAAATTAGTTTTGAGGTGATCTTCTGTAACGAGATTTGTGGAGAAAACTAAAATTAATTGGTAATGTGATCTACTCTCAAAAATTCTGTTGTAAATATTTTGTTGCCCAGTGACATCAATAAAACAAAAAAAAAAACAAAGATTGAGATGGATGACTCATAAAGAACGAATAGCCACCAATGTTTCGACCCGGAAAGTCTTGGATTCAACCCCGAGGAATAAACAAGGACCACTCTTAGATTGAAAATTTCTCTCATATACACATGTAAATACATAATTAACTGAGCCTTCCAAGTGCGCAATTTAAATGCCGGCATTCTTTGTAATTAGCGAAGCATACTGTGATAGGGATTTCAATCAATCAATCAATTTCAATATAAATTAGATGTTCGGGAATTACTTTCATCAAATATGTATAACATTCATATTACAAAAAAAAATAAGAAAGGTAAAACTTACCGCCTCTCGCCTTCGTCGATCCTGTTCCATTCGTCTTAACTCAGCACGACGAATTGCTGCCCGATCTTGTGGTGATTGCTGCGAACCAGGAGATCCACAGCCTTGCGGAGATGCCTTTATATCCTCCAAGCGCGCCGGTGGAGGTGGTGGTGGTTGTGGTTCATGTGTACTTTTCCTATAAATAAATTTATCAGTTATTCATATATATTTCTTGAAAATAAATGTATTTCTTAAATTACCTTCCACTATCCACATCTCCCTTTTGCTTATGCTGTTGTTCTTGTTGACGTTTTTGTTCCTTTTCGGCCGCTTCTTTCTGACTTCTTTTTAATTCTTGCTGTTCCAGTAGTTTTAACCGGTCTGCTTTTTCTTTTGCTTTGTTACGGAACTGCTGGAAGGAGTCCATGGCGGGTTTAACTTTCGATGTAGGGGTGTTCTGTGGTGAATTTGCTGAAGCCAATGATGACCAAGAACTGGCATTCTTTAAATTTTGCTCATGAGCCGATTTGAAAGCCTGAGCAAAGTTTGTACCAGTATTTGTCCCACCACCACCCTTCGCATCGGCAGACGGTGATTGCTGTGTAGGCTGCTGTTGCTGATTAATCTTCTTCTCAGGCGGACTAGGCATCATCGACTCGATTGGCTTTGGCGTAATCAACATTGCTGGCTTACCACCGTCATCTTTTTTGGTTGATCCAAGATTGGGATGGCTTCCGACTCCACCACCACCCATCATCATGGCTGCTGCGGCCGCGGATATACTACCGCCCATGTTTGGCGGCAAGTCAAATATCGAACCCATGTTCATGGCTGCAGAAACAGGTGGTGCAGCTGGTGGAGGATGTTGCATTCCCCCCATTCCACTACCAACCATATGCATTCCGTTTCCGCCCGCTGAACTATCCAACATAGTTCCACTACCGGCGCTTCCATCAGCTACACTGACGTAGCCATTATTGTGATGCATTCCATGAGCTGCTGCGACTGCTGCAGCCGCAGCCATCGATATATGATTGTTGTATTCAAGGCTGAGATGTTGCATCAACGGAAAGTGGTTGCCATTCATTCCAGATTCTGTCTTCGCCAAGAGTTCCGACACAATTTCCATATGTTGTTGCTGCTGTTGTGCCGAGTTCATATGATGTTGGCCCATCGCTGCTAGCATTGGCTGTTCAAGACATGCAAGAGACTGTTCAACCGGATCATCAAACTGTGGGATTTGCTTAAGACCCGCAGAAAGTCCAAGCATTGGAACAGATTGGGTGGAAGGCGGTGGAGGCTGCGGCAATGGACCCAAATGCGGATGATGTGCAAGATGCCCCAGAGAGAGATCACTCACTAAATTGTCACCAACACCACCACCCATTGGAATAGACTGATGTTGCTGGTGTGGGTGCTGCTGATGTTGAAATGTAGATGAGGATGTTGAAGATTGTGTCGTGTTTGGCATCAAACCCGATTGTTGTTGTGTGTGTTTATGCAGATTGCTCGCAACTCTGATTCCACCACCCCCACCACCACTGCTCATAATCATATTTGGTTGTTGTTGTTGATGGGTGGAATTTATTTGTGATGTTGATGTAGACATGAATGATTGGGATTGGGACGACGAGGATGTCAACGTTGCCGACGAAGATGGTGTCTGCTGCATTTGCTGTTGCATTGACGTTGTTGATGTCGTTGGAGTCACAGTGACAAGCGACGATGTCGTCGATTTTGTCAAATCATTTGGTCCATTGCTATTACTACTACCACTGCCCCCGCTGCTGCTACTGCTGGTGCTACTATTACTATTATTATTGCTCATCATTTGCGAAGAGGACCCCACAAACATCTGCTGCATTGGGTTTACACTATTTAACAACGGCGTTATCGGGTTATTCACCAGATTACTGTTAGTATTTTGGGCTGTTGTCGATGTTGTTGATGTTTTATGCAACGTTGGTGATGGATTTGGTAATGAAATTGTTGTTGTTAGACTACTACTATTGCTATTGCTAGTTGAAAAATTTCCTAATTTATTGTTTATGTTACTATTGTTGTTATTATTGTTTGGATTATTTAAACTGTTCATATTGATATTGTTATTTTGGGTTGTTGTTGTAGTGGATGCGGGTGGTAATATGATTGGTGATATCGTAGAAGTTGTTGTTGTGGCGGACGTTGATGATATTATTGGCGGAAGTACAGGCACTTTTTTGTTAAAGACAAAATAAATGGAAGAAATATACAATATTTGTTTTGTTAATGTGTGGGAAAATTAAAAAAAAATGGTTATAATTTTTAATTACTTTGTGTATTCTGTGATGTCGCTGCTGTTATTGTTGGTGTCTGTTGTTGGAGTTGTGAAGCCAGCATTGATGCTGCTGTTGTTGTTGTGGTCGTCGTTGTAGGGGGCATTAGCTACAATTAGAAAAAATAAATAAAGACAAAACACATAAGAAAACGCACATTATAGTAGTTGCTTTGGTTAGATGACAAAATCATGCTAAAGTACTTTTTGTGCTAAACTTTATAACATGTCAAATATTAAAGCGAAAATGATATTTTCTTAGATGTGGATGAAACTGCGGAAAAGAACGCTTATAACAACATTTCGAACTTTTAAAAAGTCAAAAAACATATTGGCGATCAGGATAGGAAGTTGAGTGTGTATGCACAAATTTATGAATGTTTGTGTGAATATGTATAGCAATATGTATATGTATACGTAAACATAATATAATATACGTATACGTATAACTTTGATTTGTCCAGGAGATAGTTTTATTCGCCGTATTTAGCAAATATCAAAAGATGTATGAGTTTGGTATCAAATGAAAACTGATATTTAGCGCACTCCTATGTTTAATGCCACAGAATAACTTGATATTATTGTGTACATTATGTACGTTTAAAAGAGACGAAACCATATCATTATCGCCGTATTTTATTTTGAATAGATATGTAACAGCAAACTTGGTATTTTCATAAAGGCCTTATTATGTGTTATCTAACGAAATGTTGTTACATACATACATACGTACATACATACATATATGTATTATTAACCGTTTAAGTGAAATGTAAATATTTTTAAAAATTACTTTAAAACGAAAACTTAATTTTTAAAAGTATGTATTTGTTTCAGAGATATTTTATTATAAATCAAAATAAAATTGTTGTGCAGAAGCCAGGGCAACAAATGTTGCCATTCGACAATCAGAAGACAAACCTTCACGCGAATAGGGCCCAATTATTAAGCTTGTCCTGTGCACATTATAAAACTACAATCGACTAACAACTATCTCTAATAAAAAACGTGTCACATAATAAGCGATGAAATTACTTCAAACTATATTAAAAAAAACTTGTAATTTCTTAAAACCAGTGCAACTCCAAAACACAGCAGACACTATCTTCCTACTTATGGTGTAATAATTGAGTTCATTAATATACAAATTGTTATCATTCGCTTGAGTGGTTTTATTGTACGAGTAGTCTTCCCAAATTAACAAACAAAAATTTTCAAATTCAAAGGAGCTCCTGTACAAAAAATTTAGTTAAAATCAAGACAAATATGTGAAAGCAGCTTAAATCTTAACCGTCAAGAGAAGCATTTGTTTGCATGTCAATGAATTTTCATTTTCAATTTCAATAATATATTGTATTTCATTATGTATCGAATTTCGGTGTTTCAAAAAACTATCTACATATATTATTTTTCTTATCCACAGAATGTATCATCAACCTATTTCTTCCAAATTGTGGGTTTTATTGGTAATGACTCTATAGCAAAACCATCGAAATTTTGCATCCATATATCAGATACGATAGGCACAACTGGTGAATCCATTGCTACTCTATCTATCTCTAAAATTTCCCCAAATCAAATCAGTATAACACTTGACCACGAACAGCGTAAAGACTTCGAAACTTCTGAAAATTAATAAACAAATGCGCGTTTAATACTTACAATGAATCGTGACCGGGAAAAAAGGTTAAAATTTAAAAAAGTAAATAAGGTCTGACTCCAGTCGCAACAACATTTATGTAGTTCATAAAAGTACGTCTAGTACTAATTTGAAAACAAATTATTTAAAATACACTGATGGTCATATTTTTAATAGTTTTTAGTATCATAGCATTAAAATACATGTATCTGAAAAATCTTGAATGCTTAGTTCATTTTGTCTAATGCGTATTTGAAAACAACTTTAAAAAAACGGATTTACAGACTCTAGTCACAATTATAAGGACACCATGAAATTTGACCTTTGTTTACAGAAAAGAGCATTATCATATTTTCGGTTTAAGCGCGTGTTTAACAAAGTGTTGTTTATTGACAGAAAAGTTAAATATTAATTTAAATTTAGCAATGGGAAGAGGAAAAAAGAATTGCACAGTTTGAACTCAAATACACTATAAAGACTGTTAAACTTGATAGTGGTAATATTAGTCGTTTTTTATTGGGAATTGTATAGGCAGCGCAGTAAAATTTTACACAGTAAACAACAACAAAGGAATAGTGCGTATAAACTACGCAGTAATAAGGGTGCACATAATAGTGCTGATAAAGTTTTGGAGCATCTGGATTACAGTGACACTCAAATTGGTTGCAAAAGTTTTATTTTTCTTGAGGTTGACAGATTTTGATTATTCGAGAATGTGTTCGGTGATATTTGTTCATTTTGTGGTAAATTTTCACAAGAGCAAAATTATGTGGTTTGAAATATTAATTTACGATTAGACGGTAAACGTTAATAGTCAATGGTCAAAATTTTGCCTCTTAATACGTGTGCATGTTCCCTATCTGTCACGTGAGAGTATGAAAATCATTGAAGGATGGCTGCGATGCCAAACGATTAAAAAGGACATGAAAATGATTTTTTTCTGACACCGAGCCCTTAATTTGACTTTGTGTACATACATGCTATTGAGATTTGATTTTATTAATAATTTTGCCACTTGTTTGACAACAAATTTTTCAGTGATGTTAATTCAGCATAAACCACATCAAAACGTATACTTTTCCAACGCATCCCTTAGCTTATTCAAAAGTGGATTGTTTATTCGTAGGTATATATTTCATTTTTGGTTTTCGTTTCCTTTTACTTTGTTCATTTAATGAGTCTGAAATATCTACTAAATTAAGATGATTTGTTAAAAGAAACTCAGAAATTATGTACATATAGCCCTTTTCTGTTTTGGATCTTTATTCATTTCAATTTGTATTATTTTTGTAAGAAATTACATATTTATTTTGCTTCTTTTCCAAATCAGCTGATTTTGACACGGGTGTAAATGCAAAGCATACCAACTTTAAAATTTAAAGTAAAAGTGTATATGCAGTCAAAAAAGCATTTTATTCGGACTTCCATTGCTGCACTATGTATACATTACCAATAAAATACGCCTATTAAAGTGGGCGTTTTTCTCTTGACATGGAGTGGGGTTTATTTTTCGAATTCAAAAAAATTATGACTGCCAATTTATGTGGAAAATATTTTGGAGAGCATCATGTTGCCGTATGCTGAGAAGAATATGCCCCTTCGATGGATCTACTATCAGGATAATTATCCAAAACATACAGCAACTGTTTCAAAAGACTTTTTCCGCACTAAAAATATTGCATTATGTTTTGGGCAACGCAGTCACCGGATTTAAATCCGATAGAGAATCTATGTAAGTATGATATGATATTTAAAAACCAAGACAGTTTATGGAAAAGAGTCCAGAAAATATTGGAAGCAATACCAATCGAGACCTGTCGCAAACTTATTGCGTCTATGCCTCGCAGATGCCAAGTTGTTTTAGAAAACAGTGGTCATGCAACTAAGTACTAAGTATTTAAATTGAGTTTAAAAAACATACAAACCGAAAATTAATACGAATTTGACTAATTTATCAGAAAACTTAAATGATGTCTCTATAAATATGGCCAGGAAAAAAAGTTTATAACTAAACTGTTTAGTCTATAGTAAAATCTGTGAATAATCTTAAAGTTTATTTTTATTGTATAATAAGTTCTTTAATATATTGAGCAAATAAATTAATAGCTTGAGAAACATTTGACAACATTTTTATTATATAAATTTGATGACAATAGAAAGTTTACACTATCCCTAAAAATATGACCACTACTGTATATGGAATAAGAGGCAAGACAGTTTGAAGCCATTCTCTGGTCGAATTAGATAATTTTTGGCTTAACAGGATAACTGTATTTTAATATACATTCACATATATAAGGTAGATTACTGGCATCAGAAACGATTTAAATCAAGTATTCAAAATTGTATCATCATCGGAAATAATTTGATACTTTGTGGATTGATAGATAGAAGACGAACTACTAAACTGTCGGTTGAAAACGCACCGGATTCTTGCGAAGAGACAAAATGAAATATGGAGCCGTAAATGCCCTGAAATATACACCCCCAAATAAAATGAGGAAGCGAAAACGCTCCTTAATCATAACTTCAATGACCTAATGGAATGCATTTGAATTTATGGTGTTAAAAAGAGAATGCTCTTTAATGCACAAAAGAAAACAACGTTAGGCACTTAATGAGTTTTGCATCTATCGGATACTTTTTATTGTACGAAAGATTTGTGGTTCATATTGGATGAATCTTTTCGAATAATAACATAAGGTGTGACCACATGGAGTTTTTGTTTTCATTTTTTCTTGCTTTGGAATAATGATTCAAAAATAATTTTTTAAACGACTGACATTAACAGATAATAAAGTAAAATGCACGACTGTATCGCAGTCGACCTGGAACCCTGTAATTGCGTTTAAAATATTCCTCTTAAATTGTTCCCCCCATTTAGTTTTTTTTTAATTTTCGTGGGAATGATAATAATAAAAACTATTGAAAAGCTTTTACTAACTACAAAAATTATATTATTAATGTTTTCAATTATGATTTCCAATTCAAAAAATAGTCTTAATGTTTAGCTTTAGTACCACTTAAGCGAATGAATAACTTAATAATTAAAAGATTTTACTTTATATTTCATACTCACAGAGTTTAATGATGTTATGGCGTCTTTTGATTTTTTCTTTCTGGGTGGTCTGCCAGCTTCACCTGTATTAAAATAAATAAATTGTTAAGAACCAAAAATGTTTTCTTTTAAAAGGTTGACAAAAAAACAACAAAATAAATACCTCAATGGGAATTTAAAACCCTGCAAAAGAGTAAAATCGTGAAGCAATTTAATTTAATTAAAACCAAACTCTACGCAAACTCATGTATGTATTTGTTTGTCTGTATGTTTATCGATCATTAATCCTTTGAAGGGACCAGCCAACCTTTCTTTCATACAATACTTTTTAATTGTTTTCTTTAAATGTAAGTATATACAAATTCAAGTAGAACATCATCATCGTCATTAAAACCAACAAAAAATACAGAAGGCAAAATTATAACGAAATAGCAAAAAAACAAAACATTATTTTGTTTTAATATCTTAAACTTTTATTTTTCCTTTCCATAAATGTTTAGAAGATTTTTCTTGTTTATAGATAAATGTGGGACTTTCTAATTCCCCACATGTTTCTATTTTTTTGTGTTTTTAATAACTTAAACATATATTTTATATACTTTCAAGTTTTGTTTTATTTTTTTTTTATTTTACTTAAAAGTAAATGTGTTTTATATAACATATTTTTACTTTTTATGCACTTAAATTATTTTTGTTTATATCAGCAAATATTTGTAATAATAAAAACTCATAAAAAAAATATAGAACTTCTTAGCCACTAGAAAACTTAAGACTTATGTTTTTTTTTTTTTATTAAATTAAGTTTTAAATTTTAATTTATTAATGATAAAAACCTATATACTTTTCGATTTGAATGTATGTATTTTTTTATATTTATAGTTTCCATTGCAATTAGGGTTTTTGTTTGGAAAAAAAAGAAAACCAAATATTTTTAGCTTAAGTATTTGTTTTCTTTTAATAGGTTTTATGTATATTTAGCTAATTTTTGTATCAAACATACATGGTTATATTTTTGTTGTCAATTTTATAAGAAAATGGTGTTGTTTTTAATTTATTTACCTAGTTATTTATAAGAAATATTTTTTTTATAATTTATAAACTCATAGTTGAAAAACTAAAAAAAAAATATATAATATAATCGAATCCTATGGCTTTCTTTAATGTTGATTTATTTTTAATGGTGTATCACTCATTCGGGATTGACTAATGAAATAAAAATAAATAAAATGCTAAGGCTATGAGGAAAATTGTGCATTTTACTCAGAATACATATAACATATGAGTGGAAATGCATTTAAAAATGCTTCGTCATAGTGAAGCTTTATAAAATAATGTATTGCAGAACTTGTGGCAGTAAAAAGCGTGCCTATAAAAGGGACATTGACGCATTATTTCATTGACAATTGGTAGGTTTTTGAGTTTGGTTTTGTAGAAAACAATACACCTTGATTTCTTAAGAACAAATAAACTATTGGGCCATAGCAATCTCTCCAATTTTGAGTCGATGGCTAGAATAGAAGATATCAAAAATGTGCAACTGAAGAAAAATTGATTTTAAATGTCTGTACTTTCTAAGCTGCGGTAAATTATAACAAGTTTAAATAAAATGTTCACTTCATCCTACACATTTATGTACACACAATTAAACAATATACATATCATCTTTACTTATTATAATATTAATGTATTTTTTTCTTTATTATCAGTGTTTGATGTAAGGAAATAAAAAACTTTACAAACTACTCATCTTTTATTTTTTATAACATATTTTTTTTTAGGTGGAAAAACGTGCAAACAATGTGTAAAGGGGAAAGCCGACAGCCGAGTTACTCTTCTTTTTTTGTTGTATAATTTTTTTTTAAACATTTTTTATTATTCGTTTATTTAATTTAAAAAAAATCCGATTGTATTCTTTTTATCTTTAATAGCTTGTTTATATTTTTTCAATTTCAATTATGAATAGCTTTATTTTAAATGAGTTTTCTTTAATTTTCTGTTTGTTTGAAATAATTAGGAAAAGCAACAACAAAAATGCAAATAATATCTCTCTTGAAATAGGAAAAAAAAAAACAAATTATTAAACGACACATCAACTCGTATTACACTTTTAACCTTAAGCTCTTTAAGTTTAATTTAAATCTTGCATTTACTTTAGCATTTTTAAAGATATTTATTTCTCACTTTTACACATTGTCTGCAAGTGTAGTATTCAATTTAGAGAGTCCTGTTTTTATGAGTTTATTTATCTACTTTTATTTTAAATTTAGGCAATCTACGTTACAAAAATTGTATTCTTATGTATTTTTGTACTTTCTATTTTTTTTTTGTATTCTCATGGAAAGGGTAATTTTGTAAAAAAAAAAAAAAATATTTAATAGGAAAAAAATCGAAAATTATTTTGTTTTTGTCAATCTTTTGATTGTTGACAAAAATGAAAACTTTTGTTAATTTTTTTTATCATTTAATGGCTAAGAAGTTTTTTTTTTTATGTGCATCTCCCAAATAAAACTTTGAAAGAATTTTTTGTTTACATTTTTTTTTTCTTGTTTTGTTTTTTTTTGTGCTATTTCAGTATCATTAAAAAGTCAACAACAACAAAAAAGGATTACAAAATATTATTTTATAAAAAAAACTCATGGAAAAAATGCTGTAATACGAACCAATTTCTTATTGTTGAATGATAGAATACGGAAATGTACAAAAAGAATATTGAAAAAGCAAGAAAATTGGATAATTTGGTTTCTTCTTTTATTTTATAAATTTGTTTTTTTTTTTTTAAATTTCTTTTAAATTAATATTAAAAGAAAACTGACTGTAAGATAATGACGATGTTTTTGTTTAATTTGTATTTGTTTTTAACTCTGTTTCTACATTTTATTTAACTATTGGCTGCCCCAATACACAATTGCTTCACGATTTTTCTCTTCATGATTTTTTTCTCTCTTACTTTTGTTTATGTTTTGTATTTTTGTCTTATAAATGTATACATTATTTTCTTTTGTTTTTCTTTTCTTGTTAAATACATAATCCCAAATGTCCATCATAAATACTTTACACAAAATGTTATTTAATTTTTTTTTTGTTTTCCAAATTCTTTTCTATGTTCAAATTGAAATCATCCTACCAGTTTTATGCTATTTCAAAAAAATTTGTCACAAACAAAACATATTTATTTTTTTTAAGTATGCAATTTATTTGTTTTTTTTTTTTTTTTTTTAATGATGATTAAACATTGGAAAAACAACAATTTTGAGGAGAATTAGAAAATGTCAATATAATATTTAGACATTTTTGGGGGAAGTGAAAATAAAGAACATTACACCCAAGTTTAATAAATTACGAAAAAAACATACAAGCTTAAAGGAACAAAAATACTGATTAATTTAGGATATGGAAAAGCAAATAGAATATCTTATTCTAGTCATGGTATTCAGTGTTGTATGAGTCGATCAAAATCCAATAAGTTTAACTCCGATATTTGTTTGTTTATTTTCTGATTTTTTGTTAAAGTTTAAAGCAATAAATATTATTATCCATATAGTCATTAAAGTATTTCCTCTATAAAGTTTTTATTTACATTTTTGTCCTAAATTAATAAACCAAACATTTTAAAAATTTCGCTCTTTTGGACTTAATCGCATTGGTTTCTGAACGACTCATAATTTTGGATTTCTTTTATTAAAAAAAAAATAGAGGTGGGGATTGTTTCTGTGCAGATATAATGTTTTTTGTTTGTTTGCTTAAGTACGAAATATTAATTTTGTAGGCAAAACACGGTTTTGTAGGTTAAATACATTTTTGATAATTCATTTAAAAGCTGATAATTTTGCAATAAATTTATTATGCTATATGCTAATTTCCGTTATATTCCTTGTTTAAGCTTAAGTTTTTCAAAAAGTCCTTTTCCAATGATGTAATCACTATCGTTATTGAAAGCGGTAGGCTCTAAAATTTCTATAATCATTTCATAATAATGAAATCTTTCTTGCATTGACTATTAAAATGCTAATGACAGTACTAAAGAGAGAAGTGAAAATTTTAATAGCACTAGCATATTATAATATTAATGAAAGTTGTCTTGAACATTAAAATGAAAAAAAAAAAATGAATTACTAAAAATTGCTTGCGGTTTAACAAAACAAATTTCTATATTTACTTATTTGACAAAGTTTATATTTTCAATCTAAATTAATCAAAACATTCATTGTATTGAACATAGTTTCAAATCAATTCACTTTTTTTGAAGTATGATTGAACGATGCAACAATTAACAATGTTAACCCGTTTAGAGTTCATTATGTACATTATTAACAGCCTGATACGAGCAAACCGAAATTAATTGAAAATCATTCTGGACTTCATAACTAGTTTTGAAAAAGTGCGACAAAAAAATCTAGATATTCAGATTAGATTCATCTGACAAAATCTCGTTATTTAAAGCACTTTAAAATTGTATAGAAACAAATTTGTTTGTTGTGGTTTGTGAATTGGTTCACTTTGAGGAGTTTGAAATTGTGAGATTATATTTTAGATTTAGATGATGTGACAAGTTTTCGAGTTCATAAAGACAATTCAGAATTGGAACTAGACTTAATATTTCAGCAGAAATGGTAACTTGTATTCGAATCGCTACGTGAGAACTTTTGTTAAAAATATATGTTTGCCAAAGAACAAAATCACGTCTTTATCCCAAAGGCTCAAGTTAAATTCATCAGTTAAAACCATCAAATAATAAAATAAATAAATAAATAAATAAAAGAAAAAAGAAAAAAATAAATTTGACTATTTAAATGATCATGAAATGATCATTTGTTGAATATTTGTGTTGTTACTTCTCAATTGGTCGTCAAACTTGAGACACCAATAGTTTCTTTCATATTGATTGATAAACACCAGGTTAGGCACTGTATCATCACAAATGACAATAAATTGCTTACCTAGGGGCCCGCATAAATAACTTTATACTAGTAAAGGTAATGATATCCATTCGTTCAATGAACTAGAGGCTGAAGATAAGCAAACTTTGGCGCAAACAAAAAAATCAAATTTTTTTAGTAAGCGAGGTTCAAAATTGACCGGAATAAAAGTAAAACTGGTGGTAGTTGTAACAGTGAAGGAAGTGCTTTACAGCTAACTTACGACGTGTTTGTCCAAGCCCAGTTCTTTTCTATACGGTCATACAACAAAAGATGTCATTTAAGGCAACAGAACTATTTTTCCAAGATCTTTGTGGCATTTCGGAAATAGCTTCAGTTTCAGGCAAAACAAAAATCAGTTAATATTCTACACTAGCGAAAGCCATTCACTGAAACGAAAAAAATATGGACCAATGGCAAAGCCAACAATGGAAAGGTTGTTCCAATTTTGCTGTTTTTAGAACTCCGAATGCGAGATTTGTTTATTTAGCTACCCAGACAAATAGAAATGAGTCTCATCATCAAAAAATGAAAACTTAATACGGCAAAGATAAAGTTTCATAGATACTTCATCTGGTGCTAACAAAAATAATTATTTTTTTTTATTATTTGTAACTACATGCCTGTAAGACCTTGGGTCTTTTTATGTACAATCTTGCCCGCACTTTCAATCACTTTTTTTCTGAACCTCCTTATTTCTTCTTCTCCTTTAATATCAATACGGTTGAGTGAATGGTAAATGGCAGATGACTGGGGTGAGTGTTTTTGTGAATGTACGTACATCTCTTTTTACATCATAATATAGGTAGCATATGACTGACATGAATTTGATCGAATTGGGATGTATTTAATTGAAAAGTGACTTTTCATGGACATCTCTAGAACTTAGCATTTAATGCTAAGACAAATTTTTTCCTAGTTTTTACATATCAAGTGTCATCGCAATTACAGTTTAAATAACGCCAATTTGAATTGGAAACCCTTATTTACCCCGCTCGTGGAATGAGTTGAAAAACACAAACTATCATTCTATTTCGTCTTACTTCTGCCGTGCAACTAAGCATAAAAGTACTTAGGTCTTAGGCGCATATATGTATGTACAAATATATAAATAAAATTTTATGTAAGATAGATTAATAATTAAGAAACAAAATTATTAGTGTTTAGAATAGCTTCAAAGAAAGATTTTTGCAAAATTATCTGTGACAACATGATAATTGCAAATAATTGCACAAATCCATTTTATGTTAATGGATAAATTTGATTCCCTCAACTGCTTCTTTCACTTAGTTAAAAATCTTGATGTGTCAAAACTCGATGTGCAATACATGTACCTATATACGTTATCTGGAAGAAGTCAGAGTTCAATATTTCTGAATCAACTGAAATGATGTTGGTTGTAGCTTGAGAATATTTTTTTACATAAACTTTCAATATATTAGCAATAAGAAACCAACCATCTATTTGTGTTTTGCCTTAGAATTTACATATATACCAAAAATTTGAATTAAATGCATCTAGTAAATACTAGATGATGGCTTCAGTAACAACAAAATTAATATTAATACATAGCATTCACAGAAAACCTTCACACCATGTTCCGACACATTGGCAGTGTATTTCAATTAATTTAAAAGTAAATAATAAATAATGTGTTCAACAACAAGATTGCTCAGAGAAGTTGGTAATTTTATGACAATTTATAAAGAAAACGTCAACAATCATAAACATAAAATCACTTTTTAAAGAGCACAAATTTAAAGCAATCAACCAACAAAAAAAAACAATCAATTATTTTGAAAAACTAAATTAAAAGTGTGGAGGGATATAAGTAATAACTGTGTATAGCTTTCTGTATATTCCAACGAATTCTCAACAAAACTTTATAAAAAAAAATATGTATTTATGTATGTTTTTCGTGGGGAATAATAATATGTGTATGTAATTGTTTCTTATATTTACTATGTTTTATAGTAGATTTACTGAGCTGTCTACGACTACTTTAAATTACCCAACGTAATTATTTTAAATAAAACAACTTAATCAAAATTAGTAACAATTTGTTGGATAATAATAAAATGTTAATAGTAATAATGACTACGTTTAAAAAATTCACACTTAATTATATGGACAAAATATTTATATAAATGTATATATATCATAATTCTCTCACTTTCGTTCAGTTCTTATTAACAAGAAAATAATACAAATTGAAAATGTATAAAATAAAATATTTGTTTTCTTTTGCACACATTGATTGATCTGTTGTTTTTTTTATATAGGAATTGGTCTGACATGAGTTAAATAAGTTAAGTTTTTGTGTCACTTTTGAACTTATTGCGAATAAACTTTGCTATACTTTTGTATTTTTTTTTAATTTATACAATATTATGCATAAAAGTCTTGATCATGTATAAGTATTGTTTTTTTTGAATTAAACTTACAAGTTACATAATGTAAATCATAACGGAACAACAATGGAAATAGAAAAAAAATAATCCATAAGTTTTGAAAAAAAGAACAGTCAATCAATTTGTTTCTGTGTTTAGTTAAAATGGTTATGTATAGTAAATTAAAAATGAACTGCGGCCTAACCTGCTTCGCTATCACTTGAATCGCTAGAACTGCTGTCGCTCGAACTTGACGAGGATGAATCACTAGAGCTAGAACTTGATGACAGGCGATTTGGTTGTACAACATCGACTTTATTCGATGATTCGTCTAAAATAAAAAAATAGGTGAAATTTGTTTAATCGGTAGAAGGTAGTAAGTAATAAAAAAAAAAGAAAACAAATTGATAATTTAGTAAGATTAAGGTGATCCACCTAATTCGGAAAAAGAAAGAATAGTTTTTCCTGGATTTTGACGACTTTTAGACCAAGTAACTTAATAGTAAGTAATAGTAACAATGGAATGGGTGGAAAGTTATTTGCCATAGGTTTTATGAACCTGAAATATGTTGCAGAAATCAGATTAAAGCATAAACCAGCTAGTAACCTATCTTTCGCAATGATATCATCAAGACTTAAGTAATCTAACTTGTATTTCTGACCTTAAAAAAGGTAAAGTATGATATTTTTTTGAAGCACTTCATGTAAATCACCTGGTATAAAAATAGCTGTTTAATTAGGGAATGGGTTTCCCAATTTATCGTTTAAGTAGTTGCCCAAATTATTAACGAGTTTTCCAATAAACAGCATGGATAACAAATTGAATTCCTTAATGTGTATTATATAATATTAATCAATGAATCCCGTAGGGCTTTACAATTTAAATATTCAAGCTTTATAATTTTTTAAAATTTACGTGAAAAATAAAAAAAAAATATTTAAAAATAAGTTATAATTAAAAAAATAATTAAAAAAAAATTTAATAGTTTATAAGATGAGAATAATAATTTAAAAAAAAATGTAATACTTTATAAGATGAGAATAATGATTAATAAAAAAAAAGTTGCCGATGGCTATTCAGAAAAAAATTGTATAACAGCTACTCGATATAAGATAAAACAAAAATTCAAATTTCACCTCTAGGGAATCACATTGGAATGATTTGTACCAAATTTGAAGCAAATCAATTCACATGTTTAGGCATAGGGAGGCACATAATGTACATGGACATACCAGTACGCTTGGACGAAGACCACTTTGTTTTTCGATCATCGTAGTTTGCTCTAAAGAGCGAAGTGCACTTCGTTATTATTGTAAATTTATTTTTATTATTTGATTACCTTTACCTTTTGATTATGTTGAGAAATTAATCACGAAAATCATTGATTTCATGTAACAATTATAGTTTTATTTTATTGCTTACCTTTTTTGGCTGCTTTTTTAGCCGTGCCCAATTGTCCAGTTACATCTTGTAACCGTTTTTCTAATTCTTGTTTTTTCTCTGCCATTTGTTCGTCTTTAGATTTTCCAGAAATTTTCTTATCTGCATAATAAATTAAAGGACAAAAGAAACACAAAAAATGTAATGAACTATTTTCTAAATGTATGTATGTACGATCATTATGTCTGCAAAAAAAATAAAACATTTTACAATACAATCAGCTGTGTTATATTAAATAGCAAGCCTTTTTCCTAAATGTTAATGTTTACAATCTAAATAGTAAATATTTATTCATATAAAAATAAGTAACAAAAATTTGTATAAGATAAGGGGACCGCATATCAAAAACTTTAGCTGAGCACAATATATGTAAGAAAAATATGAGTTCCCGTCACCACCAATAATTGTTCATATTTAAGTAATGCATGCATAATCAGGAGATGTAAGTAAAGATTAAAAAAAAAGCACAGCGTACACAAATAAATACATACATATGTCACAAGTGAACTGATATTAAAAATAATATTATTGGCGCATTCACTAATGTAGTGACTTACGTAGTCAAAATTCAACTAGCTTTGCGAATGCAAGATTGCACTACAAAACTAGTCAATCGTCATATTAATGACAGATGTTGTAAAAGAAAAATTGTGTTTTGAGAAATTTAAATAAACTTTTTTTACAGATTAAATTAAATAACATCAAATATAAGATATAATATTATTTTTTTTAATAACTTCATTTTGAAAATATCTTTCACCAAAATTTAAATTTGTATTTTCATCGAACAGCTGATTGTGAAATGTCAAAATCATTATCCACTAACTTTGAAGCCGAAAATTTTATACTACATCGGAGGGGAAATTTCAACTCAATCTTTAGTTGCCTTTAGCCAATCACTACATTACTACATTAGTGAATGCACCCATTTTCAATCGTGAAATTTAAATACAATTCTTTTTCTTTGATTAAAAATACTGCGTATAGACCTAATTTTCACATTCCTACTTCGAAACACTTGAAGATGTGAAGCGATAGATATTGAGATTGTTTTTTTTTTCTAAAAAAGCTTGATGTTTCTGTTACCCTTGATTAAACTTGCTTTAAAACCTTCCGATGACAAAAGGGTGTTTCATCACCCAAGCAATTTCATTTTAACTGTAATTTTGATTTGATTTGATTTCTCTTTCCGCCGTTCTATGTATTTGTCATCAAATATCTCAGGTGTCAGTTGCTGATGAGCAGTCCTCGAGTTTTTGAATGCGAGAGCATACAGAATGTACTAAGGTGATATATCACCCCATGTTGTCTTTCTTGTATGCGAACATTTGTAAGAACTTAAGGAAATTAAAATGGTACCCACCAGCCGAGAGGATTTAAAATTTTACTTAAGAAATGCTTTCGAATATGACAATGATGAAATGGAAGGTGAATGCTAAGAATTTACAGATCATCGTTCAATACATTCTGAAATGCATAATGGTATAAGTGGATATACATGGCATGAAGAAGAACTTCTGTCAGAAACGGCAAAGAAGATTCTAAAAGGAAAAAAATGGTCATTTGTGGTCTAGGCACACATGTAAACCTCATATGGAGGGACGTCCAGTTAAAAATTTTCCACGAAAATTAGCTGAAGAAATAAAGAGGGTTCTAGGACACCCACTGGAGTCACATGAAGGTTAGCCCCTCCTAAATTACAGAAGCAGTCGGGGTGTGTAATTTGTCCACGAAAACAACACCGCAAAAGCAAGATTTCATGCTTTAAATGCAATTGTCCTGTATGTCCTGAATACAGGAAAGAGATATGCATCAATTTGATTTAATTATTTTTATTTCCTGACAATTATTTTTTTTTCTATTAATTTCATATTCTCTGTTTTTGTTAAAGATCATGATGTTTTATGGTTCAATAAATAATTTATGTTATTCTTAATCCTGGTTGTGGTTTTGGCCGAAAAGAAGCACCCACCGCGCCTACTGTACGCAAGTTTATGCAAAAAGTTGGTGAGACTGGTATGGTAGTGGACAACACTCATGGTCCCCGTCGTCGTACGGTGCGCACAGACGAGAATGTTGCCGCTGTAGCCGAGTGTAAGACTCAATTCAGAGAAATCAACTCGCCATAAATCTCAACATCTCAATATTTCACGCACTAGCCTGAGGAGAATTCTGCACAAAGTTCTGGGATAATTCGGCTACAAGGTCCAATTGACTCAGCAGTTGAAGGTGCAATAGCCGAGGCAGCGACTCGAACGACGAATGACCATAATTAATGGTAATGTTTGCTCTTATGTACTTGTAAAGCCATAAAATAAAAATAATAGATAATGAAAAAACAGGATGTTGTATCTTATCATGTTATTTCATTAATTAAATTTTTCATTAATAATTTAATTATTTAAAATATATAAAATAGTGTATAAATCTTTCATGCAAAATCACGTATGAAAATATAAATTACATTCCTATATAATAGATAATGGAGATTGTCTTAAAATTGGCAGAAATTTTAACATATTTTGAGACGAAAATATGTTTTCCTTCAGTTGTTGTGGTCGCGAAAGTTTTTGCATTGAATTTCCTCGATAAGGTCAAAAAGAGTCTTTCACATATCAACAAATTATCAATTATATGCATAACAAATGAAACATATCCTTACACTAAAAAAAGAATTTTTTTTTAATTTTTCTTTTGCTTACAATAAAATGGCCACTTTCGTTAACACGAAAACATTTATTTTCGACTCAAAATATATCAATCAAATTTTCAGTTCTTAATTCCCTTTTATGTTTATAAGGATAAATTAATATGAAATACCTACACAATAAAAAATCCAGTAAAAGTAACTACCACCAAACTAGACTCTTATTTTCATTAATTTAAATATACTAGTATGATGACTGCAAAAAATAATACTAATTCACAATCAAACCAATGAAAAGATTAATACTCATTGTTATGATAATTAAAACTAAAAACGCAACAACTACCATGCCAAAAATATGTTGTGCTTAGTTCATCCAATTAACACAGACACTACTATCATCTATGCATGATTCGTTTTAATTTCATTTCGGAAAATTGTTTATTTTTTGTATTCTTGTTTTTTTATCTTTTTATGCCAATATTTTGTTAAAAAAAAATAATAAATAAAAAAAACACGATGCTCTTTCACTTTTGCAAGTTGCTTAAAATCAGAATTTAAAAAATATCTTATAATAATCTCTTGCTAGTTAATTTAAATCTATTTGTTTTTAATCAAAATTCGAATAAAATTATATTTAACACGTAAAACAAAACACAAACAATAATTTTAATGGATGCTTTAGTCACTTTAACGTTTTTTTTTTTTAATATAAATTGTTAAAATTATTTGAAATCTGGTAAAAAAGGGAGAAACTCGGTGTCAAAAAATTGTTTATTCCAAAATTCTTAATATTTATGAAGTGCAGTTGAATTGGCAATTCAATCATCATGGTGCATTTTTCACGGCTCATAAGATATCAAAGGCTATCAGCGTTTGCAATGAAATCGTTTTTAAATAGGAATGATGTTGGATATATACAGGATTGGAAAACTATCCAATATTAAAATTTAACACTTCGCCATCTGTACTACCTGGCTATGTAGTTGTGTTCTTTATTTTTGATTTGTTTTTATACAACCCAATTATTGAAACAGCATATGTATTTATATATTATTTTTTAAGAAGCTCAAACGATTTTAACGCAAAGAAATACTGTTTTTCAATTTTGTTTTTGTTCGTTAAGATAATTTGCAGTGACTTTGTTGCCAGTTGCATAGCACACACTAGAGATTACTTCAATTTCATCGAATTGATCTTTGGAACAGATTTTAAGATAATCCTTTTTTTTTAATTCCCGAGACATTTAGACCCCATTTTTAAAGTTTCACAAGGAATATTTAAAGTTTTGGGAAAGCTCTATTTTTCTCTATTCTTCTTTGTTGTTGCATTCAATTTTCTTTATATTAATTTTTTGTTCTACTCAATCACATTCAATGCAATTTGCACGAACATATTGAATATGAAATAAAACAAAAATCTCATGAAATAAAAAGCAAGGACAAAAGAAAATAATAGAATCGTATGACTCAATCTAACCCCGACGAACAGGTTTTACCTTTGACCACAGTATTTCGTATCGAATGACAAAAAAGAGAATACTTAAATCTTGATACATTTAAGCTAACATTAGTCCTTAGATAAAATAAAATTGAAATCTTCTTTCAAAAAGAATTGTAATCAATATCAAAAAATTGCTGTTTTTGTGAGTTGTTAAAAGTGGTTAAATATTATTTTAAACCTTGAACAAACGGAGAGAAATTGGGGAATAAATTATTTTTGTTTTCAATACATCAAAAAAATGTAAGATACTAATCAATTAATTTAAAAATCACATCAACTGCAGTAAACAAACAGCACTTAATCAAATGACTTTAGGAGCCATCATTTTTATGAAGTGTTTTTTTTTAACTACTTGATTTGTATATATATATAGTTAAACTCTTCGCATGTAACATAAATATTTAATTCTCTTTGATTTTTGACACCGTTTTTAATTGTTTGTATTTAATTAAAAAAAGTAGTTAAAATGCTTAAATAGTAAGGAAATAGTGAAAAGAGCTCTTTAAAAACAAAATTAATTATTAACCAAAAATTTACAACAAAAAACTGCTTTTTGCATTTTTTGTTTCTCTGTGTGCGCGTTTTATTTTTGTTTAATTTATTTTTTGTTCTCGCTAGTAGTGTGTGTTTCATTGGGATAAACTTACAGTAAGGCTTACGAGTTTTTTTACGAAGGCATGATGCCACATAGCTTTCCAGCTCGCGCAGAGTTGATGGCTTCAAGGTTTCAAAATCAATTTCAATCTCATCTGGATTTGAGTCCCTCAGCGATGGCTCTCGGTTCTGAATGATGTGGACAACCCGACCAAGTTTGTCACCTAAAAGTTTAAAACAAAATCGGACAATTAATGTTATAAGATTTTTTTTTTTAATTTGTTTGTTTATTCTACCTGGCAACTTGTTTATGTCCAGCGATAACTGTCGCTTCTCATCATACGACATCGGCTTGGCTGTGTCCTCTTCCTCGGAGTCAAAGATTATCGCTTGGCTTGGTTTCTTTTGTTTGGCGCCTCGAGGTGCTCCGCCCGGAGTTGCATTTGCCTTGCCGCGTTTGTTGGGCTGCCCACTGTTTCCAGGTCCACCAGTTCCAGCTGCTCCTGCCTTTGGACCACGTTGGCCCTTCACCTTAGCACCTTTACTGTTGGCCGCACCAGCAGCACTGCTTCCCGTCGCGTTGGCTCCTACCATGCCAGCGGCCCCAGCCAGCGCCGAATTGAGTCCTCCGGTGGCACCAGGTCCACCAAGTCCACCTTTACCCTGGACGCCGTGAGCAGACGCCAGTGCATGACCATGATGCAATTCACCGGGAACTTTTCCTAGGTCAACACCACCTTGGGCGCCAGCCAAACCAGCCGACATTCCTCCACCAATGCCACCTGCGCCTGAAGGTCCACCACTGTTACCTCCGCCTTTTTTCTTTTCCTTGATCTTTTTCTTTGCTTTCTTCTTATTCGATGCTTCTTCCATGAGCCGCCGCATTTCCTCTTGAAGTTCGAGCAGTTTTGCTTCGAGCGTTTTCAGCTTCGCGTTACGTTCCTCATCCGAGTTAGACTCGTTTTCGGTGTCGCTCGACTCATCCGACGAGGAATCTGTTTCGTTTTTAGAGAATCCATGCGTGTGTGCATTCGCAACAGGCTCATCCGGAATATTCGCATATCGCATTTCAAAGACATCTTGCAGTTTGCGACCCATCGCAACGACATCATGATCTGGTGGGTTGTACTTGTAACAATTAGTGAATATAAGTCGTACATCAGCGGCAAACTCAGGCGCACTCTTGTATTCGCGATTGTCCATTTTTCTCTTTACTGTTCCAAGGTCCATTGGCTTCTTGATAATGTCATGATAATCATGCAGGCCAAGCAGCTCAGCATCAACCGGCTTGTAGAAAGGCCAGGCATAACCGGAGTGCTTTTTGGAAAACAGCTCTTTTAAAATTTCATTGCATGACTTCAGAGCATCCGAAAGCTTTTCTTTGTTCTTCGGAACTGATCCCGGTGTGCCGCTTAGTGGGGACATTGGATACGTTGATGACTGGAACGATGTCAATTCCTAAATAGAATTTAAATAAAAAATGTCTTAATGATTTCAAACTCGTTGAGGAATTTGTTGTTATACCCGCGGATAATAGTTTTTTTTTTATTTGAACTTATTGGAAGTCAGAAAAGCTTTTCTGGGAGTAATACATTTATAAAATGTTACAAAATTGAAATACATAAACGATTTAACTTTTCAGCTCTTAATGTATGTGTTCCATAATTCCACTTTGACCAAAGTATTGATCGTAATTTAGAATTTGAATGATGATTATGCTCAGAGTTAGATTTTAACTGACTGTAAGACATACATATGGTCTTTTAGGAACGAATTTTGCCTGAGTCAGACTAAGAAATAAGTAACTGCTAAAAAAGAATTATAGCTCTGGATGGTATTCAAAAACACACTTCTATCCAAGCGCTTCATTGATTTTGTCAATTTACACCTAACGCTCAGTTCCTTTGAATAGTTTACAGAATATATAGAGCCTAGTTGATATCAATCCTGGAATTTAATGTACAATTATAATGTTCACAATGTGTTTCAATTTGCATAATGAACAAATCGATTTAAATTTATCAAAGAAAATTCGTAGTCAAAATATTTTTTATTTATTTTGGAACATCCGAACATAAGATGAAGTTATCTATTAAACTCGAAGAATAGTTATAAGTTGACAACTGAACTGCGTTGAAAGTTGTTATAATATTTTGTCAACTATGATATTTTGTATCTTAAATAATCGTTTATTTTTAAATATTTCTTAAACAAAAAAAAAACAATTTCCTTGCGTATTAGCTTCAATCTGTTTATGATTTTGCAGTTAAAATTAAATGAGTTTGTATCTTAATACAAACATAACAAAACCCATAAACACTGTCAGCTGCAAGGATTCCAAATTGATTTACCTGTCTGGATGATTCTCGACGCGTCGCAATTTTAGCGCTCTTCGAGTCGATCGATGGATACGGCGATTCGAAAGCATTTGCAGTCGGCGTTGTAGTGTCTGCCTTTCGTTTCACACCTTTTTTCATTTTGGCTGGCTGCTGAGGTGGTATCACTGCATCGAGAGCGCCTGGTTGAGTACTATTTACATGGTAGGCGGCTGCAGCAGCCGCATGTACAGCTGCTGCTGCGGCAGCCGTGTTCTCCATTAAGTTGGAATTAACCAGGTTACTGCCTGTGGAGGATGGTGGTGCTCCAGTTGTCAAGCCACCACCCAGGGAATTGTGCGATGAATTTATGCCAGAGGCTGCCACTGCCGGTAATACATTGGAAGCAGCTCCACCAACTGCTGCTGTCGTTGCCCCTGCCGCGGAAGGTACCGCTCCGCTACCTGTTAGACCAGTCGGCAATGTGGAACCTGCAGCACTGGTAGCAGTTGAGTTTTTCGTGTTCCCAGAGGAATGATGTGGAACTCTCCCAACTTGCGGAACACTCGGCACAGTTGTCGCACCCAAAGGTGTTACTGGCCCACCAGCCGTCGATGATACAGCCATTCCACCGCTCAATGACGACAAGGGTCGTCCGCGGCCTGCACTACTGGGTGTTGGCAGCAGACCACTGCCTGGCGTTGCCGGTACTTTACCAGGAGCACGAGGTTTTTTCTTAGCACCCTTCGGAGTTACAGGCTCTAACTCGACTTCGGGCTTTTGCATTGCCTCGATTTTTGTGAGAAAAAGTTTCTCTAGCGTCTGAGCCATCACAACGACGTCTTCTCCGGGTTTATTGTACACATAACAGTTTGTGAACATCGTATTGAAATCCTGAATGCATTCATTCGACGTCCAATAGTAATTGTTTTCCAAACGCTTCTTTATTGTGCCCAGATCCATCGGCTGTTTGATAATCTTATGATAGTCGGGCAGGTTAAGTTTTTTCGCATCAACTGGCTGTTGGAATGGCCATGAGAATTGGTGTTTCCAAATTGATTTCATCACTGTTTTTATGATATATTGCAGCTGATTAGTATTACGACCGGGTCGATCAGGTGGTGGTACGGTCGGCGGTTGTACAATTCCGTTGATTGGATCTACGTATGGTTCATTGCGTGGTGGTGGCTCTTTACTGCCACAACCGCCGCCGCTTGTGCCGCCACCTGTTGCGGCTACGCCGCTGTTGCTATTTGTGTCCATGTTCGGGAAGTAATTTTACTTTCTCTTTATATGTTGTCGGGTGTTAAAGTGGATATACAAATAGGTTTTTTTCTTTTACAAATTTATATAAAATTTTAAATTTTGAATTAAAAAAAGAATATCTTTGCAGTTTTTTTCTTTTATAATTGATTTTCTTTTTTTTTATTTTGGAATTGCTAAGTTTGGTAGCCTATAGATGTAGATTTCTGATAATAATTCTACTTCTTGTTTGGAGAGTTTTTTTTATGTTTGATCGGATTGTTGCTTTAAATTACTCTTTGATGCGAATTTGTTTTGAAGAAAATTAGCGAATATGGCGCTTTACTCTCTGAGCTGGAGGCAGTTCGTCTTCTCAAAAAATTCTGCATTTTAAGTTTTGACCCTGAAATATCAAAATTTTTACATACAAAAATATTAGGATTATTTAAAGAAATTCTGAATATTTGTTTCCCATATTTCTTACCAGCATCAACTGATTCTATGAAATGTTATAAGTCAACTATTCGGCAACATTGAACCAAGAATCTTTACGGAATCTGTAAAGAAAACGAACAAAAAATATTAAAATTAACTAAGAAAAGCTAAAAGTTACTTAAAGACCATTGCGAATTGACAAGATTAATATCAAATTCTTTTAATAGTTGCTTTTTATAAACAAAAAAATACAATTTTTATTATATTTAATAAACGATTTAAATATACAAAGCAGAAGCATTTAATTAAATATTCACCCTTATTCCGATAGTCGTTTTACTAAAACGCCAGTAAAACGACAAGGCTCTAGAAACGAAAATTTGAATTTTATTGAAACGACTATCGTTATAATGCTTAGAAAAGTGAAGACAATAGATAACGCTGCCCTTTTCGTACTATTTAAACCCAAAATGTGATCTCTGGAGCCTTCTCGTTTTACAGGCGTTTTATTAAAACGACTATCGGAATACGGGTGATTATATCGGTGGAATATTTGGAAAGTTTTTACTAAGCTTCAGGGAAACTAAAAAACGATTTCTGGAAGAGAATATAAAGGGGGTTTCCATTTGGAGTGTTGATCTTGGCGGCTTGATATTGATGCCAAATACACAATTGAACAGCACGTGCAAATGATAAAAACTTTATTATCAAAATGTGTTCGTTTTTTTTTTAATATTCAAGAAATATTCATACTGGACAAACTCAATCGATTCTTTTGTCTTCCAAGGATAGGAACAATTTAATTAAAATTGCAAAAACAAAAATTAACAGTTTTTGAATGCCTCAGGCTTTTTACATTTATGTACATACATACATACATATGTAAATATGTTTAGGAAAAAAAATCTATGACATTTATTTTCTTTAATTTATTTTTTAAATAAACTTCAAAAATTGGCTTTCTTTTGTATTAGTTTTGTAAGTAGGCTTGGAAAATGAAATTTATTTGTTTGACGTATGAAACTTCAAATATATATATTCAATAATCAATTAAAAACTGAAGGAAGCAAGAAGCAAGATGTTTAAGATTGTAAGAAAAACAGCAAATCTCATGGAATTTAACAATCTTAAAAATGTAAATTAAATTTTTTTCAAATATTTAACCATTGCTTTATATTTATTTCATTTTAGTTTTCAACAAATCGATTCCTTAACAAGGAATCGAAAATTGATGAGGAAAAATTAAAAACAAAAAAAAAAGAAGAAGCAATAAAAAAAGATAGAAAGGATTTGTATTCATGTCCAGAGAATGTAAGTAAAAAATCTTTGATAATTATTTTGTTAGTTAAATTATTTCTCACAGGATGAAAGGGAGCGACGCAAGTTCTATAGAAGCCAGACAAAAGTGTTCTACTATGTAAGTTGATTAGTTTAGGAGGAAAAAAAATAATTAACTTTGATTATTTATCCTTAGGGATCTTTTAAATTGTGTCTGCCTCCGGACAAAACGGAGGAACACGTTCCTGACTCACAGGATATGAATACTTACAAAATAAAATGTTCAAAATCTTTGGATAAAGAAAAAGTTGATTAATTTTGCGAATAAAACATTTTATTTTGATCTTTTTTCCTAAGGGATCTTTTAAATTTTGTAAAATGTGTAAAATTTTAAGAACTTTTTAATGAAAGCCGTTGCTAAAATTATATATGTATATTTTTTATTCTTATCGTTTTTATAGAATATCAGTCATATTCTGCTATTTGTGCGCGTGAGCGAAATGTCAGTTTGAAGAATTAATAATGGTAAAGTTTGGCAGTAGAGATATTTTTGAAATTTCTAATTAATTTACAGCAAATTTGTTGAAACATTTTACCATCTGGGGAAATTAAGATCTCAGAGAATTTTCTCTGTCAAAAATTGACCAAGAGAATTCAAAATTTGTCTTCCTCAGCATGTTCATGTTTCTGAGATTGCAGACATTTTTGAGATCTCATTTTTCAGAGCGTGACTATAGCTAGCCCTAAACGACGAACATGCTCGCCGAACTTGTTCGTTTGCGTTATCATCCCCTACACGCCGAACACATTTGGCGAACATTCATTTCGTGTTGATTCACGCATGTGCGACGCACAGTGGGTCCTGTTCATACTAAGCAGTGCTCAAAATTCAGAGTCTTATTTAAAATGCTAAAAATTGTTATAAATAGATACTAACTGCTGTTGAAAATGAAAATATTATTAATAATGAATATAGTAGTTCTGACTTTTTAAAATAAAAGATGTTTAATGAAAAGCCAATGACACAGTCAACTTAAATGTACCGTAACTTGGCCATTAGGCAGAAAGGAAAGATAACACTTACGAATGACATGTGTTATAATATTTATATTGATTAGGTATTTTTATTTTGTTTTTATTGACAAAAATTAAAAACTGTATTTTGAGCACTGCCATGTATAAAGAGGACCCACTGTGCAACGTGGCCCTACACGGCGAACATCGAAGCCAACGAACACGACAAAATCGAAATTTTTCGCCAACAGCGAGCGGCTCGCGAACCAGCCCCTACACGAGGAAAACATAGCGAGCACGAACAAGTTCGGCGAGCATGTTCGTCGTTTAGGGCTAGCTTATTAATGTAATTGCAAAATTTCAATTTATCCAAATAGCAGAATACGGGCTTTAAGATTTTTTATTTTTACTAATGTTCTTTAATTATATACATATTATACATACTTATATTGAAATAAATATGTAACTCATTTTCAAGTTTTTTATTTAAAAAAAAATGTTTTAAAGGAATTTTTACATTTTATCCGACTAATAGAAACATCATACGGAAAGACGCATAATAATGGCAGTTTTATCCTCGATTAACACGACTGAATTTGGGATCTTTTGTCATAAAATATTTTGTTTCAAAGTGATTCGGCTGATTTTTAACCCAACCATTAATGTGATGCTGATGGCGATATTTCAGCAGTTTTCAAAGTGCATTTGGAAGAGCATATCACCACACCCAAGAAAGTGTTCGGATGTACATATTTTTGCAACAAAGGCTCGTGAGAGGTTGATGTTTTCAATACTTAATACACCTTTCCATTGATATAAGCAGATCAAGCCCAATTATGGCAAACAATTAAGGGATTTACGTTAATGAATATATCGCCATTTAAGAAAAAAATGGATGGACGATTCTTTTCTTAGAAAATATCCAAGAATCATTTTCCAAAGTATTTATATTTAATTCAAAAAGGTTTGTATAAAAAGTAATGAAATAGGGTTTGACGACACCCGCCATTGATATCGATGTAATAAAGCTTAGAAAAAAAACTTGATTCTATAAACAGCAAGATTTGGCACGGTGGTATTTAGAATTGAAAAAATATATCATATTTTGTACAATTTTGTTATGTATTTCGTTGGTTTTGCAAGAAATTTTGTAACCAGTTGTGGTCACACATACATATGTAAATATTAACAAAACATTGATCCCAGGTTAGATTGACAAATTGACAATGTGCTAATCGATGCAAACCACTTATCTGGTATTTTAGCCTTGCGTACATTTCGAGTAGCAACGTCGATTTGCCCATTTCCCACATGCGCCTAAATTCAGAGCTGAACTGTCGAACGAACACAGAAATTGGTGATTCCCCAGGAGAAGAAGTTTGATATTGGATGCCTTACCGTACATGAAGGGTATGAGTACGGAGTTAAATCTGTTTCAGTAGTTACTCGGATGATATCTAAGTGTTTAGGTTTCGTCCGTCGAAGCAAAAAGTTTTTCACACCTTCTGATCTGGCTGTAATCTATAAAGCCTATAAATCGTCCAAGGCTTCATTATAATTCCCACATTTGGGCAGGTGCTCCAATAACCCACTTAGGGCCATTTGCTGATAGGAAACTTAAATATTTATGTTCAACTTAAGCGCTTATGTTCTACTTTTTCCTCTACGTAAACTGTCACATAAGAGCTTATGTGGAACATAAGTATTTATGTTCCGTATCAGCAAATGGGCCTTAGGGCCATTTGCTGATACGAAACTTAAATATTTATGTTCTACTTAAGCGCTTATGTTCTACTTTTTCCTCTACGTAAACTGTCACATAAGAGTTTATGTGGAACATAAGTATTTATGTTCCGTATCAGCAAATGGGCCTTAGTCTGTTGGAAGAATACAAGAAAACAAATTTTATAAAATATAATTTTTAATTTTCAATGTACTTTCAATTACTATAAGGAGCTTTTAGCTAGAATATATAAAATCAATACAAAAAATAAAATATAACTGTTTTGATATGTAAAAGATGTCGAACTCTAGGTATAAACTAACAAGAGCTACTCCAAAAACTGATTCGGTAAAGAGAATAGTTTAAGCTCACGTTCGATAGACAAATGATCTCTCACAAGAGGAAGCCAGAATGGCCAAACAACATTACTGTCCTGGCAACATTACTGTCAAGTCAACAAATATTCTTATTTCCAGAATTGAAAGCATCCGACGTACATTTAATTGTTTTGCTCTTCGAAATATCCCATTCTCTTCAGTCGCCTACTTTTTTCTCTTTCTGTTAACTGTACTTCCCTTTAGAACTGCCTTTTTGACAGAGTAACACTCCTTATCCTCATCTCTTTTATCAACCCAAAATATTCGAGAAATATTCTTAGCGCAATCGATCCTTTGGTCTTCCAAGGAATAGGATAGGATAGGAATAGGATAGGAACAATTTAATTAAAATTGCAACACCAAAAAAAAACGAACTTTTAGGTAATTTCAAACTTGGAAATTTAACAGTTTTTAAATGGCCTCAGGCTTTTTTTAATTTTATGTACATAAATATGTTTAGGAAAAAAAATCTATGACATTTATTTTTTTTAATTTATTTTTCAAATAAACTTCAAAAATTGGCTTTCTTTTGTATTTTTTTTTTTTGTAAGTAGGCTTGAAAAATGAAATTTATTTGATTGATGTATCAAACTTCAAAAAAATATATTCATAATAAATTAAAAACTGAAAGAAGCAAGATGTTTAAGATTGTAAGAAAAACAGCAAATCTCATGGAATTTAACAATCTTAAAAATGTAAATTAAATTTTTTTCAAATATTTAACCATTGTTTTATATTTATTTCATTTTAGTTTTCAACAAATCGATTCCTTAACAAGGAATCGAAAATTGATGAAGAGAAATTAAAAACAAAAAAAAAAGAAGAAGCAATAAAAAAAGATAGAAAGGATTTGTATTCATGTCCAGAGAATGTAAGTAAAAAATCTTTGATAATTATTTTGTTAGTTAAATTATTTCTCACAGGATGAAAGGGAGCGACGCAAGTTCTATAGAAGCCAGACAAAAGTGTTCTACTATGTAAGTTGATAAGTTTAGGAGGAAAAAAAATAATTAACTTTTATTATTTATCCTTAGGGATCTTTTAAATTTAGTCTGCCTCCGGACAAAACGGAGGAACACGTTCCTGACTCACAGGATGTGAATTCTTGCAAAATAAAATATTCAGAATTTATGGATAAGGAAAAACTGAGAAGACATCTATATAGGAAGCAAACAAAAATATTTTATTATGTAAGTTGATTAATTTTGCGAAAAAGAACAATATTTTATTTTGATCTTTTTTCCTTAGGGATCTTTTAAATTTCGTTTGCCTCCCGATAAAACGGAAAAAGAGTAAAAGGTATGTATGCGAATGTGAAAGTAAATAAAGTAAAATTTTAAGAACTTTTTAACGAAAGCTGTTGCTAAAATTATATATATTTTGTATTCTTATCGTTTTTATAGATCGGTCATATTCTGCTATTTGTACGCGTGAGCGAAATGTCAATTTAAAAAATTAATAACGGTAAAGTTTGGCAGTAGAAATATTTGAAATTTCCAATTAATTTACAGCAAATTTATTAAAACATTTAACCATTTGAGGAAATTGAGATCTCATGTTCATGTTATGTTTCCGAGATTGCGGACATTTTTGAAATCTCATTTTTCTGAACGTGGCTATTAATGTAATTCAAAGATTTAAATTTAGCCAAATAGCAGAATACGGGCTTTAAGATTTTTGATTTTTACTAATATTTTCTTTAATTATATCATATTATACATACTTATATTGAAATAAATAACTCATTTTCAAGTTTTTTTATTTAAAAAAAAATGTTTTATTCAAATAACTGGAAACTAATCATCGCAACTTTCATTTAATGAGGAAAAAAGGAATTTTTAGATTTTAGCCGACTATTAGAAAAACCTTATGGAAAGACGCATAATAATGTCAGTTTTATCCTCGATTAACACGACTGAATTTGGTATCTTTTGTCATAAAATATTTTGTTTCAAAGTGAATCGGCTGATTCTTAACCCAACGATTAATGTGATGCTCATGGCGATATTTCAGCAGTTTTCAAAATGCATTTGGAAGAGCATATCGAACCAAACACAAGAAAGTGTTCGGATGTACATATTTCTGCAACTGCAAGGCTCGTGAGGTTGATGTTTTTAATTATTAATACACCTTTTCATTTATATAAGCAAATCAAGCCAAATTATGGCAAGAAATTAAGGGATTTACGTTAATGAATATAATGCCATTTAAGAAAAAAATTAGGTGTGTTTTATTCACTGCTGCATAGCTAGCGCAGCAAAATTTCCCTCGACAAACAACAACAATTTGATTGCTGGCAAAAAAGAAGCCAGTAAAAAAATGACAGTTATGCTGGTAATAGAACTTTAAATTATTGAAATGAAAATAGTGCTATGCATTAAATTTAAGAATTAAACATATGTACATACATATGTATATGTTTTGGCATCAGATTTTGATATTTTCTATAATAATGGCCAACATTGAAATATAAATTAAAATTGACATAAGAGTTTGATCGTTTTATTCGCACTTGCATGCTGCGCTGGTCCACCTAAATTGATGGACGATTCTTTTCTTAGAAAATATCCAAGAAACATTTTCCAAACTATTTATATTTAATTCAAATAAGGTTTGTATACAAAATAATGAAAGAGGTTTGACGACATCAAATATACAGATCATACTTTCTACAAAATTGTTATTTCGCTAGTTTTGCAAGAAATTTTTTAACCAGTTGTGGTCACACATAAATATTAATAAAACATTGATCCCAGGTTAGATTGACAAATTGACAATGTGCTAATCGATGCAAACCATCATGCAACGTCGATCTGCCCATTTCCCACTTGTGACTAAATTCAGAGCTTGACTGTCGGACGAAAACAGAAATTGGCGATTCCCCAGGAGAAGAAATTTGATATTGGACGCCTTAGCGTAACTGAAGGGACCAGAGTCTACAGTATGATCCTGAGCGAGATGCTCTCCGCTGCCCTCACTGACAATAAAAGCACAACTTATCTGGCGATAAGTGGCAAACACTGGATTCAAAAGGCACTTAGGCCCAATTTTCCGGTACGGAGTTAAATCTGTTTCAGAAGCCGCTCGGATGATATCTAAGTGTTTAGGTTTCCTTCGTCGAAGCAAAAAGTTTTTCACACCTTCTGATCTGGCTGTAATCTATAAAGCCTATAAATCGTCCAAGGCTTCATTATAATTCCCACATTTGGGCAGGTGCTCCAATAACCCACTTAGTCTGTTGGAAGAATACAAGAAAACAAATTTTATAAAATATAATTTTTAATTTTCAATGTACTTTCAATTACTATAAGGAGCTTTTAGCTAGAATATATAAAATCAATACAAAAAATAAAATATAACTGTTTTGATATGTAAAAGATGTCGAACTCTAGGTATAAACTAACAAGAGCTACTCCAAAAACTAATTCGGTAAAGAGAATAGTTTAAGCTCACGTTCGATAGACAAATGATCTCTCACAAGAGGAAGCCAGAATGGCCAAACAACATTACTGTCCTGGCAACATTACTGTCAAGTCAACAAATATTCTTATTTCCAGAATTGAAAGCATCCGACGTACATTTAATTGTTTTGCTCTTCGAAATATCCCATTCTCTTCAGTCGCCTACTTTTTTCTCTTTCTGTTAACTGTACTTCCCTTTAGAACTGCCTTTTTGACAGAGTAACACTCCTTATCCTCATCTCTTTTATCAACCCAAAATATTCGAGAAATATTCTTAGCGCAATCGATCCTTTGGTCTTCCAAGGATAGGAACAATTTAATTAAAATTGCAACACCAAAAAAAAACGAACTTTTAGGTAATTTCAAACTTGGAAATTTAACAGTTTTTAAATGGCCTCAGGCTTTTTTTAATTTTATGTACATAAATATGTTTAGGAAAAAAAATCTATGACATTTATTTTTTTTTAATTTATTTTTCAAATAAACTTCAAAAATTGGCTTTCTTTTGTATTTTTTTTTTGTAAGTAGGCTTGAAAAATGAAATTTATTTGATTGATGTATCAAACTTCAAAAAAATATATTCATAATAAATTAAAAACTGAAAGAAGCAAGAAGCAAGATGTTTAAGATTGTAAGAAAAACAGCAAATCTCATGGAATTTAACAATCTTAAAAATGTAAATTAAATTTTTTTCAAATATTTAACCATTGTTTTATATTTATTTCATTTTAGTTTTCAACAAATCGATTCCTTAACAAGGAATCGAAAATTGATGAAGAGAAATTAAAAACAAAAAAAAAAGAAGAAGCAATAAAAAAAGATAGAAAGGATTTGTATTCATGTCCAGAGAATGTAAGTAAAAAATCTTTGATAATTATTTTGTTAGTTAAATTATTTCTCACAGGATGAAAGGGAGCGACGCAAGTTCTATAGAAGCCAGACAAAAGTGTTCTACTATGTAAGTTGATAAGTTTAGGAGGAAAAAAAATAATTAACTTTTATTATTTATCCTTAGGGATCTTTTAAATTTAGTCTGCCTCCGGACAAAACGGAGGAACACGTTCCTGACTCACAGGATGTGAATTCTTGCAAAATAAAATATTCAGAATTTATGGATAAGGAAAAACTGAGAAGACATCTATATAGGAAGCAAACAAAAATATTTTATTATGTAAGTTGATTAATTTTGCGAAAAAGAACAATATTTTATTTTGATCTTTTTTCCTTAGGGATCTTTTAAATTTCGTTTGCCTCCCGATAAAACGGAAAAAGAGTAAAAGGTATGTATGCGAATGTGAAAGTAAATAAAGTAAAATTTTAAGAACTTTTTAACGAAAGCTGTTGCTAAAATTATATATATTTTGTATTCTTATCGTTTTTATAGATCGGTCATATTCTGCTATTTGTACGCGTGAGCGAAATGTCAATTTAAAAAATTAATAACGGTAAAGTTTGGCAGTAGAAATATTTGAAATTTCCAATTAATTTACAGCAAATTTATTAAAACATTTAACCATTTGAGGAAATTGAGATCTCATGTTCATGTTATGTTTCCGAGATTGCGGACATTTTTGAAATCTCATTTTTCTGAACGTGGCTATTAATGTAATTCAAAGATTTAAATTTAGCCAAATAGCAGAATACGGGCTTTAAGATTTTTGATTTTTACTAATATTTTCTTTAATTATATCATATTATACATACATACTTATATTGAAATAAATAACTCATTTTCAAGTTTTTTTATTTAAAAAAAAATGTTTTATTCAAATAACTGGAAACTAATCATCGCAACTTTCATTTAATGAGGAAAAAAGGAATTTTTAAATTTTAGCCGACTATTAGAAAAACCTTATGGAAAGGCGCATAATAATGTCAGTTTTATCCTCGATTAACACGACTGAATTTGGTATCTTTTGTCATAAAATATTTTGTTTCAAAGTGAATCGGCTGATTCTTAACCCAACGATTAATGTGATGCTCATGGCGATATTTCAGCAGTTTTCAAAATGCATTTGGAAGAGCATATCGAACCAAACACAAGAAAGTGTTCGGATGTACATATTTCTGCAACTGCAAGGCTCGTGTGAGGTTGATGTTTTCAATTATTAATACACCTTTTCATTTATATAAGCAAATCAAGTCAAATTATGGCAAGAAATTAAGGGATTTACGTTAATGAATATAATGCCATTTAAGAAAAAAATTAGGTGTGTTTTATTCACTGCTGCATAGCTAGCGCAGCAAAATTTCCCTCGACAACAACAATTTGATTGCTGGCAAAAAAGAAGCCAGTAAAAAAATGACAGTTATGCTGGTAATAGAACTTTAAATTATTGAAATGAAAATAGTGCTATGCATTAAATTTAAGAATTAAACATATGTACATTGTACATACATATATGTTTTGGCATCAGATTTTGATATTTTCTATAATAATGGCCAACATTGAAATATAAATTAAAATTGACATAAGAGTTTGATCGTTTTATTCGCACTTGCATGCTGCGCTGGTCCACCTAAATTGATGGACGATTCTTTTCTTAGAAAATATCCAAGAAACATTTTCCAAACTATTTATATTTAATTCAAATAAGGTTTGTATACAAAATAATGAAAGAGGTTTGACGACATCAAATATACAGATCATACTTTCTACAAAATTGTTATTTCGCTAGTTTTGCAAGAAATTTTTTAACCAGTTGTGGTCACACATAAATATTAATAAAACATTGATCCCAGGTTAGATTGACAAATTGACAATGTGCTAATCGATGCAAACCATCATGCAACGTCGATCTGCCCATTTCCCACTTGTGACTAAATTCAGAGCTTGACTGTCGGACGAAAACAGAAATTGGCGATTCCCCAGGAGAAGAAATTTGATATTGGACGCCTTAGCGTAACTGAAGGGACCAGAGTCTACAGTATGATCCTGAGCGAGATGCTCTCCGCTGCCCTCACTGACAATAAAAGCACAACTTATCTGGCGATAAGTGGCAAACACTGGATTCAAAAGGCACTTAGGCCCAATTTTCCGGTACGGAGTTAAATCTGTTTCAGAAGCCGCTCGGATGATATCTAAGTGTTTAGGTTTCCTTCGTCGAAGCAAAAAGTTTTTCACACCTTCTGATCTGGCTGTAATCTATAAAGCCTATAAATCGTCCAAGGCTTCATTATAATTCCCACATTTGGGCAGGTGCTCCAATAACCCACTTAGTCTGTTGGAAGAATACAAGAAAACAAATTTTATAAAATATAATTTTTAATTTTCAATGTACTTTCAATTACTATAAGGAGCTTTTAGCTAGAATATATAAAATCAATACAAAAAATAAAATATAACTGTTTTGATATGTAAAAGATGTCGAACTCTAGGTATAAACTAACAAGAGCTACTCCAAAAACTAATTCGGTAAAGAGAATAGTTTAAGCTCACGTTCGATAGACAAATGATCTCTCACAAGAGGAAGCCAGAATGGCCAAACAACATTACTGTCCTGGCAACATTACTGTCAAGTCAACAAATATTCTTATTTCCAGAATTGAAAGCATCCGACGTACATTTAATTGTTTTGCTCTTCGAAATATCCCATTCTCTTCAGTCGCCTACTTTTGTCTCTTTCTGTTAACTGTACTTCCCTTTAGAACTGCCTTTTTGACAGAGTAACACTCCTTATCCTCATCTCTTTTATCAACCCAAAATATTCGAGAAATATTCTTAGCGCAATCGATCCTTTGGTCTTCCAAGGATAGGAACAATTTAATTAAAATTGCAACACCAAAAAAAAACGAACTTTTAGGTAATTTCAAACTTGGAAATTTAACAGTTTTTAAATGGCCTCAGGCTTTTTTTAATTTTATGTACAGCAATCCCCCGGTATACGCGAGGGATGCGTTCCAAGAAAACACCGCGTATACCAAATTCGCGTATGCGGAGACTAGAAACTGTACGAAAATATAGAGATGCGTTCCAACAAAACCAAAACATGCATATTTAAAAGAAAATACATACACACATTTTAACAAAAACCTTTTATTATTTAAAAAAAAAAATTAAGAAAAAACAATATAGGTAATAGAGCAACAAAAGAAAAATTAATGAAAATAAAAACTTAAAAGAAGAACAATCCACGAAAGAAAAAATTAATGAGAAATGATTGAGTGAAAGCTTAATGTTCTTCGATTGGTTTAAAAAAATTTAAGATGCTGGGTTGCTTAACAGCTCTTCTTTTTTCCTACTTATCTATGGTATATTTTTTAGCTGATAAAGGTATAGCATTTTTAATCGATCTTTTTATTAAAGTTGGTCCTTCACCTTTTTCTAACCGTTTAATAATTTCTAATTTTGTTCCCAGGTTTAACACAACTTTCTTTTTTTTTGCATGTTTCCTTGGAAAGTTGTGATGATCGCTTTACTGAAGACATCATAATGCGTTGTAACTCAACTTCTAATTTTATAAATTACATAGTCAAAGATATTAGAATGCATGATGAGAATCTATAAATATTAGCACTACCTACCAATTTAAAAAAGAACCAATAAATAATAGTAATGTAAGACACATTAACACAATAAGAACAAATTGCAGAGATATTCTTGCCAATCTGATATGCCCATTTAAATAATTTGAAAGTAAATGCAAGGCCAACTGCGAAAAAGTTTTTCTTGATATGTTTTCATTTTTCATACCGCGAATTGTTGTTGACTCGCGTATAATCACGGTGTATGTAGAGGGAGTTTCGGAAAAATTTCATCGCGTATAAGCGAAACCGCGTATAAAGAGACCGCGTATATGGAGGGTTCAGTGTACATAAATATGTTTAGGAAAAAAAATCTATGACATTTATTTTTTTTTAATTTATTTTTCAAATAAACTTCAAAAATTGGCTTTCTTTTGTATTTTTTTTTTTGTAAGTAGGCTTGAAAAATGAAATTTATTTGATTGATGTATCAAACTTCAAAAAAATATATTCATAATAAATTAAAAACTGAAAGAAGCAAGAAGCAAGATGTTTAAGATTGTAAGAAAAACAGCAAATCTCATGGAATTTAACAATCTTAAAAATGTAAATTAAATTTTTTTCAAATATTTAACCATTGTTTTATATTTATTTCATTTTAGTTTTCAACAAATCGATTCCTTAACAAGGAATCGAAAATTGATGAAGAGAAATTAAAAACAAAAAAAAAAGAAGAAGCAATAAAAAAAGATAGAAAGGATTTGTATTCATGTCCAGAGAATGTAAGTAAAAAATCTTTGATAATTATTTTGTTAGTTAAATTATTTCTCACAGGATGAAAGGGAGCGACGCAAGTTCTATAGAAGCCAGACAAAAGTGTTCTACTATGTAAGTTGATAAGTTTAGGAGGAAAAAAAATAATTAACTTTTATTATTTATCCTTAGGGATCTTTTAAATTTAGTCTGCCTCCGGACAAAACGGAGGAACACGTTCCTGACTCACAGGATGTGAATTCTTGCAAAATAAAATATTCAGAATTTATGGATAAGGAAAAACTGAGAAGACATCTATATAGGAAGCAAACAAAAATATTTTATTATGTAAGTTGATTAATTTTGCGAATAAGAACAATATTTTATTTTGATCTTTTTTCCTTAGGGATCTTTTAAATTTCGTTTGCCTCCCGATAAAACGGAAAAAGAGTAAAAGGTATGTATGCGAATGTGAAAGTAAATAAAGTAAAATTTTAAGAACTTTTTAACGAAAGCTGTTGCTAAAATTATATATATTTTGTATTCTTATCGTTTTTATAGATCGGTCATATTCTGCTATTTGTACGCGTGAGCGAAATGTCAATTTAAAAAATTAATAACGGTAAAGTTTGGCAGTAGAAATATTTGAAATTTCCAATTAATTTACAGCAAATTTATTAAAACATTTAACCATTTGAGGAAATTGAGATCTCATGTTCATGTTATGTTTCCGAGATTGCGGGCATTTTTGAAATCTCATTTTTCTGAACGTGGCTATTAATGTAATTCAAAGATTTAAATTTAGCCAAATAGCAGAATACGGGCTTTAAGATTTTTGATTTTTACTAATATTTTCTTTAATTATATCATATTATACATACTTATATTGAAATAAATAACTCATTTTCAAGTTTTTTTATTTAAAAAAAAATGTTTTATTCAAATAACTGGAAACTAATCATCGCAACTTTCATTTAATGAGGAAAAAAGGAATTTTTAGATTTTAGCCGACTATTAGAAAAACCTTATGGAAAGGCGCATAATAATGTCAGTTTTATCCTCGATTAACACGACTGAATTTGGTATCTTTTGTCATAAAATATTTTGTTTCAAAGTGAATCGGCTGATTCTTAACCCAACGATTAATGTGATGCTCATGGCGATATTTCAGCAGTTTTCAAAATGCATTTGGAAGAGCATATCGAACCAAACACAAGAAAGTGTTCGGATGTACATATTTCTGCAACTGCAAGGCTCGTGTGAGGTTGATGTTTTCAATTATTAATACACCTTTTCATTTATATAAGCAAATCAAGTCAAATTATGGCAAGAAATTAAGGGATTTACGTTAATGAATATAATGCCATTTAAGAAAAAAATTAGGTGTGTTTTATTCACTGCTGCATAGCTAGCGCAGCAAAATTTCCCTCGACAACAACAATTTGATTGCTGGCAAAAAAGAAGCCAGTAAAAAAATGACAGTTATGCTGGTAATAGAACTTTAAATTATTGAAATGAAAATAGTGCTATGCATTAAATTTAAGAATTAAACATATGTACATACATATATGTTTTGGCATCAGATTTTGATATTTTCTATAATAATGGCCAACATTGAAATATAAATTAAAATTGACATAAGAGTTTGATCGTTTTATTCGCACTTGCATGCTGCGCTGGTCCACCTAAATTGATGGACGATTCTTTTCTTAGAAAATATCCAAGAAACATTTTCCAAACTATTTATATTTAATTCAAATAAGGTTTGTATACAAAATAATGAGAGGTTTGACGACATCAAATATACAGATCATACTTTCTACAAAATTGTTATTTCGCTAGTTTTGCAAGAAATTTTTTAACCAGTTGTGGTCACACATAAATATTAATAAAACATTGATCCCAGGTTAGATTGACAAATTGACAATGTGCTAATCGATGCAAACCATCATGCAACGTCGATCTGCCCATTTCCCACTTGTGACTAAATTCAGAGCTTGACTGTCGGACGAAAACAGAAATTGGCGATTCCCCAGGAGAAGAAATTTGATATTGGACGCCTTAGCGTAACTGAAGGGACCAGAGTCTACAGTATGATCCTGAGCGAGATGCTCTCCGCTGCCCTCACTGACAATAAAAGCACAACTTATCTGGCGATAAGTGGCAAACACTGGATTCAAAAGGCACTTAGGCCCAATTTTCCGGTACGGAGTTAAATCTGTTTCAGAAGCCGCTCGGATGATATCTAAGTGTTTAGGTTTCCTTCGTCGAAGCAAAAAGTTTTTCACACCTTCTGATCTGGCTGTAATCTATAAAGCCTATAAATCGTCCAAGGCTTCATTATAATTCCCACATTTGGGCAGGTGCTCCAATAACCCACTTAGTCTGTTGGAAGAATACAAGAAAACAAATTTTATAAAATATAATTTTTAATTTTCAATGTACTTTCAATTACTATAAGGAGCTTTTAGCTAGAATATATAAAATCAATACAAAAAATAAAATATAACTGTTTTGATATGTAAAAGATGTCGAACTCTAGGTATAAACTAACAAGAGCTACTCCAAAAACTAATTCGGTAAAGAGAATAGTTTAAGCTCACGTTCGATAGACAAATGATCTCTCACAAGAGGAAGCCAGAATGGCCAAACAACATTACTGTCCTGGCAACATTACTGTCAAGTCAACAAATATTCTTATTTCCAGAATTGAAAGCATCCGACGTACATTTAATTGTTTTGCTCTTCGAAATATCCCATTCTCTTCAGTCGCCTACTTTTGTCTCTTTCTGTTAACTGTACTTCCCTTTAGAACTGCCTTTTTGACAGAGTAACACTCCTTATCCTCATCTCTTTTATCAACCCAAAATATTCGAGAAATATTCTTAGCGCAATCGATCCTTTGGTCTTCCAAGGATAGGAACAATTTAATTAAAATTGCAACACCAAAAAAAAACGAACTTTTAGGTAATTTCAAACTTGGAAATTTAACAGTTTTTAAATGGCCTCAGGCTTTTTTTAATTTTATGTACATAAATATGTTTAGGAAAAAAAATCTATGACATTTATTTTTTTTTAATTTATTTTTCAAATAAACTTCAAAAATTGGCTTTCTTTTGTATTTTTTTTTTGTAAGTAGGCTTGAAAAATGAAATTTATTTGATTGATGTATCAAACTTCAAAAAAATATATTCATAATAAATTAAAAACTGAAAGAAGCAAGAAGCAAGATGTTTAAGATTGTAAGAAAAACAGCAAATCTCATGGAATTTAACAATCTTAAAAATGTAAATTAAATTTTTTTCAAATATTTAACCATTGTTTTATATTTATTTCATTTTAGTTTTCAACAAATCGATTCCTTAACAAGGAATCGAAAATTGATGAAGAGAAATTAAAAACAAAAAAAAAAGAAGAAGCAATAAAAAAAGATAGAAAGGATTTGTATTCATGTCCAGAGAATGTAAGTAAAAAATCTTTGATAATTATTTTGTTAGTTAAATTATTTCTCACAGGATGAAAGGGAGCGACGCAAGTTCTATAGAAGCCAGACAAAAGTGTTCTACTATGTAAGTTGATAAGTTTAGGAGGAAAAAAAATAATTAACTTTTATTATTTATCCTTAGGGATCTTTTAAATTTAGTCTGCCTCCGGACAAAACGGAGGAACACGTTCCTGACTCACAGGATGTGAATTCTTGCAAAATAAAATATTCAGAATTTATGGATAAGGAAAAACTGAGAAGACATCTATATAGGAAGCAAACAAAAATATTTTATTATGTAAGTTGATTAATTTTGCGAAAAAGAACAATATTTTATTTTGATCTTTTTTCCTTAGGGATCTTTTAAATTTCGTTTGCCTCCCGATAAAACGGAAAAAGAGTAAAAGGTATGTATGCGAATGTGAAAGTAAATAAAGTAAAATTTTAAGAACTTTTTAACGAAAGCTGTTGCTAAAATTATATATATTTTGTATTCTTATCGTTTTTATAGATCGGTCATATTCTGCTATTTGTACGCGTGAGCGAAATGTCAATTTAAAAAATTAATAACGGTAAAGTTTGGCAGTAGAAATATTTGAAATTTCCAATTAATTTACAGCAAATTTATTAAAACATTTAACCATTTGAGGAAATTGAGATCTCATGTTCATGTTATGTTTCCGAGATTGCGGACATTTTTGAAATCTCATTTTTCTGAACGTGGCTATTAATGTAATTCAAAGATTTAAATTTAGCCAAATAGCAGAATACGGGCTTTAAGATTTTTGATTTTTACTAATATTTTCTTTAATTATATCATATTATACATACTTATATTGAAATAAATAACTCATTTTCAAGTTTTTTTATTTAAAAAAAAATGTTTTATTCAAATAACTGGAAACTAATCATAGCAACTTTCATTTAATGAGGAAAAAAGGAATTTTTAGATTTTAGCCGACTATTAGAAAAACCTTATGGAAAGGCGCATAATAATGTCAGTTTTATCCTCGATTAACACGACTGAATTTGGTATCTTTTGTCATAAAATATTTTGTTTCAAAGTGAATCGGCTGATTCTTAACCCAACGATTAATGTGATGCTCATGGCGATATTTCAGCAGTTTTCAAAATGCATTTGGAAGAGCATATCGAACCAAACACAAGAAAGTGTTCGGATGTACATGGGTGATTCTACAAACAATGGAATAAAATGATACAAATTTCGGCACGACATTTTTGGAAGCCAAAAGTCGTAAGAATTGTTCTAGTTGATCCTTAGAACGTCTCTTTGCGTTATTGAAAGCGGCCAGTAAAAAAAATTAAAAACGACGATTTTAAGGACATTTTTTGAAAAAGGATGTTCAGGGGACTGAGGTTTTTTTTAAGGTGACTGAATAAATCTTTAGTTTTTTTGTATTTTCTCTTGGGTACACACTGAAATATAGAAATTAAATTTAATTAGCCTTAATAAACATATACAAATTTAGTTAGTTAGTTAGTTAAAATTTTATTTAGCATTGAGTTTGCTATTTTAAAGCTTTTTACACAGTATATTATGTACATAATATTTCAATATTTGTGTTTAACAAAATTTATAATTGAACGCTTAAATCTTACTAAATTACTTTCTATTTTTACATTGTTTGAAAGATTATTATAAATTTGAATACCCTTATAAAAAAGCATGTTTTGTGTTCTACAATTTCTAAAGAATGGTAAGTGTAAATTATCATTATTTCTTAAGTTATATGGACGTCTTTCACTTCTTACCGTAATCTTTCTTTGTAAATAATTTGGCATTAAGTTATTTTTTACTTTAAATATAAATATTAATGTATTCATAATAATTTTTTGTTTCACAGAAAGCCATTTTAATGTATTTAACATACTTCTTATTGATGTATATCTATCACAACATAATAAAGACCTCATTCCTTTATTTTGCAAAATTTGTAGTCTATTTATCATTGATTCCGTCCCCAATAATAGTATTGTTGGACAATACTCAAAATGGGGTTGTATAATGGAATTATATATTTTAATTGCCATAGCAATACTAACTTTTTTTCGTATTCTTCGAAAGAACCCGATTTTCGTGGCAATTTTTTTGTAAATCATTTCAAAATGTTTTTTAAAATCTAAATTACAGTCTAAAATTATGCCGAGGTATTTTGTTTCTTTAACACATTCAAATTCATTAATTTTACATATCATTTTGTTTTCTGGCAATAGCATTATTTTAGTTTTTTCTATATTTAGTTTGAGTTTATTCATATTTAAATAATTCTTTATATTATTAATATCTATCATCAACTTTTTAACACAGTTGGTATAATCTTTGCCATCAACATAAAACAGACCATCATCTGCAAACAACTTTATTTTACAATATTTTAAGACTTTTTTTATATCATTTATATATAGTAGAAAAAGTAATGTTCCTAAAATTGACCCTTGTGGTACACCTAAATCAGAATTTAATTCTTCCGAACTTACCCCATTAATGTTCACTATTTGTTTACGCCCAATAAGGTATGACTTAAACCAAACGAATTCAACTCCTCTTATTCCATAACCGTACAATTTTTTTAATAAAATAAACCTATCCAGAGTTTCAAATGCTCTTTTCAAATCAATAAATACAGCCGCAATTTTCTGCTTCATATGTAACATCTCCTTCCAGTCTGCTACTACATAGTTTAAAGCTGATTCACAAGAGTGTTTTTGTCTGAATCCAGATTGTTCTTCAATTAGTATTCCATTCTGCTGTATATACTCTTCTAATTGGATTTGAACAACTTTTTCCAATAACTTTTCGTGTAGTGGAAGCATGTTCACAGGTCTGTAGTCTTCACATTTATTAGAATTTTGAATTTTTTCGATTGGGGTTATGACCGAAGTTTTCCAGCTACTTGGGAATCTACCACTTGTGAGGGAGTAATTAATGATGTTTAATAAAGCTGGGCCAATTATTACGAAACTGTCTTTTAGCATTTGCTTATTCATGAAATTAAAGTCGTTTTTATTTGGCATAAGTTCAACTATTTTTAGCAGTTCTTCTATTGAATTCAGTTTTTTAAACTTGAAACAACTTTCACTATTCACTGAAAGATTAACCCATTCAACACTTGGAATTTCTGTATTAATTGCAACTACACTTTTTATAAAAAAATCGTTTAAATTGTCTGCTATCATTTTATCATCACTTAGTTTGTTTCCTTGAAATTCAATAAACCTAATTTCATTTACCGATTGACCCAACACTAAAGTTTTTATGGATTTCCACATCATTTTTTGATTAGTTGCACTATTTAGTTTAGTTTTAATATAGTTTCTTTCTGTTTGTTTAAGGTTTTTTTTATAATAATTTCTCCTTCTTTTATATTCTTCCCAATCTTGAATGTTTCCTGTTAGCACAAATTTTAAGTGACTTCTAATTTTCTTTAGTTTTTGTTCTCTTAAGTCATTATTAAACCATAGTTGGTCTGTTTCTTTGAAAGTTTTTTTCACCACGAAACTGTTTACCACCCTTTTCATTTCATTTTCGAATTGTTCACTATTTACATCACTAACATTTACTAAAGTACTTATTTTATTTATTTCACTTTCTCTTATTTTTTGAATAAATCTGTTTTTATCATATTTTAAGATGTTTATCGTTTTTATTTTTGTGTCTTTATTTTCGCGTATTGGTATTTTAACAATAATTGTCTCATGATCGCTAATTTTTAGTGTATTTTCGACTTTTACTTCAGTTGACTTTATATCAGTTACCACATAATCTAATAAAGTTCTCGAATTCGCACATATTCTTGTAGGATTTACAACCATTTGCTTACACATATTTTCCATAAATAAACATTCCAGTTCCTTTTTATAACTAGAATTCCCAAGCCAATCTATATTAAAATCACCTAATATTACTATATTTTCGTTTTGAATGTCTTGTAAATAATTACTTAAATTATCACAAAATTCTCTGGTTGGAGTACTGGGAGATCTATATAACGCTATGAATTTCAATTTATGTATTTCTACTACTAATAACCACATGCTCATATTGATCTGTACATTTTTTAAAACTGTAATGTCATTAATGTGTTTTTTTAAGTAAATCACAACTCCGCCCGTGTGCGTTGATGATGATTCACACCGTATGATTTTATAGTTCTTTATGTACACTTCTTTATCTTGCACGGATTTGCCAAGATGCGTTTCAGTTAAAACCACTACATCAAAACTGTTTTCATATATTATATTCTTTAATTCGTTTATATTATTTATTAAGCCCTGTATATTAAGATGCATACACTTAAGAAATGTTGGTTGCTAATATGCAACCTTCTCTCTTTCTTTTTCCAGTCTTCTGAGATAAACTGGACAGTTGGCATCCCTAACATCATGGCTTGCATCTATATTTATGTTCAACTTTTCGATTGTCAAAGTGCAATTTTTGCATTTCATGCTTTCACTCTCACACTCCTCTAATTTATGTTCACCACTACATTTTGGACAACATGTTTTATTTGTACACTTCTCCGCATTGTGATTAAATCCCCAACATTTAAAGCACCTTTTCACATTAATTTTATCAAACAATAAGCATTTGTTCCATCCAATATTTAGACACGGTTTATCCATTTCAATTAATTCTTTGAAAACATTCTTTTCAGTCTCTATAATCGCATTATATTTATTTGGATTATTGAATCTGTTATAACATTTCACAAGCTTTATTTCACCATTTAATTTATTTTGGTTTTTTATAACATCTATTAGTTCATTTTCTTTCACTTCTTTATCAATGTTTACAACAACAATTTTTGGTTTTACCAATAAAGGAATGCTTATATCGTATTTCTCTTTCATTTTACTGGTTACTTCTTGTTCAATTTTTTTTACAGATTCTTCATCCCTACACTTTATAACTACCGATCCATTTACACTTTTAGTTATATTGTTCACTTGTAAAGCTAAATCCACCGGGTTAATTTGTTCTTTTATATCAGTTTTTGTTTTTTCACTGTCTTGTTTACAATTTGGTTTTACTATTATAGGTGGTATATTTTTAATAGCTATTTCAGCATATGTTTTCTTTTTCTTCACCTCGCTGGTTGTCTCTTTCTCACACATAATTTTAACTCCACTCAAGATTTTCTTTATTTCATCCTCTTGCTTATTGAGAGCTTTTTGATTTTCATTTACCACTTTTAATATATTGTCCATTTTTTCCATAATATTATGCATTATACTCCTTGCAATCATCACAAACGTACATAATGTTCTTAAGCTTGAGCAGATTACTTTCATACTCGCCAATACCAGAACATTTTGAGCAGAATGTTTTTTTGCAAAAAGCGGAGCACGATGTAGCTATCTCATTTTTTCTTTTGATAGTTTTTTTGCACTCAGCACAATTTTCACTCATTTTTTTGCCACTAGCAATAACCGTCGCTTTAACCGCTATTTTTTATTATTAATTTCTTATAATTTTTTTTTTTTTTTTTTATTAATTTGTTCAGGTTTTTCACACTTTAACCGCAATTTTTTATTAAATAATGATTCATTCAAACACGTAGTAAGAATTGATACTTTCACTCATCAATCTGGCCTAAAAAAACCTTTATTAATTAATTCCTTATAAGCACTCTATAAAACACGTCTTCTCAGATCAAAATATCACTCACAAATTCATGGTTAATACATAATAACTTAGCATTTTATTAAAAGAAAATAATATATTACAATAAATTTTTTTTTCTACTTAGAATCAATTTAAAATAAATTATATTCTTTTTAAAAATTTTAAAAATATTTCGCAATGAAGTTCGAAGTTCAACATAATTTAAAAATTCTCAGGTTTCTGAATAAAATATCATTTGTTTATTTATTAGCCAGGGGACTGAGACCAGGGGACTGAGGTTTTTCATGGTTTTTGCGCAAAAAAGATATTAAGGTTTTACTTAAAAAATTAAAAAAATATATATAATATTACAGTTTTATCAAACCTATACTATACTGCTAAAAAAGATGCCTACTTACATATAAATTTGTTTCGTAAAAACTCACCAGAGGACTGATAAACTAAAAGGACAATCCACGACTTCATGCACAAATGTCTTTTTCACAATGCTAACATAAGAAACAGAATCGAGTTGCACCACGATTTTATTGTAAGGAGACTTGGTACTTCAAATTGCCAGTGCTGGAAATCCGATCGACATCCTAGTTTTTGATATTTTCGACTGTTTCAATATGCCAGGGGACTGATACAAAAAGCGGGGGACAAAGTTTAATTAAGTTTTTTTGTAATAAAATAAATTACTAAAAAATATTTATCTATTTCGTAATAAAGATGTGTTATTTTCCGTAACTTTGGTGCAATTCATCTAAGTATGAGACCTGAAATAAGAGAACGGTAATAATTTTTCTTTGCGAAAACGCACTGGGGACACGTCAGGGGACTGAGAATTGGACACTTTGAAGAATTTTTTGAGCAATATAAAATAAGGTCACCCTAATAATATTGTTAGGCCAGGTAGATATCAGTCAGATTTAATTTTATAAAAAAAAATCAGATTAAATAATTGAACGGATTTCAAAATATTTCTGGGGCCGCCGAAAATTCCATCGTTTGTAGAATCACCCACATATTTCTGCAACTGCAAGGCTCGTGAGGTTGATGTTTTTAATTATTAATACACCTTTTCATTTATATAAGCAAATCAAGCCAAATTATGGCAAGAAATTAAGGGATTTACGTTAATGAATATAATGCCATTTAAGAAAAAAATTAGGTGTGTTTTATTCACTGCTGCATAGCTAGCGCAGCAAAATTTCCCTCGACAAACAACAACAATTTGATTGCTGGCAAAAAAGAAGCCAGTAAAAAAATGACAGTTATGCTGGTAATAGAACTTTAAATTATTGAAATGAAAATAGTGCTATGCATTAAATTTAAGAATTAAACATATGTACATTGTACATACATATATGTTTTGGCATCAGATTTTGATATTTTCTATAATAATGGCCAACATTGAAATATAAATTAAAATTGCCATAAGAGTTTGATCGTTTTATTCGCACTTGCATGCTGCGCTGGTCCACCTAAATTGATGGACGATTCTTTTCTTAGAAAATATCCAAGAAACATTTTCCAAACTATTTATATTTAATTCAAATAAGGTTTGTATACAAAATAATGAAAGAGGTTTGACGACATCAAATATACAGATCATACTTTCTACAAAATTGTTATTTCGCTAGTTTTGCAAGAAATTTTTTAACCAGTTGTGGTCACACATAAATATTAATAAAACATTGATCCCAGGTTAGATTGACAAATTGACAATGTGCTAATCGATGCAAACCATCATGCAACGTCGATCTGCCCATTTCCCACTTGTGACTAAATTCAGAGCTTGACTGTCGGACGAAAACAGAAATTGGCGATTCCCCAGGAGAAGAAATTTGATATTGGACGCCTTAGCGTAACTGAAGGGACCAGAGTCTACAGTATGATCCTGAGCGAGATGCTCTCCGCTGCCCTCACTGACAATAAAAGCACAACTTATCTGGCGATAAGTGGCAAACACTGGATTCAAAAGGCACTTAGGCCCAATTTTCCGGTACGGAGTTAAATCTGTTTCAGAAGCCGCTCGGATGATATCTAAGTGTTTAGGTTTCCTTCGTCGAAGCAAAAAGTTTTTCACACCTTCTGATCTGGCTGTAATCTATAAAGCCTATAAATCGTCCAAGGCTTCATTATAATTCCCACATTTGGGCAGGTGCTCCAATAACCCACTTAGTCTGTTGGAAGAATACAAGAAAACAAATTTTATAAAATATAATTTTTAATTTTCAATGTACTTTCAATTACTATAAGGAGCTTTTAGCTAGAATATATAAAATCAATACAAAAAATAAAATATAACTGTTTTGATATGTAAAAGATGTCGAACTCTAGGTATAAATTAACAAGAGCTACTCCAAAAACTGATTCGGTAAAGAGAATAGTTTAAGCTCACGTTCGATAGACAAATGATCTCTCACAAGAGGAAGCCAGAATGGCCAAACAACATTACTGTCCTGGCAACATTACTGTCAAGTCAACAAATATTCTTATTTCCAGAATTGAAAGCATCCGACGTACATTTAATTGTTTTGCTCTTCGAAATATCCCATTCTCTTCAGTCGCCTACTTTTGTCTCTTTCTGTTAACTGTACTTCCCTTTAGAACTGCCTTTTTGACAGAGTAACACTCCTTATCCTCATCTCTTTTATCAACCCAAAATATTCGAGAAATATTCTTAGCGCAATCGATCCTTTGGTCTTCCAAGGATAGGAACAATTTAATTAAAATTGCAACACCAAAAAAAAACGAACTTTTAGGTAATTTCAAACTTGGAAATTTAACAGTTTTTAAATGGCCTCAGGCTTTTTTTAATTTTATGTACATAAATATGTTTAGGAAAAAAAATCTATGACATTTATTTTTTTTTAATTTATTTTTCAAATAAACTTCAAAAATTGGCTTTCTTTTGTATTTTTTTTTTGTAAGTAGGCTTGAAAAATGAAATTTATTTGATTGATGTATCAAACTTCAAAAAAATATATTCATAATAAATTAAAAACTGAAAGAAGCAAGAAGCAAGATGTTTAAGATTGTAAGAAAAACAGCAAATCTCATGGAATTTAACAATCTTAAAAATGTAAATTAAATTTTTTTCAAATATTTAACCATTGTTTTATATTTATTTCATTTTAGTTTTCAACAAATCGATTCCTTAACAAGGAATCGAAAATTGATGAAGAGAAATTAAAAACAAAAAAAAAAGAAGAAGCAATAAAAAAAGATAGAAAGGATTTGTATTCATGTCCAGAGAATGTAAGTAAAAAATCTTTGATAATTATTTTGTTAGTTAAATTATTTCTCACAGGATGAAAGGGAGCGACGCAAGTTCTATAGAAGCCAGACAAAAGTGTTCTACTATGTAAGTTGATAAGTTTAGGAGGAAAAAAAATAATTAACTTTTATTATTTATCCTTAGGGATCTTTTAAATTTAGTCTGCCTCCGGACAAAACGGAGGAACACGTTCCTGACTCACAGGATGTGAATTCTTGCAAAATAAAATATTCAGAATTTATGGATAAGGAAAAACTGAGAAGACATCTATATAGGAAGCAAACAAAAATATTTTATTATGTAAGTTGATTAATTTTGCGAAAAAGAACAATATTTTATTTTGATCTTTTTTCCTTAGGGATCTTTTAAATTTCGTTTGCCTCCCGATAAAACGGAAAAAGAGTAAAAGGTATGTATGCGAATGTGAAAGTAAATAAAGTAAAATTTTAAGAACTTTTTAACGAAAGCTGTTGCTAAAATTATATATATTTTGTATTCTTATCGTTTTTATAGATCGGTCATATTCTGCTATTTGTACGCGTGAGCGAAATGTCAATTTAAAAAATTAATAACGGTAAAGTTTGGCAGTAGAAATATTTGAAATTTCCAATTAATTTACAGCAAATTTATTAAAACATTTAACCATTTGAGGAAATTGAGATCTCATGTTCATGTTATGTTTCCGAGATTGCGGACATTTTTGAAATCTCATTTTTCTGAACGTGGCTATTAATGTAATTCAAAGATTTAAATTTAGCCAAATAGCAGAATACGGGCTTTAAGATTTTTGATTTTTACTAATATTTTCTTTAATTATATCATATTATACATACTTATATTGAAATAAATAACTCATTTTCAAGTTTTTTTATTTAAAAAAAAATGTTTTATTCAAATAACTGGAAACTAATCATCGCAACTTTCATTTAATGAGGAAAAAAGGAATTTTTAGATTTTAGCCGACTATTAGAAAAACCTTATGGAAAGGCGCATAATAATGTCAGTTTTATCCTCGATTAACACGACTGAATTTGGTATCTTTTGTCATAAAATATTTTGTTTCAAAGTGAATCGGCTGATTCTTAACCCAACGATTAATGTGATGCTCATGGCGATATTTCAGCAGTTTTCAAAATGCATTTGGAAGAGCATATCGAACCAAACACAAGAAAGTGTTCGGATGTACATATTTCTGCAACTGCAAGGCTCGTGTGAGGTTGATGTTTTCAATTATTAATACACCTTTTCATTTATATAAGCAAATCAAGTCAAATTATGGCAAGAAATTAAGGGATTTACGTTAATGAATATAATGCCATTTAAGAAAAAAATTAGGTGTGTTTTATTCACTGCTGCATAGCTAGCGCAGCAAAATTTCCCTCGACAACAACAATTTGATTGCTGGCAAAAAAGAAGCCAGTAAAAAAATGACAGTTATGCTGGTAATAGAACTTTAAATTATTGAAATGAAAATAGTGCTATGCATTAAATTTAAGAATTAAACATATGTACATTGTACATACATATATGTTTTGGCATCAGATTTTGATATTTTCTATAATAATGGCCAACATTGAAATATAAATTAAAATTGACATAAGAGTTTGATCGTTTTATTCGCACTTGCATGCTGCGCTGGTCCACCTAAATTGATGGACGATTCTTTTCTTAGAAAATATCCAAGAAACATTTTCCAAACTATTTATATTTAATTCAAATAAGGTTTGTATACAAAATAATGAAAGAGGTTTGACGACATCAAATATACAGATCATACTTTCTACAAAATTGTTATTTCGCTAGTTTTGCAAGAAATTTTTTAACCAGTTGTGGTCACACATAAATATTAATAAAACATTGATCCCAGGTTAGATTGACAAATTGACAATGTGCTAATCGATGCAAACCATCATGCAACGTCGATCTGCCCATTTCCCACTTGTGACTAAATTCAGAGCTTGACTGTCGGACGAAAACAGAAATTGGTGATTCCCCAGGAGAAGAAATTTGATATTGGACGCCTTAGCGTAACTGAAGGGACCAGAGTCTACAGTATGATCCTGAGCGAGATGCTCTCCGCTGCCCTCACTGACAATAAAAGCACAACTTATCTGGCGATAAGTGGCAAACACTGGATTCAAAAGGCACTTAGGCCCAATTTTCCGGTACGGAGTTAAATCTGTTTCAGAAGCCGCTCGGATGATATCTAAGTGTTTAGGTTTCCTTCGTCGAAGCAAAAAGTTTTTCACACCTTCTGATCTGGCTGTAATCTATAAAGCCTATAAATCGTCCAAGGCTTCATTATAATTCCCACATTTGGGCAGGTGCTCCAATAACCCACTTAGTCTGTTGGAAGAATACAAGAAAACAAATTTTATAAAATATAATTTTTAATTTTCAATGTACTTTCAATTACTATAAGGAGCTTTTAGCTAGAATATATAAAATCAATACAAAAAATAAAATATAACTGTTTTGATATGTAAAAGATGTCGAACTCTAGGTATAAACTAACAAGAGCTACTCCAAAAACTAATTCGGTAAAGAGAATAGTTTAAGCTCACGTTCGATAGACAAATGATCTCTCACAAGAGGAAGCCAGAATGGCCAAACAACATTACTGTCCTGGCAACATTACTGTCAAGTCAACAAATATTCTTATTTCCAGAATTGAAAGCATCCGACGTACATTTAATTGTTTTGCTCTTCGAAATATCCCATTCTCTTCAGTCGCCTACTTTTGTCTCTTTCTGTTAACTGTACTTCCCTTTAGAACTGCCTTTTTGACAGAGTAACACTCCTTATCCTCATCTCTTTTATCAACCCAAAATATTCGAGAAATATTCTTAGCGCAATCGATCCTTTGGTCTTCCAAGGATAGGAACAATTTAATTAAAATTGCAACACCAAAAAAAAACGAACTTTTAGGTAATTTCAAACTTGGAAATTTAACAGTTTTTAAATGGCCTCAGGCTTTTTTTAATTTTATGTACATAAATATGTTTAGGAAAAAAAATCTATGACATTTATTTTTTTTTAATTTATTTTTCAAATAAACTTCAAAAATTGGCTTTCTTTTGTATTTTTTTTTTGTAAGTAGGCTTGAAAAATGAAATTTATTTGATTGATGTATCAAACTTCAAAAAAATATATTCATAATAAATTAAAAACTGAAAGAAGCAAGAAGCAAGATGTTTAAGATTGTAAGAAAAACAGCAAATCTCATGGAATTTAACAATCTTAAAAATGTAAATTAAATTTTTTTCAAATGTTTAACCATTGTTTTATATTTATTTCATTTTAGTTTTCAACAAATCGATTCCTTAACAAGGAATCGAAAATTGATGAAGAGAAATTAAAAACAAAAAAAAAAGAAGAAGCAATAAAAAAAGATAGAAAGGATTTGTATTCATGTCCAGAGAATGTAAGTAAAAAATCTTTGATAATTATTTTGTTAGTTAAATTATTTCTCACAGGATGAAAGGGAGCGACGCAAGTTCTATAGAAGCCAGACAAAAGTGTTCTACTATGTAAGTTGATAAGTTTAGGAGGAAAAAAAATAATTAACTTTTATTATTTATCCTTAGGGATCTTTTAAATTTAGTCTGCCTCCGGACAAAACGGAGGAACACGTTCCTGACTCACAGGATGTGAATTCTTGCAAAATAAAATATTCAGAATTTATGGATAAGGAAAAACTGAGAAGACATCTATATAGGAAGCAAACAAAAATATTTTATTATGTAAGTTGATTAATTTTGCGAATAAGAACAATATTTTATTTTGATCTTTTTTCCTTAGGGATCTTTTAAATTTCGTTTGCCTCCCGATAAAACGGAAAAAGAGTAAAAGGTATGTATGCGAATGTGAAAGTAAATAAAGTAAAATTTTAAGAACTTTTTAACGAAAGCTGTTGCTAAAATTATATATATTTTGTATTCTTATCGTTTTTATAGATCGGTCATATTCTGCTATTTGTACGCGTGAGCGAAATGTCAATTTAAAAAATTAATAACGGTAAAGTTTGGCAGTAGAAATATTTGAAATTTCCAATTAATTTACAGCAAATTTATTAAAACATTTAACCATTTGAGGAAATTGAGATCTCATGTTCATGTTATGTTTCCGAGATTGCGGACATTTTTGAAATCTCATTTTTCTGAACGTGGCTATTAATGTAATTCAAAGATTTAAATTTAGCCAAATAGCAGAATACGGGCTTTAAGATTTTTGATTTTTACTAATATTTTCTTTAATTATATCATATTATACATACTTATATTGAAATAAATAACTCATTTTCAAGTTTTTTTATTTAAAAAAAAATGTTTTATTCAAATAACTGGAAACTAATCATCGCAACTTTCATTTAATGAGGAAAAAAGGAATTTTTAGATTTTAGCCGACTATTAGAAAAACCTTATGGAAAGGCGCATAATAATGTCAGTTTTATCCTCGATTAACACGACTGAATTTGGTATCTTTTGTCATAAAATATTTTGTTTCAAAGTGAATCGGCTGATTCTTAACCCAACGATTAATGTGATGCTCATGGCGATATTTCAGCAGTTTTCAAAATGCATTTGGAAGAGCATATCGAACCAAACACAAGAAAGTGTTCGGATGTACATATTTCTGCAACTGCAAGGCTCGTGTGAGGTTGATGTTTTCAATTATTAATACACCTTTTCATTTATATAAGCAAATCAAGTCAAATTATGGCAAGAAATTAAGGGATTTACGTTAATGAATATAATGCCATTTAAGAAAAAAATTAGGTGTGTTTTATTCACTGCTGCATAGCTAGCGCAGCAAAATTTCCCTCGACAACAACAATTTGATTGCTGGCAAAAAAGAAGCCAGTAAAAAAATGACAGTTATGCTGGTAATAGAACTTTAAATTATTGAAATGAAAATAGTGCTATGCATTAAATTTAAGAATTAAACATATGTACATACATATATGTTTTGGCATCAGATTTTGATATTTTCTATAATAATGGCCAACATTGAAATATAAATTAAAATTGACATAAGAGTTTGATCGTTTTATTCGCACTTGCATGCTGCGCTGGTCCACCTAAATTGATGGACGATTCTTTTCTTAGAAAATATCCAAGAAACATTTTCCAAACTATTTATATTTAATTCAAATAAGGTTTGTATACAAAATAATGAAAGAGGTTTGACGACATCAAATATACAGATCATACTTTCTACAAAATTGTTATTTCGCTAGTTTTGCAAGAAATTTTTTAACCAGTTGTGGTCACACATAAATATTAATAAAACATTGATCCCAGGTTAGATTGACAAATTGACAATGTGCTAATCGATGCAAACCATCATGCAACGTCGATCTGCCCATTTCCCACTTGTGACTAAATTCAGAGCTTGACTGTCGGACGAAAACAGAAATTGGCGATTCCCCAGGAGAAGAAATTTGATATTGGACGCCTTAGCGTAACTGAAGGGACCAGAGTCTACAGTATGATCCTGAGCGAGATGCTCTCCGCTGCCCTCACTGACAATAAAAGCACAACTTATCTGGCGATAAGTGGCAAACACTGGATTCAAAAGGCACTTAGGCCCAATTTTCCGGTACGGAGTTAAATCTGTTTCAGAAGCCGCTCGGATGATATCTAAGTGTTTAGGTTTCCTTCGTCGAAGCAAAAAGTTTTTCACACCTTCTGATCTGGCTGTAATCTATAAAGCCTATAAATCGTCCAAGGCTTCATTATAATTCCCACATTTGGGCAGGTGCTCCAATAACCCACTTAGTCTGTTGGAAGAATACAAGAAAACAAATTTTATAAAATATAATTTTTAATTTTCAATGTACTTTCAATTACTATAAGGAGCTTTTAGCTAGAATATATAAAATCAATACAAAAAATAAAATATAACTGTTTTGATATGTAAAAGATGTCGAACTCTAGGTATAAACTAACAAGAGCTACTCCAAAAACTAATTCGGTAAAGAGAATAGTTTAAGCTCACGTTCGATAGACAAATGATCTCTCACAAGAGGAAGCCAGAATGGCCAAACAACATTACTGTCCTGGCAACATTACTGTCAAGTCAACAAATATTCTTATTTCCAGAATTGAAAGCATCCGACGTACATTTAATTGTTTTGCTCTTCGAAATATCCCATTCTCTTCAGTCGCCTACTTTTGTCTCTTTCTGTTAACTGTACTTCCCTTTAGAACTGCCTTTTTGACAGAGTAACACTCCTTATCCTCATCTCTTTTATCAACCCAAAATATTCGAGAAATATTCTTAGCGCAATCGATCCTTTGGTCTTCCAAGGATAGGAACAATTTAATTAAAATTGCAACACCAAAAAAAAACGAACTTTTAGGTAATTTCAAACTTGGAAATTTAACAGTTTTTAAATGGCCTCAGGCTTTTTTTAATTTTATGTACATAAATATGTTTAGGAAAAAAAATCTATGACATTTATTTTTTTTTAATTTATTTTTCAAATAAACTTCAAAAATTGGCTTTCTTTTGTATTTTTTTTTTTTTGTAAGTAGGCTTGAAAAATGAAATTTATTTGATTGATGTATCAAACTTCAAAAAAATATATTCATAATAAATTAAAAACTGAAAGAAGCAAGAAGCAAGATGTTTAAGATTGTAAGAAAAACAGCAAATCTCATGGAATTTAACAATCTTAAAAATGTAAATTAAATTTTTTTCAAATATTTAACCATTGTTTTATATCACGGGATCAGAACCAGGCTAGCCCAAGTAAACATACACCACGCGAAGGCCGCATCAGCGGTTCTGGCGAGAAAATTCGCTGCGGACAACTTAGGGCTAGCACTGATCCAGGAACCCTGGACTTATAAGGGTCAGGTAAGAGGGTTGACAAGTAGCGACTCTAAACTTATATGGGACACGAGAGAACACTCGCCCAGAACTTGTATTAAAATAAGAAATAACATAAATTATATATGTCTTTCAGAATTTTTGACAAGGGATCTGGTCCCGATACAGGCCCAAATCAACATCGAGGGTCGTATCCAGACGATGGTTGTGGCAGCAGCCTACTTTGCTGGTGATGAAGCCAACATTCCACCGTGCGAAGTACAGAGACTGGTGGACTACTGCAACCGGAAAAAACTACCGATACTGATAGGATGTGACGCCAATGCTCACCATACAGTATGGGGTAGCACCGACATAAACCAAAGGGGTGAGTACCTTTTAGACTTTATGATGGTAAAAAATCTAGAAATATTTAACGTAGGGAACACCCCCACTTTTATTACTAGAATAAGAAAAGAAGTCCTAGACTTAACTTTCGGAACTCCGAACGTAGCTTATATGGTAAAGGATTGGAGAGTATCCAATGAACCATCAATGTCTGATCACAGAATAATAGTGTTTACCTTAGAAGGTCTGCTTACAGAGAATACCCCTGGCAGAAATCCTAAGAAAACAAACTGGAACCTATACCAAAATGTTCTAAAATCAAACCTGGAACAACTAGGTCCAGCAAGTACGACTAAAAGTAACCTTGAATTAGAAGTTGTAGTCAACGAGTTTAGTGGAGCAATAAATGAGGCATATGAACTCAGTTGCCCTCTTAAACCAAAAACTAGACAGAAGGATGCCCCTTGGTGGAATAAACATCTTTCTAAACTAAGATCCAAGGTTAGGAAGCTCTTCAATGAAGCAAAAAGAACAAGGGAATGGTGTAATTACTCCGCGTTATTAACAATATATAACAAAGAGATAAGAAAAGCCAAAAGAAATAGTTTCACAAACTTTTGTGAGAATATCTCAACAACCCCTGCAGCGGCAAGACTGCATAAAGCTCTTGCAAAAGAGAAGACACTAACATCACTGGCACTTCGGTATAGTGATGGAACGTTCACCGAAAATGAAGAGCAAAGGTGTAACCTGCTGCTCAGCACACACTTCCCAGGCAGTCTACCATTAGATGGTAACTTGGTTGAGAAATCACCTCTCACACCAAACAGAGAGGACTGGAAAATAGCCACGACCATTTGCACAGGTAAAAGGATTGATTGGGCAATTAATACCTTTCAACCCTACAAATCACCAGGTGCAGATGGTATCTTCCCAGCTCTTTTGCAGAAGGGAAAAGAATTCCTTATGCCCTATCTCATTAATATTCTACGGAGTAGCATTGCTCTTGGGTACATACCAAGTCTATGGAGAACAGCTAAGGTAATTTTCATTCCCAAAATAGGGAAAAAGGACACAACCCATCCAAAGTCTTTCAGGCCAATAAGCTTAACATCCTTTATACTGAAAACTCTGGAAAAGGTAATTGACAACTTCATAAGATCAGAAGTGTTAATAAGTAGGCCTCTCAATCAGCGACAACACGCATATAGGGCGGGCAGATCAACCGAGACCGCCCTGTTTGAACTAACAAATAAGATCCAAAGAGCCTTAGATGTAAAGGAAACAGCATTAGCTGCTTTCTTAGACATAGAAGGGGCCTTCGATAACACGTCCCACGAGGCTGTAGGCAAAGCTCTTGTTAGGAAATGCGTACCCAACACCATAACCAGATGGATAATAGAAATGTTGGGCACTAGAAATGCAGAGGCACAAGCAGGACAAAATGTAAAGAAAGTGATCACAACGAGAGGATGTCCTCAGGGCGGTGTACTATCACCCTTGTTGTGGAGTCTTGTAGTAGATGAATTGTTAGAAAATCTTACCTCCAAAGGTATATACTGCATTGGATTTGCCGATGATATCGCTATCATTGCAGTAGGTAAGTTTGAAGAAACTCTTTGCGATATTATCCAAAGAGGACTAACAATTACGAGTAAATGGAGTAGGTCTGTAGGGCTTTCAATAAACCCATACAAGACAACAATCATACCATTTACCAGGAAAAGACTTCTACCACATATGAAACATATCCGTTTGAATGGTGAAGTAATTGAAATGCAGAGGGAGGTAAAATACCTAGGAATTATACTAGATAGTAAACTCCTCTGGAACAAACACATAAATTATATAGTCGGAAAAGCCACAAAAGCCCTAATGATTTGCAAAAGAATTGCAGGCAAGTCATGGGGTTGCAAACCGAGCATCCTTAGGTGGATGTACACTATGATGGTAAGACCCATCATTACCTATGGTGCGGTTGCATGGCACAAGAAAACCGAATTAACAACAACTAGGAAAACCCTAGAAAAAATCCAAAGGCTCGCATGTATCTGTATTACGGGAGCAATGAGAACCTGCCCTACCGCAGCTATTGAGGTTATCCTCCATCTATCCCCTCTACACGAGGTCATTAGAAGTGCTGGAGTGGGAGGAATCATGAGGTTCTCAAAGGAAGGAACTGGGACAGGTAAAATAATTGGTCTCAGAGAAAGGGACCTAATTGACAGGTCCACAATTACTAACCTTATTGACATCCCAAGAGATGGAATGATCAAAAAACATAATTTCGAGAAAAACTTTCTTACACAGCTTAGTAACAAAGAAAACTGGGTAGGAGAGGATATAAACTATACACTCGAAGCAAATACCATCAAGTGGTACACTGATGGATCGAGAACAAGCGAAGGGACTGGTGCAGGAATTTTTGGGCCAAAAACCAAACTTTCCATACCGATGGGACAGTCAACCAGCATCTTCCAAGCGGAGGTAAACGCGATAGGGAAATGCGTGGATCGCAATCTCGAAAGGAATTATCGTAACAAGAACATTGCCATTATGTCAGATAGTCAAGCAGCACTAAAGGCACTGAGCTCGTACACCATCAACTCTAAGCTGGTGGGGGAGTGCATAAATAGGCTAAACGAACTAGGCAAACAGAACAGGGTCACACTTTATTGGGTACCTGGTCACGTTGGTGTTCTTGGAAACGAAAAGGCAGATTCCCTAGCAAAATTAGGAGCTTCAACTCCCCTAACAGGGCCTGAACCCTATTGCGGAATAGGTGAAAATGTCATCAAAACCAAAATTAAACAAGAAGAGGAGGCAAACAGAATAAAGAACTGGAATGAACTCCCTAAGCTGAGACAGGCGAAACTACTGCTGGGTAACTACAACCGGCAACGTTTCGAAAACTGTATCAACCTTAGTAGGAATAACCTAAGAATAATAACAGGTATTCTAACAGGACACTGTAAACTTAGAAGACACCTTAATCTAATTGGTGTGGTAAGCAGTGCCACTTGCAGATTCTGCAACATGCATGAGGAAACTCCGGAACACATACTGGGAAAGTGTTGTCCAATCATGCACCAAAGGAAAACCCATCTGGGACGGTACCAGGTGGAAGAGAGCAACCTAACCTCTCTAAAAGTGCCCCAAATACTAAAGTTCCTTAAGGCAATAGGTTTGGAGGAAGAACTGTAGGATGAGCCAGCTCATCATTTTAAGAGGGGGCACAATAGATCTTCAGGTCGCAGTGCAATTAATCCCCAATACAATTCATTCATTCATTCATTTATATTTATTTCATTTTAGTTTTCAACAAATCGATTCCTTAACAAGGAATCGAAAATTGATGAAGAGAAATTAAAAACAAAAAAAAAAGAAGAAGCAATAAAAAAAGATAGAAAGGATTTGTATTCATGTCCAGAGAATGTAAGTAAAAAATCTTTGATAATTATTTTGTTAGTTAAATTATTTCTCACAGGATGAAAGGGAGCGACGCAAGTTCTATAGAAGCCAGACAAAAGTGTTCTACTATGTAAGTTGATAAGTTTAGGAGGAAAAAAAATAATTAACTTTTATTATTTATCCTTAGGGATCTTTTAAATTTAGTCTGCCTCCGGACAAAACGGAGGAACACGTTCCTGACTCACAGGATGTGAATTCTTGCAAAATAAAATATTCAGAATTTATGGATAAGGAAAAACTGAGAAGACATCTATATAGGAAGCAAACAAAAATATTTTATTATGTAAGTTGATTAATTTTGCGAATAAGAACAATATTTTATTTTGATCTTTTTTCCTTAGGGATCTTTTAAATTTCGTTTGCCTCCCGATAAAACGGAAAAAGAGTAAAAGGTATGTATGCGAATGTGAAAGTAAATAAAGTAAAATTTTAAGAACTTTTTAACGAAAGCTGTTGCTAAAATTATATATATTTTGTATTCTTATCGTTTTTATAGATCGGTCATATTCTGCTATTTGTACGCGTGAGCGAAATGTCAATTTAAAAAATTAATAACGGTAAAGTTTGGCAGTAGAAATATTTGAAATTTCCAATTAATTTACAGCAAATTTATTAAAACATTTAACCATTTGAAGAAATTGAGATCTCATGTTCATGTTATGTTTCCGAGATTGCGGGCATTTTTGAAATCTCATTTTTCTGAACGTGGCTATTAATGTAATTCAAAGATTTAAATTTAGCCAAATAGCAGAATACGGGCTTTAAGATTTTTGATTTTTACTAATATTTTCTTTAATTATATCATATTATACATACTTATATTGAAATAAATAACTCATTTTCAAGTTTTTTTATTTAAAAAAAAATGTTTTATTCAAATAACTGGAAACTAATCATCGCAACTTTCATTTAATGAGGAAAAAAGGAATTTTTAGATTTTAGCCGACTATTAGAAAAACCTTATGGAAAGGCGCATAATAATGTCAGTTTTATCCTCGATTAACACGACTGAATTTGGTATCTTTTGTCATAAAATATTTTGTTTCAAAGTGAATCGGCTGATTCTTAACCCAACGATTAATGTGATGCTCATGGCGATATTTCAGCAGTTTTCAAAATGCATTTGGAAGAGCATATCGAACCAAACACAAGAAAGTGTTCGGATGTACATATTTCTGCAACTGCAAGGCTCGTGTGAGGTTGATGTTTTCAATTATTAATACACCTTTTCATTTATATAAGCAAATCAAGTCAAATTATGGCAAGAAATTAAGGGATTTACGTTAATGAATATAATGCCATTTAAGAAAAAAATTAGGTGTGTTTTATTCACTGCTGCATAGCTAGCGCAGCAAAATTTCCCTCGACAACAACAATTTGATTGCTGGCAAAAAAGAAGCCAGTAAAAAAATGACAGTTATGCTGGTAATAGAACTTTAAATTATTGAAATGAAAATAGTGCTATGCATTAAATTTAAGAATTAAACATATGTACATACATATATGTTTTGGCATCAGATTTTGATATTTTCTATAATAATGGCCAACATTGAAATATAAATTAAAATTGACATAAGAGTTTGATCGTTTTATTCGCACTTGCATGCTGCGCTGGTCCACCTAAATTGATGGACGATTCTTTTCTTAGAAAATATCCAAGAAACATTTTCCAAACTATTTATATTTAATTCAAATAAGGTTTGTATACAAAATAATGAGAGGTTTGACGACATCAAATATACAGATCATACTTTCTACAAAATTGTTATTTCGCTAGTTTTGCAAGAAATTTTTTAACCAGTTGTGGTCACACATAAATATTAATAAAACATTGATCCCAGGTTAGATTGACAAATTGACAATGTGCTAATCGATGCAAACCATCATGCAACGTCGATCTGCCCATTTCCCACTTGTGACTAAATTCAGAGCTTGACTGTCGGACGAAAACAGAAATTGGCGATTCCCCAGGAGAAGAAATTTGATATTGGACGCCTTAGCGTAACTGAAGGGACCAGAGTCTACAGTATGATCCTGAGCGAGATGCTCTCCGCTGCCCTCACTGACAATAAAAGCACAACTTATCTGGCGATAAGTGGCAAACACTGGATTCAAAAGGCACTTAGGCCCAATTTTCCGGTACGGAGTTAAATCTGTTTCAGAAGCCGCTCGGATGATATCTAAGTGTTTAGGTTTCCTTCGTCGAAGCAAAAAGTTTTTCACACCTTCTGATCTGGCTGTAATCTATAAAGCCTATAAATCGTCCAAGGCTTCATTATAATTCCCACATTTGGGCAGGTGCTCCAATAACCCACTTAGTCTGTTGGAAGAATACAAGAAAACAAATTTTATAAAATATAATTTTTAATTTTCAATGTACTTTCAATTACTATAAGGAGCTTTTAGCTAGAATATATAAAATCAATACAAAAAATAAAATATAACTGTTTTGATATGTAAAAGATGTCGAACTCTAGGTATAAACTAACAAGAGCTACTCCAAAAACTAATTCGGTAAAGAGAATAGTTTAAGCTCACGTTCGATAGACAAATGATCTCTCACAAGAGGAAGCCAGAATGGCCAAACAACATTACTGTCCTGGCAACATTACTGTCAAGTCAACAAATATTCTTATTTCCAGAATTGAAAGCATCCGACGTACATTTAATTGTTTTGCTCTTCGAAATATCCCATTCTCTTCAGTCGCCTACTTTTGTCTCTTTCTGTTAACTGTACTTCCCTTTAGAACTGCCTTTTTGACAGAGTAACACTCCTTATCCTCATCTCTTTTATCAACCCAAAATATTCGAGAAATATTCTTAGCGCAATCGATCCTTTGGTCTTCCAAGGATAGGAACAATTTAATTAAAATTGCAACACCAAAAAAAAACGAACTTTTAGGTAATTTCAAACTTGGAAATTTAACAGTTTTTAAATGGCCTCAGGCTTTTTTTAATTTTATGTACATAAATATGTTTAGGAAAAAAAATCTATGACATTTATTTTTTTTTAATTTATTTTTCAAATAAACTTCAAAAATTGGCTTTCTTTTGTATTTTTTTTTTTGTAAGTAGGCTTGAAAAATGAAATTTATTTGATTGATGTATCAAACTTCAAAAAAATATATTCATAATAAATTAAAAACTGAAAGAAGCAAGAAGCAAGATGTTTAAGATTGTAAGAAAAACAGCAAATCTCATGGAATTTAACAATCTTAAAAATGTAAATTAAATTTTTTTCAAATATTTAACCATTGTTTTATATTTATTTCATTTTAGTTTTCAACAAATCGATTCCTTAACAAGGAATCGAAAATTGATGAAGAGAAATTAAAAACAAAAAAAAAAAGAAGAAGCAATAAAAAAAGATAGAAAGGATTTGTATTCATGTCCAGAGAATGTAAGTAAAAAATCTTTGATAATTATTTTGTTAGTTAAATTATTTCTCACAGGATGAAAGGGAGCGACGCAAGTTCTATAGAAGCCAGACAAAAGTGTTCTACTATGTAAGTTGATAAGTTTAGGAGGAAAAAAAATAATTAACTTTTATTATTTATCCTTAGGGATCTTTTAAATTTAGTCTGCCTCCGGACAAAACGGAGGAACACGTTCCTGACTCACAGGATGTGAATTCTTGCAAAATAAAATATTCAGAATTTATGGATAAGGAAAAACTGAGAAGACATCTATATAGGAAGCAAACAAAAATATTTTATTATGTAAGTTGATTAATTTTGCGAATAAGAACAATATTTTATTTTGATCTTTTTTCCTTAGGGATCTTTTAAATTTCGTTTGCCTCCCGATAAAACGGAAAAAGAGTAAAAGGTATGTATGCGAATGTGAAAGTAAATAAAGTAAAATTTTAAGAACTTTTTAACGAAAGCTGTTGCTAAAATTATATATATTTTGTATTCTTATCGTTTTTATAGATCGGTCATATTCTGCTATTTGTACGCGTGAGCGAAATGTCAATTTAAAAAATTAATAACGGTAAAGTTTGGCAGTAGAAATATTTGAAATTTCCAATTAATTCACAGCAAATTTATTAAAACATTTAACCATTTGAGGAAATTGAGATCTCATGTTCATGTTATGTTTCCGAGATTGCGGACATTTTTGAAATCTCATTTTTCTGAACGTGGCTATTAATGTAATTCAAAGATTTAAATTTAGCCAAATAGCAGAATACGGGCTTTAAGATTTTTGATTTTTACTAATATTTTCTTTAATTATATCATATTATACATACTTATATTGAAATAAATAACTCATTTTCAAGTTTTTTTATTTAAAAAAAAATGTTTTATTCAAATAACTGGAAACTAATCATCGCAACTTTCATTTAATGAGGAAAAAAGGAATTTTTAGATTTTAGCCGACTATTAGAAAAACCTTATGGAAAGACGCATAATAATGTCAGTTTTATCCTCGATTAACACGACTGAATTTGGTATCTTTTGTCATAAAATATTTTGTTTCAAAGTGAATCGGCTGATTCATGTGATGCTCATGGCGATATTTCAGAAGTTTTCAAAATGCATTTGGAAAAGTATATCAACCCAAACCCAAGAAAGTATTTGGATGTACATATTTCTGCAACAGCAAGGCTCGTGAGAGGTTGATGTTTTCAATGATTAATACACCTTTTCATTGATATAAGCAGATCAAGCCCAATTATGGCAAACAATTAAATTAAAGAAAAAAATTGTCTTTTCCACCTAAATGGATGGACGATTCTTTTCTTAGAAAATATCCAAAAATCATTTTCCGTATTTATATTTAATTCAAAAAGGTTTGTATAAAAAGTAATGAAATAGGATTTGACGACACCCGCCATTGATTTCGATGTAATAAAGCTTAGAAAAAAAAAAAAAAAACATGATTCTATAAACAGCAAGATTTGGCACGGTGGTATTTAGAATTGAACAAATATACAGATTATACTTTCTACAATATTGTTATTTCGTTAGCTTTGCAAGAAATTTTGTAACCAGTTGTGGTCACACATATGTAAATATTAACAAAACATTGATCCCAGGTTATATTGACAAATTGAAAATGTGCTAATCGATGCAAACTGCTTATCTGGCATTTTAGTCTTGCGTATCTACATTTCGAGTAGCAACGTCAATCTGCTCATTTCCCACTTGCGCCTAAATTCAGTATAATTCCCACATTTGGGCAAATGCTCCAATAACCCACTTAGTCTGTTGGATAGAATCCAAAAAAAGAAATTTTAGAAATGATAGGTGATAAAACTGTAACAGAAATTAGCATCTCTCGAGCGCCGCCGTAATGTTTAGTCATTATATTACCGCTATTTTTTATAGTGTTCTAGTGACATAGCCAATTGTATTCCTCGCCTTAAATAATTTAAACATATTCGTGCTGCAGGGAATGCCCATCAGTTTACCCCTCAGTCCAACTTGGACGTACTATTAAATACAGATTCTTTCTTTAACCGCACTTCATGAATGTGTAATGCTTTACCCGGTTCAATATGTGCTCAAACATTTTAAGGGTAGTCAAAATACCTTTATTGCACGCAAAATATATAAATGGAGAATTGTTTATAATTTTCGAAATTTAAATTTGTTTAAATGTTTACATAATGAAAGTAAAAACTGCTTTTGTGCAAACTCTTCCCTAGACACCTTTATAAGTTGAAGATTATGTACATACATATATACAAACGTAATATGCACATATATGTACATTCTTAAATGCATCGATTTTGCTACAACACATTTGGGAACAAAATTACTTGTTGATAATATCTTCCCAATAACAATAAGAACCCATTACGCGCAAATTAAAACATATATGTAGGTATACTTTCCTAAATCTATATATCTACCTATTTTTGTTTCACTTTATTGCGTGTTGTTGATAGATACATTTTTTGTTCAAATTTGTTTTTATTGCTATCCTTTTTTGTGTCTGTTTCTTTTTGCACATACAATATCAGGTGCATTCGAAAAACGAACGAGAGCCTACTTTTTAAGTAATTTACTTGTTATATCTTCGTTTTTCGTCTATGACTCAGGTTGAATCTCGCCAAATGCAATGGGTTACCAGAATTTAATATGTGCGCAGCATCATAAAACCAGTGAAAAAAAGACAAGAAAAAAAACAGACATCGACACTAAAGCAGTAATGTGTGGTGAAGCGAGAACGACCTAGAAAAAATATTTCAGATACATACACATTTTTTAGGTCTCCTTTGACACTCAAATTCGTCGTCGGTTTCTGTATACCAACGACGATAATGATGACGAAACCTACGTCATCTGAACGAAATTGTGAAATCAAATGGAGAAGGCGAATGACGAGCATCTGTGCTGGGGATTCCCTGTTCTGCTTGTGGATAATATGTTGATGGTAAAGAGCGGTGGCAACAAAATATTTGTATTAATATTCAGAAAAATCAACTTGTCATCATTCTTTAACTTATGTAATTTTATTTTCTTGATAAATTTGATTATTGAACATTTTATACCAGCATAAATATGTAAATAATTATCCTATTTTAGGTGGATGTTCAACTTAATGTTAAAGCATTTCAGCAAGAATGCGACCTTTCTCATAGAAGGTATACCTATGTTTAATGTTAGCTGTAATGGCAGATCCTTTTTAATTCGTCTACTTTTTGTCGTTCTAGTTTGTTTTTTATACAAGAAAAACAAAATATTGGTGATATGACAATGGTGAACCTATTTTGGATTTCTTCTAAGTCCTAATCTGACCATTAGCTCATTATGAATTTTAAAATTTTCGCGGTGGTTAACAGATAACATTCTTAAGATCTGGAATAAGGCGCATTAATATGATTGCAATTAAACATCATGCATTAGCTGATTGTTAATAACGATAGCTAATTGAAAGCAATTTTGTTTTGGATAATTTTAAGTAAAAAAGAAATTAAACCGTTTAATAGCTTTATACTAAAAATTATTTGAAGCATTAAAAGGTATGTACATATATATTTGAAGTAGTATTCCATTCGACCATTAAAAAATCTATATAGGTACATGAGGCAAACAAAGTATTTCTTGCCCAAGCTTGACATTTAACTTTTATGTTAAGATTTTATACTTAAAGATCAGACCTAAACCTAACATAAATTACATGCATACCTATAAGCTTTTGGTATAAATCGGTTATTCTCGAATACATTAAACAATTACAGGTGCTTGTAAAAGAAGACTAAAATAATTATAAAGCACTATTAGATCATCAAGGAAGAACAAAATCAATGCACTCGAATTTTTTATCTCATAACTTTTGATGTTAAATTGTTATTCTCTCAACAAAAATCCTTATTAATAATATTCATCAGTACCCAGCTTTTAAGATAAAAATCAAAAACATAGAAATTAAATTTCCAACAATATAGAAGTAGGTATAATGCATTCTAGGCACCCTGCTTATTACAAACCTAAGCATTACCTCTAAAGAAAGAATTTTGAAAATTCCTATATTGTATAAATGTGGGACCAAAAACCAAAAATCTATTTTTAAAATTCAAGTTATGCTGTTTTGAAATCACTCATTAAAAATGGACCGCCATATCCCAAAAATTGACTATTTTGATTTTGAATTAAGAATAACATTGTGAGTAAAAAATCCTTTTCACCAAAAAAAAAATGTTCAATTGCATTTACATACATCGAAACAATAAAATTTTAAATTATAACCTTCGTCTTTTTAATGAATGAAAATGTCTGAACTTAAACCAAACAATATTCATGTATTATAAATGTATGTTAGCTCATTAGGATATTGCACAATGTACAATCATAAGTATGTACTTATAATGGAATGTACGGGAAAGGAGAAAGTGAAAATCGGTAGTACCTCCTCCGTGAACCAACCAATTGAGATATAACCCCGTTCCTCGAAAAAGTATTCTCCGAGGCTGCTCCATATTAGGCGTTTTTCTTTTTTAGTTCAGAACAGAGCCTGAGTTGTCAAAAAATAAATTGTGTTTCTTTTTTAGTTCAGAGCGTTCAGAGCTTCGTAAATGTTTCTTTTTTCGTTCTGAGCGTGTTCAGAGTGCGCTCTATAAGCTCAGAATAAAATAACTGAGCAGACAGAGTACAATGCTTAACACAGGCATTTGACAGATGGAAATGTAAAAAAAAAATGGCGACAGCTAAGTGTTCAGGTGTGTTTCAAAAAATACTCAGAGCGCTCAGAGCACGCTTGGTTCAGAGGATGTTCGGAACATGCTCGACATGCTCGGACTCTGTTCGGAGCTCTATACTGAACTAAAAAAGAAAAACGCCTATTATGAGTTCTCAGATAATGCGAAATTACACCAAAATGCAACGGTTTTTTTTTTTAATTTTTGAACGGTATTTTCTGTAGCCTCATTCGGCTTCATGTTCAAAACAAAGAAAATCAGTTCGAATTCAGTTGTTAGTTTAACAAGTAAATAAAAGTTAAATGTGAGGTAAATAAGAACTGTGTTGCCAAAAATGCCGCAAGATTTGGGTTTTCTGAGACGGTGCAAGAAATTTGTCTCTCCTTCTGATCTGGCTACAATCTATAAAACCTATATATGTACATACATACGTCCAAAACTTGAGTATAACTCCCATCTATGGGATGGTGCTCCAGTGACTTACTTAAGTCTCTTGGACAGTATTCAAAGAAGAGCTTTTAAAATGATTGGTGACAATAACATCATTCACCCATTTACGTTACTCGAACATCGTCGTAATGTTTCTTGCCTCACCCTTTTTTTACCATTATTTGACTATGCTCTAGTGAAATAGCCAGCTGCATTCCTCCCCTTAAACAATTCAACCGTAATACTCGCACTTCTAGGAATACCCATCAGTTTGCCCTTAAGCCCAACTTCGGCCGTACTGTGAAGAACAGGGATTCAATCTTTAGCAGTACTACGCGAATGTGGAATACCTTACCACCCTCTGTCTTTCCGTCATTGCAATGTTCAAGAATTCTTCCTACGTTCCGGGACTTTCGCACTTTGTTAATGGCACTATGAACGCACAAAGCTATGGAGAAGTGATAAGTAAGTTTTTGGTGCCAGCTATTGAACAGCATTATTCGTTTACTGAAAAGTGGATTTTAAGACGATTCTGCACCTTGCCAAACGGAAAAATCAATAAGAAAAGTGTTATAAATGAACTTCCGGATATCTTCTTAGTAAATAATAAAAAAGAGAGGTAACTATAGCACAACATTAAACATTTTATGAGCTCGGTATTTCTAGACTAGATTGGCCAACGAACTCCCTTGATCTGAACCCAATCCAACACTTGCCAACGATAGTAAAATCAACACGATATGATTTGGTCATTTTATCCTATTTAGAGAAAACAAAAAGATCGTTCAAAATACGACTTTAAAAATTTAAATTGATGCTATCTCCAATATTTTATTAGTTAAAATCGTCGAATAGCTACAGTTCCAAATTTCTTAAACAGTCTGTTTACCAGAATTATCCGTTAAATCACAATAATTTAATCATATTTTTAATGCAGTTTTGAATGTTTTATTTAAATATACCAATATACTAGTAATAACGGTATTTAAGTTGAGATAGAACGCCCTTATATTTTATGGTAGCAATTTGTTTAGTCCATCAATACCTATATTTAATAAAATATAATTCTTTTAAAGAGTTTTTTTTGTTTACACTTATTTCTAGTTTTTGATAAATAGGTGTTTGAGATGGGATTAAAATAATCTAGATGTTAAAAATACTGTTGTGTAAGTTGAGTTATGAGGAAATTAAATTCCTTAACAATGCTCAAGACACTTCTCTCATTATTGGACACTAATCTTCCGAATGATAAATTGCATTTAATTCTTAAATCAATTGGCGAATACATAGGTATCTTGAAATTTTTCCATAATTCGTATTTTTATCGATAAAAAGACATTTAAAACTTTTAAATCCTTAATGTTTATTGGTGAGATTTAATAATCAAACTTGTCTGAAATCAGACGCACGTAAGTAGCTACACATGAAAAACTGATGTCTTTTTTAATAACTATAAACTTTCTCTTTTGGAGTAAATATAGGTACACAAAAACTTGTAAGGTTGCAATTATTGAGATATACAAATGTACACACAAACAATGTATATAATGTACATACATACATATTGCAGCACCCACCCAAAACTCGCCTAGAAATTATCTTTTTAAACTTTTTCTTTGATGAAGAAAGTCAACATTCATTGAAAAAGATGGTAGTTTTTAAATAGGTACGTACGTATTATAGTGTTAACGCAACAAGAGTTTCAAATTGATTAATCCGACAAAAATTGGTAAAATTTAACCAAGAATTCAACAAATAAGGTCAAATTCACAAGCCAACGACAACAAATACGACAACTCACTTTCGAAACTCATAAAATAAAATTTGCGCGCGAAATGTTTCTGCCATAACCGGAATTTTTCGTTTCCAATTCAATTCTTTGTTTTTTTTTTTGTTCTTGTTTCAACTATTTATTTATAATAAGCCGGTGAAAATATTTCTTTTTGTAGTTTATATTTTAGAAAGAATGTGTATATTATTTTGTTTGCAAATATCCACAATACAAGGCACACGGAAAAACATGAAAACTTTTTTTTATACGAACACCAAATTATTTCTGGATTTTCTCCAGTCTCCACCAACGAACGACAATGCCAAGAAATCAATGTGAGACCGATGACATTCATGTATAAGTTGGAAAGAGATGACATCTAGTTTATTTTACCATATCAAGGGGAAAGCAAGACGAAATAGTATTCACCAAATGCGACGTTGACAATTTTCTTTTCAACACAACACACATTCCATTCCCATTGAATGGAATGAAAAGATGGAAATGCAAAAAAATAATGACATTCAGATTTTAGGGGTTAAAAGAAACTATTAATTTTTTTCATCTTCTATTCCATAAATAACAAAATTACATAGAAATTAAAAAAAAAACTCGTGCAAGACGGAGGGGATACCCACCAGCTAAAAATCATTCTGGAAAAACAAGATGCACAGCGGAGCACCTCTTCATCAATTGTGGCCGTGGTCGTGGTCGCACACAAAACACTTTTTCGCTCTTTTCAATAAACCAACACCACTACACACTTATATTACCCTTATTTCTTTTTCATTTGCATTTCACGTCTCATCTCTGTCAGGCGCACAGCAATAAACACAAAATGCACATACAAAACCAATAATGGTAGAGCGAGAAGGGAAATTAAGTGATAGAGAGTACAGTAATCGAGAAATGACTGAAGAAAATTTTCTTCTTTTGCTCGCACTTTTTTCCCAACAGACTTTTGGCACACAAAACAAAACAAAATTCGCCAAATTCAAGCAAAACACATTCTGCAGTGCCTAATATTTATTTTTTTATCAGATTCTTCACAATTTTCCCGCTAATTATGAGTTTATTTTTAAATTGAAAATGCGCTAAAGTAAGAGCAATTTTTTTGCTTTCCCGACGAACATCGACGATGGATGATTATTCTTCCCTACTTCGTTCTTCCTTTCGTTCATCAACCCAAATATGGCGGTCAACTTAACGAAACTCTTTCGGGCTAGAGCAAGACCACTACAACCCTCTGTAAAATTACAGTAATAAGTATCTTCATCTCTGTCACCGTCGTAGCCATGGACGTCGCCTTTCGCCGTACCTCAAAAAATAACGATGGATGACGGCGACATCAAATTATTGACAGTCGCGGCGAGAACAACGAAAAAGGAAGTGCATTCAAAATATAATTGATTTTTCCATTACCTTTTTGCCTGGATTATGTGTTTGGATAATATCGTCAATAAATCCAAAGTCAAATGTACGACTTGTATTTCCACCGGCTTATTTATTCTCTTTTCTTCGCCACTTCACGTTTAAAATACAAACAACAGCGAGAAACACAATTTTTCATATTTCCCTCTCAACCGTACCAGTGGTATTGTATATTTTTATCTTCTCTTTTGCTTTTGAACTTGTCTATCACGGCGAAGGCGAGATTCGAAAAAAGGAGAAGGGTGAACAGCGGCGAAAAAAAGCGATTTAGAGGGGCACACAATATTTTTTCGTTTCCTTTTTCTTTCTGCTCACGATTTTCAATTGTATTTTCCGTGCTAAAATCCAACACAAAACTAATAAACTTTATGAAAATTTCACGCTTTAAACACTTAACTTTAAGTTTTTCATAAATTTTTTAATATTTTCACGTTTTTTTCCGGAAAAATTAAATAAAATCTAGAGGTAACGTGAAGAGACGCGCGTATCCCGTGAACTAGCAAGCCGTCAAATACATCCGCGCCGCGCACACAAAGGCACAGCAAAGCACACAATCAAAACCCAGCGCGACAAAATATATATAAAAATGCGGTAGACCGACAAAGACAGTCAATAGTCGTCTACTCTTTTTTCGTTCACTCTCAAATCGTGACCAGTCTGTGTGGAGGTGGTGACAAAATGGCTGATTTTCCACTTTTTCAGAAGTTTTCCGATCGAGCTAGGTGTGTGATTTGCCAACAAACTGCGGATGAAAATTTTCCCAGTGGAAAATCCTGCAAAATGATTTCAATTAATGCTTCTACTAATATTCATTTATATTCAAATCGGATAAGTGGGGCTAAAAATATTAATAATTTTTGATTTGTTAAAAAAATGTCGGCATACATTTCAAGGCTTCCACCATATTGGATTGGAATATTGGCAGACCGATTTTTTTTGTTCTGAGTATACATAGCTTGCTTACTGCTTTTTTCATGAGGTGCACATTTTTTTTTAATTTTTGCTTAGTATTTCTTTCGAAGTATTAAATAATCTACACATTATGTGATTTGGTCTGAAATTGTAGAATTTATTCCGTTAGGTATTCTTTCTCAGTGTGTATATAATTGTTTTCACCATTATTTTTTTCGAACAGAAAACGTTTACTTTTCCACAAAAAATTGTTTCGCTAGAGTAGTAAATGTATTAGTGGGCACGTAACAGAAAGTGGTCTGGCTGTAGATAGCGGCGAAAAAAGGGGATACATATGCGATGATATGCGTTATAAATTGTAAGTGAACGAAATGCTAGGGACTGTTTATAATACATGTCACGTTAATGACGGGCTGCATGGCCGCTCTAAGGCCGGTATTCACCGAGCGCTCATAACTTAAGAAGCTCATAAACGTATTCACCAAGCAATATTAGTGAAGATCTACGAGCGCTCTTAAAAGTTAGGAGTGGTCCCGACCACTCCTAACTTACGAGCGCTCTCTTCGAAAATTTGTTCGCTTGTGCGTGTGCCACGCACGCATTTGACTCGAATCCATGTGAGCAATGCCAAGTAGAAGAGTATCCATTTGCTGTCAAGACCAACATTACACAACATTTCACAGTTTGGGTATGCCTGAACAAGAGAGAGTGGCTCTCATTTTCGAACTTCGAAAAACACTTGCGAGTGGTTGGTGAATACCGCACAGAAATTTCAAGTTAAGAGCCTCGTAAAGTTAAGAGCCGTTTAGGAGCGCTCGGTGAATACGAACCTAAATGCCTGGTTAGACTGCTTTTGAAATATTAAAAATGCAGTCGAGTTCCATGTTGCAACTTTAAGGCTCGTATTCACCGAGCGCTCCTAAACGGCTCTTAACTTTACGAGGCTCTTAACTTGAAATTTCTGTGGGGTATTCACCAACCACTCGCAAGTGTTTTTCGAAGTTCGAAAATGAGAGCCACTCTCTCTTGTTCAGGCATACCCAAACTGTGAAATGTTGTGTAATGTTGGTCTTGACAGCAAATGGATACTCTTCTACTTGGCATTGCTCACATGGATTCGAGTCAAATGCGTGCGTGGCACACGCACAAGCGAACAAACTTTCGAAGAGAGCGCTCGTAATTTAAGAGCGCTCGTAGATCTTCACTAATATTGCTTGGTGAATAGGTTTATGAGCTTCTTAAGTTATGAGCGCTCGGTGAATACCGGCCTAAGAGTAAAGAGTTGCCAGTGCGTGGTTCTTTTTCAACTGATAATTCGCTGGCTGAGAACTATAAGGTTGTATGTCGACCAAAATACCAAAAATGAGTTTTATATACCAAAATTTTCGTAATTTTATCGGCTTTCAGATAGAACAAAAAAGAAAAATTAAAAAAAATTACTGGCAACACTACAGCCATAAACGACATAGAACTTTCATTGAATTCGCACTATTATTCAGTACTATATGGTTCTATGTTAAACATAGAACCTTTAACATACTTTTCGTCACACACAAAACCAACGCGTTTTAATTGTTCTTCAAATGAAAGCACAGGATTTTAAAAATTATCAAGATGGCTCAAAAATATTTAAATTCAAAACAATACCTTTCACAAAGGTATGTGAGATAGTGTTTTCAAAAAATATTTTTAATGTCGGATTCAAAACTACTTATGCAAAGAAAATTGATTTTTAAAGCTTGAAGTATGATAAAGCCTTTAAGAAGAGTAGCCAAAAATACATCACTAGCCGTGTTTTTTTTTTAATTTAGGATTTTATTTTATATGAATAACAAATACAACATCCACAGTAGGAGCACTGCCGATACTCGAATAAACGTCAAATCTCTATCCGCAGCAGGATTTCACTTCTCCTTTTATCGGCAGTGATCCTACTGCCGACGTTGTATTTGTTACTCATATAAAATCCTACTGTACTACGGATAACTTTTCCAAAAAAACATGGCTACTGTTTGAATATCCGAATATTGGAATTGAAAAAAAAAATAAAAATTACCAAACACAATATCCTAGGCTAAAATAAAATTGTTTAAGGCAATGCATTCTGTTCATGCCAAGATTCGATTTTGATTATTTAAAAAAAAATTAATCAAAAGAAATTCAGAATAGTATCTAATTAATATTTGTGTATTTCCATTTCTTGAATTTTTCTATTCGAAAAATGCAGTCGTTTATTGTTATTTATTTAGTTCTAAAATAATTACCATTGAAATAAATTTATTTATGTTATAAATTTTATGGTGTTTTTAATTTGACTGTGCTTTTGAGTTTTAGAAAAATTCAAAATTATGGTGCTTGAAATAATTTAGTTTAAAAAGTTTATTTGGCTCAACGGCCATTAAAATTTACAAAATATTTACATTTTACGTTTAAGTTAAATTTACATTCAAACATTTTTTTTTTTTTTTTTAGGAATTTAAATTAATAAAAGTCTTTGCATATAGACATATTTGGTTTTTGAATTGACATAAGTTATTTATATTTCTTATATTGGAAGGCAGATTGTTAAATGCATGAAGTCCCTTATAGAATATGGTTGCTTGAGCTCTAGTTGTTCTGGTCCGAATTATGTTGAACTCTTCGATGTTTCTCAGGCTATACTCCACCACTCTTCTGTCAGGAACACTAGATTGCAGATATTCAGGGCACAAGTTGTGTTTTATTTTAAAGACAAATATCATTGCCATCATGAAAAGCCTTTGAGTTATGTTTAACCATTTTAATGACTCAAGCATGAATGAAACAGAAGAAAATCGATCACATTTGAGGATTATGCGCATGGCTTTGTTTTGCAGTTTTTGGAGTCTGTTTTGTTGAGTATTGTTACACAAATAGAGTATACTGGCACAGTATTCGAAATGTGGTTTCACAGTTACATTATATACTTTTATTGCACTGTTTTTAGAAATGTTTCTTCGCATTCTTCTTAGGACACCCAATTTTTTTGACACTTTTTTACATATGTAATCTATGTGTTCATTGAACGATAGTTTATTATCTAGGAGTATACCGAGATATTTTATTGATGTTACTTGTTCTATTGTTGTATTATTTATTGATATATTAATTTGTTGTTGCGGGAAGTGATTATTAATTGTCATGAATTTGGTTTTGTTTGTATTAAGGATAAGTTTATTCATATTTAACCAAGTATATATTGCACTTAAGTCTTTTTGTATATTGTCTACTAATATTTTTAAGTCTTTTCCTGTTACATACAGCAAACCATCATCTGCGAACAGTACCAGTTTACTAGATTTTATCACTTTTTCCATATCGTTTATATATAGAAGGAATAATATTACACCCAAAACTGTTCCTTGGGGAACTCCTGTTGAAGTTTTTGCCGGATTCGATACATTATTATTCACAGAAGTTTTTTGTGTTCGATTGAATAAAAAAGTTTTAAACCACTTTAGTTCCGTACCCTTTATGCCATATTTTTCTAGTTTATTTAACAAAATAGCATGATTTACAGTTTCAAAAGCACGTTTAAGGTCTAAAAAGACAGCTACAACACAATTTTTATTATCTATTTCACTTTTCCAATCACTAATTACATAATTAACGCAGGTTTCACATGAATGTTTTGAGCGAAATCCTGACTGGTGTAAGCTTATAATATTATTGTTGTTAAGATGTTCTTGAAGTTGAATCATTGCAATTTTTTCAATTATTTTTTCATATAATGGAAGCATATTTATGGGTCGGTAATCAATACATTTGATTGAGTTAGAAACTTTCTTTTTAGGAATAATAAGCGATTCCTTCCAGGTTTGGGGAAACACACCAGAGTTGAATGAACTATTTATTATACGCACAAGCACAGGACCAACAATTTCGATAGAGTCTTTCAACATTTTTACATTCATAAAATTAAAGTCATTTTTTTGGTTTATCACAGTAAGGGTATTAATAATATCGATAGAACTTATTTCAGTAAACTTAAATTCTATATTGCACTCATCTACTAAACTAATATATTCAGAAAATATCACATCATTTCTAAGTTCATTCACACTTTTGATGAAAAAGTCATTAAGTTTTTCAGCTATTATTGCACTATTAGTTTCATTATCACAGTTCTCGAATTGCACTTCAGTTATTTCATCTTTGTTTGTTTTTAGCACATATCTTTTCAATTGTCGCCACATATCTTTTTGGTTATTTGCATTGTTAATTTTGTCCGATATAAATTTTGATTTAGTACTTTCGATTTGATGTTTGTAATAGTTTCTGTATTGATGATATGCTTGCCAATCATTTGATGTGTTAGAAAATACAGCTGTTTTATACAAATTTATTTTTGTGATTTTTATTCTTTTTAGTTCACTACTGTACCATTCGCCATTTTGATAGGGGACAACCCGAGTAACTAACATGCTATCAACTACTTTTTTTATTTCAGTTGCAAATTTTTCACTTAAGACATTTACATTGTGCGGATATTCGGTGTCGAAATTACTGAAAAACTGGTTCAGCGCAAGTTCACTAATGAAATGTTCTTTATTATACTTGCAATACTTGATAGTTTTGTTAATTTTAGGTTGTTTTGTGCATTTGATTAAAACTTTTAAAGCCTCATGGTCACTTATTTTGAAATTATGATCAATAGTAGCACTACAGATGTTTTTGTTATTTGTTAAAACATAGTCAATAAGTGTTCGTGATGTTTGTGTTATTCTTGTTGGTTCTGTGTTTAGGAGAGTTAAATTATTATCAGTCATTATTTGCTTTAACCGTTTTGCATATGTATCAGATCTCTCTAACCAGTCTATGTTGAAATCACCCATTATTATAAAATTACTATTGCACTGTTGTAAGAAGTCTACCCATTGTTCAAGGGCATCACAGAATGTATTTTTGCTTGACATATGAGATCGATATATTGCACTTAGGTATATCACAGATGTATTTTCGTATTGCACTTTAATAACAAGACACCAATAGTTCATTGCCAGAACAAATTTTTTAACGAATGAACACTTGAACATTTTTTTGACATAAAAAACTAACCCTCCGGTATGACTAGACTCACTATCACAATTGAACATATAATAACCTTCTAATTGCATTTCGTTAACATCATGGTTTTTAGTCACATGAGTTTCAGTTAGTACGATTATATCACAGTTAAATTCATTTATAATTATTTGTAGACCACTATAATTATTTGATAAACCCTGAATATTGGAGAAAAAACATTTAATAGTTTCTAGTTGCTAGAAGCTATCACGTTCTTCGGCGGCTTTTAGTTTTTTCAAGAATACTGGGCAATTAATATCAGATGCTGTGTGATTTAGATCAATCTTTTGATTTGTTTGTTCGCTTAAAGTGGAACAGTTTACACATTTATTTATATTGCTAGTACAGTCTTTAATGTCATGATTTCCGGCACACTTTAAGCACACTTTATTTTTGTTACAATATTTTGAGATATGATTGTATCCACAACAATTATAACATTTAAGCACTCTTATATATTGATACACACGACACCTGTCCCATGCAATATTTAATTTTCCCATATTCATAATATGAGCGTTGGTAACCCTATCCACTTCAATGATTGCATTATATTTGTTTGTTCTATGAGACAAATATATCTTGATACATTTAATATTACTTGCACTATCATTGAGTTGATTTTGACACTTTATGGATTCTATCAAGTCATCTTCACTTATTGTCTCTTTCATTCCTACAATATTTATTCGTGGATTGCGATGCTCTTGAATGTTAGCATCATATTCACTCATTTTCGTTTTTATTTCAGTTTCAATTGTTTTAACTGATTGTTTGTCACATTTAATTAATATAGCACCATTTTGTACATTTTTAACTTGTTCAATTTTTAATTTCATACTAGTTGGCTTGATCACATTCTTTATATCTTCTCTTGTTTTTTCATTATTTTGATCACTCTTTGGTTTAACTACTATTATCTCACTTTTTTCTTTTAATGTTTGTGCATATGACAGCTTTTGTTGTGTTGGTGTTGGTGCCGGTATTAAACTTAAACTCTTAACTTCATCAAGAGTTTTTTTAATTTCGTTATTATATTTCGCAAATTCCTCAATTTGTTTACACAACGCGGATAAAACATTCGGACATTCTGAGCACATGAATTTGATTCTTGGGTTGCTATTTAGTAAGCCAAAATCAAATTGGCTCAGATTGGCGCATTTAATATGAAATTTTCTTCCACACATGCCACTACATATCACCAGCTCATCATTCCTGTTTATTCTTTTTTTGCCACAGCCATCACCACTACATTTGTCTTCCATTTTTCACTCAAATATAATTAAATGTTATATGCGAATTCGGTTTATTAATTTGTTTTTTTTCACTATTTCACTTATAAAATTCAATAATGCAATAGCTACTTTTAATGCAGAAATCACTATTCTATTGATTTAAATGAATTCCGTATTTTTAGTAACTTTAATAAATGAAATAAATGCAAAATTCCTAGGAGCTACTGTTTGAACGTGTTCCGTTTGTTTATAAGACACACTATGAAAGTTACAATATAACATCATCTTCTTTTAAAATGCATGGTTTTTACATCAAGTACGTGATTTGTGGACTATTTTGTTTCAGAAAATATATTTTTATTGATTTTTTTTATTTTTAAATATAAAAATATCAATCAAACGCAATTTAGGTCTTGTTTTTAGGATAAATGCTTTTTTCTCCATACAAAAACATCTCCTCCCATATAATCTCTTCAGTACTAAAAGGTTCTATGTTGTACATGGAACCTTTTTTGGAATTCTTAATCAATTTTTTCCCAACAAAGTTCTATGTCGTTTTTTAAAATGCTTGTCAAATCATCTAAAGTGATTAAATTAACAATATTTTAATGCTTTTATGGCTTTTTGATGGTTCTTTATCATATTGCATTAATACTTTACTGATATCTAACTGTTTAATGCAAAAACCAGCCTTCTAAAACTTTAAAGGCAATTATCTCGGGAAAATTTGTTTTTACATACAACGTTATAGTTCTCGGCCAGCGAATTAATTAATTTGATTTCGATCACAGTTGCCAGTGCGCGACTAGCCTAAGGGCGGTATTCACCGAAGGCTCATAAACGGCTCTTAAGTTTAAGAGGCTAATAAATTGGAAATTATTTGTACTATTCACCAAACGCTCATAAGTATTTTTCGAAGTTCGAAAATGAGAGCCACTCTTTCTCAACCAGGCATGTTCAAACTGTGAATTCAAACTTTTTTCAAACAAAATATTGACAGCCGAGAAGTCAAATGTGAAATATAAAGTCATAAAAACAAAACGCATCAACTTTGAACGCTCATCTCATCTTTAAAAAACAAAAAACCAAAGCCTTTTCTGCACACCAAACTTTTCATTTATTTTATACTCCAACCAAAACTTCCATTTAAATTCTTAAATAATGGCTATTTCCTCCATTCAAACTAATTGGATACCCGATAGGAAAGAATTGTAAATTGCAATTCAAAATAAATCATCGGATTCGTTTCAGTCTTCATCTGCTCCAGTCCCAGCTCCAGGCCTCTCACAGAATCCATCGAAATTAAGAAGGTCGTCAGCGACTGGCTTATGGATCACCAACGTGCTTCTTTTCATCCGTCCAGACTCTCCTACGTTACAAGTTTGTTGATTGCTCCAGATCTCAAACAATGAAGAAAATCCAGTGAAATCATGTAAAATTGATTAATAAAATTGCGTTGATATTTTTAATTGTTGATGTTTTTTTTTTAAAATTTATGATTGAAGTTTTTTCAATATAAATTAAATTATTCACAAATCAAATTGCGACAGTGACAATTTAAAAAAAGTCAGTTTGTTTCGAATGTTTTCGAACAAGTTTTCGGAGAGAGCTCTCGTAAGTTATGAGTGATCAGGAGCACTCATAACTTTTACGAGCGCTCATAAATATTCAATATTATTGATTGGTGAATGGATTTGTGAGCCTCTTAAATTATGAGCGTTCGGTGAATACCGCCCTAAGAAGAAATATGGCATATTTTATGTTCTGAATTATTGAAATAAATACTTTTCTCTTAAGTTCTTTTGTTTTTTTTTTATGTCATGTCTTCTCAGTTTTTTGTTTGTATATTTTTTCGAAAGGTTATATTTTTGGAGACGATAGAAATATATATCGCTTCGCATCAAAAGTGGGCTTAAGTTACTTCTCTATCACATTTATTCGTTAAGTACAATATTCTTTCGCAAAGTTGTGTTTTTTTTTTCCTTTTTGGTTTCATTTAGCAGTACCCTCTGAAGACACAAATTTGAATAAGAGAAATTGTGAGTGAAGTACTCGTATCATTGATATTCTTCAATCACTTAGAAGAAATAGTTATGTATAAAACATAACTTCATTCAAGTGTGCACCACGCGTTTGCTGGGGGTACAGCGTTGACGACGTTGACGTAGTTCTGAAAGAAGTATGAGCCGATGATTTGGTGGATTTCGTATCGATTGTGATCATCCCAAATTTTACAATTTTGTTAATTGACTAACCCATTCATCGAGAAATGGGCCTTATAGCTGAAAATGATTTTTTGATCGAAATTGTAGGAAATATTGCTTTTAAATGATTAAGTTTAGAAATGCATTGGAATTAAAAAGTAATCACTCGAAAATCAATAGAAAACGATATTAAACTGCAAAAAACGAAACTAAGGGCGGTATTCACCGAAGGCTCATAAACGCGCTCTTAAGTTTAAGAGGCTCATAAATTAGAAATTATTTGTGCTATTTTCACCAACCCCTCATAAGTTGTTTTCGAAGTTCGAAAATGAGAGCCACTCTCTCTCAACCAGGCATGTTCAAACTGTGAATTCAAACAAAATTGACAGCGTAGAAATCAAATGTGAAATATTAGTCATTTAAACAAAACAACATTTATGTGCGTATGTTATTATTCTTTTTATTTTTATTGATCGAATAAAAAAAAAAACCAGTACCGATCTTTACAGCTAAGTCAACCATAATTCAACTCTATGGTGGATTAAATTCATCAGCTTGTCCGGATATTACTGCTGATTTAAGGAACTGCAGGCACGAATCGAATGACGTATGTTATAGGGGCCAAGTACCATTATGTGTTTTTATGTATCATACACAAGTACACATTGACCATTTCTTCACTTAAGAACTTTGCAGTTTCTTCATCTTTATTTGGTTCTTCTCCGCGCTATGTAGTTTTCTTCGTCAGGAATTGGTTCTTCTTCTGCAATAAAAAAATAACTCTAAAGTGTTACAGTTCTAAGTGAAATAGTTTCCCTACTAACCATTTGTATCCTCAATCTCCACCAAAGCTTCTGGATCGTCCTATTTCGATTCGTCTTGTTTTCACTTTTTCAATTTTATTCGTCATCGTCACCGTCGTTCTGAAAAGTGATATCGTAAAAGATATATTAATTTTTTTAAATATGGAAAATATCAAACATAGATACGATGTTATCGTCTTCGTCGGAATCATGCTTTTTTAATTGTTAATGTTTTTTTTAATTTATGATTGAAGTTTTTTTCAATACAAATTAAATTCTCAAATAGAATTCCGACAGTGACAATTTAAAAAAAGTCAGTTTGTTTCGAATGTTTTCGAACAAGTTTTCGAAGAGAGCTCTCGTAACTTATGAGTTATCAGGAGCACTCATAACTTTTGCGAGCGCTCATAAATATTCAATATTATTGCTTGGTGAATAGATTTGTGAGCCTCTTAAGTTATGAGCGTTCGGTGAATACCGCCCTAAAATACCTATCTATCCATCAGAATAAAAACAAATTTTTGTTCACGAAACGTGATCACGACTTTGTTATTGCAATAGATGTTTTTTTATAATTTAGATGGAACAAATCTTACAATAAAAAAAGTTTCGTATTTTTTTGTTTGCCGCTGACGTTAGCCGTGTTTTTTTTGGAAAAGTTATCCGTAGTACAGTAGGATTTTATATGAAAAACAAATACACCATCCGCAGTAGGATCACTGCCGATACTCGAATAAACGTCAAATCTCTATCCGCAGCAGGATTTCACTTCTCCTTTTATCGACAGTGATCCTACTGCGGATGTTGTATTTGTTATTCATATAAAATCCTACTGTACTACGGATAACTTTTCCAAAAAAACACATCTGTTTTATCGAAGTTCCGATTTCTCTCCTAGTGGCACATTAGGCGTTTTTCTTTTTTAGTTCAGTATAGAGCTCCGAATAGAGCCCGAGCATGTCGAGCATGTTCCGAACATCCTCTGAACCAAGCGTGCTCTGAGCGCTCTGAGTATATTTTGAAACACACCTGAACACTTAGCTGTCGACATTTTTTTTTTTAATTTCCATCTGTCAAATGCCTGTGTTGAGCATTGTACTCTATCTGCTCAGTCGTTTTATTCTGAGCTTATAGAGCGCACTCTGAACACGCTCAGAACATGCTCAGAACGAAAAAAGAAACACATTTTCGAAACTCTGAACGCTCTGAACTAAAAAAGAAACACAATTTATTTTTTGACAACTCAGGTTCTGTTCTGAACTAAAAAAGAAAAACGCCTATTCAGTACGGTATTATGTTTTACCCTGTGGATGTATTCATTTTCGAACTTAGAATTCGACTTGGATTTCTTCAGGTATTCGCCATTTTCTAGTTTTGTACACGTTCGAAATATCTAACACATTTTTCTGTCGCAAATTTATTTTCTTTTACGGCTATTTATTTCCAAAAATACTCTTATGCTTCAACTTATAATAAGTTTGCCAAACTAAACCAATAGCATAGCCAAAACGGATTCTATTATAAACTTTGCTCCTTCGACGATCACAAATAAAATAAAATGCCCAAAGGTAAATACGTAAACCACAAAGGACGTAGCCGTCATTTTACTAGCCCCGAAGAGTTGCAACGTGCTGAAGAAGAAGGCTCTGAAAAGAGCGACGAAGAGTCGGAAAACGAATCCGGTTCAGGGTCAGATGGCTCAAGTTCTTCCGAAGATGAGAATGCCAAAGGCAAGGGAGTATCGAAGCTTATCGAAGTTGTGAATCCCAACAGGGTGCGAAAGAAGGCGATAGTCAAGGTCACTACAGTTGAAGAAACCGCAAAACCAGAATTGACCCGTCGTGAACGCGAAGAGCTTCAAAAACAAAAAGCCCGCGCACACTACCAGAAGATGCACGAACAAGGAAAGACTGCTCAGGCTCGCGCGGATCTGGCACGATTAGCTATTATCCGTCAGCAGCGAGCTGATGCCGCTGCAAAACGGGGTACTCCACCAAAAAACGCGGATGACCAAAGCCAGCCTGGCACTAGCAAGTCGGATAAATAGTGTCGAATGACAAGCGAGGGGATATCATGTAGCTGAATGAATGTAGCCGACAAGCAACAATGACGACCAAGCAGAATTAAATCAGCTGAATTCTGGAATTTCCTCCAGCTTGAAATAAATATAATTAAACTAATTGTTATTGCTAGAGATAATTTAGTAAGTTTTGATTCTCTCAAGAAATTTTTATATTTCCTTTGCAATATTAAAGCAAAAAAATAAGAAATGATCAATTACAAGCAAACTCAAGTGTTTGACACTTCCAAATATGTATTTTTATTTAATTTTTGCAAAGGGTTGAACTTTTGTGTTTGCGTGAAACTTTATAAGAAGCATACGAATAGACAAACATGGTAACTAATTACTTCTGAAACATTTTCCAATTTTATTTTACCCATAATTGATTCCTTATCAAGGTATTTATTCACTTTATTATAGACAAATGTTGGTTATAGAAATCTGATTGATTCTAGCATATTATATGTAAATGATAAAATTGGTAAGCGTTTTTTCCTACAATTTTGTACCTAGTCCGAGGGACTAAGATGATAAGAATACTTATTCAAGAAGTAATAGGTGAATCTGGACCTCGAACATCGATTTTACTTTCTATGCATTAATATAGTTAAAAGTTTTTACTGGGTCGGTGTACAATTTGTTTTTTTAACTTCGTACCACTACCGTTTCTAAGTGACTTATGTTGCTGAAGATTTTTATACAATTATACCTTGAGCGACAGAATCTAAAAATTGCAGTAGCTTTTTCTCCGTTTGATTTAAACTCTGTTTTATGTATAATGTCTGCTTCAAAGGTACATACAAAGTTCCTTACTAACATAAGGTGAATTCAAACCACCATAACTTCTATTGAAAAAAATGATGAACATAGTGCTTACCAAAATCATTATCACTCCGGTAGTCGTTTAATAGTTCACTAAAATGATGACGATAGTGAGAGCCTTGTAGTTTTAGAAAAAAAAAACTAAAGATTATGTCCCGAAAGATGCTCTTCACATTTCCCGAAATGAGAAAGTGCTTAGGATATAAAAGTTTGGAGGAGAATTTATGTTCGATTCTATTCACAGTTTCATCATAGGAATGCATCTCTCTGAAAATGAGTCGTGGAAAAAGAAAGATATATCCTCATGATAGCTTAATTTTTTATTTACATATTTACAAAACACCCCAAACCTCTTCAAATGCACTACATAGCTTAGAGCAAGCAATTGCAGCAGATAGGGGAAAATTACTTATAGAAAATAGTCCTTCTGTATAGTCACTCTTAAGACTTCCATGAGCAAATGCCCCAACAACCAAGACAATTGGTTCGTCTTCTTCTGTGGGTACCAAATCTTTACACGAATTAACTAATTTTCCCGAAAATGACATGGCCAGTTTTTTGCATCCTACTGGAAGATGATCTGTGATGGGATTTTTTATAACTTTCATCAATTTCACAGATGTGTCGTTAGCACGAACCGAGAATTTATGAAGCAATTGTACCATGAGGCCGGCAAATCGTTTAAACGTTCTTGGTATTCTGGTTTGGGGATTAATTTCTATGAGGACGTTCCGTTCCGTTTTCATATAAACTTGCAGCAAACCAGCACGATTGAGGGGAGAATCAAAAAGCATCAATAGACATTGGTGGACAATGTCTGGCCGACAGGAACCAGGATCGCGTTTGTTTTTTCTCATTATTCCTGCATGGTCATCGCAGTTAAGTAATTCAAATGCATTTCCCATCTGAAAACAATAAAACATCATAATCATCGAATACAAGGTTAAAATTTTTTGTAAACTACTTTAACAGTTTCAAGTTGTGCGCCTTCGAGAACAATAATTAATCGTTTTTCCATGGATCGAATGTGGCTGGTCACCAAATGTTTTTTTGTGAAATCAAATTCGTTGTCATCTTTTTGCGCTTTACGTTTTAGAGGCTTACGTTTTCCACCCATTTTATTATAAATTAAACTGCTTTAAATAAATTAAACGAATAATTTATACTTATAAGCTATCCTATCAGGCTTTGTTTTGACATACGTTTCAAAGTAAAATTCGAAGAAGCACACGTGCATCAAATCTACTTCGAAACATAAGTTTATAGATGCGATCCAGCATAATATCTTTAAGCTGATAACAGAATATGATGTTCCTGCTTGATGTCATTTGCGATTTTTAAGCCCGTTGGAGAGAGACGTGTGTGGTGGCGGGGGTACACAAAATTGCTGTGGTTGGAAAAATTGCAGTCATCGTTCTTTCTTTGTGATTTTCTTTACTTGTCAGGTATGTTTCATTTCTATTTGGCGTTCGCTCAGTGAACTTCGATCTACTCACTAGAGTAAAGAGTGCGGAGAGATGACTCCTTTTTAATAGAAGAAAAGTTAACTTTCATTAAAAATCGCTGTGTTTAAAAGCATTCATGCAATCGAAAGGAAGTCAAAAGAGAATCAAAGATTAAAAGCAGTCAAACCCAGCAAGTCAATAAGGCTAGGTGCGCACTGGCAACAGTGATAGAAATCAAATAGGTTAATCACCAATTGATAGAGCGGCACGCACACGCAACACCTATATGAAAATTAAATGAATGGATATGTTTAATTTATAGCAGCCAAACAGTTTTCTAGGTTATTTTTGTGTTTGGGTAACTGATGTTTTTTTTAAATTTAAATAGACCGACAGTATATTTTTGAGTTTTTTTTTCTGAGTTTGTTTTCATTTTTATTTTTGGAGCTGATAAGACTGTCCTTGTTCAAACTTTTTAACGTGTGCACAATGAAAACATTTTAAACATTGATTTCACTTTATGTAGTGTGCGTTCAAACAAAACTAAAGTGCAGCTACAAAATCTAACCTAAAAATCTTTAATAATTGGCACAAAATTTTCAACAGCCTAGTGTTAGGCTAGCCGCGCACTAGCAATTTTTAGTTGCGAAACTGTTTGGTTACTTATAGAAAACAGATGAACTGTTTGGTTGAATGTCCGTGAATTTGCAGATAATTATATGTTCAATAAAATGGCGAACTTATTTTAGGCAATCGTTTAGTTTGTGTCCAAACACAAACTTTTTAGTTGCTCGAACCAAGCACTAGCAACTAAAAGTTGCTAGTGCGCGGCTAGCCTTAAGGCACAAGAATGACACTACCTATCAATTTTATAAGCAGTTTACTAACTTTTTCTTACTTTTAAGCATTCTCTAACTAGGTAAGGCTATTTTTTTTTTTTTGATAAATTGCTTCTGAACACACCTAAACTAAGGCTATGCGCACACATTCAATTTGTAGTTTCGCAACTGCTGGGTTCGAGCAACTAAAAAGTTTGTTTTTTGACACAAACTAAACGATTGCCTAAAATGAATTCGCTATTTTGTGCAACATATAATTATATACACCTGCGCGGACATTCAACCAAATAGTTCATTTGTTTTCTTTATTTTACTTTATTTTATTTATTTATGAGCTTAATACAAGCAATCAAATCAAACATACTTAAAACTAGAATAACAATTAAGATCTTAAGACTAAATTAAAAACTAAGGAGCCAGAAAAAAAAAATAAATAAAAAACTAAGGATTAAGTTAGGAGAGCACGTAGAAGGGAGGATTTAGAGAGATTAGGATCGAAAATGGTTGAGCTGTTGACTTTCCGAAGCATTCTAGTCATCGGCTCATTCTGGCCGTATTCAGTTCGATGGAAGGGAATACATAGAAGTGGTATGGTTCTTAAATGACGTTGGTTTACGTTGAAGCAACCAAACAGTTGTGCAACTAAAAATTGAATGTGCGCGCCTAGCCTAAGTAAACAGACTTTTCTTGACATGCAGAATTGTCAAAGAGTCATATCGTCGGCTAAGGATGCAAACCTCGTAAATCCACTTTTTTCAAAAATAAGATTTTTAAAAATATATCATATATTGGCAACAAAATCTGTCTGGATTGAAAGAAAACATCCACGTCTTATTAAATGGCAAAAAAGGCAAAAAAGAAATGTCAGTACACATTTGGTAGGTAGTTGAATATTAGAAATCGTTGTCCTACACAATTTACAAAAATGGATTTACGAGGTTTGCATCTTCAGCCGACGATATGAAGTCAGAACCATACTTAAAAGATAAAATAGATATTTGATGATTTTGACTTTAATCAAAATTTGAATGGCATGATGCTAAATTCGATTCAAATTTACAAAACTGTCTTTTCAACTAACACTCCAAAACAGTTTTAAATGAATTAAAATTAATTAATTAAAATTAAAATGAAATTTAATTTTACAAATTGACAATTCAAAATTAAAAACTTATTCAGAGAGCCGTATTGGCATCACTGTTTATAAAAAAATAAACTATCAACCTCTCCAATCAAGAAAAACAACAATTCATTATTCCAACATTCATTGTTCATCCAACCTCAAAATGTCAACGCCACCATTAAAAGAAAAAGTGTAAAAGACTTTTATTGGCCTACGATAATCGACCCATTCAATTCGTGAGTTCGCGAATCGTGCGAATTTCCAAAATAAAACACAATTATTTTGTTTCTATCTCCAATTCAATTGCGCGTGTGTCCCTAACTGGTCTTAGGTATATCTACAAAGAACGGAATTTCAGAAAAATTTCCTCATCAATAACAAATGCAGTGCATAAAATGTAAATAAAACGTACATAAATTTAACCATTTCGATGTAACATAAAACGAGAAACACCTCACTCTACAAGACGACGACGACGCAGCGAAAAATATTTGACCTTCGAATCGAATCTTGCGGGTCTCTGATACACATTAGTCGGATGTCATTCTTTTTACTGCTGCCAAACTTCTTAAACAGCTGCTGGAATCAAAACCTCAACTGTACTGCAAAACTTAAAGCTCAATAGTTTTCCTGGGTGTAGGCTCTGATTTAAGAAGATACATATACATATATATATATACAAATATGCTATTTTAAGTGCTAATTAGTTTTCATTTTTCTAGTCGTGTATTTCAAAAACGTGGCCTGGCCACCCGCGTATGGAGAAGTTTCATTAAAGATAAAACAGAAAATCATTATGAAGAACCTTCCAAAAATTACGATTGTTTTCCTCATTAAATGCAGTTCAAAATAGTATTCCACTTCAGGGATACTTATCATTTTTATTAACTTTGTTTTTTTTTTCTAGCACAACTGTCAAAAAATATAGACATCGTTCTTATCCAAGGTAGAATATCTGCTAGCGTTGTTGGTTTTAAAAATAGAAATTTTTCGCTATCCTCAATATTATTAGTGTTATTTTCTATATAGAAAGACAAGACAAGAAGATTCGGACAAATAGACAGATTGGCAATAATATTCGTTCAATGCATTTTGTTATTTTTCAATTTATAGAAGAAATACGGCAGCGGAACAGGTTTTTTTCTGCTAATTGATTTTGTATTTTCTGTTTCTACTGCTACGAGTATAATGAAATAAATTATTATCGATAACGAACGCGGCTTGGTCAATTCTGTGGAAAGATATCAATTTTCTTTTTTTGCTTGTTTCTCTCTACAGAAAGACATTTCTAATTGCACTTATTCTCCAGAGAAGTGTATTCATAAAATTAAACGGAGAAAAGTTACAGACTTCTTATCCAAAAATCATTGCATAAAATTGAATTTGCAAAGAAATAAACAGCGTTCGAGATGCGTGTCGTAGCAATGGTGAGTGGTGGCAAGGATAGCTGCTATAATATGATGCAGTGTGTTGCAGAAGGACATGAAATTGTTGCGCTTGCAAATCTTCATCCGAAGGATAGAGGTAATATAAAGTAGTTTTAATTAATTAATTAAATTAAGTTCATATTTGTATGCCTCCTTTATTCAAATCAAGAAGTCTAAATAAATTGCAAAAGCAGTGTACGCCAAAATGATATTGTTTATTAGGACAGTTCAATTCATCTCTAAACATAAACTTGTGAATTATATATTATTATGTAAATTTTTACTTGCTTAAAGATTGTCTTTCGATAATCACCTTTTTTCCGGCAGTCGTTTAAATTAAACGCCTTTAAAACGACAAGGCTCCAGAACCCACACATTGGTGTTTAAATACTAAGAAAAGTGGAGTTTTCTGTATGTTCTTCACTTTTGTAAGCATTATAACGATAGTCGTTTCAGTAAAATTACAATTTTCATCTCTAGACCCTTGTCGTTTTACTGGCGTTTTAGTAAAACGACTATCGGAATAAGTGTAAATGATATACACTATTATACTAAGGTTATTTAAGGGTGTCGTATGCGGAGGTCGGCGATAATGATATTGTTGTCTCCAAAGGCTTACTACCCGACTTTTTTTTCAATTTTTACCGCAGGCTTTCATATTCTCTTATAGTCTTTTCGCTATCACCGCCGTAAAAAACATATCAAACTCCTATGGTATTCCCGAAAAGATACGCAACTTTCGATAAACTAACAGCGAAACATTAAAAATAGTTTGGATTCCTGGTCCGGAGTGATAGAAAAGCCAGATCAGCGTTTAGGGAACCTTTAACTATGTTTTATGAGTGCAATAAAAAGGACATACAAAATCTCATCCTCGGCAATTGGAAATTTAGAAGAAAAATATCCACGCCTACAAAAACTTCAATGCTCACAGTATTAAACCAATATACCCCAATGGCGTCTCCCATAAAAAACTGAAGATTTACATAAGACTAAGACTTGGCCACACATACATACATCTAACACAAACTTCTATTCAAAAGGGAATCACCTGCAACATGCCACCTTTGCGAAGAAAACCGTACTCTTTCTTTTCATTACTGTCCTACTCTCAAACTCTCACACCTACTATTAGAAGTCAATTTAGATAAAATCAACATTGTATTCAAACTCTGTAATTTACTTACATTTTAATAAAGTAATAATAATATTTTAGGCTGTGCAAAATTGGCGTGACATACATTTTAGTTTTTAAAATTTTAGTACTACGGGGTTTGAACCATCATATTTTTTTCAAATCAAACATTTTTTGACTTATGTATATCAGAAATTCAGAACATTTAGAACAATTCTCTAATAACATCCATATTTTATAGAGTTATACACATTCGACAACTGTGTCGAAACGTCGGGAAAAAGTAAATGTAACAAATTTTGTTTCATTGCTAAAATTACTGTGACCAAAACAGCAGGAGAAAAAACTTTTCCAATCAACATAAACATAGGAGGAAATATGTACGACCTATTACGTACATTATATTTTTTTAAATACAGTCGACTCCCTCTAAGTCGAACTCCCTCTAAGTCGAAGTTCCCTCTAACTCGAACTTTTTAGCCGTATTTTTGCATTCCCCTCAATTTTCCATACAAAAGCTATCCTCTAAGTCGAACTCCCTCTAAGTCGAAGTTCCCTCTAACTCGAACACATTCTCTTGATTATTGACCTATTTTCTTTCCCTCTAAGTCGAATTTTTTTCTTTTGTCGAAAAAAAAAATCAAAAAAAATCTCAAATCGCAACTCGTTATTGTTTGTAATTCTTATTAAAAGCACACACTCGAACTCTTTGATTCTATAGATTGCATCGCCTGCGCCGTCATGTCTGTGTGCTGCGCTGCTATACCTGTAATTTACAATATTATCAAACACAAAAATCTCTTCCTAAAAAGATATTCATAAAAAAAATTGCAAGGCAATAAAAAAGTATTTGTTGGTTGGATCCATTCCATTCCAACTTCAAAATATTTTGTGCTTTATTTGAAAGCAGTAAAACAACAGATCTCAGAGGTCGTCGGAAAACCTAAAGCTTCTTGTTATAGGCAAAAGCAAAAATCCTCGTTGTTTCAATAAAATTAAAACTTTGGCAGTGGACTATGTAGCAAACCATCGTTCTTGGATGACATCAGACCTTTTCACAAGTTGGCTTTTGAAACTTGATTCTAAATTTGGAAGATCAAAGCGCAAAGTATTATTCATTATCGATAACTGCCCAGCTCACCCAAAACAAGTTAAGGATAAATTAAAGTTTATAAAGCTTGAGTATTTCCCCCCCAATATGACCTCAATAGTTCAGCCAATGGACATGGGTATAATACAAAATTTGAAAGTAAAAAAGAGCAATATAAAATATCACTTCTCGATTGTGTGCGCGAAATCGTAAAGGTATGGGGACGATACTCCATTGACAATTGAAAATTGTTCCAAAAAGGCCGAATTTAAGTCTGAGACGTGGGATGACGAAGATGACATTCCGCTTAACTTACATAGATGTAACAACGAAGACACCCAAGAAATCGAGATAATCTGGGAAAAGCTAACAGAAGCTCATTAAAATGTTGAAGGCGTACATTGGAAGGACTATGTTGAAGTCGATGGCGGCATCGTAGCCACTGAAATACCTGATAACGAGTCAATTTTGGAAACAGATGCTGATGATACTAATGACGGTGAAAATGGAGCGGAAGAATAAGATGAAGCTGAAATAATAGACTTTGAAATACCAGAGAAAAATTAAATTGAAAATGCAATTGGTACATTGCAATCTGCAATTGAAATGAAAGAAGAAATTCAAAATTGCTTATTTAAAATAGAATCTTTTTTTAAAAAGGCGATCACTGATGACACGGCGACTCTGATGTCTAAAATTACAATTTTTTTTAAATAATTAAGTTGAAAAAATATTTTTTTATAATACATAATTATAGATTAATGAGCGATAAAAGCAAGAAGCTTAGGTTTATTTTTTTTATTTTACTTGTTATTTAATTCAATAAATCATTACAAAAAAAACTCTCTCTAACTCGAATTTTTCTAAAACTCCCTCTAACTCGAACTAGTTTTGAAATCCCGTGAAAGTTCGACTTAGAGGGAGTCGACTGTATTTGATTTCTGACAAAAAGTTTATCTTTTTCTAATGTACATCTTTTTAAATGTTTTAACCTGAAGAATGTTAATATTTTTGTCAATACCATGCTATCAGGGGAAAGCATTAATTTATAAAAACAGTTTGATTCTCTCACAGAGGACCTAACAGAAAATTTGAAACTCGGTGGTAAAAGTCTTATAGAAATTTCGATTTTAAATATAAATCAAAGACTAGAACTAATTGATGCGCCACTCTGTGTATACTCATATGTACATACATAATATAGAAATCTGAACAAACTACGTTTGTATGTTTTTATTTTATTCACCAGTAATTTACTCAATTCTGCTGAATTTCGAAAAACAATTATCTTATTCTATTTGCCTTTATTATTTTTATAAAATCAACATCGAATGGGCCCAAAACCAAAACAAATATTTATACTCTTCCATTTACTTGCGCCGACACATCTTTATAGAATATACGTATAATCAAACAGATTTATCCAATAAAATTAATTTTTATAAAAATGTTTGCTGGAATATGTACATACATACATACAAACATCCATACATATGTAGTTGAGTTTTTAAGTAAACGTTTAAATAACACTATGTTCTTCTTGCACCAACAGACGAGCTCGATAGTTTTATGTACCAAACTGTAGGTCACATGGGCATCGAAATATTAGCAAAAGCTATGGGACTACCTTTGTATCGACGAGAAACAAAAGGCAAGAGTACACAAACCGGCAAATACTATGTACCCACCGATGATGATGAGGTTGAAGATCTCTATACTCTATTGGAGGAGACCAAGGTAAGTCGTCAAAAAGGGTAAAGTCTTTATTATGAAATAAAATTAAAAAAGAACAGATCATGAGTTCTTTACCTTAAGCTTAAAATGATTGTGTTGTTCTTGATAAAACGTGTTTTGAGTTTGATTAGTTTTACTTTTATTACCCTGGGTAGGCGACTTCTTATGACGATGATAAAAAGTAAATTTCGGATGAGCGATTGCTGTATTTTTTATGATTGGCTTTAACTAAATGATAAAATGAGCTTGATAAACAATTACGAAATCAATGAAAAAGCTGATATTAATAAATTCGGCGGACACAAAAGAAATTAGATACCTATAATCATCGAAAAACAAGTAGTTCAATAAATAAAACAAATCTTTAAACACATAATGAACTTTGAAAACTAGCTTGACGCCAATAATATAAATATGTTTTTATGTAAAGATTTATATGAAACAGCCAATATCCACAAATAGATTTATTCCAAAAAGTCCTTTTGTTATTGTACGATTTCTTAGTCACACACATGTGTTTGCATCATGTATTCTTGTTTGTTTTATATATTTTTTTTTGAAATGCAAATGAACTGCTAATGATAATGCCCGAATCTGGGGATGATAAGAGCAAGATCGGGTAATGTTTTCAAAGATGTGAACATTTTTTATATTAAAAAAAGAGGAATTTTATATAGAAAATAAACCAGCCATTTAATATCATATTTAGATGAAATCTAAACTAATTTACAGAAAGAGCTTAATGTTGAGGCCGTTGCTGTGGGGGCCATTCTATCTGATTATCAACGTGTGCGCGTTGAAAATGTATGCAGCCGCTTAAATCTAGTGTCGTTAGCTTATTTATGGAGGAGAGACCAGACTGAACTCTTACAAGAAATGATTGATTGTCATGTACATGCGATAATAATAAAGGTTTGTTAAAAACTAAATCTGAAAAATTATATAAGTATTTTGAATTAAAAAAATCTTTAACTGGTATTTTCTTTATTGTTTGATGTAATTCGTGATGACGAAGTGAGAAAACTCATCATGAACTTTCATTATTACCGAAACTTATATTTAGTTTGAAAGAATTCCTTTTAGCATACTACATATTTCTTTTTATAGATATTGACTTTTTTTGTAATGTAATATAGGTAGCAGCGTTAGGTCTACTCCCCGATCGTCATTTGGGAAAATCTCTACGTGATATTCAACCTCATTTGATAAAAATGCGGGATAAATACGGACTTAATGTGTGCGGTGAGGGAGGCGAGTACGAAACCTTTACTTTGGACTGCCCACTATTTAAGCAGAAAATTTTTGTGTATGTATATAAATATACCTTTTTTTATTTGACTTGTTAGCATTTAATAACTTTTGAAGTGAGGATGTCCAAACTATAATCAGTTCTAATGATCCTGTTTGTCCAGTGGGCTATATTAATTTTACCAAATTGAGCCTCCACCCAAAGGAAACACTGCATTCGTGTGATATGCTTGTGAAAAAATCCCTCGACTATATAAGCGACTTAAATGAATCAACCTATAGTGACCTCAGTGATCCAGATTTAAGTGAAACGGAACTCGAATTAATAGAGAAGGAGACCCGATTAAGAGAATCGCTAAGTCAAAATGAGCTGATATCGCGAAGCAATTCGTTCGGGCGCAAAATTGCTTCATCTTCACCAATTCCCATTTTGACAAAAAGTGCCAGTGTTGAGGAGCCAACAATTGGTTCAATTACTCTAGCGACTAGTGTTCCAATGACTCTACCACCGAGTCCAATGATCTATGAACGTGAATTCCGTCCTCTTACCAATAGTCCAGTGGTTGCAATAAACCGAAAAGGCTGGATGTGGGTGGCTGGTATTCAAGGCTGCGCCCCGACCCTCGAAGAAGGAATGGCGAAAGCCATGACCCAGCTAAGAACAATGGCAATAGAGAATGGCTATAAGATAAGTGACTACTGCTTTGTGACTGTCTATGTGCGATCGATTTCCGAGTACCTGATCCAGAATCGGATATATGCCAATGCAATGCATTTTCAAAATCCCCCAACCAGAGTGTGCGTGGAGTGTCCGCTGCCGCAAGATTGTCATGTCGTCATGGAGGCTGTTGCTTTTCGACCGGAACAAAACGAGGGTAATTCTTAGCCTAAGTCTGAATTCTATTGCATAAAAAACTACTTTAGGTATATCTCGGTGATGTCAGTTTTATTTTACATTTTTAAATATTGTTTGTTGTGTTACCGTTTATTTTATTATGTCCATATAAATATATATATGTATGTATGTGTGTTGCGAACAAAAAGCTCTAAACGAGACTTTTAGGACGGCCAAAAGAGAACAACAACAAAGTGAAGAGGCATACAATGCACGTCCAAGGAATCTCACACTGGGCACCGGCCAATATTGGTCCCTACAGTCAATCGACAAAGGTTAGTTTTATTTCAGAATATTTCATTGTTTTCATATATTAAATGGTTTTCCCCGGTTAAGGTCGATGAGATAACATATATATCTGGCCAAGTGGCCCTAGTGCCTGGGAGCATGACAATCATCGATGGAGGAATCCGTCCACAATGTAAACTAGCCTTAAGACATATAAGTCGGATAGCGAAAGCTATGAATGCTCAGGGACAACTAAGGGACGTAGTACAAGGAATTTGCTTTGTGACCCACCCAGCATTTATTTCAGAAGCTCGACGACAATGGGAGCGACGCACAACGAATGCAATTATGGATTACATTGTAGTGCCGGCGCTGCCCAGAAATGCCTTGGTTGAGTGGCAAGTCTGGGCACATACACACAATGATAGTTTCGATTGTATGTTGTCGAAATTATATATATATATTTTTTAAATTTAAACAAAATTTGTGTTCTAGACGAGGAGACAGGTTGCTCAGTTCGAGAATACACAATTTCTATTCGACGGCGTTGGAACTACGAAAATAATTGCGCCGCTATTATTTGTTACGTATCTACTGGTGAGTAGAAAACTCTTCATAAAATAGGAACGTAAATTTCCATTAACCGTTTCATTCAAGGACTTGCATCTTCCACCACCCAATTAACACAACTAAGTGATGATATCATTACTAATCACCGGCGAGTTGCACAAAATCTTACTGCAGAGAGCTTTGACGAAATACTCACCTATGTTCTCAACCGATTACTTAAAGATTATCCGGCATTGAAACGTCTTGATTCTCTAAATCTTCAGCAAACAGAAGAGCAGATAACTAGCGATGAACCTGCAACTTCAATTACAACATCGACTAACAATCACTTGCCAAAAAATGCATATATTCCAGCAATTCACCTTAAAGTCTTCTACCAAGTGACCGCAACACCGTCCGTTGAACTACTCCTAAACACTCTACAAGATTTTAGAACTAAAGTAGCCGACACCGCCGAAATAGCCTACACTGTTCTTCCTGCTTGCAGTTTGCATAATTTTAGTACATTTTTATCGATATGCGGTATACGTCACGAGTAAAAGATTGTATTCTTTTTTTTACCCATTTTACCATCAAACCTTTCCTTTTTGTTGAAAATTATTCTAGTGCATAAGACAAAAGAAAGCCGATTGTTATTGTTTGAAATAACTTTTTGCATTATTATAATTATTATTGTTATACAAGAAAAGCAAAACTATACACAAAACAAATAAATAACTGTTTAGGATGCAAGAAAGAGATATATAAAACATTAACACAACAACAGAAAAGTAAAGTAACTTTCAATGTGGAAGAATTAAATAATATTAAAAATTTATCCATTGTTACAGTCACTAAAAATATTATGTATGCATGTATAAGTTAAACATTTTTTCGTAAGCTTTTTAATAAAAAAAAATATGTTAAATATTATATTTAAAAAATAAAGCAATTTTTGTTTTCATTTAATTTCAAACTAAATAATGCTCAAATAAACAAAGTGTGAAATATTCTTTTTCAGGCTAAATAACATTAGTCCGTAGAGAAATGGATAACTAATTACATACTTAAAATATTCCTGTTCTAAATCACCTAGGAACTATCAGTGAAATCCGACACTCAAACAAAATGTTTGATATGTTGACATATGGAAGAAAAAGAACGCTTATTGTATGAAGGCAACAGCTAAACGTGTACAAAATAAAAGAGTAGGTAGCTTTTGACATGCCATATTTATTTGGCGAAAGGATGTTAATACACTTATGCTGATGCATATACAAACATACTTCACTTAGAAGTTAAGATTTCATAAATAAAAACAAAGATGCTATGAGAGAAAAATGTTCAAAGTTAAATTGCCAAATCATTTCCTTATATCATTGAGTTAAAAATCCTTTAAGCAATGACTTCATTAATTGATCGTCGTTTTGATGGTTGCTTTCTCTCCCTTTCTATGGTAGAAAAAACCAACGACAATTAGCAAATTGACACTTAAACGAATACCTATGGACTTTTTAAAATTGATTTAAAAAAAAAAATAAGTTTCTATGTGAAATAATGGTTGTATTTTTTTTCGACGGCATTGGAACTACGAAAATCTGCAGGTTAGTAAAAAACTCTTTCCATAAAATAGCAAAGTTTCCATTAACAATATGTTTACCGAAAGGTAAAAAAAAAAAAATCAAAAAAAAATAAATGTACATATATCTTTTCTTGAGTCAGAGAGAATTGTTGGACTCACGAGTAAGAATTGCTTACTTAAATGTATATACATGTTTTGTTTTGCTTTGGTAAATTGATCTTGACCTATTTGATTTTGGTAAAAAATATAATTATTCTTCTTGATAAGAGTGCCAATTTAAATTTCAAAAATATATTTCATTAAAAATAAAAATTGAAGGATTAAATCAAAATCCAATAAATCCACTTTTGGAATAGTGTTTTTATTTGTGTCCATAAGGCTAAACTCATCTTTTCCACTATTCATTTCAGAATATGAAAAATATAAAATTAAAAACAAGTATCATTTTTATCAACTTTTTGAAAATGTTTTTTTATATTTCTTACATATTACGATTTATGAGTAATAAAATATAATTGCTCATCGTTCAATATTTCCTTATTATTGCATTTGTTCGATTACTTATTAATTTGTTATATTTTTTATACAAAATAATATAAATTATTTTTACTAATTAATATCAATACATACTTAATTTAAAAAAAAAAAAAAAATTGTACCCTAAATTATACTTATTACAAAATAAATATATAATTTGTTTACCAAATATCACATTTTAACACAAAAAGAAAAAATATTACACTGGAAAGATATTATTATTTATGTATACAGATTAGAGTAAAATGTGTTTTTGATATTATAAATAATATATTTATTTATGTATTTAATATTCATAAACATTTTTGTTTAACCTTTAAAGTGCACTTTTATTTAAACATTACCAAATGAACCGTAATGATGTAGATGCAACACACTCTGTTTAAAATAAGGAATATAACATCTATTTGGATAATTCATGTGAAAGTTTGTTCGTTCGAGAGTTTGTAACATTGTGAAATAAATTTTGTTTGGAAACTTCGATTTCAGGGAGAAAAATTAGTTATTAATTTTGTTCAATAAGAGGGTCTCTTTTAAAATCTTTTTTGGTTTACAGTGAAGGAAATAAAAAAAAAAAACTATTTATCTCTGAGTTTATACCGTAATATGGTTTTTGTTATCTAGAATAGCTTCATATACTTTCCACAGTTTTTTTTTGCCTTTTAACATTTGTTTGCCAGTATATCAATTCTTTGTTTCACGAATTGCATATACATCTGGCAATTATGATAATCAATTCAACGTTGTGATGCGGTTTTTTCTTTTTCACTTGGTACATTACAATGCGATGTTTAAGATTATTAACTGTGCAAACAAAATATAATTCGTCAGAAAGCTCGATATTAGAAAATCTCAATAATATTTTTGTTGTCCTACGTTTTTCCATGTGAATCTTGAAGAAAAGGAAAAGTTCTCGTGTGATTGTCACGTCAATTGTATTTCTTCAAAGAAATGGTCTTGCGGTCTAGAAATTAAAGAGAATTACACTGCGAAATATGAAGGACATACTTTTTGAATGTTTCCAATATTCGTCGACAAGCTCTTATTGAACAGACTGTCTTTTTGTTCTATTCCCAAAAGTACATACATACTATGTACAGATGTGAGTGCATTGTTGAAGAGGGAATGCCTGGAACAGCACCAATAATTGATGTTTCTTACATATTTTTGTTAAGGTATATCAACTAAAACTAACAACAAAAATAAAAAAAAATCATTTATCGATAATTAAACTTTGAGTTAACCTAACTAAAAAATGAGAAAAACTAGGATAACATTTTTAATTATCTTTTTAAATGGTATATAAAGTATACCGAATTTTTGTCCATGGTTAAAAGTGTGAGCAGGTGCATCTTATGTTCTGGATTTGATATGATACAAGTGCTTTAATGATCTTAATTATCTTATACATCTGTTATATAGTAAAAAAAAAGTATTTAAAACTCGTACAAAAAGTTACATAAAAGAGAGTCCATCTCTACATAACAATACATTAGAAAAGAAGAATCAAGAATTTCTTCAACAATTCCTACACTTCACACATTTTAATGAAGTTTTAATATTCACTAAAAAAATGCATAATCTTAAGAAAAAAATATTAATCCTACCAGTTGAGACTTTCTTTTAGTTTGCGCCATGATTATCTATACATACACCCCCCCTAAATTCTCTTAGCGTCCTTCTACATATGAAACCATACCCCGTTTTGTTTCGTGTCGCCCAAGTTTTACGCCTTCGGGTAAGTGGGCAATTTGACGGTTTCAACCTTGTCTACTACTTTAAAAGATGGAAACAAACCCATTTGGTTTGTTCGTTTATTCTTGCCCTTCGAAAAACCATTCCAATGATTACCAGCAACCCCAGCTAAATCTCCCGGTCGCATATGGATTTCGTCGTGATTTCTTGGACTGTGGGCAATTACAGCTTCCCGGTCGTGAGGATTTTGTCCTCCATAGTAATATATATCATCTAGAGACTTAAATCGATGCGCTGCATCAGGATAGAGTGTCTGCATGATTTCATAGGCCACTCGACAGACTTGTGAGCTAAACGTGCAGACTAGATAGTCACATAGAGACAACATATGTATATCGAGGATAATTCCATTAAGAGATGAATCTGTGTAGCGTGTTGAGACTGCAGCCATTCTAGCTACATCAGGGTCACCCACAATTTCGTAATTAGGGTACTTTTTTTTGGCCTCTTCAATTACACGAGCATCATCGGATGCAAGGAATATCCGCCGATCAACCTTGCTGCCATTTGTTTCCATGGTAAGATAGTAGTCCTCGACGTGAGTCATGTACTCTTCTAAGCTATGAAATGCGGCTTCTGTACCCACCTTATCAGTTCTTCGGACATGCACTCTACAAAACTCATAAAATAACAGTTGAAAATTATAAATTTCAAGACTTACCCAACAATGGGCTTCTTCCAGCCGAGTTTGTCCATTCCATTTTCTAGCATTTCTTTAATAGAGTGCTTAGGTTTGAGAAGATATTTTAAAAACTGTCCTACCCACCAGACAATAGGGTCTCCGTGCAACCTTTTTAATCGAAGTGCAAGGTCTTCTGGTATTGAAAGTGGCAAATATGGCGGTCTTGGTATAAGAGAGTCTATTATAGGTAGCACAAGCACTTGAGTGTCGTGTTGGCCTGGCCAATTGTTGGCATGCACTGCTTCTACATCTGTGCATGTATCAGATATAGGTTGGAAAACTTCTTCCCATCCGCCCTTATGATATCGCCATCCTTTGGACTTCAAAATCATTGTCCGCTCTGTAGCGTACGCAACAATGAAGCAATAAACTACATGATGTAGCTGACAGCCATAACCGCAGCCCTAGAAGGAAAATGTGCCATAATTTTGATTTCAAATTAATAAATTTTATTCCCAACGAACTTACTTTGTTTAGTTTACAAACTAATTTTCGTGCATTTTTACAGTCTTTTGGGTTTTGTAGGTAGTATAGTCGCCTTTGGACTAAATTACTGAGATTTTCAGATTCCTGATGACGCCAGTTTTCATATCCGTCTACTGATGTCATCCTGTCAATGTCATAGATAAGAGATCGTTTATTTTCCGCACCCATTTGTAAGATATTTTGGATATCGTCAGCTAGGTCAGGCATTTCAGTGAGTACTCGTTTTCGAATTTTTCCCAGCGAATCGCTAAAATAATTCCACATCTCTTGGGTATTGGAACGTATGCGGCGGTGAAGATGTTCGTATTCTAAACTAGGTTCTAATGTTTGGGCATTTTGAATACCAGCTCCATCAGCGACACGTTGTATTTTAGATTCCAGATTATCCATGAGCTTCTGAGCAGATTGTTTGTCCACTTGGTCACTGAAGGAAAAGTTATTGAAATTATGTTTCATATGTTTATCACCTAACAACTCCTAGTCGAATGCATATTTACAGTCAGTTGTCGTCCAAACTCATATACTCAATCAATTTAATCAAACACCCATAAATCAAGTTTATATTTAAAAAAATTGTTTTACCAAACTAGATTTTGTCCGTCAAAATACAGTGCTTCTGGTGCGAAACTTCTGCTATTGCAATGATTCAAGATTTAAAAACCAAAACAGGTATTTCTAGTAAAATTATTTTCGTAATAAAGGCGACTACCCTCAATTTCATAAATGTTGAAATATTGTATAACTTGGCCAGCACTCACTTAAAAGATCAAAACTTAATAAATGGAACAGAATTGCCAATCTTTTTACTCAGCCTCTGTACTTTATATAAACTTAAATTTACGAGTAGTTACTTAACATCCAATTTAGACAACAAAAATAAAAGTCAAACAAATTTAATTGAAGTTGAAGATCTGCTGTCTACTTAAAATCTGGGCGTTTCAACTGATTTGCAAAGAAAACACAATATTTAATGTTTTTCTTGTAATCATTCAATTAGAGAACAATTCTACCATCCATTACTATTAAATCCACCCCCTTTCTTTTACTCACCTCATAAAGTCCGAAATCATCTGCCTAAGTTCATCATTTCTCTGTTTGGAGTGCTCCAACATCTGCAGGGCTTGATTCATTCTCTTGACTGTGCTGTCTTGATCAACATTTGCTGGTTGCGTGCTCAGCTTCGAGACAAATATGTACACCAAAAACCCCCATGCCACAACGAAAACCATCAATGCACGCACCCATGAACTAGATCCCAGAAATTGTCTCAAAACCGACATGACGACGGCAAGTTAACAAAGTCTGAAGGGAAGAAAATGTGTTGTTAAGGTTAAGATATTGGGGATTTTGTTCTGTCCCTCGTGATATTTTGTTGCACGTTGCACCCGGTTTATGTGCCCCTTTGTCAACAGGGTGACATCAAGAGTTAAAATCTCCCTAGATGAGTTTAATCTCGAGATTGATTTTTGCTTTACACAAAATAAATGAATACACACTGAATTTACAAGTTTCTATTTTTCGATGTGATTGATGTAATTTTGTGGCACACAGCTGCTACGAGTGTTTTGTTATGTAGACTCTTTCGATGTCGTAAAGAACAAAATCAACCCTTGAATTGTGCCTTCCTAATTTGTGCGTTGGGTGTTGATTTTTTTGTTCTTTTTATTAAGTTTAATTAGGTTCGATTTAGTTTAAAATTTACTCAAATTGATAAGTATAATTTACTGGCTTTATTTCGTACCCGAAGCAATCGAAAGAAGAACTCCACCCGTCAGCGGGTAATCAGAAAAAGTGAAAAATGTGCGGAACTGCAGTCTGGGAATGAGAATTGGATGAGAAGAAATCTGGGGCTGATTTTTTGATAAGTTTCAATGTCAAAAAATGGTATGAAAATGACAAATAAAGAAGTGATGCCAGAACTACGCGTTTTAAGAAATGAGAAAAAGAGAAACATTTGAGACTGGAAAGTGAGTTTAGTTAATAGTGATATTGCGGAACAGAGCCAGGGGAATAATATTAGCACAATATAATAGGGGTATTCATGTAAGCGCGGAAAACCCTCGTAAACCTCGTAAACCAGATAATTTTATCTCCGCAGAAACGAGCAGTCATGTTTTCATGAACACCCCCTAAGAAATACTTGCGTAAATGTGGGAAATATTTTGTGAAATGTCAAATTAAAAGTCAGAATCCATACTTCTTTAGTTTACGAGGTTTATTTCTGCACTTTCCGCAGCAAATTTGTGAGATAATTTTATGCGATTTGCAGAAACTTTTTCCCATACAAATTTTGACAGCTCGTTTCTGCGGAGATAAAATTATCTGGTTTACGAGGTTTACGAGGGTTTTCCGCGCTTACATGAATACCCCTAATATTTCAATTTATTCTTATCGAGGTCTTAAGAAAGGGTATTCTCTCTTTTAGTGTATTTTTTCTTTGATTATTCTGAATAGAAAGTGTGTATAAATATCAAACGCCATAAAAGTTTTAAGTATTTTCGGGTGGAAAAATAACATCAAAATTACTATTCCAACAAAAAAATATAAACCATTTTATTTCCGACTTATCGCAATATTTTATAAAATTTTGAGGTTGGATTTACATTCAGTGGATCAAAATGTTCCGAAAGGTATAGTAGTATTTCTTATTTTAATTTTTATTTTACTACAAAAAATAACATAAAGATGACTGTCAAAATATAATATTCTTTAACATTTTGCATTCTGGGTAGCATTTCAAAAACTTATCTAGATCTTATCTTATCTTTTTCCAAAAAATTATGATAACTGAAAAATTTCGTAATAAATTTTTTTCGACGTAAAATAATAAATTCCAAATTAAACTTCTTCACTTTATAAAACAAAAAAGAAATTTGGCATTGTTAAAAGAGTGATAATATACCCAGTGTGAGAAAATTTAAAACATACCAGTTGTGGTTCCATCAACAAAGAACATGTTCACTTACTTTGCAGAAATTTGTTAACTGATTTTAAGCGTGCATGCAGTAAGAAAAATATATCTTCTTTTCTTTTTGCTGGCCTATTAAATTATGAAAAAGAAGGCAACACATTTTTCCCTTATGTATATAATTATTTCAAATGTGCTTTAGGCAATTGTCTTTCCGAAAAGCTACGCATGTTAATGTATGAAAAAATAATGGATCTACAGTGTGCACTTGACCGGTTAATTATTTAAATTACACATCCAATTGCAAAATTTGGAGGTACATAAAATTTATCAGATTGCTTTACGCTATAAACGTTCTATTTTAATTACTTCCTGAGATCTGACAAATCAAAAGCTTAACATTTCAATATCGATAGATCTTATTTCATGTGAATGTCGAATCGTACCATCTGGGGAGTGCTTAAAAACTGTGGAATTTGTTATCAAAAAATATAAAGGCCAGGGCACTCTAATCTACAATTCGCGGTCTCCAAATAAAAAAAAAATCCAGTCGAATAACTATCTCATGATCATTTATACTAGATATTTTTAACAAAATTCCATTAAAGTGGATATCCAATTGATTCAATAGGTGTGTTTTATTCACTGCTGCATAGCTAGCGCAGCAACGACAAACAACAACAATTTGATTGCTGGTGAAAAAAAGCCAGTAAAAAAAATGACAGTTGTGCTGGTGATAGAACTTTAAATTATTGAAATGAAAATGGCTCTATGCATTAAATTTTATAATTAAACATACATATGTACATGTTTTGACATCAGATTTTGATATTTTCTATAATAATGGCCACCATTGACATTGACATATGTAGTGAGTTTGATCGTTTTATTCACACTTGAATGCTGCGCTGGCTTTGCAGCAATGAATAAAACACACCTAATATTTCATATCATGAAGATCATTAATCTAAAATTCAAAAGCTTTCCTTTACTGATACCTCATCATTTACAGCGTTCTGCCCAAACCCGGTGGTTATATTTGTATATCAAAAATAAGAACATTGATTCATCACTCTTTAATTAAAAAAATATAATAACAATTAACTGTTGCTCGGCTCAATCCACCAAAAGATAAGTGAATTTTCATAATCTACTATTTTTCCTTCTGTACATTTGTCGTCAGTTGGATCAACAAAATGATACTGGCCCGCAGAAGTAGCTATTATTGGTCTAGTTGGATGGAAGCTAACTCCATTACAAGAATCACTATGAACTCGAAACTGAAATAAAAATTAAGTCAGAGCTGGTCATTTTATTTGAAAGTACCGAACTTACCGAACGCTTTTCTTCAATGTCTTTCAGATTCCACATCCTTATCAAGCCTTCGGAGTCTCCACTTATCAACAATTCGTTCTGAGGACTCAAATCAAAATAAATCCTCTGGTTGCTCGATACCGACCGATTCAGCATAGCCATAGGTTTAGAAAAGTCCCTCATGTCCCATAAACAAAGCCCATTGTCTTTTCTAGCACCACTAAAAAGTATTTGTCCATCGTTTGAGTATTTCAAAAATGTTATACCACCGTAATGGCCAAACAGCGAATGTAGGCTGCCCATGTTTGGCATTCGTTGGTCGAACAAATTGATTACACCATTCCAGGAACCGGTGGTTATAATTTCGGTATTGTTTGAAGTCAGCGCGAAACTCGATATGGCTTGTTTAGTGATTAACTTTGTACAACTCCTACCTGGACTGGAAGAAGAGTTCTTCAAGCTTTTAAAGGGGTTTTCATTAATCGTAACTCACACATTAGTGTCGAATATTCGAATGCACTTCTTGTACCCCCCCATCACATGCTCACCGTCGATGGAGAATATCACAGAAATTGCACTTTCAATTTCATCTGCGTCGTCGTAGCCTCGGTAGGAAGCTCGAAGGTCACCGTTAAATGCATCCAACATTTGAATTGGATCATGTTGTCTAGATGCTAACCAGCTAAGCTCAATTAATGGTAAAGAAAAATACTTAAACTCTTAAATCCCTCTTACCAACATGTTTCGGGGAATTCGCTATTCATAAATGGATACCATGCACAATCGTAAACTGTCCCGCCTTCCTTTACATGTACTGCAGTTGAAAGTTTGCTAACAGGTCTCTTCGGGGATACCTTTCCCACATAGAGATCAGAGGGTAGTTCAATCAGGTGCATCCCTAAATTTGTTCGGTTTTTTAACATTTTTCTAGTTTTTTTCCGATTTACTTACCATTTAAATGAACAGGTACTAAACAACATGTACCATCTGGAGACCAAAGACATCCTTTGGTGTAGCACTGTTTCTCGCTGTTTGTTTCCCACAGACAACGACCTAGTTCTAACAAATTTTCTTTAAAAAATAAATGTTCATCTGATTCTTCCACTATTGTCCGAGTTGTTCCGACTTGATTAATGTCTTCTAAAGGAACATCCGAGGATACACTTTCATCGAAACAGTTCGCTGTTTGCGATATTGAGTTTCCTTCTTCGAGTATGCTCTCAATTTGGCTAGTGTATTGGGTTTTATCATCTATTGATGTTTCTTCCAAAGCAGCACTCACGTCGAAAGTAACTGCTGTTTGTGATTCTTCGACAGAATGGAAATTATCCACATTCATGGACAAGTCTTGAATTTCTACAACGGTACTATTGTTTGTTCGATCAACTTTTGATGTTTCCATATCTGTGGAAAATAATGATTGATCCATCATTTGAATTGAATTCCGAATCAATAAAAATCTTTGCAATGTTTTCTATTTTTAAAACCTCCAAAAAGATTATTATTCTTTTAACCTGGGAAAAGCCGGTTTGTTGAGTTATGTCAAAGTCACAAATATGTCAACAGCACATGTTCCAAATAGAAATTCCTTTAAGGTGGAAACGAATTAATTTAAGTTAAGTTTAAGGTAAGCGCGAAACAGATAAGAGCAGCAATAGCGGCCGCCATTATTTTTGAACCCCATCATGCACTTCAATTGTTCAACACAGATAAGAACAGCAACATCAACAGCGTCGTTAGTCTTAAATTTGCTGTTCCTATTGTGGTATTACAAAGAAAACGGTTTGATTCGATAAATTGTAGGTGCTGTTCTTTGAGTATATGTATATAATATGGAGGGCTCGTTTCTATTCCAAATGCGTGACTATCATAGGGGGTGCTACTCAAATTTGTGTAAGACAAAGTTATTGCCGAGTGCTTCATATCACATGTGACGGAGAACCATATGCGAGGAGAAGGTAAGCACAAATCGGAGGATACGGCTGTATCCTTAACTTACAGAAAGTGAGACAGCGACCCCTATCACAACTTCAAGTACTACAATGCATTGGGGATAGGAACGAGCCCTCCATATTATATATATACTCAAAGGTGCTGTTACTGGTGGCAATCTGCTTGAGAAATATTTCGTGGTCACGCATCTAGCGATCTTCTTTTTTAAGCTTTCACCCCGAGGAGACCACATGAGTAAGTACTCATAAGCACGTTGTACCGCACACAAATTTGTTTAGTAACATAAAGAAAACCTACTTAATTTACTCGTCAACTGGCATGGAAATTTTAAAGCCAGTAGCCAGATAAGTTAGGAAGCAACAAGCCTAACACCTGGGCTTGCAAAATTAATTATTATAGTATTATTATTTATTCTTCGTGTGACATTCATATTCATATATACAAATAGTTTTTTTTTTTTCCAGTGGCGTGTGCTGCAATCGAAATTGGTAAATAAATATAAATAAAATGTAAAATTTCAAAAGTTCCAGGCAACTTGCTCTGCTAGCCACCTACTACATAGCAAATACAAAAATAGGAATTTGACTGCGGCTTGCCAATACTTCTTGCCTATGAGACTTTGTGGTTAACAAAATACTAAGCAGAATCAAATAAGCTCTGAGCAGAGTATGATCAGAACTCGGCAATTTAATAAATCTAACACAATTGAATACTAAAATGTCAAGTGGTTAAGTATTTTCTCACAAGTTGTGAAAGAAATAAGTTGTTCACCTAATTTGTGAAAATCTTTTCATTTCATATATAAACAGTGAAATGGATTAAAGAATTTAGTTGTGAGAATCATTTAATTTATTTCTTTTTTTGCATACTAAACTCTTTTGATCAAAAATAAGATCTATTTATTATTTATTATGGGAGAGAAACCAGTTTCAACCGCCATTTAAATTTCGTTTCCTCTGTCCAATAACATAAACAAAAGCATTATGTTGGTCACGCAGCTCAGCATTTCACTCTATCTGCTCGTTTATTTTACACAAGTTGAGGGCTCTGAACTAAAAAAGAAACAGATTTGATTGATACAGCTCAGTGCATAGCTCTAAGGCCAGGCGCGCACATTCAATTTTTAGTTTCGCAACTGTTTAGTTGCTAAAATGAAACATATGGGCTTATATGGGACACCGCGCACTTAGAGCAACTCGATTCGAGCAACTAAAAAGTTTGTGTGTTTGGCACAAATTAAAGGATTGCCTTAGCAACAGTTAAGCTGTTTTCTATAAGCGCAAGAGAGAAAAGAGTGTGAGCGTGAGTTGCCAGTGCGCGATTCTCTTTCAACTGGTGATCAACCTATTTGATTTCGATCATAGTTGCCAGTGCGCGAGTAGCCTAAGCGTATAAAGAAAAATCTCTATTTTTGGCTGAGGACTTATGTCGATTTCCTTTACACACTAGAGATTTTCGTTTGGTGTGTGTACAAGTACGGATTCATATCGTGTAAATCTTTCTTCAAATAAGGATTTGAAAATTTTGATCCCTGTGAAAGACAAATCGATTTTTTTTGATTTTTTTGGAGTAAAAGGACGCAAAATCTGGCGAGGGATCAAAATCTTCACACAGAAATTGATTTTTCATGTGCAAAGGAACTCGACATTAATAAATTTTACGAATAAAAAAGACTACAAGGAAATTATGCATGCATGTGTATTATGTTTGATAGGCGATTATTAGGTGTGTTTTTTTTGCAAGTCCATATAGAATTGTAAAAAAAAACGACATCGGGACTAAGCGCTTTACATGCAAATGCAACAACTACTTAATACGCTATTCACACCAAATCAAAATCTAGATTTCGAGCAAAATTCTCAAAATCTCATCCAAATCTACTAGATTTCCCATACATTTTCAGATTTCCAAATCTACTAGATTACGACAAAATCTCCTCCAAATCTACTTTCAAACACAAGATTGTCAAAACAAACAAACCTTTAGAAATGTTCTGCTTTGTCAGCAAATTGTCAGCAAGAGAAGAGGTAGATAAAAAGCAGATAATGGAGTCGAGTCTCGAGTGACTGTTTGAAATTTGAATTGTGGGGAGAGAAGGAGAGAAGATAAATTATATCCGAGAAAGCAGGATAAATGGACAGAAACGTCAAATGAAATCCTGGTTCTGTTCAGTGTGAACGCTTCAATGAGATTTCGTAATCTTGTTGCTGAAATCCGAGATTTTAATTCGGTGTGAAAAGCCTATAAATCTATACAGAGTTAGCTAAGACCAGATAATTATCGAGAGTTAATCTAAGACCCGATAAAAATGGTGATGCCAAAATAGTATTATCTATATGTTATCGATAATTTGCTCAGAGACGTCAAAAGTGAAGTTTTTGGATTGGTTGATGCTAGTCGTCAATAAGCTGACAAATGTCATAGCGTACACAGTGCTTCCAGCTATGTGAAAAAAAACTCCTAAATCCCGATGTCGTTTTTTTTTACAATTCTATATGGACTTGCAAAAAAAACACACCTATTTTCTCAACATGGTTCATTCAACAGCTTTTCGCTAACAAGCTGACACACAGTGAAAGTCAGTCATCAATCTAGCGAGTTAAAAGTCCTTAACATATACATTTTTAATAAGATATAGCTGAACTGAGGAAAATTTCCCCTATTCATTTCATATCCCCTCCACGCCGCATAAACTATGCTCAGATTTTTTTAAATGAACGAATAATTTACGGAATTACCGCGATTATTTATTTTAATCAAACCCGTGTCCACGACAAGTGAAACTGTGTCGAAACATCGGGCAATATCATATATAAATTTGATTGAAATAAATGATCGCTGCAAGTCCGTAAATTATTCGTTTATTTAAAATGTCCTAGTACCACGATACAAAATATGCTCAGAGTATTAACATATCGAGACAAACAAAACCATATGGAGATACAAACATCATTGTCCATTCAGTGACATCCATACAAAATAAGATTATTGATTGGATTGTTGTTGTGAATTGATCTTGAGCTTCGTTTTTGTACAATGAAGGCTATTTCATATCGAAATTCAGTTTTTTGAAATTATGTCTTAATATAAACTGATTATTGATGCGGGTTAAGGCTAGGCGCACACATTCAACTTTTGGTTGCACAACTGTTTGGTTACTTATAGAAAACATTTGGTTGAATGTCCGCGCAGATGCATATAATTATATGGTACACAAAATAGCGAACTTATTTTAGGCAATCGTTTAGTTTGTGTCAAAACATAAACTTTTTAGTTGCTCGAATCGAGTTGCTCTAAGTGCGCGGTGTTCCATATAATCCCATATGTTTCATTTTAGCAATTAAACAGTTGCGAAACTAAAAATTGAATGTGCTCGTCTGGCCTTATAACACTAGCAAATGTGGCCTCCGTCACTAAAAGTGAACCACGATAAATTATATCGATTTCCTTTACACACTAGGGATTTCGATCCCTTGTCAATTATTTTCTTTTGGTGTGCGTGTTTCGTATAGATGTAAATCCCTCTTCAAATACGGATTCGAGGGATTTGATCTCGATTTTTTTGGTGTGAAGGAAAGTAAAATCTGTCGAGAGATCACACAGAAATTGATTTCTCATGTGTAAAGGAAATCGACATTAGATATTCTCGAGAATATATACAAATGTCTCTTTGACATTCCTGTAATTGCTGAATAAATGAATTTTTAAAAGAAATGTCAACAATAGTTCACCACAAATTCATTTCATAAACCGGCTGTTTTTTTACTTTTGAAGTTTGTCTAGCAGTCTTGTCTGGGGGTTGTCAATTTCCATATTTGTGAACTTTTCATATTTTTTCTTTTCGATTAAAAAACTCGATTGATAAAAGAAAATCTATTTAAAAAATGGTTTTACAAGTTTTGAAGAGCACATGGACATTACGTTCAATGCAGCAGTTGAATAGAATCAACTGGGCAACAACGTTTGTTCGGTCGATGGTAAGTTAATAAAATTCTTTCATTATTATGTAATTTAATTTTGATCTTAAATTTTTGTTTCGCAATGAATTAAAAACCATTAAAAGAAATACTATAGAAATACTATAGAAATTTTCAAATCGTATAAGCCCCGATAAAAAAGTGTGCAATAATTTGTACAATTCTTATAAGACCAACGACGTACAACGAAGACAGCAAACGCGAGTGTGACTGACAGTGACTTAAAGAATGGACTGGTTCTACGGTTAGTTAATACTGCGTATTGTGAGAAGAGAACCAGTTACAGAACTTCTAAATTTGAGGGCTATTTCTAAAAGTAATTTGTCGATATTGATATTATAAATCAAATAGTATACAAGTAAATTTCAAAGTTGTTAGACATGGAAAGTGTGGAAAATAGAACAAACGCACTAGAAACGGTATGTATGTATCTAAATTAAAACGCCTGTTCATAAGTGCGCCAAATAAGAAATTTGTTTTTAGTGAAGGAATCAGAGATATTATATTTTATATTGAAGAAATCACTGCAATATAAAGTTTGCTTACATTTAAACGAAGACTAAAATCTGTACAATTGCAAATTAAGTTAAGTACATACATACATACATAGGTATTATTATAGAAAATGTGTGCTGCAAATATAACATTGTTATTTAAACTGAAGTAAATACTTGTATAGCTATCCTCTAAAGTCAAATAATTTACTTTTGTTTTTTAAATTTTCCTAAAATGCGTTTATTAGAAAACCGATTTTCATGCACATGCGATATGCTTTTCGTTGATTTTATTACTTCATCCTGATTAACTTCCGGGCACTCGTGTCAATAAATTATGTCGGATTCATTTTATTTTCGACATCTACATACATTGCAATACCTATGTACATTTTGTGTACATTTAGCATAGAAGACACTTGAATTATTAAAAATTTAAAATTCAACGAATAGAGATCAATTTTGACGGATTCATTTAAAAACAAGCCTGCGATCTTAAAAAGTCACGGAAAAAAGAATTACTTTCAACAGAAGGAAAAAATTCGATAACTTTGAAAATCATTTCCTCCTAAAAATAGGTACATTTTATGCCGTTTTATCTTGGTATTTAGTACTAAGATTTCATTCAAAATTAGAAATAATCGATAGACATTTTGGCTAACACATTAAAACTTAATTTAAAACAGAATTCATCAAGTTGTTTGCCAAAAATGTATGAATTTAGTTTTCAAGAAAAATGATCCATGTATTTAATATTTTTTTAAACATCGAAAACATTTTTTTTTTTGTAAAAAATTTAATCAAACTTAGTTAAGGTTAAGTAACGTTAGATTATGTTATACGTGGTGATAATCTAAATATCTGAATGGAGTGATCCAAACACCGCATAGTTCGTATTTTCTGTCTGTAAATTTTTATCTGGAAATTTTCTGTCATTATTTCATAAATGAAATGGCTATTTGCATTCAAACAATTCAACAGTAATACCCATACTTCTAGAAAGGCTCATCAGTTTACCCTTGAGTCAATTTTCGAACGTAGTGTCAAGAAGAGACATTTTTTTTAGCCGCACTACATGAATGTGGACTGATTTACCCGGTTCAATATTTCCCATTTATTGCAATGTGCAGACATTCAAAACCAATGTGAATCTTAACTCCTTTCGAATCCTATCCTACTTTCCTCGCACTGGGCTTAACTTTATAAGGGTATTCATAACACCTTGAGTGCGGTATAATATTAAAAAAAAAAATTGTAAAATAAAAAAAACCTGCTTCCGAGATAGAGAACAATAATCTATAATTGAAGTCTGAGGGACAAGAACTGAATAACTCAATTTTTGTCCAGATAATAAAAAAAATCTTATAAATATAAAAAAAAAATACACATCTTATTGACAAAAGCCTGTATCATACTCAAATCTCAAAAAACTTTATTATTAATGTTTTATTTTTTGTAATTTTTGGAATTTTTTACATTCCATGTAAGAACAAAGTAACTCCAGAAGAAGACTACCATTCCCTACTTTGGAGTCAACGGAACTATTTTTGTACTAAATGGTTTCGAAAAATTAGTTTTTCCTCAGTTGTTATATGACAGACATTTTCATTTCTTGTTTTAAAAATAAAATTTGAAAAGCTTGTCTGAAGAATTGGTAAAAAAAAATCCCAAGACATCAAGTTTAAATTGAATCAACCGAAGATTTTAGTCGCAAAAAAACTTATTATTATGTACAAACATATATACATACATATATGCAGACAAATATGCTTGTACGTTCATCTCACTTTTTTCGACTTCTCTGTCATCATAATTCCATATTTGATCAAAATGCCTTGCTCAATTTTTGCTAGGAATGCATAACTTGTAAGAATCGATTTTTTAACTATTTGAACATACAATGCACGATAATGCTTTATTAATGGAATAACTAAATTTATTCTTATCTTTAAATTTAGTGTTGTGATATTCGCTATGAAAGATTAAGAGACTTAAAATTTTAAATTATAATTATAGTTTACAATAACAAATCAAAAGAGCTTTATGGTGCTGCCCATAACTTTTCTTATCTTCAAATTTATTATTATTATTAGAATATAATTGTACTATCTTAAGCTAAATTTAACATATAACATTTAAAAAAGAAAATAATTCAAACGATCTTACTTTCGGAAATAATTTAAGAGCCAAAAGTAAAATCTAACTTGAATAAAAAAGATCTTGTTTGCACCAACACTTAAGCTTCAAAATACACTTGTTTCAATAAACGAAAGTTACGTAATCAAAACAAACAAAATATAAAAAAGAAACCAATTCAACCTCTTTTTTTGTTTGCTTTATAAAAACCAATCCTCCTTGAACTTTTATTAACAGTTTTTTTCACATAAAATATTTGATTGTGCCAATGTTTCTAGCAACGAAATTTAAAGCAAAACGTAAACAATCATGCACCTATTCCATTAACACCAAATTAGTGCTTCCAATCTCATTGATGCTATGTATTTGTGTTGTACTTGCTGCAAACATCTGGGGAAGGTATAGTTTTATATATGTAGATTAGAAGATTAAACAAAAAAAAAAGAATCTCCGATTTCACTTGAATCAGTATTTTCGTTGTGTTATTATCTGACTGTGATACTCGGAAGAAAAATTTATTTCTATTAGCTCTGTATTTAATTCATTCCTCTAAAGATACTTTCTGCTGTGGCATGGAAAGTTTTTTACTTACAATTTTAGTTCAGTTTAAACGAATAGTATTTTTTTTCGCAGGCATCAGATAAGAGCTTCCGGATTGAGTCCGATACATTTGGTGAGTTGAAAGTGCCCTCTGACAAGTACTATGGCGCACAGACAATGCGATCGATGATCAATTTTCCAATTGGTAGTCGAACCGAGAGAATGCCAGTGAGTATATTATATAATGTTTAATGTTCAAAGTCAGTCATTTTAGTATAATAAATATTTTAAAGAAACCTGTTATCCAAGCAATGGGCATTCTGAAGAAAGCAGCCGCTGAAGTTAACAAGGAATTCGGTTTAAAGGAAGAGATCGCTGATGCAATATCAAAGGCAGCCGATGATGTTATTTCGGGAGAACTTTACGAAGAGCACTTCCCTTTGGTTATTTGGCAAACTGGATCTGGTACCCAGTCGAACATGAATGTCAACGAGGTAAGAAAAGTGATAATTTTGGTTTAAAAGATGAAAATTCTTGATTGCCCTTCAGGTTATCAGCAATCGTGCCATTAAACTGCTGGGCGGTGAACTTGGGTCTAAGAATCCCGTGCATCCCAACGATCATGTTAATAAATCGCAAAGCTCAAATGACACCTTCCCCACTGCCATACACATTTCTATTGCCCTCCAACTGTGCAATAATTTAAAACCAGCTCTGAAGATTCTTCATGATGGTTTGCAGGCGAAATCCAATGAATTCAAAGATATTATCAAAATCGGTCGAACACACACCATGGATGCCGTCCCACTGACTCTGGGTCAAGAATTCAGTGGATATGCCCAGCAGATGAAAAATTCCATTGAAAGAATTGATGCTGTTATGCCACACATTTTGCAGCTAGCTTTAGGTGGTACTGCTGTCGGTACGGGTTTAAACACTCGCATTGGATTCGCTGAGAAGTGTGCCGCAAAGATCTCTCAGCTTACCGGCCTACCATTTGTGACCGCTCCGAACAAATTCGAGGCGCTGGCTGCCCGTGACGCTACTGTTGAGGTTTCGGGAGCATTAAATACAATTGCTGTTAGTCTCATGAAGATCGGTAACGATATACGTTTCCTTGGGTCCGGCCCACGTTGTGGACTTGGAGAACTGATGTTACCCGAAAATGAGCCTGGCAGCTCAATCATGCCAGGAAAAGTCAATCCCACACAGTGTGAGGCTCTTACGATGCTTTCTGCCCAGGTGATGGGCAACCATGTAGCAGTTACCATCGGAGGAGCGAATGGACACTTTGAATTGAATGTGTTCAAGCCCCTTATTGTTTCTAATACTCTTAGATCCATTAGACTTTTAGGTAAGCTTTGGTTTTATTTAAAATTTTATGATTTTTATTTATTTGTATTTTAACAGCTGATGGAGCTAGAACATTCAATTCCAACTGTGTAAGTGGTATCGTAGCTAACCGAGATCGCATTGGCAAAATTATGAATGAGTCTCTCATGCTAGTAACTGCCCTTAACCCACATATTGGTTATGACAAGGCTGCTAAAATTGCCAAAACAGCACATAAAAATGGAACAACGTTAAAGGAAGAAGCCATCAATTTAGGTTACTTAACAGAACAGCAATTCGCAGAATGGGTTAAGCCAAGCGATATGTTGGGACCTAAGTAAACAAATACGAAACTATTTACGACTTTTACACAAAATCCATTAAAAATGGAATATTCAAAAGAATTAAAATACAAAACAAAGAAATACAAAATAAATAATTGGCACGTATCCGTTTAATTTTAATGTGATTTGAAGTTGAAATATTATGAACAATCTCATGCCTCTTCCTTTATTCTGATCAACATTTCAACAGGGATTGCTACCGGCTTTAGAGGGTCTTTAGTAAAACAATAAATTATAAATGCAGCAGCAAATCCAGAAAAAATAATAACAAATAACGAACAAGTCAAGAACCAAAAAAAAAAAAACATTTTAACCATTCAATATTCTCCAAGCCTAGTTTAAACATCAATCCAAAATGAAATCAAAATCAAAGTGAAACATCAATATCTCAATTCGCGTGTCGTAGGAAACAAAATGAGTTTCGTCGTATGGTTGGTTTAGTTAAAATGATAATGTTTCTTTCCAAAAAAAAAAAAAAATACCACAATAATTATGAGAATTTTAAAGTCTGGAAAAATTGTAATTTGTCTATATGAAGACTTAACTTCACTTGGATTTATGTTCCTTTCTCTAAAACTTTGCTTTTGTTATTTTAACTTCATAATATAGCACAGTTTAACATTATAATATAGCGCATAGTATTGTATACTTTTCGAGACCCGCTTAACTGATTTAATTGAAATTGTACTTTTTTATTTGTCTAGAGCAAGCCAAAGCTTATTATGTTCATTACATGTTTTAATTTGTCTTTCTAGCATTACAAATTTTCTTCTTTTTTTTTGCTTTTAAATGAAAAAACGTAATTTAAGTTAAAATATTTACTACATATACTTTATATATATTTATTATATATACTTTTTATCAATTGTAATATTGCAAGATAGTTAGACTTCAAAAAGGTGAAAAAGTCTTAAATGAGATACCTCTTTGTTTGCTCAACTACGACGGATTTATCTTTTTTTTTAATTCAAACAAAATTCGCCAACAACGGTTCAAATCTGCTATAAGACCGTCTTTTGTTTGCATAAGAATTTTCCAACAATTTATTATGACACGATTTTTTTTTCGTAGACATAATTTTATTTAAAAAAAAATGTCCCCCCCTATTATGGAAGACAACTCAACTATAGTTTAGTTGTAATTCTTAAAATTGGTATTATCGATCACAACCAGTTGACTGTCAAAGCACAACCAGTTGTCGATTAGCAGACAACTAACAAAATGGTCGACTTTTCAGTTGTCTCTTCGTATTATGTAAGTAAGTTGAGTTGTGCTTCAGTTGTAATAAGCGTCAAAATCAGACAACTGGTTCGAAGCAGTTGTGTAGAACATTTTAATGAAAAAATCTGCATTCGGATAAAAAATATGGACACAAAACAGTAAGTTAAACAACAATTTTAATAAAAATAGAATGAAATTAGTGTATTTTAGTTTGAAAACTATGTACATGGCCATCACAATTTGAACGACTTGTTGCTCTATATGTTAGCTGAGCATTTAGCCATTTTCCACAAATGAGTTCCTCAATCACATCACTTTTGGCAACTTCCTTTGCTCATGAAACGAAGAGCAGTAGCAAGTTTAACAATTGGTGGAATCGCTGAGGAACGTTGGTTGTTTTAGGTAAACTATTTCGAATCAAAAAAATGCATACTTTAGGAATAGAAGTGTACACGAGTTTATTAAACATACGGATATTCTTTTTTATTTTGGCTACATTAAGGAAATTTTCATCTTCCAAGCCACCGAAAAACAAATCGAGAGAACTTTCCATCACACAATTTCTTATTCTTGGTTTTGTATGTATTTCATGTTGAGCAGCTGGTTTTGACAGCAAATCGACTCCTAAAAGACGGCAACGTATTTTTTCATTACAACTGATTTTAGTTGACTTGCATAATACGAAAAATTTGTTTGGTTGTCTAAGAGTTGAGTTGTGTTGATGACAACTCAACTAAGTTGAGTTGTAATCCATAATAGGGGCAGAAAGCTCATTATTTTTTAAAAACAACTTAACATTTTTTTCGCAAAAATGAGCGAAATTCACATCTTTATGCCGTTCACGTCTTTATCATTCAATTTGGGTTAAAAGAAATTGGTTATATCAATCCTTAGCTCTGTCCGCTAATTGTGATGTTAATCGTTATGGTTATTTCGCTTTTTGACGGATTCGTTCATCCAAAAATGGTACTCTTCGCTGAAGAGTTTCCACTAACAACTTCTCCAGATAATAATGTTTCTATATTTGAACGTGTTTGCTCGACGCTGTAACTTGCAATAATGATTTGTCTTTAGTATCTAAAAAATAGAAAGATGGACAAAATAGCTTAGATAGTTGTATCAAAATCTACCTGACGTTCAAAAAACTTCTGTGAAAGGAGAATTTGAAGAATTATAAGGGTTTTTCAACAGGGACGCTACAAAAGTAGAGCGAGAGGGACAGCAAACGACGCCGTTTTTGTTTTATTAAAAAAAAAACTTTTGTAGCGCTCTTATTGAAAAACCCGATATAAGAAAAGACTTATTTTGGTGTTACGTGTTAACGCAAATAGCTCTGTAAATATTAATGGTAGAAATTTCTTTAAGAAGGAATACTAGTCCTTGTAACGTTAAAATAAAACATATATTTTTGTTGAGTCTTCAGATATACATGAATATAATTTCATCATATCCCATTGACTTAGATTGGTCATCAGGAGTATGTGAAATGATGAAAGAATTCATGCTTTATGTATGGTTAGAGATGGTTGAATGGGTCTTGAGAGTGGGAATAAGGATTCAATTTCCTTTCCTTGTAATCATAGTTTTCCAGGTTTAGTTTGTATCATCGTGATAGTACGTTTTTCTTGACTTTAAATTGTATTCTTACTTTAATGGGTTTAATCCTATGGTCTAACTGAGTAATAAAAGAAAAGAACTTTCAGTTTGTTTCACGTCTTTCATCATTTACTATTACTAATACTAATTATATAAAAATTTATTGGGACTTAACCTTCTATTGATATTCTTATCTCTAACATTGGGTTAAAATCACACCATATTCTTTGGCACAGTTACTGCTTGGCATGATTATTGCTTATTTTCTCATTAATACTTTTCACAATACAACGGCGCATTTGGTTTGGCCAAGAATGAATAAATTTATTATTTTTCAGAGTTGTCATAACATCACATCACATCACTAACATGGTGTCATTTTAATAGAGATATATAAAGTAAGTTACCCCTGTCAGTTTTTACGACAAAAATACTACCACACTCTAAACCATTTGGACCAACAAAATTAAAATGGTGTCGTGTAAACAACAATGACATTTAAAAGTACATTTCATTTTCGGAAGGTAGCACTGCACAATATTTCCTAAAAATATACTTCAAAACATATTGCTGTCAGTCTGTTGTTCAGATTCTGACATTTACAAGTCGCAAAACAGAAAAGTGGCGTGAATTTTTGTTTTTCCAAAAACCCAAACGTATTTTATAAAACTTTAGCAACATGGAAAAATCACAAAAAATGCCCAAAGTGGCAAAGGTATATGCATATAATTTGAAACTTAGCAAATATTTATAAATTGTTTCCATCTAGGTCAAAAACAAAGCACCCGCCGAGGTACAAATCACCGCAGAACAGTTACTCCGCGAAGCAAAAGAACGTGACCTGGAAATCCTACCACCACCACCAAAGCAAAAAATCTCCGATCCAGCTGAGTTAGCCGATTACCAGCAACGAAAGCGCAAGGGATTTGAAGATGCTCTTCGTAAGAATCGCATGGTGGTAAGTCATTGGATTAAGTATGCCCAGTGGGAGGAATCACAGAAAGAAATCCAAAGAGCTCGTTCTATTTGGGAACGTGCACTCGACAATGACCACCGAAACATTACCATATGGCTAAAGTATGCCGAAATGGAGATGAAGAACAAGCAGGTCAACCATGCGAGAAATCTGTGGGATCGTGCAGTGGTCATAATGCCGCGGGTGAATCAGTTCTGGTATAAGTATACTTATATGGAAGAGATGTTAGAGAATGTAGCTGGAGCGCGGGCGGTATTCGAGCGTTGGATGGAATGGCAGCCAGAGGAACAAGCGTGGCAAACGTATGTGAACTTTGAACTGCGCTACAAAGAAATCGATAGAGCTCGTACAATCTATGAAAGATTTGTCTACGTCCATCCCGATGTGAAAAATTGGATAAAATTTGCTCGCTTCGAGGAGAACCACGGATATACTCGAGGTGCTCGTTCTGTCTACGAGCGAGGCGTGGAGTTCTTTGGAGACGAGTATATCGATGAGAAGCTTTTTATTGCCTTTGCCAAATTTGAAGAGAATCAGAAGGAGCATGACAGAGCAAGGGTAATCTACAAGTACGCCCTAGACCACTTGCCCAAGGAACGGACTAAAGAGCTCTATAAAGCATACACAATACACGAGAAAAAATATGGTGATCGAGCTGGCATCGAGGATGTCATTGTTTCGAAAAGAAAATTCCAATACGAGCAGGAAGTTGCTGAAAATCCCCAAAATTACGATGCATGGTTCGATTATTTACGTTTGATTGAAGGCGAAGGAGATTTTTCAAATATTCGAGAGACCTACGAACGAGCAATCGCCAATGTACCACCGGGAAAAGAAAAGAATCTATGGAGACGATACATCTATCTTTGGATAAATTACGCGCTATTTGAGGAGCTGGAAACCGAAGATGAGACACGGACTCGACAAATCTACCGCACTTGTCTGGAACTGATTCCTCACAAAGTTTTCACATTCAGTAAACTGTGGCTTCTTTATGCACAGTTTGAGATACGTTGTAAACAACTGCAACAAGCTAGAAAAACCCTCGGAATGTCGATTGGCATGTGTCCTCGTGACAAACTCTTCCGAGGGTATATTGAATTGGAGATTCAACTGCGTGAATTTGATCGATGCCGAATTTTGTACGAGAAATTTCTTGAATTCGGTCCCGAGAACTGCGTTACTTGGATGAAATTTGCTGAACTCGAGAATCTCCTTGGAGACACAGATCGTGCTCGGGGAATTTTCGAACTAGCCGTGCAACAGCCAAGATTGGATATGCCAGAGTTGCTCTGGAAGGCTTATATTGATTTTGAGGTATCTCAAGGGGAGACAGAACTAGCACGGCAGCTCTACGAACGACTTTTAGAAAGAACACATCATGTCAAAGTGTGGATGTCATATGCAAAATTCGAACTGTCCTCAAATGAGGGGAATGAAACTGACGACGATGATATGAATGTTAGGCTAGCCCGACGAGTATATGAGCGAGCCAATGATACTTTGCGACAAACAGGCGACAAGGAATCTAGAGTTCTGTTGTTAGAAGCATGGCGTGACTTTGAAAAAGAAAGCGGTAATGGAGAAACTTTAGAGAAGGTGATGGAGAAGATGCCGCGCAGAGTTAAGAAGCGCCAGAAGATTATTTCGGACACAGGTGCAGAGGAAGGCTGGGAGGAGGTGTTTGATTACATTTTCCCCGAAGATGAAATGTCCAGACCGAATTTGAAACTTCTAGCAGCAGCGAAAATGTGGAAAAAGCAAAAAGAAGTCTTGCCAGATGAGCCGCTGCAAAGTAATGAAAACGACAAGGGTGACGATGTGAGTGTATCATCTGCGAGCGATAGCGAAGACGAAGAAATGTTAGAGTTGTTAGAGAAAAATAAAGCTGAATAGACAATGGTATTTATTTTTAATTCATTTGTTTTAATATAAATAAAATAAAGACACTACATTTATCTACTTACCAGTAGAATAAAGTATAGCAGACATATTACATTAAATTTACTGGAGAAATACAGCATATTAGTGGTTAGTAAATATCCAACGAACATATGGATATCTCACTTAATAGCCGACTATTCCGCATTGGAAAGATAACTTCAAAAAAGAAATTAATCTTGCATATTGGGATGGAAATATTAATCAAAGATATTGCGTAAGTACACCTGAAATGAATCAACATTACACAATAGATTAACTCAAGACTAAGGCCAAATTCCTAAACGCAAGATTTGCAAAGCAAAACACCTGCAAAGCAGATATAGCAAATCAGAATACGCATAATGTAAGAGAATTGCGCAAGAAATATTTGACCTTTGCACGAATGCCTCTGCATTTGCACAAGAAAGTAGAATCGATTGCATTTTGGGACACTCTGCTTAGCAGATTTTTGTATTTGAATTTTGGAACAGTTTGCTTAGCTGCGTTTAGGAATTTGCCCTAATATTTGAGTCTAGATTTTCCTAACCACAATACATAATTATGTATTTTAATTGTTCTTTAATCTTATTGAAAAGCAAATGTAATAAGTACATTTGTTCATTCAAAACATATTGATTAGAGTGAGTTTAGCTTGCAGCTTAGACTAGAAAATATCCTAGGAAAAAGTACAATAAATAAAAAAGACATAAAATTACAATAGTTAATTCAATATATTATCCATAATTATATTCTTAATTAGCAAAGTTTGTCAATTTTCTCAACTCGGCCATTGTAATCTGAAAAAGAAAAAAATCAAGTTAATATCTATTTATATGCATGTTAAAACAAATTGGAAAAATCCATTTCACACTTACACACAACAAAAATTCTGGTTGTTTATAAAAATCAACAAATATTAAGAACAAAAAAGGAGAGATATACGCAGTTAGTAAAATAAACTGTGTAAATAGACAATTTTTGGAACGAAGATGTTATTTAGGGTTTTTCTTGATTTGTTTGGTTAGACACGTAAAATAACAAGGACGAAAAGAAAAATTCAATATCAGTCAACATCCTCAAGCCGTACTGGGTGCGTAAATGGTATGACAGATTTCTGTTCCACATCTCGCGATAAAGCCTTTCGCATATCTAGAATGAAAGGATCATAATATACACATTTGCAAAGGTTAATATGTAAAATCATCTACCATATGCATCTTCGTCTCGATCTCCCGAGTAGTATTCCAGTACCGTTCGATATATTATATAGCCCAGATTGTTGTACATATTGATAGCCACTTTATTGCTTACTCTGACGAAAAGATCCACAAAATAAGCACGTTTCCTATAGTTTAAATGATAGAAATACATTTTAAAGTGGAGTTGGATGTAGAACATGACATACGATCTTACTTCTCAGAAACATCTTCGAGGAAGTTCATCAACAGAGCGGCTAATCCCAACCGGCGATAATCGGGAGAAACAGTCAAGCATGTCACATGCCCGTGCCAGTTTTCCCTCAATCCTTCCGTCTTTCCCATTACTAAGAAAATGTTTCAACCACAAAAACTAATAATTAATCAAACGGCATAACTTACTATAACCCATTATTTCCCCGCTAGGTGATTCGGCCACTTGAAAATATTCTGGCCAGCGTGCCAGGTATTGGGTATAAAAAGTTAGCCCATAAGTTTCTGTCAATGGATCAAAATTCCTAAAACAAAAATAGATTCCTTAAAGAACACCGACAAGACCCTGTAGTTTTTTTTTTGGAGAACTTACACGTTGTTAAATTTAAACATATCATCACAAGTAAATGGGCGAAGAGTTGTCATTGTTGATTTGATTTAAGTTCAATGAGAATTTTCAATTGTTGGATAGAATTTAAAAGGAGGTTTTTACAAGAATAATATGAAAAAATTGAAAACAAATGATTTTTTCGTTCACAATTAAATAACATTTGACAAGTTAAATATGTCGATTGTGGCTGTGGGTGCGCTTACATTCAAGATTTTCGTTCAGGGGAAAAAAAATCATGAATGCAATATCGTAAACTTTCCGACGTCGTAAAATGTAAGGACTCGTGTAAATATGATGTAACTCAATCTGCTGTTCATTAGAAAGAAAGAAAACAGCTCAACTACGTAGTTGAGTAACACAATTAATTATTAATTATGAGTAACACAAAATAGCAAACTCATTTTTGACAATCCTTGAGCTTTTGTCAAAGCACAACCTTTTTACTTGCTTGAATCGATTTGCTGTATGTGCGCGACGTGTCATATAATCCCATATGTTTAATTTTAGCAACCAAACATTTGCGAAACTAAAAATTGAATGTGCGCGCCTGGCCTAAATTTACATAAGTATTGAAACGTTCTTAAATTAATCTGTGGACGAAATGTTAAATCAACCACATCAGCTACATTATACAACAGGTCCGGTTTTATTTGTGGAACAAAGAATGTAACTGATGTAGTTGGTGTAGTAATAGGCACAGGAAGTTACTGTCAACAAGGTCATGTTTTTGACAGCTTTAAAGTTTATTTTTCAAACAAGCGTTCGACTTTTCCATCGTTTTAATTAATTTAAAAAATTATTTCCAATTACAAGCCTGTTGTTTTTGTTTATATTTTTGGTTTATGTGATTTCAATTGCCGACAAAATTTATTATATTATTTGCATCTCTTCGATCAGATCTTGTTATACTTGCGAATTTAATTGATTTCGTAAATATTTAGGCAAAATTAGCTGAACAACCACTGAGAGTGTGTTGTTTGGTTCAAGTGGGAATAATATCAAGATACGTGATCAAATAGTTAAACACACAAATTTCTATTTACAAGACTTCCTACGCACAAATCTACTACATTTCTAAATTCTTACAAGATGGCACTACAATCGTCAGAGTTTTCAAATTCTAATATCGCCGCTGTACATTTAAGGCCTAACCATTTATCTCTCTTTTTCATGTACAACCCTAAATAGCGCTTACTCACAAAATTGCTCAATTGCTTTTCAAAAATGGCGTACAAAACAAGCCTTTTGTCTGCCGGGTAGTTTCTTCACAGTGGATAAAATTTCTCTTCAAGTTTTTTTCTTTTTAATTTTTTCAATAAGATTCTCCCGTGCAACGTCTAATTAAATGTGAATTTAAAAAATACTGTTTAATACTGAAAGTGACGAATTGTGAATGTTTTAACGAGTAGAGGAAATCCGAAAAGAGGAAAAAAAAAAAACTACGAATGAGAAAATTCCCCACGAATTCAACTTTTTTTTTTAAATTTCATTTGTGTCGTTCACTGTGTTGGTGGCTCGCTCAAAGTGGGGCACAGCAGCAGTACAAGCTTCTCAGCAGCGCAAACTTAAAATAGAAAACGTCATACTAAATTTTATGAGTTTTTTTCTTAAATGAAATTCTAATTGTATTTATAAAACAAAAACCGACAAAAAATAGCCAAAGTGGACTAATGGTGTGCGGAAAGTAATAAACTAATGGTAAATATCGTGTTTTTATATCCATCAGCAAATACGGCAGCTGGCTGAGTTGGTTGCACGAAGGAACAAAAAAAAACGACAGAAATTCCATCCGTTTTGTGGTTAGGTTATTGCATAAAATATTGCTATCACGGCGTGTGAACAGGAAAACATCCTGGAAAACTATTTCAATCGGAAATTGCGGGTAAGTTTGGAACAGTTTCTTTAGTTTTTTGTACAGAAATAAGAATTTGTTTTAATCTCTCCCTCCCCGTTTGGCTATCGAACAAAATCGAGAACATGGTCGTTGGATCGTTCTCGTTGCTTGTCTCGTTCAGCTCGAACACGGAATTCGTCCGCAGCGAGTTTTCGCTTCATACCTTGTTTTTCTCAAAAATATTGTGATTTTCCTTACTTCTAAATCTAAACATTTAAGTTTTCGTGGATTTATAATTTGCATTTTCTTTTTTATTGCAAATGGCTGATGTTAAAATATACAGACATTTGGAACGACAACGGGATAGAAAGAGAAAACATTGTGTTTGTGTTTTCCTGCCTTCCTATATGACAGAAGGCAGAGCAAGTCCACTAGTGAATCAAATTTGTTATTTTTTTTTATTTTAATTTTATGTAGGTACCCACATATATGGCAGACAATCATAAAAACCATGTACTCAGTTGAGTTATTTTTTTTTTAAATTTTAATCAACACGTAATATTCAAAAAGATAGACCCATCTAAAAGTAAGCTGTAATTTATTGTTGTTGACTAGATGTTAATGTCTTGTACCAGCTTGACATTTCCCGCCTCTTTGGCTAACAATATTAATGGTATGAACTTTGCTCTGCAATCTCCGGAATCTCACAATCGTTCGCTATCGCTCCTCTGGCCTCTGCTGTTTATCTTAAAATAAATAAATGTTTTGAAAAGAAAAAAAGAAATGTATCTGTAGATTTTTTCGCGCGCAACGATTTGTGAAGCAAAATGATGTTAATTGCTGGGTTGATAGGAGTTTGTCTCCTGCCAGCGGGTTCATTACACATCTGGTTTTCAATATGAACACACCAACAGCACCAGAAGCGGCTCTTCTCTTTATTCATCGCACATGCTTCTATATCTATATTGGTTGAATTTTTTTTGTAGGTATGTAGGTACCTAGTACGTATGTACATATTTTATTTCTCTGCTTGAATTTTTGTTCTTATGTTCGAATCAATAAATAAAAAGGTACTGTGTTGCCGTGTAAAGGGAAAGTTTAGGGAAAATATCATCGGCCGTTAATTCTAAATTAAATTGAACTTTTTTTAAAAAGGCAAACATAATAAAACAATTTACTAGCACTATGAAAGGGTAGTTTGTATTTTGTATGGAATATTAAGAAAACGGTGACCAGAAGAACAAATTTTTGGGTTAAGCTACAAAGTAAAGAAACACAAATAGGTGAGCCTGCCGTGTCAGAATACTATAGTGCGATCATGATTACGCGATATAATACTGTCTGAAATAACAAGGTTTGAAATAATTATGCACAATATTATAAAAAAAACGTTCTTCATGAAACTAGGTTGACGTAGTGCAAGGGGCTGAAAGTTCTATAGGAATTAACTACTATAAACCGATTTTACAATAATATATGTCGTCATAAAGCGTATAATCGGTGCGAGTTTAGTATAGATAGCTACAATATATTAAAAGAAACTGATTTTAAACGAATCAAAAACGAAAAAATAACCTCTTCAGTTTCTCTACTTAAAATGACCCCAGGTCCCCAGGAACTCATGTTTTTGGTCTGCGGCTTTAACGATAACACCCTGTTTTTAAATACATTCATAACAGGGTGTCTTACAGATATTCTACTAGATACCTAGATATTATATATATATGCACAATATACATCCATTTGTTGGATTAGTGTATTTCAAAATCTATCGCATCGCCTTATTAAGCAGTAGTTGGATTCATATCAAAATATGTTATTTGACCAAGACGAGGAAGTTTATGTGATCCATTTGTGCATAAGCTCTGAGCACAGGACTTCTGGAAGAAATATTTTTAAACAGAGGTGAGTGCTTATTCTGTCAGAAACCCTTCTTCACCATATCTACGTTAATTACTCTCCAATTTATCATGCAAGTTACGGCAATCCTAAAAAGGGTTTAATGAGAGAAGTTTATGGGAGCTATTGCAACCAGTCCGAAATTCAAACGTCATATCTTCCTTGTACTGACAATTTTTGTTTAAACAGAGTAGGTATACCCACGTTTTGGAGCGAATTGCCAGACTCAACAGATATCATCCATTTAACTTCAAAAATGAATCTCTAAAGTTCAACGTTTTATTTATATGCTAGAGAACAATGAAAGGGCTTAATGTTTGTATTATTTATCGCAAGTCGGATTCCATTTCTAGGTACTTGAACTCAATTTGTAAAATATTTTGGAACATCAACAAAATGTTGAATGGGTATTTATTTCTTATATGGATGAGCAAAATATACGTTCGTAGTTATATATGTACGTACAAATTAAATTGAACTAAAATACGTTCGATCAAACTATCTCCGGTCATCAATAGAAAACCTGAACCTTACATTAAATATTTTAATAAAACGAATTTAAACTCTGCCAAAGAGAAAAAAAATTTTGTTCCTCACCACATTTGGTATTCGAATACGCGCTCCGTTGTTGTGGTTGATAACGGAATTGGCGGTGGTGGTAGTTTCGGTTGTATTTCTTGTTTTATACTTATGTACAACAGCGTGGACTCTTCTGAACACAGAACATAAATAACTACCCTTATTGAGAGAGAATTATATTTTCTTTTGCTGTCGTTATTGTTGTCTGTGAGCATAAAAATACGGGCTGGGTTTGGGGAAGGCTGTTTTATTATTTTAATGTCTGCTCAAAGTTATACCTACATAAAGGTACATAGGTACTTTTTCCCGTTATTATTGATTTCCTTTGATATGGCTACCAATCTGGTCAAATTTCAACAATTTTCGTTAAGGTGAGTTAATAAGCCCACCAGCACTCTCTTGATTAAATATTTGTGTTATGTTGAAAACAATTCCTCGCAAAGGTAGGTAGGTATATGGGATATTCCAGTGTCACATAGGACTTGTAAAATATTTTTTTCTACATTGACTTCCTAGAATCTTATTAATTTTTGATCAAATAGAAAAAAAGCTATGTTATTGCATTTTTGAGACAGGGTTCTTAAGACTTGATTTCAAAACAGGATATGCTTTTACAGAAACTGCAAATTTATTTCATATTTTTATTTAGATCCATTCGTTTTACTCAAAACATTCCTAGCTTCTATAAGGGGAGTAAACAAAAATAAAAATGATTGTCTTCATACAAAAAATAAATGTTAATTTCGCAAGTGGGACAACGTTTGTTGCGGCTAAGACACGAAGTAACTTTGAAATAAAGCTAAAAAGCTTCAATATTAATAAATTGACACCTTATATAACATGAATTTAGGAGGCCAAAATGCAATACATATATCATGTTTAAAACAAAAAGATCGCGACATATATTTCACACATCATATTCGTTTTTATTTATCACGGAGAACACAACAGGCGCGATCTGAACAACGTTGACAACAAACATGCGTTTAAAGAAGTTATTATGCCTTAAAGTCTTTGACGAACATGTACAAAAAATACTTTCAAATTTATTTTTACGGATTATGTAAATTTAGTGTTGACTTTATTTATTTACAAGTTAATAATTGTAAATATTGTAATTTTCATAATTAGATACTAATGTCCCTTTGTCATGGAATAAGATACAATTTAAAGTAAATAACAAGTAGGTATGTAATAAATAAGGGATTACATGTTCATGTACAAAAAATTTCAAAATCCTGAATGTGTAGTGCAAATAATAACAATTGGCATTATTTCACATTAAATAAACAGGGTACTAAAATAATCAAGCTGTTAAATTTGTCAAATTTTCTTTTCCAAAATTTTGAATTTCTAAATTAGTATTTTTATGTTGCTATACTCTGTCCAACAAAAATTGTCAGTACAGGCCTTATGGGAGAGCTTTTTCTAAAGCAGTGGCGCCTGATGCACCCTCACTACAATGCGTTAGGAAAAACGCCACTAAAAAAAGAGCAAGCCACTGACTTTTCTTAAGGAATTGTTGTTGTAATTCTTTGCAAAAAGTTGTACACCCCAACACGACCGTCGTATCCCACTGCTGATGAGTGATGAGATACTGTCAAGAGTGTCAAGTGTCACTCAATGACTCAATACCATCGTGCGCTCTTTATCTACATCAAAACAGAGTTACCATTACCATTATCATTCTCAATTGCAAGCAAGGAGCTTTTTCAGTGGTTTTTATTAAGGAGCTTTTGGGATTTGAAGCTTTTGAGGACACATTTTAAGAAGATGAGTATGCTGAGTGTTGTCGTATTGCTTTTCAACTTAAAAAAAAAAACGCGCCTATTATCTTAACGCTTGGCGTTGTGGGAAAAGGTAAATTGAATATTGTTTTCAGTCGTTTTAAATCGGCAGACGGTAGCCCTACGCATTTTTTTACTCTCATTCGCGGCGATTTATAATTTAAACTACGGAATCCCTGTGAGAGCTTTAAAAGGCGACGCACTTATGCATGGCAATGCAACCCGAATGAGAGACAAACGTCCTATCTTCCCTGTACTGACAATTTTTGTTGGACAGAGTATAGTAAAAATCTTATCTTATCTTAAAAAAGGTTTAACATCGTACTAAATCTACTAGAATTGTGCCGGAGTGCTCAAGAATTGATTTTTTTTAAGTACTGTAAGGACAATATGATCATAACTTTTTAACAATACCTTACAATATAATATACTATATACCTAGCTCTAAGTATACTATTTCAAACTTGTTATTAAATTATTCTAAAATAAAATATTGTTTGAGAAAGAATATAAAATATATGTTTATATATAGATTGGTTTCTAAACATCTTTTTCATTATTAAGAAGACGTTATAGTACCTATAATTTCGCCGTTTAGTATTATTATATGATTGTCGATTATCAAAGAATTGAATTAATAATTTGATAAATTATAAAATGTGTTAGTCGATCGAGATGTGAATTTAATAACCATTTTGAGAATGCTAAACAAATTCAAGAAATGTGCAGATTTAAAATGACATTTCAGTATTTTGGATATTTACAAATTTTTTATAATAATTATAATATGAGGTTTACTCAGCGGCGGATCCAGGATTTGGTCATGGGGGTTCCAACTAAATCTTAAGGAAAAATTAGTTTTTTTTTTAATGAATGTATTCTAATGAAAAGTATTCTATGGAATTCTATTTGGCTATCCATGAAGACAAGATCCAAATGAAACAAATTATATGAAAACAATAAAATGTGGAAGCCTATTTCAAGATTTCGTACGAGTTTTGTCAGTATTACCCTTGACAACTCCGGAAAAGAGAATTAAAAGCTATTTTCGAGATTCTATGAGCTAGGAGTGCCTGAATACAATCTCAAACACGTCTTCCATTTTTTTCTTATTTGGAAAACATGGTGATCTCTAACCTAAAGAAAAAAAAAAACAGGATTCAATTTCATTTACCTTAACATTCAATTTGCTTGTTGTTCAATCCATACAAGTAGCTTTTGAAATAAAAATAAAATGCACAACTGGATCGCACGAACTTGCTCTTATGTAAAAGTACTTTGGAATTTAAGATACATTTTATAAATATAAAACATGGATTTAATGAGATAATAATGTTCAAATGCATAAAATTGCCGTCTGGTTTCCGGAAAAGTATGAATTTATGCAAATAAACTTTAAAAAAACGTTTTATTATTAAATAAATTTTTTATAAATACCTATAAGCAATTTCTCTAAAATTTTTCAAGAAAAAAATGTGGGATGCGAATTTTAAGTATTAAATAATATTGATTTTAGGAAATAATTTCAAAAAATAATCGTTCATAGGTTTTGAAGATATTGATTTAAAAAAAAAAAAAAATTTCAAAAAAACCCAACAAATATTTTTTCGAATATTTTTATATACAATATTATTTTAAACTTAAGCGGACTCCTGCTGAAAATTTTGGGTTAAAATCCTTAGAGCCGTTAATGAGAAAGTCGAAAATAAAAAAAACGGGTCTATGGAAGGTACCCCTAATAACATTTTGCACCAAAATTTTGTTTGACCAAAATGTAGCTTATGTTCATAATATCACACCTAATTTTTTTTATCAAAATCGTTAGAGCCGTTTTCGAGATAAATAAGATTTTGGATTACGGGTGTATAGGGGGTACCGTTAGTTTTGGAGCTAAAAAAAAAATTCAATTTCTCCTCTAGGGAATCACCGAAGACTCTTAACTACCGAGATTGAAAGAAATAGGTCCAGTGGTTTAGGCTGTAGTGAGAGGTACAGACATACAGACACACTGAAACATGTTTTTTGTGTACTAAATTTTCCTTAAAATTTTTATAAAAAAAATTGGTATGCAAATTGTTAGTATTTAATAAAATACATTTTAAAACGTAATTTTAAAATTTAATCGTGTATCGGTTTTCAAGAAATTGAATTTAAAAAAAAAAAATTGTATTATTTTTTAAAAATCCGAAAACTATTTTTTCGAAAAAATGTTTAGTTTATATTTTTTCAAATGCAAAGCAGCTCCTGCATAAAAATTTTGGTTAAAATCGTTGGAGCCGTTGGTGAGAAATTCGAAAATCAAAAAAACCGTTCTATGACAGGTACCCCTAATAACATTTCCCCCCAAATTTTTTTTTGACCAAAATATAGTCCATGTCCATAATATCACACCTGATTTTTTGTATCAAAATCGTTAGAGCCGTTTTCGAGATAAATAAGATTTTGCATTACGGGTGTATGGGGGGTACCGTTAGTTTTAGAGCTAAAAAAAATTTCAATTTCTCCTCTAGGGAATCACCGAAGACCCTTAAGTACCGAGTTTCAAGAAAATACCTCCGGTAGTTTAGGCTATAGTAGTTCGAGGTACAGACATACAGACAGACAGACGGAATTGTCGGACCCACTTTTTTCGTCTTCGCTATCATCGTAATGTCAACTTTGATCAAAATCTCGAGTTCGATTTTTTTTCCAAATGCAGAACTTGCCCTATAGTACCTATATCGCAAGTAAAAAAAACATTTAATTTGGTTCAAGTCTGTTCGACTCTAAAGAAAAGACTAAAAAAAGCCCATTTATTAAGTTTTAGTTAAAATCAAAAATACAATTAATAATAATGCAATGCATATTAAAACGAAAATATAAAACAAAATTATTATTAAACTAAAAATAATAATAATAATAATATAGTTTTAATATACATGCATACATACATAATATAATATAATATAATATAATATAATATAATCATATAATAAAACGGCAAACATGTTTCTTGTGGTACACTTTTCTCCAAAAGTATTTAACCGATTTCGATAAATTTTATATGGTTGGAAAGCCACAGTTACGGAGATGTGAGACACGCATTTACACACTGTGGGTCATTTTTGTTTTTGCACTGTCGAACACTTTGCATATTACATAAAATAAAATTTAATTTAATAAATTTCCTTGAAAACATTGCCAAATATATAAAAAATAAATAATAAATAAATTGGCACTCGAATTTCGAGAGCTGGGTCGGCTAGTATAATATAATATAATATAATATAATATTAACTGAAAATAAAAATAATAATATCTAAGTTGATAAAAATATTAATCTTCTTTTTCTTCTTCTTCTAAAACAAAAAAAATATATTAAAATAATTTTTTTAAACATATGTACCATTTAATTATATTTCTCGTCACAATTCTCTTGTTTATTATTGTTCCGGTACTACTTATGCTAATGCTGCTAGAATTACTTCTAGTTGAACTATTTCCTTTTCTATTTCTAGTTCTTTCCCTACACCTAATTTCCATCCTAACACTACCTGTTTGTAAATTATGCCACCTAATTATAGTAATTTCCGTCCTGTCGTTTTGATTTGTACTGTCACTAGAACTACTACTGCTGCTACTCTTTCTGTACGTACTACATTTAATGGTGCTAGTCTTTCTATATGTACTTTGGCTATTTTTTCTAAAAGTAGTAGATTTAAGTAAACTACGTCTACTACTAAAATTACCTATCCCGATCCTTATGCTGTCATAGTGATTCCTCCTTGGAGTACTATTTCTTTTGTTTGTTATCACTTCCTAAACAGGAAAAAAAAATAAAACAAAATAAATATTTTCATTTTTATTTATATATTGACAAGGTCCTCACAAGTCAACTGATGAGTCCATGTGAGATCACCCGGACGAAATGCCAATTTTTGTGGACTAAAGGCCAAAAAAGCTAATTTGAATCAATAAAAAGTTTTACTTACAGTTTTTTCTAAAATTTCAGCCTCAGCAGGCTTTTTCCAAAATTTTAATTTTTCTAATGAAAAAAACCTTTTAGATGACTTTTTTTCACCAAAAAATGCAGTTATCTATAGAAAAAAAATAAAATAAAATTATACATAATATTTAATAACTTTTAAAGATTCAAAATATATTTTTCTTACTTTTTTTTAATAGACTCATTTTCACAATATTCAACTTTTTCTTGGAGCTTCTTATATCTTGCTTATTTCACAAATTTTTTCGTAATAAATTTTTTTCGTTTCTCTCGGCCTTATATAGGAAATTTAGAATTTCAAAGCCTACTACCATCTTATTAAAAACAACAAAAAAACAGTGAACATTCAATTGATTTAAGGTTAGGATTAGGATTGTTTAGTGACATGAAACAAAACAATCCTAAGCTCGTTTAAAACTCCGCACCATAACACTCCAGGGCTTTCTTTGGGGTTCTGTCGTTACCAGTTAGTACTCAACAATTCTTAGGCTACCGTATTTTCAAAGTGTTTCTTATATTCACTTAAAAATGTGGTATAGACTACTTGGGCAATCCAGGTACCCTGGTATCCTAGATGGATGTCAAAATAGAGGTCTCGATGAGGACCATCCGATACAAAAGGTAAAAGTGCAATATCTGCAGTTAGATGCACTTCATAACGTTTTTAAAATAAAATAGGGGAATAAGCTTTGTGGGCAATCCACGGACCCTAGAATACTTACATACATACCAAAATGAAGGTTTCGAAGATGACCATCCGATGCACATATAAGAAGTGCAATATCTGCAGTTAGATGCATTTCATAACGTTTTTAATAAAAAATAGGGGAATAAGCTATTGTGGGCAATCCACGGACCCTAGGATACTTACATACATACCAAAATGAAGGTTTCGAAGATGACCATCCGATGCACATATAAGAAGTGCAATATCTGCAGTTAGATGCATTTCATAACGTTTTTAATAAAAAATAGGGGAATAAGCTATTGTGGGCAATCCACGGACCCTATCACTCAAAAAATTTATTAGTAAAATGGCTACGAATGATATTCGTAAAGAAAATATTCGTGCATTGTACGAATATTCGTAAGATGTACGAAGTATTTGTACAGTGGTATATCTACGAATGCATTCGTAAAATATTACTAATAATTGTCGTACTATCTACGAATCTATTCGTTTAATGCACTAATTTCATTCGTAAACAAGAAGTGAACAATTTGTTTGAGTACATTGTACGAATTATTGTGTACATATAACTAATAACATTCGTTAATTTCTCGTACGAATGACTTCGTACTTTAATCTTTTGCATTCGTAGTATTTACTAATAAATTCGTACTATTTACTAAGTAAAACTAATATTAGTAGACAGAATTCATTCGTAGGTTGACCGTACGCATCATGCGTAGAATGTACTAATAACTTCGTATTTTCATGAAGTGCATTAGTATTATTTACTATCAACACGTTCAAACGTGATATTATTTATAAAGTGCTGCAGTGGTGGATCAGACTAACATCTGCTTTTTTCGAAAAGATGAGGTAAGTACCTAGACATATATACATAACATATATATGCTTTAAAGCTTATTTTATATTTAAAATACAGCATCCAGAAGTAGCAGAGCATACATATGTGGAAATTTTTTTCCTAAAAGAATTTCAATGTAAGTACAATTTTTTTTCGGAAGTTTTCAATTTTAAATGTTAAATTTATTTTCAGTGGCCCTAAATACATAAAATGAGGAGTTTTTAAATATTACTTTGATTGTTAATTATATTTATAATGAACTAATTAATTTTTAACTTTATTCATATATATGACAATAAAATGAATTAAAAATCTATTTTTAACCTACAACATAAATACCTTTTGTTATTATTTCTTACAATAGGTATTTAAGGAAATTTCAGGGAACATATTTAATGGTAGTAAGTTCTACAATAATATTCGTACAATATACGAATAGAGTTGTATAATTTACGAATGAAATACAAGGGCATTAGTAAATATTACAATGATATTCGTACAATATACGAATGTCATTGGTAAATATTACAATAATATTCGTACATTGTACTAATGGTATTCGTACAATTAACGTTTGTTTTTCTACGAATATTCGTAAAATGTACTAATAAACGTCCATTCTACGAATACTATTCGTGGCTGAAAACCACGAATAAAATTCGTAGAATGTACGCATGAATTAGTAATATTTACACACGAAATTTTTTGAGTATAGGATACTTACATACATACCAAAATGAAGGTCTCGAAGATGACCATCCGATGCACATGTAAAAATTGAAATATCTGCAGTTAGATGCATTTCATAACGTTTTTAATAAAAAATAGGGGAATAAGCTATTGTGGGCAATCCACAGACCCTAGGATACTTACATACATACCAAAATGAAGGTCTCGAAGATGACCATCCGATGCACATGTAAAAATTGAAATATCTGCAGTTAGATGCACTTCATATTGTTTTTAAAATAAAATAGAGGAATAAGCTATTGTGGGCAACTCAAGGATCCTAGGATACTTAGGCCCATTTGCTAATACAGAACATAAATACTTATATTCCACATAAACTCTTATGTGACAGTTTACGTAGAGGAAAAAGTAGAACATTAGCGCTTAGGTTGAACATAAATATTTAAGTTTCGTTTCAACAAATGGCCCTTACATACATACCAAAACGAAGGTATCGAAGATGACCATCCGATGCACATGTAAAAAGTGAAATATCTGCAGTTAGATGCACTTCATAACGTTTTTAAAATAAAATAGGGGAATAAGCTATTGTGGGCAATCCACGGACCATAGGATACTAAGATGCATACCAAAATGAAGGTCTCGAAAATGGCCACACGATGCACAAATAAAAAATGAAATATCTGGAGTTGGATGCACTTCATCATACGAGTATGTGGGCGCGGCTCATCGAAAACCTATGTGCGACCACGTTGAAAATCGTTATATCAATTTTTGACGTTCGCCATCGAAGGGGAAGAGTCACCGTACACAGCATCCAAAACAAGAATCGAATCACCGACCAATATTGCTCTTTTTCCACAGTACATAGTTCATTTAGAGCTACATAGTTCTATTTAGAGCTGTAATGAACTACATAGTTCATTACAGCTCTAAATAGAGGTCAGGGGAAATTTTGGCGTTAGTTTTGGTTTTTTTTGTATGACTTGGTTCGGTACAGCTGTGAGCCCTCCATATAATACAAGATTAGAAAAATAATGAGTTCATCAGTTTAGTGCTTAGAAACGCTGTTTGAAATGTCTGCTTTAACAAACCAAAAATAATCTACCTTTTTGGGCTGTGCAATGGAGATTGCAATATAGTATAAACAAACAAACACGCGATCTGATTCACGATCTCTACAAGTAAGAACTTCGGTTGATAAAAGATTACTGAAAGCTTTTACAACTTATCCCAAATTTTCAATAAATCAGTATCAGATGCTAGCTTTGCAATTCAATGCTGCCAGTCATAAAATATCCTTATATACTGCATTGATAAAATTTGTATGCATACAACCATACATCTGTGCAATAACTGCTTCCTGATGATTTGGAAAAGAAAATTGCGTTTTTTAACTGGTTGCTGGAGCGGAGTTTGGATGACAATGAGTTTATTAACAGAATTCTTTGGAGGGACAAATCTCAACTCAAACAAATGTTCACAATCTTCATACATAGTACTTGGTTTTCGGACGAATCACACGGAAGTAGACAGTCATCATTTTAACATAAATTCAGCGTTAATATTGGGACAGGAGTAATTAAAAACAATTTAACCGGTCCTTTACGATCTAGTCTAATTCTACAAACTGCCTTAAGTTTTTGCAAAACGATTTACCAAAACTGTTAAGGGACATTCCTTCCACAGATTGAATTAGCTTCTTAATATTACCCAAAAATGGTGGTCCAGCCTACAAAGGCCGTGAGGTTAGAATTGGCTAGATGAAGAGTACAATGAGCTTTCGATAGGAAGAAGTGGACCAGTTCACATCCCTGAAAGATCTCCTTATCTTATTGTATTGCATTTTTTGTATGGGAAAGAATGAATGGACTTGTTTATCAATTTAAAATGATTTGGAACAGTGAAGCTATTCTCGAAGTGTCATCAAAAGTGAGGCAGCAGTAAGATTCAATAGGCATAAGTAGCGAAAACTGACTCTAGCAAGCATACAAAACCAAGTAGTAGCACACTTTGAGCACCTATTATAACTGTTTTAGTACTTGTGGTATGCAATTAAAATCATTTTATATACATATGTATACATAGCCTTAGCCAAAACAAAAACTTTTCTTAATTTTACATGTTGTAGGTTTAACAGGTTTTTCCAATTATCATAAAAATTACGGGTTTTTCGGCATTGATTAAATGTTTGTACTAATATGTTCATAACAAAAAATAGTAAAATGTTGTTTATTACGCTTTTCTGGAGAAAATTGGTCAAAAATCAACCAGGACAAAAAATTTGATAACCGATAACTCCAACAAGATACTAACTTAATTTAAATGCAGTTGTAAATGCTAGTATTCTCTCTATAATTACAGTCCTAATCGATATTTCTACCATTCATATTAACAACAATTTTTGTTAATATGGTTCTGGGTAGACCAAAGTAAGCGTTTTCTAATATGCCAGATAAATCATGTCAACTTTAGAGATAGACTCTTACTGTAGAACAAACTTATTTATCAAAATATACCCAATAATTATATCCCAAAATATCCTTGACAAATTATGGAACACCCTGTATATGCATAGACATACACAATTAACTGCAATAGTACCTATAATATGTTTGCAATCAAATTACTTTTAAGCCCATCAATCAAGTTGAATTTAACCTAGATTATGATATTAACCTGGACAAAGCTAATAACCTCTCCAATCCTCTAAACGTCCCGTCATGGTTTTTAAATCTTAACGCTTGAGTTATACACTCAAGGGAGTTGCTGCTCCTTGAAAATACTGGTACACTTAATTCGCTGTAGAGAAACATATTCTTTTTAATCTTCAAACACAAACAGAATATTCCTTTTCGTCATCGTCATGCTATTGTGTGCTCCCCAGTGTAGCTCCAAATTCTTTCTTAATGGTAGTTACATTATATACAACAATGCGCGGTACTTCACAATAAGATGTCTTCAAAAGCAAGCTACCTGCTTTCGAATTTTATTATATATGTATGTATTTAGGTGCTTATGTAGATATGAACATATAAAAAAAACAGAAAGAAGAGTAGGTATTACTTGAAAAATAATTTGGTAATTTGTTCAAAAATTGTTTTACAGTTCAAAATTTCATAATTCAATTTTCGTTTTTCCTTCCTCTCTACAGATACTTTTTTGGTATTCTCGACTCTCGCGCACAGGAATACGATCTCTCTCACAACACAACGTTACGTCCACGACGTTCTTCTCTACTCAACGAGTAGGCATACTAGCCAGCAACAAATAACGTTGAAAATACATATCTCAAACAAAACACGTACAATTCCTATTAATTTGTTTCTATCTGTTGCCTTGGCCGAAGGCAGGCAGAGAATGAATGCATCTTATGTTTGAAATGCAAATCCATCAGTAACATGAATCACATCTTTAGTCCAATTTCGATTCGTATTAACATGTGATTATTTTTAGAGATCAGAAATAATTTACCACCTCATATTGTTCTTGGTCTCCGTTTGCAGGGCTCTCATTCTCTTCGCATACTATCTAATAACTCTTCACAAATACCATAAAACACAAACCAGAAACAACGAACCACATATTAATCACACGGTGTGGTGAGTTCTCGTATTCATAATTCATATACATGTATGGTTTCGGTGTGGCAGAAGGGGATCATTTTTATTTTCCCTGGTTGGGGCGCAATGGCTGATGTGTTGTATTTCGTTTTCTTGCACTAAAATACTAGAAAGTAAGCTTCAACTAATATAAAAAGTCAGATCCGTGTTATGAATCGAAAATATACACAAGGAACGGCACGAGCACGACGACGATGGTCTGCCTGTTGGTATTTCTTGATAGCAAAATTTGTTTATTTTTCTCTCTTGTTGTTTTAACTGCACTAAAGGTGGTGGGTTTCAATCTTTCAATAGTTTTTATTTTTAAAATTCTCTTAGATGTTGTTTTAATTTTTTTAAATTAAGGGCGAAGAATTGTTTTTTATACATATCACACGTATAAAGTCACAATTCAATGATGGAATGATATTGTACCTACATACGTAGTTCACAAGGTTCAGACTTATGACGTTATTAATTTTAATAGGCCTTCACACACTTTGTCCATTTTGAACCTGACTAACCCTAGAGTAACTTTTGTTACAATCGCACACCATACACTGAATTAACAACGTTGGAGGAAAATTTCTTAGATGTACATATGTACAGTGTTGGCCAAAACTAAAGCACGAAATGACTTCACTTTAGAAAAAAAGTAACAAAAATTAAGAAAACCAATAATAATTCCGTTATTTTATTTTTTATTTAATCAAAACATATAAGTCTTCAATTTACAGTTACCTAATAATTATATTATAGGTACCTAACTTGCCTTATTTTTTTTTTTAAAAAAGCAAAATAATTTAAAACTCATTAAAAATTGAGGATAGATTCTAAATTATTACATTTGGTTCCATCAATTCTATGACCTACAGTTTTCCAATGATTCGTTGTCATGTTGAAAGACCCATCGCAATGGCATATTTTACTCAGCTTGAGGAAACATGATATCTGGAAGAATCTCCTTGTACATGAAACGATTCATTATACCGTGAATCCTTGGCTGGAAGAACATCCCCAGACAATAATATTCCCTTCACCACGTTTAACTGTGGCCATTGTATAACGAGGATTTAAGCTTTGACTTTTGGCCTCTGCACCGTACGAAATCCGTCACATTACTATAAATTGATCTTGGATTCATCGGAAAAGAGAACCGTTTTCCATATTTCCACATTCCAGTTTAAGTGTGCCCTGGAGAATGCAGTCTCGCACGTCGGTTTTTGTTTTTTTTTTCTATTGTTCAATAAGATCGAAGGCCACTACCAACCGCTCTAAGCAGGATTGTCCTGTTTGAGATCTCTAAGTCGAGTTTATTTTGTATACTTGTTGACTATATAAAGTGGTCTTTTTTGATAAGTCTGATGATTTTCTAATCTTCGCAGTGGGTGGTTTTTAGGGCTCCCGCATTTTGAACATTTGCCCGGGCACGAAAATGAGCTATTGTTCGCGAAATGCTTTTTTCTTTATAAATTTTAATGATCCATTTAAGACGCCGGCCGCTGACACAGAACTAATGTTTCTTATTGTTTAGATCATGAAAAAAAAAGAATATTAAAAAAACTTGCGATAAATTTATAATTTTTATTTCTTTGTAAGTAAAATACAATGTTCTTTGTTTCACAATTATTAATTTTATTATAACTCTTAACTTAAAGTCTTAAATTAACATTTTTTAAATGGCCTAAATAACTCCTTTAGTAAGTAGTTGGAATTAAAAACAGAATGCCTTGTGATTTCTTAAGCAAATTTATGCAAGAACAAAATTATAAATCGTTGTAGGGGTTTAATAAAAAAAATCCGTGTTTATACTTAAAATTTTTTATTACTTCCTCTAGAAAACGGAATTTAAAAAAAAAAAATGTTCAGAGTTTCAAATATTTGTTAGATGTAATAGATCAGATGTAATTTTTTTCTTGTTGTTTTGCCACTAACGTTTGGTGGAATTTTCGAATAGCTTTATTATTAACTCATTTTTCATTTGCTTATTAGAATTCCGTTGCTAAACTTAATTTTTATTTGTACTCGTTTTTCATTTACTTCATTACAACTTTACATGATTCCCTTGTCACTTTTAGTTTTTTTGGTTGGGGCGCAATGGCTGATGTGTTGTATTTCGTTTTCTTGCACTAAAATACTAGAAAGTAAGCTTCAACTAATATAAAAAGTCAGATCCGTGTTATGAATCGAAAATATACACAACAAGGAACGGCACGAGCACGACGACGATGGTCTGCCTGTTGGTATTTCTTGATAGCAAAATTTGTTTATTTTTCTCTCTTGTTGTTTTAACTGCACTAAAGGTGGTGGGTTTCAATCTTTCAATAGTTTTTATTTTTAAAATTCTCTTAGATGTTGTTTTATTTTTTTTAAATTAAGGGCGAAGAATTGTTTTTTATACATATCACACGTATAAAGTCACAATTTAATGATGGAAGGATATTGTACCTACGTAGTTCACAAGGTTCAGACTTATGACGTTATTAATTTTAATAGGCCTTCACACACTTTGTCCATTTTGAACCTGACTAACCCTAGAGTAACTTTTGCTACAATCGCACACCATACACGGAATTAACAACGTTGGAGGAAAATTTCTTAGATGTACATACATATGTACAGTGTTGGCCAAAACTAAAGCACGAAATGACTTCACTTTAGAAAAAAAGTAACAAAAATTAAGAAAACCAATAATAATTCCGTTATTTTCTTTTTTATTTAATCAAAACATATAAGTCTTCAATTTACGGTTACCTAATAATTATATTATAACTTGCCTTATTTTTTTTTTAAAAAAAGCAAAATAATTTAAAACTCATTAAAAATTGAGGATAGATTCTAAATTATTACATTTGGTTCGATCAATTCTATGACCTACAGTTTTCCAATGATTCGTTGTCATGTTGAAAGACCCATCGCAATGGCATATTTTACTCAGCTTGAGGAAACATGATATCTGGAAGAATCTCCTTGTACATGAAACGATTCATTATACCGTGAATCCTTGGCTGGAAGAACATCCCCAGACAATAATATTCCCTTCACCACGTTTAACTGTGGCTATTGTATAACGAGGATTTAAGCTTTGACTTTTGGCCTCTGCACCGTACGAAATCCGTCAGATTACTATAAATTGATTCATCGGAAAAGAGAACCGTTTTCCATATTTCCACATTCCAGTTTAAGTGTGCCCTGGAGAATGCAGTCTCGCACGTCGTTTTTTTTTTTTTTTTTCTATTGTTCAATAAGATCGAAGGGCACTACCAACCGCTCTAAGCAGGATTGTCCTGTTTGAGATCTCTAAGTCAAGTTTATTTTTGATCTTGTTGACTATATAAAGTGGTCTTTTTTGATAAGTCAGATGATTTTCTAATCTTCGCAATGGGTGGTTTTTAGGGCTCCCGCATTTTGAACATTTGCCCGGGCACGAAAATGAGCTATTGTTCGCGAAATGCTTTTTTCTTTATAAATTTTAATGATCGATTTAAGACGCCGGCCGCTGACACAGAACTAATGTTTCTTATTGTTTAGATCATGCTTGAAAAAAAATAAATAAAACAGTTAACGGTAAAATTGACTAGGGATGTACCCTTTAGCTTTGCATGAATTGACTTGGACTTGGAAAAAAAAAAGAATATTAAAAAAACTTGCGATAAATTTATAATTTTTATTTCTTTGTAAGTAAAAAAACTTTGTTTCACAAAATAAATAACTCCTTTAGTAAGTAGTTGGAATTAAAAACAGAATGCCTTGTGATTTCTTAAGCAAATTTATGCAAGGACAAAATTATAAATCGTTGTAGGGGTTTAATAAAAAAAAATCCGTGTTTATATACTTAAAATTTTTTATTACTTCCTCTAGAAAATGGAATTTAAAAAAAAAATGTTCAGAGTTTCAAATAATTGTTAGATGTAATAGATCAGATGTAATTTATTTCTTGTTGTTTTGCCACTAACGTTTGGTGGAATTTTCGAATAGCTTTATTATTAACTCATTTTTCATTTGCTTATTAGAATTCCGTTGCTAAACTTAATTTTTATTTGTACTCGTTTTTCATTTACTTCATTACAACTTTACAAGATTCCCTTGTCACTTTTAGTCTGCTCAATCTAATTACTACACTTACAAAAGTTCCCGGTGAAGCTCCACTGATTCACCACTATTCTGAATTGCCTTTGTGAACTTTTTTCTCTACACACCTACTCTGCTACTAAAAATTTCAAGTCACATATTAACAATAACTCACCATAGGGTCAAAGAAACGTATTTTTTGCCAGCTTGCCCAGTTTTTACCATTTATTCTCTTTGCAATTCATCAGTCATCACTTGACTTTACTTGTTATTATTTTTATTAATATTAATGCTTTTGTGTTCTCTATTTACACTTTGGCCTGCATTGTGTCTTGTATGTCATGTCGTCATGTGGCTCTCTTTGCGGATTTTCCACACGACATCAAGATGTTGGTAGTGGAGGTGGGTTGGAATGGGAGGGGAGAACTTGCAATACAAGTGTACTATCGAGCTTAAACTTAATTTGCTTCTTTTTGTTTTTTGGCTCGGAGCTGCGACTCTCGTGGGTTCATTCGGTTTTTTCTCTCTCTGTCTGTCTCTTTGGACTCCCCTTTTTTGAGAGACGAGACGTGAAACAACTACAACGATTGGATACTGGTTTGACTTGACGTCTTGACAACGTCGAACGACGGCTATACGTACTCGTTTTTAAACTCAATTCATTATCGCGAGTAGGTATTCATATAAAATATTGATAAGTTAAAATAATAGATATCATAAGCGAGAAAATAAAGTACGTTTAATTTTCATTAATCGGTAGAGGTCGGCTGGTTTAAATTAAAAAGAAAAATATATGTACATATATAGAACGCGTTGGGCTTGTCGCGGTTAAGTGGAAGGGGACTGTAGCCCTGCCAATTTCACTTGCTACAATCTGTTCCAACCACACGAACAAAGCAATATCAATATAAAACACACTTAAGTGGTGCAATGAATAACGTAAAATGAAGTAAAGAAACATAACGTGTGGTGAGTTTGTCTTTTAGGTGTCTGCTGATGGGCCGAGGGAGTGCGGGCGGTTGAGATGACTCGGATTTTATTTTTTCGTTCATAAAGTTACACACATTTTTGTCTACCCATAGGATTTTAATTTTATTGTAAAAATTCATTAAATATCTAAAGGTTTTTACACTCAGATTGAATTTAATCAACACATTTTAGTATTTTTGAAGAGTGAAAGATGTGTGGTGAGTTGTAATTTACCATTTTTTTTGTGTCATTAAGTGACTAATGTGAAATGTTCTCCATTCATATCGTTTGCTGGCTGAGTTGAGGTTTAGTTTTCATGTTTTATTAAGTTTTTGTACGATTAGCCTTCCCGCCTTCTTCCCAGGTTACTCAATTTATGCAATTAGCGACTAAATTGAGTTGCATTAATATTTTTGTTTTAAATAGTTGTATTTTTTTATTTCAATTTTAAACACGAAGAAAAATAAATGCCACCAAGGTCGTCTTTGCAAGAGTAGTGGAGTTTTCCTTCTCTTTTACTTGGATCTGGTTTAATGAGCTAAATCTTTTAAAAAATTGTATGTACTTTCATTTAAAGAATTTACTGATATAGGTACGTAGTTTATTTTGTTCAATGACATGTCCCTATTCAGGTCAGTATTTCCCACTCATTTGAATGTGCAGACATTCAAAACCAATGTGCATCGGTATATCCTTTCTAATCCTATCCCATTTTCCTAATTGCTCGCACTGTGTTTAACATTATAAGGGTATTCATAACCCCTACATAGAACAAAAACCGTGATTATATTTTGTATAGACGATTTTTGGCAAAAATCACGTTTCTTATCAATTCTTTAAATCGATTGGCCTGCATTTAAAAATTATTTTTACAAAGCACAATTAATTTTAAATAATTAAAAAAATATATTTGGCTTTATTTTCTTTTTGTTATGTTATCATTGGCGCAAAATTAAAAAAAAACTTAGTGCAGAGTTACTAAAGAATCTGCTTACTTCTTAGCAATTTACTAAGTTTTTCTTACTTATAAAAATATGTTGGCTTTTATCCTGCTAAGGGTATGTTATTAATAAATTTCACCTAAAACAAATAGCTCGTGCAAAAAACTTTTTAACAAGTTATTAAAGCATTGGACATAATAAGTGCGCCATCTTTTATGTCGGTATGTAAACATTGACTAACTTTGAAATTTATCAACCGATTGAATTGAGTAGACAAGTTTTTGAAACATCAATTCAGTGATATTTTAAACGTTGTTTCGCTTCATACTGAAATAAGACAAGCACCGTCTTGTAAGAGTCGCTTACCGAAATAAAATATTCCACAACCTGTACATATACAATTATACATATAAAAACACCTTTTCGATTCTGAAAGTTCTCAAAAACACTTTAATTTAGAAAAATAATTAAAAAAATAATTTAATGGAATGGGGTCCTTATTCGGAATTCCCCCCCCCCCCACCAAAATGCACTTTTTTTTTAATGAATCGATAAAAAAAAGTGTGCTGTTGATAAAAAACATCAAATTATGGAGGAGAAACACTTTTTTATGGTAAAAAAGTGATGTATAAAAAAATTAATATAGGCCATAGGGTAAATTCAAAGTTTCTTTAAATCCAGATTTTGTAAATGCAAAAGAAACCTTGCATACACCCAACCTCGCACCTACCCCAATTCCTATAGTTGCAGGGTGGCAGCATGCCCCCCATACATATCTCACTGTTTATACGCCGCCGTAATGCGTAAGCAAGAAAAAAAAGCAAATATCCCATAAAAAAGTAGTTTTAGTTATAGTACTGTGGGTGGTCGGCTTATACTTCACTTTTTTACCATAAAAAAGTGTTTCTCCTCCATAATTTGATGTTTTTTATCAACAGCAAACATTTTTTTATCGATTCGTTAAAAAAAAAGTTAATTTTGGTGGGGGGGGGGGGATTCCGAATAAGGGCCAATAGTACTGTGAGTGGTCCGCTTATACTTCACTTTTTTACCATAAAAAAGTGTTTCTCCTCCATAATTTGATGTTTTTTATCAACAGCAAACACTTTTTTATCGATTCGTTAAAAAAAAAGTTCATTTTGGTGGGGGGGGGGGGGGGAATTCCGAATAAGGTCCTGGAATGGTTCTATATCTTGAGAAATTCCTGTTTGTTTGTTCATGAGTGTGTTTCTGTACTTTGTACCTATTTTTATTGAAATTTATAAGGGTATTCACAATCGAGAAATTAACCTCCGGACAGATAAAATTTTGTTTTGAAAAACCGACATATTTTTGTGTTTGTATAAATCAATGTACATGCATACATATTCATATTTACCGAGGACGTGAGTACAAAAAACATTAGGTTGCTTTTTTTTGAAAAAAAAAAAAAAAAAAAAAAAACTAAAAATAAAAACCCACGTTCATCTCATATCACTCCTTAAACTAATTCTAATAAAGAATCAGAATTTTCACTTAAATGTAATTTATGTGTGTATTTCCCAAGTCTTCTATCAATCTATTCCAATTTCTTTTTATTTTGTACATTTGGTGTTTGAAGAGCACTACCCAGGTTCCAAATCTGTATTGAATCCGACTATGACAGTAAACGGAAAATTAAATTTTGGCAAACTCACCTATGGACCATAAAGAATTTCTTATGTAAATTTCCAATTATTTCAGTGAATAAGAATTCAAATTAGTTTTATCGGTTGGTTTACAGTTTACAGTTTGATAACTCCTTTGTTATGAGAATATACAGTGTTGGACAAAACTAGAGCACTAGAAAATATCACATTGGAAACATACGAATAAAAAGTGAAAACACTCGTGATACTTTTATATTTTTTATTTTTTCTTAATCACAACATATTATTCTATATTTTACAGCTTTTAATTTGATTTTAAATCTTAACATGTTTCTAAAAACATAAAAATAGTTAAAAACTATTCGTGACTCTCCAGAGTGCTATTAATAATGCCACTGGGTACTAAATTACCATAGCCAGAGGTGTAAGGTTGTTATTTAAAATATAATTTATTATTTTGTAAGTTAAAATGTTTCAAAAAGAAAAATAATGTCATTAAAATATATTACATACTTCGAAAATTAAATCTTCTGCTTTTCTAGAAAATTCCTAAATAATTGAGTTTAAAATAAACTCTAATTCATTGTTTTTAAACGTAAAATGAAATCCAAATTAAAAGTCCACCGTTTGAAATTATTCTTTATTTAAAGCGGTCTAGGAAATAACCCTTCAAAACGAAAAATAAAATAAAATTACAAAAGCAAAAAATAGATATACACGAGTTCCTAAACACTAAAAATACTAATCTATACTACTATTTCCCGCTCACCAATCTTCCGAGATTATTTCGATTCAAACAAATCGTACATCGAAGTCTTTATACATTACCTACCCCAAAAAAAAACTATAGCGACCTACGACGAGCGACACAATAAGCTAGAGACAGATTTTTCATCGATGTCATCTATCTATGCCCATGATGACGAAAGCACCACGACGCGCTGACGAACGAACGAATAGCCGACCGGTGTCGTCGTAGTTAACAAACTCTAGTCAGGGGATTCCTTTCGCCGCTTGCCTTGGATAAATGTCAGACTAGTAGCGCAAGACCAATCATCAGCAGAAACATTAGCGGTGCTGCTAGCAGCTTGTATTGTTTGTGTGTTACCTTCCGCATCAAAGAGCTATTCACAAATGTCGACCGGATTGCTGCTTCAGAGTGCGAATGCAGGCGCAGATTAAAATTATTCCAAAATTGAAACAGGAGAGCCAGCTAGAGTTTGGGCGCGCGAGTGAGACGACCAAGTGACGAAGCGAGTGAGAGTGACATATAATTTGTATATTTTGCCTTCGTCTTTGTAAAGTGGAGGGAATCATTTCGCCCCACTTCACGTAAATATCTTTACTATATTTAATCTGTTGCACATTTATTGTACTATTAATAGATAGGTTCATTATCTTAAGAACAAGTTATCGGTCCCTAATCTTTGGCCTTGACCTCCGATCATCATTTCCCAACATAAAGGGAGTTTGACCTTTTTATCTGGTGTCAGGCATATTTTCTTGTTGAAGATAATACCTAACACCATTAGCTTTCGTGGTAAAGTACCAGCACATCTAGCAGTAGTGTGGCACGTGTGTTGGCTTTGATAATGGACCCCAACTTGATAGCAACGACTAGCGGTAGACCGGTTTTCATATTTTGCATTTGCATCGATGAATTTTCTGTTGGTTTTCTTCTACCTTTTTTTATTTGAGAGGAGTAAAAAACATTTCTTAGGTATAATGATATCAATTGCCAACAGGCGGCAGCACATTTTGTTTTGGTTAGATGTCATTGAACTTTTAGTTTTACTTGCCGGTACTTTTTGCGGGGTGCGAGCGAACGCCATCGCTAGAGGAGAGAGTAGAACACCCGTGACAAGAAAAAGAGTGTGGTTGATAACAAACAATAGCAGCTGTAGTGGCGGAAATCACAGACTCAAAAAGATTGTGTAGTTTGGTACGACGAGTACCTATGTTCGATGGTAATGGCTAGGTGACATACTCGTATTGCTTTGATGAGGGGCTTGTTAGTCGATGGGAGATAGTATTTTTTTTACTTTCAGTTTCCATGCGTGTTGTTGTATGAAGTTGTCACTGAATTTAGGATATCCAATAATAGTTAATTTATTGGCGTGTACTAGAATTACCTTGTTTGCTTGCTGTAAATAGTTGTTGTTTGGTTTTAAAATATTTAAAGTATAATGTCTGTATTTGGTTTTGGTGTGTTTCTCCTAATTAGGGTAGTGGCGCTTTTTTAACAAAATACAAAAATATATTTTTTCTTTAAAATTTGAATTCAGACTTTTTCTGGTAAAAACATTTTTTTTTGTGTTGATGCATCCCTTACATATATGAAAGTTCAATTAGAAACAAAATTAAATGAAAAATAATAGGATAAGACTTCTGTAGGTTTTGGGGTTTATGTGGTTTTGTATCTGAGATGTGATTTACAGTAAATATTAATGATTAATGATTTTTTCTCTTGGTGGTTATTAACTTTTTCGCCTAGGCCCAAGTGATATTTATATGTATGCACAGTAATTTATAATGGGTAACCTTCATACAAAAAAAATATGACTTGCTTCCAAAAAAACCTCTTGAAGTATGGTGTTTTATGAAAATGAGAAATAGAAATGATTTTTTTTGGTGAAATGAATTTTTCTGTTTTTTTTTATCGCTATTTTTGGTTCTATATAAATAATAATAATAATGCAAGAAATTGCTGAAAAGAGCCGTAGCATATAAAACACATTGAACAATCAACTTTTCCGCGGCTTTTTGAGAAATCGATTTTTCTAGCTAATCTTCTCATCTCTAGTTTTCACTTTAAAATAACAAAAAATAAAAATAGAAGATTTAAGCTATTGAGCTTTATTCTCTATAAATTATCCTCTTGGGCTTATTGTAGATTGTGTAAGTCGTATACTCTGTACAACTTGCGAATGCGAAACCAACCTGGCTGGTCGGTTAAAAAATTAGAATACAACATTTTGTCATTTTAATATAACTAGCCGACCCAGCTCTCGAAATTCGAGTGCCAATTTATTTATTATTTATTATTTATATTATTGGCAGTGTTTTCAAGCAAATTTATTAAATTAAATTTTATTTTATGTAATATGCAAAGTGTTCGACAGTGCAAAAACAAAAATGACCCACAGTGTGTAAATGCGTGTCTCAAGTATATTCTGCACATCTCCGTAACTGTGGCTTTCCAACCATATAAAATTTATCGAAATCGGTTAAATACTTTTGGAGAAAAGTGTATCACAAAAAACATGTTTGCCGTTTTATTATATGATGATTTGTGTTCATTGTTTTCTTTTTAAATTTGTAAAAAATAAAAATATGTATCTTGAAACTTGTTATAAAAATTACTTTAAAGGCTCATGTGCAAGACGATTAACAGTGTAGGTAGCCAATGTACTTCTTCTATCATCTCTGTACTTCCCTCCATTAAAAATTCGAATTGTTCTCTACAAGTCTTTCACTATCCGAATGCTGACGACAAGACGTTTTCTGTAAAATAAAAGTAGATGTTACAAATAAAGCTGTACCAGATTCATATATATCTTATCTCACATTTTTTATAATTTAATTAATATTATAGTATTTCCGCGTATACTGTTCAATATAACCTACCAAGAAGACGAAAGAAAGTGATTGAATATATTTTCTATTTCTCTTAATAAAATATAAAATAATTTTAAAATTTCAAAACATTAATTTTTTTTATAAATTTATCTTTACAGAAATGATCGTAATGTTTACATATTACCGACTATACCCTCACCTGTGAATACAGATGAATATACTTGACAAGGTCTATAAAGGAGTGCTTTACTTTGTTATTCTGAAAATTGTCGTGTTTGTAACGAAGCAAGAACGCCTTTAAACAGAGTTAATACAACAAAGCAATGAATGATACAAATAACTCAACATTGCATCAACATCAGCAGCTAAATGCACACCAGGACAACGAGGAACCATTAGTTTCGTCGACATCAAATGACACGACACCCCCATCGACAACGGTTGCCGTAGTAGTTACGTCCCCAACCAGCTCTAGCAATAGCAGCACAAGCAGTAGCAACAATCATCTTGATAACGCTGGTCCAACATCATCATCGCCAGCTAGAACCTGTGTAACATCAAGTACGGGCAATAATAGTAATGATTCGCTCATTATAGTGTCGTCAAATCATAATCCGCAGCAGCCTGAACAGGGACATCGAAATAATGACAGACTTCCGATAGAAGTATTAAACGATGAACCCAGTTGCAGTAATAGCAGTCGCACTAATACTTACAATGAAGACGCAGCAGCTTCGTCCGCTACTTCAGGCGGAAGAGTGTCGGTGCCATCAATAGGATCCAATAAGAGTATTAATAATTTCAATAAGAATATTGTTCATTTAGAAAAATCTCCCTTAGAAGAGGAGGGAGGAATGGTTGCGCTACGAAAAGCGGCCAGCGAGATGGCCGCAGTAGCTTCGACGAGTAGTAGCAGTGCTATTACGAATGAAGGCAATGAAACGAATTCCACCAAGATTGACGAAGGAGGTGGTAGTACTGGAGATGATGGTGGAGGGGGAGGCAAGAAGTTCACTTATAACAGTGATTCTCCGAAGGAAGAGCGTAAAGTAGAACCCCTGAAAATCAACCTTATCCGACATGAAGCGGTTATATCGAAGATAACGATAAAGCCTATAATTAAACCATCCGAATCTTCGGGATCCTCTCATGAAACGGGAGCTAATATTGAGGGGAGTGCACGAAATTCACCCATACCTAAATTGACTATAAAGTCATCGATGGTAGTTAACAGTGGGGGATCACGAACAGGAGATTCTATCCACAACGAGCCACACATTGTGCCCAAACTGACAATAAGGGCAAGCGATTCGAACGAATCTTCAGCTAATTCGGCAAGTTCATCGCTGCACACAGTGGTTCCAAAACTAACGATAAAAATGGATAGTGGTGGAATCAACTGTATAAACAACGAAAAATCTCACTATATAGAGCTCTCTTCGTCTTCATCATCAACGTCATCTTGTTCATCGCCATCTCCGCCGTCTAATACTGACCTGCAACCACCTTTACCTAAATTGACGATAAAGACGTCTATAGATGGCAGTAGTGAGGCGACGATATCCAATGTCTTACCATCGCCATCTCAATGTAACTTTGTTGGTTCTACATCAACGGCTAACTGTTCCTTGTCAACAGTTCCAAAAATCACGATCAAAAGTATTCCGAAACCGGTGGCGGAGCCATCGGAGTCTGAAGAGGAGGCAAAGGTTCCCAAGTTGACTATTAAAACTAGTCAGGAACACGCCGTGATTATTCAACACCAATCGATTCCAAAGATGACAATAAAGACCAAGTCTTTAGAAATTCACGAATCGGAACCGGTAGAGAAAATTCCGAAGATCACAATCAAAACGACAAGCAATAGTAATGACAGCTTCACGATTAAAACTGTTCAGGAGAATAATTGTTTGTCGGTGGCTTCAAGTAGTTCTTCGCTTCCTAAACTCACGAAATCGACAAATGAAACGAGTACCACATGTACAGTAATTGAACAGTCAGCAGATAGGGTACCAAAGTTGATGATATCGCGTCAAGAGGACCACTCTTTAGTGGAATCTGAAAAAGTGCCTAAACCTGAAAAGATTCCAAAGCTGACAATAAAGTCGATTCCTCCCTCTGGGAATGACAGCGAAAAATCACCTTCCGAAAAACAATTTATCCCTAAGCTAACAATTAAAACTAATGCTAACACGAGCAGTGTAATTAACAATGAAGAGGGGCAAGAAAAGATTCCAAAATTTACAATACGCGCCTCAGACAATAGTGGAGAAAATATGAAGCTCACAGTTGTCTCTGATCCACATCCGCCGGCTGATCTGCTTACAGAAACCAGTGGCGAAGAACAACAAAAAATCGTCCCTAAGCTGACGATAAAAAACTTATCATCTCCAAAACTAAAAATCAAAGCAATTCCAACAGCAGCAGCAGCAGTCGACGCAGTTCCCGTCGTAGCCGAAGAAAAAGAAAAGGAAAACGAAGCCAGCGAAGATAATAATTCATCATTAGCAACCGTAGTTTTGGAGAAAAAAATAATGAACGAAATGATGAATCAGTATATAGATGACGTTGAGTCTGTACTCCCAAAGGTGATTTTACAGAATAACCACCCATCAGTAATGAACAACATTTTTGAGTCAGACACGTTACCGGCGACGACGGCTTCTTCGTCATCAGTAGAAGCCGTCGATGGAGAGCGCAAAAACTCATCAGACATGGAAATTGATAAAACTTTGAATCATGATCCTCAGACGTTCAGCAATGCAAATCTAAAATTCCCGCAGAGCATTCCGGTAGTAAAAGTTGCAACATTTGATACTGTTGATCTGACGTCATCTCCTTCACCTGGTTCATCGCCAGTGCGCGTTTTCGAAGAAGTCACAAAAGATGCTGTCAAACAGGGAACTGTTAACTTGCTGATGGAAAGACTACAGCAAATGGATGGCGTTATAAAAAAGCAACAAGCTTTGAACGCAGCTCTATCAACGTCAGTCTTGATTTCTCCTCCTTCGCGCCCATGTGAATTAATACCAAACGGGCAGCACGAACAAACAAGTTTACCTTCTTCAGTGTCGATGTTGGAATCAATAGAGATTTTAGATTCTCCGGAAGCAAGTCGTTGTTCGACAACTGATGCGAGTGTAAAAATGGGGATAGTGACATCGAAACCAGTGACAATGACTTTAGACCCAAAAACTATTCCATCTATTGTCAAACAACAATTCCCGCCGAAGGAAAACAACCACACTATTGTAAATAACACTATCAATCATAGTAAGTCCCACCACTCTATAAATAATAATAAAGAAGAACAGTTGCAAATACGCGTAAACAATCTCAAAAGGCACGCACCCATCGGTGAGATATATTCCCCCGACGGGCACAAGATGCCAAAGCTCCTTAGCTATATCGAAAAGAAAACCTTTCCACTTCCAACGTTAAATCACATTGATTTACCGGTAAACAATCACGTTCTTGTGCCTAAGAAGCTAGCTGCTGATCCCTTAGCAATTCCATTGGAATTGGATCCCATAACAAAAAATTTGGAGGCAGTGGAAAAAAATCCAATTGCGATGGTGTGTACAGTACCTGATGTGCCTGTGGCACCTCCTGATAAACGGAAACGTGGCAGGCCCAGGAAGTCTGAGAAGTTAGCCACAACTCCTGTTGTCACCCCGAATGCTATTGTCACCCCAACTGTACAACCGGTAGGTAATGAAACTGCGGTTCCAGATGATTTGGCGGTAAAGGCAAAGCGTGTTCTTCTCTTAAAAAAACGTCTAGCTATTGATTTCGTAGGATCAGAGCCAGTGGAAGATGGTTCACTTGGTGAGAAACGTTCACAACGGACTCCATTCAGAAACTCACGTCGAAGTGGTACTCCAGTTTTGACTAAAACACCTTCAGAAATAAACTTTGTTAATGAAAGACTCCAGCCTCCTACGAAACTCATCAAACAGTCTTATTCGTCATCATCACAGTCTTCGCAGGATCAACTAATGAATCATAACAGTGTATATACAATTGGAACATCATGTTCATCTTCTTCAATTTCATCTGCCTCGATTTCGAACCAGCTATTTGACTCACAACCAACCGAAATATTGCAAAAACCTATGGACGAGGAAAACGAATCAATCGTAGTTGGTGAGAAAACACCTCCACCGACACAAAGTTCTGCGTTTCCAGATGAATTGTTTATGACTCCCAAGACTGAGGACAGAAGACGAACGGATTCTTTAGACGGATCAAGTGGTAGGTTTTTAATAGTTAAGGTTTTTTGTTTGCGATTATTAATAATTATTTAATTTTTTTTTATAGAAGATATGAATGCCCCACATACACCGTCCCGGGGTCGAGGACGCGGCCGCGGTCGAGGACGAGGTCGGGGCCGTGGCAGAGGAAGAGGTCGAGGAATCCCTCGACCAAGGTGTATCGGAGGTCTCAAGCACACTCCCGATCCCGAACGACTGAAAGGAGTAAACTTCTTAAGTCCGGTAAGTTTCGAATATTAGCCCATATTTTATTTTGTTATTGATTGCTGTTTCATTATCATTAATTGGGGAAACATTTTTTGCATACTGTTTTACGAAAGATTAGCTCCAAGTTACAGAAACCTCCAAGTTACACAAACCGCTTTCCTTGAAGCGCATGGATGTAAAGGAAGGGGGAAGTGCAAAAGTTGGAACAATTTTTGAATATATTGAAAAGACATGATGCGAAGGCCCAATTTCGTGACCTTTCTTTTAGTTCGCGCAAAATTTCATACAAAATAGTATTTGCGATATAAAGCAAGAGTGAGATTTGTTTGACAGAGTATTTGTGCACAAATCATCAAATTTATTTGCACATATCTTGAGTGCGAATAAGATGTGTACAGTCATTGGGCTCCAGGCAAACAAAATGTTCTTATAATGCTATCGACAGTACTTCACTTCTTCCCCGCGGATTGGCCGCAGCGTTATATAATCGAAGTGAATAATTATATATTAAGGACACGTATTGTTAAACAATTCAAAATTGCAAGTTCAAAAATTGATCTTTTTAGTAAATATATTCCATAAATTTAGCTGCTCTTTGATTTGGGGCGATATATTTATTTACGTACATACCTATATGAAATCAGAATCTTCAGACATTTTATACAGCGCAGATATTTAGAAAAGAGGGGAGGCCTGGGAAGAGAATTCTAATATACAATAATCTGACTCTTTTTTTCATTGACTCGTTCTCGTTGCGCGTGATTTGACAGTTCTTTTATTTTTTTTTATTGGGTTCGAGGTGTTAATCAAACTTAATATTGGCCAAGTCCAATAAAAATAGTTTTTGTCATAACTTCCATGTCCGTCGGTCTCTTCGAGTGTGTGTTCATCTCTAGACAAAGCTAGAGCTTCAACCGTTAACCGTTCCTTTAAGTTTGGTACATTGCCCGCAACACATACATACATACATTTTTACAAAAAAAAAAAAACACGATGGTTTCTCTTGTGAACATTTTTTTTGAAAAATAACTCTATTCTTGTGACCTATTTTCGCATGTCCTAGAGGCAATACATAAAATTAAACAATAAAGTTATACCAGAGCCCCTAATTTAAAATTTTAAGAACTGTTTCGTACATACATATGTATGTACAGTGTTGGCCAAAACAAAAGCAACTTTAATTGCCACCATTATGAAGTAATTAAAAAACAAATTTAAGAATCTATCATGGTATATTTTTGTTTTTAAAATTTAAATAAATATTTACAGTTTCTAGTGGAAAATAAAATAAAATGGTTTTTGTAGTAGTTCATTAAATATAGTAAAATTAGTACAATTAGTTCAATATTAGGCTGGTCAAAACAAAAGCAACTTTTAACAAATACACATATTTTTTTTAAACTATATAAAATATTGCTAGTATTTGTTAGCAAACCCCTTGTTTTTTATCACTTAAGCAAGTCTTCGAGGCATGAAGTCAATTAAATTGTTTATTATGCTGTTTGGGATACGTTCCCAAGCGAATTTAATTTGTTCAAAGAGATCACTTTTATTTTTGCAATTAGTCCTTACAATTCGTCGATCTACAATTTCCCATAGATTTTCTATGGGATTGAGATCTGGGGACTGTGCTGGCCATTGTAACACGTCAATCCTGTTTTCTTGAAACCACGTCCTAACCGTATTGGACGTGTGCTTTGGGTCGTTGTCCTGCTGAAATATCCATTTCAGAGGCAACTGATCCTCAGCGTGTGGCAGCATTAGACTTTGTAAAATGTCACGGTACATAAAATGATCCATTGTACCATCTATCTTGTGAATCGGTCCCAGTCCATGCCCTGAAAAATATCCCCACACCATTACGTTTCCTCCTCCACATTTTACAGTAGCTTTGGTGTAACGTGGATTTAGTGCCTCTTTGGCTGGTCTGCGAACACGACGGAAATCATCGGAACCCTTGAAATTGAATTTGGACTCGTCCGAAAAGAGTACATTCCTCCATTTTCTAACGGTCCAGTTGATTTGGTCATGAGCAAACTTTAATCTCGCCAGCTTGTTTTTGGTTGAAATAAAAGGCCTTTTTACAGCTTTGAAGGATTTTAGTCCACCATCAGCAGCTCGTCTCCGAATTGTTCTCGCGCTTACGGCAAGGTCGAGTTGGACTCTTATTTCTCGCGATGATATAGAAGGGTCTTTTTTGATTGATTTTATTATAGCAGAATCTTCTAGTTCTGTTGTTTTTCTTGGTCTGCCACCTCGATGAACCGTTTGGAATGACTTTGTGGATTTATAGAATTTTACTAATCGGCAAATCACTGATTTTGGAATGGAATATTTTTCCGATAAATTAATTTGACTCTTTCCACTTTTATATTCTTTTATACTTTTTTCTTTTATTTCGTTAGAGTATTTGTTTCGGGCCATTTTACAAACGTTAGCTAAGAACACTGATTAGCTTGCTCGTCAACTGAATAATATTTAATAAATATTCAACTGCACTTTTTGCCAACACCTTTACTATGAGCAATGAATTTTTTAGTTAACGGTCTAACTTCTATTTATTAATAAGAAAAAGAGAGGTAGTAATAAAAAGTTGCTTTTGTTTTGACCAGCAAAAAATTGGGTTCACTGTCCTACTTATATCATATTTAATGAACCGTTTTGAAAACTACTTTCCCTTGTTGTCTATTCAGAAGTACATACATAATGTATTACATTTTAGAAAAAAAATTAACATGATTTGTTTTAGTTACTCATTTTTGAAAGACATAATGATGGAGGTAGTTTTAGTTGCTAATGTTTTGGCCAACACTGTATGTATGTGAATACTTGGGCCTATGTTTCAGCAGGGTGGAGTTTCAAAAATAGTTGGTGGTAAACAAATTCCATTTAAGCAACTATTGAATTAAGTTAATTGAGAGGGTTTTTGTCGTTATATTTTTTTCAGTATGATTTTCTGAACTTTGTCATCAAATTTTGAATCTAGAATGACGAATTGGCCTTACCCTTATAAAAAATTGTGATTTTTTTGCATTCCAATAATATTTATACCTGCCATATTGCGATTGACAGTACCTTGACGATTGGCCCATTAAATGAATTCAAGTAAAATGCTTCTTGATGGAACCATATCGCCCCTTTCGAAGAGTATGAAAAGGGCTTTTTAACTGGCGCGGTAGATTTTATATTGACATTTGTTAAATCTTTTATTTATTATTCAGTTACTCATGTCAAATCAGCATGTTAAGTTACACGATTGAACAGCACCTGCAAATGACAAAACTTTATTATCAAAATGAGTGTTCGTTAGTGAAAACGTTGCGCGTGTTGCGCCCTCCACAGTCGACTCGAATTTTACGTCAAGACTTAAACCTACGATAGTCAACGCTCAATTCTCAATTTTGACTAAAAATCATTTTTAGTCATGAGGTGCATTTTTGTGTTAACAAGCAAAATTATATGTATAAGCACGACACCAAAACTCAGTAGGTTCACCAGATGATAATGTATCCTCAAAAAGTTACCGTTTGGTGTTGATTTATGGCCAGCGGTGTCATTGGTTCGTACTTTTTCGAAAACGACTTTGGGAAGGCGATCACCGTCAATGTACCATATGGACTTCGTGCTTTGTAGGTCTAAAAAATGTTGAAAATTTTCTACTATTAATTTGTGTGTTTAATGATTATTCGAAAAACCTGAGATAGGCAAACAACTTTTTCTCAGTACTGTCCCACTCTCTCGAATTTGATTGCTTGTTCGAACTCACCACACTCACTGATTCTTCCCTCTGTCCTACATTTTGCTAGCGGCAATTTGTTTTCCCCTCTTTTTTATGAATACTATCAACACTACTACTACTTCAAAGATATACCGTAAAAATTCTTCCCATACAGACATTGACGTATCCAGCTCCACAAAAACGCTTTCATATCATCTCTTTATTTTCGCTATTCCTCTTTACTTGCCCTTCCCAATAAAATAATGTCAACAAGAAAAAAAAAAAAACGATACGAAATATGTCCCCACCAAAAGATGACTATAATCAATGTCTCCTGGTTCGTATTTGACTAATATTATTCTGCAATGCAATAGAATCACCTGCGCTCTGTAGTGCATTGCTGGTTTTGAGTATCCGAATTTTGGCATTCGCCTGCAATGTGTTGGCATTCTAACATTCTTCATTACATTGTAGCAATTTTTTTTGCTCATGATGTGGGTTGGAGGAAAAAGAAGAATTCCGTCATCATATTATCTGTATAGGTTTACATTCAATTTATCTGAAAGAGTAGAGTTAGTTCTACAGATGCGTATGATTGTATACATGTACATACTTATGTGTGTTTGTACGTTTTTTTTTATTGCGTAAGATGAATTCGCTTGTTTTGATTTTTAAAAATTCTGATTCTAAATTTGGCAACAAGTAGGTATTTGTTCATTTACATATTAATTCAATTTATGTTAATATAGCCAAAATATGTGAGGTGGTGAAGTAATGATATTATGTTGTCGGTTTTTCCCCTCGACAGAAAAGGAACATTGAGAAGAATGAAATTTGAAATTCTGGCAGGATAGAGGACAACAAAACACCTGTTGTGCAAAAAAAAAAACATTATTTCCAGGTTTACCATATCAAATCAAAGTTAAAATCCAATAAGTGAAAAGTGCGAAAATTCAGACTAGCAATCTTTCTTACAATTTACTTGCGCTTAAGGGTTTATTGAGACCCTTATAATATTAAACACAGCAGGACGAAGGGAAAGATAAGGGAGAGAGTGAAAGCAGGTTTCGATGAACATTGGTTTTGAAAGTTTCTAAATTGAAATGACAAGGGAAAGCGTGTTGTGCGACTAAAAAATGAATCTATTTAGCGGTACGTCCACAATTAGGATTCCTAGCGAAATGGGTATCACGGGTGAACTGGCAACTGGTTACTTCAAGGGAGCATTGTTTGTAAAAAAAAAAACAATAAATGGGAATGATTCCGTGATAGTTCTGTTTCCTATCAGTTTTACCGCTCTGTTTCTATACAGTAAATGAAGACAATTTTGGGCAGCATCTGCTCAAAAATGTGAGTTATACTCGAGTTTGGGAAGTATAAACGACTTATGCTGACAGTTTAACACAATAAAGATTTTGCCAAGGGGTACTACTTTAACATGTGGTAGTTTAAAATTTTGCGCCTTTGTCGTAAAATATTTACCCTTAACCCTAGACCCGTGTACTGGGCACTCAGTGCCCAATCCATTTTTCAAAACAAACTTTAACATATTTTTTACACTGGACCATACCAAGAAGACATACATATACTTAAATTATAGTGTATAGATATACACAAAGCTACTTTTGAATAGTTTTAGTGGATATTTGCGAGATAATGAGACTATAAACAAAATATACCGAAATCGCGTTCTTGGGCACTCAGTGCCCAGAGTCTTTTTTGTATGGAAAGCATTGTCTTGCAATGTTTTCGTTATTGATTTTACAATGGTATTTTGATATGAATATTTTGTAAAATCGAACACCTCTTACCTGCGCTTTTCTGACTCTAAAATACAAGAATGAGATGCAGTTTAGCCACCTAGAAGATACAGTAGCTGAAAAATATGAAATAGGTGTATGGTAGAAAATCATCGAAATATGGGAAAACTTCGACTAAAAGAAAATTCTGGTATTTTGACTTACGGCGTTGACTGTTTTTATATTTTTCACCGTAAGTTTGACATTTTCAATATGTTTGTACAGTCAAAGTCCTCTAAGACACACTTAGATATAAAACAAATACAAGGGTGAAACAAGGTTTTAGCTGAGTTGCTGACATAATAATTGAAAAGTATGAACATTCACTTTCGGGGAAAGCCTTTGAAAGTTATGAAAAATGCAAACAAGAGAAATTTCATTTTCAAAGCTTTCGTCTTACAGGATATCGACTGTTTTTATGTAATTGTTTTGTTTTATATTTTACAACGGTGAAAATTGGTTTGTGCAAACAAGTGATTTCAGTGCGATATCTTGCATATTATAAAAAGTGATTTTTGTTCTTTCAAAACTAAAGTGAGTAAACCATTCCTTTTGAGTTCTTCTTGTTATTTACGAGTATTTATTGTGTTAGAGAAATATGAATGCTATAATGGAACGTGTTCTCTATCTGCTAAATGCATCTTCCAACCGGGATTTGACTGCAGCGGAGCAAGAATTTTTTGATGAAAATTACTCTAGGTTAGGTTCCTAGATGCAGAAGACGAGGAAGTTCAATGCAATGAATCAGAAGATGATGATAACGATGGAGATTTTTCGGATTGTGATGATCCGAGTTATCAGCCAAATTGTGCTTTGTTGGATACACGCGTTGCCCAGGTTGAATTTGACGTGGAAGAAGAAGAGGAGGCCGAAAGACAGCAGCAACCGGCATGAACAAGAAGATGAAGATCCTGTTGCACCAAACAGAGGTATGCGGTATGTTGCAAGGATGACGATGAAACACAAAGGACGATCAGGAATCGTAATGACAGACTAAGATGGGTTCCAAGATGTTCGAAATTTTTTTCGGAAAAGGCAGACGTTTTCAAGTCCTTGGTAACTCCAAATATTGTTCAAAATATAGCAAAGAGAATTTATGAGGAAAAAGGTTTGTCTAGCAATCCACAGCAAATGCGCAGGTGGTATGACACCTCTGAAGCAGAGATGTATGTCTATATTGCGATATTTTTGTATGCTGGTGCTGAAAAAACCTAGGGGGGATCTTTTTCATCAAAGTAGTATGGCATTCTACCGCACCGTTATGTCTTTGGAAAGGTTTGGAACACGACGCTTTATTCGTTTTGATGATGGAAGAACTAGAGCGTTTCGTCTTCAAACTGGCTGCATTTAGGTATAATAGGGGTATTCATGTAAGCGCGGAAAACCCTCGTAAACCTCGTAAACCAGATAATTTTATCTCCGCAGAAACGAGCTGTCAAAATTTGTATGGGAAAAAGTTTCTGCAAATCGCATAAAATTATCCCACAAATTTGCTGCGGAAAGTGCAGAAATAAACCTCGTAAACTAAAGAAGTATGGATTCTGACTTTTAATTTGACATTTCACAAAATATTTCCCACATTTACGCAAGTATTTCTTAGGGGGTGTTCATGAAAACATGCTGCGGAAAGTTATATCTTTCTACAAAGCGGAAAATTATCTCGTTACATGAATACCCTTAATAATTCAATAAACTTGCCGAAAGTACGGAAGAATAGCAAAAAAGAAAAAAAAAAAGATAATAAAACTACAGCAGTCTGCGATCTGTGCTATACTGCGCTTGCAGTAAACATTATGTTAGGGTATGTGAGAAGTGCTTCGTTGGTAAAAATGTAAACGATAATGAGGACAACGAAGAACATGATGATTTTCATGACATTTCCCTACCATTCACTTCATCAGTCCCACCAGCAAAGCGCCAAAAAAAACGAAATGCCACTTGATTTGTTTTGCCTACTTTTCAATTTTGTTTTTATAAATACTGTTATTTTGTATTTAAAAGTTATTTCAATATTTTTAAATAAATAATATAAAAAAGTTACAATTTTGTATTATAATCTATGTTTATTTCATACTTTCTGAAGAATTCATAGGAAAAATCTTATTGGGCACTCAGTGCCCAAGTACGCGTAAACTAGAATTTTTTAAGTACACGGGTCTAGGGTTAAACATAAAATAATACTCTGGAAAAGTTTTAACTTAATAACACTTTTTACTTTGTTCACTTAATAACACTTTTCTATACAATAAGTGAACTTAAAATATGCAAACACTATGTGACGACTACTACTAATGGTGTCTACTGCCCTGCGATAAGAAACTTAATCTCTTATTCGTAAGTCGATACTCATCAGAACTTTATTTATCTTTGACGAATAAAAAATACAAATTTTTCGTTATAACAAAAGTATAAAATTCATTTAATAATTTTGCTTACGTTAACTCATGTTCGTTTGCTGTAAATTTATTTCAACGAAATTTCTAAAAGAATAAAAAGGATAGTAAATAAGTTTATTTTTTTTGCATAAATTTAGAATAAAGGGAATATTATCTCATGAAATGGGGCTCGAAACTAAATTATCAGTCAAGGACTGTGTAAACCCACAAGAGTGATGTAATCTATTTGTTTTTTTTACTCACAGGAGCGTCGAAAATACATTGAAGCTTGTGCCAATAGAACCCCGTCAGAAGTTCAAATTTACGAAGAAGACACTCGCATGAGCGCCGATCTCGATAATTCCCGGTAATATTATTTTATATACATTCTATAAAACTAAATAAACAAAATTATTGTATTTCCCTTATAGCCCAACAGAATACTTTAACAACGATGATACACAAAGTTCCATGATAAGTAATACAAGCATTTTAGATAACAGTGCCGTTGTTCGGAAAGTCAGAAGGAAAAAATTCGAAACTGTTGCAACGGAAAAGTAAGTATTTGTTTTTTTTTTCTAGCTTATAATATTATTTGGTTTTATATAAAATGATTGTTCTTAAATTTTTAGTCCGGAGTATACTGTTGATCTTATTGCTGAATACGATTGGCCACCACCTAAGGGCTGTTGCCCAGCAAAGAATCGTGACACGTTTATGATTCAAGAACAAATAGCCTTGTACCTGGGTATTAAAAGTTTTAAACGAAAGTATCCGGATTTGCCACGACGACAAGTCGATATGGAAGAGCGAAATTGGCTGCAGGAAAAGGGTCTGGTTGCAGAGAAAATGTGTGATCTCGGTATTACAGCAGTGTGGGCTTCCGATGTACTTGACATTATGTACACCGATTTTTACGAGAAATACGAAGAATACAAAAATTTCGTGCGTCAGCGCCATATACGCGAGCTCGAGGCTAAAGCAAAAGGAGGAATGAACTTCAATGTGACTTATCGGGGGATGGCAACACGAGACAGAGCCTTACACGCGACATCTAAGTGGAATGCACATTTTAATAAATCGTATGTAACACATTACACATTTTTATATTGAAATTGCAAAACCTAATATTTTCACAGTCGGAAGGAGGAACGTCGATCATGTTTGGATCTGCAAACTTTGGTCATCAATGTACCATTACCGGCGAAATTAGTCAACCGTCCAGCACCGGTTACGGTTAAACCTATGGAACCATCGTGCAGTTATGCAATGGCATTAGTACCAGGCCAGTTCTGTGAGAATTATCGTCATTATACGCCCCAGGAATTAAGGTAAATAATTAGTGTTTTTTGTGAAAGAAGGTAATATGTATGTTTATGCTTTAATATTGTTTTATTTTCTTAGATCATATCCAATTAACACTGTTCTTGAAAACCCTATGAGGTGGAAAGAAAGACTAAGTTCAGTAAATATTGAGAATCCTGATGCGTCGGATGTTGAAGCATCTTCCTCGTGTGAAGAAGATAAAGACGATGATACTGTCAGTTCCAGCAGCAGTTGTTCATCAGAATCAAGCTCGGACGATTCGGTAAGTTTATTTCTCAGAAATTTGTATTGAATAAAAATGATTGAAAAAATAAGGGATTTTGATAAGATATTTTTCGATGACTTTTTGACACATCTGGCGATAACTCGGTCATAACTTAAAGAACATTGCTTTTCAAAGTGTAAAATGCGGATTGTGAACATAATCATGATCCACAAAAAGAAATCCAACGGCGACAAATCGCGAGATTTCGGTGGCGATCTCACATCTCCAAAACGCAAAATAACTTGTGGATTTCACTTCTACATATGCGATAATCTTATTTGTATATCCAACGTGTGAATGTTGCCCTTATCGCCGAGGAAAAAGTGATCGGATGACAGTTAGGTTTGACCTATGTGATTGTTGTCAAATGCCTTGTCCCATATTATTTTTTGTTTTTCTAATAGAAACCCTGATTCAAATAAATATTTAAAATATATTTTCAGGACTCTGATTCTTGTCAATCATCAGACGAAGACAAACCTCCGGATGGTCTTAATTGTAGTGTATGCCACCTGCCACAGAATAGTAATCCAAAAGGACTGCCTGAAGTATTTATTCGATGTTTTACCTGTCGCAGGAGAAGTACGTTCACTTAAAGTATTTGAATCTTCAATGCTTATCCTTTTTCTTATATTTCAGTACATCCTACTTGCATAGAAATGCCAAATCGTATGGTATTCCGAGCTAGAAATTACAACTGGCAGTGTGCCGATTGCAAGTGCTGTATAAAGTGTAAGAGAAAACAAGATCCAACAAAGATGTTGTTTTGCGAACAATGTGACCGTGGTTATCATATCTACTGCCTTGGTGTTAAAACTGTACCCGAAGGTAAGATTTTAAAAAAAATTGATTACTTTAAATAGAGTCGTTTATCATGTTTTACTATCTTTTTTTTTTTTTAGGTCGGTGGCACTGCGAACGTTGCCTTGTATGTATGCGCTGTGGTGCTACTAAGCCACAAGGTCATCCTCAGCCGCTTTTATCTCCCCCAGACTCACCTGCTCTCGCTAAAGCTAACAAAAATAAAAAATTAAAATGGGTTAATGAATATCGAATTGATCACATTTCCAAATTGCGCGAGCATTGTTCAATGTTGTGCGTTCCTTGCGCAAGGCACAAGGCCAATTCCCGACGTTCTTGCAACACAAACAACTCTACAACGACTACAACACACGGTGGCAGTGCACATTCCCATAGCAACCAACAAATGTCACCGCCACCACCACCTCCACCGGTTGCGGCTATAGTAACACCTGCGCCTCAAAACCTTAACACAGTCCTATCACCGACGTCGACGCCACTGAAACCAAAAGCATCTAAAAAACCCACAAAAACATCAACAACAAGTCCGTCGGTGTAAGTAAGCTGTATTTAATTTTTAAAACAAAATGATTTATTTTATTAAACAATAAAAAAAGTTATAAATAAAAACAAAAAAAATATAATTACTAAAATTAAAGCGAAAATCGTTATGAGAAGAGACTAATTAAATTAAACATTTATTCACACCCACACACACACCAATAATAAACCCCACGCAAAACTGCAGCCTATGAACTCTTATTTATAATGTTTATATATATATAAAACTACCTTTATTTTGTTAATTTATTGAACAAAGCACCATTGAGATAAAATAGTATGTTTGTTTTTATACAAAAGGTTTAGTTTTTCCCTCTATGAGATAACTTATTTTCTAAGATGATCAATATATTGTACATAATATTCCTAAGCGAAGTAACAAACTAGCAAATTCATAAGATTTTAAGTCGTACAATTTTTTTTTTTATATTCAAGGTTTATGATAGTGGTGTACATGTGTGCCTCAAATTGCGAGTCTATATAATTTTGAATTAAAAACCAGCATAATAGTTTGATGACTTTATGTTGTATGTTTGGACTAGTTAAACAAATATCGTTTTTTAACATATTTTCGTTATAATTACTAAGATTTATTTTATTATCAAAAGCTTACAATGAGAGGTTTCATGAGTTTTAACAATATTTTGGATTGCGTCAAGCTTATTTACTATTCAGTCAAACTCTTGTTGGTAGAGTTACATTAATTTAAGGAAAAAATAAACATTAACTGGAATAACATAAAGTATATAAATCAAGAACTTAAAAGGAACACACAATTTAAAACTAGAACAACAAAATATCCCCTTCATAAAATTATCCGTAGTTCCTAACTTTATTTTATTTTAATACGATACCGTGAATGCTTAGTGTTGAGTCGATACAGCAAAATCAAGAATGACCAAAATTCCGAATTTTATCAGGTTTTAGAATACAAAACTTAGAATCACAAGACCCCGAAATGATAATTGTTTGAGATTGTGGGCTTAATACAGAGTGCAGCAACATTAATCCTTTTTTGAGTGGAGTATTTTCCACAGGATTGGTTTTATAGTATTGTGTTATTCCTGGTCAGTCCATCATACGTTATAAGTGAGGAACGTGCGTTTGCCATCGCGTTTTTAAAAAAGAAATTTACCGCTTTTCAGTATTTATTCAAAACTATTCAACACTTCTGAAATCAACAGTGTACCATTGCAAATTGATAAATCTACTTCAAACTATGAATTACGGGAGTATATATATAAATTGGATGGAATTTTTGAATTTGGAGAAATAAAGAAGAACTTCTCATGTATCTGCGAACTGCGAACCAACAAATATTCGTATACAAATATAAAAAAATTGTTTGCAAACATGTCTGAAGAATCCGATTCCAAATCACAGACGAAAATTATTAAATCCATCGAATTAAAAAAGAAAAATGATTTACCCAATCGTCATTTTTAAAGCATCAAGAGCAGATTCTAAAAAGGTATCAACGACTTTTGTAAGACAATCCGTTTCCCGTAGATATACTCCAAAACACTTTCATTGTTCACTTTTCAGATGCTCGAAAAGTATAAATACTGAAAAGGTTTGGGAGTGTCTCTTTAAAGTGGCTTGTCCTAAAAACATGGTTGCTACATTTTTTGGAATCTGCTCTTAATGTTTTCAAAATAAGCATGAAAATCTTTAAAATAAAAATTTAAAAAAAATCACTCCTAGAATACACTCCGCCAAATACCCATAGTTCTCTAAAAATGACATTGTTGTTTTGAAACTTTTGAACTTCAACAAAATATGGTTTTGAACACAATACTTTGCGGATTGTTCCTGCAAAATAATACTTCTATCATTCTTTTTCCTGGCAAAATTGTGTGGATACTTTTTGACCAACAACGATTAACGGTGTTTTGCACGCGAACTACGTACTGGTCGGAAAAAAATCCAAGATCAAATTTATCCCAGGAAAAAATGTGTATGGGAGACATATTTTTTCCCGATCTTCGAACTAGAAAACAAAAATATCCCTAAAACTATCACCGTGTTTTTGTTGTTCTTACAAAGCTTCTATAAAAAATCTTTAAATAATATGTTAGTTTATTGAAACCCACTAAAATTTATTACAGGCTGAATTTGGAATGAATGAAGTAGCCATCCAAAAATAAGCATATTCCACCCTTCAAATGCTTCCTGTTATGTTGAATTTTAAATTCTTAACTTGTAGTGTTTCAGGTCAAGTTGTTTGAGTTATTGCCCAAAGTTCCCAAACAATATTTTTTTCATGTTTTGAGATAAAACAAAACCGAAAGCAAGGAACTTTTCTACCAAGTGTTGCACTAACTACATAAAGTTTAAGTCAAGAAGTGTTCAGAAACCCAAGGTTAACATATTTTGCTTTTCTCACTGAGTAAAACGAGTAAAATCAAATATAGGGAGAGGCTTCGGAATTTGTATTGGTATTCTTCGTTAACCAAAAGCTATCGTTACTATTATTTTAGTCTAACATTAAAGTCTCAATTAAACTCAATTCAATTCTTTGAGGAAAGATAAATTACATTTTTTTTTATTTTGGCCCATTTTTGTTTATTCAAAGTGATTCAGTTTTACCAGTCTCTTTTACTAATTACATACATATGCCAATTAATTCTTTTGAACAAGGTGTGATTCACTGACAATAAGCAAAAGAAAACATTGTTTCATTGATGGAGAGTTGTATTTTCAAAAATACCTAGTGCATGTTTTTAATAATTCGAATTATACAGCAAATAAATGATATAAATGATATTGAATACAAAATATTTTCACCATGAAATACAAAGTCGATATTATTTTGTTTATTCTAATTGAAAGCATTTCAATTAATTGCATATATGAATGACAGAAAATAATATACAACAAATAAAAAAAGAAACTGAAATTGAAAGCAATTGTTCGTTGAAGCACTGAATGTATAAATCAATTTCAAATATGTGTGCTTTATATAAAAAAGAAAACATATTTTAACACTGCGAACACGATTTGTGGTATTCATTCATTCCCTGGAAAATTAAAAGTTTTTATTAATTCAATCGAACGAAATATAAAAATAATATTTTGTACCTTGTCATCAGTTAATCCCACATATTTGTTGTATATTTTTAACTATTCACAGAATCCATCCTAATCGGAAATTATTCAAACTTGCAAAATACAAATTAATCCAATTTGAGCTTAATAAAATATCACTCCCATGTTTTTTTGTTTTATAATGTTAATGTACATATGAGTATGACGTATGAATTAAATGGAAGGTCGGTGCTTGAATTTCATGCTCTATTTTCTGGGTCGAAGAGTTTATTTTTTGTTTAATTAAATTATGGGTTAACTGTGCCAATTATCAGTTTTACAAAAAACGTAAACAATCAACAGACGATTTGATCCTTTTTTTTCTTAATATAACAATTGAAATTGAAATAAACAATTTAAATTTCAATTGAATTTAATAAATCCAAAACTATCTGCATACACAAAATACCTAAGCTTAAGATATTGGGAATGTCATGAGATATCGATCAAAATAATTCTTAACCCACATAAATTGCATACAAATTAATTAATTTAAAAGTTCAGCGGACAATATTAATGCATTAAAGCTAATAAATTGAACTCTAGCTTCTCTCTTTAACTTAATCAATGCAAATCTATTCAAACTACGGACAACAAAGGTCAGAACATAAACTCTCTATTGATAAATAATAATCTACTGGACGGATGCAAACCGACCCCTAAAGAAGCTGTCTGTCAAAATGACAGTTGTTAAGGTACCGTTATTACCAACAATGTAGCTCAATGACTATGCATTCTGCGAATTGATATAATTTGTAGGTTAGCTATCTTCAAAATTCCTTTCTCATTCCCTATTTTTGTTTTTACAAAAAAAAAAAATCTATTCAGATTTTTAATTTATAATTTCTTCGTATTCCAACTGCCTTTAAACAAAGTTTTGCGCTTATTGTGTTTCTATTTCTTTTTTATTGACGCTGTTCATAATTGAAACAAATTTCTTTTTATTCTATGGATTCATTCTTAAAAGAAAGGTTTTATTTATAATTAATATAAGTTAGGAAATACACAATGTAATACTGTTAACCAGAGAAAAATAAAATTAAAATCTCATATCTCTCATTACCTTATTTTTATTTCTATTAAGTTCCAAAATGTTTGTTTTTTAATACAAAATACATAAATGCTATGCAGTGATAGAGTTTAAGAATGGAATCAATTTAAGTTTTCAAAATCACCTAATAACATAAATAAATAAACAATATACATACATATATAAATATATATTTTTTTACGAACAAAAATATATTTAAAACTCATTTAATAATTATTAATCTTTTTAAGCACTCTTAAATAAATGTGTAAATGGCTTCAGTTTAGTTTTAAAGATTCTCGAAATAGAAATAAAAAAATTATAATAAATTAAAATCATTGTGTACAGAAAACAAAACAAAAAAAAAACATTTAACTATAGGAAATTAGCAATTAAGACTAACAATAGTTAAAATATTTTGTGTACAACAACATTTGCTATGTGTATATTATTAGAAGAAAAAAATAAGAACAAATTAATGAAAATACAAATAAAAATATATATTTAATTGTTTTAAATTTTCAAAAAAAAAATCTATGTTTAATTTTTCTCATTTAAGTTTGCCGTAATTATATGTAAAAGTTGTATATTTTTATATTAAAAAAAAGAAACAAATTAAATGGATGAAAGATATAAAATTATAAATAGGGATTGAACGAAAAAATAAAATAAAATAAAATAAAAATGTTTATTGAGTTAAGCGAAAAACTTACATACACGATAAAAAAATGGAGATGATACTATGACTAAGTAAATTCAATAAAAGTAAATATATATTTCAAAAGAAATGTTGCCCTATGGTTTTTCGTTTATGATGTCCTGATTATTTCATCGGATGCCTTGTTTTGCTTATATTTTGCAGTTCCGAAGAATACATTTTTAGTTATCTCGCAGGTCGTTAAGATGTAAGCATTAATCGTCACAACAGTATCTTCAATTTACTTCTCGCCAATATGGGAACCGACTGTTTGTGTATATGAGGATATGAAAATGTTGCGAAATGGTGTATATGAGGAAAAAAGTGCGCTGTTTTGATAGACAATTAACAGGAATTAAATCTATTAATATCGCTTAACAAAATTTCACAATGGAAGATCAATAACTTTATATTTTTTTGAACACAGCGAAATGGTTCTAAGGCAAACATTGGCACGGTAGTGTCCAGCCAAGTTTGCTGCACTACGTCCTCTACAAGAACAGACTCGGGCAATTTTCGACCCCCTTCTATCTTCTGAACCAATAAAGTCAGAAACTTGTATTTGCTGAGGTGACCAAAGACAGGCGCCTCACCAAATTTTAATTATTGAACATTAGAGGTTTCTGAGATATAGGATTCAAAAATCTCTAAAACCGTAACTGACTGGCATATCATCAAAATTATGTAATTTGGCACAACGGTATGTCTTGTGTTGCAAATAAAGGAAAAAAATCCCATTCAGGGGCGTGTGGTATTCACCCATGTTCTTATAAATTATATGGAGGATTTCCGGTTGTTGTTGAACGATGAAAATTTGTACAGCGATAGGACTTCAAGTACATACAAAAATAAACACATTTGGTGGTGCTACAGCTAAAAGAGAACTAGGACCTATAGTGACTTACGGCTCTCAACCATTCCTGTATGTGTGTTAGAACGGCTAATAAGCAGGACGATTCATAATTTGTCAATTCCTCGCAAGAGACAGTACACCACTGAAAAAAAATTCTGCAGCGGCTGAAAATCGAACCCAAGAACTGAGAATCGAACTTCAAATAATACAAAGCAAAAAAAAAAAAAAACAAAATATTCCCTAATAATAGAGTTTTTTCTATATTACTCCACTTGAGAAATTTTATAATAAAATTCATAAACTTAGAACTTGGCGTACTTTTAGATCTCACTACTTTTCACAGCTAGCATGTTAAAGACAGGGTTTTTGTACTTGGCTTTCTTTCTTGACATTTACATTATGTTTTTTGTTGTAATTTTATTACCCTATTGTATTCCTAGAACTGCGCGCAAACTGACTACGATAATTGCAGGAGCTAAAAATTGGCAGGAAGATCACTTGATACCGCTTATGCGATAAAAATGAATCTAATATGTTTTGAGACTCTACTCATCTGATAAATAAAAGTTTAACATTTCAAATTGTTTTTACTTGTGATATGCATAACTGTACATTATGTACATAAGTATTATAGAAAGTTTTTGATTCACAATCAATATCAATATCGAACTGGAGATTATAACTACTACACACTGCTACTTATGTACCTCCACCACGACCTAAACCAATAAAGCAATTTTCTTTAGACTTGGTACTTTTAGTTTTGTTTAGCTCCAAATAACGGTACGATAATTTGTGTATGCACCTGGAAATCGATTGGAAGACTAAGCGTCTCAGTCTACCGCACTTAGACGAAGGTAGCCTTTGCTTAAAATTTATTTTCATAAAATTTTGTGGAAGTTTAAAAAAACGCTTTCTTTTATCCCAAACAAGTTCTATAAAGTACCGTTATATTTTCGGTTTACAAAATTTAAGAAAAAAACGTTGTTTAAAGAAACTACAAACATCCGCTTCAGGACTATTCAAATGAGATTTAAATTTTAAAGCATTTGTAAGTCTTAATTGTTTACAAAAACTAGACAAAATGGTGTAAAACTTAATAAAATTAATTTTAAGATATATGTATAAATTTGCATTTTAATTGTTAAAGTTAGAGAAATTTGAGAAATTAAATTGATCGTCGGGAATCGTTACAAATACGTCGTTTGCCACTTTCATGCGAATAATACCTTAGACTGTAGTCGAATAGACAGACAAATTCATTATAGCTAAAGCATTTGAAGAAAAAAAGCTTCATACAGAAAATGGCGGAACAAATAGTTTGACAGGTAAACAAAAAACTATTAATTTTGATGGTGAATTAAATTATTATGTTGTGACGTTTTGTTTAGGGTGAACCACCCATCACTTCAGAGTGGGGGTATGATTTGAGGATTAAATTTGCATTGCGTATGTCTCTCCTCTTGTACGAGTATCTCCTTAACATTTTAGTGAGCTTATTTGCGGATTTGTATTTACTTTTGCAATGATTAAGCGATTATCATGTTCAGTGAACTTTCATGGTCGAAGTGAATTGTTGCAGGACTTAGATTGAGTACGGACTCACGGCAATTTGATGGCAAGAAAAGTGCGGGGTGAGAGGTCTCGTGAGGCATGAAGAAAACATAAAAACTGGACTCGTGAGTACTGTTTCATAACCGAAACGTTTCGTTTTATTTCATTTTGTCCATTTCAATTTGTCAATTTTCAAGAAAACAACAGCTGTCTGTTAATAAAAGTATTTAATTTTGTTCGCGTGAATTTTTTAAGGAAAAAAATGAAGAAGTGGACAAAAGAGCAAACCAGTTTCCTGATAAATATTTATTAATGACGATAAAAAAATGTTTCGATTCAAATAATTCCACGTAAAACCCATCGTGAGGCGCCTCAAAGTTTTTTTTAATGTAAACACGATGGTACTCACCAGTCCGTACTCTATCTTCCCAATCTAAACAGGCTCTTACATACATATATGTCAATTTCTACTCACTGTCACTTCTATTTCTATTTAACAGTTAAGTTTTTCAATTATGTCGTGATTTTTTACCACGAGGTACCATATTCAGTTTATATTATTTGTATCTTAAACAAAAAATTCTTTAATAACTTATTGTGAACTTAATTTTAGTGATGCGATTTTTTACACATAGCTGAAAAACATTTGATCTCAGAGCAAAGCTACACAAACAGTTAAAATTTCACTTGCCAATAGTTGTGATAATGAAGTGAAAAATGTTCGAGGACCAATATAGTGCAATATGATTTAAACTAACTGGCGTTCGATATCCTAATAGAATTGGTGAGTACCTACTTTTGTGATTGACTTTACCAATTCCGTAGCTTTTCTTATTGTTTGTTTAGCAATGTGTGTCTCCTTAATAAATGTTGACAAATATATCTCAAGAAAAAAGAAAATTCAATACATGTAATACAGTATAAAATTTAAATTTCAAAATGCACCTGCTTATATCAAATTTGATTCCCATCCAAATATGAATCGTTTAGATGCATATGTAACTTTTCAAACCTCATTAAAAAAGGACTAACTTTTCATGGAATAACGCCTATTTTCGCAATTTACATAACAAAGAGACTTTTCGTCTGGCATTCATTATATAAAAGACGTGATACAATTTAACACCTCCAGCAGAGTAAAAATGGATTCACCCCAAATTCAAACTAACGGCGCATTCCATTATCATTGGATGGTTTGGAAAATAACGGGGATTAAAGTTCCAAATGGTTTCCCTAAAAGACTTTATACGGTGTACGCTCTTTTGATTAATTTATTTGTGACAATTTTGTTCCCACTTACTCTAATCATGAACCTGTTCTACACCGAAGGACTACAAGAAGTCTGTGAAAACCTCACAATAACCATAACTGATACCATAGCGAATTTCAAGTTTCTAAATGTGTTTTTCGTACGGTCAAAGTTGTTGTCGATTAAAGACATTGTGGACAAGCTAGATGTTCGAGCTCAGAACGAACCTGATCAACAAAAAGTTCTTCAAGAATCAGTGCAAGTAGCTCGGGCTACTTTTAAAATATTCTGGGGTCTGTATACCTTTGGAACTTTCCTAAGTTTGTGCAAAATCGCAATCGATAGTGATAGAAGCCTTCTCTATCCGGCTTGGTTCCCTTTGGACTGGAGGCACTCAACGTGCCAGTTTATAATCGTTTTGGGATACCAGCTTTTTGGTCTGATTGTGCAAGCTATTCAAGATGTAGCCAATGACTCTTATCCCTCAGCATACTTGTGCATCCTCACTGCTCATCTTCGAGCACTGGGTCTGAGGGTGAGGAACATAGGAAAGAAGAGCAACGATTTGGAAGCTAATTATGCAAAGCTGGTGGCATGCATTGAAGATCATCAGACCATTCTGGAGTAAGTTTAGCACCAAGAGTTTCATTCTTTGTAAGAAAACTAATAAAAAATCATTTTCAATCTGTGCCAGACTCCATGTGACGATTCAAGGAATTATATCTACAGCTTGTTTGGCTCAATTCATATGCTCAGGATTGGTTCAGTGCACAGTTGGAATATACGTTCTGTTTATTATGGGAAAGAATGAAATATCTGCCTTGATATTGTCGGGAATATTCTTTTTAGCAGTTACTCTGGAAAGTTTTTTGATTTGTTACTTCGGACACAATCTGAAACAGGAAAGTGAGAATCTAACTAATGCCATATACGATTGCAACTGGACACAACAATTGCCAAAGTTTAAAAAGACTTTAGTATTTTTTATGATGCGAACTCATAGGCATAATGTCATATTGGCTGGAAACTATATCCCTGTGGATTTTCCAACATTTTTAATGGTAGGAAGACGAGGATTTAATTAATTTAAATTAACGCAGATAATTTTCTTTCTTCAGATAATGAAATATTCCTATTCAGTTTTTACACTGCTTGTTCGATTGAAATAAGTCTGGGATGAAAGCTGAAAGCCCTGTTCTCTAGAATAATAATTGAATGCATACTTTTTGAAATTTGGAAAGCAGCATTAATCCGGAGTGGCATTTGAAAGATGTTTTTTAGGTAATAAAGAATATACATACATACATCTAGGTGAACTATGTGTAAATACATAAGTCGTAACAATTAATAAAGTGAAGACTTTATTGTCTTTTTTTTCTTCTTGGTAATAATATAAACCGAAAGTCTGATTTATGTTTAAAGGATAGTTCTTAAGGGTAAGCTATTTCTAGAATGCAGTGGATGATTAACGTGTGATATAATTTAAGTCTGCACATCATAACGGGACAATTTTCTGCAATAAACTAATCATATTCCTAAAAGATAAATTGGTTCCTTCACAATATTCTTACTATTGTTGGCAAAAACCAAGAAATAAAAAGCCTGAGTAACGTCTACAAAATTTCAGAATTTGAAAAAGGAAAGGATGTGCCGTTTTTGGAAAGTTGGAGAAGCTTCATAAAAAATAAGGGGCTCAACATTAGGTCTCAAGAATTTTTTCAGAAAACGAAAATTTGAGGATCTCAAAAGGTAGGAACGAATTCCATAGATTCTAATGCAATGCCACTCAATTGTTCTCTAAATATTATATTTTATCAAGACATATAGAAAATATATTAATGTGTTGACTATTTTCTACAATTATTATTGGCAAAAAAGTGACACCATGCTTTGATTATTTTTCGATTATGTCAATATCATGGGCTCATGGAGCATTTTGAAACATTGTGGCGTTATTGTTGGCTCAAGAGTTTTACACTATTCTTTCAAAATTATGTTAAATAAGTCCCATAACAGTGCATCTGCTTTGCCTTAATCCCTTTTTGATATCTAAGCTATCGGTAGGAAACCTTTAAGATGCATTCGCCATCCAACACAAATGTTCGAGTTTGGCCAGGGTGACAAACGTAGACATAGCACTTCTATTATCATACTTGGCCTTAAGATCGATGAAAACGTTTGAGTGTCAGTTTGAAGTTCCTAACATCTGCAATATTGTGAATATTCGGTCGATGGTGAACTTTATTTGTCTAAAGTTATTAGGTCGATGACAATAAGAGTTTCAGGTGTTCACATAATACGACATAAAAGATCTTGTATTCTTGCAGTCTGTGAAAAATTTAATAGTTCTAAATTCTGTAATTTTTCCAACCGTGTTATGTATGTTTTTGAATGTTGTCACTAGGGTATTCTCAATCCAAACAAAACGACAAAAAAAAAAAGGAACGTCGACACATCTTCAACATCAACTTTTGAATCATACTAAAATAAAATAAACAATTCGTACTTGACGCCCTGCAGCACACATACTAATTTGATTGTTGGATTTTTTTTTTATGAAAGAAGTGTTTCCTCGAATATCCGTATTCTCTAGGTTTATGTTAAAAATGGTATAATTTTCAAAAGTTAAATAAACAATAATATGTACTATTTAAAAGCAAATCTGTAGCATCATAAAGGAAATTGAATGTTTATTATAAACAACGATGAACTTGTGATGAGTCTTGCAGGCCGTTAAAATCGGTCAAAGACCCTTACTTCTTGCCTTCGACTGGAATCTCTTGCATACGCAATTCTCAAATTAAGTAGAGTTATTAACGCTCGCTTTAGGGCAATGATATACAAGTATGTGTGTATGATAAATAATTAGAAAATCTGTTATTCACACTTGACGAGGTTCCCGACAGAGGGGCATTACTTAATGGGGTGAAAACAGGGTCGGATTAATCCATGTGGTAGAACTCCATTTTTGGTTTTTTTTTGCTTGCATTAATTTTAAAAGTTTGTTTTTGTTTTCTTTTTTTAATTATGGTTTATTTATAATATGTCCTTATAGACCGAGAGCCGACAGCAATTTTTGGGTGTGATTGATAACAAAAAATAATTAGCATAATTAGATAGGCCTTTAGTAGTTATTTACAAATGTGAACGTCTTGCATGCTCTAGTGGGAGCTATAGTGCATAAAAGTGTATCAGATATGCAGTTCTTTTCAAAGTCTAAAAAATTATGGTACAAAATTTGCCATAACTTCAAAATGAAGAGCTAAGTGCCCTGGTTGCAAATATCGAGGTCCAAGACGTTTTGAAGGCGGTCTTCTTCGTGCAAGAAGTACGCTATTCTTATCGCGTCTTGCAGGCAGAAGGCTATCTGCAAAACGTGTTAGACCTCAATTTTGTATTGAATTTCTTCTCAGGCCTCAAACAGGCATTCTTAAATGTCATCGAAAGTGATGCGTAAGCGTTGTTTTATGGTTGTTTATCAAAGTTCCCTGACTGTCTGTGTGCGGATCTGTAAGAAAGGAAAAGGTACAAAATGTCTGAGATGCAACTATGTACTACCATGAGACTGCTCGGCCTTGTAAAGCTGCCTTTTTTGTCACATAGGGAATGTGGACCTGGACGAGTTGTGCAACATAAATAATTATACGGGCATTTGTGGTAAAACACACTTCATCCACCATCAGTGAATCAGCTAGAGACGAGAAATCAATAAACAAACAAAAGTGCGTTAATTAATAGAGTTATTAATAACTTTAACATGCGCAATCGATTGAACACCAATTGATATTTATTCGAAGAGTAAATAGTAGAAATTGATCAATTTTAACGTGGCAATATACTCCTATGTATAGCTACTTATTGAAAAAGTGACATTCATTTTTGTTTGCAAGAATCTCATTTGTATTCGCGATATAATTTTTATAAACCAAGAGAAAGCTAGTTGAAGATTTTAGGTTTCAATCTTTGCGAGAATTCGAAGTATGCATGTTTTTTTTTTTTTTTTTTTTAATTCATTTTTATTTTCATCAATCTTAAAACTATCTTAAAGCTAGACAAAAATTCATAAAAACTAGACTAATTATCCAATGCATGTATGTACATAATGTACATACTCGTATATTCAAAACTCTTTTTCTAAATCGATAGCCCCATTTTCATTGTGCTATACATCGAATATTGTTGCAACCTATCTAGCGGAATTTAATAAAAAAAAATTAAATGATGAAATAATGGTTTATATAGGCATTTTATATTCTTGTTCATCTATAAACCCATAAAATGCGTCGCGTATCGATTTCTATTTTAAAATACCTTTGCCGTTTCATTTAATTTCCACTCTATTCTGAACAATTTTACCTTTTTTTGTCGAAGACTACAACATTGCTGCATCGTTTTCCATGTCACGCTTTTTTGCTGACATGAAGAAATTGGCAGCAATTGTCAAATACCGTAACGACATTTTTACAATTTTCAAGGAGTCTGACAATGTCCCAAATACAGTAGTAAAAATTGTGTCGTGTTTCAGACGATTGTATCTGACAATTTAATTGTCAAGTAGCCGTCTGAAAATGTCCTAAAATGACATTTCTGACAATATTAGGTGTGTTTTATTCACTTCTGCATAGCTAGCGCAGCAAAATTTCCCTTGATAGACAACAACAATTTGATTGCTGGCGAAAAAGAAGCCAGTAAAAAAATGGCAGTTGTGCTGGTAATAGAACTTTAAATTATTGAAATAAAAATGGCGCTATGCATTAAATTTTAGAATTGAAATTGACATATGGAGTGAGTTTGATCGTTTTATTCGATCTTGAATTGCTGCGCTGGCTATGCAGCAATGAATAAAACACACCTATTGTCAAACAATAGTTGAAAACTAACATGGTTTTGAAACAAAAGGAAATACATATAGGTATACATAATACATATGTACATATGACGACTGTCAATCGCCTATACTTTAGCTTAAGTACAACTTAGCTTAAGTTCAACTTCAAAAAAAAAAGGTGGTTGACGTTTAAATGGATTTGTCCACAAGAGAGAGAAAAACATCTCAATCTCAAAATTTCAGGTTTCTAGCTCTATCTACTCAATTTTAAACAAATTTTAAGAACATCTGCCTCCTGTCAGTGATTTTATTTTACTAAAACCTCGTTTTAAACACTCCCTTCACTAATAGATTCTTTTTTATATCTAAGGGAAATGTAGGTACATAGACAAATAGACATTAAACTATAATAAACAATAAATATCTTCTTATAACTTCTCCTCCTGTGGTATTCGGTTTACCCTCTCAAACTCCAATAAAAGTGGGAGCGTATTGAGTGAGCATTATTAGTATTTCCATAGCAATATCAATATTTCATTCACAACACCCTTTATGATACATATTACAATTTCATATTCTGTCAACGATCATAAAATCTTCCGCAACCACACCCTCTTTAAGATTCTGGTGTCCAGTCCAGCAGAAGCTGACACGCTACTACCATGATAAAAAGATTAAAAATCGATTACCGATCCACCGCATAAACATAACTTCAATCAGTTCAATGGGAATCCAAATGAATCTCTTAAAAAAATTATTTATTTTTAAACATTATTGTTTAGCTCTTCGAGTGGAGAGCGTAAAACGAAATCTCTTAATAAACAAAATGTGGTTGAATTTCTTTTACGTTCTCGTGTCTCGTCTGCCTTCTGTCACTGTCTCACTGTCGTCTATTCGTTTTCGACTCGTTTCGTTTTAAACTCGGTGCAACCGGCTTCGGAGATCGGAGACACCAGACAATGGCTTCAGTAATAAATGGTTCGTGCGTAAGAATACAGAACGGGAACGTTGAAAGGGAATCGCTGTCGGAATAATTGTTTATCTTGGCTGCTGGGCTACAATGATCGCTCGAAGTAAATAAAGGAAGAAGAATTACAAAAAAAACAATCAAATACTTACTTCCTATATCTTATCTTTAGAAATAAAAGATATTTCTTCGATAACATGGCAAATCATTCGTGATCGTGCGCAAAGTGCAATTTCCTAAAACGTCAAAGGTATCGGCTTGATCGTGCGTTGGCATAGGCATCGGCATCGACAAGTGCAATTATCCGTGCTAAAATAAAAAAATAATAAATAACCAGAATTATGATACAATAAAAATGGAAGCAAACTTTCTTGTTTTGTTTTTCGTTTATTTATGAAAGTTAATTAGAGAAATGCTTGTGAAGAGATCCAAAAGAAAGTAAATTAGCAAGGTGTGAATATTATTATTGTTAAAACTCACCGTCGCAGATTTATCTTTCTATTCTCTGATCAAACCAAAACTTCACCGAGTTTGTATATGTGTACAGTATTACAAACAAAACTAAATATTTCCTCTAAAAGTTTGTTTCGTACGATTATTTAGCGATGAATCGTGAACATTCCGTAATTCGGTCTGAAGTTTAAATTATCCGAAAGTACCTACACCTATTTGAAAAAAGATGTATAACGATACTTTTTTCTTATCTGTTCAAAGTGCGTGACAAAATTCTGAGATTTATTTTTCTGTTTTCAAAATATGTATGTAAATATAGATAGGTATTTTACTGAATCTATGTAATTTGTGTGTAAATATAAATATTAAACAAACTGAAAACGTGTATAAAAAATAAATAAATAAAAAAACGTGTATACGAGAAATAATTTTAACTCACCTATAGTGTACGAAAGTGGGACAAGCGCCAAACACAACAGTGTGTAATTTTGCGAATTAGGCAGCTTAAAAAAATATTGTTGACATTTAGAAAAATAAATGCTCATAGTAGAGAAAAATGCGAAATGTGTGAGATATGTTTTATTGAATGTCTTAATGTACAATGTAACCCAAATGTTACTAACATTAGATATACGAGTAGATATACAAAAAACTTAAGTAAAGTGACATGGACATGGTCGTTGACAGCTATGAACTGTCGATAAACATAACCAAGTAAAATGAGTCAATCAAGTTCGAACGGTTTTGTATTTGTAATTCGTCAAGATGATGTACCTACATAGATGAGAATTTACGTTTGACAGTGTACAAAATATAAAGTGTTCGATTACTTACAAAAACCCTTCTTCATGACGCTTTGACTGGACTAGTTGGTCGAGTAGCAAATGTTAAATTTTTAAATAATAAACTAATTTTAGGGAATGTTTTCTTTTTGATTTGTAGACGAGTAATTTTTTCACTCTGTCGAAAAGTTAAATATTTTAAATATTAAATAATTTGGTAAATACTAAAATTAGAAATTAACTTAATAGATTTATTCGCAATTTGATGGTCGTAGCTCATGTGAATGGTACATAAATGATGTATTTAAGTGACTTCGTTCTAACTAAAACCTCTTGGATTTCCTTCTGTTTTATTCAAGGGATGACATCATTATTTATTGTATCGTAAATATCGTGTGTTCTTTAGATTTCCAATTCCAGATTCATTCACTGCAATTTATAGCGTTCCACCAAGTAGCCACCTTAGGTCTATTCTTTTTATCAATCCGTTATGTTGAATCCGCAATTAATCTTTCGGAATTTTGACACGGATGCAAAATTTTAAGATTAATTTCTTCACCTTTACAAGGTTTTCCTTCTTGAAAACGATTTAAATAATTAGTGGGTTAGGTTGAAATGGCTGCTAGTGGAACAACTGTTAACCATTTTGTGATACCACATAAATGAAGATGATTTCCTTCCTACTCGTTAAACCAATATCACTTGCTTATTACCAGTAGGTATCCACTTTATTGCTGGCACTTATTTATTGACACTTGGTATTGTTGATGTTTACCGAGGTAAATTTCACTGTGCTAACTTCGTTGCAATAAAACACAACAATACGGGTAAGTTGTCAAACGTGAAATATTTGTGCATCGATTCGTCATCACTGTGATTTTTTGCGATGCTTATAATTTTGCTTTGTATTTTTCTCTAAGCCTTAGCACCTCATTCTTGACGTTCCGATTAAATATAACTTAAGATATACATAAACTTTCTAAGCAAGCCTTATCGACCTATTTTTGGAGATTTTATAAAAAGCAAAAACCTACAAAAATAAACGCAAAAAAGTTAAAAAACAAAACGATAACTGTACGAGTGTAAAAAAAGATTAGACCCATAAAATCGTTCACGTTCTCAAGAACAGGAGGTGTCATGCTACTTTCTGACCGAGGTCAATTAACAGCAAACTGTGCTGCAAGCAAATTGGCTTTTTCTTGCTGAAATAACGAATGTCATTAAAAACGAGCTTTGAAACCGAAGGTGAAGGTATTTCGTTTTAGAAATGTCCAAAAATTGGTTGCCTTAATTGTTAGTCATGCAAAAATTTTGTTCGTCGAATATGATCATTATATAAGTCTTTCTATCTTACTTACTTGCTTAAAGTGGCGCTACAGTCCGGGGTGGTCCAGGGCCACAACTAACAAGCTGTTCGATCCCTAGCTGGCTGTCTCCAGCTTCGCACGTTAAGTTGGTTGAGATCCTCTCCCACTCTACTGCGCCGTCCCACGGGGTTGGATTCCAAGACTTTCCAGTCTTTCTATCTAGCTTGATCTTATTCAAGTTTTCCTCGGTAGGGTTGGATTTACAAAATCGGAAACTTACTTATTTGGGTATGATAAATATTTCCCTTTTCGGGTTAAACTTTCCCATTCCGAAAAGAATTATATTTGAAATCATATTTGATTTGAACCAGTTAAAGTTGCTGAAGAAATCTTTAAAACCGTCCCAGTTCGCTTTCTCGTATTTGTTGTGACGAGAAATTTGCAGATATAATACAATGGTCATATGTGCCTAGAAGTGATAACACATTTATAAAGTTATAAAGCGTTTTTCTTTTTTAGTTCAGAATAGAGCTCGGAGCAAAGTCTAAGTATGTCCAGCATGTTCTAATCGTGCTCTGAGTTGTTTTTGATACACACCTCACCTGAGCACTTAGCTGTCTCTATTTTTTTAAATTTCCACCTGTCAAATGCTTTAACTCTCTCTGCTCGGTTATTTTATCCTGAACTCATAGAGTGCTCTCTGAACACTCTCAGAACATGCTCAGAACGAAATAGAAACACATATTCAAAGCTCTGAACACTACTCGTGTGAACTAAAAAAGAAACACAATTAATTTATTGATAACTCAGGCTCTGCTTTGAACGAAAAAATAAATACGCCTATAGTGTATTTATCAGGGTCAAAGGTAAGAAACAAGTGTAGAGTATTGGCGATTGACCTGGAACGTCAGGTAGGTCAAGCAGGCTCGTGAACGATCTAAGTCAAATTGTTTAGGTCAGGCTAAATCTCGAACATCTTCCTTTGGGTTTTGGCTGACCAGAATAGCGCAGCCACCAAGAATTTTGTAAATTGAAATCACCTGGACTCAATTCTTAAATGTAGAGTCATATTTCCTATACAAATCTGTTTATTTTCGTTGATCATCATTTATAAAATAGATTCTGTACCCAAGACCAGATATCCATGATCAGCCCATATCTTAATCACTTTAATAGTCATAAATCACTGCTCTTGCCAAAGTGTTCCCGACCAATGACTCATTTTGACTCTCGAATCGCGTCGAACAATACCTCATTCTCACTCATTTCGCATAGGAATTTTTTTTCATTGTATCTACTGGGAAATATGTTTTTTTTTTATTATTAATTAAATTTTCCCTGCCGGATTCATAAAATTGCATACTGTTCTGTTCATTGTGAAATGTTGATATTTTTACTCTTTACCGGTTTATATTTTTAAAGAAACGCAAACAACTATCGCTCTTACTCACTGCAAGTGAAATTTAATTATCTTTCAGTTTGTTATGTAGTAAAAAGTACCTATAGAATGAAATTATAATAAAGTGATTTCCGTTAGAAAACAAAAATATATATTAAAAAAAAAATAATATGCATAAATAAAGTGTATTTTTCTTGGTCCTCTTTTAAGTGTTTTTTTTTCCTCTGCATCTCTCCACAAAGTAGCATGAAAAAGTGTAAATAACACCATAAAACATCTTAATGTGCCTGCGTCCGTGCTCCGTTGTTATACATTATTTTTCTACCTTGGATAATAATCTACTGGAAAATATAAAAATCGTACTTGAAAACAAAAAGATAGAAATAATTAAAGAGGAAGTATATTTGTATATATGAGTACCAAGTAAAAAAGAAAACAAAAGTTTTAATTGTTTATTCTGTACGTCATAATAAAATGAAAAAAAAAAGAGGCAATAATATCTGTAACACGATTCTCTTGATAATGAGTGTTTCTATGAATTGAGCAAAAAAAATAGTAATAATGATACTATAAAATTCATTATTCTGTTAAATCCATGTAGTGATAAAAATGCTATAGAAAAATTATTCGACTTCGTCACTTTGGTGTTCCAGTTTCCTCAAGGTGAAAATTGTTTTTAAAAGTGATGACTATTAGTTGATTGTGTAGTTTTGGATTGTAGCCAATTATTTTATTTTGTTTATTTTTCTATAAAGTAAAAGTTTGTAAAATTAAATTTAAAAATACAATTCAATAAATATTTGAATTGTCACGTGTGTGGGAGGTTAATTAATAAACAAGTGGATAGTTTGGAGAAAGTTAAATAATTTAATAGTAAACACCGCACTCGTAAAAGTAACCTGAACTCAATTGGATACCTATAATAACGCATAATTTGGTAAGCACAATTTCAAGTATTTATATTTTTATAACATTTGTACATAATCTAGAATTTAGGAAGCTCCAATTGGGTTTTAATTTTATGATAATGTAATTGGAATTGTTGGTAGTAAATCTTATCAAAGCTTAGAATTGGAAAAATGAATGATGAATATTATGTATATTAAACTGTGACCACAAATACCTTATTGTGTCCCTAGCTTGATTTGGTAAAGATTACTGCTCTTCCAAATTTTTCTGGGGAAGTTTGTGTATTAATACCTTCAGATAGAATTAATAGTTTTCTTCTACCTGAAATCGTCCCAGAGCAATTTTTGGTCTGTTGTTTCCTTGTCAATATAACAGAATCTGCATATGGGACTGCTATCTAAACGAAGAATACTAAGGTGTCTTCTTACTTTCCAGTTACCATGAAGGTAAGGTAACAACGTTGTTCTCAATTACGTACGTTGATATGCCTTGTGAAATATTCTTGATTATAGTTCCCAAGTAAAAGTTTGGTCTGTCCCGAGCTTGGGAAGATCTCCCGAAGTTATGGATTTTTTGATACTTTATTTAATTTGTTTAATTACGATTTCAACTTTTCCAAAATAAGTTCCAATTAAGGGCGAGCACCAGCAGTCTAGCTCTGTGGCTCAATTAGCACTGAAGTGCGCCATTTTGATACCAAAATTCGTATGAACCTGTGGATGGAATTGATATGGGAAATTGTGGACATCTACGGAGTCATCCAGATTGTAATAAGTTCAAAAATATGGATCTACATAGTTGGTTTTGATGTGTCTTATTTTGTGGTTGATTTTGCACAATCATCGGGAAATTGAATCCCTTACTAAGCCGGACCACTACACTCATCCGACACCATCTACATTGTGCCAAGCTAGGTAATTTGTTGATTGGTACTGAAAAAGTAGCCAATTCGATTGAGTGATTATCCAGACCCCTGCGCCTGCACCGTAAGCCTCCAGTCCGTTAGCTAGGGATCTAAGGAGTGAAACGTAGGGCACGACACAGAAGGAACCGAAGTTCGTCCTAGAGCCATTCCGTCGCACTGAGAAAAGAGATCAAGTCTTTGCTCGTCATTTCCGAAAGTTCGTCAATGTCGTCAAAAAATTTCCTTCCCAATGACGGTTCTCTAAATTTGGTTCCCGGCATTTGCAGAGGAAGTGGAGGACTATTTGCTTTTCCCGCTAGTTCCCACAGCTGACAGTGAGTGTTGTGAGGAATGCCTAGCTTCGCTGCATGCTCACCTATTAACCAGTGTCTGATCCAGGTAGCTACGATCCTGTCTATGTCTTGCCTGGGTCTAATGTGTATCAGTTCAAGCGTTCGGGATTTATTATGGTTTGGCCAAATAATTCTATATATAAAGCAGTTAGTTAAACTACTCAACCTACGATTTGATTAGTTAAAACAAAAATGAGAGAATATTGCCTGTGATAACTCCGAGCGGAATGTTGACTCTTTTCTTGAAAAGTGAGTTATGAAGGACTGATCCTTGCCTGGACAGCTCGTCCGCCTGTTCATTCCCATCAATGCCACAATGACCCGGAACTCAGATAAGAGTAACATTGAGGTTAATATTTAGACTATACTCTGTCCAACAAAAATTGTCAGTACAGGCCTTATGGGAGAGCTTTTTCTAAAGCAGTGGCGCCTGATGCACCCTCACTACAATGCGTTAGGAAAAATGCCACTAAAAAAAGAGCAAGCCACTGACTTTTCTTAAGGAATTTTTTTTGTAATTCTTTGCAAAAAGTTGTACACCCCAACACGACCGTCGTATCCCACTGCTGATGAGATACTGTCAAGATCAAGACAAGAGTGTCAAGTGTCACTCAATACGATCGTGCGCTCTTTATCTACATCAAAACAGAGTTACCATTATCATTCTCAATTGCAAGCAAAGAGCTTTTTCAGTGGTTTTTATTAAGGAGCTTTTGGGATTTAAAGCTTTTGAGAACACATTTTAAGAAGATGAGTATGTTGAGTGTTGTCGTATTGCTTTTCAACTTAAAAAAAAACGCGCCTATTATCTTACCGCTTGGCGTTGTGGGAAAAGGTAAATTGAATATTGTTTTCAGTCGTTTTGAATCGGCAGATGGTAGCCCTACGCGTTTTTTACTTTCATTTGCGGCGATTTATAATTTAAACTACGGAATCCCTGTGAGAGCTTTAAAAGGCGATACACTTATGCATGGCAATGCAACCAGAATGAGAGACAAACGTCCTATCTTCCCTGTACTGACAATTTTTGTTGGACAGAGTATAGCAAGTTCATCCCGGCTTGTTGGAACAACTAGGAGGAAGGTGTACTAGAATTAATGGCTTTAAGAGCCGCCTGAATGTCTGTGATAATAGCCGTATTTCGGTTCTGGTTTGGAACTTGTTTGATTACCTTGCATGTTTCCCTGATAGCCAGTAATTCAGCTTGAAAAACACTAGCAAAGTCGGGTAGCCTAAACGTCCTAGATGTATTAAAAGTCTCACAAAAGATTCCTGAACTAACCTAGCTTAAACCTAGTGACTTACAACTCTCAATCATTTCTGTGTGCGTGTTTTGGAGATGTGGAGCGTACCTACAATTTTCTGACAATTCCGAACGGCTAATAGGCAGCACTTTTCGTGACAAGAAATACTCTTTGAAGAATTTTCAACTCCTTACAAGAGGTAGTACACTCCTAAATTATTTTTTAGCAGCGGCTGAGAATCAAACCTAAGACCCTCTGCATGACAGTTCAATGCACTTACCATCCTTACGCCATCATTAAAAATAGTTGTGTCGAAGTTATTCTTCAGGACGTCATCATCCCAGTCCTTTAGTTATGAGAACATAACCTTAAAATCTTGACTGATGTCCATTTCAGGGGTCCATGGTAGTCAGTGGGAGTCAAAAAGATCTCTATTGGAATCAACTCCGTAATATTGCTATTTCCATAAGGCTTTGCAATAAAAGAGTTCGATTCCTTAAGTCTTTATGCGCTGCAAGATTTTATACTTTATGTATAAATCAAGTGGTAAAAGGTACAGGAAACCGTTAGAGGCATCAGTTGGGTGCGATCTTAGATGCCAAACGCTAAAAGTTCTTTGTAAATTCTTCAGTTTATACATGTTATATGCTTTGGTAATCGAACCGTACGTGAGGATCGGTCTCACCACGGCTGTGTACGTCCACAAAATTATCTTGGACTGAAGACCCCACTTTTTACCAAAGGCTATTGATATGTACCTCCTGCTAAAGCGAAACAAAGAAGCCGATCACGGAACCGAAATTTTGAGAAAAGAAAGGCGTTTCGACTGAAATTCCTCATTATAAAGGAATACAAATATCTAAATATGTAAGATATTTATAAGTAAGGTAATTTCCCAGCGAAACTGAAATATTTATGCATATGTATGTATATGAGGCTAAAAAAAACCATTGAATAATTTCAAACCATCCATTAAGCCTAACTCATGGCTTTATCATTATAAGTGTTACGAAAACACCAACACTGATATCTCTTGTAAGTGTAAATAATTATTCTCACCACGTTTTAATAATTTCCTATTAAATAAAAAATCATTATTTATTAATGAGTAAAATAGGACTGCGAATAAGGAAGGAAAATAAATGCCATAAAAATACTTAACCCGTAAAACGTATTAATTTAAGACAGGTTTTCACTTATCCAGGAGCAATACTGCATTTTTGCGCGGCCTTATGACACTTCACCATTATTATGTGCCATATCAGCTAAATGTATAAAAAAAAAACCTACTGAGTTACTGACCACTTGAATAGAGGACAGACAAGCAGACTTGCAGACGAAACGGATGCATTGAAGAAACCACTTGCCAAGACAATAATCCAGTGTGCTGGTCGCTGGATTAGTCGGTCGAATGTGTTCCGTTCCGTTTGACCGTACTCCATTCGATCAAATACGCACTTTTATTGTTGTTGTGGTTGGCAAATGACGACCGACCGACGACGACGATAGACGTTGCGTCGTTTTGTTTTGCACTATTCTTGGTTCTTCCCCTGGGGGCTTCTTAAAACCCTTTAGCTTTAGGGGGAATTTCTGGACATAATGCTAATATCCCACGTATTTAATTTATCTGGTGAATTTTGTTTATATTCGTCTTTTGTTTTATTCACTTGTGACTTGGAATGGCTTCCCATAGACAAACAAGAGTTGCTGATGATGGTGATGGCGATGGTAGCCAGTGGAGCGCTACTTTGGGCCTTTGGTTTTCCATGCCGTCATCGTCGTGCTCTTGTGTCGTTCGCGGTTGTATGGGAGTTTAATAGGGTGCAATGACTCCAAAGAGTTGACTCAATTGATGTGAAAATGAGTTGTAAGACTTGAAGTTGAAAGTTTCGTTTTTCTTTTTTTTTTTTTTTTGTTCAGAGTTTTTTAATTGAATCAACGAAAGATTTTTCTTTTTTTATCTATTTTTGTTGTAATCTGTTATTTAAATGCCTCAATGAATTTATTGCCAAATTTATTTATACATTAAAACAGATTTCATGATGTGTTTCATGTTTTTATACACCACAAAGAAGCTAACTGTGTTCTTTTTTATTTATTTTATGAGATCAGACAACATGAATGACAATGTCATTGTTTGTCTTTTTGAAGTCCAGACACGCGAACCTCTATGAGTAAAAAAAAAATCTGTGTCTATAAATATAGCATTTGGACGGTTTGTTATATCTTTTTAAGTTGATGAAATGTCCAGAACGGAAGCCGATGTGAATAACAATGCGAAACGTAAAGTAGAAAAATAAAAATAAAAATTCATGTATAACTACCTACTTAGTATGTGTATTTATTCCTTCAAAATTAGAAAAAAATATTTACTATTTTTATATGTAAAAAAGAATGGTTGCTCATTGGGATAATTTTGACATCGAGATAATACCGTCATCGCATAGTTTTCTTTTTTTTAATTTTGCCATGAAACCCCATGTCAATTTTTGACGATGAGTAGCTACATATGTACATATGTATATTCAAAAAGAGCTCAGCGGCCAGAAGTTTTTTTTTTTAAACCCACCTCTGTCCGTCAGTTTCTACACTCACATCTCCGTGTCTTATATTGGGTGCCTATAACATTAAAATACATGGTCGCAAAATTTTAAACAGCTCTCGTTTAAGGAATAAAATCGGCTCTACTTAACGCAGTAGTTTAGCTTGGAGACTTTGTCTAACTTTTTCCTAATTTTAAACACGTTATAGACAACTTTTCTAGCTAATGTGGGTTTTACAACAGAACCTAAGCGAATTTACGTTGAACAACCCTTAATTTGACAGATATCTACATAACTCAAACCCAACTACACAAACAAAAAAAAAATAAAAAGAACAGACAGCTTCAAACCAAATAAAATTTCGCAAAAAAAGTACATTTTATATACTACCTCGGTACAGATTTTGATTGTTTATAAGTTATTTAAATTATTTTAGATGGAAATGAAGTATAAAAACTCAATTTTGTTGTTACATTTTGCAAATTCATTTGCATGCATACATAACATATAAGTATATAATGTAGGTACATTTGTATGTATAGATTTTTTGATCGTAGAGCTCGAGTACGATTTTTTCGAATTTGTAATATTCAGTGATTCAGTCTATTTACAAAGCACATCTTTTAAAACTCGAATAAAACATCAGTAAATATTTTTACTTCGATTTGCTTTGGTATGAAATGGCCATTGTCAATATGGATAGAGTATACTTTTAAAAGATAAACTAGCTATTTGCTGCTGTTAAAGTTAGACGAGCTCTTTAACGTTAAATTATAGTTTATGTCCTTTAAAATTAACACACAGTTGTTTCTCTTTTTATACACAATATTTAGAGTCGACTCCCAGTCTAAAATTGATTTAGAATAGGTTTTAAATGTTTAAAATTTTGCGCCATGATATCAAACTTTGGGAAATGCTGTTGGGACAGCAAAACAAGAGAAAGTGAAGAAGTGTTCCCAGTATAGCCCTTTTTTTTATCAATCCCTAAATAGAGCAATCTACACACAAATACGCTATATAGTAGCACAGGTCTATTAAGAGCGGTCTGTCCGGCCACACGTCCATGTAAAGCTAATTATTTAACTGCGAAGCAACAACAGACCACTGGTATACTGTTGGATTTCCTGTTGACGAACCATGCAAACAACTAAGCACAATGAACTTAATAGATCAGTCGATAATATATATTATAAGGAGAGACCTAGCTATGACGTTAATACGACTTTAAAGGAAAACTAGGAATAGAAGTCATCTAACAGGTAAGATAGTCTGTCAGCGTCGCAGCTGACACATTTACATAGATCATATTGTTGGTCCACTGTGATACCACATGAATCTAGAGATTCATTGAACTATTTGGAGCTCTTTATGAAGACAAATAGACTCCAAATGTCTATATTAAATAGACCACTACTTCCTTGAAGTAAAACTCTCTAAGATGAAACCTTCGCCTATGGGCAGAGCATTGCATGTACATAGAAGATGAGGAACTAATTCTAGATTTTCCTCGTCCATACAGCTTTTCTAAAAATAGTTTGATAAACACTTGCCTTTGATGCAATAGCTTATACAGAACCAGGACAAAGTTCCTTTGAGATGAATTGATGGGACCTATAGGTACCGAGTCCTAAGTTAGAAGGAGCTTTTCATTGCCAAATATACTCTCTTAAAGGATTTTTCACTTCTAAGAGGCAGAAGATAAAAACAAAAATTGAGTTTAGGTGGTGGATCCCCAGGCCTTTTTCATGACAGTCAAACGCACTTATTATTACGACCCGGAGTTCTACTCCTTTTTCAAAGGAAACATAACTCTTGCCAGCCATTTGTTCTTTGGCCTTAAAGGAAAATTGAGTAGCAAATCCTTTTCTCCACGAACTTTTTGGATGGAACGTTACCATATGCATGGACCTATAATTTCGATACAATTGTATGCCTATACTCCGCTATGTCAGTTCAAACAAAGAAAAAGATTTAAGTAAGAATAGACAGCAAATGTTATGATGAGAAATACTTTTCATGGCAAGATATACTCTTGGAGGATTTGTCTCTTCCAGTACCTCTGGAATAGGTTTTTTTTTTTTGGGTGGCAGCGGCCTGGAATCGATGTCAGACCTTCTGTGTGACAGTCCAACGCAATAATCATTACTCAACGGAGTTATAAGTTGTTCAAACGAAAAATAACTTTTGCCCACCGTTGTTGCTTTGGGCTTAAAAGGCAATTAAGCACCAAATCCTCTGTCAACTAACTTTAAGAGTCCTTTTATAATTCCCCAATCATGCAAGTCTCATATTGCTCCAAAGGTGCGGAACTTTTCAGAGGCAAATAATAATTCTTTAGGTTCCGCTTCCATAGACTTACTAGAAGTGGAGGAAATAATACAACAATTCGATTCAATCCTAGAGGTGTACGGTGCAGGGGAGGACGATCGCGACTCATGTGCGTACGGAAGTAGACCAACTTGGCTTGTTTAACTGGTGACACATAGTTAGAACTGTCTGGAAGATTAAGACTTTGGTCCATTTCCTAGCTTAGCACTAATTTAACTCTTTGTCTAAATCAAGAAATAAGTCAAATTTATGTCTGAAAATGTTGTGGAATCTTCGTAAAGGATTGAAGCTTATATTATACATGTTTTGATGTTTGTTTTTATTAAAAATGGTTTCCAACCAAGCCTGATAGATATTTGACAAATGAAAGTTGCCAATCGACTTTAAGAAGTCAACGACTCAAAAACTTGAGATTATTTTAAATAAATGTTTTAAACATTTTTCTAATTTTTTCAGTTTTTTTGTTTAAATTTGACATCATATGACAGGATACAGTTCGAAAACAACAGATGAATTATAAGTTTTTACTAAACTCTTTAAAATAATCTTATAGCTCAATGGGTTTGTTCGTTGAGCTCTGAAGTCACCATAGAGTCGCTCTAAATCGTTTTTTTTTTTGTTAAAAAACCTGAACTCATACTGTTGTGGAAATTCTGTATGTTTTGAGACCTGGAGTCGCCCTGAACTCGTCGTAAAGTAGATCTAGGTATTTTGCTGTGACGAGCTCATATTCAGTTCAACTTCCACCTTTTAGCTGTCGTCAACGAAACAACTGACAGCCCTTGAATGGTTTTTGAAAACCGAAGTCTAAGGGTTGTCAAGAAAACCTGGGTCAACACTGGGTAAAGTTTAACCAACGAACCTAATCATTTCGTGGCAAAATTTTAAAACTGTCAAAATCTAATCTAATGTCAGATACATACACAGAAACAAATTAAAATGACATAATTGTTGATGACTATTTTTTGAGAATTTCAAGTTTAGCAACTCTAAACTGTCAAAATATTATCAGAACTTATCAGATTTGATTTTAAATCATTTTCGATAAAATATAACAAAGCGTTGTCACAATAATTAGTTCTCTTTATAAATTTGGAACTGTGGTTGTTGGAACTTTCATATTCATAAAACTATAAATCAAACAAAATTTTATAACAGTTCAGATATAAAATCTGCCTAAATGCGTTTTTTGAAATTTTGAAGCACCTTAAAAACGATAAGTTTGGATAAAATCTCACAATTTGAAGGGGTTAACACATTACACATACAGATTCTCCAAGGCCTTGTGTCGAAGAGCCACATCATTAACCTACTTTCAAAGACTGTCTTATGAGCAAGGAAAAGCAATTCCCATTATCTAATCAGCATACGACGATGGCACTAATATTCCTCTTCCGTAATTATGTCTAATTATGTCTTCCATTCCAACTTGTAGATACGAGTGTAGACTCCATCCAAACTGGCCATATTCTCATATTTGAGCTGTAGGTACTCAAATGATACATCACGTCCATCTCACACTTAATTGGAATTTAATTATTTTCTTTGTAATTTATTTGTCAAGAAACGACTGAAACTAAGTTGACAGTGCGTATCTCTGTCACATGTGGTTAAGTTATGTTATTATAAATTTTGCACTGCCATCACTTTTCCCCTCTGCAATACAATACAATTGAAATCAATTGAATGCTAATTCTACTTTTTACCACCGCCCGTCAAAATAATACTACTACGAGGTACATATGTATGTAGGTAGTAATAAAAACAAACCATTAAAAGACACCAGGAGCTGGATGAGCCCAGACGCTCAGACAACTTGCTATAAATTGTTATGCAGCGGGTGTTGCGTTTTTAATAAATATTTTTGCGGGCTGCTTCCAGTGAAAAATGAAATCGAAACACGGATTTCGATTGCCATCCATCAGCGGGAATGCCGCACTAAAGAATCTTTGCCTAGTCTCTGCTGGCTCTGGACTGGAGTCTTGTAAGTGTGAAGGCTTCAGACAATGATGGCAGATGTAGACGCCACACGTCGTTGTATTATAGTCGTCGTCATCGATGTCGTCGACGATGTCTTTGGTGTTTTAAATATCATCACCCCCCGGTTCGGGGTTAAAGTTGAAGAAACCTATTTATTATGCATGCGACGACGATGACGAAATGCGGGCTTTGAATTTTTAGGGAGAGTTACACACTCGTATCTTGAGTTTACATAGTACATATTGGGAAAAAGGAATCTCTGATGGATATGGAATACAGTTAAATTAATCAAAATGGATTTTTGATTAGCGTTTCTCGCGTGCCGTGTCAAAAAGGAAACACATTGTTGCTGTCTGCAGTTCATCGACATTAAAAAAAAGTTATTTTAAATTTATTAGGTAGGTATGAGGAAGCTCATTAAGTTGTCACTCATTATGTTAACTGCTTAGCATTTTAAATAATGAAACATGTAAAACTAAATGATCCAACAAAATTTACAACTAATTGTGCCTCAAACATGTCTATATTAAGAGGCCTCCGCCCAAAATATTGAGAAAAACGTGAAATTGGGCAAATTCGTGCAAGGTTTGTGAAGTCAATGCAAGTCGTATTGAAATAAAATAAATTACGTATGAAAGAATTACATTTTATCTTGAAAAGCGTCGAGCCACTTTTTTAATTTTTTTATATTTTTCTTATTTAATTTTAATATTCCGGTTGCTTCTTTCGTTAAATTCCACAAAACTGCAAAAGTTGTGCAAGGTTTGTGAGAAATTGAAGTGGAAAACTTATAATATTTTTACGTCATTTTAACGGTAATGAATAGACTTAGAAGAGCGTCGGAGCGGATTTTTAATTTTGGGCTCTATTTTTGAATAATCATCTTTTGAAAAACATTAAAATTTCTCATTTTCTAATGCATTTTTTAATGTGTAGTTATGTGAAAAGATCATCATAACTTTCCCAAAATGACATAATGCTTTCTGAAATTGTTTATATTAAAAAACAGTAATCAAAAAGTAACTTTCTATTGCAAAATAACTAATTTTACAAAAGTCTTTTTTTTGCACAAAAGTCGTTACTTTTGTTTACTGGCTGTTTTTAGTTCATCTATTTGCCAAAACGTGGTTTTTTTCGAAGATAGCTATTTTTTGTTGGAACTGAAGCAAAAAGAAGTATGACGAACATGAAAGGCGAGTAGGCTTTTGGGTATAGGAGAAGTTCAGTAAAGGGGTGGTGTAGAAGGGGAAGAAATGGATGTGAGCAGAACCACGGTGACGGTGGATGATAATATTTGAGGGCTATGGTGGTATAGGGATTGGTAAGCGATGCGTATGGTGTGAATGTAAAATGAAGCAAAAAGGAGTAGATTTAACTTGTTGGATTGTTTTGTGTGTTTTTAGGAAGAAAAGTAACTACATAATGTACATTGGTTGGTATGCGAAAAGTATTGAATGATTTAACTTGTTGGATTGTTTTTTGTTTTGTGTGTTTTTATAAAGAAAAGTAACTACAATATGTACATTGGTTGGTATGCGAAAAGTATTGAATGTATTATTATGAAGCTCGGTATGTTTGTTATGATAAGAAATCGGTTTGTATCTTATTTTGTATTGCAATGAACGACGAGGTGAAGATCCTTTTTTCGAATAGGTATTAGTTTTTTAATAATTTGGACAAATATTGGATTTTGAGGGAATTGAAAAGACTTGAAATTTTTCATTTTCGAGCTAAAATTTTCAACTTTTTCATTTCAAGGCAGGTATTAGTTTTTGCAATTTTGAGAAGAGATATTAGAGTTTTTAGGACATTATCCAACCCCTTTTTAGTAAAATGACTTTTTTTTAAGCAGAATACAATATTCTCAGAAAATAAAATATTAAATTATCCTTTCTTATTCATAAAAATGATGTTTGTCCTAGAGTGGGCGCAAGGTCAATTATAGATTTTGTTTATTTTTTTGAGTTGTAACGTTTTGGGTGTGATTACACCCAAAACACGAATACAAAAAACGCTCCAATAAATAAGAAAAAATTGGTATACATTCTTAATTATTGCAATTACAATAATTATTGTAAGTATCTACAATCTTTTTTTTTATTTTATTATTGTATGTAGATATGTATTGTATACTTAAATGTTTCTAATTAAAATTTTGTTCATGAATAGGTTGGAAGGAAGGTGTGATATCAGCTGAAAAGTTACAACTCAATAATTAATCCACAAACATGATTTTCATAAACAAAATGGCGCAAGATTTTCAACATTTAAAACCTACTCTAAATCAATTTTAGAATGGGGTTTGACTGTAAATAATTGTTGTTGTTAATTTTAAACGTAAAACTATACTTTAACTATAAAGAGCTCGTCTAACTTTAACAGTAGCAAATATGTAGCTACTTTATCTTTTAAAAGTAGAAATACTATATCCAGATTAACAATGGCCATTTCATACCAAAACAAATTGGAGTTGATTTTTTTTAAAAGATGTGCTTTGTAAGTAGATTGAATATTAGAAATGCGAAACTATTGTTCAAAAGTGCTCTTCGATCTTAAATTTTCCAATATTGCAGCGGGCGATGGATAAATAAATCTGTTATTATCTATTATAATTATAAAATTCTTTATTTAGACAATACAAGAATATTATAAGAAGTATATAAAAGAAAATAGAACAATGACATAATATTTGATAGATAAGGAGTAAGGTATAACTCTTTATCTCTTTATGGTGTGATTCAAATTCCCTTCCCTTGAAAACCAAGAAATGTAAAATTATGACTTTCACTCCTCAAAACTATCACAATTAGCTTTTACCGAATTTGATTTCTTAAGTTCACAATACGCCAATTTCAGTGGCGTGATATTAAGAATTATTGTTGCAGATTTTGGTTCGTCATTTATCTCTATTTTAAATAAATTGTTTATTCATACAGAAACTTTATTGCGTGGGCACTTGGCTTTCTATGCAAGTTTTAATCTTTTTGAAAAGTATGTTCTTATGTAACTTCTTTTCACTTATTTAAAAATTTAAAACGATTGTATATAGGTATGTACCAAGTTTAACGAAAATTGGGCGAGTCGTTTAGGCTGAAGTCGAACAGACAGAATTTCGAGACTCATCTTTTTCGTCTTCGCTATCATTGTAATGTCAACTTTGATCAAAATTTCGAGTTAGATTTTTTTTAACGAATGCATAACTGGCCTTATAGTACCTATAAGTCACAATTAAAAATAGCTTTGTAGTTAAAAGTGAACAAAAAAATTATGCATGAACATGTACATATGTAAATACATAGCTAAATACTCACATAATTATTAATTTTCCCTTTTTATGGTTGTTTAGCCTTTTCTTAATCCCTTTTTACTTTTTTTTATCAAATTGGTAACTAGGTACCTAATAAGAATAAATAAAGGGTTTTCCAATAAGAGGTGTTATTTTGATATTCAAAGAAAAATGGCATTTTTGGAGATAAATGATTGGATGTTTATTTCATTATAAAGAGGAAGGTATGCCGTTAATAATGGAACACAACATCAGCCAAATGGCCGCCAAGACCACGCTTACAGGACCATATCCTTTTCATGAAATTTTCCATAACCAAATCGCAAAGTGGCTGCCCTATGTCCTCGATAGCCTCACGAATTTCATCTTTGAGGTCTTGAATCGACGCTGGGCTGTTGGCGTAGACCTTATCTTTCACGTGGCCCCAAAGGAAGAAGTCGCAAGGTGTTAAATCACAAGATCTCGGTGGCCAATTGTGATCACCTCTTCGAGAGATAACACGGTCCGGAAACTTTTCCCGTAAAAGATCGATGGTTTCATTGCTTGTGTGGCACGTAGCGCCGTCTTGTTGAAAGTAAACGTTGTCCAGATCAATACCATCTAATTCAGGCCATAAAAAATCATTAATCATCTCTCGATAGCGCAATCCATTGACCGTAACTGTTGCTCCAGCCTCATTTTCGAAAAAGTAAGGTCCAATGACCCCGCGGGACCATAAACCGCACCAAACAGTCACGCGTTGAGGATGGAGAGGCTTTTCAACAATAACTCTTGGGTTTTCCGAGCCCCAGATGCGACAGTTTTGCTTGTTGACGTAGCCTCCGAGGTGGAAATGGGCCTCATCAGTCAAGATGATTTTTCGATGAAATTCCGGATCATTTTCATGCATTTCAGCAAAGACACGACGTTGTTGATGATCAGCCGGCTTGAGTTCTTGTGTTAATTGAACTTTATAAGCCTTAAGGCCCAAGTCTTTATGCAAAATACGGTGTAATGACGTTTGTGGAATGCCTAATTCCAAAGAACGACGAGGAATGGACAAACCTGGGTTTTCTTCAACACTTTGGGCTACAACAGCAATATTCTCAGTTGTTCTTGAGCGACGTGCACGGGTTTTATTCTTCACATCACTAACTTGTCCCAACAGCTCGAATTTGTCCACCAATTTCTGTATTGCGGCCCGAAAAGGTGCTTCACGACGACCCAAAAAGTTTTAGTTTTACGAACCGTCTCTGCCAAATTTTCACCATTTTTATAGTGAATTTTAATAATTTCAATGCGTTGTTGAAGCGTGTATCGTTCCATTTTTATTAATAGCGTAGTTTCTACTTGTCAAATGTCAAAAAATGACAGCTTCAAAAGTGACAGCTACCGAAATAGCGGGCTATTCAAAATAACACCTCTTATTGGAAAACCCTTTATAAATGTAAATTTAGCAAAAACTCGATCACCATCAAAATTATTTTTAAGAGAGCAAAATTCGTAGTATTCAGAATTTAAAATAAAAAAACCTTTCTAATTCATGCAAGTCTTTCTTTTTCATTTTATCGAAACCTACAATTACAAATAAATAATGTACATGACAACGTATAGGTAGGTCGAAAAAATACATCTGTAATATAGGTACAAAATCTTACATAATAACTCTGAATTATTTCAAATTCAAGGTCAACATCACCAATTTTCCATTTTATGATATAGGTCTATACCTACATACATACATGCACAGATATGTATGTAACTTCATTTTACTAGACATATTGGAGCTTCTAGGTAGATACTAATAATATTTCTTTCTTGCTCAAATGTTCCATCGCCTAATACTTCACACAACGGAAAGGTTGAACCTACACTCACGGTTGCCACTTGAAAAAATAAATTGTGTCCAAAGTTGAAAATAAAAATGACCAAATGTAGTTAAAAATGACCAAAATAAAAAAGAAACACAAACAAACAAAAAACAGAACAATTAATTGATCACATTTGTTGGAGCATATGTGCTTATGTATATATTATACAGCTTACACCTTATTTTTAAAAATTTTTAAAAGCAAAAACATAAACAATCAGGTACAAAAATTCACAAAGCACCTTATGTACAAAACATGAATATTAACTTCTCACCAGCTATTTGAAATAAGATCACGATTGCGCAAAATTTTAGTTGAATTAGTACGATGTTAATTGTTAAGGCTGTTTAAGTATGAATCTAGGTAAAACAATCTAGGTAATGCAAATTTCAATCGAATTTAGCATCATAATTTCTCTACCCTTTTATTAAATAACTATTTTATTTTTTTAGTATAGTGCTGACTTCATCAAAACAGGTCTGTTTGTTTAGTTTTTTGCATGAGCCATTACTTTAGTGTTAAGTAGAAATTTACTAAAAAATAGCATTAGCACCATACTGGGTAAAAAATGTTTAAAATTAAGAAAGAGTCAGTAATCTACTTAAAAGTTAGCAAATTGTTAAGTAGTATTATCATTATACCTTATTACTAAGCTGTTTAAAATTTTGCGCGATATGTTTAGTATGATGTATGAAGATCAATTATTGCCACTTAATAACTATAAAAATAAATATATGTTTTCACAAACGCTATTTCTATTTTTTGCAGACCAATAACCATTACTAATTTTTTGATCTTCAGGCTCTTTGGCTAGCATTATATTATTAATAGTTTCAAAATTGAGCCCAATTCTTAATTTAGTTTTTATTTAACTTAATTCGCAAAATGTTCGCTCGAAAAATACCCAATATTTTGTGCGGTGGGACTGCGCAATATTTTTAGAAATTCTTTAAATTGGTTGATGCGGTTGGCACTTTAAGCAAAAAATGTATTTATTATGTTGCGACACTTTTTTTCAACTTCACTAGGAACTTTTTGCAATAATATGCAAAGCGAAGATGCAGCCAATGGCAGGTGCATTAAAAAAATGACATTTTCAATTTGGCTTGATGGTCATTAACCTCACTAACCATAATACTAGCCTCGTCAGTTGAAAGACCAATTGAATTTTCAAATAGTATATTTTATTTTTACCCAGTGAAGAAGCAACATTGCGCAAAATTAACGCAGCTATCTATCATTAAATTCGCAAGTGATGGAAATGAACGCATTCAGTTTACATCAAACGCTAATAAAACTGCTGTTGGTATACATTTCATTTTTAAGAACATGAAAAGTAAAAAAAAGTTTTTTTTTTTCAATTCGTTGAAAAAATGACCAAATGGAATAAAAAATGACCATGTGACCAAGTGAAAAAATAATGACCAGATTTGGTCATAAATGACCAAACTGGCAACCGTGCCTACACTTACCCCTCTATACATCTTTACACTACCCTTTTCTACAAACAGATCAAACAGAGCAGAGGACACAAAAATAAAACAAGCAAATGAAAGAAGGTTGTGTGTAGGCTGTAACTTCTATGCAACCCAAATGCAACTTTCGAAGATCAAACATGTTGAATGTACAAATGCGGAGTGATTATTTTAATTCGAAGTTCCAATCTTCGAATCTGAGTTCGACATTTTGGACGGAGGCCTCTTAAGACTTATTCTAATCTGTCAATTCAAGTTAAGGAAAAGTTAAAATTAAAGCTTTGCAATTTGTAGATTCTTGTCAACGTTTATGTTTATAATAACCTGAAAACCTTTGCACTCAAACTAGGTTTTGACATCACCAAAAAAAAGTGATACGCTGCATTTAAAATCTATAAGGTAGATATGCATACAAAACATTTGAGATATTACAACCCCCCTTAAGTGATTTCCCCCATTTAACCCATTTAGTATCTAAATCGGACTAATAGGTAGACATGCTTTTTGACTTGGAGTTCCTGCAAATGATTTTTGCAGAAGCTGCATGAATGAAGAAGAAGAGGAGACAGTTTCTCACCTTCTATGTTTTTATCCTGCCCTATCACAAAGACGTAGATAGACTCCACTTGGGAGACTTCTATTATAATGATCCTAGTGATCTTAGAAATTCCGACATTTATTGTCTCAAACGCTTCATTGCTAGCTCCAAATGGTTTAACGAGCAAGGGAGATCTTTAAAACCATGTGGTATCAAAACGGGCCAACTATTGGTCTAAGTAAGTTGGCTTTTCAGACCAGCGGCCGCCTTAACCTAACCTAACGTCATAGACTAAAAAAGAGGTATTGTAAACTTTTGAATTAACTTTCGACGAAGAAGATATTTCTATATTTATATCTTGCATGATAGTTTCCTCGTGTGATAGTTTTCTAGCAGGACAGTTTTCTCCCATGAAAGTTTTCTCCTTTGATAGTTTTTTCTCCTTTGGTAGTTTTTTCAAATGATAGTTTCTTCGCATGATATATTTCTCGCATGAAAGTTTCCGCCCATGATAGTGTTTGAGCAAGATAGTTTTTTCCCATGATGAATTCTCAGCGTAATATATCTCTCGTAGGCTAGTTTTCTCGCATGATATTTTTCTTGCATGATATTTTTCTCGTATCAACGTTTTCTCCCAAGATAGTTTTCTTTCATCTTCTTTTCTTCTTCTTTTAGCATGATAGTGTTCCTGCAGGATATTTTTCTCGTGTAATAGTTTCCTGAATGATATATTTCTCGAATGAATTTTTCTTCAAATGACAGTTTACCCGCATGATATTTTTCTCATCTGACAGTTTTTCGCATGGTAGTTTTCTTCGATATTTTTCTCCCATGAAAGTTTTCTCCCATATTATTTTTCTCTCATGATAATTTTCTCGCATGATAGCTTGCTCGCTATCGCTGTCTAAGTGTGCTGTCCTTTTCCGGTCAGCAGCCACTTTAACCTAACCTAACCTAGCTTGCTCGCATGATAGTTCTATAGTAGTTTTTTCGCATGATAATTTTCTCGCTGAAAAGTTTGCTAATGAGATATTTTTCTCACACGATTAAGGCAGTTTTTTTTTTATTAATTTAGGTTTTGTGCCTATTTAAGAAGAGTCAACATCAGCCTATCCCCAAGAAGTCACTGTTAATTAAAAATGCGAATGTGTAGTTTACTAGGTTTAGATACATATAAGTAAATTAAAACTATGTTTTGCATTTAGATTCCCGTCCATCATATTATCATATTCATGGTTTATTTGCATTATTTAGAAATTTAATTTCGCCTGCAATATCTGTTATTTTCAAGTTGATGATCGGCGATGTCTAAGTGAATTAAGACAAACGATCTATGCGACACAATTGCTATTTAAAAAATAAAACCAGGCGACATTTTTACATAAGTCATCCATCGTCTTCAAAGAGATCTTGGTTTTAACTTTATTCCAGTGCAGTGAAATGCAATGACAAATGGGCTTAATGAATTAACTGCAATAATGATGCTTTCACTTTGTATATTATGAAGGGTTCTGATCTTTCTGCTCGCATTACCCCTGTCCAGAAGTAAGAAGAATATTACAATTCCAGAAAATAATGTGAATGTATATCTACTCATAATATGATGAGGGCTCATCAAATAAAATATACTGGCATTTCAAGTCGTAATTATTGTGACGCACCCTTTTTTAGGAGAATTTCCGTCTAATTCAAAGCGACGAAGTGAGTTTCTTCTCAACAGATGATCTGGTGGGAATAAATTTTTCAATCATGAATGGAATTCCATAATTCGAAATCGGATTAAGATAGGCATACTATTTTAAACAGTGCCGGATCGTCCATCAGGCCTTGCGCCTGTGCGTTTGTTTGTTTTTGTCCTTTATATTTTTTACTAACTTATATGTAACTAGCTTAAAGCTAGAGAAAAATTCATAAACAATATTCTTCTTATGAATAACTTACAACTTGCCTACTAGGACCTATGAGGCTCCTTTAAGCTATTCTAAATTATCTTTTATGTCTTTCGGTCTAAAAACTATATTAATGCTTAGAATCTTATAAGCTATCGGTTTTATTTTTATCCGAGAATAAATGTTAAAAAACTCGGTTCGACTATATTCGTCTTCATATTCATTGAACGATCGAGAGCCTTAATGGGTGAAAAATGATGAATAGCAGAATAGGACTGGGGTGGAATCGGCTAAGGTGATAGTTGATTGTGATTGTCATTTTGACAATCGCTTTCTCTATATTTTTTTATTGATATGATGGAGACAGCTATAGTCAAAATGACAATTACAATCAACTATCACCTTAGCCGATTCCACCCCTGGATAAAATTAAAGGACTTCGAGATTTTTACAATTGATGATTCTACAAACAAAGTCCAAACCTGACCGGGAATTTTCAATCATGTGAGTCATAGACCGAATATCCCATCTGGCCTCTAAATAAAGAGATCTCCTTCTATGTATTTTGTGTGAAAAGCAAATTCGTGCTTCAGATTAAATTAGCCAATTTATTGCAACGTTATACATATTTAGATCTGTCGGCAACTCAATTTTTAAAGAAACCACAAGACATCATTCATTCCGCTCCCAGAAGTGAATAACTTTAATATAAATTTTCTCGTTAATTGGTCTTTTATAATCCATCTATTCTATCTATTATTTGTGTAGACCGGATTTTATAAGAGATGTATGAATGTATGTATGTGTGAGTTTTTATAGATGCGGTTTAAGAAATTGATGATAAAATATTTATTTCTTAGATATGCAATTCTAAACATCTACGTAGGTACATACCTTTTCTGTGAAATTGAAATTCTCATGTTCTTGGAACTGTCATATACTAGTTTTAAAAGGCGTGAATTATTGGCCACATCTAATGCAAAATACGTATCTATGTATATAAAAATAGAAACTGGGAACAAAAACAGAAAACAATAAATCGATAAAGTAGATTGTTTGCGCATAAATCCAAGGTAGTTGTAATGCCCCATCGTGTAGATGAGTTAATGGCGCAGTGTGATGGCCTGGGATGTCGTTGACGTCGATTTTTCCAGCGCCGCAAATCAAAGGATAGTGGGTCGGGGATGGCGGTAAGCGTCCACAAGTGGCCGGTCCAATGTCGTTGACGTCGATTTTTCTATCGCCACAAATCAAAGGATAGTGGGTCGGGGATGGCGGTAAGCGTCCACAAGTGGCTGGTCCAATACTTATTGTAAATAAATACAATGTATATGTGATAGTGACAAGACAACCATTTCAGAGCTATCTCATCGACCCCATTGTGTAGGGGGGCCTTAATAACAATTTCCACTTATACAATTTCCTTCTGTAAGTTCAATGTTCTTTGTTCCATTCCGTCATTGCAGACATGGGCCAAATTACCGCATCAGTGAACGAGTGAGTGAGTCCCATCATCAGTGATCGAATGAAAACGTCAAATTAGAGTAATCGATTTCTAGATGACGTAAGCGGTAATGCCAAAGTCACATAATCCAGTCACGTATTACTCGATAACTGATGCGGTAATTTGGCCCCAGCTGTCTGACAAACCTTTTGATGAAGCGTTCACATTTTCAAATTCGAGTCAATCAAACCGCATTTGTCAAACATATTTGAGAATGTGAACCACTCTATTAGGAAAATAATTATGGATCTACATACCTACATACATATGTACCTATATATCTTAAGAAAAAGTCTAACGAACGAGTACAATGTCACTTTTTCAAATAGCCATTGAAGTGTCAGTTGTGTTATGCGTTATAGTGCAACCATATCATCACCTATCCATATCATTAAATTTAAGCCAAAAGAAATTGCTTTTCATTGACCAGTAGCGGTCTCCGCTGATGGTGGTGACGGCGGCGATGGCAAAACAATCGTCGTTTTAGATACAGTGCATCACAAAAGTCATGGGACAAGAGCAATTACATTCTGTATCTGCAATCTAATTAAAAATTAAAACAAAAGCAAACACTATAGGCAATTGATTTACTGCTAAGTAGTAGCGAAAAAAATCCAACAAAGAAAATTGTCAATTTATTAACTAACGGGAAAGTTACAGCACGTAATATAAGCAAATACAAAATTCTATTTCACAAAAGTCATGGGACAAGACTAGAAATAGCGGCATTGTTTGTTTGTTTTTGATATTTCATTATGATTATTGCTTTTAGTTAATACTTCGTGGGGTTTCCCTTCGCTTCGATAACCTTTTGGAGTCTTCTTGGGACCGATTTTACTAAATTGGTTGTCTCTTCGGTGGTAATAAGGGACCATTCCTCCATTAAAATTCTCTTTAACTCGGCCTTAGAATTAATGGTGTGTTTCCTTACTTTTCGCTCAAGAATATCCCAGAGATGTTCAATAGGGTTAAGGTCTGGGGATTGAGGTGGTGTTTCGATGACCTTAGGACAGTTGTATAGTAGCCAGGACCGAACAGTAAAAGATTTGTGTTTGGGATCGTTATCCTGGTAATAAATAAATGTGTTACGAAGTCCCATTTTTTCAGCGCTTTGGTGCAAATGGTTTTTCATTATGTTTAGATACACCCACTGAGTCATTGTCTCTTCAATAAAAACCAAATCGCCAACACCACCAGCCGACATACACCCCCAGACCATAACTCCACCTCCTCCATGTTTGACTGTTGGAACTAGGTTCTTCTTTTTAAACTCTTCATTTGGCTTTCTCCATACTGTAATGCGTCCATCACTCCCGAAAATATTAAATTTACTTTCGTCTGCGTATATGACATTTTTCCAATAGGTGAAATCGAAATTTTTATGCGTTTGAGCGAATTGCAATCTTTTCTTCCTATTTATTTCGCTGACATAAAATTTCCTCCTTGCTGCTCTTCCGTTGTAACCTGCCTTTCGTATAGTTCTCCTTATTGTTTCCGGATTCACTATTTTTCCAGTTGTTTCCTCTAAGTTTGCTGCCAGTTTTGGTGCACTAATCCTCGGGTTTTGTCTTATTTCTTTTAGAATCTTCCTCTCATCTCGAACATCTAACAGTTTTGGTCGGCCACTACGCGGTTTGTTTTCTAATCTCTTTTCTTCTTTATATCTTTTTATTATATTGAAAACTGTTGAATGACTTCTTTTCACTATACTTGCTATTTCTCTTACAGTTTTATGTTCCTCGTAATTTAAAACAATTATTTTTCGAATTTCTTCCGATGTTTCTTTTCGCGACATGTTGTTTATTAAAAACTGCACTATAAAACTGACTTTTAAGCACCGGATTATTTGTTTACGACTAGCTAGCTAATATAAGAGTAGCGAAATGCACTAATCATAATAAAAAATCAAAGACAAACAAAAAATGCCGCTATTTCTTGTCTTGTCCCATGACTTTTGTGAGATAGAATTTTGTATTTACTTATAACATGTGCTGTAACTTTCCCGTTAGTTAATAAATTGACAATTTTCTTTGTTGGACTTTGTTTGCTACTACTTAGCAGTAAATCGATTGCATATAGTGTTCGCTTTTGTCTTAATTTTTAATTAGATTGCTAGATACATAATGTAATTGCTTTTGTCCCATGACTTTTGTGATGCACTGTAAATAGGATGCCACCGGCACGCAAAACACAGCTAACAATGCCTTTTTGCTGTATTATAACTTGGTGTGGGTTGGTTTCATCCCAAATCCTGTCTTTAGTGTCTGAAAAATAAAAAAAGAAACAGAAAAATTAACATTAGATAAAACAACATGGCCGCCATAAACTCTCAAAATCTACCCACATCCCTATTGGAAAACCTTCATTTAGTCACGTTACAAATCTTGTTTCTATTAAGATCTCGCACCTAACTTCATTGAGGATGACGAGTATAGCAACAATTTCCGCATAAATGTTTCTTAGGCTAGGCACATTCAATTTTTTTGCAGAACTGTTTGGTTGCTAATAGAAAACAGATGAACTATTTGGTTGAATGTCCACGCAGGTGCATATAGATAATTATATGTTACACAAAGTAGCGAACTCATTTTAGGCAATCGTTTAGTTTGTGTCAACACACGAACTTTTTAGTTGCTCGAACCAAGCAGTTGCGAAACTAAAAATTGAATGTGGGCGCCTAGCTTTATAGTGACCCCACAGTCCCCCACACTTTGAAATATCTTTTTCTTAAAACTTTAGTAGGGCTTTTTAAATACCTATTCTTCCATTCAAATCCAGCAAAAATTACTTTTTTCGTCGCTTTAAAAAATCATATGGCAGGTATCTACGCATGGTTTTTTTAACTTAAAAGCCGAACGTGCCCATTTTTGCTTCTTTTTGTGAGAAGAACGGTCTTTGTATATAAAAACATACTACATACTATGATTTGAAATATGTGTCTAGGGGTGGAATCGCGTAAGGTGATAGTTGACTATCAATTCGTTGATTGTCGTTTTTGACTATAGCTGTCTCTATCATATCAATTAAGAATTATAGAAAGAGCGATGGTCAAAACGACAATCAACAAATTGATAATCAACTATTACCTTACGCAATTCCACCCCAGGTCTATGAAAAGGTGGCTTATGACTCAAAAACAAAATTTCGATAAATCGGTTGTTTAAGATAAACAATGCATTTCGTCAGTTTCTCGGTAGTTGTTCTCCTTCCTTCCCATTGCCCAGTGTCTCTCGTTGTTCAAGGGCACCAAGTAAGATACAGTGTTGCTTTTGTTCTAAATATTATGTTAGTTAATTGCTTCACGTTGCTACTTTCGGATTTTCGTATCGGTAATACTGAAGTGTATCCCGTTGGTGTAATTGTTTCTGTTGGTTAAGTTAGGACTTTCTGGTTTTCACCGTGTGAAAGAGCGTCTCAAAAACTATCCTAACCAAAAAACATGTGAAAGATAATTTTTTGAGTCATAAGCCACCTTTTCATAGGCCGGATCGCATATATTTATTTGAGTGGAAATGGATTTCATATTGGTTGGTTCTTTTTATCCTGATTTTGCATTTCGAAATTCTACTTATAAAAATTCTAAATTGTAAAATTTTACTTCTCAAAATTCTGCATTTCGAATTCTACTTCTCAAAATTCTGCATTTCAAAATTTTACTCACTAAGTTTTCTGCATTTCAAAATATTATTTCCCAAAATTTTGCATTTCAAACTTCTGCTTTTCAAAATTTTGCTTGTATTAAGTTTTCTGCATTTCAAAATTCCACTTCTCGAAATACCTTTTTCAAAATTTTACTTATTAAGTTTTCTGCATTTCAGAATTCTACTTCTGAAAATACCTACCTTTTCCACAATTGTATTTCCCAAAATTTTGCATTTCAAAATTCTATTTCTCGAAATTCCTTTTTCAAAATTTTGCTTATATTAAGTTTTCTGCATTTCAGAATTCTACTTCTCAAAATATATTTTTCAAAATTTTACTTTTTAAGTTTTCTGCATTTCAAAATTTTATTTCCTAAAATTCTGCATTTCAAAATTTGCCTTTTCAAAATTTTACTTACTAAGCTTTCTGCATTTCAAAATTCCTTTTTCAAACTTCTGCTTTTCAAAATTTTACTTATGTATTAATTTTTATGCATTTCAAAATTCAATTTCGCAAAATTCTGCATTCCAAAATTCTACTCTTCAAAATTTTAGCTTTCAATATAATTGTTCTGTATTTCAGAATAATACTCAAAACTCTAATTCTCAAAATTCTGCATTTGAAAAATCTGCCTACAAAAATAATTATCTATCTACACAAAATAATTGTTCTGAGTAGTAACCGTTTAAGAATTCGTGTATGTATTTGAATAAAAATCCTATATTTGCTCCAATATAAATACAACGAAAAAAATCAAACCTAACAATATACGAGTATCGTTTTTTCTCTATGCGTGAAGCAAAAAATGACACCTCATATTTAACTTATTTGTATAGAAAATTGATAAAATGAAAACAGAAAATAGCTTTCTTGTCGTCGCTTTGTTCTGCACCTTCGGTTTGCTTTTACTGAAAATATTATCACCCCTTCCTGATTATCGTCTGTCCTTACTCTCCACAACTCTACGTAAAAAGTTATGGAATACGCTCGTATGGCGCCGCATCGTTCGTTCCTCTTCATGAGAATACTATAGTTTTTATATACAAGGGAACGATATCTCTGCAATTTTTTCAACCCCAGCAAGTTCTTATGACGACCGATCCATATTGAAAGAATGTAACAAAAAATAGCTAAAATTTTAACTTTTCTCTACGCCAAATCCACTGACATCAGCTGTCAACACTAAATGGACCATTTAAATTTGTGTTTTTGTAAGTCTTTTTTCCGAGGTGTGTTGCTGTTTTTTCAAATAGTTTTTGTTTAATTTCATTTTTAATTTAATTTCCTTGAAAAAATAACAAAGAAAAAACTTGTTTTAATTCCACGAATATATTTTTTAAATCCGTACACGTGAAACCCGTCAAAACAACGTATCCATTCGGTCAACTCTATATTCTTATTGGTTTCCATCATTTCGTTAACATTGTGCCACCAAGATAAGCACAAGATAAATCCAAAAGTCTAAGGCCAGTGTACTCTGCTTAATACCTACCTGTTTGTCTGATTTTTCATTGTTAATACTCATTTTTGCAAATATACACGAAACTGCCATTTCAATTTATGTATATAGGAAATTATTGCCCGACAAAAGGCACTCGGGATCGGGATAAGTATCTTTGGCTAGATACATGAACGCGAACGCGCCTATTCGGTAGTGATTGGTCTAAATAACTGTAATAATAGTTAAACATTCGTGCGTCGTCGGGCGTCAGACGTCGATCGGCTCAATCGGAATTGCAAATATAATTTTCTAAATTATAAAATAATATTTAAAGTAAAATGTCCATTAAATGTGTAAGTATAACTAATTAAAGGTGAACAAATACGTTTTCATGTACTAAAATGTACCATATGTACATGAACTCGAATGTGCTTATTCGGTAGTGCTTGGTTAAATCTAATAACTGTAATAATTTCTTATTCGCGCGTGGTGTGGGGCGTCAGGCTCAATCGAAATTCGAAATATGATATTTTTAATCAATTATAATCAATTTAAAGCAAAAGGTAAAATGTAAATGTGTATATAAAATATAACGCGAAATTCGGTAGTGAAATCTAAATAACTGTAAAAATATTTGTTTTATTCGTGCGTCGGGCTTCTGACGTCTTCGGGAGTCGGGCGTCATGCGTCGGGCTTCGTGCGTCGGGTTTCGGGCTTCGTGCGTCGGGCGTCGGGCATCGGGTTTTGGCCGTCGGCTCTATTGAAATTGCAAATTATGATTTTTTAATCAATCATAAAATAATATCTAAAGCAAAAGATCCCTTAAATATGTAAGTATATCTACATACATGTGTATATATAAGTATTTATATACTAAAATTTAGTACCTACAATCCATACATAAAACATACAATCTTGAAAAACAAATATTTTTTGAGAAAAAAAAGGGGGCGACTTTCCTTTAAGGTAGCACGAGTATAGTGTTGATTTTTTTTTTACAGTTAGGTTTGGGTCTCAATAGAACAGGGTTAAAATATTAGAGTGAGGAAACCCCCCTAAATCCTAAAAAAAAATATTTTCTTTTCGGTTTTAACCTCACTTTTTGTTTGACTCAATTTTTTTGGCGAAATTGTAAATTAAAGTGCTTAATTGGTTTATGTATTCAATGTTACTATCTATTCTGAATCGAACACAAAAAACCGAATGATTTTATGTCTTTTAGTTCTTGAGAAAATTGAAAATTACTAAGACTACTTTTTGTTTTTTGCTTACATACTTACATAAATGCATCAGTGCTAGCATCCAGCATTATGGCGCATAAACAGTGAGATATGTATGGGGGGGCATGCTGCCCCCCTGCAACCCCCCTGCTGGGGCTCACTATAGGATTTGGGGTAGGTGCGAGGTTGGGTGCCCGCAAAGTTTCTTTTGTACTTCATAATTTCAATACAAGTACAATAAATTTGAAGAATATCCCAAAAAAACAGCGCGTATAAAATCACTGAACCAAAGAAAGAGAGGAAAAACGTCAAAATAAAGCAAAAAAAGTTTTTCATGTGCATCGCAGCCATTTTTGTGTTCAATTTGTATGAAAAAGTGAATCTTTAAAAATTAATTAAAAATAGTTATAAATGTTTCCTCACTTTAAAATTGTGATATTTGTTATTTAAAAGTGCTAATCTATCGAATAAAACTATCCGCGTGTGGAAATTCGTGCTACCTTAAAGGAAAGTTGAGCCAAAAAAAGTATTGCTAAGACCATTACCATTGATTGACAAAATACTTCTTTGTTACAACTTCCAGTAAATTGTGAACTCATACATTTTCTTTTCATGATTTTTCAGGAGTCTTTCTTTTCGGCGATGTTGTGGCCACGCCACACTAAATCTTAAACTCCAGAAATTATGCAACTGTAATCATTACCACCGCAGACATGACATCAGACGAAGTAATTTTACGGTAAGTCTCTCAAAATCACATAATTTTTTGCACAAATTTTACTAAAAACAATCATTGGTATCTCAGAAACCCTTTTCCATTCGATTGAATTTATTTTAAATCAAAAGAAAACATCAAAAAAGCAAATATACAACATGAACACAACAAATCCACTTATTAATTCCTTCTGTGCGAACGGTAAGCTCTAGAATGCATCACCAGTTCCTCTTCTAATTCTCTCTTCTTCCGCTTGCCAACGCTGGACACCGTTCCGAGTTGTAGTAGAAATGGATTACTGGCTAGAGCTGCTGCTATACCTAGGACTGCAGCACTAGCTAGTGGGATTAAAAAACTCTTAGCCAGGAGCGCCTTGTCGTACCCATGTTTTCCATTCGAATGTCCGACAGCAACGTGCCCCCCTTCAACTCCACCTCCATGGTGACCAGAGTGTACTGCATAGGTGGCGTATTCACCAGCATGCCCGTAGCCTCCGTATCCTCTGTTGTACAATTCCACGGGAATTCCTTCAACTCCTTCGGAATACCCGTGGCTATTTCCAGTTGGAGCATATCCATGGCTATTCCCGGTTGGAGCATAGTATTCATATTCAATGGCTTGGGCTGGTCCGTAGGGGTGTGCACCAGAGTTGCCATGATGATTATCTCCTTCTCCATACCCCGAATGACTTGAACCCGTTCCGTAATGTTCTATAAAAGAAATTATAGTCACAAATTAGATGTTCCTGAACGTGAAGTATTCTCTCTTAGCTTACCTACACTAACCCTATCATGCTGTCCCTTGTGTTCTTGCTGACCATTATTGGACCAACTTCCACTGCTGCCACCTTTGAAACCATAATTCTCTTGCGGGAATGCAACTGGTCGGGATGAATACTCAGCAACATCACTATCTCTAATAGTGTTGTAAGTGGGCGGCCTCGTGGATGAAGCAGGTCCCCTAAAAAAGTAATCATTGTGGGATTATATAAAAATTATCCTTACACTGTTGGTTGAGCTTGGATTACAATCAGAGCAAAAAAGGACAGGTACTTCTTCTATTAGGAAAAAGGATTATCATTCCCAAGAGAAGATAAAGGAACATAAATTGATAACCCACATGGATTCGCAAATATTTTTATTGCGACCTCATCATTGTTTTGCTCCCTGCATGATTGCGTTGCTCATATAATAAAATGTGTTATGTGTTTTTGGTCCTTTCGTACCTATCACTTTTGTGTTTCATTGTCGTCGTCCGAAGTCGTAGCGTCCCGGTCAACGTAGTTGTGATCCTACAATATATCGTCAGTATGTGTTCTCAGCTCACCACCCAACTTAATGGGTATTAAGGTGAATTTGTTCGTTGGATTAGGACTTTTTTTCCTTGTTGTTCTTGATGTCCTTCAGAATGGACATTCCAAAGCTAAAAATGGACATTTTTCTTTTGAATTTCGTTGCCTTTTTTTCTTGAGATAGAATTTTTTTGGATTATTTTTCATGCGGAATGGAATGTAAATTGATGTGAGGGTTTTGTGACTTCTATTATTATGGTCAAGCAATAGAGCAATAGAGGCGGAGGGGATCGATGTCATGAATTAAGATTTCGTTTGTTGGGGATTAAGTATTCCGTTCGTTATTTTAAAAGGTAGATTTGGCTGAATGACTTTAACTTGAATATATCATAATTTTATTCATGCTAATCCAAATTTTGAAGTTTATAATATAAATAATTTTTGTAAAAACAAAATAAATTTATGTTTATTATTTAAACTTTGTCTTGTATTACTAAGCTGACGTGAATACCTACGAAAAGAAGGACAGAGTTGTAAAGTCGAGACCTTTTAATTTATGCAGACAGTTTCCGAACTGTGAAGGAATAAGAAGCGGTAAACTTTATCACTTCCAATTCGATTGAATTGGAACAGTAAAACTATAAGTAAAAATACAGTAAAAATATATATACCTATAAATAAATTTGGTAGTGCAATAGCTCGGAGTGAACCAGGACCTAGTGACTTACAACTCTCAACCATTCCTGGGTGCGTGTTACCAGGAACGGAGGGACCTACAATTTTCTGCCGATTCCGAACGGCTAATGAGCAGCACTTTCCATGACGAGAGATACTCTTGGAGAATTTGTCAATTCCTCGCAAGAATTGGTATTAAAAAGCCTCTCAGAAATCCAATCGGTTGATCGAACTTTTGCCTGTTTATTTCAATATCATTGATACGAATTTAATCAAATTGAAGTTTTAATATTGCGTCCCATGGTTAAAAAATGCTTAATTTTTCCTCTGAGTGCAATATCTGCTAGTGACTGTCAGCATGAAATCTAATAATCACAGAATAAATTGGAAGATTATGATATCATAATGAATCCAAGGAACTACCTGTAGCATCTGGCTTCTGCATAGATTAACATGTGGTAAAGTACTCGTACGTTGAGTTCTTTCACTTTTAGTGACTTCTTCAATTTTCCAATGTCGATATCCCTATCGTTCGGCACCCAGTTGAGGTCAATACTGAACCGCTACATCTCCATACAAGTATGTAATGATCCGCATTTAAGAACTGTTATTTAATCCTTAGCGTCACATACAAGAAATTCAATATTTCCGAGAAGTTACGTATTTTTGAACTCTATGCCACATCTACTTGAAGTCAAGATAAGACTAAAGTTTCGCCTGGAACCAGTTATATCGGAGTCGATTCATGTTCAAAAAAATGCCTCGTCCTCTCAGGGAATGTAGCTTGAAATTTGTTTTAAAAAGTAATTGGAAGTGTGTGTTTAGTCAAAGTAAATTGAAAGTGATCCGAATGAGTTCAGAGTAACGGAGTAGTCAATCTCATTACTGTCCCACTGTAAAGAAGCTCTTAGACGAATAATTGTGATTGCAGCCGTTCTTTTACTGAATACACTAAGCCCAGTTAGATGGTGCAAAATGTCCAAGACAGCTGAAAGATTCATGCGAAGTATTCCGCTTATTCACAAGCATGATGAACTAAACTTCGCTAAGTTTATCACTTTATATATAGAGCGGTCCATCAAGCTGCCACACCGCATGTTAATAAATGTTTGATTACAGAAAATTATAGCCAATGCCTAATGCGTGGATGGAGAACTCATATACCTATTTCCAAAGCTTTTTTGCAGAAGAAGAGTGGGGTAGTGGCTTTTTTCACTTCTTGTTTTTTTAGATTTCCAAAAAAGCTTAATATCTAAAATAAGCCCCAAAAATGTTGCTTTGTTCGAGAATGTAAGCGGTATATGAACCTTTCATAGAAAGAGATTCAATGGGCAATATTATATTTCTTGGAAAAGAGAATAAAATCATTAGAATACTTTTCTTATCCGACAATAGCAACGTCATCCAAAAAGTATCTGTATTTCTAGTGTCTGTTGAACTATAGCTCCTGTTAGGTTAGCCTTGCATCTAGTAAGTTATTCAAAGTGGCTACTAGCTACTAGACTACATTCTATATATAAGAAAACGGTCCAAATATAATTCAAAGCCACCTAATGACTTTTTGGGATTAATTAATTTTTTTTATTGAATTTTCATCCAATTATGAATGGTTAGATCAAGGGTTGTCAAGTAAATTTCAATATATACATACATATATGTACATGTGTATGTACATCAACCAAATTGGATTTTCAACTTAATTCCGGTTTCAGTTTAAGCTGTACCTTCAATATCTGCTAAAAGCAGAACAATGCAGGTCATTTTATTATTTAAATAATGCAACAACACAAGAGCACTTACTATGTACATATGTATGTCCCTAAAAATAGCTGAAGCATTTAAGTAGATTTAGACAAAAACAAAACATAATCTTTGTACTTAATGTTTAAAGCATTTTCCAGTAAATGAACTGTTTAACAACATCAATTTTTAATAAAAGTACTGAAGCATTAAATTTTACTCTTGGGTTGCGATTACATCACATAACCTTTATTCTACTGATTTTGCTTTGAATGGTAACTTGAGGGATAAGAAGACTTGGTATTTTACATGAAAATTAATTGTAGTTAATTAAACTTCAATTTTTCACATTCTTAATTACGATTGTTATCAGTTGTGAATGAAATTAGATAGATGTAACATTTTTCGATTTAAGTCAATTTTTGTAATACGAATTATGCACATACTAAGGGCATGGTCACAGTCCTTTTTACCACAATGCGATCCTAAAGCAAATTGGAAACTATTATAACCAACTACAGGGAAAAGTATCCGAATCCTTATTAGAAACTCGTCAGCTATAAATTTATATCTAGCGACAGGAATCGAAATTTTGATCAATTTTAATTTTTTTTTCTCAATTTTGTACTTTCACTTTCTATTTCCACTACTACCTGTAATACTCCGGTGGAGGATCATAGTTTTTTCTGGACAAACTTTCCACTTGGAATCCTCTCTTGTTTAATCCATTTTTGGTTGTGTTTTTGGTATATCCTTGGATTGCTAATGAATTTGGTGACACTGTACTAAGTTCCGAACCGAAGCTAATGTTTAAACAAACAATCACAATAACTCCCACATAAACTCCCACAAAACGAATCATTTTACAGCGCGTTATCTCGTATATGTTTAATGTTTATCCACCGAATTGAAACTGATTTTCCTTCATCAACGTAAGTAAGTTTTATTAAAAAATGGAAAGCTATAAGGAGGAAAAACCCTCTCTTCAAAGGGTAATTTCACATCTCGATGGTTTGCAAGCAATATTCATTTGGTCTCATTGTTAAACTAGATACTATAAGTCAGACTAAAACGTACATACATACATACTCGTTCATACGCCGCGTTGGAGTCATCCGCTTTGGCTACGCGCTGATGTTTGTAATGTGAATTAAATTTCGAATTGTCAATTATCGTCTTCAACTGAGCATCAGATTTGGAATTCTTGTCTTTGCGTTTCACTTTTTGTATTTCTTACCTTTTTACATGCGATAAATGTATGAATTATAAGGCAAGTTATAAATTTATAAAAAAATTAATCTCGAAATTTAAACAAAGTTTTTCTGTTTCTTAAACTAAGAAAGAAAAGCTTCAAACCCCAAGGTACTCCTTTGATATTTTTCGAAACTTTTATAAACAATCCAACGGATTTTGATGAAATTTTTTTTTTATTGGCCATTGACTACTCAGTTTCTGAAGTCCCATAGTTACAAACGGTTGATTTAAACAACAAGTATGTACGTACGACCAAGTTGCGCATAATAAACAATTTTTATGAAATTTGAAAAAAAGCACTACTTTATTGCTTAGGATTTTTTTAAAATTAATTTATTGTCAAATCGGTGTCGACGCTCGCTCCTAATTCATTGGTGACGATGATATTGAATGTCGTAACAACGATACTTCGAAGCGAAACTACATTTCTGTTTTGTTATAATAATTACGCAATACGGACAATATGATTTGATGGAATTCGTGGCTATAATTATGATGTAAGTGACGAACATTATTCAAACAATGATTACGCCATTAAAAAAGTGATTAGTTTTGATTAAATCCTCAAAATTATGCCATCTTTAACGCTGTGCATAGAGTGTTGGGGAGTTCAATGCCAACTTTTGTATATATTTGTTATTTTAATATAGCCTTGGAGCTTTAAGGAAGTCAAACAGAGGTTAATCAATTCATTTGAACCTACAGTGAACATTGAAAAACGTGAACTAATTAAAACCGAGTGTGTTCATGTTTTTGAGATTGTTCATGTTTTGGAATGTAACATTTTATGATTAAAATAGTATTCCTACCGTATTGTCTTACTACTGCTCTTAAAATAAAACATATTTTCTTTCATTTTATCTTCTTTTTGCTTGCAGTAGTATATTATTGAATATTTTTTACATATTTACACATACTGGTAGGGGTTATTAAAAAAATTGATTAGTTTTCATTTTTAAATTAGAACGTTTTACAAATAAAAGTTTTATTTAACAAGCAAAATTTGTAATTTTTGTCTGTTCTATTTTTGCCAACATTTTAACAACTACAATTTCTCTTAGGCGTTTATGACGCTTTGGTCAAAGCCTTCATCTGAACACCATTCCAAAGCCTTTTTAAATATTTCATACTACGCATTGTCAATATTATGGGGACCCCCGAAGTTTTAAAAAATTAATTCAGTGCATTTTTATGTAGAAATGTTGAAAAAATTTCTGTTCACGTTTTAGAGCTTTTCGTTTTGTTCACGTTTTAGAGCAGTCAATGTAAAAATTACAGTGTTCACGTTTTGGGATAGTTCACGTTTTGGGGGGTTCACGTTTTCCAATGTTCACTGTATTTCGATTTTGAGGATACAAAAATGGAGTTCTTTTCAATAGATTCAAATATTTCAAACTTTATAAAGAGCAACATGAACTAATTGTTACCAGTCAAAGGCACTAGAATCTTTGTGCAGGATAATAACAGTCGATTTTATAGCTATTTCGAGTCTGTATGTGGAATTATCAAATTTTCTGTAATTGAGAGACAGTTACATTCAAAAATCGTTCGGATATCAATTTTCGTCTTTCAAGAAATTAATGGTATATTTTTTGTTTGGTTCCAATTGTATTGAAAAGCGGTCAAAAGTTGCTAAAATTTCAAAGAATAAATCGAGTTTGGAGACATTTTTAGGCGCTAGATTGGCAGAGGTGTAGATGGACACGTGTGATCTGGGTGTGGCCGAGTCGGAGACGTATAAAACTTTTGATCTTATTAGTAGTCGCTTCTGTTGGAAACGTACCTATTTGGTTCGACACTTGGATTAATGTTTGAATAGTAGTGGGTGTAAGATTTCCATTCTTCTTTCCTTTTATTTTTCCCCAATAAGTATTAATTACTTTCAGGAAATAACTTCTCGAAGGCGCAAGTTTACTAATATTTGCTTGAACAGATGAGTTTCTTGCTGCAATATTGGCTAGATCGTTCTCTTTGATACCTGAGTGTCCCCGGGGATCCAGAGAAAAAAAAAGTTTTTTTTCGTATGTCACGAATTTTGGAGATTAAAGGTGTTTAGTTTTTGATTTTTCCGATTGCATTAAAAGTCGAAAGGCTTTCTGAACAAATCACGAAATTTTTAGTTTAAGCGCAAGGATTGCGTGAGCTTCTGTAGAGAATATTGAAAAGTAATATGAAAGTCTCATATTTTATAAGACGTCGCCTATCTCACACACAACTGCAAGCCCTGTACCTGTTTCAGATTTGGATTCATAAGTACATAATATGATATTCCAAGAGTTTGATCTGTATTTATTTGTGATTTCGTGAAATAGTTCTGAGTAGGTTCCTTTGTTTGTGGGTTCTTTTTTTAAATTTCAATAGTTTGGTATTTATTATGTTTTTTGGTGGTAACACCCATGGATGGTAATTACTTAGGGTCAATTTGTTGATTGTTGAAATTATACCAATGTTTCTGGAAGCATTTAGGGCGATGTACATTTTGGTGTTTTTTTTCGTTGTAAAATTTTCTTGGCATCTTCGATTATAGTTAGTTGAATTCTAAGATTGGCAAATGTTTGGGGCTGTTAAGATGTATCGGCGATGTTCGATGCATGAAAGATTCAGTAAGAATGTTTTTTTTTTATTAGCGTAGTAGCAAAAGCTTTCAAGCTGCTTCTGATTGCTGAGTGATATGGTGGTTTGAGGATTTGTATTGTGGATTTTGCGCATTTACCTTAGATTACAAATTCATAGTCAATCTTGGATAAAATAGTGTTTCTTAGTATGAACAAAACTATATTTTGAGGATAGATATTTTATTATATTTAGTGTGGTTTTTTTATAAATATTGTACAATAACCCTTAAAACTAAATTTTTTATCAAAAGTTAAGCCTAAAATATTTAAGAAATTTACATTTGGAATTTAATGATTTAATTCTTATATATTCGAAAAAAACGCTTGAAGATTTAAATGAATAGTGCTCCAACTCAGGATCCATGATTTTACCCTCTAAAAGTAAACATTTACACATTTGCAATAAAAGATGCTTTTTTTTCTGGTTGGCTTTAAAAAAGGAAACATTGTTGAAGCGGCAGCAGTGAGGGATATATCTGAAGCATCCATCTGGGAGACGTACGTTCTGCCCAAACTGTATGCAAAATTGCATTATTGTGTGTCCTGTGCCATCCACTCTAAAGTGGTACGCAATCGATCAAAGGAAGCTAGGTGTATACGAACTCCGCCTGTACGGACTTTCCCTAAATACATGCAGCGTCAAAACAACAATCAAAATAGGAAGTGAGGTGTTTGTTTAAACTAAAAAGATTGAATAAAAAAATACAAAAATTAATAAAACAATATTGCGGTAAAAAACTTTTTTAACAACATTTTGGGTTCTGTTACCGTGATTTGCGTAAGATGCGAGCTTTTCGGTTTCTTCTATGCAAGTGCCATTTAAGGACAATGGCATATGTATGTACGTGTCGTTCGGCTGTAGAATTAACGGTACGATCGAAGTTAGGTTCAAGGGTATTTTGATGAGCATTTCTGGCGGATTGAGTATTACGGTTAAATTATTTAAGGGAAGGAATCGAATTTCAATAGAACGCTGTTAAAACAAAAAACGATAAAGCAGTGAAAGGGCAAGAGATAGTACGAAGATGTTCTAATGAAACAATTGTTTCCGAAATTGATGAATCACCTTTCAGCTTTTCGCTTATATACTAGATTCTATCTAGCAGGTTCATGGATGTTTAAGATACACCAAACCAGATATGAGTGATGTACTCTAATTTGGGTGTACACAAATTGTAGCAAGATCAAAAGGGAAAAAAAATGTTCTTACATCGTCTTAGCAAACCTAAGCATTTCGCCGTTAAAGATACACATTCAAAGAAGAGATAATTTAATCTGGAAATGGATATGAAAAGGTGAGGGTGCTGTTGTATGCAAAAGAGTTGAGTGGATAAGTAGTTCCAGATAAGATATCATTTATAAAAATGATAAAAAGGGTCGGAAACATAGCAGAGCCTTGAGGGAGATACCAGCATTTATTTTTTGAAATCATCTAAAACAACGTGAATTGAATAGTCAGAAAGACCATTGCTCACCCAATGAATGATACCAGCTGCACAAATTTTTGATAAAAGGGAAAGGTGTTAACTCTATCAAATGGCTTCGAAATGCCAAGCGCAGCAATATTACTATTATATTACAGATCGGTGTAAAGTTTGTTTCCAATTTTCAGTGAATTATGGAATCAAAACACTGGTGTTTGTGAGTTCTTGCTCATGTAAGAATTTGGTTCTTTGAATCCAAGCGTTACTGGTATTTCTTGCTTGCTTAAGTTTTAAATGGTTTTTCTGTAAAGGGTAGGCTTTATATTTCCGGAAGCAATTATAGGCAAAGCTAGAGCAACAGCAAAATCAAGGGTAGGCTCATCTTTTAGATTGCTCAAGTTTTAATTTATTAGTTTAAAATATTGTGTGAATAATTAATGAAATTATGGAATAATTCCACAAAAGCTCTTTCAAAACCCTTGAAAACTCATCAATCAGAAGTACATATATGTAATCATCAATATGCACAACATTTTATTACACCATCTAAAATTAATGTTTAGTAGAATATTGTGTGTGAACTAAGCAAAACGCCATGGAAACACGTACTAAATTTTATATTTAGTTTTTTGTTAGTTTTGTTTTTTTGGACAAGGTAATCACGAATAATATACATACATCCTTATGGCACTCGTAACCAATTAGAGATAAAAGCAACAATCATCAACATCATTTGATGTGTGATTACATCCTCCAAATTATTTTCATTAAATTTCCTTGAATAATTGCCCACCAATTTGCAAGTGATTCTCTTTTCCAACACATAACGTCAAATTACCATTCACATTGATGAAGTAGGAGGATCCAACAAAAGGACATCAACTCCTGCCTACTAAGTGCTAAATGGAGTGATTATTCCGCATGTATCGTATATCCGCATCTCCATTCGCCACCCCCATGAATACAGAGAGAAACTAATCAATTCCTATCTTTCTTCCTCATCATCATCGGTCTGTTTTTTTGTTGCTTGTCAAATAAATACTCAGCTCATATTTTCGTCCCTGCACCAAAGGATTCATGCTGCTGGTTGGAAATTCTTTTGTTCTTTCAAATCGTTCCTCGATATTATATTGATTGCCCCCGCTGTGAAGTTCAAGCTCCTTGCTACTCAGTATCCACATCACGATGAAACAAATCGAAGCAAATTTACCACCAAAGCCGCACGAACAATTCCGACAGGAAGGAAGGATCTATAATGTTGAGATGTTGTGTGCGGGTTGAGGCAACATCCAGAATCCAGATTCCAGACTGCAGGATTTATTCTTGCATTTGTTTTTGGCGGTATCTTATTGTGTGTCTTTGTCTGTTTGTGTTGTAGTTCTAAGTTTTTGCATCCTTATACGAGTATCCGTAGGTAGGAATGTGAGTTTTTATTTTACTCATCTACAAGGACTTTGATTCTTATCGTTGATGTACGGAATAGGATTTGCAAATTGCTGCAATTTGTACGGCTGATGACAATGCGGTAAGCAATGTGTGTTCGAATATCGAATGGGCGTGGTGCTTAAGGATTGTTTTCAATTACAGCTGCTTTATGGGAGTTGAAGAGGACACCATTGACATAATGCTGACAGCTTGATATATGAAAGATATTAATTTAATTCGACTGGCAGCTAAAAGTTATACGAGAATATATTGGCAAAAAAATTAACAGATTATATTTGTCCTCGAGCTATTCAATCTCGGGTTCCCAGTGGCGGTGTGGTGTTGAGGTAGAGTGCAATATGTTTGATGTTTGGTCGCAATAGTGGACTGATCCTGGAGCAAAGGGGAATTGCCTTTTGTATTGTTGTGCTGAAATACCATTGCAAGGGATACCGCCGTGGTTCGGCCGTCAGCCCTCTAATTGGACTTCTGAAAAGAGATAGTAGGTCCTCAAGTATTTTTGACTAATTGATTGAACTCCAGTACTGATTCTTAGCATTTTATTTAAAAAAATAGATGCTCAATTAATTTAGTGATCACTTTACTCATACGCGATACGGGCCCAGAATATTTGTCTGTTGGCTGAATGTGGTAATTCATCCAATTCATAGGCTGACAAGCTTTTTTGAGGACATTGCTCGACTGCAGATTGAAGCGTAGCAAATTGTTGAAGTCAATGCCCACGTTTTTCACGTTGATTTTGACTGCTACTGTGGAACTAGGAGTTTCAAATTTAGGTTTCTTCAATTTGCTGCTGATGGGTATTTGCCTCTACCGCTAGAGTGGATCAATTGTTTCTCTTTAGCTCTCTTCCAGTCCCGCCAGGATTTGATACCGGGTATATTCGGAACTGTTTGTTAGATCGGTCCATTCTTGGCTTGATGGGTACTCCTTGCTGTTTAACTTTAATGGCTGTTTCTCAATCTCGATTGGATCGGTTTCCAAGACTTCTTCGTAGTTGTTAGTGATCACAAAGTTCCGAAGTGCTTCATCTTTGGAGAGTCTCTTAATTTGAAATAATTTTTTTAATGTTGAATCGAAATACTGTAAAAGTATTTTTTTAACAATTAATTTAAATAAATCAGAGAGAGAAGTTGTCCGCCTCTTCCATTTTTCTTATGTTTGGTATCTCAGAAACGGTTTTACCAATTTTGATGAAATTTGCAGCCTTTGTGCTCATTAGCATGGGGAAGCCAAGTATAAGTGATTTTACTAAAATTCGCCCACTGAAACGCTCATTTTCCTATTTATTAATTTAATCCATATTTAACGTCTATAGAAATTGAAAAATTGTAAAACTTAAGATTTTAACGAGGCTTACAAAGCCTCATGACCAGAATTTTTGTTTTATGCAGGAATTCATTTGAATATTAAAATAGCAACTGAGTCAGTCGGTCGTGGGGTTGTTGTGTGTCTTACTAGGAGCTAGCGATCAGTAAGTGAAACCATTTCAAATACATCAGATTCATCTCTGATTTGGAATATCTTTAGGACAGATACATAAGACACCTTCAAAGCCTTGACAGACCACGAAGCCGTGCCGCCAACTGTGCTTTCTGCTTTTTAAGAGCTTAGAGGAACACTTGTAATCGGTCGCAGTTCTTGGAGTTTTTGGTCTTCACACTTGTCAAGTTTTCTTTAGATAAGAACGAATATTCAACTTTGTTTTGTTAAGGAATGTACTTAGTTGACAAATAAAATATATTAATGGCTTTTTTTATCTTTTGAAATTTATCATGTTTGTTAATTGCTGACCGAAAACTAATTCAAAAAGTTTCCTTAAAGTTTATTTAAACAAAAATATGTTTTTTTCTCCCATCGACCACCACCGCCACATCTGTGTTGAACTATGAAAGATAAAGCATGTCCTCGACATGTCCACACACAAAAACTCTCGACAAAAGTCTTTAATTAACTTTTATTTGCCAAACTTGCGGTTGCTATAAATCTTTGCCTAAATTCCCATCCCATTTTCAATGATGCTACCGAAGCCAAAAAACTATCTCGACAACTGACAACAACTCTAATTCGACCCCAGGAACTCATAAAGAATTTTAACGAGGCAAACTCTGTGTAGAAACATATATGTATGAGCATTGTATATGAAAACAATTTTACCAGGACCTCCTGCTCCGAGTGTATCTTTATCGCTCAGCCGCCACCAAAAACTCATTATGGTCACATTTATCCTGGACCATCAAATGGCGTTGTATGGACACTAAAATAAAACAACAACAAAATTCCACAAGTGTCCCTTTGCTTTTGGAATGAGATTTGAGATCTAACCTAAATGAAAATCCTTGAAGAGCATAGACAAAAAAAAAGACTAAAAAGACTCGGGGCCCCCCTATGATGACATCCTGTTTCGTTTGCCAAATCTTTTTGAGAATCCTTCACTTAACAAGCCAGCAACAATAACAACAACAAAAATCTAGTACATATTTGCTTTTTTTGTTTTTCCTTCAACAAATCAAAGATTTTTTTAAATTAAAAAGGACGAAAAGCAGACATCGTTGACGTCGTCGTCGTCCTCGTTGTCTTCGTTATGGTCGAAGAAAATTGGGGCCAACTTGGTTCCTGGAATTATGATATACTGCAGGTCTCTTGGACTTGTCCGCCCGTATCCTGGATGGACAACAATACCTAAGGACATTCTATTTCATTGCAATTGCTCTCGTTTTAGTTTTATTTTTATATTTATTCCTGCCTTACTTTTATCTTTATTTCATTTCTGTTTATTGGTATCCTGATCTCATTCGAGGGGGTTGATGGTTCCTTACTTATTAAAATTTGAACGTCTGTCATGATATAAATACGTTTAAGTAGAATTTTATTTCTGTAGTATCAATATCCTGGAGAATGATTGGATTTCCGTTTCCGTTTTTCGAAATCAGTTTAAGGACTAATTTTGTTATTCTCTTATTTCTCTTTACAGTCGCCAAAGGTCAACAGATGAAAATGGCTGCGAAACAATGGAACCACCTCCGCCACCGAGATTACGTGGTCAGAGCACCTATTTAGCGGTAAGTCTAGACAACCATATTCTTTTGATTTTGTTTATTTTGTTGTTTTTTTTTTTTTTTTTTTGAGAATGAGAGTAGAGGGTTGGGAGGCTGTGTGCTTTTATGTCCCCCACCCGTCATTCATGCGAAGGATAAAAGCAATTTGCAGCATCGTCATCTCGCATTTTATGAAAAGGGAGGGGAAGAGTAGTTACAACAATTACGCCCTTATTACTTAACCTTGTCATTTAACATTGTCCTAAGCGAAGATGGGCAAAGCGATAACGACTTTAGTGAATTTTCCGCGTGATGTTAAGTGTTCATTTCTGTTTTTTTTTTGTATTTTAGGGCGAAAAATGGCTGGAAAATAATAAAGAGATTTTCGATATCATTTTCTCCCTCTCTCTATGCTTTTCTAAGGTATTTTTCTGCGACATTGTGTATGTATGCTAATTCTGTTATCCATGCAACGTTGAAAGGGTAGAATTTGCATTGAAATTATATGAAAGCATCTCTTTTAATAGTCGCCGAATAGGAATTATTTTCGTTGTAAGATTAAGAATTAAAACTGTTGTTGTGTTGTGGTATTTCTAAACGATGTGTAGGTAATATTCTAAACAAACATTGAAATTGAAAGGACTTTAGTGAGCTCATTTAAATGCAGAACATTAATGCAAATGTGATGGTGGCGCAAGCTGTATATAATTATTTTTCAAGGATTTTGTTGGAATATTTAAGTATTAAATGCGATGCCGTGGGATAATTGCATATTATCCTATCCTATAATTTAAATTCGTCTAATGGTAGCTATCATCCATATTTCACGATAATAGAAATTGATTATTTTAAATGTATCATATTGCTTGTCTGCTTCATACATTATACATTGACAGTTAAGTATTTGGGTAGTATAAACATGTGTACAGCTGCGAGCAAATAAGCAGTGCGAGCAAATACCAGTTCAATGTAAAATATGTGTTTTTAAATAAAAAAATATAAAATGGCAGTGCTTCCCCATTTTTGTATAATTTAATTAGAAAAGAATTAAGAAATTTAACATTTAACATTCAATTCAATTGAGCTAGTATTTAGTAACATGGACATTATTATGCAAGGACGCTTCATTGAGCCGTAAAACCTTTCAACTACGTCCCATAACTCTTTGTTGTTTTTTGATTTTGCATTCAAGACTTCTTTTTTGTATGTCCGTCCAAAGATTCTCAATATGATTGAAATCAGGCGACTAAGAAGGCCACTCCATAACCTCAATGTTGTTGTCCTGAAACCATTGCCTAGTTGTTCTGAAGAATGCTTTTTATCCAATATATTGGTCCAACTTCATAGTATGAGAAGCATCACCATAATATCATGATACTAGAACCTCTATGTTTTAGCGTTCTTGTGGTGTATCTAGGATCATATTCGGCATTTGGTGTTCTTCTTACATACCGCGGAGATCCTTTACAACCATAAATGTTCTCGCGCAAACTCAATTCTCTTGGTTATGTGGTTTTTTTTAGAAGTGGCACGTTCCGTGTACTGCGAGCATTCAAATTGTGTTTTTTCAATCGTCTTATTTTATGGATACCGTAAGTTCAGCCACTACTCGTATTTCAGTAGCTGCTTAGCAGAATGATTTCTTGAAAACCGAATAACACGTTTGATGTAGGATGGCGTTAAATCTTGTTTGTGTCGACGGGTTTTAGCTTTTTCTTCATGATTGTGAGGCGCTTCTTACCATTTTCGCTGAACAACCGACAAGACCCTAAACTTCCTTTAGGATTTGGCGTCCATAATAAGCTTACAGCTTACACGGCTATTATAATATTTTTTGAATTCATTCCACAAATGAACTAAAAATTGTACATACACATCTTTTTATTGTATTTACAAGTGAAACTTTTTCTTTTCGGTTTTAATTCAAGGACATTGATTGTTAAACACGATCTTAAAAGTCTTGAGATTGTGGATTTTGATTTTTATTTGATTAATTATTATTATTTGGTACGATCTCGCTCAGTGGGTAACCACTACAGATATGTACAGCTGCGAGCAGTGAAATAGTAGTAGGTACTGTCATTTTATATATCTTTGAGTTTGTGGAAATACAAAAGTTGTTTAGCATTAACTGCATTGCGAAAGAGGAGTACATTTCCCTACTATGTCCATACAAAAATGCAAACTGATTTATAAAGCCGCAAATATATTTTTTTATTTTTTAACACATGATGCAACAAAATTTTCAAGAGCAATAAAATAGTAGTACGATAGTAAAAAGTATTTTATTCGAAAAATAATTATATTTTAAAGTTCTTTTTTATAAATAAACTTAATACTTAGTAGCATGACCATGATTTTTTATGACAGATATACAACGCTTTTTCATAGAATCTACAAGGCCTTCACATCTCTTCAGTGGTATAGTCTGCCATGCATGTTCAACTACAGCCCAAAGTTCATTGTTGTTTTTGGGCCTAGCAACCCATACCGCTTTTTTAATATCTGTCCACAGGTTTTCAATGGGATTGAGGTTAGGAGATTGAGCTGGCCATTCCATAACCTCAATTCTATTGGCCCTAAACCATTCCTTTGCCAACTTACTAGTATGTTTCGGGTCGTTATCTTGTTGGAACGTCCATTTTAACGGCATGTCCTCCTCAGCAAAGGGCAGCATAGTGTTCCGCAGTATTCCTACGTATCCATATGATTGTCCATTATGTTATTAATTTTATGGATTGGACCCACACCTCTGTAGGAGAAGCAACCCCAAACCATAATACTTGATCCGCCATGTTTAACCGTCTTTATGGTGTATCGGGGATCATATTGTGTATTAAGGAGACGCCTTACATACTGACGAGACCATTTACCTCCATATAGAATGATTTTGGATTCATCAGTCCACAATACATTCCTCCACTTCTCAATGGGCCAAGAGAGATGTTCTTTGGCGAACTGAAGACGCCGGGTCACATGGTTTTTTTTTCAAAATGGCACCTTGCGTGGGCTGCGAGCATTTAATTTATGCTCTCGTAGTCGTCTTCTTATCGTATGAACACCAAAGGTTAGGTTTAACTAGTCGCGGATTTCCACAGCTGACATTGTTGGTCGATTTTTAGCGCACCTTGTGACTTGTCGTACGGTAGTCTCCGAAAGAATCCGCTTTTTGCCCCGTTTTTCATCTTTTTTTTGTAAATGATTGCATTACGTATCATTGGGGCTGAACATTCGACGAGTTTTTCCACTTCCCTGTACGTCTTACCTTGATTTATAAGATTTTGAATCCATGTTCTTTTTTCTTGGCTGCAATGTTTGCTTCGTCCCACTAAATTATGCATAGTCATATTTTTTTTACTTAATACATAAATAATACGTAAAAACTAAAACAAACTTACTTTTTTTTGACAAAAAAATCGAATATTTTACTGTAAATAATTTTTTTTTTAATAATTTTACTTTTGCTACTATTTTATTGCTCGCTAAGAAAAATCAAATTTCGAAATAAAATAAGCTCTAAATAATAACGGTATTGATTTGACAACAGAAAAAGCATGGCCAGGCCTGTCACATATAATTGTTCATAAATTTAACCATAATGGAGACCAGTGGTACACAAGATGCAAAATATGTAGCGAAATTCATTTTACCAGCAGGCACTACTATTTCACTGCTCGCAGCTGTATATGTATATGGATTTGGATTGTTTTTTAACACGTACTACAAAAACAACAGAGCCTACTATAGTCTGTCAAAGCTCTTCAAATCCAGAAATCTCACCATAACTTCAAAACTGCTGCTGTACAGGACCATGGTCCTGCCAGTACTCACATATGGATCCGAGACTTGGGTGCTTAGCAAAAGGCACTCTCCGACCTCTTAGCTGCGTTCGAGAGAAAAGTCTTAAGGAGAATTGTTGGCCCCGTATGTGAGGAAGGACGATTCCGGAGACGGTACAATCATGAACTGTACGCAATCTACCTTGAAGCAGATATCGTGACAAAAATTAAGCTCGGTAGACTCCGGTGGGCAGGGCACCTAGCTCGCATGAGCGAAGAGGAACCTGCTCGGAAAGTTCTTTGTGGTACATTCTATGGTAGACGACAGCGTGGTAGACCATGCTTGCGCTGGAGAGATGGCGTAGACCAGGACGCCCGAAGCCTTGGGGTGCGCAACTGGATGGCGTCGGCTAGAGACCGGGATAGGTGGAGAGACTTGTTGAAAGAGGCCAGGACCGGAACCCGGTTGTCGAGCCGATGATGATGATGACAAAAACAATTTGGGACCTATCTGGATCTATTTCAAAGATTTAAAAATTAGTTCTTTTTTTAAATTAAATTTTTTTAAATCATGTTGGCTCAACGTTTTTCTTTTGGCTTTATTTATATAATACTATTTGCTTACAATATCATATTAATGTTTTCTCAATCGTTGACTGATTGTTGGTCTTCCAACAATTCCAACCTGTCATTAGGCACTAGTTCATTCTGAAGGAGTTGGTGCACTTGTGTGTTGGGATCGTCTTCCAAATTCCTGATGATTTTTCCATAGAGCTGCAGCAAATACTGGTGCAGTGGTATTAATTTTGCTTCCTCGTACAGCTAGTACGAGTATATATTTCTTAGTCAGTGGGTTACGATGCTTTCGTCCAGTGCAAATCTTTCTTTCAAACTGCTTCATCTTATTCATTGCTTTAGGTGATAAAGTAAACCAGATGGGAAAGGCCTAGGTAGGTTGGTAGATAGAAATGGCGACCACTTACCGTCTAGCCCTGTGGCCCAATTAGCGCTGAAGTGCGCCATTTTGATGCCATAACTCGTTTGAACCTTTGGATAGAATTGATATGCAGAATTGTGGACATTCTCAAGGAGTCATCCAATTTGAATTGAGTTAAAAAAGAAGAACATATATACTTGTTTTTGATGTATCTTATTATGTGTTGGCTTTTGATCCAGAATATAAATCACTCGTTCAACCGGACCATCACTCCCGCCGACAACATCCCATTCACACTGTGCCAAGGTAGGCAGCTTGTTAATTGGCGCTGGAACAGTAGCCAATGCGATTATTTGATCATCCGGCCCCGGCACCGTAACTTCCGTCAGAGCCCATAGTCCGGTAGCTCGGGATCTAAGGAGTCAAACGGCGGGTACGCCGCAGAAGTAACCGAAGTTCCTTCCTAGAGCCACTTTGTCGCGTTGAAAAAAGAGATCAAGCCAGTGTTAGCTACATGCTGGCTATGTCTTGTCTGGTTCAACATATCAGATGAAGCGTTCGGGATTTATTATAGGTGGGTCAAATCTTTTTAGATAAAATGTAAATGCCCCACCTACAATTTGATTCATTAAAACAAATTGAGATAATACTGCCCTCCACAACTACGAGCTGAATCTTAAGTCTTGCCGCAAGTCAGTTATGAAGCGCTGATCCTTCCCTGGCCAGCTCATTCGTCCGTTCATTCCCATCAATGCCAGATTAGAGTGACATTGAGATTAATATTGAGGCAAGCAAGTTCATTCCGGCCTGTTGGAAAAATTTGGAGGATGATATATTAGAATTAATGGCTTATACAGCCGCCTGACTGTCTGTGATAATATTCGTATTCCGGTTCTGGTATGGATCTTTTTTGAGTACTTCCCTGATACCCAGTAATTGAGCTTCAATAACACTAGCGAAGTGGGCCAGCCAAAGGGCGGCGTAAGTCGGATAAGTTACTTAGTCCATTTCGCTTCCTGAGTAGCGGGTGGACTAAATGCAGAGAACAGTTTGCTCTCTTTAATATCATGTCTACATTCTTCTTTAATTTGAGTTTGTTGGAAAAGTTTATTCCCAAGTACTTCTTTAATGATCTGATATTTATTAAAAAAAATGTATAGCTTGTACAGTTTTTTGGTCCTTCAAAAATGAAAAAAAAACTCGGGGTGATTTAATTTAAGAAAGCCACCAAGAAAATTTAGGCTATAGCCGAATATACAAACAGTACAGACAGAATTGCGGGGCCCACTGTTTTCGTCTTGCCATCCTATTGTCAAGTTTAATCAAAATCTCTAGTTCGATTAGTATACAATCCAATACCAATGTACATCTTTCGCAAGTAAATATTGTGTAAAGACGCTCCAATCTCCAGTCTACTTCATTAAAGTAGGCAAACATGTTTACAATATTGCCTCCTTAATACGAGTATTCTTGCTAAACCTTAAATTTTGAGTCTCTTTAACTAGCAAAATGTGTTTGTTTTAATTCCACCCTTAAGAATATTATTAACAACAAGTAGGTACATATTGCTGATGAGGGTTTTCTTCTCTGATGTTTTTTTTTATTTTTATTTTTTCTCTGTAATTATTTTACAGAAGACTTGTTTTTACTCGCAAGGTTATATTTCTTTCTTTAGCTGTTTTTTTTTCTTCTCAGATAATATATACTCGTAAGTTCTTGTGAAAGTGAAAATCCCGTCATACTTTTTATGATATACTATAGAGCGCAGGAAGCTCTTAATGCGTTTTCACTTAAAGGATACGTCCAAGCATGTATACTCTGTTCTTTTATGCGGCTGGCTTTTATCCAGTTTTCTATGAATTTTTTGTTCGTGTCTCGTGTTTTCCCCAGAAAACATAATAAAACTTTCCCACAGGAGGACCCTGAATTCAGAGCCAAGAGCACAGGTGGTTGTGATGGGTGATGATGTTTGGTCCTGGCTTCGTCCTGGCCCAGGTGAATGCATAGATGGAATGAGTGTATTCCAAAGTAAATTGCGTTCCATCTGAAGGGTGTAGGGTAGTTGTCTTAAATACCCAGTCTAAGCAGACAAAAGTCCATTTCAATGGATTATCATAAACTCAGATGGAGTTGAGTGTTTCACTCCGCTTTAGATGTGGAGCTTTACTCGACCATATCCCCCCAAACGAAAATGCAACATCATTATTGAGATTACGTTGATGTATACTTTGATGAGTTCATACTTAATGCGTGTGCCAGACGATTAGTTGCGATTAAGCAGGTGCTTTCAATGATGTTTCCGCAGGATTAGTTGTCCTGGGGTGAGGCTCGAGATCCCATCAGGCAAACGAAACAAGAACATCACTTTAAAACGATTTCCATGCTTGGGGATGACGCGTTTTATGTTCTTATTACACATAAAATGGCTGCGAATTAAAATTTTAAAAGCCCTAAAAGGTGCCATAGAGAGGGCAAGGGCAGGGTCTTTTAAGTGACATGGTGTCTGGGGAAGAAACAAAAAAAAAAATAAAGGACGAGACGCTTTCTCTTGTTGTGTGCATTTGTTGTGGCAAGATGGAAAATTAGCTATACAGTAATATAGAGCTTTGTATAGTTAAGTAATGGAAATATTAAGGATGGAGCTTGGGGGTATATAATTCAGCAACGGGAAATATAATGTATTTACGTTTACAGAAGATTGAAAGATAAAAGGAATTCTTATGACAAGATACATATATACACATCTAGAAAGTTTGTCCTTTTAAAATGAAATGCTAAGCATAAAGTGGAATTAGATACTTGTAGTTATAGACGATTCTCAGCCACGGGGTATAAAACCTCTTGCGAGGAATCGACAAATCCTCCAAGAATATCTCTTGTCAGGAGAAGTCTTGATCATTAGCCGTTCGGAATCGGCAGAAAATTGTATGTCCCCTGTGTGAACATCCACAGAAATGGTAGAGAGATGTAAGTCACTAGGCGGCTCTATATTCGTTTTCTGTAGCTAAGTGCAATCTTGTCATAATTGTTAAGAGCTCTTCAACTCATTCCTCCGTCTAAAACACCTATGATTTCATCTTAATTAAGATAGTTTTTTTTTCCAAGTGTACTCCTTCTAGTTTCCAAAACAGGACATTTTTCCAAAAAATGGAAGGTTGCATAATCCCCCACACATATCTTTCAAATAACTCCTGTGAGGAATATAGTTCTGGGGACTTATCTCCCATTTTGCTTTTAAAACCAGTGACAAGAGATCGGTTGGAGACTTCGCCCTAAAATAATTATTTGCTATCAGGTCATAGTTAAGCCTTGCATATACATATGAACGTCCCTATGAAGTGAATTTCTGGCTTTCAGAGTGTAGTCCTCTCCTTTTCTTTTGTCTACTTGAGTTATGAGACTAAAGAGTTCACTTTTCTGTCCATTCCATCATTCCGGAGAAGTAGTGTATGTCCACAGAACTCTGCTAAATCTCTTCACGACTCAACTTATGATACTTGTTTTTGAATCACAAGCATCGTAATTTTCTTTGGTAATCTGCTATCGTCCATTAAGATCGTCCTAAGAATGCAGTCTATCTGAAGTTTCAGAGTTGCAATAAACAAAGCAGGGAGATCTGTTTCAAGCATTAGTATATGATTAGCAGTACTATTTGGAAGCTTCAAGCTTCTTGTTAAGAAATAACAGAGAAGCTGTTCATCTTCTTCAAACTCTTTGTGACCCCAAACTTTAGTTGCATAGCACATTATCGCTTTAGCTGTGGTTTCATCAACATCATAATCAGCATCTTTGCAAAGAACAACAGTCCTCCATGTTGCGTTTGGATGTTTGTTTGGATTTAGCCAACTTATCAACCATATTGTTTTTCCAATTCAGGTTCCTAGATATCCGCACACCAAGATAGTTGTATTCATTAACGACTTCAATACTTTGAGCTCAAAATTTTCAAGTTTCACTGCACAGTTTCTGTCTCCAACGTTTCGGAAAATCATGATTTTGGATTTGTCTAGGTTCACCTGGAATCTCACCTTCCTGCAGTACTCAAACAATCTTTTGATCATCAACTGGAGACTTCCAGGCGACTCTGCGAGCACCACAATATCATCAGTGGGCATAAGAACTTTGATTAAAAGATTCACCGAAACACGAGCTCCACCTTTCAATATCTCTTCTAAGTCGTCTATGAATAGAACAAATAATAGGGGACTCAAATTGCATACTTGTCTCAGTCCTATTTCTACTTGAAATTTGTTCGGATACTTTGCTGCCAAAAGCGACTGCAGAAGTTGTTGAATTATAGAGATGCTCCAAAAGGTTCAAAAACTTCAACGATACTCCTTTATTGCACAGCTTCAGCATTAGTGCTCTCCTGTGGATAGTATCGAACGCTGCCTTGAAATCGATGAAAAAACCGTAAAGTTTTCTTTTTGATCCCATAAAGATTTCAGCTAAATTGGTAAGCGAATAAATTTGGTCGATTGTCGAATAATTCTTTAGAAATCCCGCTTGTGAGTCGCCCAGTAAATTGTTGTTGTGAACCCAATCGTAGAGCTGTTTGCAAAGGAGCTTTGTAAAAACTTTCAGGGATGAATTGAACAACGATATTCCTCTGTAATATGCAGCAACTTTTTTGAAAATTGGACAGATATTGGCTTCTTTGAAATAATAAGGTAGATAAACTGACTCATATCACCATGGTTTAAAGCATTTGTTGGAGTTTCTATAAAAATGAGGGTATGTGTTTTATAAAACTCTTAACCCGGAGACTTGTTGTTTTGGAGCTCTTTCAATACAGGTCTTGAGCCAGTTTTCTTGAGTAAGATATTGCTATTTAAAAAAGACATTATCCGGAAAACTTCTTATACATACAATCTTTTTCAATCCATTTTTCACGGTATTGTATGGTTTTGTTATTTTTCTGATCCTTTTATAGATCATTGTAACTAAGCATGTTATTATTTGCTTGCCAATTATCAACATTCTGTCCCATCATCTCTGTAGAGACTACCCTATCTTACCCTTCATAAGGTATTAAGGTGATTTTCAAGTTTGCAAGTTTTAATTTTACTAAACTCATCTACATACGAGTATATCATCGTCAAAGTCGTGCCCTTTCTCTATCGTCTACTTTGTCATCTACTCTTTATCTACAATATCCACATCCATCCTCCATTTAAATTTGGATTCAATAAAAAGTTCAAACAAACCCATTCGTTGGTCATGGATCGTCAACCCACCCATTTGCATACGCCTGAGACCATCTGTTACTGAAAGTACCACATTTTAGGATTAGCATACTTTTTATATCACTTCACTGACCAAATATATAAATGAAGCCAATCCCTATTTTCCTTTATGCAACAATATGCTTTACCGACACTTAATTTAGAAAATTATTCAACAAAAAAAATCCGAAAATCATAACCTCCTTCGCACATTTGAATTCATCACAGTCCTTAATGAAAAATGAAATTCAAATCTGCTCAAAATAGTCACTGAACAAACGAATGTGGCCAAAGTTATTCTTCTCTATCCTGATTTTCCGAGAGCGTCTATAGAATTTTTTTCTGTGAGGAACCGCTTTGAAATTTTAGAAAAAGTATTTCTTTAAGTTACATGAATTATAGGAAAAATATTCCACTTCAAGGACATTGCAACAGTTCCAGATTTTTTTTTGGTTTAGGTAAGGTTAGGTATATCACCTCACTAGGATCTCAATGGATCTATTATGCTCCCCAGGGTTTGGGTAATGTAGGAATAGGAAAGATAAGATAAAGGATTTAGTGGAAGTCTTAGGTATGGGGTGCCTCTTGAACCATCCTGATTTCTGAATGAAATTAAGGAAGCTTTTTAGTGGAAAATAAGACTACTTCGCCCAGTTTTTCAAAATGTATTCTCTATTGATGACGAAAGTCGAGCAGACAATTATTTTAGTAAAGTTCTTCCGTTTGGTTTGAACATAAAAAAACTTTATTGAAGAAAAATAATAATTATAACTAAAACAAGAAAATTAAAAAGAAAATGAATTACCTAAAAATTAAAAAAGTTTTCTCTTTCGACTTCCTTACAGCTTCGATTTCAAATTCATAATAAAAAGTTTTAAGGTGAAAAATTAGAAAAAATATTTGAAGTTAAAAACTTAAAAGACTTAAAAATAAATTAAATAAAAATTGGCTGAGTTAATTACTATCACCAAAATTCTACGAGGGCATCTTTTCAAGTTTTCAAGCCATCTTCCATCTCTTTATCCTAACCCCCTTTACATAAGTCAGATGTGCTGATGCTCATTTTGTTGGGAACCCAGTGAGTTGTGACCCGTCAGGATTCCGATCAAAAGAGACAATTGAGGTCTCCTAAGCTTGAGTAGATACTTCGTTTTTTTTCCTTGATATATAACCAAAGATTCCTTGAAACCCGACAGGTGTCAATTGTCAGACCATCTGTCATTTGCGGTCTTGGGGAAACTTTGGTGAATTCTATACTTTTCCTGCTCCAGGGGCATGAATACCCAGGAAATAATTTAGCTCAGTTCAAGTGATGTGATTTCCTTTTTTAAATTCTTTCCCGTTTTTGGGGGCCATTTTTTAAATTTTCCTCTGGGCCATATTTTATTTAGTCTTTTTAGGTAGTTGCTCTAATTACCTAATTGAGTCTCTTGGATATAATTAAATATAGAGCTTCAAAATCGTCATTGTGGCGATAGAACTATAACGGAAATATTTACATCACTCCAGTACCGCAGAAATTATTCATTTCGCTCTTTATTTGACCGCCATTTATAATTTATAAACAATGTTCTACCGGTTTCGTTTTTTCCATTAAAAAATTCCTCCGTAATACTTGTAGTTCATCTAATATAAGTTTACCCTTGACCCCACTTTCGGACATACTATGAAGTATAGAAATTGTTTTTTCAGTACCACTTTCGGGAATGATAAAATGTCTCGTATTTAATCTAGTTCTGAAACTCCAGGCGACAAAGTGGCACCCTGAGCACCTTTCTGCGGCCGCCTTTGCATACTCCTCCATGAACGGGTTGAACCCAAAAAATCAAATAAAATTCCATTCACTCTACTCAGTCCAATCCCATATTCAAATCTGCACCTAAAAATAAGCTTCAAAATTATTTTAAACTCCGTTCCCCACACGACTTTCTCATCAATTCTTTGCAGGGTATTTTAGGCGAAAGAGCGATTGTACCAGCAAATTATTTACACACCAGAAACTATGCAGACTAATTTGAAAGCACACTGCGTTCTCGTTTTGTGTGTCGTTTCACATTTTGTGAAGTGGGTTTTCAGGAGGGGGCAAACCAACGCACGGAATTTATGAATGCTCTAAAAAGGGGATTAAAAATGGATAGCCATCCAGCCGCCTGGCTAACTACACCCATTTCTTTATTCATGCAAAAGAAAAACAAAAAACCGTCAACTTGGGTGTATGTACACCGGAAGGCGTTAGGAAATGAAAATTCAAACAAATGACGACGACGATGACGAGAGGGAGACGATGACGATGACGCGTTGCCTGATGTTGGTTTTTAGTTCATAGGTTTTGGATAGAATTGTGGTTCAGCATCAGGAGAGAGACTATTGCTTTGAATGCCAGGATATGTGATTTTGCGAGTTCCTGGTGGTTTTTACCTTTTTCAATATTTTTTGTGCTGAAAGGAACATGTAATCTAAATGCACAATAGACGTTGATTTTAGCTTTTGCTACCTACCACATCCGAGAATTGTTGTTGAGAGGGTGTGCTGTTCTTTTCTGATGCGTCCTTATCCGAGAGGAAAAAAAGGTCGAAAACCCCAAACCATTCAACCGGAAGTGCAACGGTTCTGACTTTTCAAAGTTTTGGTAACTAAATGTGTATGTCTCTGTACGACTCCATGTGTGATTTCTAATTACTGATCCCTTCAATGGAATACGGAGGGATGATACAATGAGAGAATCCTGACAGCAAATTGACCTTTTGTTCTTTAAACAATGAATAATGATGAATGGTGTTGGAGTTTGGCATTGGAAATTAGCAAAGGTGCTTTTTTTTTTGTTGAGAACATAATGATTTTAAGCGACATTGGGTAAAAAGGAGTCTAAAAGGAAGCAAACACGGACCGAAATGCTTTTTTGACAAAGTCCTTTTTTTCATAAAAAAAAAATAATTGTCTTCCCTTAAAACAGTTCCTCTTCTTTCGAAACTGCAAATCGGAAATCAACCAAGTATTTTGATCTTGCTTAAAATATGTATTTAAATCTCAAGAATTTTTGGATGAATGGCAGTCTAAAGAAGAAAACCAGCCGTTAGGTATGGTACGATACCGACCCACACGAGGTGACTATACGCGTCCAACAAAAATATGCAGTGTGGGCAAGATAGAACGTTTGCTTCGCATTCTGGCTACAGTGGATTGCATAAATCTGTCCTTCATTAAAGCTCTCACAGGGTTATCGTTGTGTTGATTTTAAATGGACCCTTTTTCAAGATTTTGAAAAAGCTCTCCCATAAGACGTGTACTGCATATTTTTGTTGGATGAAGTTTAGGCACATCAGGTAACAAGGCATCCCCAAAAATGTACGGCGGAGTCATTGGCCCGTACCGTATGATGATTAATTTCTTAAGGCGCAAATTGACTAGAAACGTGTTGTTTCCAGATCGTCCAACTGTACCATATTCAACTTTCGTCTCGTCAGGCTTCTCTTCTGGCCTTTTAGCTTTGGGAAGATTGCTTCACCCTTCGGTAGAACTTTTGAATTTCATCCCTGCTGCTATAGCCCTCAATATACCCGAACGCTTCTGTGCTCTCTTTTTTTCCTCCTTAGAGGTCGGCGTTTCTCCATTCGTTTTTGCCCGTAGAGTTACCGGGCTAGCTTCAGCAGTTTTGATTCTGGTTTGCAGCATTGATTGATAGGCCTGCATGTCCCAGCCGGCATTCGTTATCAAACCAGGGGTTTCGTTGTGGTGAACCCCAGAACATCAGTGGCAGCACTTCTGATGATTTGGTGGCATTTCACTGATCCTCTGCAGTTGGTGTTAGTGGCGGGCTTGCTGAAAGGTTAAGGGAGATTTGTTCAGCCAAAATCTTGGCGATCTCCTGCGATCTTAACTTCTCGACATCAATTTTTTTTAAACATCCGCGTCATAGATTCCGCATACGTACTTGAGCCACAATTAAGTAATTGTCCGAGTCAATGTTGGCCCCTGCGAACCTTCGGACATCCAGGGCACTGTAAGCATGTCTCACATCTATCGCAACATGATCAATCTGGTTGACGGTTCGATTGATCCGAAAACCGCTAGGTTCCTTTGTGTATATTGAGGTGTGGGAATCGAGTAGTTTTTATGATGACATTTCGCCCGCTGCAAATTCAATCAGCCTAAGTCTGTTACCGAAAGTGTTGTCATGCAGGCTGTATCCTCCGACTATCGAAACAAAAATGACCCCTTTCCGATTTTTGCGTTAAAGTCTTCAAGAATAATATTGAAATCGTACTTCGGGCACATATCATACGTATTCTCGAGGAAAGCTTAGAATTCTTCCTTATTTGAGTCATCTCTTTCTTTCGTTGAGGCTTTGGAATAGATAAACGTAATGTTTTTGAATTTGGCTTTGATGCAAATTGTGACCAGACGTTGGCTTACATTTCGGAAGCCAAAAAATTCTTGACTAAGTCTTCTCTTAACACACAATCAAATAGCACATTGTCTACCCTTTGAACATCCTTTTAGTTTCCATAAAAAAATGTATAATAAAAGAATGTAAAATATGGTTGTGACGTCACAAAAACACCAAGGGGTGTATCTAACGAAATTTGTAAAAATAGCATTGCCGTCCGTTCAAAGAATTTATTCACAAAAATTTATCAAAAAAAAAAACAAACCTTTATCTGCTGGATAGCGATGTGTGTCGGATAATTATCCGAAACTTAAACCGGAACCTCTGAAACTGGCCCTTAATATGTTACATTTTTATTAGGTTTATGACTCGGAATTCAGAGTTAAATAACCCGACTCAGCTCGTTCACGAGCCTGCTGGACCTACCCCTGACTCAAGAAAACCTACTTAGAAAAAAAATTCCTAAGAGCACAATTTGGCAATACGAGAGATCCAACTAGGGCGGTCTCAACGATTTCTTCAGGAACTTTAACTGCAGATAGTTAGTAGATAGTAGTAGAATGAGAAGTTTTATCCCGAATAGGGAAACATTTATCAAACCAAAAAAGAATGCTTGGTTTGAATCGAGCCGTAAAGACTTTATTTGGTAAGATTCCGATGTTATGAAGGCAACCTCACTGACTAACAACCGGAATAAGTTCAAATAAGCTAGAAAGTCATATTCGACGAACCAAACTTTCGCATGACTAACAATTAAGGCATAGCACTGAAGAACTGAAAGATCTCAATATACACAAATCTTCAGGCCCGGATAGTATCCCCCTATTGTTCTGAAGAGGTGTTCTTCACCTCTGGCGAAACCATTCTAGCTTTGGCTAGGCTGTGGCATTCAAAAAGGAAGTGAGATGAGCCCTTTTCCATCTCTTGGTCCTGACACCCTCTGCATAATCAGATGTGCTTATGCCCATTCTGCTCATGTGGGTTCCCAGTGAGTTGTGACCCGTAAGGATTCGAACCAAGAGAGACAATTGCGGTCTGCTAAGCTTGAGTAGATACTCTGTTTCAAGTGATGAACCGTGTTTGTGCAGTTCAAGCCTCGCAAACTGCCACCAATTCCGCTTGCAAAACACTCCTAAAGTTTAAGAGCTTTCATGATCTATTTGTGGTTGGGTTGCCTGTGAAGATGTCTGACCCTACCCCAGCTGCAGTTTCGGAACCGTCTGTAAAGACTCATACATGATTTGCGTTTATGACTCGGTTTTCCATCCTTATCTCCCTTGTTTGACTGGGTTAGAATCTATGTACGGTGAAATATTATCTTACCCTTCTATCGCCCAGTTTCACTCGTCCCATCTTTCCAAGGTCATGAAAACGCTGATAAATTATCAGCTGAAAAAATATCTTGAAGGACAAAGGTTTCTCAATGACTGGCAGTATGGCTTTCGCATTAATAGGACAACTGGTGATCTGATGTCATGTCTCATCGCAGAGTAGAGTGGAACAGATCTTCACATTCTTTTGGAAAAAGTCTTTTCTTTCTTGATATTTCAAAAGCATTTGATAGGGATTGGCATCAAGCTCTCTTATCGAAAATGCATGCATTTGGCATTGATATATCTCTTCTTCATTGTATTAGAAACTACCTTCCGAACCGCTCAATACAACTTGTGTTGGACGGTTTTAAGTCAGAAATTCATAAAATAAATGAGGGCGTGCCACAGGGTTCCGCTTTGTCTCCCAGTCTCTTTATGATATTCATCAATGATATTCTGTCTGAAAGTTCAATTCCATTAAATTGTTTTGCTGATGCCAGTAATCTCAGCTTCTCATATTCGTTTCCAAATGCATGTCCTTGTTCTTCAGATGTGGATATAGAAAGACAGAGTATGATAACCTCATTAAATTCCGATCTCGATAGAGTTGTCAAATGGGGAACAATAAACCCCTTAAAATCGAATACTCCAAAAACACAATCCCGTCTCCTGTCCTCGAGCCCAACTTCGGACGTACTGTGTTCTTCGGAGATTCTTTCTTAAGTCGCACTTCACGAATGTAGAATGCTTTACCTGACTCAATATTCGATAGCAGACATGGTGGACCACATGACATTTTGTGAAGAAGTAAGTCCGTGGTCGGGTACTTTTTTCAGTGGCAGTGATATTGGACACACAAAAAAAAAACCTCTATAAGCCCCTTTCTGCGAAATTTTGTTCAACAGTCTATAGTTGAGATAGAATTGTCTCCAATTGCATTTTGGAACTTCTACTTTTGTGGGATTTTAAATGTATAATTATTCTGCATGATCACTTAAAATTGACGGCATTTCTCTTCCTCAAAAGTGAGCCATGTCTCGCTATCTGCCTAAAACTACAACGATATCCTATAAGTTGTTAATCTTCCATTAAAGTCTCATTTAAATGCAAATTTAATTAAAATTTCCACTCAACGCGCGTGTGATCGCTTACCAGTTACTCGCATTCAATATCATAAATCTTCTCACTGAAATCAAGGTATTCCTTCTGCGTTGTGGAAGCAGCGAAAGGATACTCGTACTCGTACTCGTATGCTGTATAGCTTTATCAATATTTAACCCTGAAACTAAGATTGCCGGATGGGCTTTTTATTTAATTCCCAAAGTAAAATTTAAATAAATTATAAGTAGGTAACTAAATTTTATTGCATCAACTTAATTTATGTAACTGAGATCTTACAACTTATCGCCAACGCAAAGGAAATTCCGATTGAAAGACGAGAATGAATTGAGGGTAGGAATCGGTCGCATGAGATTGCATGTTTTTGTTTCAGAAACTTGTTCAGAGACTTGATATTGTGTAAAGAGTGTAAAAACCACCAAAACTTAGGAAGGGCTTCAAAGTGATTGTTGGGATATGAGATATCCCTGCTGGTTGCTCGATGATTTTGTCAAGAAATAAAAGAATATTCGTCGGTTGGTAGTTTTACAATCTTTATTTCTTTAGCGATAGGTCTTACCTCGATGAGGGTTAAATCAAGAAGAAAGCTACCTAAAATCTAATATGGAATCGTGGTTTCCGATTCTATAACAAATTAAGTTTAGTACAACTTTAATTTAAGAGACATCTAAGTGTCAAAAGTAGAAGCAACTACAATAATAACTAGGTTCTGTTTAATTTAACATTTTGAACTGAACATTGCCGGCCGCCTTGCAGCAACGGCTGTAAGATATAATATTAAATTCATTAAAGTTTTAAATAAAGATAATTTGAGAAAAAAAAATAAAATATATACAAACTTTGAAAAGTATTAAACAAATAATTCAAAAAATTAAATATACAATAAAGGCGAGAAATATTTAAAATCAGTGCAAGATACTTTAATGTATATGTACATAATTTAGATATTTAAAAAAAAAATGATAAATAGATATACGAGTATTAAATTTTATATATACAAATTTAGAAGCAGTTTATGACGGAGTTAGCACACAAAGTTTGACAATTGGACGGGTTATAACTCCATTTTGAGTTCTTATGTCCGCGACACGTACTCGACTATCGGATCCCTGATGGACATTAACTACTCGACCTAAGCGCCATTCGTTTGGGGGGAGATTTTCATCTTTTATGACAACCAGGTCGTTTATTGCGATGTCTCTTTTGGGAAATTTCCATTTGTATCTTTTGTTCATTTCTCTCAGATACTCGTTTTTCCATCTTCGACAGAATTGTTGATGTAAAATTTGTATCTTTTCCCACCGCTTAACACAGCTAAGGGAGCTTTCATCTGCAGCTGGTTCGAGAGGAGCTAGCAGAGGACCACCTCTGAGAAAATGACCTGGAGTTAATGGAGGAATGTCAGATGCATTTTCTGAGATAGGGGATATGGGCCTGGAGTTAAGGCAAGCTTCAATTCTAGTGAGAAGAGTTGAAAACTCTTCGAAAGTAAGCTTGTTAGCTCCCGCAACTTTCCGAAAATGAAGCTTGAAGCTCTTAACACCAGCTTCCCACAAACCTCCCATATGTGGTGCCCCTGGCGGAATGAATTTCCACTCAAAATTTCTGTTTTTATACTGCTGTGAAAATTCTGGAGGTAGAGATTGAATGAATTTTTTAAACTCGGTAGCAAGACTTTTACTAGCACCTACAAGGTTAGTCCCATTGTCTGAATATATTTTCTTAGGCATACCTCTTCGTGCAATGAATCTATTCAAAGCCGCTAAGAATGCTTGGGTTGTCAAGTCGCTTGTGGCTTCTAAATGTATTGCTTTGGTACTAAAGCATACAAAGAGACAGACATATCCCTTTGTTATACGGCAATTTCGCCCAGAAAAACTTTTTATTAAAAACGGACCTGCGAAATCTAATCCCGTAAAGGTAAAAGGAGCTGAGATTTGAGTTCTCTCAAGTGGCAGTGCTCCCATAAGCTGACTTTGCATTTGTTTTTTGTGGCTAATGCATTGTTTACAGGCGTTTACATGTTTTTTCACAAGATTTTTTATCTTTGGTATCCAAAATTCACATCTTATCAAACGAATCATCAGTTGATTTCCACCATGAAGAGTGATATCATGAATGAATTCTACGAATTGACTTGATATCTTCGCTTGATAAGGCAAGATAATTGGATATTTTTCATTATAAGAAAGGGTAGATGAAGTCAATCTGCTATTAGAACGCATGATTTGATCTGGATCCATAATCGGATTAAGCGTAGCTAATGAACTTTTTCTTGGGATTGGCACATTTTTTGAAAGAGCCTGATACTCATCATAAAAATAAAACGATTGAGTTAAACGAATAAGGCGATTCTTAGCATTTGTCATTTCATCTTGACTTATTATCCGAGATGAGTAAGAAAAGCTTTCTCTCAGAGGTCGATGGGTTCTTTGAAAGAATCTAATTATGTAGCAGACTACACGCAAGGTCTTAGACCATGAGGAAAATCTCCCTACAATTGTATCGATGTTGATATTAAGAGACGCTATGTTTGATTTTATTGGTCTAAGTTCAAGATTTATGTCTTCGATTTCGTTTAATACAGATCTAGGCCAGGTAGATGGGGCTTGACAGAGCCATGATGGACCATGCCACCATAAGCTGCTCATCTTAAGGTCCTTTGGAGATAGGCCCCGTGTTGGTAAGTCTGTTGGGTTATCTGCTGACCGAACGTGATTCCATTTTGCGTTTGGCACGTTTGTTTGAATTTGTGAAACACGATTTCCAACAAACGTTTTCCACGTACATGGTGGTTTGCTTAGCCATGACAACACTATCGAACTATCCGTCCATAAAAAAAGTTCATGTTGTGAACAGTCAAGTTGAGTTATAATTTGCTTATAAAGATTAGATAATAAAACTGCGCCACAAAGTTCAAGCCTTGGCAAGGCAAGCTGTTTTACTGGTGCAACCTTACTTTTACAACACAGAAGATTGCACGACCAGTGGTTTTCGCTGTGCTGGACTCTTATATAAAAAGTTGCTGCATAAGCTTGCTCGGAGGCGTCAGAAAATCCATGAATTTGGATTGGATGTGACGGACTATAATTTATCCAGCGGGGTACTTGAAGATCGCGTATATCAGGAAGGGCAGCAAAGAATACTTTCCAGCGGTGACACGTTAGGGGCACAAGAGGTGTGTCCCAAGACGTCCCATCTCGCCAAATTTGCTGCATTATGATCTTTGCAGTGATAATAATTGGAGCTAACCATCCTGCGGGATCAAATAGTCTCGCAATAACAGAGAGAACTGCTCTTTTTGTTAAAAGATAATCTTCATTTAGAGCTTTGAAAGAGAAGTGAAAGGAATCTAACTTTGCATTCCACTGAATACCAAGTGTTTTAGAAATACTTTTATCTTCTAACTGTAGAAAGTCTTGATCGTAACGATCTGAAGAAGGAATATCTTCAGTAAGGTCTATGCAGTTCGATGTCCATTTCCTTAAGAAAAAGCCAGCTGAGTTTAAAGCTTGAGAAAGTTGACGTTGTGCCTCTAACGCAGTTGAAATGTCATGGGCTCCAGAAAGTACATCGTCTACATAGAATTCCCTTTTCAGAATAGCAGAAGCAAGAGGAAAGGTGTGTTGCACGTCATCTGCCAGTTGCAACAGAGTGCGAATTGCCAAATAGGGGGCGCAGTTAACGCCAAAGGTAATGGTTTTCAATTCACAATCTTCAACATTGCTATCCGGGGATCTGCGAAAAATAATTCTTTGATAAGAAGTGTGTTCAGGATGGACCAGTATTTGGCGGTACATCTTCTCAATGTCGGCATTAAAAACATATTTATAGAACCGCCACTTCAAAATAAGAGTCATGAGATCAGTTTGTAAAGATGGGCCTGTATATAACATGTCATTAAGACTAGTTCCATTGCTTGAAGGTCTTGAAGCATTGAAAACGACTCTTATCTTTGTTGTGGTACTGTCAGCCTTAATAACAGAATGGTGTGGTAGATAATAAGAAATAATTTGATTGTTTTTAATAAGCTCTTCTGATGGAACAGCTTTCATATGACCAAGTGTTTCATACTCTTCAAGAACCTGATTGTATTTAATGTGAAATTCTGGATTTCTTTTCAACGAATTTTCCATTCGAGTAAATTGCTTAAGAGCAATATCCCTGGAACATCCAAGATTTGAAATTGGAGATTTAAATGGAAGGTGAACTATATAACGACCTTCAGCGTTTCTGTTAGTTGTTTCAGAATACAACTTCTCACATACTTCATCTTCATGAGACAGAAGTGGAGTGTCGGGAACCTCTTCCACCTCCCAAAACTTTGCGATCTGTTGGTCGATTGAGTTTTCGCAAATATACTTTAAGGTAGTTGTGTTACATTTGAAACTTTCTTGCTTAAGTGGACCAGAAAGTATCCAGCCAAATATAGTATTCTGGGCAACAAGTGATCCGAAGATATCACGTTTAATACCCTCCTTTATAATAGATGGATATAAATCAGAGCCTATTACTATATCTATTTTGGAACTCTCATAAAAATATGGATCTGCGAGTTGAAAATCGAGAGGGTTTGAAACATCTTCACGTTGTATGAAACAAGAAGGCAAATCACCGGTTAGCCTTTTTAATACAATCGCATTTGCGCTTAAGGTAAACGATGGAACATGCTTAGATCCGATACAGAGTGTGCATAGCTTAGAAGAGTGAGCAGTTACTACAGCACTCATACCTGCTATCTGCGCTTGAATTGGTTTTACCGGTAAGTTTAATTTCCGCTGAGTATCTTCTGATAATAAGGTTACTTCTGAGCCACTGTCTATAAGTGCTCTCAAAGTATATGTATTTCCAAGATGAAAGATATTAATCAAGGCTGTCGCCAAAAGAATTCGATGGTTGTTTTGATTAAAACAAGTATTTACTTGATGAAAGTTGATAGGTGCAGTGGACTGTATTTGGTTTGGTTGAAATTGGGGAAGTTGAGGGGTTTGTTCTTTTGAAATTGATGAAGTTGGAGCAGGTGAAGTATGTAACAGTGAATGATGCCTTTTCTTACACTCTGCGCAATGGTAATTGCTTCGGCAAGTTTTTATTTCATGAGATGGAGATAAACAATTTTGACAAAATTTCAAAGCGTTCACCTTTGAAATTCTTTCGGATACGTTTAATTCTAAAAACTTAGGACATAGTCGAAGTGGGTGAGGACCTTGGCACAATTTGCAGTTAAAATTGTAAACCTTTGTGTGAAAAGCTTTGTGCTTTTGCTTTTGGTTTGGCACCGAAGCTTGTGCTTTACTATTTTGACCTTTCGGTTTTACCGAAAACTTAAGATCGGATACGGTTTCGAGTACTCTGTACCTATTGGTCAAGAAAAGATCCATTTCGTCCCATTTTGGGATATCACGTGGATTTTTAATCAATTGCTCCCATAGGGAAAGTGTGCTTTCAGGAAGTCGATTCGAGCAAAGGTACACAAGAATAGGATCCCAGGAATCTATAGAAATATTATGGGCTTTTAATATTGATAAGCAATCGTTAATATTTCTTTGTAAATCTCTGATTTCTTTCCCTGATTCAATTGAAATAATAGGTAGGTTAAAAAGGTTCTTGATTTGGTTGTTTACTAAAATTCTGCGATTCTCATATTGATCAGAAAGTGCTTTCCAAGCCACCTCAAAATTATCGACTGTAAGCGGAAACTTCGAAACTATATTATAGGCATCTCCTCTAGTTTTCGCACGAAGATGAAATAGCTTTTGAACTCCGCAGAGTTTCGGATGGTTTATATAAACCGCGGTGAACATGTCTCGGAATGATGGCCAAGTCAGATAATCACCGTAGAAAATCTCGGTATCACATGGAGGAACTTTGATAAATGGACTACTGTCCTTTGACATTACACTTAAACTCTGTTTTTCATCATCATCTTTGATGAGTTTCAATTTATTGCATGTATCTATCATTTCACTTAAGCAACTAATATAGGTGGTCGACGATGTCCTATATTTAGCCTTAATTGAATCTAGATCTTCCATACTACCTTCGGCTACACAAGCACCATAGCAAGTTTTTATGGTTGCCCAAAGTGTCTTTAATTCCGCTTTGGAAGTTTCTAAATAAGTGATGGATTTATCCACAATAGGTATTTCCTTGTAGGAAACTTGAAATTGAACTAGCTGATCGGCAGCGGCAATAAACTCATCTAGCACAGACATATTTTTCCGAAATTCTAACCTCAAAGGAATTTTGGCGCAAATAAAGATAAAACTTATATGTGTATTTAAGAAAAACAACGAATCTATCAAACTCTGTGTGAACAAACAAAACTGGAACCACTCCTACATCAAAATTATATCCAATATAAAATTTCTAATATAAAAAATGTATTTTAAGTAACTTTAGTAATAAGTATTATTCAAGTTAAATGCACTGATTTTTCATAAAGCACGCACCTGTTTCTGAAGACCTTTTTTATATTAACAAATGTTTACGTATGATTAAAGCTGTATGATTAAAGTTGTATGATTAAAGTTGTTTTTGTTATTATTACTGCCGAGGATTTCTGGAGACCGGTGTTGTTTGCTTGCTGGCAAATGACTGACTCCAACTGATGATAGATGAACTGTGTGTGATGCAATGACAGAAGAGATGATTTCTAATAGTTCAGCCGAATCTGCTTAGGCTGAATTAAGAGTGTCGTGAATTTGAAATCTCCTGTCTTTAGAACCGGTTTTTGTGATGATGGGGAATCCGATGGTGGGGTAGGATGGTGAAAGATCTGGTGATCGCACTGATCACTGATCGTATGTTGGTAGCTGATGAATTATGAGAATCTTTTGCAGATTTTGCAGATTTCTGATGACGATGAGTATTTTTTCTTGCTTAGCTTGTAAATTTCGAAAATCTTTCCCGATTATTGTTTTTTTTTTTGCATTGAAATCCTCAAATCCTCATTTAAGAGCAAGCTGATGAGTTTTCACTGAACAGGATTAAATCTGAAATTTGCTTGTGATGTAGGATTGATAGCTTCGAGCAAATTTAAGAAATTTGCATATACGAGCATGTAGGCACTGATGTTTCTCTTTAAACGTAGTTTTGATGATTTTTCCAGGTGAAACCACGAAGAGATTGCTACGATTTAAGATGGTTGTCGTCAGATCACGTTGCTTCGAGTTTGATGATTGAAGAGAAAACTTCTTCTGTCTTCGATGGATCTGGGCCTCGATTTAAAGTTTATTGGTTGATAAGCTCAATGATAGGTTTCGACGGCCAAGAACTCTTCTCTCATCGATGGATGAATTTCTTTATCCGGTTCGTTGGACCAAATGTTGGGATATGAGATATCCCTGCTGGTTGCTCGATGATTTTGTCAAGAAATAAAAGAATATTCGTCGGTTGGTAGTTTTACAATCTTTATTTCTTTAGCGATAGGTCTTACCTCGATGAGGGTTAAATCAAGAAGAAAGCTACCTAAAATCTAATATGGAATCGTGGTTTCCGATTCTATAACAAATTAAGTTTAGTACAACTTTAATTTAAGAGACATCTAAGTGTCAAAAGTAGAAGCAACTACAATAATAACTAGGTTCTGTTTAATTTAACATTTTGAACTGAACATTGCCGGCCGCCTTGCAGCAACGGCTGTAAGATATAATATTAAATTCATTAAAGTTTTAAATAAAGATAATTTGAGAAAAAAAAATAAAATATATACAAACTTTGAAAAGTATTAAACAAATAATTCAAAAAATTAAATATACAATAAAGGCGAGAAATATTTAAAATCAGTGCAAGATACTTTAATGTATATGTACATAATTTAGATATTTAAAAAAAAAATGATAAATAGATATACGAGTATTAAATTTTATATATACAAATTTAGAAGCAGTTTATGACGGAGTTAGCACACAAAGTTTGACAATTGGACGGGTTATAACTCCATTTTGAGTTCTTATGTCCGCGACACGTACTCGACTATCGGATCCCTGATGGACATTAACTACTCGACCTAAGCGCCATTCGTTTGGGGGGAGATTTTCATCTTTTATGACAACCAGGTCGTTTATTGCGATGTCTCTTTTGGGAAATTTCCATTTGTATCTTTTGTTCATTTCTCTCAGATACTCGTTTTTCCATCTTCGACAGAATTGTTGATGTAAAATTTGTATCTTTTCCCACCGCTTAACACAGCTAAGGGAGCTTTCATCTGCAGCTGGTTCGAGAGGAGCTAGCAGAGGACCACCTCTGAGAAAATGACCTGGAGTTAATGGAGGAATGTCAGATGCATTTTCTGAGATAGGGGATATGGGCCTGGAGTTAAGGCAAGCTTCAATTCTAGTGAGAAGAGTTGAAAACTCTTCGAAAGTAAGCTTGTTAGCTCCCGCAACTTTCCGAAAATGAAGCTTGAAGCTCTTAACACCAGCTTCCCACAAACCTCCCATATGTGGTGCCCCTGGCGGAATGAATTTCCACTCAAAATTTCTGTTTTTATACTGCTGTGAAAATTCTGGAGGTAGAGATTGAATGAATTTTTTAAACTCGGTAGCAAGACTTTTACTAGCACCTACAAGGTTAGTCCCATTGTCTGAATATATTTTCTTAGGCATACCTCTTCGTGCAATGAATCTATTCAAAGCCGCTAAGAATGCTTGGGTTGTCAAGTCGCTTGTGGCTTCTAAATGTATTGCTTTGGTACTAAAGCATACAAAGAGACAGACATATCCCTTTGTTATACGGCAATTTCGCCCAGAAAAACTTTTTATTAAAAACGGACCTGCGAAATCTAATCCCGTAAAGGTAAAAGGAGCTGAGATTTGAGTTCTCTCAAGTGGCAGTGCTCCCATAAGCTGACTTTGCATTTGTTTTTTGTGGCTAATGCATTGTTTACAGGCGTTTACATGTTTTTTCACAAGATTTTTTATCTTTGGTATCCAAAATTCACATCTTATCAAACGAATCATCAGTTGATTTCCACCATGAAGAGTGATATCATGAATGAATTCTACGAATTGACTTGATATCTTCGCTTGATAAGGCAAGATAATTGGATATTTTTCATTATAAGAAAGGGTAGATGAAGTCAATCTGCTATTAGAACGCATGATTTGATCTGGATCCATAATCGGATTAAGCGTAGCTAATGAACTTTTTCTTGGGATTGGCACATTTTTTGAAAGAGCCTGATACTCATCATAAAAATAAAACGATTGAGTTAAACGAATAAGGCGATTCTTAGCATTTGTCATTTCATCTTGACTTATTATCCGAGATGAGTAAGAAAAGCTTTCTCTCAGAGGTCGATGGGTTCTTTGAAAGAATCTAATTATGTAGCAGACTACACGCAAGGTCTTAGACCATGAGGAAAATCTCCCTACAATTGTATCGATGTTGATATTAAGAGACGCTATGTTTGATTTTATTGGTCTAAGTTCAAGATTTATGTCTTCGATTTCGTTTAATACAGATCTAGGCCAGGTAGATGGGGCTTGACAGAGCCATGATGGACCATGCCACCATAAGCTGCTCATCTTAAGGTCCTTTGGAGATAGGCCCCGTGTTGGTAAGTCTGTTGGGTTATCTGCTGACCGAACGTGATTCCATTTTGCGTTTGGCACGTTTGTTTGAATTTGTGAAACACGATTTCCAACAAACGTTTTCCACGTACATGGTGGTTTGCTTAGCCATGACAACACTATCGAACTATCCGTCCATAAAAAAAGTTCATGTTGTGAACAGTCAAGTTGAGTTATAATTTGCTTATAAAGATTAGATAATAAAACTGCGCCACAAAGTTCAAGCCTTGGCAAGGCAAGCTGTTTTACTGGTGCAACCTTACTTTTACAACACAGAAGATTGCACGACCAGTGGTTTTCGCTGTGCTGGACTCTTATATAAAAAGTTGCTGCATAAGCTTGCTCGGAGGCGTCAGAAAATCCATGAATTTGGATTGGATGTGACGGACTATAATTTATCCAGCGGGGTACTTGAAGATCGCGTATATCAGGAAGGGCAGCAAAGAATACTTTCCAGCGGTGACACGTTAGGGGCACAAGAGGTGTGTCCCAAGACGTCCCATCTCGCCAAATTTGCTGCATTATGATCTTTGCAGTGATAATAATTGGAGCTAACCATCCTGCGGGATCAAATAGTCTCGCAATAACAGAGAGAACTGCTCTTTTTGTTAAAAGATAATCTTCATTTAGAGCTTTGAAAGAGAAGTGAAAGGAATCTAACTTTGCATTCCACTGAATACCAAGTGTTTTAGAAATACTTTTATCTTCTAACTGTAGAAAGTCTTGATCGTAACGATCTGAAGAAGGAATATCTTCAGTAAGGTCTATGCAGTTCGATGTCCATTTCCTTAAGAAAAAGCCAGCTGAGTTTAAAGCTTGAGAAAGTTGACGTTGTGCCTCTAACGCAGTTGAAATGTCATGGGCTCCAGAAAGTACATCGTCTACATAGAATTCCCTTTTCAGAATAGCAGAAGCAAGAGGAAAGGTGTGTTGCACGTCATCTGCCAGTTGCAACAGAGTGCGAATTGCCAAATAGGGGGCGCAGTTAACGCCAAAGGTAATGGTTTTCAATTCACAATCTTCAACATTGCTATCCGGGGATCTGCGAAAAATAATTCTTTGATAAGAAGTGTGTTCAGGATGGACCAGTATTTGGCGGTACATCTTCTCAATGTCGGCATTAAAAACATATTTATAGAACCGCCACTTCAAAATAAGAGTCATGAGATCAGTTTGTAAAGATGGGCCTGTATATAACATGTCATTAAGACTAGTTCCATTGCTTGAAGGTCTTGAAGCATTGAAAACGACTCTTATCTTTGTTGTGGTACTGTCAGCCTTAATAACAGAATGGTGTGGTAGATAATAAGAAATAATTTGATTGTTTTTAATAAGCTCTTCTGATGGAACAGCTTTCATATGACCAAGTGTTTCATACTCTTCAAGAACCTGATTGTATTTAATGTGAAATTCTGGATTTCTTTTCAACGAATTTTCCATTCGAGTAAATTGCTTAAGAGCAATATCCCTGGAACATCCAAGATTTGAAATTGGAGATTTAAATGGAAGGTGAACTATATAACGACCTTCAGCGTTTCTGTTAGTTGTTTCAGAATACAACTTCTCACATACTTCATCTTCATGAGACAGAAGTGGAGTGTCGGGAACCTCTTCCACCTCCCAAAACTTTGCGATCTGTTGGTCGATTGAGTTTTCGCAAATATACTTTAAGGTAGTTGTGTTACATTTGAAACTTTCTTGCTTAAGTGGACCAGAAAGTATCCAGCCAAATATAGTATTCTGGGCAACAAGTGATCCGAAGATATCACGTTTAATACCCTCCTTTATAATAGATGGATATAAATCAGAGCCTATTACTATATCTATTTTGGAACTCTCATAAAAATATGGATCTGCGAGTTGAAAATCGAGAGGGTTTGAAACATCTTCACGTTGTATGAAACAAGAAGGCAAATCACCGGTTAGCCTTTTTAATACAATCGCATTTGCGCTTAAGGTAAACGATGGAACATGCTTAGATCCGATACAGAGTGTGCATAGCTTAGAAGAGTGAGCAGTTACTACAGCACTCATACCTGCTATCTGCGCTTGAATTGGTTTTACCGGTAAGTTTAATTTCCGCTGAGTATCTTCTGATAATAAGGTTACTTCTGAGCCACTGTCTATAAGTGCTCTCAAAGTATATGTATTTCCAAGATGAAAGATATTAATCAAGGCTGTCGCCAAAAGAATTCGATGGTTGTTTTGATTAAAACAAGTATTTACTTGATGAAAGTTGATAGGTGCAGTGGACTGTATTTGGTTTGGTTGAAATTGGGGAAGTTGAGGGGTTTGTTCTTTTGAAATTGATGAAGTTGGAGCAGGTGAAGTATGTAACAGTGAATGATGCCTTTTCTTACACTCTGCGCAATGGTAATTGCTTCGGCAAGTTTTTATTTCATGAGATGGAGATAAACAATTTTGACAAAATTTCAAAGCGTTCACCTTTGAAATTCTTTCGGATACGTTTAATTCTAAAAACTTAGGACATAGTCGAAGTGGGTGAGGACCTTGGCACAATTTGCAGTTAAAATTGTAAACCTTTGTGTGAAAAGCTTTGTGCTTTTGCTTTTGGTTTGGCACCGAAGCTTGTGCTTTACTATTTTGACCTTTCGGTTTTACCGAAAACTTAAGATCGGATACGGTTTCGAGTACTCTGTACCTATTGGTCAAGAAAAGATCCATTTCGTCCCATTTTGGGATATCACGTGGATTTTTAATCAATTGCTCCCATAGGGAAAGTGTGCTTTCAGGAAGTCGATTCGAGCAAAGGTACACAAGAATAGGATCCCAGGAATCTATAGAAATATTATGGGCTTTTAATATTGATAAGCAATCGTTAATATTTCTTTGTAAATCTCTGATTTCTTTCCCTGATTCAATTGAAATAATAGGTAGGTTAAAAAGGTTCTTGATTTGGTTGTTTACTAAAATTCTGCGATTCTCATATTGATCAGAAAGTGCTTTCCAAGCCACCTCAAAATTATCGACTGTAAGCGGAAACTTCGAAACTATATTATAGGCATCTCCTCTAGTTTTCGCACGAAGATGAAATAGCTTTTGAACTCCGCAGAGTTTCGGATGGTTTATATAAACCGCGGTGAACATGTCTCGGAATGATGGCCAAGTCAGATAATCACCGTAGAAAATCTCGGTATCACATGGAGGAACTTTGATAAATGGACTACTGTCCTTTGACATTACACTTAAACTCTGTTTTTCATCATCATCTTTGATGAGTTTCAATTTATTGCATGTATCTATCATTTCACTTAAGCAACTAATATAGGTGGTCGACGATGTCCTATATTTAGCCTTAATTGAATCTAGATCTTCCATACTACCTTCGGCTACACAAGCACCATAGCAAGTTTTTATGGTTGCCCAAAGTGTCTTTAATTCCGCTTTGGAAGTTTCTAAATAAGTGATGGATTTATCCACAATAGGTATTTCCTTGTAGGAAACTTGAAATTGAACTAGCTGATCGGCAGCGGCAATAAACTCATCTAGCACAGACATATTTTTCCGAAATTCTAACCTCAAAGGAATTTTGGCGCAAATAAAGATAAAACTTATATGTGTATTTAAGAAAAACAACGAATCTATCAAACTCTGTGTGAACAAACAAAACTGGAACCACTCCTACATCAAAATTATATCCAATATAAAATTTCTAATATAAAAAATGTATTTTAAGTAACTTTAGTAATAAGTATTATTCAAGTTAAATGCACTGATTTTTCATAAAGCACGCACCTGTTTCTGAAGACCTTTTTTATATTAACAAATGTTTACGTATGATTAAAGCTGTATGATTAAAGTTGTATGATTAAAGTTGTTTTTGTTATTATTACTGCCGAGGATTTCTGGAGACCGGTGTTGTTTGCTTGCTGGCAAATGACTGACTCCAACTGATGATAGATGAACTGTGTGTGATGCAATGACAGAAGAGATGATTTCTAATAGTTCAGCCGAATCTGCTTAGGCTGAATTAAGAGTGTCGTGAATTTGAAATCTCCTGTCTTTAGAACCGGTTTTTGTGATGATGGGGAATCCGATGGTGGGGTAGGATGGTGAAAGATCTGGTGATCGCACTGATCACTGATCGTATGTTGGTAGCTGATGAATTATGAGAATCTTTTGCAGATTTTGCAGATTTCTGATGACGATGAGTATTTTTTCTTGCTTAGCTTGTAAATTTCGAAAATCTTTCCCGATTATTGTTTTTTTTTTTGCATTGAAATCCTCAAATCCTCATTTAAGAGCAAGCTGATGAGTTTTCACTGAACAGGATTAAATCTGAAATTTGCTTGTGATGTAGGATTGATAGCTTCGAGCAAATTTAAGAAATTTGCATATACGAGCATGTAGGCACTGATGTTTCTCTTTAAACGTAGTTTTGATGATTTTTCCAGGTGAAACCACGAAGAGATTGCTACGATTTAAGATGGTTGTCGTCAGATCACGTTGCTTCGAGTTTGATGATTGAAGAGAAAACTTCTTCTGTCTTCGATGGATCTGGGCCTCGATTTAAAGTTTATTGGTTGATAAGCTCAATGATAGGTTTCGACGGCCAAGAACTCTTCTCTCATCGATGGATGAATTTCTTTATCCGGTTCGTTGGACCAAATGTTGGGATATGAGATATCCCTGCTGGTTGCTCGATGATTTTGTCAAGAAATAAAAGAATATTCGTCGGTTGGTAGTTTTACAATCTTTATTTCTTTAGCGATAGGTCTTACCTCGATGAGGGTTAAATCAAGAAGAAAGCTACCTAAAATCTAATATGGAATCGTGGTTTCCGATTCTATAACAAATTAAGTTTAGTACAACTTTAATTTAAGAGACATCTAAGTGTCAAAAGTAGAAGCAACTACAATAATAACTAGGTTCTGTTTAATTTAACATTTTGAACTGAACAGTGATCATATTCCAATGTGGGACTTTCAAAATTAAATTTCAATAAAATCGATAGAATTCAAACATTTACATCAATCGCCGTGTTTTATCAAAATTGACAGAGTAGTTTCTGAGTAAATGATAATTATAATTTTTGGCTAAAGAGGGCTATTGTGAACAATATTTCTCCCGGAATTTTCTCAACTTTCTAAATTGTCAATTTGAATATTGTTGAAAGTTTCCCTTGGAATTTATTGATATTCGGAATTGAGTTTCATAGGGACTTTGGTTTTCATTTCAAAAGGCCGGGCGCCAGCTTACAATGAACAGTTTTCAATTTTCCAAGATGGAAAAAATTCCGAGGGGAGTTTTGTTCACGATAGTCCCTCCATTATGTCGCAACAAATTGTCTAAAAATACGCCAACAGCTGCAAGACAGAAGGACTTGGGTTTCCCAAACTTTTATCGATTTGTTTTTTTTTACCAAATCCATAACTTGCCCTTGCAGTACCCATGCCAATATCCCAGAAAGGAAATACAAATATGCAAGTACAAAAAAAAACTGATCGTTAACGACGACGCGACGCGACGGAACGAACAATATTGAGACGCGGACCCACGCCCGCCCGCCCGTCCCAACATCATTTCTAAGAATAAAAATCTTTGTAATCCAAACCTTTCGCTTTTGGCGATCGGCTCTTTAAAGCTGCCTCTGCTGCAGCTCTATTCTCCTCCATTATACGATCGTTTACCGTGCGATCTTCAGCCCGGATGCCTTTCATTATTGTTGTACTGTGATTGTGATCATAGTGATTTTGGGGGATAGCTCGCGATGATTGTTGGCCAGGGAGTGTAATGGAACGATTTGTTTACTAGATACTCTCAGATGAGGTAATCATTTTGAAATATCACACGCCTTGAGATAGGAGTTGGGTTTGGTTTGAGTTTTATTTTTTTTTTACCATCACTACTTCCATCGACATCGGCCGGCCATCGTCCGTCAATAGAGGGAGCAGCAGTCATATCGTTACTAATGGCTTATCTTATGTCTGCTTGAAGCAGTCGACAGCATCGATGGAGTCCGCCAATAGAATTGTTGATGTGTGCTTGGTCGTTTTTTTTTTCTGGACTTGTATCGATGGGCGATTCTAGTATTTAGATGTCAGAAATGGAATGGCTATTCAAATAGCCGCAAGGGAGGATTTAAATTACTTCAAATTTGCATGAGTTGAGGGTGAATGTTTTGTGCGCCATATCTCTCCTAGTGATGAACTGCAGACTTAGATTATCTAGTTCGGAGAGGAGTTATTGCAAATTGAATTTGGTGCAAATACTTGAAGACCTTTAAAGGTTTTTTTTTATTTAAACTGAAAAATAGTTCTTCGATTAGATTGAGGATTGATAAATAGGATAGGACTTGCTTGGGAAATTGCAATCAAAATGAGCAGTTCTTTGGCTCTGTGTTCTACAATAGTTCTATTTCGCTAATTTAAACTATTAGCGACCGTCTCTTATTTCAAGAATGAAGACTTCCGAATTGCTGAATACTTCAGTAATAGTTCAGTGGAATGAAAGAGTTGTGGAAAAGGATCTTGGGAATTATTTGTAGAAACAAGAAGGGAAGAATTCGTTGTCTAAAAAAGTCTGGAAACAGATGCTTTTAGCAAAGACAAATACAATACTAACTCAAGTGTGTAGAAAGAGTGGAGCAGAGAGTGAGCAAAGAGCAATAAACCAAGCGGATAAATCAAATACACAAAATTCTACGGGGCACTTTTTGTGCTACCCTTTCATTAGATGTGTTTGATTTCATCGCTTTGCTCTTTACTTTTTGCTCTTGCTCACGCTCCGCTCCAGTCTGTTTGTACACTTACTTGAGGTGCCCTTTACAATTTGGTTCGACCAGGTCTTCTACCAAGAGGCTTCTTTAGCGGTCTCAGTATTTAGCTACCGGCCTTCAGTTTCGTACTGCAAGTTAGATGAGGTCCTTTCTTTTTTTACTGCGTCGCTTCGGGACACTCTCGGAGCTGGATTCAAATATTTCCCGGACTGGAAACCCTAAGTCATAAGGCCACATCGGTCGTTTGGAAATTTTTGTTTTAGAGTACTCTAGTGTCACTGTCCTGCCCGTAGGATTCGCTGCTGTATATTTTCCTCCAATCTTCGTTTATGGGTCTTGTCAATTTATCCATCAAAACAGCTTAATGCATTCTCATCCACCTTTGAGACAGTTATTGGCCCTATATCGTATATCAACACCGCGAGCATTACTATCTTATAATGGGTAACTTTAGTTAGCTACTCCTGTAACAGAATCTTTGGAAAATCCTGGGGACCTAGCCTAAAAATTATCAGGTGGATGTATTTGCCATTTGGCGATAATCAGACCAATACTAACTTATGGTAATTTGGTATGGCGGAATGCAACGGAAAAAAGAACGAACCTCAAAACTCTGACAAAAGTATAGGGACTTGCGTACATTTGAATTACGGGTACCGTGAGATCCACACCAATTGCAGGGTTAGAGGCGATACTCAACCCCAATACCTTGTCGTACAAGAATCCGCAGCGCATAGCTCCTTAAGGCTAAGCCAGACTAATACCTGGAAAAACAATGCAATAGTACATGCTCAAATTCTTAAGAAATATTTGGGTGATAGTATCATTACAGATTATACAACACTTGACTTTTATAAACCATTCCAAACTGCCTTTCCAAGCAGAGAAGAATGGCTGAACAACCAACCCTACGCCAGTGAATCAGCAATAGCAATCTATACTGATGGCTCCAAAATGGACACGGGTGTTGGTGCAGGCTTTTTCTCAGAACCTCTTGAGCTAAACAACTTACTTAGGCTCCCAGATCAAAGCAGTGTCTTCCAAGCGGAGGTCCTGGCAGTGACAACAGCTGCTAAACAGGTATCAATGATGGCGATACCAGGGGCTGATATCACCTTTTACATTGACAGCCAAGCGGCAATAAAAGCAATTTCTGCCACTGTGATAAAATCAAAGCTTGTCTCTTGCTGTCGCGAAGAGCTTAAGGTTCTTGGCACGCAGCACAATCTTAGACTTTGCTGGGTACCGGGACACAGCGGCATACCAGGTAACGAAAATGCCGATGAGTTGGCAAGATAGGAATCAGCGCTTGACTCTAGATAAGCAGAGATGGTAAATATCCCACTCTGCAACATTAAACAGAAAATTTCAGATTTAATCCTAAAAAAATCCAATGAAAGGTGGAGTCTACTTGACACCTGTGATACTACTAGGAAAGTATGGCCATGCTTTAACAAGCAGAGGACTGACAAAATTATACAACTAAGTAAGAGTCCCTTCGCTCTCTTACGAGCATAATCACCGGACATAATTTATTGAAATATCATAAATTCAAAATGAAACTAAGTACAGATGACTTATGCAGAGAATGCCACCAGAGACGGAAATGGCTTGGTAGTTCTTTGACAATCTAGAAGATCTTTCTAATATTTCAGGAATTCACATATTGAACTTCGTCAATGCCTCAAATTGGCTTGACTGATTAACAGAATACATAGGTTTTTATCAGAAAAGAGTGATTACACTCACGGGGTAACACAATGGATCTACATTGATCTAAGTGTGCCGATAGCAAGATCAATTGTCAGCCCAACAACCTAACCTAACCTAACTTTAGTTTCTCGAAAAAGGGTTTTGCTACTCAATTGGTTTATTAGACCAAAGAACCAACTATTGGAAAGAGTTATTGTTCGTTTGATCTTTTCTTTATCGCTGTTCGAACTTTTAGCGGAGCCTTCCTCATATGCTCAAAGTTATGGCTAAATAAGGTAACGTTCTGGTTAAGATGTCGGTTTTGGATCATCTTTTTTGATTACAGCTTGATTGATCTTGCCCTCATTGATCGTTAAACGCATCTTCTTCCCATGCCTAACTACCTCAAAGTTATGGGTTCACAAGGTAAGGTTCTTACTTGATTGTGTTTGACCTCATTGGCCGTGTAATCCATCTTCTTCGCTGCCGTCTCATTACTCAAAAAGCTCCACTGACATCATGCTTTTGTTCTTCAAATTTCTGTCAATACAATCGGGATATGCTAGTTATTGGACGACCTTTGGAAAAATTGTGCCTGTAGTCCTAACTTGACTATTGCACCATTCTTTCAGGAATGATGTTAAAGATATTCAAAAAGTCTTTTCAAGTCTTTGCGGACATTGATGGAATAGCGTGCAGTTTCCATCTTCAACCTGCACAAATACACGATTTTGGCAAGGATGTCTAAACTAAAAATTGATCTTGTATAGCTCGTCTCTTTAAAGATGGTATCATCGATGCTTACAAATCTATGAAAATGGGTTGGTCTTACTTGTAAGTTTTCCAAAACCAGCAGTAATAGAACAATTTGCTCAATGTAAGGTTAGGTTAAGCTAATGGGCTAACAGTTAGTCTTGTTACTGTCACACTAAGATCAATGTAAATCGGTTGTGTTACCCAAGGGATTGTGATTCCCATGTATTGACCGCACTTGAAAAATCATTCTTCCACCATACCCGCAGGAGCATGTGACTCCTTGCAACATCTGGTAGGTGTGATTGATAGGTCAGTGGTTGTCGCATGTGTCCGTTTGTTTGGTCGAGATTGCTGATTAAGTCTTAGGGAGAGATGGCCCCATAAACTCAGTAGCGCTTGTGTTCATCGAAGGAGTGGCAATCGCTGGTATATAGGCGAGGGACACATTCTCCGATTGTTGCTGCTCCTCGTTCTGTCGATTTCGTTCATTCTATCATTGTCATCCTGAACCTTTTTTATGTCTTTTGGCTGTGCATGGAGGCGATTTCCAATCTCGTAGTCGGTAGGTTAATAGAGCTTAGGGATTTTCAAGCCATTTGGTATCGTTAATATATTTAAGCAGGTTCTTGGAATGTCAAAGAGTTTCTTCAAATCGTTGAAGAAGTGTCTCCCTAGGAGACTATTTCGCTGGTGATATAGTATTGAGGAGTATCCTCATGTAACTCACCGCATCATCTCCATAAGTCGTCCATACTGAGTTTGATCTTTTTGCTGTGGTAACCCAGGTGGCTGTGTCCGTTTGTGATGCTCACGAGTCTTTTAACTCAGTTGGATGATAATGTCGGTCTTTTTGTTTGTTGAAGCTAGGCCATAGTTTTTTGGTTATAACAGAAGTATAGAGCGAGCTCCATCTGCTGTTTATTGGTTGATGTTGGACTCTTCTGACTTAAACCCATATAGTCCAATCAAATTAGTATTTTATATCTACAAAAAATACTGCGTCGAATTTTTTTTCTGTTTCTTAAAGAGTACCTATTGGAGAGTGTAAATCCAAAAAGTTCGAACAAAAAACGCCCTTGCGTTGTCCGCCATTTTGAAAAAGGCTTTGGAAAGCTTGAACTCGATTTTCTCGGCTCCTATCATATATAGAGCTGTATTTTTTTTTTAGGTTTGTACGTTAAAATATCTTCTTTATTTTTTGTTGAGAAAAAAATTTGAAACCTCTTCCCAAAAAAAAGTTATCGACGAAAAACTGTCGAGATTTTAAAGTAAAAAATGGTTTTTAACGTTTATCTCGCCTCATATTCATCTGATCAAAAAAATACTTAAGTTGTTTTTTATAGATCACTTTATTTCCTACATTTTGGTATATTCAAATTTTATGTGCGACAAAAACTGTAGGAAATATAACCTGTCAAAATGGCCAATAGCCTGCGAAAAATTTCTTATATCCGAAAGAAATATAATTTTGGTCCCGCAAAAATATATTTGATTTTATTTTATTTCAAATCTATTTTTAAGCGCGTTATTGAATACCTGTCAGTTTTTTATCATATCTCATATGCTTCGGAGCAAAAAAGTTTTAAATATGGGTGATTGTTTTATATGTGAAAAGCTATTTGGTAACGAAAAAGTTTCGGTGGTGAAAAAAAAAGGTGTAAGTACATTACAATCGTTTGCATTTAAAAGAGGTAATATCGAACATGCGCGTATGCTTGAAAACGTTAATAATATAACGGTTCATGTTAATTGCTGGAAAAATTATGGAAATGAACGAATGGCTATTTCAGAATTTAAGCGTGGGAGTGAAAGTGATGCAACTTTACCGTTAGCTTCTTCCTCATTTTATCAACCGAATGATGCAAGCCAATTCGATTTCGAAAATAAATGTTTTTTCTGCATAGAAGAAATTGGAAGTTTTGAACAACAGACAAAACATCCAAAAGAGCGACGAAGGGTAAGTCACAAAGTTCATGACATCTTAACTCGTGATAAGATAGTAGGAAAACTATCAGATCGAAACGACATTTGTTCGCAAAACGTTATTAAACGTTTGAACGGTATCCCTGAAATTCTTATCGTTAATGCCCAGTACCATTTTGAGTGTTATCGGCGATTTATGTATCTCCCACCCCCGACTCTAAGTCAAATAAAAGGGAGACCAGTGTCGGAAAGTATTGATTCCGCCATTGAACGCATTTATACCTTCCTTCAAGAAAATTGTGATGAGTGCCAATTCACACTCAATGAATTAATTGACCAAATTGGAAAAGAAAATGCACCAGATCGTCGTACCGTTAAAACGCGATTAAAAAACAAATACCAAGAGGATATACTTATTTTGGATATGAACAAGCGGGAAACTATTGTTTGCTTTAAAAATACCGGTCATAAGTTGCTTGCCGAAGACTGGTATAAAAAAAAAATCTAGTCCTGAAGAGGAAAGGTTGCGCGTGATTCGAGAAGCTGCCGCTATTATCGTTGAAGATCTATCTTCATTGCCTCCTAGTGCAGCAGCTGCTCGTCAACACACATTCCGTACCTACCATCAAGTACAGACTTGGATCGATATTCACCATGACCCACTAAAATGGGGTTGGAAAAGAACTCCGAGAGGATTAGAGCCAGTTACAACCACTCAGGATCCAGCTCCACAAAGCATATTGCGAACTATATCCTGCAAATGCAAGGACCAGTGTGGTCGAGCTTGTGGCTGTCGGAAATCTGGTCTGAATTGTTCCTTAATATGTTTCTACTGCAGTGGAAAAACATGCGAGAATGTTCCTTCCTTGCAAAATTTACTGGAAGGTGAAGACGCATGTGAAAACTTTTCCTCAGCTGAAAACATTGAAGAAACTACCAATGACGATCCCAGCAGTAATAACAACGTTAATATGATCATTGATGTTCGTACGCCAAAAAAAAATAAAATGCACGACTGGATCGCACGAACTTGCTCTTATGTAAAAGTACTTTGGAATTTAAGATACATTTTATAATTATAAAACATGAATTTAAAATGAAATTGCCGTCTGATTTCTAGAAAAGTATGAATTTATGCAAACAAACTTTAAGAAATCGTTTTATTATTAAATAAATAAATTTTTTATATAAGAAATTTCTTTAAAATTTTTCAAGAAAAAAATGTGGGATGCGAATTTTAAGTATTTAATAATATTGATTTTTGGAAATAATTTCAAAAAATAATCGTTCATAGGTTTTGAAGATATTGATTTTTCAAAAAAATTTTTTTTTTCAAAAAAACCCAACAAATAATTTTTCGAATATTTTTATATACAATATTATTTTAAACTGAGGGGCACTCCTGCTGAAAATTTTTGGTTAAAATCGTTAGCGCCGTTAATGAGAAAGTCGAAAATCAAAAAAACGGTTCTATGACAGGTACCGTTAATAACATTTTGCCCCAAATTTTTTTTTTACCAAAACGTAGTTCATGTCCATAATATCACACCTAATTTTTTTTATCAAAATCGTTAGAGCCGTTTTCGAGATAAATAAGATTTTGCATTACGGGTGTATGGGGGGTACCGTTAGTTTTAGAGCTAAAAAAAAAATTTCAATTTCCCCTCTAGGGAATCACCGAAGACCCATAACTACCGAGTTTGAAGAAAATAGGTCCAGTGGCTTAGGCTCTAGATCGAGGTACAGACATACAGACAGACAGACAGAAAGACAGACAGACAGACGGAATTGCCGGACCCACTTTATTCGTCTTCGCTATCATCGTAATGTCAACTTTGATCAAAATCTCGAGTTCGATTTTTTTTCCAAATGCAGAACTTGCCCTATAGTACCTATATCGCAAGTAAAAAAGGAGAACGACATAAAAAAACTATGCCACATTGAGCTATCGATAGGCTGAAATAGAAACGAAAACGATTGAATCGTGGATTATACCTCCTGGGGACACCACATTAAAAAAATGCGCCGTAGCTCTACCTCGGTGGTGGTGTGGAAAAGAGTTTGAACAGTTTTTTTAAATTTCATAATGAACATAATCAAATTTGAAAATTTTCAAACGTGAGTAAATTTTTTTTTTTTTTAATTTTCGCAGGCTATTGGCCATTTTGACAGGTTATATTTCCTACAGTTTTTGTCGCACATAAAATTTAAATATACCAAAATGTAGGAAATAAAGTGATCTATAAAAAACAACTTAAGTATTTTTTTGATCAGATGAATATGAGGCGAGATAAACGTTAAAAACCATTTTTTACTTCAAAATCTCGACAGTTTTTCGTCGATAACTTTTTTTTGGAAAGAGGTTTCAAATTTTTTTCTCAACAAAAGTTAAAGAAGATATTTTAACGTACAAACCTAAAAAAAAATACAGCTCTATATATGATAGGAGCCGAGAAAATCGAGTTCAAGCTTTCCAAAGCCTTTTTCAAAATGGCGGACAACGCAAGGGCGTTTTTTGTTCGAACTTTTTGGATTTACACTCTCCAATAGGTACTCTTTAAGAAACAGAAAAAAAATTCGACGCAGTATTTTTTGTAGATATTTCGAATTAATTAATTTAATTTGACTGGACTAATAGTGATATGGACTTTTAATGTTAACGAACGGTTTTAGGAGTACGGGCTGTACAGAGGAACCGACCAAACGAATTAAAGTCCAACGACTCAGATGGCTGGGTCATGTTGAGCGAAGGACCCGAATCAATTTAAACTATTAGCAATTTAAATTGATTTGGTAATAGTTTAAATCGATTGGGGTTTGAGTCAAATAATATCCTATTTGAGAATCAAACCAACTCCATCAAGTAATAAAATTCCTATTGAAAATTGAGAATACCTAGAATACTACAGTATTCTGTCCTCAAATCTAGTACAAGAGCATTGACACTCCTTTTGCCAACCTCACCCTGAGCATCGTTTTCTACAAACACTGTTCTCTTGCATCTACAGCTGCGAGCAGTGAAATAGTAGTGCCTGCTGGTACAATGAATTTCACTACATATTTTGCATTATGTGTACCACTGGTCTCCATTTCTTCTAAATTTATGAACTGTTATATGCGACATCCCCGGCTATGCCTTTTCTATTGTCAAATCTAAACCGTTATTAATTACAGCTTATTTTATTCCGACATTTGATTTTTCTTAGCGAGCAATAAAATAGTAGCAAAAAGTAAAATTATTGAAAAAAAATTGATTTACAGTAAAATATTCGATTTTTTGTAAAAAAAAAAGTAAGTTTGTTTTAGTTTTTACGTATAATTTATGTATTGAGTAAAAAAATACATGACTGCATAATTTAGTTTGACGAAGCAAACATTGCAGCGAAGAAAAAAGATCTTGGATTCAAAATCTTATTAACCAAGACAAGACGTACAGGGAAGTGGAAAAACTCGTCGCATGTTCAGCCCCAATGATACGTAATGCAATCATTTACAAAAAAAAAGATGAAAAACGGGGCAAAAAGCGGATTCTTTCGGAAGCTACCGTACGACAAGTCACGAGGTGCGCCAAAAATCGACCAACAATGTCAGCTGTGGAAATCCGCGACGAGTTAAACCTAACTTGTGGTGTTCATACGATAAGAAGACGGCTACGAGAGCATAAATTAAATGCTCGCAGCCCACGCAAGGTGCCACTTTTGAAAAAAAAACCCATGTGACCCGGCGTGTTCAGTTCGCAAAAGAAGATCTCTCTTGGCCCATTGAGAAGTGGGGGAATGTATTGTGGACTGATGAATCCAAAATCATTCTATATGGAGGTAAAGGGTCTCGTCAGTATGTAAGGCGTTCCCCTAATACTCTGTATTGATCCTCGATACACCATAAAGACGGTGAAACATGGCGGATCAAGTATTATGGTTTGGGGCTGCTTCTCCTACAGAGGTGTGGGTCTAATCCATAAAATTAATAATATAATGGACAAGCATGCATACGTAGGAATACTGCAGAACACTATGCTGCCCTTTGCTGAGGAGCACATGCCGCTAAAATGGAAGTTCCAACAAGATAACGACCCGAAACATACTAGTAAGTTGGCAAAAGAATGGTTTCGGGCCAATGGAATTGAGGTTATGGATTGGCCAGCTGAATCTCCTGACCTCAATCCCATTGAAAACCTGTGGGCAGATATTAAGAAAGCGGTATGGGATGCTAGGCCCAAAAACAACAATGAACTTTGGGCTGTAGTTGAAAATGCATGGTACACTATACCACTGAAGAGATGCGAAGCCCTCGCAGATTCTATGAAAAGGCGTTGTATATCTGTCATAAAAAATCGTGGTCATGCTACTAAATATTAAGTTTATTTATAAAAAAAAACTTTAAAATATAATTATTTTTCGAATAAAATACTTTTTACTATCATACTACTATTTTATTGCTCTTGAAAATTTTCTTGCATTATGTGTTAAAAAAAAATAAAAAATACTTGCGGCTTTATAAATTAGTTTGCATTTTTTTATGAACATAGTAGGGATATGTACTCCTCTTTCGCAATGCAGTTAATGCTAAAAAACTTTTGTATTTTCACCAACTCAAAGGTATATAAAATTCCAGTACCCACTACTATTTCACTGCTCCTCGCAGCTGTACATTCTAAACGCATCAAATTGGAAGGAATTTTTGCATTGCGCGTCTTTCGTGATTCTCGTTGTCATACATAGTGTGTGCACATAATATCATCCACCAAGTCTATTATTGTTTTTTATTAAATTGCATACGATGACGTCACTTCTAATGAAGGCCACCACATCCTCCACGCATGATGATGTACGTACATTGCTCGTTGATTGCAATTGAATTGAAAAATGCCTCCGGGAAGATCACGCAATAATAATTGCAAATGGCAAGAGCGGTTGCGCTGACTGCGTGTCCAACTTGCTGCAGATGACTCTTTAATAAATTTAGAGTTGCCTTTAAACATTTTGTTATATTTATGATTAGAATTAATTTTTCTAATTTTTTATAATTTTTAATATTTAAAAAAAAAAGATTATTTATTTATTTAACGCTTAGATAAGCAGACTTAAAAGAAGAGCATGATTGTACAGGGGCTGGCAACACGCTTTAGAGTTCTTAGCGGAGCGGCAGTGGAATCAGTCCAATAGGCGTTGTTTTACAGTTTTGTTTCGTCCAATCCGTCAATAGTCCATGCCATCGTGAGTTTGAGCAGTCGATGCACCCTGCATTGAACCTAGAAACTTATTTTACCTTACGACTCTTTTAGCTGGAACATTATTGTACATTCGCTCATTTTGGTCGAGCCAAAAAGTCGACGTGTTTGGCTTTCTGGACGACATCCACATTCCATTCACCCTTCTCCCACGCAGGTCCAAATATCCGTCGAAGAATGTTTCTTTCAAAAGAAACCACTATCATCTTCCAGCACTCTGCACTTTAAAGCAGAACTGGTATGTTTTGCTAAACCGAAGAAGCAGCGTTTTCTTATGGTAATTTTTTATCGGATCTAAACTAAGTGCCGGGTCGTTCGTCGAGTCAATATTAACTCTGAGGTAGATGAACTCCTTAACTACCTCGAAGTTCTTGCTATCAATAGTGACGTTTTGCCCTAATCGGTCGACAGATTTTTATTCGTTTATTGAAAGAATATTCTTTGTCTTGTCCTCATTTCCTTAAAGACCAACAAGTCTCGCCTGATCTTCAACAGCTGTGAAGGAGCGGCCGATAATGTCGATATCGTCCGCATATCCCAACAGTTGGACAGATTTGTTGAATATAGTGCCCTCCGTGTTATAACACCTGTCCTCCTCTCGATTTGCTCTAGATAGATAGCACATCTCTTTGCAGAAACCCTGCGCATGATTGAAATAGCTCAGAATAGTTTCACCTCGTATTTTCCAATGTCACGCGAAATAGTTGGAACAGTTTTCCAGGGATCCCGAGTTCGGCCATTGCCATATAGAGATCTTGACGATGAATACTATCGACTTGAAATTCGTTGGTCTTTTCTGGGCTGGACACTTGGAGACTAAATTTTTATAGAACCGTTTTAAGATTTTTACATAGCCCCGATAGTTCTTGCAAGACATAGGATCACCTTTTTTCTAGATGGTGCATATGCCATATTTGGTTGATGGTTTGATGCATGCAACCTACCAAAACGTTACCTCCATATTTGAAGAGCTCTGCAGGTAAGCCATCAGATCCTGCGGCCCTGATGTTCTTAAGCTTATTTATAGCTAGGCCTGTTTCTATTATTTATACTGGTTGGTGGAACTGGTTCTTCATTGATTGGAAGCGGGTTGTCTTCTTGTCCTATTAAATGCTCTATACCTATGATGCCCATTTTACAGCTGCTTGAAAGCATCCACAATTCCTTGTAGTTTGGTGACTAGGTTACCCTTTTTGTGTTTCGGGCTTAAAACCAGCAGTCAGTTGTTTGGATTTTGTTTTGTCACTCGTTTCAGTTGAACGCATTTATCATCATACCACGGATTCTTTCTGGGGTGGTTGGCAGCCTACCCTAAAATGTGTATCTTCTTCATTGAAGTGAAGCAAACGGGATAGGCATATGTGAGAAGCTGCATGTAGATGATAAGCTTCGTCTTCTTGCTGAGGTTCTGTTATTTCAGGGAAGGATGAAGCAGATAGAAGGTGAAATACATATGTATGTGCGTTTCAGAATTTCCGTGGCATGCTTGTTGAACTTCGTCTTGCTTGTAAAGTTTAGGCCAAGGTATTTACTGTTGTCTTCGTTGTGTACAACATGCAGTCTGATAATTTTCTAGCTGCAATTCTTCTTTGTTCTCTTGTCCTTGTTTGTGATGACCCAAAACAGATTACTTCAGTTTAGGTAGCGTTGATCTTTAAGTAGTAGTTTTAAAGGTTAGTGTGTGGGCTTTGCTACACTTTACGAGCTGCAATCTATAATGATGAAGACGTTGTTTTTATATGTGATGGCTGAAAAGAAATAGTCTTTACTTGGAGGCTTGTGGTACTCCTGCCCTCATGTGCTTCATTCCTGATCTTACATACAGAACCTGTATATATATTATCAAACCATCCTAGGAATCCGAGTCTGATCAGCTCGAAAATGATCCCTTTTATCCATACGCTGCCGAAAGTTCTCAATATCTAGAAGACATCCCACTGTTGTTTCCTTCTTGTTCATTCTCCAACTGACATCGCCCTAATGGGACTGCACAGTTGAGGATGTATTGTCGAATGCTTTGCTCGGAATCCGTACTCGGCATTCTCTAGAACGAACAGAGATATCAATTCGCTAGAATTTTCTTTATCCAAATGTTCCAAGTGTTCCAATATTGACTGTCATATTATTTTCGAAACTAACTCCAAAATTAAGCTATCATCGCATTAGTTACGGAACCAAGAAAACTACGCTTTAATTAAAGCATACAAAGCTTTCGTGTTTTTCGTTTAAATAAAGAAGACCTTACAACTTTGCTTCACGGATGCTCCTGTCTCAGACCAGACAACCAACTATCATACTCCTGAGCTAGTTTTTTGATTGTGATTTTGCTAACATAGAATACATTTTGGCGAAATGAGATGTGTCGCTGTACCCCTCTACGGGTGTGTTCATTGCTAAATAAATTTAAGCGATGGTAACCCTATTTTATTTTAAATGAACACTCTGCAACGAAATTGGCAATTTAAATAAATGACAAACACACCAACAACATTTAGTCTAAACATTAACATGAGAACCACAGCGATACGCAAAGAAGTCACTTTGGTCTTCTTCGGACTATGAGAATAGTGGACTAGGCCATCACTACGATTTAAATTTATGTAATAGGCAATGGAATTTGGAGTGAATAAGTTAACCAACTGAATCTTCGGAGCTCTTTGGAGAACATTTATTGCCAGTAGGCAATAGGCGTACGCTCGTTCTAGATTACAAAATGACAAGGCGTCGCGTCATCGTCGTCGTCGGATTGTCGCATATTGACGGTTCTCGTTATTTGATGCGATAACGCCATCTTGGTTGATTAAAATGTCGAGCTTGATTTTTGTAAGAATGCATTTCTCTCACCGATGTTAGTTCAAAAGTGAAATAGACTTGATTGAGAGCTTTTGTAATCTCAAGGGAACAGAGCTTAAAACAGCTTCTGGTGGAGACTTTAAATCCATTACAATCACTCTTATGCATCCCCTGATTTAATGCACCTTTAGGAAAGTCTCAGCCCACACATATGGCTTCTCTGTGAATCCGTAAAAGTTTGCTTACTTTTCCTTTTGTGACAGTGAGTCTTTCCTTTTGGGTAACGGTACAAGGGGGGATAATGTATTTGCATTCGAAACACATTACAAGAGTCGAAAAATTAAACTCAGCCAATTCGTTGGAATCGTGGTTTAATCCCTGCAAATGAACCTCGTAATTAAACTCATTCAACGTAGGAAGAGGGCATAAGAATGGTTTTTTATTTGCCTTTGAGCTGTCACTGTCAGAAAAAGGAGAACACCACCTACCCAAGCCATACCCAACCACCCGTGCAAATCGTCCGGGCTTGGCTTACGTTTGTGTTTTGGGTTATCCCTTTTCGGTGGTGTGGTGCTTGCTATGAGATGGCACAGTCCAAACAGTTGGCGTGGTGGTGTCCCATGTTACACTTTGCCACAAGAATTCCATTTCGGGTGGAACTCGCAGTTGGTCGTCGTTGTCGCTGTCGTGGACGCAATCAACCGCAGTAATTATAGAGATTTTCAAATTGAATTCTTATCGTTGCGCTCAATCGACGACCTTTCTCTTATAGCTTGTGTTTTTCTGGGAGGCTTGAATGAACTAAGTACGCTGCTGGTGGTGTTTGCCTCCATTCATTATTGCAACTCATGAACGGACATGAGAATTTCCAATTTTGAGTTTCTTCAACTTCAATTTGCATAAAACATAATTTTCATATTAACCTCTGAACAACTGCTGATGTGGTTGATGGCGCTGCTTGTACGAGTCCAAGGCGGAGGCTTGAATGAGTTCTGCAGCAGTTGCACTTTGCTAAGATGCTGTTCGAAGTAGTTAAGATTGCAAAGATTGGCGCAATCCATATTGTGGGAAAATAGTTAATGGAGTTTCTCTAGGCATTGTTGAACGCGCCAGAAGGTACAAGTGAACTTTAGAAGTAGATATCTGTTATTCAATTTGTTTATTCAGGCTTTAGAGGCTATAGAGGTATCGTGTATAAGTATATTATTGATGGAATATTTTTGTTCTTTGTTTGTTTACTTCGAACTGACCAAGGTTGGGTGGAGTAGTGTTGAGTCATCTGTTGGTATTTTTTTCTTTTCAAACAGAAAATACATGGTTGATATTGGTTTCGCGAAAGTTTCAATTATAGTGCAAATGAAATGGATATTGTTTCTAGGTTGCCCTCACTGAACACATGTCACTTGCTAGTTTGTTCGTAATCGATGAAATTTCGTAATTTATTTTCAAAGGTATACATCTTAATGTGGTTTGACAAATTAGGAACCTTATCAGTGATTACTGATTAGATAGCAATGTTAATTTTTTAGCAGATGTGAAATATACCAATGACATCAAGCTGTCAAAATAATCAATAAGGTTTGGCATTTCACCCGAGTGACCATAGAACACATCTTGAATTTGCCAATTGGGCGCTGAAAATTTCGGCTGGAGATCCGAAGTCAACAAGCAAAATTGCTGTTACTGGAGCGAACTCAATCCACAAGTGTTCTAGCAAGCATGAATGGTTAAAAAAAGATTGATTTTTTGGGACATGGTTGCATCATCGGACCTCAATGGTCCTTTCGAAAGGAGGAAAGTGACACCGTTGCTGTCAATGGTCTCGGATTTGGGAGTATGTTAACCGACGATTTGTGGCCAGAGCTTGACAAAAACGATGAAGTCTAGTACACAGCTTTTCTCGCATGATAGTTGCTCGCATCCAGGTTTTCTCGTACGATAGCTTTCCCACATGATATATTTCTCGCATGATAGTTTTTCGCACGAGAGTTTTCCTAAATGATAGTTTCTCGCGTTCAAATGGTTTTTTTCCGAGTTCCTGTTTTGTCGGTGGAAATTCTTAAAAGACACTTCTCAACATTCGGTACCAAGTATTGTGGGACTCTCACCGCAAGAAAACCACCGGGATTAGGACTAATCTATGAAAGTACTTGCGAAGGTGGTCATGATGGCGTTGATGTCCATTGGAAAACCCCTAGTAGGTATACAGGATTGGTCCTAGGACATTTCCTTGTGGTACACCGCCTTTAATTTTCTTAAGTTCCGATTTATTTTGGTTCTACCGTACTCAAAGAAGTCGATCCGTAACGTAAAATTTCAGTATTTCGTAGTAATAGTATTTCATAGGATAGTCCCTTTGCCTTTTGTACTCAAGGTCCAAACTGTGTTAAAGGCTTTAGTAATATCTAAGAATAGAGCTGAACATTTCTGTTTTTCTTCAAGTGCTTTTTCTTCAACATCCGTAATTCGATGCACTTGGTCTTTCGTGGAATGTGTTTTCTGTAAGAAGAGATGTCAGTAGAGAGGCGCCACAAGACGGTGTCTTATAACCTCTTCTTTGGAACTGAGAAGCGAATGAAGTGTTGGGATATTTCGAAGGGGAGAGTTACAGAGTGATTGAATATACTGATGACATTGCTATTGCCGTATCAGGAAAGCATCCTAATACCCTAAAAGATCTCTTAGGGGGTGGCCGTGGCGCGATGGATGTGTGCTCGCCTGTCAACCTCATGATCACAGGTTCGATCCCTGCCGTCGTCTATGTCGCTTTAATTCCATTAAAAACCTTCTAAAAATTGTCATCAATGGGTTGCTGGTTTACTCATTACATGTTGTTCAGGCATAACACTAACAACATGTAATTGAGTTAAACTAGTATGCCCAACAAGGATGACTACGAATAAAATAATGTGAATTATAAGTGACATAGAAATAAAACACGGCATTTCTCCGCTTTAGTTCAGCCGCCATACCTGGAGATAAAATATCTGAGACAACAACCTTCAGTCTCAGAACATCGTGCCACACATCTTTCCTATCCTTCTTTCTCTTCATTAACTTCACGCCCGCGCTGTGTTGAAACATTTAAAGGGTAATTATAATCCCTTGAGCGCGGGTAGATTATAAAAAAAAAAATAAAAAAAAAATGCTTTAAACAAGCTTACAAACTGGGCAGAGCGGTGTGGACTGGATGTTAACCCTCACGTAACACACCTTGTCCTCTTCTCTAGAAAATATAAAATTTCCTATTATTCCTTCCATTAAAAGTGTACCACTAGCATTCTCCGACGAATCTTATTTTAAATCTTATTTTAAATAAGAAGTTAAGTTGGCCTAACATTCAAGAAAGATTTAAAAAAGATATATTAGCACTCCTCATGCAAAAAAGTCATTGGGAATAGTTGGGGTCTTCAACTCCGCATTATACATCGGTAACCACACCGATTCTAACATATGGCGTGGTAGAGTAGTGGACAGATCTAGACAAAAACACTAATTGCTTAATACTAAGCAAGGTCCAACGGTCAGCTGGTCTATGTATGGGCAGAACACTTCGCCCGACACTGGGCATTCTGTTTCATCTAGCGACCCTCGATTCTGCAAAACAAAAACGGCTGCAAGCAAAACTATTCGTCTCAGAGCCACCTCGCAGTGGATCAATAATGAAATTGGCCACTCCATCATTCTGAACTCATTCGGATCACTTTCAAGTAGCATCGATGATACAATCTCTCAGATTTTTGGAAGACATGATATTCCTGGAAGATGATTGAATCCGTTTTTACACCGATGAATCAAAAACTAATGACGGGATTGCTGAAGGTGTAAACCCAGACAGACTTAATCTTTTTCTCTTTTCGTCTTCCCAGTCACTGCAGCGTGTTCTTTTGGCGATTAAATAAGTTGTGTCTTGGCTTTAAAAAGAAACCTGATATCAAATAAAGATAACCGCATCTTCTCGGACAGCAAAGCTGCCATTAAATTTCCTGATTCTGTCTCTACCAGTTCAATAACATCTTTTAACTACCAATCGTTTTCTGATGGAAATGGCGCAGCAGATTACCGATGCTGAGTGCCGGGCCACAGGGACATTTCAGGAAATTGTAAAGCTAACGAACTCGCCAAAAATAGAATAATGATACATTGAAGCAAGATGCTATACAGAGGACAAACTTTAGGTGTGGAATAAAATCAGCACCTGATTGGCGACAAAAGTGATTTGGCTAGTGCTAAGCAGATCAGTATAAGATATAACAGAACACTGTTAGATAGGTAAGCACTTAATATGGCTTGGAATTTATTTTAACGATTTATACAGAAGCTGCTTAGACGAAAAAGAGGAGGAATCGATTCCTTACTTTCTCTGTATATTTCCTGTTTTATCCCAAACACGTAGACTCCATGTGGAAGATTTCTACTATTATGACCTTAGTGATCTGGCAAATATAGATATTGGCAATTCCGCTAGCTTCTTAAGGACCTCCAATTGGTTTAACGATTTCGGAGAAAGTCTCCAAGAACAACTCAGCCTTCTATTTCGCGTGTCCGATCTAATATCCATCTTGAGACAGGTTCTTCGCCTGCAGTCTTTTTAGGTGTTGGCTGCTTTCCATAAAGAGTATTCGGTAGAATCATCCATCGACAAACTTTTCAGAAGTCTACTAAGAGAATCATTTTTAAATTCATTGATTCTTTTTTAAAGTTCATTGTTATGGCGGTTGAATACTGCCTTATCGTCTGGGAATCTCTTAGCTTGCATTTTCTTCGAGATTTTATTTTTTCCAATATCTCTTCGGCTATTTCGACAGAATATTTTATTTTAGTTTCCCTGAATATTGGTTCAAGTTGGACTACATTCTTCTGCAACTTGTTGCACGTCAGACAAAAATTGTTCCACTTCATGATCAAGTGTTCTATTCTTTCCATAACGGTCTGAGGTTTCTAAAATTCGTTCCAGTTTGTTCTGTTATACTGGAACTTAGAAATACTTATTTCTACCTCACTCTGTGACAAAATTACTGAAGAATGATTTGACGATAAATCGAAAGTACCTTCGACACTTATATGATTTCATTTGATACCTTTTAGTACGAAACAGTAAATAAGGTCTGGTATTTTGTGTAAGGTCTGGTATTTTGTGTGGGTCAGATGCACAGTATGTTGCTTGGAACAGTCTTTTCCCTTTTGAATTTATGAGCACAGATCCCCAGTAGGTGTGCTTAGCATTGAAGTCGCCACCAACAAGGAATCTTTAGTGCCTCGGTGGGGCAGTATTTACCAATACTAATAAATTGTTGTTGCTTGCATGTTTTCATTAGTGAAGTTTGGTTCTTCATAGTGTTTCAAGCACTTTGCTATAATTATTGCCGATCCTCGTCTACTTTTGTTGGCTGGATGCGGAACTTGATAGCTTGCATAGTTTGGTACTTTATTTCAAAGTGAGTTTCGGAAACCAAACAAATGTCTATATTCATTTAATTTGGATCTTGAATCCCTAAGTATTTTACGAGTCTCCCTAAGAATCTTTCACTCAAGTAACCAAACATTTTAAATATTATTTTACCAATTTTACAAAAATGTTGTTTTAGTTGTAAGTCTATAAAGGCATCTTGAGGCGTCTTCTGAGAGAGAAAAAATGTCACTTGCCCCAGTAAATAACTTTAACTTTGCCATGACCTACTATCATAAAGACTGTTTAACGCACATACGAATAGATCATAGTATAACTTGAATTAAACCATTACAAAGTGGTTAGTTCTAATTTACTTCCAGTTCTAATGCAAATGCGGCTTCTCATCCGAATGCAATTATTAAGAACCATGACATTATTAATAGGAGTCCGTTTAAGTAGAAAATCTAGTTCGTAAAGTCGATAAGGCAGGCCTCAACGTCATTCTGAATCTCAACTATAGAAAATCTCATCAAACCCTCAAAAGAGGTATAATTTAACTAGACGATGGCGCTTTCCTGTCAGCCAGGCGGGATCACACGTTCACCACATCAAAGGTATAAACAAGGCATAAACATAAGACATACCTACATATACGTGTGTGTGTATAGAAAATGTACATAATATGCTAAGATGAGAACAGATCATCAAGATTCAGATACACAACGTGTGTTGTGGAAAAAGATGCGAATACGTGATGCATAATGCATCACACCTCTCTTGTTCTTCTGTTAGCCGAGTTTGAAATAATGCCAGCTCTTCTGCCCACGTTTACGCAGAAATCCTCATTTCGTATGCATTTCATTAATCAGCCATCGAACCTTATGCTATACGCGCTGGAGCCGTCACCATCGCCGCCGACATCGCTTAGGTTGTGCGCATGCGCAGCGCAGCGCACTTATTTTATTCATTTCGGGAAATTACCATCACCAACACCGATACCAACAGTCATCGTATCACAACCAGTGCTGGCTTATCCAAAGAGCAGTTAAGGCGGTTCTCTAGAGGCTCAGAGTCACTCGGGGCCATTTTTTCTACCATTTCAAATACCTGTTACTTTAGTTGAATATTCTGGTAGCTACGAAATGCTTATTTTTGAAACTTGAAGACTTGAGGGCTTCGGGCCTTTACATGACTCAATGCGATCCTGAACTTCCCAACGTAATCGTAACATGGCGATGTTGTCCTTTTGGTTTGTGGCGAGGTTTGACGAGCAGGAGATGTTGCATCCGTCTTCTTCTTTATTTTTTGTGCACTTCAGCATCTGCAGTAAAATTTCTCCATCCGGTTCGCCCACGTGTATTTTTTGTGTGATCCGCGCGCGCTGTTTCCATCATCGCCCGTTGCATATTCGACTATTAGTTTATCTTGCATCTGCATTGAACTGAGAAAATCAATCTGATTTTCACCTCTTGGCCAAAGATATCTTTGATTTTGATCATCATGACGGCTTTTCTAGCAATTTAGATTTCCCTGCTGCTGGATTGGATTGCTGCTGGTGCTGTCGTTGCTGCTGCTGTCTTGCGCTCCACTGACTATTTAAGTCGAACTCTAGCTGCGATCATAGCGAATTGAAATGACATTTAACGATGTTTTCCGGGAATCGCAAGGATTAATTTATAATGTTTACGACCAATTAAAGCGTCATAATTGGATTGAGATTAGAATGGGTGCAAAGGGGTGATGCTAAGTTGCATAGATCTCTACCTTCAGATCGTGATTTTTCATAGACTAATTACTAAATTAAAATGAGCTTAGTGTGCGCAGTCATTGAAAATTCGTCTTGACGAGTTTAGTTGACTTGTGATTGGTTAAACTCGATAGATTAAAATTTGATAATTTCTCAATCGGCATACATATAAATGGCAAAGGCCTCTTCGACTTTCACGTTGGCATATGATGCATTTACATTAGACTCAACTTTGGGACTATATCTAATTTCTTCTTTGAAATTCTGTAAGGTAACAACTTTTGCCCGATATTTTCTAGATGATGGTGGGCGTTATTTCCTAACGTCGTTACTTACTACCTAACTCGACTTCCGCTCAATGATCTAAGAAAGCTGCGACTCAGCACGTTGCCACCAGTGACCTAGGCCAAGCTCTCTGGCATCAACTATAGTTTATATTTAAATTGTCTTAAGGAAGGACTGCAACTGGCTATTTGACTATTTCACTGGAATACTGTGAATAAAAATAACTATCAGTTTAGTCGACTTTCTGGACTACATTTTCGCAGATTTTTCTCCTCCTCCATTCGACCTCTTAATTACTTAGATATCCGGTCCCCGATCCATGAAGGTATCTTGATACCGGGTAGACATTCTAGGTTGGAGCATTCATTGGTTGGAGCAATGTTCGCTCGATGTGGCCCCTATAATGTAGTCGATGTATTTGACTTTCTGGACACATCTTTATACAGCTAAAAACGATCGTGGTTGTATCTTCTCCTCCATATGTTCTTATCGCACATAGGCCCATATATCCGTCGAAAAAAAGTTTTCTTTTGAAAGAATCCAGTGACTAGTATCAGCTCCCCGTTTCTACTTAACGTCAAATACTATAGATCGGAAAGGAGGGTTGACAGTTGAAGGGTTTTCTAGAGCGTGCGCTTTGTATTACCCATTTTTTACCCGAAGAAGCAGTGGTTTTCCAGGGTAATTCTTCGTCGGGTCTTCACTAAGTTGTTGTTCGGGAAGTTAATATCTGCCTACTCTAAGGTAGATCAGCTCCCCAACTACTTGGAAGTTGTTGATCAATACTGAGACCTAGACGATTGACAGATGATTATTGAAAGTATCTCCTTGTTTTCATCATCGTTTAATTCAAGACCACTAACTTTCGCCTGATCTTCAATCGACGTGCAATACTCTATTACAGAACTTCAGAATTGCCGATGATGTATATAACGTCGGAATATCTCTCGATGTAAACGCCTGCCCTACGCAACATCGGCTCCTGAACGATATTAAAGAATTCGGATGATATCGAATCTCATTGGCGAAACCACCCTGTTGTAGATATGTTTGAAATAATTCGAAATAGCTATTCCCTAGTTTCACATAGTATCCCGGGTTCGCCGATTGTCAAAGAACTCCAGACGATTAATACTTTCATAAGCGACTTTGAAGTTGATGAGCTTCGACTTAATATCTTTGGTATATTCCAGGACTTGCTGTGAAGATTTGTAAATTTGGCGGTCCGAATGTTACGATACTATTTCCCGGCTATAGAAGAACGGGATAAGACGCCCTCATAGCACGTCGGATAGTATCATTTGTATGTGACGTTTATCGGGAATGTCTCGTTAGGTCCTGTAGGACATATAGGCTTTTTGAAGATGGGGCATACGAAACTGGCATGTTTTCTTCTTCTCGTACGAGTTTGATGATTTGATACAAATTTTCTACCAAAACATAACCTCCTTATTTTTGATAGATCAGCTCGTTAGCCATCAGATCGTCTGATCTTGTTGTTCTTAAGCTGTTTTATAGCTTATCCTACCTCTTTTATAATGGGTAGTGGAACTGATTCATCATCAATTGGAAGTGGTTTGTCTATTTCCAATACTACCCGCTCTTACTTAATGGGCATGTCGCACCTGCAATGTTTCGGTAACTTGGTTACTTTAGCTGTTTCGAACAGCTAGCACCCAATGGCTGGGCTATTTTATCTCCTAATGTTGTTTCGATCACGATACAGTTGGTTTTAAAAATTCCTGGAACCGCTACTGACTGATATGGCAACTAAACTAAGTGGAAACAAAATGGGAGATCTTTTACCGTCGTTTGAAATAGTTCGCTTTTGATATTATAGGCTTCTTCAAGGCGATTAAAAATATTAAGATTTCGAAAAATGTTAGAAATCGAAAAATATTAAGATTTCGAAAAATGTTAGAAATCGTTTCCATATTGCCAAAATTTTCATTGGTATATTTTCAGGCCTCCTAACCTATTGGATTATCGTAAAATCTTTTACAAATCGACTTGAAAACATACAAAAAAACATGCAAAGAACAACCCCTAATGTACCTATTAGGTTCTCACTGTCACTGTCAAAACTGCTGCAGTCAATAAGCTATCTATCGTGCCTCAGTTTTCGAAATATTTTCAACTGACAAACAATACAGCAGTGATTGAATACACGAACAATAAGGATGTGTTTCACTTCTATTTCTATAAGCCAAACATCAGACCGTATCTTATTTACCCTGAAAAGTTCTAGATTTCTCGCAGGTTGGAGTACTTAAATTCCCAAGTTTTTTAACTATACAACCAGAAATGTTCCTTTGAACTACAAATTGGAAAATACGAGTAAAGCCAAATGGATCCCCCATAAGAAATTCTCTGAAAGATATTTCGCTCTCTATTATTAACTCTCTGTGTTCGTATTTGTTCCATTAAAACTTGATAGTTACACAGGGTAACCAGGAAAGTCTGCCTTTTTACAAAATGTTGGAATGTTGGAATTTGATCTCGATGCTATTGGAAGAAATCAAACCAAATAAATGAAGCTAACCTTCAACAAAATCGCATTGAATTTTAAAATTCTCTGAAAATCACTACCTTAACCAGAATCACTAAACTTGTGCATTTATGCTGGTTTGTTGCATAAATTTGCTATAAAAGTATTAGAAACTTAAACGTCACGTGGTAATAAGCCGCTATTACGATAGCAAGTTTACAGTTTTAAATTTTCGGCGCCATAGCATAGATAGTTATGTGTGGGTTTTTTTTCGAAGAAAAATAATTGAACAAAGATCACGACTGTTGCACATTTGAACTTAACAACATTTTTAGTAACAAGTAATTACCCGATTAATCAAATTGGCGCAGAAAGATTGAAACCAGTAGCTCAAGAATAAAAGAGTGAACACAGTATTTATTTTGAAGTCGTGAGTATGTAATTTACTAATAGGTAACTTAAATCTTAAACTATCAATGTCTATTAAATTTACTTATACAGGGTGCACTAACATACCTAACTTCTTTTCTTTTAAATAAAATTAAACCCATTTTTTTATAATCTATAATATCTACATACATATCTGAAGTTTTGATTTACAGTTTTTTAAATTATATCAACTATCGCCCATACTGTGAATGAGCCGATTTCTGGCGTTTGTCATGATCCCTAACTGTATAGCAGCGGGAATGTGCGTAAGCCCTTCAATTCTTGTAGGATCCTTAGAAATACAATCGCAAGAGGTTAAATTCGGGGAGCTCTTCGGCCACCCCCCATATCGCCACTTTATTGAGAGGAGTTACTGAGGAAAATGTTCCCTCAAAACAGCAATCGATGTCCAATTTAATAAGTCCATTCAAGCTGTTAACTTATCGGTTTAAATTTATTGTCACTGTGGCTTAAGTTTCTTCATAAAAGCCCCAGGCCAAAAATCCTAGTCGAAGAAATTGGACATCACACTTTGGCTTTAGTTCAAAGGTCTTTTATGCAATTCTCGGGGATTGGTGTCTGCCTGAAAACGACAAACGGAAGCGATCTTTCCAGGAGGAATGGCATTATTACCTCTTAATACCGGCCGTGCACAAACCACTTTTGGTATTTCGGATCTTCTTTCCTATACGAATTTTTCTTTAGAGTCAGCAACCGACTGCTTTTCTTCAATATTTTACTTTCTTTCCATTGCTAATCAGCCAATATCCAATCAGGTTCGTGAATTAGGATGCATACAAACCCTGCGATGATGTTTTTTCATCGGAATGAACCAGCTTACCTTAATCTGCGATGTTACCTAAAGAGTTTAGCTTAGCTTCGTCCTCCAAATATGTTATTTCTGTCTTAGTGGCTATAAAAATCATTTATGCCTTGGTTTTCTCTTCAATGTGCAGTTCAACAAAATTCGACAAAACATTCCGGATCATTGCCTGGTACATATATCTACACCACGAGAAGGTTATTTCTAGTAGAATTGCTGATCCTTGGAGAACTTTTATTTTAATACGCCTTTTTCCCATGCCCAATCTGATCAGAATCCTTACGGGCCCTTTTTACCTGCCGTGCTCTAGCATTTTAAGACTGAAGCTCTCATTGCTTCAATGTTCTCAGGTGTTCTTATGGGCCTGGGTACTCCATTCACGGCTTGTTTGAACTATATTACTAAACTAAATGGTTTTAAATTCAATTTACTCCACTCAAACCGAAATAATTTTCATATCTTCATTGACTAAATGCTTTCCTGTCGTAGGAAAGGGCCCAAAGAGGCTACACTGAAGCTATTTTGGAAGGCGGTTATAATGGATTTGGCTTCTTGGCACTCCGTAGATGGGATATTCCCAAAAAAGGGTTAGGTTAACTTACGAGTATACTAGAAATTGGTCAGTCTTAGAAAAAGTCTAAAAGTTTTTCAAGGTTACGGGCTAGTTTTGGCACTTCATTTGTGGGACATTCACAAAATATATTTACCACCTGGAAGGCCCCTAGATCAATGTACATAAAAGGCCGGCTAGTTTCAGTAATTGGTCAGTAAAATTTCTATTATGAATTTAATTTTTTCACAGTATAGGTTGTTGTCATCAAATTTTGTAACTTTAAAAAAAAGTTGTACGTCCTGTTTTTGAGAAAAATAAAAGATTTTTGAAAACCATTTCTAACCTTTGTATGATAGATAGATATTAAAAAAGTTTTTAATTGTCAAGATTAAAAATATTAAAGCAAGTGATTTTCGAAATACATATATTGAGTTTTCAAAAAAAAAATTATTTTTAAACCCATAATTAAAAAAATATGTGTATGAAAATTCCAATAACTAATACTATTGGGGGGGGTGTTCCAGGTCGATGTTTTTTTTTCAATAACATTTAAATGAAATACAATTTTATAGTTTAATTATTTATTGATTGATTATATCGTCTTCAACATTATGTATGGAAAATTTTTTCGATTTTGTCGGTCAAGTGGGTGCCGCCCCTAGCCGTGGTACAAAGGCGAACCCTTGTAAGCACATTTTGCATAGCAATTTTGCAGACTTCTGTTGTAATTTCAACAATTTCGTTTCAAATGTTATCCTCAAGCATCGAGGTTGTGTTTGGTTTGTTGATGTAAACCTTCATTTTCTTTTTGACAGATACTAGAGAAGCATTAAACATGTCAATTTTGGCAACGATATTTCTTTAGTTGCAGTTCACATCCAACAGCGAAGAGCAAACGATTAATGGAAAAGTCCATAGAAATTATGTGTGTTAGAGTTGTTCATTCGACAAGAAAAAGAAACTCTTTAGAGTTTATTTTCCCTTAAACAGACAACTCACTTAGGTGGAAACATATTTTTGCACAATTGCTGTTCGCTCAATGGAAATTTCACTGTGCATCGAAAGTAAAAAAATCTATGACTGACCCATAGTGCAAATGGTTGAACTTTTATCACAATATAGTGACATTTCGGATGGTATACATTTTTTTCGAATATCTCACAAATGAGGTACCAATAATATAATAATCGCACGTGATCTTGAAAAAAATGTAAGCCTTGATTAGAAGTCAATTTCTTAAACTAGTTGATCTCGACGGCAAACGCACGTTTCTCACATTGTAGTGATTATCCTGAAAGAAAGTAAAACTTAGATATAAGCCTTTCGAATGAGACCATTTCTAGAGCCTGATTGGTGTGCATTTTAAAACGATGCCGCACCGTGTAGATATCTTAAAATTATGTTAACATTTTTTATTTTATGTATCAATTATTAATTTAGTTTTCCTTCATTTAAACAATCGAACGATTTAATATTTAGAATGAATTGTAAGCACAGCAAATCTTCCTTAAATTAAAGGATTAATTATTCTTAAGTGGTTGAGTACTTCGGTTAAAACAAAAATTCACAGCCAGACAGATGCAAGAAATAAAGGAATAATTAATGAAATATTTACTTCCATTTTCACATAGAGGATAACCAACTCAGTCAACACATTTGTATGTACATAACGTTGTCGTTCCGAAGTTCCGACTGAACGCCAACTATCTTTCAGATGCAACCATAAAATAAAAAAAATATTTTTTTTAATCGTGCATTTATGGAAGACAGATTCTAGAACCCGCCACCAACCAACCATATAAGTCCGGAAGAAAAAGTTGCAATTGGTATTCAGATAGAGTAAGTTTGTGGTTTTCCATTGTTGCAATGTAGGGGGTTGCAAGAGGCACAGGTATAGACTTTGTATTAAAGCTTGTTCTTGAAATACATGTAATTTATATTTATTTAAACTAGGCTTCTTAGGTTTCTTAGTGAAATTCTCATTCACTAAAAGGGTAATTTTATTAAAAAGGCAGCCTTCATAAGGGTCTTGATTTGCTTATAAAAAACTATAAACTCAATTTCCATCCGTCCATAAGACAACACTATATCTGTGACTATATAAGGCTCATCCTAAAAAATGTTGCAGTTCGCTCGAGAGTCCTCCTCATTTTTAAAAGTTGCATAATTTAAATGAATGTTTGAGCAGTCGGTTGTTGAAGATGTATCCATATCTACATCATGTACATACGTATGTATGATTTTCCATATTTTTTTTTGTCCCTTTTTAAACCTATACCACTACTTCCTTTTGTGGCTAAACTCTTGCGTTGATAAATATGTAGAAAAAATATGCACTATATGAAGGGTACGAATGCGATGACGTTATAGAGGCTTTTACGCTCTCCATAACTATGACGTTCACGGGGCATTATGATGGTTAAAATGAGGAATTACGGTAGCAGCAGCATCAGCGTGATATTTTGATGCTTGTGTGAAGTGTGGTGGGAATGAGATAACAACCTGCTATCAGTTTTTTTTTTTGCAGATGGAAATGTGTTTTTTCCTGCCTTTCTTTGTGTGTGATGATAATTTCAAAATTAGAAAAAAATTTGTTTAGCCAGAAGTTTTACTTCTCGGATTTGATTTGAAGAAAAATTAAAAAAAAAAAATAATTTTTATTGTCGACTAAAAAGGGTATTGAAATCTAAATAAAATAAAATTTCGATTTTAATCTAAATACACACATTATGCATACGTATAGATGAAGGTACTCCTACATATATAACTGGTATCTAAAGGTTGCACTCAAGCGCTGATTTTGTTATATCGGGCGTGACCCATTGAGATTTAAAAATAAAATAAAAAACTCGTAAAAAAGTTAACAAGTGAGACTGCTAACAATCTATTGCAAACTCACTCGGTTAAAATTAAACGTGCCAATTTGATAAAGGAAAAGTTGTTTAAATCTACACACTGTATCGGTTAGTGTTCTAAACATTAAACTACTTGTCAGTTGAAATATTTTGGGTCCGACAACCCAATTCGTTAATTTGTCAAGAACAAGGTGATCAAAAACCTTTACCAAAATCTAAAGCCAAGATTGGAATATGGTTACGTGATGTGAGGTCGTTTTTTTCTAACAAAGTCAATATGCGGTAGAGCATCTTTGTACCCTATTTTTGGTTCAAAAAGAACTTGGTTGGAACTTGAATTTTATTTTAATTCTTTGAACCATAACATTCTTATAGCAATTATTCCGACAATATTCCTTCCAAAAAATAAGTTTTATCAATCTATGCTAAATATGCATTTGTTGCATCAATAACTTCATTATTTGATGAAAATCGTTTTTCCACTGAGCCATTTCTTCATATGTGGAAATGGTAAAAAATCACAGTGAGCCAAGTCTGGACAATAGTGTGGACGAGGTGGCAGTTCATAGCGCAATTTAGCTAATTTTGCTTTTGCTCCTGCGGACGAATGTGCTGGTGCATTGTAGTGATGAACAAGAACTTTTTTCTTCTTTATAGCAGTTCCCGGTAATTGTTTTTTTAAGTCGAAGAACTCTTTTTCCTTTTTTGAATCCTTCGGGTTGTGAAATATATAATTTCCTCGTCTAAATCTCCTTGGAGAAATGCTGTAACTGCGTCAATTTGTTCGATGTCCAAGTCCATTCTAGCAGCCATAGACAATACAAAGCGAATCGACTCATAGCTCACCACTGGCGAAAATGTTTCTTTGTAATCAAGACCCTTGCGACCCTTCGGCAACTAGTCGTGCTTTATAGCTAGTAATTTTTCCATTTACGTCTATCTTGGTCTTGAACACCCATTTTGTGCTTAGTATTTTCTTTCCAGGCGGCAACTCAGCTTCCTCCCAAGTTTCATTTTGTAATAATAACCCGTATTCAGCTTGGATTGCATTTTTCCACTGCTAGGAATCTGGTCTGTCAATTGCTTCTCTATATGTTTTGAGATCGTCTTTTTCTCTCACCATATAGGATACAAAGTCGTCTTTCCTTATAGGTTTCGGTGTTCTCTCCGATCTGCGTACGGCCTGTGATATTGATGGTATTGTAACTGGTGGAACGAAATCTTCATCAGAATAAAGTGATTCATCTTCTTCATTGTTCGACTCTGCATTTGTCTAGGTATTAGGCTCTCTACTATGCGTTACCCTCTATTTCTTTTAGTTTTGAAGAAGGCGGAGATCTCCTTCTACTCGGCAGCTCCATCGAAAATGAGGTCTATCTTGGTTTCTTTTTCCCTCTAAAATGGCGTCAGACTATAAGCTTGGGAGCGTCAGTATTCATTTGCTCTACACGGCCGAGCTATAATAACGGTCCATCAGAACTTGTTTCGTTTGACTTAGCAATAAGAACCATAAATCGTACCTAGTATTTATTTATCCAAAACATCAAGGAAGCTTTAATCAAATAACCACAACCAGGATGATGATCGAACAGCCCGTAAAGTTTGATGTTTCACTATTGTATAGAAGTTGTACACCTCATCTCTGCATCTGCTTAACTTCAGGCTACTGGTGAAATTTGTTTTCTCGTGAGCAAGCGCTAGTCATATTTCCTTCGGTCAACGTAGAGCTTGTGGGACGGTCTTGTTTTCGTCTAGAACCACGATGTGTATGCCTCTGTTTTGGTTTTGTTTGCTTGATCACATTCGGATTCGAACGAAAGGTTGATATTGATGGCATTGGTTTTCCGGGATCTTATCAACAGCCGTAAGATCGGATATTCAAACTCGAAGTCTGGCATCAACTGGGTAGTGATGGTAGTCTATGCTGGCTCCTTGGAATGTAAAACATACTGTGCTACAGAAGTTTCTTCCGTAGCAATATGATCAATTTAGTTGCATACTCGACCATCCGTAGACCGCCATGTGGCTTTGTGGATATCGAGACTTGAGAACCGTATGCTGCTTAGCACCATGTTATTTCCGCTCCCAAATTTATATCCGTCACCAAAGATCGTCTTACCAAAGATGTCCTCTATCCCAATTTTGGCGTTGAAATCTCCCAAGAAAGCTTGTATGGCATTTTTGAGGTATTACTCGTATATTTTGGCAAGGAGCTCGTTTAAACTGTCTTCAAATGGCAACGTCTTCTTCCTCTTCTGTAGAACCATGTGCTCTAATAAGTCCTAAATAATTGAAATTAGCCTTAATACGGATCACGCTATCGTTGATTTCAAGAAAGCTCGAAACTTTGCCTAAGTAAGTCTCCCTTCCAAATCAAAACCGCATCTAAACAATCGCGACTTCCCATCGTTTTTTTCTTTTTTGTTTATACCTGGTCCATTCCATTGTATCTCTCTGTTAAATCAGCTTTGGACCTGGTGAGGATCTCGGCTAGGGGTCAACTTTGCGTGGCCATTGTCTCGTTTTTCGTGCGTTAACATAGTTTCATCCAAGGCAGTTCTTGATTTTTCATCTCAATTAAGTTTTCGTGACATGACCGGTCTTTGAGACATGTGCATGACGTAGATAAATCTAGTTCTTCAGAGCTCTGCCGTTTCATTAAGTCCTTGTTCCTGAGAAGGTAACTCAGGTTACTTATGCCTCCCACACTCACAGTAAGTTTCTCTTTCGTCTTTGCCGCGGTCACCAATAGGATAAAATTGTATTGCGGTTTCTAATTCAAATTATTTAAGACCGAAACCTTGAAGATCCGCCTATCTGAACCGAAGTTATCATTTTTAAAGCTAAAAATATCGATCGAAATGTCGTATGATTTTGACATTTCTGTGATTTCTTGACCATTTATCGATCAAAACGGCTACCATGATACAAAATGAGTACATTTCGTACTAATTGAACAAAATATCACACGATCGGACTCGATCAAAGATCTGATTGTGTATTGATTTGCAGTCTTAGTCCTTGGCTTGAATTATAAGGGAAGGGAACAAACTATAGCTCACTTATTATTAAACTATCATTTAGAAATCTCAATTGACAACAGAGCTAGCTTTATCCATCTCTAAGATTGGAGAATAAAAGACCCTCTTTATCATATTTCAATCTTTTTTTTTTAAATATCTTTTCAAACTCTTGCACAAGTTCAAACCTAGCCACACCCTGACAACAAGGTTCTTCCATTATCATAAGCTACGTGAATTTATTCCGTCATCACTTTACCTCTTTGTTGTATAAATAAATATATGCATGCATATTAGGTATAGACCTTTCGGTCAAGGCTTAACAGAGATAGGTGGTTATCTTAGCTAAGCTAAGTTGGTATTAACATGAAATATTTTACGATCCATTGTGATCACAATTTATACAATTTGCAGCCACGCTAATGTGTGCACACAAATTGTCAGACCTCCTCTACTTCCAGCTCCAGCTTCGTTATAGTTACTTCGTTATATATGCTTGCATATTTTCCATAATTATCAGGTGTCTGCTCGGTGATCTTCATAACCAAGCTAATTATCCTTATGTCACGAAATTCCATCCGACCACGACAACTTAAAAACTCGAAACAACGTCTGCACGATAGGCTATGAGTGGGGTGGATGCCAGAGGAGAGCCAGAACTGTACCATTATTGTCTGGCTCTGGAAATGGGATGCATCTTTGTGCGCCCAATGAGAGACACACAAGCACATCTCCTTTGCGATATGATCTGTGTGCAATGCCTGCTTGCATCTAGAAATGTTGCATGTCCTATAATGGTATACTGATGGCTGGCTGGGACTAGGGCTGGAGCTGGAGAGCACCATGTGCTAATTTTCAGCACAACCATGTTCTTTTAGAGTTTTCACCTTCTTCGGAACGGAAAGTAAAAGGCATCCGATTGTTAGGGGTATATACGAGTATAAGTGATCTTTGTGAATCCTTTTGATCCATCAGTCCAATCCGGGTTTGTATATATTTTAGCGCCGACTTTTGTGCAATACAGCTCGGGGTACACAGAAGCAGGGCTAGAGCTAGACACTCGCCATAAAAAAAATGTTTACATTATCTTTCAAATCCATGGGCATTGGACATTGACAGGGTTGCCATGTGAAGTGTGTTACAATAGCTTTCAAAACGTAGTCCTTTAGCTGAATTCATTGACAACCATTTCGATCTATCCTTGTTTTCAAGAATTGAGATAAAAAATCAGGAGCAAAAAGACACGAAATTCCAAATAATCTTTGGATAAATCGCGCGATTCAACCTAATTCGGGTGAATAGAGATTTCTCGGGCTAACTGTTCAAATCATGGGTTAAAAGTTTGGTGAAGAAAACATATTCGATGAAGGTTTCCAACTGGAATAAACATTGATCAAAGATGATCTTCAGATTAAGAGTCAGTCGGTTCACAGCTTATCAATGGTTATTCATTACTAGAAATCCCTAATCAGCCGGTTCTGGTTGGTGCGATTTTATCAATGATTTTCTGGCGATTTGTTTGTGAATCCTTAGTTTTGGCCCTGGCAATACCACAGGGTTACCTGTCTGTCAACAATTTTTTACCAATTGATAACTTGGCACTAAAAATCTTAAATTTATTCAAAAGCAAAGCTTGGCAACTCTTATAGCAACTTCTCCTTCTCCGATGTGAATCCTTGTAGTTGCAAAATTTCGCTTTTCTATTCCATTTTTGGGGTGTGCACGACAATAAATGACAGAATAACCTACGCGACTTGGTTCTCAGAGATTCTTTTGCGTGACTTTGCCGCGATATGGCGACTACTGTATTCGCTTTTTTTTTCTTTTGCGAAGAAAAGAAGAACCACAGAATGCCATCATCGCCACAACTATCCAAGCGCGATGCCGCGCTGCTGATTAAGGAAACTCCAGACCAACTATGAGCTGAGCAAAAACAACTCGCAGCCAAACCTAAAGCGAAGCAAGGTGAAGGCTATTTATAGAAGCTGGTGCGCGCCTTAACTAGAATCGAATCAAGAACCGAGCCGCATGGATTGCTGCAATCGAGAGTGACAAAGGAGTTTAGCAGTACCAGCTGCTGTAGCAACGAATGACGAAAGCGAGTGCCCAAAGAAGAGATGAGGTTCAGGTTCATTGGCGATATGAGGAAGGAAGAAGCGATGATGAAGATGGCGGCAGCGATGACGATATGCTAGCCGAAGTCGATGGCAGTTTCTACATCTTCGTCGTCGTCATCGGTGGGAGTTTGACAGTTTTAATTGTTGTTGTTTTCTTTATTGTATTTTACAAGCGATTCTCTCTCGGCGCGGCGTGACACAAGACGCGACTATTTTGTGATCGTGTTATTCTAGAGGTACAGCTCAGATCAGATATTATGTCGCGCCATCCAGTTTGCAAAGGCAAAAAACTTTCTATTTTTATCCCACAGGAACAGGAACATAGCACATAAGAATGAAGAGAGGTGATGTCGCTGATGAGGCGTCACGGAAAAATTACACCGGCTATTAATTTAGCTCGTAATGACAGTTTTTGGTATTATGTGTGCCCGTGCGCAATATTTCGTGTGTGAAGGTAGGTCGGGATCGGGATAGGGATTTGGCATCGGGAGCTTGATCATCGTAAAATAAGAAACAGATCTTCTTTTATGGAAAATAAGGATGATCATTATTAAAAAAAAAATATGTAATGACTGTATGGTGCGCTTTTGAAGGTGTTGGCAAGGTAATGAGACGTGAAGTTCAAGAAGGCAGAAAAGATTTAGTAGCTGCCGGGACTGTAAAAGGAATTTGGATATTCACAAAAAGAGCGATATGGCTTTCTTTAGAAATATTGAACTTGAAGAATCTCTTAACGATATAAGTGATAGAAATTACTTTGATGAAACTGACAGATGCAAAATTGCAAAAGGGTAAATAAATGACATTTTGTTATTTTTAAAAAGTTTTTGCTCAGTTTTGATTTTTGAAGTGCAATTTTAATTACACTTGGTTGTTTAGAATAATACATCGGAAGCAATGACAGTATTTCGGTTTCAAAAACAGTTGAATAAAAGTCAGTTTCATCGAAGTGAGTACCTACTTTCACCTTTGCGAATCAAGAAGAGAAGGATGTATTGCTATTTAATAAAAAGCCGTACTTTATCCTCATTTTAAATTTGTCTGAGCGCAGAATTGTTTTTGCGTTTATAAAAAGGTCTTAGAAAAAATGAATTTTGGTAAAGCTAACGATTAATCAACGCGTTGACAGTTTTTCTTCAAAATAACGTCAAAAACTGTTCCAAATATGTCAGTTGTGCGATCGTCAAACTAAATTTCTGTCAGTGTGGTCACAACTTAGTTGACACGAATTTAGTGTCAACACGTTGATTATTATTTTCGTTTGGCAGTGAGGACACATCTACAAACTGCTTTTTATCGCAATTCCTTTATTCAAACATTTGACACAACAGAACATTTTGCCGTGTCAATGAAGCCTAAGTTGACCTTAATCTCAAAAATTTTTAATTTTAGAAGATTTTCAATCCATTGATGTCAATCGTTCGGTATATTTTGACACTTTGTTACTTGATTGTTAGAAAGTGAACTGCACTCACAAGCACATTTAAGCGACCACTTCGTATATCTGTAAATTTAAAGAAACCGTCACCACATTGGGTGTAATTAATGTTGAAAGCAAACTTTGAGAAAATGAAAAAAAAAAAAAAAAAACACATTTATTAAAGAATTAACACAAAAAACAAGTTTTTGAAAAAAAAAAATGTTAAAAATGTGGTGAAATTATTGAAAAACTATATTTTTAATAATGGGTTGTTGTGCCGCGGGCTCTAATTACTTCGTCGAGCCAGTTTGACAATCCGTCAACGATGTCCTGAATATCCGACTTAGGGATATTGTGCCACTTCTCTACTGCAGCAGTTTTAAGCTCCTAGAGTGGTAGGGGCATATGTTCTCGCTCGGACACATCTTCTGACGTTGTCCCAAATATGCTCGATAGGGTTGAGATTTGGACTGCGTGATGACCATTGTAAAACTGGAATCCCGACCTCATTTACGTAGGTAGTTAGTTACAGAACTTACTTAACCGAAATTAAATAAAATGCACGACTGCGTCGCACGAACTTGCTCCTATGTAATAGACTAGGAATTTAAAAATGAATCTTACTAGAGAAAACTGTTCATAAGGAAAAATTTTATTTTTTGGAATCTTAGTAGTAAGAGAGAGAAACAGAATGTTATGCAAATATGAACAAGAACAAAAATTATAAGTCGTTGTAGTGGTTTCTCAAAAAACTAAGATTTTATATAAAAAATTTTTAAACATTTTTAAGAAAAAATTTTGGTACGCCAATTTAAAGTTTTATTATTGTTCGAATAAAAATAAAATTTACAAAAAAAAAATACTAAGCCGTTTTTGAAATATTAAATTTTCCAAAAAAATAGATTTTTGTTTTTCAAAATTCAAAAAAATATTTTTCTTAAAGTTTTAAAATGCAATGTTTTTTAAACTTTTTGGAAGCATCTCTGTAAAAATTTTCATTAAATTTTCATGTCATTTATGAGAAATTCAAAATTCGAAAAAATGGTTCTGGTAGGTACAAGCCTTAATATCTTAATTTCAAATTTTTTTAATTAAAGATCATAAAAATTAATTGAAAGGAAAAAAATTTTATCAAAATTCTAGGTGCCGTTTTCAAGAAAAATACGATTATTGAAAACCATTTTCTTAATTTTTTTTACATTTGTATGGTGGGTACCTTTATTTTTAGGTAAAATAAATTTTTTTTTTCGCACATCTTGATTATATTAAAAAACTTTTATTTATCAAGTTTAAAAAAAAAATCTAGCATGGTGTTTTCGAAATATTCAGTTTTGAAAAAAAAAAAATTTGAAGTTTTTTTTTTTTAAAAATCCAAACAAATTTTTTTTTAATTTGAATACACAATTCTATTTGAATTTTTGAAGAGCCTTAGCAAAAAAAAAAATGATCAAAATCGGTTGTATCTACCGTTTTCGAGAAAATCAAAAACAAAGGCTTATGAGCAGCACTTTCCATGACAAGAGATACTGTTGGAGAATTTGTCGATTCCTCGCAAGAGTCAGTACACCCCTGAAAAAAAAACTTTCTTGCAGCGGCTGAGAATCGAACTATTATCAAACCATTATAGACTCTCCTTGGTAACCTACTGTTTCGGTTATCATGCATAAAGCAAACCTTTCGTTTTTTTCGCCTGTAGACACGCTGACGTCCATCTAGAACTCGTAGACCTGTTCTGCTTTCGTCTGATAATAGGACGTCTCTTTATTGCGCTGCAGTTCAGTTAACATATTCTCGAGCAAAACAAAGTCTTGCTTGTATGGTGGTGTGGAAGCAATTCGGGTGCGTGCGCTGGTCGGAAAGCTCTGATATTTAATTCTGCCAACCTCCTTCTGATGGTGCGTTCACTCTCATCAGCATTCCTCACCTCAAAAAGACGGTTACGAGCTTCAGCAGCGATGAAAAACGGACTTCTCACTCCCGCCCGCCCGCGCTGTGTTGAAACATTTAAAGGGTAATCTAATCCCTTGAGCGCGGGTAGATTATAAAAAAAAAAAAATGTGTTGCTGACGACAAAGTGATCATCCCGAACTGAAGTGCATCGATGAAGACCCTGACCTGGCCTCCTAGTTTCCCGAAATCGTCTGATGGCATCCTCAATCGTAGTTTTTGGTACACCACGCTTACGAGCAATGCGACGTTGGCCATATCCTGCATCAGTTGAAGCCACGGCTCTAGCTACACCAGGTAAATCGAGTGGCATTTTTCTATAGAGTCACAAATAATAAATTACCAGTATAAACTTAAATTTACCGATATTTACTTACGTTGGTATAAAAGAACAAGAAATGTAGTCAAGTTTAAGAACAGAAATATAATATTAAAAACGCTTAAATTGCAAAAAACGCTTCAATGACACAATTTTATCGGGCGAAATAAGGGTTTAAGTGTGAACTTAAAGAGTCAGGGTGACGAAAAGTGCAGGTGGTCGGAAAGTTTTGGTAAATTTCAAAGTATGTGGGAGACAGAATTTATCGTCCAATGTAAAAAAAGATAACAAATCAGATATACAGCCAGGTCCTACATTTTACTCGAAATAGAATTTTATTCGATACAAAATAAAATTTGGTGTTCTACAATTCACGGATATCGATTTCATTTTTTCCGAAGTGAAATTGATGTGAATTTCCGTGTTTCAGATTTCGATTTTCAGGTGATTTAAATTCGATCAGATCTAGTTGTGTTAATTTATTATTTATTGTGATATTAAAAAAAACTGAAAAAAATTCTTTTCTATTATTTCTATTATTCTTATTATATTTTTCTCCAAAGAATTAAGCTAAGACTTTCATACCTCTTTGTTGGTCATTCCAAGTTAATTCAACTTAGACAAATTTTATTCTCTAAATCAAAATCTTTGACACAGTTCTTCGATCAAGGCCGATATCAAAATCTTTTCCAACTGATCCTTGCCAATTTCCTTCGGCAAAGAAAATGTAAGATCAGGGCCAGCTGCAACAATGCAGGAATGTTTTAAGTTTTAAGGATGTGGAGGGGTCGATAGTATGATACAAATCCTTTAACCACAAACGCAGCGTTATCAGCGTAATGCTAATGGGTTTGCATGATCTCCCAAAATTTGTCCTCTTTTTTTCCTTCGACATATTCTCGCTTGGTACGTTGTAATGCCACGATATTTTTTAAGGCAACTTTTTTCAAAATTACACACTAAATTTTAATAGCAGTCAAAAAATTTACTACCAAAATAGTATTTGCCAACTGAGAAGTGACAGATGACAGTTGTTTTCAATTTCACTTGAAGTGATTTCGAAATTATGAAACCGAGTGAAATTTAGAACACTGAAGTCAAATTCACTCGATTTGAAAATTCATTTTCATTTCGATTTCGCTTCATTTTCGGAACCTGGCTAATAGCTATAGACCAATCTCTAAACCATCTTGCATTCGCATGCTTTATGAGAAGACTGACTTTGAGCTTAACTATGTATGAACAGAGTTATAAGCTGAACTGTCCTCTTTTAATCCACTCTTCTATGATATCATCTCTTTAAATTGTTTGAGTTTCTTCCTAGAAAGGTCTATTGATTTCATATATCGTATCTTCAAAACAGATCCTACTATAGGGAAAATGCGGATAGTCTTTCTCAAACGCCAAAATGCCAAATCGAAAGTTCCACATGGAAGTCACTTAGGACCCCTTCTTTTCAAATAAGATTTTATAATGTGCAGGGTCATACATACAGCTATACATTTTGATGAAAATTTAATTTCATTATAAAGTTTGGATTTTGCCATTAAGTATGAAAAACAACATGGCCGCCTCGAGATTTATTCGCAGCATGGGATTCTTCCGAGGTAATTTTTAATTACCTTTTCGCACATTTCGGGCGGTATCTAGGACATAATTTGAGTAATGTTGGTTTTTAATACCTCTAGAGTTCGGTGATTATTCGCGTAAACACGGTCTTTTGCGTAGCCCCACGGACAAAAATCAGGCGGTGTCAAATCACATGATCTCTTGGTGGCTAATTGACGTCGCCAAAACATGAAATTACGCAATCAGGAAACTTCTCAAGAAATACGGACCAATGACACCTTTCGACCATACAGCACACCAAACAGTCACTTTGGTACCTTTTTGGGCCTCTAGAGGTCTGGTGGCCAGTTCTGTCTTGAGTAGGCTAAATCCACCAGCTATTTGTTATATTTATAGCTAAATTTTTCAAAATCTTTTTGAAGGATCTCGAAAAGTGTGAGGGAGAATGTCAAGAAATTCCCCGACTGTAAATTATTTAAAATGGATTGATCTCTCAATCATGTCTTTAAAAAATTCCGTATTAACAGATTTGGATTATGCACATTAGGTCGGTCTGTATCCTTTTCTTACAGACAAATATGCGGAAGTTAGTAGTCTATCTTAACTTCATGAGAAGAAAGGAGCATTGGCTTATTGGCTTGAGGTCTTTCGGTTCAGGGAATTTATGGCTTTCAAACTCATTTTGCTTCAATATTAAATTTTAATCCTAAACAGCCCTATTCTTAAGACTTATCAATTCCCTTCTTGATAGGTGTTGTGCTAGCCATATTGAATACGATCACTTTTTTCTTTTTGCACATAATTATATTTTTTCCACTCAAGTCTGCATGCTATTCCCGGAAGAGATTATAACTTCAATCATAACAATGAGTTTTCGCGCACTCTCGCCAAGACACTCGTCCATAATCGAAAATCACTCTCAAAAGGCGCAAACATGTTACTTAACTTGTATACAAAATACCATTTCTTTCAGCTGCGTCATCTTCATCACATTGTATTTCACACGATCACCTTCACACACAAAGCCGATCATGAACATCATTGGAACGAGAACAAGCCATTGACAAATGACCATAGCCCCATTGAAATATTTTAATTCTATGCAACGTCTAATGGGCAAAAAAGAAAGGGCCCAAGCCTAGAACCTATACAGTGAATCATCTTAAACAGCGGGCCACGAAAAAAGCAATTCATGTCCAATGTCGGAACACGACGACCATCTGTCAAGTGGTGCTAATGCGATCGTTTGTTCCACCTTTTATTTGTGGTTTTTTATCTTCCTCAGTGGAGACCGAGACGACGACGATGAGACAGGGAGTCACGCAGGAACGTGCACTAGCCTAAGGCTCTTCCGTCCATATACCTCTGCTCTGGATCGCGGCACCAAAGGAAGTCATCGCTAAATTGTGATGGAGTGGAGGCATTTGCATTGCTATTTATTAGAACAACCATGTCGCGCTGGCTGGCTGGTTGTGTCCGTGCGATCTCTTTTGGATGGCGAGCGTCGAGCGAGAGTACGTATTTATTGGTGCTGTGACTGGCGATAAGCTCCTTAGCACACAAGTGCAACTGGAAATGGATACTCTACTTTGAATGGAACAACAAATGGCCATTGGACAAAACGGTGTACAACATGCGTGAGGAGATTATGCAAATTAATTGTTGCAAGGCTGCCAATTTCTGGTTCTAGCATAGATCATGATCTGTGAGAGAGGATCACATGGGGATCACATGAGTTCGAGGATTATCGATTGCTGGCAGGCTGATAGTCCTCGCCACCATCCATCATGGGCTTGTTGTGGTTCTGTTGAATGACATCACCAGGTGGCGGTAGAGTCGGGTTTTGTGATAGAGAGATCTCCTTGCCATGGTGCCGCTTTAGGTCACATTTGGCAATAGAAAGGACTGGACATACGAGATGCAGGGGTAATGCATTGGAAACAGTTTTGAATTATGAAGTTGTTTGTGGCATCGCTCGTTGAGTGGTGGCACACTTTACAGCGAAACACTTACTGTCCGTCCGTCCAATGCAGTGCGGAGCGGAACGGTACTATAGCGGCGGTGACGGCTGATCGGTGTGAATATCATTTGACTGCATCTGTGCACGCTGCCGGGCCCCAGAAAAAGTGGTAATTTATGAAGTATGCAACGGATTTATGGCTCGTGGTGTTTTATTGTTTTCGCAGTTAGTTTGGTTATCGAAGTTTTTCGATCACTCCTGACCAGGTTAAGAGTGTTGTGGCCTTAGAAAAATTCGAAAGGAGGAAACCACCAACACCTTGGTCTACGATCAGCATCAGTGTTCAAAGTTGGGCCTCCGTTGTCGAAGTAAAATACCAAATCAACTCTAAGGTGGTTATGGAGAGATTTTGTTGTTGTTGCTTTGTTTGCCTCTATCGACTCTGGGAATATGAGTTTCTGGGCGCAGGTGAGGGATGTCGCATAATAAATCAAATTGTGTGTCACATTAGGCTCCGGAGTGGTACATTAACGGCGTGTTAATGGGATTTCGGTAGTTGTCAGAGTTGTATGAAACATTTATTAGATGGGGATTAGTAGCACCTTAAAAACTGGGAAAGCTTTGTAAAACACAAAGAGCCAACATTCAAATTTGTATCCGGTGAAGGTCTAGTTTTTCAGTAGATACTGAGTGAGCTTTAAATTGAATTAGAAGTGTCTAATACCTCCATAAATGAATTAACTAATAATTTCTCTGTAGGTCAAAAATTTCTAATGCAGAGTTAACTTGAAGATAAAGTTGACTAGAACAAAATTGTTTCATGATAGGAAATAATCGAGGTTAACCCACCCTGAAACTCGAATGATCTTGCTCTGGAAAACTAGACCTAAACGTTCCTAAAATTAACTGTGAGATTTCTGTGGCTAAAGGATGTATGAACAGAATTTTTTTCAAGTTTTTTTGAAGTTTCGTAACCTCTTTTTTTAATCCTACAAGAACCACATGATGATACTTGGATTAATTAATTAATGTTTCAAAAATATCTGAAAGATAGAGGCAGTTCTATGAAAAAGATAAACACAAATTTACAAATACTAGATCTTCAGGGACATTGTTTTCGGAGGAAAAAATTAAATCTTGGACCCATTTCACATGAGGAAATAAGTTGCTGGAGACTTGTGGACAATTTTTTTTTTAATTTCTTCTAAAACCTCTTGAACTTTCTGCATGAGGAAGTACTACGTAAAGTGATAAAAGGAATAATCAAAAAATCTATTCAATTCATTGACCGGAGACATTTTGTTCACTCCCCTTGTCCCTTTACTTTGTTTTCTTCTCTCCACCCACTTCACCTTATTTGTTTTTAAAAGATTTTAAAAAAGTATAAATTCAGAAAGCTCTTTAACAAAAACCTTAGAAAACGTATTGACAATTCGTATCAATGTAAAAATGGTATCCCTGATTGAATGTGCATACTTTTAAAGAATCGATGACGATCAAGCAATTCGGTCTGTTCTTGACATTATGACAGATTAGCCATAGAGACTGTGTCGAATTTTTTAAATAGCTACAGTGGCGCGTATACATATTATACGAATGGTGTCTTTCAATGCAGTATGGGGAATTTATACCAGGGTTGCCGAATTGGGAAAAGCTCTCCCATACGACCGTACTGACTTTATTTGTTGGACAGAGTATAGAGAGTGCTCTGCAAAGACACAAACTAGACCCCATTCTGCCAGTGCTTTCCAAATCAATAGGCATTGAATTAATGTATCAATATTTCTCTAAAATAGATTGAAAACAAAATGTTTCCAAAGAAAGAACGATTAAGGTTCTTCAAATCAAAAAAAATCACGCAAATGAAGTCTGGCACAAATTTTTTAAATATTTATTTATTTATATTATTTTCAACAGCCCTGTGCTCACACTCTCACGGTCCATAGTTGATCGACTCCATGTATTTAGAAGTGTTCAATTCGCATCTCTCTTTACTCAAAACTAAAAACTGACATAATGAATACAAAATTGCTTAAAACATTTGTAGAATAACTAGCTGTCCCGGCCCATGTTGATCGGTTAACTTCTATTTTCTATTTTTGTTACGTTAGTTCGAAATTTGGTTTTATTACATTTTTCAAATACACGAACTGACATTGTTTAAGGTGTGTTCTGAAGCAATTTATTAAAAAACAGCCTTAGCACGAAACTAGTTCCAAAATGATTAAAATTAAGAAAGAATTAGTAAAATACTTAAAAAGGTAGCAAATTGTTAAGTAGTATTATAATAATAGGTTCACACTAGGCTGTTTAAAATGTTGCGCCATTTTCTTTGATAAGCTACTTAATACTTTATTGGTTGTATTTTATTATTTAGAAAAAGTGGATCTTTTACTGAGAAAATGGCAAAGGCAGAATGAATAATAGGAGGATAAAACAAAATGTCGTTAGTTTAGAAATCTTTGGTTGCTGCAATGGAGAAAATTGATAGTTTGGAAAACTACAAGTGGACGCATTCACACAAAAATAATTTGATTTCAATTCTTTACGCGGCGATTATTTTAGAGCGATTATTTTAAATATTTTTTTATGCTGCAAAAATTCTATATTTTTACTTGCGATAGGTTCTATAAGGCAAGTTATGCATTCGAAAAAAAATAGGACTCGAGATTTTGATCAAAGTTGACATTACGATGATAGCGAAGACTACGAGTATAAAAGTGGGTCTCACAATTCTGTCTGTCTGTTCGACTACAGCCTAAACGGTTCAGCCGATTTTCTTTAAACTCGGTAGATATAATTTTTATTTTTTTCCCCCACACGTTTCTTTCTTTTTTTTAAGACCAAAAATAACGGTACCTGTCATACGAATTTTTTTTCGAAATTTTGTAAATATTTCTTTTTCTTAAAAACTGTTCGACAGATTTAAAAAATAAAAATTTAGTTCAAGCTAGGTAATGGTTGTACAAAATTTTCCGAAAAATGGTTATTAAATGTAGCCCCCATAGAACCATATTTTTGTTTTTTTATTTTCTCGAAAACGCTACAACCGATTTTGATGTTAAAACTTAAATAGAATTGTGTATTCAAATTTTGAAAAAAAATTTTTTTTAGAGTTTTAATATAAACTACAATTTTTTTTTTTTTGAAAACTCGATATTTCGAAAACCCCATGCTAAATTTTGTTTAAACTTGATAAATTAAAGTTTCTCAATATAATCTACAAGATGTGAGAAAAAAATTTATTTTACATAAAAATAAAGGTACCCACCATACAAATGTAAAAAAAATTTCAAAAAATGGTTTTCAAAAATCGTATTTTTCTCGAAAACGGCAACTAGAATTTTGATAAAATTTATTTTCTTTCAATTAATTTTTATGATCTTTAATTTAATAAAAAAAAATTGAAATTAAGATATAACAGCTTGTACCTACCACAGAACCATTTTTCGAATTTTGAATTTCTCATTATCGACATAACGGATCTTAATGAAATTTTTTTATAGAGATGCTTCCAAAAAGTTTAAAAAACATTGCATTTCAAAACTTAAAAAAAACGGCTCAATAATTTTTTCGAAATTTTATTTCCATTCGTACAGTGATAAAAATGCGACCCAGTCGTGCATTTTATTTTATATAAATATGTGCTTACATATCTCAGTGAGTTTTACTGTATTTTTTTAGGAGAAGACCTTTAAATTGGCAACACTGTTTTTTGTGACAGTCGATTTGACAGTTCCCTGTTGTTTTGAGTTGAGTTTAGTTCGATAATTCAAAATAAATAGATTAATGGCGGAGCAACGTTTGAGAAAAATTGTTATTGATCTTCAATATAATTTGAATTTTTTTGTTCAGTGATGAAGAATAGTATTGATTAGATGGCTATATTAATAAGCAGAATTGAAGCCTTTGAACCAATGATAACTTACAAGCCATTGTTGAATCACCCTTACATCTAGAAAAAGGCACTTTTTGGTGCACTTTATTGACCAGTGGAATCAATGGGCACTATGCGCCGTTAAAAGTGAAGACTGCCCAAACGTTAAACAGTGAACCTTGAGCGGTACTGGGACATGATGGCTTACTTTGTGCGCTTGAATGAGAAGGCCTTCATGTTGCAGACATGCCAAACACTGCAATACTGAAATAAACATTTGACGAACGATTAATTCTACCTCGTTTATGTGCTTTGACTTTGACGCCATTTTTGTTTTACAATTTTGCGCGCATCAAAGGGATTATGACTTTACTTAAAATGTTTGAGCGAGTGCCTTAGGAAATTTGGAGAGGATTTAAAAGAAAATTCCTAGTCACATTGGTTTTGAATTTCGGAACATCATCAATGGGAGCACCTGCCCAAACATGGTAATTGTACTCGAGCTTTTGACGAAAATAAGACATAGATTACAGCCAGATCAGAAGGGGTGAGAAATTTCTTACAACGTCGAAGGAAATGTAAACCCTTCCAATCGATCTTGACGAATGTTTGGCCATTCCACACAAGGTGGTCAGTGATGCACATGCCGTGAACTGAGAACTGTTCGATTTCCTCAATACAAGTGGTGGTTATGGAAAGCCGCATTTGGGACAGGTTTTTCTTAAACGACAAAAGTCAGCATTGAGTTCTTGAAACATTTAATTCTACGTGGTGTGTGGTTCCCCATTTGACAATGCTATCCAGATCAGAATTAAATGAGCTTATCATACGCTGCCGTCCTAAATCCACAACCGAAGAACAAGGACAGGCATCTGAAAATTAATATGAGAAGCTGAGACTACTGTCCTCAACAAATCAATTTAATGGATTAGAAGTTTCAGACAAAAGATCATTGATGAAAATAAGAAAAAGAGTCGAAGACAAAACGGAGCCTTGTGGCACACCAGCATTTATTTTATGAATATCATACTTGAAACCGTCCAACACAACTTGTATTGAGCAGTTCCAAAGGCAGTTTCTTATCCATCGAAGAAGAGATTCATCAATACCAAATGCACGGATTTTTGATAAAAAAGCTTGATGCCAAACTCTATTAAATGTGATTGTGCCACTGTTCGGTGAGATATACCCATCAGATCACCGGTAGACCTATTGCTACGAAGGCGGTGTAATGCTTCTTGCAAGGAAGTGATTATTCTTCAGAGTAATCTCTTGTCATGTAAAGTGCTTTTCATCTGAGCCTTATACTCGTAGGTACCCATTTTTGCCTACACGCACCCGGGAATGGTTGAGAGTTCTAAGTCACTAGGCTTAAGCCATCTACGAGCTGTTGACCCCTAATTCATTATTTTAAATTATTTTATTTTAAGTCGCATGTCTACGTGGATAGACCAGAAACAATTGAGCACTTACAACCCGAAATTACGGGCTCATTTACTGCGAAGATTGTGTGAAAAGTGGACTTTCTAGATTACGCCATTTACAAGGCAGCCGCCACTGCCACATGCCCGAAATCATATTCCAACATTAATGCCGTAAAACTATCTGCCAACCAAATTCAATTCCTTGGATATGAATCATTTTTTTGTGTTTTATTTCAATTCAAAGATCTCCGCCTATACCAAAAAAAAAACACCCTTTAGTTTGAGTATTTTTAACCATTAGCTCCATAGTAAAGGTTGTTTGCTCCAGGAATTATCCGTAAGACCTTATATGACTGAATTTACTAGACATCTCTATAGATTGTGTGGCTTAAGAGTCACCAACTCATGAGCTTAATGATTCTACGGTCGCTGCTTGGCCTTAAAGATAAATTTAACACTGAATACAAATGAAGTCTAGAGGTCCTATACAAAGCTATCATAATCTCATGTCCTGTTGAACATTACGACCTTTTTATCAGCTTCTAATATTGCCATCCGTACTCTCTGGGATAAAATTTTATTCCACCCTTTGGACTATCTTGTAGATATGTATAAACATAGCTGAATTAAATTCCGTAAATTATTTTTTTTTGTTATTCCTATCATACCTACCTACCTACGTCGCTGTCGTCGATAACATTTCCAATTCTTTACAACTTTAATCTAAGCCCACATGGTGGAATATGCCGCCTGCCTGCCTGCCTGCCTACATCTGTATGCAAGTGCATGTGCATTGAACCGTAAGTAACCCAAAATGCAAAAAAAAATTAAATTTGTATAAAGTGCAACTCGGAGCAACACAACCTACCCAGCAATGAAACTCTCCATTTCCATGTCAAATCTGAAATCCGCAAGCAGATTGCATGCAGTTCTGCATGCAAAATGTACTAAGTAGTAAGTAAAATATCTGCTCTGTGTCGTTTCGCCGCTATGCGAGTATGCAATTGCTATTCGTATGACTATGACTGGGTGAGTAGCGACTAGCGAGTGCATTAAAGTCTCCACTTTTATTATAGTGCGACTCCACATGAATTCTAAGCCCACAGACACGAGAAATGCACCCAATGTCTATTGGTATTGGTTATTCATTTCTATGACGAGAACGAGACACGACGATGATAATAAAAAAAAAAGCAAAAAAAAAAACAGTAAATAGCAAACATAAAGAATTAAAAAACAACAAACACCGGCTTTTATTGTTTGCGGATTGTTGTGTGTGGTTGTGGATGGCGACGGAGTCGGAGTGTTGCCTTTGCCTTCATGGCTTCATGCCTGGTGCCTTTGCGAGCTCTGCCTTAGTATGACTGCTGCACGCTAGGGTTCGACGACGACGAGGTTGCTTTTCTGTATGACGGTTAAGTTTGCCTTTGCTTGATTGACTCGATCGTAAGCAACAACAACAACACCGCGAACGAGAAGTCTACAACTTTAGGCCGCTGCTTCACTGTTCGCTCCATGGCGGCAATGCGTTATTATGAATTTCATGTTGCCGCAGTCTTTAAGTTGCTTTTCAACAGATTTGTTGATGTGGTCGAGTGGCGCGCAATTCGCGAAATTCAAATCTCAATAGGAGGATTATTGTTCTTGCAAGTTTAACAACGGCGACCGAAACAACTGGCTGCGACTAGAAGTCTCTTTGTATCTGCGAAGTTTTATTTCTTTTTGTTTCGGTTTAATTTTAGTTCCTTTATTTTGTATTCTGTTGTTTTGCTGCAGATACGCGAATTGAATTTCCTTATTGGTAGTGCTGGTGCGGCAGAAAGTTCTGCATTTTTTTTGTGTGCTATTGCCTTGGTTGTCGCGGCGATCTTAGCGGGTTGTTTGCTCGTTGTATCGTCGTACTGTGTGGTGCGCGCGCGGTCTTTATGGCTAACTACAAGTAGCAGCGGAAAGATTTCGAATTCTTGGTGCTTTGCCGGTTCTGGTTTCCATTCCACAAAAAAAAATATATCTTCTCCTTGAAATAAAAACTAACAAATTAAATATCTAATTGTGAAGTTCAAGGTTTTTGTTTTTGCTTTTTTGATACCTAGAGTGCATTTTTAAATAAAAATTATCTAAATATTTCTACCTGTAAAAGGTGTCACGGAAAAAAGAAGTGTCTTCTCAAAAAAAAAAAAGAAGAAAAAGTGATCTCCACTGCCTGTAGACAAGATCGAGATAACATGTCTCGATCAAGTGTTACGTCATAGTCTTAATCACCACTTTGGATACACTTTAATCTGAAACCAGAAGCAGCTTGATCGCAATAGAGACAAACTGACAAAGGATTAAGTCACCATCATCACCGCATGGATATATTTATCTAATGGATATACCTCTACATCGATTGTGTTCTTTGTGTAATTTTTGTTTATTTCTAAATGTCTACATGGAGTAGGTATGTGTTTGTTCCTCTTTTTCGGGTTTTATAAACATTTTTTTGTTTTGTTTTTATCGTGCAATATTTAATTTTGTTTAAAAGAGAATGAATATAATATAAATACCTAGTAGTGTAGTGACCCCTTGCAGATACAATCTGATTGACTTGTGATTGTCTATATTTTTGGGACAGAATCGGTTTTATTTGAGTTGGTTGGCAGTTGGGGACGCAATGAAGTCTGTAATAAATTTATATAAATTTGTAATCGGTGTTAAAGAGGAGTGAACATTTCTTTTCCAAAAATAAATGTCGAAAGGCATCAAAAATTGCAGGCCTTGAGATAAGTTAGAGTACGAACCTCGGATTAAAAATTAAACTCGGTTTGGAGAGAATAAGCACTAAAACATTATTCATTGTGGAAAGCTATAAAAGATGTTAAAAAGCCGCAAATACATTCAGCACCAATCAGACAAAATAATGGTGAATGGGCTAAGTCCGATAGAGAAAAAGCCGATTTATTTGCTGAACATCTAGAGGAAACCTTTAAACCTTTTGACGGTCAGGCGTTGATAAATAAACATGGTGATATCAAATGGCCATTTGAAAACTTTCTTATTCGGAATATCACGTTATCAGAACTTCATCAAGCTATTAAAAATCTTAAAAATAATAAAGCTCCTGGGTACGACCTAATAAATGCTCGTGTGCTTAAAGAGCTACCCAGAAAAGCAGCAATTAAACTTCAGCACCTTATGAATGCGGCATTAAGGCTTTCATACGTTTCACGCCAATGGAAAGTCGCAGAAGTTTTAATGGTTCCAAAACCGGGAAAGTCTCCGAACGAAAAGAAATCTTAAAGACCGATTTCTCTCTTGCCACTGATCTCGAAGGTATTTGAGAAAATCTTATTAAAGCGACTGCTTCCTATCGTCGAAGAAAAGCGACTTATTCCTGACCATCAATTTGGTTTCCGGAAAAGCCACTCAACAATTGATCAGGTGTACAGGATAACCAATGAAGTTCAGAAATCACTAGAGGGAAAAAATATATGTTCAAGCGCATTTCTAGACGTCTCTCAAGCCTTCGACAAGGTCTGGCACGATGGCCTTAAGTTTAAACTGCGACAGGTCTTTCCGGATCAAATATATTACATCCTTGAGTCGTACCTCGAAGATAGGCTATTTCGAGTTAAGCAAGGGAGGTAATATTCGGATTTTAAGGAAATCAATGCTGGTGTTCCCCAGGGAAGTGTTCTCGGTCCGATTCTGTTCGTTCGAACTATACACTAGCGATATTCCTCAAGAAGAAGATACCATAATAGGTACGTTTGCAGACGATACGGCTATACTTGCAACATCCGATTCAGTTGAATCTGCAACCGAGTAGCTCTAACGAGCTCTAGATAAAATTTTGGTATGGACTAAGAAAGAAATGTCGAATTGTTCTTAATGAGTCCAAATCAACACATATTAATTTAACTTACAAAAAAAAAAAAAAAAAAAACTTAAAAACAAAAAAAAAAAAAACAGTTCGCATCAAAAACTAACGAAAAGCCACTTGAATATCAGTTAGGTTATTCGTCGAAATTCATGAGTTAAATTTTTGATTCTAGGATTCATAATGTTTGTAAAAATTCTTCTAACTTAATTTAACACCCTTTTATTTTAAATTCAAATTGATACATTTTTGATGAATTGTGAACAACGAGCAACAACTTATCGTGAATAACTTCCGTTGAGTTTGACGTTTGAGAAAATAATAGGTATATTCACGATCCGGTGTAATTAGTCTTGTATTATTTTAAAAGTTTTTCCATTTTCTTACACTCCAACCAAAAAATATACTGATTGAAATATTACAAGTCTTTTGCACTCTTACTAAACCTTACCATATTGCTACAGAAAAATACAATAGTGTAAAATTTAAAATTTAGCTTGACAGTTCACCAAATGTCATTTCGTCCTTCCAGCTTTTATTCGTGTCTGCTAATTTCTTTACAATATTATAAAGAAATGGAAATAAAAAAATTTTCAATTTTGACAGTTGCTTCAGTGTTGCCATAGATTACAAAAGTTGCGTTCACGATAAAATTTTACTAGACTTATGCAACAGATCGTGAATACCCCTGATATTTGTTGATTTTGTTTTTTTCTCTTCCGATTTAATTTTGTTTTGGATTAAAAATGTTAGTTATTTCATACAAATAAATAGTTCTTTTATGAATTTAGGAGTAAAATAGTAAGCAACAAAACCAACTCTGTAGATTGGTTGAAATGGTTGAACAAAGCCCAAAGTTCGCCGAAGGAATTTGAGAAAGGTATAATAAAGTGGAAAAAGGGGAATAATGTTTTTTAATTCCCCATATTGTATTGCCAGACAAATTGCACTGACTTAACTACTACATAGAAAAACAGTTAGCCAGAGAGCTACTATGCAATTTGATTTCTGCATTGATTCACCGGTTAATGGATTTTGGTATAGAATTGCTATATCTGTCTTTGCTGAGATCTATTTTCTTCTTCCATGTCCCTTTCTCCAAAAAAAAGTTCCATTTGCCTTTTATGATCGATTTTTTTTTCTATTCATTTGATCTCTAAGAAAATACCTTATCCAACATCGAATTTTTAATTGAGTGAAAGCTTGATAAATATTAATATTTTTGGTAACTAGAATTCCAACATTGTCCAGTGAATCATTCACAATGAAATATATGTTTATTATAACTAGGGATTTTTCAAGAGCTATCAGAAATAAAAAAAAAAAACATAAAATTCAAAAAATGTATGAAATCTTTATTTGAATCGATAGTACCGTCGATATAATTTAATGTTCGAAGATTTTTTCATGCAAATATTGGCCGCGGCTGCGCCTCAAATGGTCCATCTGCTTAGTCCCATTTTAGCATACTCTTTCTAACATTTCGGCCGGTATCTCACGAATAAATGCTTCAATGTTGCCTTCCAGTGCGTCAATCGAAGCGGGCTTGTCGCTATAGACATGAGCCTTAACATAGCCCCACACTAACTAGGTGGCCAATTGACCGGCCCCAAGCGTGAAATAAACTGTTCACCCAACTCGCCTCTCAATTGGTCCATTGTTACGCATGCTGTGTGGCATGTGGTACCGTCTTGTTGAAACCACATGTCATGCAAGTCAAGCTCTTCTATTTTGCGCAAAAAAAAGTTTGTAACGTTGCGATACGCATCATCTTTGAAGAAATACGGCCCAATGATTCCGCCAGCCCGTAATCCGCACCAAACAGTGACTTTTTCTGGATGCATTGGTAGCTCTTGCAATGCTTCTGGCTGCTCTTTACTCCAAATTCGGCAGTTTTGCTTGTTTACGTATCCATTCAACCAGAAATGAGCTTCGTCGCTGAACACAAGTTTTTGATAAAAAGTGGATCTTCGGTCAACTTTTCAAGAGTCCATTCACCAAAAATTCGGCGTTGTGGTAGCTCGTTCGGCTTCAAATCCTTCCGCAAAATTTTCCACATAGTGAAGTAACAGAGGCCCAATTCACTATCACTAACATTGGCCGATACAGCTGCGATATTTTCCTCAGTTCGCACTCTACGTAAGCGTGTTGGTGATTTAATGTCCAACAATGTAAATTTGGAGCAAAATTTAGTCACAATAGCCTGAATAGTCGCCTCGGTAGGTCGATTGAACTGGACCATAAAATGAAAGAAGCGCGCAAAGAACTTTTGTAACAGAGCACGCATTTTGATAATAAAATTTAATAATTTGCAAGCGTTGTTCGTTTGTAAGACGATTCATGGTTAAACTATAGACCAAACTGAAGATGTTTGACAGTGACACAAAACACGGAACGTGCGTGAGCTGTCAAAACCAGTGTTGCCAAAAAGAAAATAGCAAAAAAAAAAAAAAAATCACCGATTAAGTTGATCTAATCACCATGATCAACTGTCAGTCCATTTTCTTAACCTGACCTACGATCATTTAGAATATAACACGTTCGAAGTTCAATCAAAATCCGTTTTCGAGGAAATTCTAAAATTGTGTTCTGTAATCAAAAACAAAAATTCGTACAGAATTAAATAAAATTGCAATTTAAAACTAATTGACCAATACAATACATTCGCATGGACGTACAGACTGGCGGAAAGAACGTCCGATTTAAACGTCGAATTTTTTTTCACATCAAACAAAAAACAAAACTTGCCCTAAAGAGTGAGTTAAAAAATATTTGTGGGTGGTACGCATATTAAAACACTTTCTATTTCCATTCCAGTTTTGAATTCCATATAAGCCCGATCTAATCTTCGCGACAATATGACGTTAATTTTATCTGTTGAAAAAAAAAACAACAAATTTGAATAAAAACAATCCCAAATGACACATTTCCCATTACATATGCTAGATTTAACACGCTGATTGTGGTAACAAACCGCATTCAACAAACACTTTCGATTACCATTTTTGTTGCCGATTCACACCACAATTCACCACAGCTTTTTACAACTTTGTTGATTGTTGTTATTCGACCTATAAATGGGAGAACTACAAAAAAAAAAAAACAAGTTTTGCATTTTTTAGTATTGTCAGTTAGTTTAACAAAACAAACAAACATGTTGTGTGCCACAACAAGTCTAAAACATATCCACGATCAATACCAAAGCCAACGACTTTTTTTTTGTAGTCACCAGATTATGTCACAGCGCAGCGTTACACTTGTCATAGCAAAAAAAAAAGACACAAAAATGGCGGAACAAATCACGGAATTTCATATGTACATAACTAACTAACTGTGTGGAGTATTTAAGCCTACAATGAGCACACTTGTATAGCTGAAAACCCTAAGAGTGCAGATCAATGACAACTCGATCAGCGTGACCAGCGGTGCATATCAAATTTCTCACAATTCGTGTAAATTTATTCAAAAAAAAGGAAACTGTTCAGAGTAGTTTCAGTAAACGAGAGACAAGGCCATAAACGCCCACATGATGCTTTAATGGAAGTCGCTTACAAAAGGAACTCTTCCCTCCCCCCCCTTGCTAATGATCTTCGAAAGCAAAACTGCTTTTTCGGAACCCAATAATCGAACCGAAAACACAAAGAAATTTGCATAAACGACCGATCGGACATCAGCTTCAACCGTCAACGGAGCCACAATAATCGGCCATATTTATTATGGTTATGTGTACTGGCGATCTTTGATTTCTTGGAATCGACGGACGACTCCATTGAGTGCGCTGATGTTTGCCGATCACTTAACGTCCAGTTATTTCGAATTCAAATTTATTTGCTTTTACTATTTTTGACTTCCTATCATCGATCGATTAGGCTTGACTGAATAAGCCAAGATCGGACAGTGATCTACTGTCTACTTTGACTCACAAAGAGAGGCCGAACTTTCTATTTTGGGCCAACACTCCCACCTATCTTTCAACCAGGTTAATCATCGCTTGTTAATCTTTGACTCTCATCAAGGCCCAATTTCTCTCTGCCATCCAATTAATACAGACCGCTTAAAAAAATTAAAACAAAAAATTCTGACCGACCACACGACCAGATGACCTGATTTAAGGAAATCCACCAACAGCTCGTGGCCTGCAAATTACTTAGCGCAAGTTAATTGAACCGACCGAAACGAAGTTCAGGTGATAAATTTAACGCAAAAAAATGTTGTTTTAATGACTTTTGTCCGCGCGGTGACAGTGGACATAAAAAACTAACCTCAAATGTTGGTGCCTGTGTAGTGACGCCGCAGTTGCCGTAGACGACGGCCGGCGACGTCCGACACGGTGCAACAAGGGGTTTAAAATCATCGACAGCAAGGTTGAATGGAATCTTAATGAGGCGTAAAGTTTTTAATAGACACGCCCAGAATAATATTGTAATACTCGATGTGACATGCACTGTTGTAAAAAAAAAATGTAAAAAAAATGAGAATTCCGAATGGAGCCGACACTTTGGTTAATCGGAGGATTTATGTCTTGGTATTTTTTTTATTGAGGATTTAAAGAGAATTATGGGGTCATAATCAACAGAAAGCATTTTAAACCGGGCATAGTGACAATACACGCTGTAAATCATTTGAAGGCATTTTTACGAAAAGTCTAGTCTAGTCTCTGATTAGAATAAAAGTGAAGTGTGTCTATGCCGTGTTTTAAGTCATTTGACAGACATTCTTTCGGTGATTTAAAACTTGTTATATGACTACCTATTTATATTACGAGTATCTGTATACTATATCACCTGACCGAAGTCATTAATCTTCTACCCATTGCAGCTTTAAATTCATCTAAATCTTGCTTCATTTAGACGAGTTTTACCAACTTGCAGCTTTTAACTTTGATTTTATTATTTTCAAAGAATAAAGTTTAATCGAAGTTTTTCGATTATGTTTTAGTTTAAGTCTGGTTTAAAGTTTTTCGGAAAATAAAATGCTTTGCGAAAGTTATATTCATCACAAGCTCATGTGGATAGAGGTGCTCATAAATGTTCTTGCAAGTTCAAGGAGCCAATATTTAGGTAATGACATTCATTCAAATAATTTTATTTGCATGGTTTTGAATACATAAGTTTCATGCATTTTGTATTTCCATTTTTAAAAATATGTTTTGCACAGAACCAAGGTCTAGTGACTAAGAATTTGTGTGATTATGATTACTGCTGAATCCGAACAGTTTAAAGTTTTTTGCACGCAACAAAATTAATTTGAATTTCTTGAAATATATTTTTTCGAACACTAAAGGCCTAGTGACTTGTGTCCAACTTGTGTGTGTGTTGTTGTTCGTATCCGGGTTTCTGCCGAATCCGAACAGCTTAAATGAGAAGTTCTTTTCATGACAAGGAGACTATGGAAGGATTTATCACTTTCTCACAAGAGGCAACATTTCTTAGAATAAAATGCACGCCTGAATCGCACAAACTTTGAATTTTGAAAACGAATATTATTAGAGAAAACTGTTCATAAGCATAAAATTCACAGTAATGTTGCGATTCGCATCATCTTTGAAGAAATACGGCCCAATGATTCCGCCAGCCAATGATTCACACCAAACAGTGACTTTTTCTGGATGCATTGGTAGCTCTTGCAATGCTTCTGGTTGATGAATGAATGAATGAATAATTGGGGTATAAAAAGCACTGCGACCTAAAGATCTATTGTGTCCCCCATCAAGAACTGGATGAGGTTGGCTCATTATTACAGTTCTTCCTCCAAATCTGCCCCCCTGAGGAATCGAAGTATTTGGAGTATTTTAAAGGATGATAATTCACTCTCTTTTATGTGGTGCTTGCCCAGATACCTGTGCCTTTGATGCACGAGTGCATCACATTTCCCCAGTATGTGGTCAGGTGTCTCTTCGTGAGTGTTGCAAAATCTGCAAGTCGCGCTGTTCACCAGTCCAAGGATGTTGAGGTGTCTTCTCAACCTACAGTGGCCTGTGAGAATCCCTGTAATTTTCCTTAGGTTGTTCCTACTTAAGCTAATGCAGGTTAGGAAACGCTCTCGGTTGTAGTCCCCGAGTAGGAGTTTTGCCTGTCTTAGCTTAGGGAGTTCTTTCCAGATCTTTGCTTCTGGTTGCTCTTCACTCCAAATTCGACGGATTAGCTTGTTCCATTCAACCAGAAATGAGCTTCGTCGCTGAACACAATTTTTCGATAAAAAAGTAGATCTTCGGCCAACTTTTCAAGAGTCCATTCACCGAAAATTCGGCTTCAATTCTTGCACCAGCTGTATTTTAAAAGGTTTCACACCTAAATCCTTCCGCAAAATTTTCCACATAGTGGAGTAACAGAGGGCCAATTGCTGCGAACGGCGGCGCCTCGATAATTCCCGGTCATCACTAACCCTCGCCGATACAGCTGCGATATTTTCCTCAGTTCGCACTCTACGTAAGCGTGTTGGTGGTTTAATGTCCAACAATGTAAATTTGGTGCGAAATTTAGTCACAATAGCCCGAATAGCAGCCTCGGTAGGTCGATTAACCTGACCATAAAATGGAGAAGCGCGCGATGAACTTCCTTAACAGAGCACGCATCTTGATAATAAAATTCAATAATTTGCAAGCGTTGTTCGTTTGTAAGACGATTCATGGTTAAACTATAGACCGAACTGAAGATGCATGACAGTGACACAAAACACGAAATGTGCGTGAGCTGTCAAAACCAGTGTTGCCAAAAGAAAATAGCAAAAAAAATCACCCATTATATGAAAGGTTATCAAAACCTCAAAAGGAAGTTCGTATGATGCTGGCTCGGTTTTCTTTTTCTTTTTATCAAAAAGGTTGTTATTTCTAATGAGGGATTAAAATTTTGTCACCTCAACCTTCTCTCTAGTGTCTCTCAGTATAGGTGGTATGGAAAGTTTGGTGCTAAGTCCAATGATTCCTGCACTAGTCTCTTCGCTTATTCTGGATCCATCAGTGTACTCGTATCAATTGATGATATTTTTCCGAGGGTGTAGGTAATTGCTTACCATCATGAGTGCACATTCACCGGAGGATGTCCGGTTTGCAGCTCCATTACTTGCCTGCAAGTCTCTTACAAATCATAAGGCTGAAAGAGGCTTTCCCAAATGTAGTTTCTAAATGTTTGTTCCAGAGGAGTTTCACCAGCTAATTTGTTAGTGTTTAAACAAGGCGTTCTCTGGTGATCTACCCGCTCTTTATCACTAGAACTACAAGTGTTTCAACATACCTAGAATGCCCGAGGTAGTCATTTTGACTACCTTGTATTATAACCTTTGTATTGGAATTAATTTTTCTTGTAATTGGACCAAAAACATGAACTTGTCTATATTTTTAATTTTTGTACTTATTTCTGAAATCAGAAAAACAAAAATTCTGCCAGATGGGGTGGCTGTTATTGTGAATTTTGCTGTTATACTCGTACCAAGGCTAAATCCTGTAAGAACTGGCTAAGTTCTAAAGTTTTCAGGTGACATTCTTATACAAAATCGAATCGTTGATACTAGCCAGATCTAACGTGTTCTGAAAAGATTGAATGGGTGGTCTTCTAGTTGATGTTGGCGTTATGTACTTTCTGAACATTTGGTGAGCAATATGTACTCCATATTTTGTTTGGTTATAGTCTTTTGCTGGTTGTGGAATTTTTTAATGCTATTATCCATCGTATCGCTGGTTTGCATTGTGACCATGACCAACACACTCTTCTTGGGTTTACCTTAGAAATGAGTAAGAAGAATCCCAACCGAATGGTAAAAAGATGAAGTAAAGAGCTGACTTCGTCTTGTTCGCCAGGTATCTCTTACCGAACAAAGAAGTTGAATAGTTGTGAGTTGTTATATTTTTAACTTCTCCTAAATATGGCTGCATAAGTTTCAACACAACGTGATCTGATAGCTTCTTAGAAATACGTTCTTACTCCTTTTCTGTGAATGGAAAGCCATTTACTACAATTTTACTCTCCTTATACACCGCTAACCAATATAAATAAATAAATTTGGTGGTGCAACAGCTCGAAGTGAACCAGGACCTAGTGACTTACAACTCTCAACCATTCCTATATGCGTGTTACCAGGAATGGAGGGGACCTACAATTTTCTGCCGATTCTGAACGGCTAATGAGCAGCACTTTCCATGACAAGAGATACTCTTGGAGGATTTGTCAATTCCTCGCAAGTGGCAGTACACCCCTGAAAAAAACTTTCTTGCAGCGGCTGAGAATCGAACTCGAGACCTTCCGCATGACAGTCCAACGCACTAACCATTACGCCAAGGGGTACTACACCGCTAACCAATACTTCTGCCTAAATTTATCTGGTTTTGTTGCAATGAATTAGGTAAACGGACATTTTGCTTTACTTGGAAATAGCTGCTCATTGATTGTAATAAATGTACCGGGCTTATAACAGGTAACGCAATTTTCATTAATGTGTTACGAACTGGCGAAAATAGTGCAAATACATATATCATATTTTATCTATCAAATCGGCTTTTTTTGTCATCAAAGCGTAGGAAACGAAATATTTCTCAAAAACGATTTAGAGCCATTGCAAGTTTACAAACATTGAGGCCCCACTAATTAGATCAAAGAGGATCTAGGGGAAGATCATTGTTACCTGTACCTGTAACTGCACGAGCAAACATGATTCCTATGAACGTTTCCAATTCATCGACAGTAAGATGGAACCTGTTTCTACCATTCTGCCTTTTTGCTTCTTTCACGGTACATTTGTACATTTCACAATGTGTTGAAAAGCATACTATTACATAAGCAAATGCCAAGCACTTGCAGGACTCACATTTTCTATGTGCTTTTTGAGTAAGCTGTTGGCCCACAATATATTTTGAACAGGTGTTCTACCTTGAATCTTTTGGTCCATGGTAGGTTATACCTGAACAGCTCTATCAGGGCTATAATATATAGATACGAGTACATTATCTTTATAAGATTGAAGATAGGGGGACCTCCATCTGGCAAGCGCAGAAATTGTTTTCAAAAATCAACAGGCTATGACTACCGTCTACAAATCCAAAATAAAACAATTGTAATGCCATTGACGAACAAAACATTGAGATTGAAATTCAAGAGAGACAAAGAGAACAAATAGCAAATTATAATCATACCGAAAATACATTGATTCTCTCCTAATCTACTAAGAAAATACCCGGTAGTCATTTTGATTACCTTTGGGCATTGTAGGTATATTTTTAATTTTTCAATGAAAAAAAGCTCAAATAATATCAATATTTAACATAGACCTTAGGTGGGCTGTACCACAAGTATTCTACATTTGAAAATGGAAAGTAGTCATTTTGACTCCATCGGGCATTCTAGTGATATGCATTTTGTCGCCGATTCTACTAATGAAAACTTCTGATTTTGTTAAGTGGTCAATTACTTTATTCAAAGTTTTCAGTACAAAAGATGTTAAGCTTATTGTCCTGAAGAACTTTGGATGGGTTGTATCTCTTTCCCTATTTGGAGAGGGTTGCTCTCTATAGACTTGTATCCCACGACAATAGGAATAGGAAGAATATTATTAAAATAGAGCATAAGGTCTTCTTTTCCCTTTAGTTAGTGTGCTGGGAAGATACCATCTACACCTGGTGTTTCACAGAATTGAAAGGTACCAATTGCCTAATCTATCTTTTTACTTGAACAAATGATCGTAACTATTTTCAAGTCCTCTTTGTTTGGTACGAGAGGTGTTTTCTCCATCAAGTTACCTTCAAATGCTAAACTGCCTGGAAAGTGTGTGTGAAGCAGCAGTTTGGACCTCTATTCTTCATTTTCAGTGAAGCTGCCATCACTATACCGATGTGTGACTGATCCAATTCTCTTTTTCTTTACAAGATCCCTGTGAAGTTTTAAGGTCGCAGTGCAACCTCGCTCTCAATATTCAAGCAGTTTGTCTTCACTATGAATTCCTTAGAAGAAATAAATTAATATGACAAAACTTTTGAAATTAGAAAATTTAATAGAAAATTACAAATCAATTATTTCTGAGTAAACTTAATCTTGCGCCGACGACGTCAACCTTCTGCGATATCAAAAAGTCCATTATTCATTGTTTTCCATGAATACACTCGTATATGTACCTCTTGACTAACCTCTGATAACATTGTACCTATTGTTATCAGGGTATTTTGTTTTGTACTTTTTTGTTCGCTCAATAAACCTACCTCAATATAAAAAAAAATGTTTACCTAAAGGCCTTCTGAATGCACTGATAAGGGTTTCATTCACATAGCAGATAGCATGGCATATTTGTACAATCAGCGAGCGGTTATAGAACCACCTTCTAAAATGGAAAATAAGTTTTAAGGAAAAGAAAATGAATGTATAAGAAGATAAATGTCGGTCTTGAGTAAACATGAGGATGATAAGGAATAAGTAAAAAAAATCAAAGAGGAGGATTGATTCGTAAATGCGCAACAGAACAGCACCCGCGCCATCAGCCATATGTTTTTTTTTTTATTTATCACTATCTCAAGTTCGGTTTATGGTTGATGGTCGCAGGATGACGCATTACACACTGATGATTTTATAGTGAGTGATAAGATGGTCACTGCTTTCGTGATTGCGACTTAATGTAGAATATTTGTTGCTTCTTTTTATGGTTCCTGCAACTTCATTTTATTACTTTTTAATTGGTTATGAACATGGCTCAAGGGATTTACAATTTTAGTGAAAATTCCATTGATTATTCCGTTTGAAAAACATCTACAAGCGGCGCAAAATTTATCATCCAATCTTGTTTTTAAATTAATTTTTTAATTAATTAAAAAAAATGATTTTGAGTGATGGGAATCTTCAATTGGATCTTTACAATTTTGTCTGTAATGTGTAAAAGATGCTATCAGTCAAGTGGCTGCGGCCAATATTGATAGGCATTTGTGCCAGTTTTATCACATTTTCCAGTATAACTAAGATTTTCAATGATAACTGTTCGGATTTCTGTCGAACATTCTCTTTAAGGGCTGTAATTGTCTGAGTTTTGTAGCCCCAAAGAAAAGAGTCTGGGACGGTTAAATCGGGCGATCTTGCTGGCCAAGTCAAATCGCCAAAATGAGAGATTACGCGATCAAGAATTGCTTCCTTCACAATATCCATTGTGGCTCGTGCTATGCGGTGGCACCGTCTTGTTGAAACGACATGTTCACCAAGCCCCGCTGGTCCAATTTCGGCAGTAAAAAGTCGTTTATCATGACCCTGTGGCGTTCGCCAGTAACAGTGACCATATTGCCGATGACGTTTTCAAAAAAATATGTCTCAATAACTTCTCTCGTGTGAACGCCGCTCAAAACAGTGGCTTTGAGTGGAAGAAATGGCTCTTTGTGCATTACACTCGGAATTTCAGTACCTCAGAAACGAAGATATTGCTTGATGACGTAATTGCTTAAGTGGAAATGCGCTTCGTCGCCCTTGATGATTTTCGATACAAAATCGTCTTCTTCGTTGTTGAGATTGAAGATGACTTGACATTAAGCCACACGCGATGGTTCGTCAGAAGACGTTTACTGATGAACTGTTTCCACTTTGTACGGTAACATGTGTAAGTCTTTAGTTAAAATTCGCTCTAGGGTCGGCCTGGGTGATGTGGAATTGCGTGGCTAGTGGCAGCCATGGCCATGATATTATCGGCCGAACGACCAGTCCGGTGGTGGCCACGTCTTCATGCATGGTCTCCTGTTGTTCCAGACTTTTCGAGTCAAGTAGCTAAGCCCCGGAATGTGTGCCCAGTTAGCGCCACACGATTAGGAAATCGACGTCGAAATTCACGTTGCGCTAACACCTGCGACCGATTATTGGTCAAAAAAATCGACACAACTATTGCATGCTCTTGCGAAGTATAGCACCCTATTGCTGTCTAGTTGACAAATGTCAAATATGATTGACATACGACGCCATTTGCAAAAGTCACAGCACCTTCCGATAGGGTGATTAATTTCGCGCCACCTTCTATTATCTAATTTTTAAATACTAAATTCGTATTTACTGAATTACTTCATCTCCATATCTCGAAAAAGATAATCTTTTTATCAAATACAATTCCAGGCCTCTTCTTTCAATTCAATTGAAATCTATGGGAACCTTATACGATAAAATTACTTCTTCTACCTCATCGAACATTCCATAGTCTAGTTCTTAAATAGCTCGTCAGATATCTAGCTAATTCTAAAAATGTCAAACCTCATTCTCTTGCTTAATCTCAACTCACCTCTATTCGCAACATTGAACCACTGCTAGCTAACGCAAAAAAAAAAATCAAAAAATAAAGAAAAAGATTGCCATTTCCTTTCACCAGCTAGAACTCGTATAGGTATAGTTGGACGATTCTATTCTCTGCCAAGCCAAGCCAATCTGCAGGCAAGCTATTTTTATCTTCTCATTTCAAGAATGGCAGCAAATAAATAAAAGCAACAACAACAACGAAAAAAGAAGAATGCGAGTTCTATCCTTCGCGTTCTATAGAAATAGAAGAGCCCAAGACGCAAGAGGTTCACAAAACCAGTAGCTTTGACGGAATTGTTTTTTTTTTTTTCGTTTTATCAAAAAGTGAAACCCTTTTTTTTTTATTTGAGCTGTGTATTCTGCGTTATATTGTAGCTGCGATCGAGGTTCTCTTCTCCATTGTGTCTGACAAGCTGGAAAATAAATAACCCTTGATTCAAGTCTTTGCTCCAGCTCTGGAGTAGTTCAAAAGCAGCAATTGATGGTTGTTTGATTAGAGTTTGAGAGAGTCAGATGGAAAAGGGGGATAACCACCAATTGAGAACTTTGCGGCAAATTTAATTAACCAAAAATGATAAGATAATTTGAAGAGCGAGGTTGAGGCAAATTCAAAGCAAATCTTTTGAATGGTTTGAAATTTGTCGGAGAGGAGGTATGGAATTGAGAGAAAGTCTTCTCAACTTCGTTACTAGCTATACGAGTAGATTGCAGATGAAGTTAGATGCACAACTGGTCGCAGAGTTTTGCTTCAAATGGAATTGGAAGATTCGGACCAGAAAAAATATACTGTTTTCGAAATTATGCAAAGAGTATTAGGGCTGGTAGATGTTGAAATGGATTAAAACAAAGGGTTTGCGAGATATTAACAAAGTTCTTTTTTGAGATGTGCATGCATGCCATTATGTTTGCAATATGACATCGTTCAAATGCCCACCTCGGGTTCTTACTGTGGCACTGATCCGAGTGGTTCAATTTTTAATGACTTCTGAATTTGAGCTATGGACTTTAAGGGCATTGGTCGATTTTAATTTCTTCGCATAGACCTTCGACTTCAAGAAACCCCACAATAAAAAGTCTAGCGGAGTTAAATCGCATCATCTTGGTGATCGATTCCTCACCTCTGCAAGAGATAACTTGACCCTCAAATCGTTCATGCAGAATGTCAACAGTGGCATCCACTATATGCAACGTAGCTGCGTTCTGCTGTAACCACATGTCGTGCAGGTCCATATGGTTCAATTTGGGCCGTGGAAATAGGTTATCAACCATCTAAAGCGCTCGCCATTGAAGCTGACCGCCTCACCAAACGTCATTTTCAAAAAAGTTCGGACCAATAACAGCACTGGCCCAAAATCCACACCAAACTCATACTTTTTTATGCTGAAGTATGCAGTTTTGCGATTTTTTCCCTTCTTGAATTAAAACTACATACATATGTCCATTTTATCAGTTAAAAAGAGATACCAGATTCATATTCACATATTGTTATCCATTTACCCCCGAGTCCATTTTCGGACGTACTATTATCTATGGAGATTCTTTCTTAAGCCGCACGCACACAAAAAAGAGCTTCTTATTTGCATTTGCCTCAGGGCCCCACAGGCTCTAGCTACGCCCCTGCAAGTATCCAATAAAATGAATGTTCATCTCAAATAATATAAAGATCGATAGAAACGATAACGACGACGATTCTGCATCAATCAATCAGAGTGAGAGTCTGAATTTTAATTTACATAACGATGACAGAAAAACTATGTCTGACTAGACTTAGTTTTTTGTTTAACTTCTGTTTTTACTTGTAATTTAAGTACTTAAGGACAAGTTTTTGCATTCATGAAAAAAAAAATCAAATTTGAGAATTTAAACAAATGCAGTACAGCAGATAATAAACGCTTAAATTTATTTAAAAAAAATATGTGTAGATCGCACTTGTCTGGGAAGACCATTCCAAAGTTTATTCCGCTAGTTAGAAACGACGATGAAACCCTAATACTTCTGTGTCTGGGTAAAGAAAGTATACTGGAAGAAGTTGTATTCCTTAAAATTCAATTTTAATGAAAAGATACTCTGGCATCGATTTTAAAATTATTTTATGGAAAGTTGGAACAAAGCTCGAAAAAACCTTGAAGTTCGTACTCGGAAAATATTTAATAAAATTTAAAAATGTAATTTCCCTTCTTTATGGAATAAACATACTTGACCACATTATCAAAACATATTCTTCATCTTGAAGCACAATAAAAGAGTAACTGAACATCATCAGCAAAAACAGGGACGACCTAGAAAGAGGTTGCATTGTACAGGTCATTTATAAATATACAAAACAAAATTGGCCCTAATATGCATTCTTGAGGGACTCCTGAACGATCCCAATAAAATTACATTTAAATGTCCCCAATACAGACCTATAGAAAGCGCTGCTATAAGTATGAAAAAATCAGATTAAAGGCACTATTAGAATATGGCTCACGCAACATACTGCCCAATTACATAAATGTTTATCTTGATTGAGTCGGTTAGATCTATTAGAGTTGTAGTTGTACTAGAATTCCTTCGAAAGACAGATTGGCTGGAAATTGAATGTTCTTATTAGGGAGAAAATAATTGATTTGCCATTTCATTAAAATCTCCAAGATTTTCGAAGTAGCTGGTAGCAGACTAATGGGTCTGAAATATGAAGATTTTTTTAGGTTAGATTTTTTAGCAACTTTGTAAGGTCGGGGATATGAAGAAGTAGTGAGCACTGCCTATATTATTTATATGTAACAAATTTTTATGATAAATTCATCATTTTATAGAAATTTTATCAATTCCAATAGCGTTCGTTCTTGCTCGCTGACAAAACCATTCCGTAAGCTTTTCCATCGCTCCTACTTATATTGAATCTTTTCTAGAAAATAGAATATCACATAAGTCCAGCTTCTTCCTAAAAAAGACGACCCTTATCCAACTTTGAAAGAGACTTTTACAAGTAGGTAATTCAAACCATCAACTATGTTGAGGTTTCATAAATTCATCCGACTGTTAAGTTTACAGGGAACTTGTATTCTTTTCACATGCATATCTCTAGCTGATTTGAATAATTTGGTAGGCCACATATACGAGCAGCTTTGTAGGAGGTTATTAGTTTGGATATCGCTATCTGTAGTTCTTCTTGGTCGGGTAGACGGAAATGTTAACCACCATCGCTCGTTCAAGTTGAATTGAATGTTGATGTTGTGGTTGACAGAAGAATTTCTTCGCCGTCGGAAATCTTGAAAAGTGTTATTTACAATTCCTCGAGATTTCTCATCTCTTAAGTTCTTTTAGGATCAATGTTAATTTGCACTAAAGGGAGCTTAAATAAGCATAGTTGGTTTGCAGTTACTGTTACCACACTGGACATCGGCATCTTGACGCCATCAGTAGAACCTTCCCGGTTCATTAAACACCCAACCACTTCGGAATTCTCGCCATATTGTTTAATGCCAAGATCAGTATTTTTTCAACATTTTTCAACTCCTTTGTTTCTGTACCTGTTTCATACTTGGGAATTCTTATGAAGTCCTTTTACTTTTAAAATTTTATAAGCCTGGTATAGAAGTTAGAGCAGGTACATGCGGCACAGTCTGTCCCTTTATTTCCCCTTAAATTGACGCTTGTGTTTGCAGATCACGACAATATAATAGATGACTTTAGGAGCGGGAGACTAAACTCAGACTGTAACGACTGCGACTGTCAATGTCATTTTGTGAAAGCGAATGTTGTCGAATTGAAGAATTTAATAGCAGCAATTATTCTGTGTAATGGTGCTGCCATGATTTTTGATGATTTGCTTCGTTGATTCATTGATTAAATTAGGTTTATTGGGAATCAATTAATGCTATAACAATAAATAGCTGAAATGTGGGATAGCAGGCATGTTGGAGTTGAACAATTTTATTGAAATCGGTTTGTGTGAGTCTTAACTGTCAAAGAAATATTGGTCTGTTTGACACTTCAATAAAAAGTAAAGACAGAATTATAAGTTCAATTTTTGTTCGCAATTTATATACACTTTTAATTGAGCTGTCCTGAAAAATTTTTCAGAATTTCTATTTATCTCCTAACAAAAACATCAATCGAGATAGATCGGTTTTTATAAAATCCGCAAAGGGGACGGGGGAATACTTCATTTTTGTTTTTTGTGTGTCATAGATATTGAGATTGGCCAATCACAATTTGTATTCCCATTTCCTTTTTCATCTTCCAAAAAAATATACTAATTTTATTTTTTTTTTATTTTAACAGCACAACTTCACGATCATTCCGATCACCAAAGAAATTGTAGAAAGTTTTCAGATGGCTAAAACTCTGACATCGGACAATCTCAAATTAGTCTGAAAATTCCTTAACATCATCTTCCATTCTTGACACTTTTGTCTGTTTAAACGTATTCAGATGAATGTTAGATTTTTGCCAGTTTCATTTCAAAATGTCCGCCAGACAATGGCCTGAGAATGACTTTTCTTAGAATAGTGACAGTAAGTTCAGACGGGTGTACGACAATTATGACATATTCATATGACTGTAGTAGTTCACAGTACCTACATTTTCCGAGTTTTGTATATTTCAAAAGCACCTCCTGGTTGGCCATAAATTTTGATTCTCGTTCTGTGGTCTAGTTAGACAGTGTTTCAGTGCCTACCTATTCCTTATTTAAATAAAATGCCACATTGAATAGGATTTAGACAATAGAACCATACAAAAAAGACACGAGTGTTTTCCATTGCTAAGGGTGACGTTTAGGTCAGTTTGACGTGGCTGTCAGCAGAAGAGTCGACATCGACACACTTAGACCATGAGTTTGTACATTGTGAGACCACATTGAATCTAGGAGACTTTCTCTCTAATCGTTAAAACTATTGGAGCTCCATATGAAGCAAGCGACATTGCATGTATCTATATTTGCCAGATCACTAAGATTATTGTAGTTGAAATCTTCTAGAAGAAGTCTACGTGTTTGGGATAAAGCAGGATATGTACAGCGAAGATGAGGGATCGATTCCTCCTCTTCGCCGTCCATGCAGCTTCTACAGAAATCGTTAGAATAAATTCCAAGCCGCGTTGCTCGCTTGCTTATCAAACAGTGTTCCTGTATAACAGCTACTACGGGGTCTACGTTTGATCTACTTCAAGATGTTAAACCTTTGGCTTTAGATAAAGCATTGGTCTAATCTGTTTAGTGTAAGGGTGTAACACTGATACTGACCAAAACTGGAGTAAAGAGCCCGTATGATACCCTAAATAATAGGTTAGTTTAGGTTAGTGGGCTGACAGTTGATCTAGTTACCGTCACACTTAGATCAATGTAGATCCGTTGTGATACCCTAGGGCTTGTGACCCCTTGTATTGAAACCTTTGATAATCCTATGTCGATCAAGCCCGTTAAGGGTATAGATGGGTTACAGCAAGCTTTAGCCTGAAATGTCAGAGGGTATTTCTAAAGTGTTGAAATTTCTAACGTCACATAATAGCCTGGCTCGGGGGGTATTCCTTTCCTTTACCTGCACTTGAGCAATCATTCCCCCCACCAAGCCCGTAGGAGCATGTGGCTCCTTGCAACGCCTGGTAGATGAGTTTGAAAAGTCAGTTTTTGGTGTATATGTTCGATTGTTTGGTCGTTAGTTAAGTCGAAGTGGCTGTTTCCATAGGAAAGAGGATTTTACCAATCTTAGGTAGATGTGCCCCCATCGACCCACTGATGCTCGTGCTCAACGTAGGAGTGGCAACCGCAGGTGTATAGGCGAGGTGCCCATTCTCCGTTGGTGCTGTTCTCACAAGGAACACGTGCGTCGTTGTCGTCGTCGTTTTCGTTCGTACTACACTGTCATACTGTAGTTGAAGGCGGTTTTCATAGATCAGAAATTCTCAAGCCATTTCGTATCATTAACGAATTTTAACATGATTTTGCTTGGAATTTCAGAGAGCTCCTCCAAGTCGCTGAAGAAGTGTCTCCATAGATGTCTTTTTCTTAAATGATATAGCGCAGGGCAGTGACACAGGTAGTGAGGAGTGTCCTCATGTAACTTCTCGTCACCGCATCCTCTGCATAAGTCGTCCATACTGAGTTTCATCTTTTTCTTGTGGTAACCGAGTTAGTTGTGACGTGTGATGATGCTCACTAGAAGAGAAAGAGACTTTTTATTCACTTGCATGATAACTTCGGTCTTTTGTTTACTATAATTAGGCCAGTCTGTATCGATGGAGTATGGAGGAGAAGGTTCAACAACGAGCTGTACGAGCTTTGCAGCGACGTTGACCTAGTCAAGAAGCTGAAAATACAACGGCTGAGATGGCTAGGACACTTGGAGCGTATGGACAACGACGCACCAGCCCGTCTAATCTTCGAATCCACCCCTGATGGTCTGCGCAGCAGAGGAAGGCCCCACCTCAGGTGGCGCGCACAAGTGGAGAGCGACCTCAACCAACTTGGAGTGCGTAACTGGAGGCAGCTAGCTAGGGACCGAGCTAGCTGGAGGGGCTTGTTGGTTGAGGCCTTAGTCCACCCTGGACTGTGAGCGCCATCTAAAGAAAGAAGAAAGGCCATAATTTTCTGGTTGTAAGACCGGAATCGAGAGAGTTCCATCTTTTGTTTGCTAAGGCTAGAATTTTACTCTTAATTACCTGTTTAAGATTACAGGGTGGGACTTGAACTGTTGTGTCTTCTTGATTAGGATCAAGTGTTGATCCTATTCTTGCCAGCTCGTCAGCGCTTTCATTTCCTGGGACACCACTGTGGCCAGGAACCCAGTAGAGTCTAATGCTGTGCTGTGTACCAAGAACCCTAAGCTCTTCGCGACAGCAAGTTACAAGCTTCGATTTGATTTCAATGGCAGAAATCGCTTTTATTGCCGCTTGGCTATCAATTGGAAAGGTGATACTCGTATCAGCTTGTGGTATTGCCATCATTGAGACTTCTCTAGCAGCCTTCGTCACTGCCAGGACCTAAGCTTGAAAGACACTGCTGTAATCGGGAAGTCTGAATGAGCTGGATAGTTCAAGGGTTTCTGAAAACAATCCTACACCAACACCAGTTTCCATCTTCGAGCCGTCGGTATATATAGATATCATCGATTCGCAGGTAGATGGCTCGTTGATTTGCCAGTCTTCTCTGCTAGGAAAGGCGGTCTTGAACGGCTTGTAAAAGTCTAAGCGGGGTGTTATGTAGTCAGTACATACCCTATTTCCCGTGTATTTCTGTAGAATCTGCGCATGACCTATCGCACTATGTCGCCAGTTACACGTTTGGCTAAGTCGAAGTGCACTATTGGCTGCCGATTCTTGTGAAAATAGATCTAGGGGTTTTAGATTGAGTATGGCTTCCAGACCCGCTGTCGGTGTGAACCTTATCTAAACTATAGAAAACGCTGGGCTTACAAAGAAGGCTGTTTCACTTTTATGATTTTTTCAGACTATTAGAATAGAATAAATAAAATGCTAATGGGTAAAGATCTTCATGTCAATGTACCCTATTACTCAGAGTGGGCTGTTTTATTCAGTTTTAAGTGCTGAGCTGGCTATATTTTTCATCTAAACACGGTTAGGAACATTATAACATTTAACATTATTTTTCGCACTTTTGCATTTGTCAGTTTCATCAAAAAATGGCTGTCACTTTTGTCGGTTCCAGTTTCGTAAAGTTCCCTTAAGAATGTCCAAAGTGCATCCAAAAAAATAAATATGCAAAATTCTTCCCATCAACTTGAGAACCAAAAATAAACTCCAACTATTGCAACCTCTATAGCAGACATCGCTTATAAGATTTTATGTCATTATAAGTCGTCATCACTTTCCATCAGATTCCTCAAATTTAACGCTTGTCGTCCTCTCTGTCTACCACAAGGTGCAAAGCAATAAAGAAAAAAAGTTCCTCAATTTTGCGGATGACCATCAGTTGTTCAATGACAGGAGACACTTTCTTGTCCGCATACTTACTATGCAGTCCGCATAGTTAAATAAATCCCAACAGAATTCCTTTTCAGCCGCTCCTCCGGTCTGTGTGAACGCCATGCAAAATTGCACCGCGCTGCGTTGCCGGTTGACGACAGAGACGTTTTGAATGTTGATTCTGGTCAGAACTGTGTTTGGATTTGAATTGAAGAGCCGTCTCTCCGTCAATAGAACAACTCACTCCAAGTGATAAGGATAAACGTACTCCAAATAAAATCCTCTTAGCGAACTATTTTCCTTATACGTTCCTACATTTTTTCCATCATAGTTATCATTACGAGAAATATTTACTTAAGCCACTGTAGATAGCGTTAGACTCTTTTTTTAAACAATTAAGATTACACGCCGCAACAGCACCGCATGGCAGATTAATCGCAAAGAGGCCCCGAATAAGGGCAAGACGAATTAAAATCCATAAAAAATAAACAAATCAGAAAAAAAGGAAGAAGAAGAAGAAGGAGGGAAAATAAATACAAAAGGAGCAAATAAAGTTGCGCGATAACGTTGTCAGCCTCGGCACGTAAAACGTATCTTTTGGTCCCGGCTCAGACTCAAACCCAAACTCACGGATGGCTGTCGAAATGTAAACGTCTCCTAAGGATTGTTTGTTGTCTGTCGACAGATTCGTCGACGACGACGACGTCGTTGTCTTGTTGTCCTCCGGCCGTTGCTTTGTCTTCAATGGCTTTCGGGACAAATTTGGCAATCGTGCCACATATTTTCGTTTTTGTTATATTAGGTATATTTATATTTGGGGATTTCCTTCCTTGATCGCGAACGCGTGGTCCCGTTCCGTTCGTCGAACTGAACTCACAAATCTCTGATGCACATCGCAGAGCAGCAACAAGGGAATGTTGTTATCTTTGATGTACATCGTTGGATGTTAAAGTTTGTCCGACTGTATCTTGTCGAATTTCAATTAGATACGCACAACATTCAGGAAAGAAATTCGAATGCCGAGAGTCCCTCGACCTCGACCTGGGCCTGGGCCGTGTTGTGGAGGAGAGATTGATGAATTTTGTTGTGATGGGAACAGATCGAATTTCGATCTTTGGGGCTAATGTTAAGGTAGGAAGAAATTTATTGTGTCGAATGCGTTTCTGTTTTTTTTTTTTTTTTTTCGTTTGATTTTGTCGAACAATCGCATGTGGTGGACATTTGAATGGAGGACCCGATCAATGTTCGATAGCTTTTTTGGCGAGAAAATTTGCATAACACATTATAGAGGACTTTGAAAAACGGAAGGCCGGTTTTACTTTGTAAAAAGTTTTTTTTTTGTCGTCGGATGGATTACTTATTCAAATAATGAATTTAGAGAAATTGTTAAAATAAAGGTGAAATGGCCAATCTATTTGGTTGAGTCTGAGGTGCCGTAAACATTTCTTTTTGTAAATTTAAAGACTCGGAGTTGTTGCCCAAACCTATGATATGGGTTTCTGACTTTTGGGAATTTGTATTGAATTGCAGTGGTTAGGTTAGGTTATGTTAATAGGCTGACAGTTGATCTTATATCAATGTAGATCCGTTGTGATACCCTAGGGCCTGTGACTTTCATGTATTAAAACCTAACCAGGCCTTGGGGTAGATATCCAACCATTTCTATGTCAGACACGAAGTGTAAAGTGTCGGGGGTATGGCACTGCGATCTAGAGATCTATTGTGCTCCTTCCTAAATCGGGATGATCTTGTTCGCCTTACAATTCTTCTTCCAAGACTATGTATTTGGGGCACCTTCAGAGAAGCTTTAATTAGCTTAGCCTGCCTTAGCTTTTGGAGTTCTTTCCAGGTTTTGGATCTTTTGGCTCACTCTTCTTGTTTGATTTAGTTTTAAGTTACGTTTTTTCCTATTCCGCAAGAGTGCTCAGGCCCTGTTGGAGTCTGCCTTCTCGTTTCCATGAACATTCATGTGAACAGGTACCCAGTAAAATGTGACTCTGCTCTGTTTGGTTTAGCATGTTTATGTACTCCCACACTAATTAAGAGGTGATGGCATAGGAACTCAGTGATTAAAATGCAGATAAGCTATTTCACTGATGGTAATGTTCTTGTTACGATAGTTTCTTTCGAGATTACGTTCCACGCAATTTCCTATGGCGTGCGCCTTCGCTTGAAAAACTCTGGTTGACTGTGATTGCTCCATCGGTATTGAAAGTTTGGTGCAATGCCCAACGATTACTGTACCAGTCCCTTCACTTCTTCTCAATTCATCATCTTCGTAATCTATACCACTTGATGGTAATTGTTTTGATGATTGCTTCTCCTACCAAATCTTTTTTTCGAATAGAGTTAACCAAACTCTATTCAAAATTTGTTCTCGAAATTATATTTTCTAAAATTTCTAAAAATTGCTGTTTTTGGTCTTAAAAAAAAAGAAAAAAAAATCGTGTCGGTGGAATAATTTAAAAATGCCTTCTAACGGCGGGCTTTTAATGGCGTGGTCGATCAGACAGACAGGCTTATTTGCTATACTAATTTGTTGGTCTTCTTTATCATCGTTATGTTAAGTCTGAGCAAAATGCCAAGTTCTTTTTTTTACGAATGGATAGCTTGTATGATCGTACATATGTTTATTCATATGTATGTTAACAGGATGAATGTTTCTTGTTTATTACCTTTTTTTTAAATTAATATGTCCTTAATTAGGTTTAAAATTGGAAATTAATATTTAATATTGACTTGAAGCTCACGTAAGGACAGGGTGTCCCGTAAGCAATGTACCAAATTTAAACTATTGGAAACCTAGTTAATGTTCTCTCAGAGTTTAGTTCATACCGTCAAATAAATGTGTTCGATTTATAGTTGTTTTTTTTAATAAAACCAGTTTTTCAGTTAACTTGTCCAAAACTATTTTTTTAGTTTTTCTTAAAAACTGTCTAAAAGATTTTTTTTTTTTCAAAAATTCATAAAATTTCATTTCGTTAAACCTAGGTAATGATTGAAAAAAAATTACTATTTTTTTTGTTTTTGATATTCCCGAAAACGATACGACCGATTTTGATCATAATGTTTATCCTTAAGTGGGCTTTAGGTCAATTCTTGTTTTGTTTTTTATGTTGTGACGTTTCGGATCGTTTCGGATGTGGTTACACCCTTCTTCAGACCTATTTATTAATTGAAATATAATTTAAAAAACATATATACTTACAACATATACCAAACATATCAAAATTCTAAAATAGTATACTTACAACTTTAAAAATACAAATATTTTTTATTTGTTTGTTAGCTTTTGGTTTCCGTGTTTTCTCAAAAAAGTTTATGATTTTGATCATATTTTTTATGCTGAGGCTCCACAGAAGTTTTAATATTATTGTGTATTCAAATAAGTATTCAAACATTTTTTTTTTTGGATTTAAAAAAAATTCAAATTTTCTTTTTTTTTTCTTTCGATTAATTTTTAAGATCTATAATTTAATAAAAAAAATTGAAAAAAAAGATATTATTGACTGTACCAGTACCTACCATAGAACGATTTTTAAAATTTTTGAATTTATCATCGTCGGCATAACGGATTTTAATAAAATTTTCAATAGAAGCTTCTAAAAAGTTTAAAAAACATTGCATTTCAAAATTTTAAGAAAAATATTTTTTTTTGAATTTGAAAAAAAAAAAAAAATCTTTTTTTTTTTTTGAAAATCTAATATCTCGAAAACGACTCAATATTTTTTTCGTAAATTTAAGTTTTATTCAAACAGTAATAAAAACTTTAAATTGGCGTACCAACATTTTTTCTTAAAAATGTGTTAATTTTTTTTTTACATAAAAGCTTATTTTTTTTAAGAAACCACTACAAAGACTTTTAATTTTTGTTCTTGATAATATTGATTGATATTTGCTTGAATCACATGGCATTCTATTTTTACCTCAAACTACTAAAGAAGTTGTTAGTCATTTAAAAAATTAATTTTATGCTTATGAACAATTTTTCTCTAATAACATTCATTTTTGAAATTCTTAGTCTATTACATAGGAGCAAGTTCGTGCAACCCAGTCGTTCATTTTATTTTTTTTTTAATTCTTAAATTTTAACATTGTCTCATATAGTTGGATACATTTTTTCAATAAAATATTGTATGGGTCTATTATTTTGAACAGACCGAATTTTTAAAAGAGAATCTTTAAAAAAAAACTTTTAAAAATGTCTGTCTTTTTTTTTCTTCAGTTATTAAAAAGATATAAAGTTAAAACTGACTTTAGATCAAAAGTTAAATTAAATAAATTAAATTTCGTGGTGCAAAAGCTCGAAGAGAACCAGGACCTAGTGACTTACAACTCTCGACTACTCCTGTGTGCGTGTTACCAGGAATGGAGGGGAACTACTCTGGGAAGATTTGTCAGTTCCTCGCAAGAGGCAGTGCACCCCTGGAAAATTTATTTGCAGCGGCTGAAAATCGAACCCAAGGCCTTCCTATCAGACATGGTCCTGAAAAAAAAAACAACAACATTTTTGTTCAAAAATAACAGTTACATATTTTATTTATTTTAATTTTTTGTTTTCTGGTGACCGTTTAAGCCAATTTTTTTGGTTAATATTTGCTCTATATTTCAATTGCATGCTGTTATATGAATGTTGTTATATGTTGTAGGTAACTTTACTTTAACCCTGAAATATTTGAATTTAAATGGTCCGTGCACACGGGATGCATTCTTGTGGGACAAAAACCGGTTCCATACTTTACTTCAAACGCACACGGGCTTAAGTACGTATTCTGAATGCGATTGTAGGAATTGAATAGACCTTTCCATTGATGTATGTCTCGATAGGTTTGGGTATGGTTGAAAAAATGACGACTTTACTTCCACTCCATCAGCTTAGAACCTCATAGGTACTATAGGTTTCGATTGTTCTGCAGTATAAACTCAATCAATTTATTGCGACCTAAAGATCTTTTATGCCCCCATCCAGAGCTAGATGAGAAGCTTACCCTAGAGCTCTTCTGTGGTCCGGTGTTTCGTCATGAGTATTGCAGAATCTACATATAGGACTTTTTCAAGGCCAATAATACTTAAGTACCCGTGGGGAGACTCTTCACTATTCTTAGGTCCCAATAATATTGCGCAATAGGGATCTGGCCACATTGAAAGAATGAAAGGAGTCGGTAGGAGTCTGCCTCCTCATTTCCCTGGATAGCAACATGTCCAGGTATACAATGAAGTAAGACATTATTGTTCTTACAATGATTTCTTCAGCCTTCCTATACATTTCCACGCCAACTTCATGCAAAAGCATTGAACAGGAAACTGAAACTCGCAACTGAAACAATTTTTAAACCAAATAAGTATTTGTTACTTCAACTACACAGTTTCAAGTTTTGAACTAGTCTCACTCTAATCGAGTCTTGTGCATGTGTGGTTCCCGATTTCATTGTTTAAAATGTGGATACCCCAGTGCCAGTTGTTTTATTAAGAACCACTTCGAAATTCGCATGGTAAAACAGTCATCTTCTCTTGTGCAGTTTTATACAACAACATGATCTTCTTTCTAAAAAGTAAAAATTTCCTAAAAGAGTTTTCGGGCTTTAGCTACATTATAAGGCAACTGAAGTTAGATGAGTCGATGTTCATGCATATCTTGAACTTTAAATGGGTGATTCTACAAACAATGGATTAAAATGATACAAATTTCGGCACGACATTTTTGGAAGCCAAAAGTCGTAAGAATTGTTCTAGTTGATCCTTAAAACGTCTCTTTGCGTTGTTGAAAGCGGCCAGTAAAAAAAATTAAAAATTACGATTTTAAGGGCATTTTTTGAAAAAGGATGTTCAGGGGACTGAGTTTTTTTTTAAGGGGACTGAATAAATCTTTAGTTTTTTTGTATTTTCTCTTGGGTACACACTGAAATATAGAAATTAAATTTAATTAGCCTTCATAAACATACAAATTCATGGTTAATACATAATAACTTAGCATTTTATTAAAAAAAATAATATATTATAATAAATTTTTTTTTCTACTTAGAATCAATTTAAAATAAATTATATTCTTTTTAAAAATTTTGAAAATATTTCGTAATGAAGTTCGAAGTTCAACATAACTTAAAAATTCTCAGGTTTCTGAATAAAATATCATTTATTTATTTATTAGCCAGGGGACTGAGACCAGGGGACTGAGGTTTTTCATGGTTTTTGCGCAAAAACGATATTAAGGTTTTACTTAAAAAATCAAAAAAATATATATAATATTACGGTTTTATCAAACCTATACTATACTGCTAAAAAAGAATCCTACTTACATACAAATTTGTTTCGTAAAAACTCACCAGAGGACTGATAAACTAAAAGGACAATCCACGACTTCATGCACAAATGTCTTTTTCACAATACTAACATAAGAAACAGAATCGAGTTGCACCACGATTTTATTGTAAGGAGACGTGGTTCTTCAAATTGTCAGTGCTGGAAATCTGATCGAAATCCTAGTTATTGATATTTTCGACTGTTTCAATATGCCAGGGGACTGATACAAAAAGCGGGGGACAAAGTTTAATTAAGTTTTTTTTGTAATAAAATCAATTACTAAAAAATATTTATCTATTTGGTAGCAAAGATGTATTATTTGGCGTAACTTCGGTGGGATTCATTTTAGTATGAGACCTGAAATAAGAGAACGATAATAATTTTTCTTTGCGAAAACGCACTGGGGACACGTCAGGGGACTGAGAATCGGACACTTTGAAGAATTTTTTGAGCAATATAAAATAAGGTCACCCTAATAATATTGTTAGGCCAGGTAGATATCAGTCAGATTTAATTTTATAAAAAAAAATCAGATTAAATAATTGAACGGATTTCAAACTATTTCTGGGGCCGCCGAAAATTCCATCGTTTGTAGAATCACCCAAATATCAATTTGTAATCAATTGAAAATCTATGATCGACAAAGAATGAATTTCCACAACTGACATGTTTTCAAACAATAGTTTCCTGTAATCCTACCTTATACAACATGACTCCCAATAAACTCAGTCCTTTAAATCCAGCAACACCTTCATAGAAAAACTACAAGCAAGCTTTATATGAATATGCATTACTCTAAAAATTTCTCTCTAAAATGTTCCTGTACTTATTCGCTTGAATCTATCTCACCAGACCATTCAAGCAATTGAATTGTTGAGTGTAAAAAATATTCTTTCACCAAAACCTCATCCTTAGAAGATCCCTAAAAAATCATCTCTGTGTCTCCTTCCTATCCGACAGTGCTGTAGGATGAATGCACCAACAATAGGCATATCCTTTTGCAACCACAATACTAGGCTGATGGAAACTGAAAAATAAAACAATAACAAAATTCATTGTGATAAAAGATTTCTTTCCGTGCGGTTGTGTACTAATGAAGAAGGTATATACGAACACCAGAAGGACAGGACAATAAAAGCGGAAATGCACTAAATATTATTTGTTTTGTGGAAGTATAAAAGCTACATACATATATTTGTATCTTAAGTAATGAATGAGTGATGCATTTTGTTGTCTTTATTCCTTCGGAAATAGTACGACAGTTCATTGACTTTATGTGTTCTTAACAAGTTCTGCAATTCAAAAACCGATTTTGTCCCGATAGTATAGACAGAGAAGATTTTTGTAAATTAATTATCTATTTTAAAATATAGTCAGAAGTGAAATAATATTCGGACAAACAAATTCAATTAAATCAAAATTTATAAAATTTTATAAATAAATGTCGAAAGTGAGAAGAATATTCAAATGTATTTTATGAGTGGTAATTTTTACAATTATTGTTCAAAAAACATAAAAAGTTAAAATAAATATTAAAAAAACACAACAACAAATGCTGAAACAATACAAACGGATTACAACAAAATGGTCAACGCTGTTATGGATGCCATTGCGGTAAGTTGATTATACAAGTTGATATTTAGATGCAGATTTTTAATTTTTATTTTATAACTTAAAAATAATATTATTCGGGTGAGGAGTACGATACGTTATTGTAATTGACTTATAAAAGAAAGGGGTTTTTATATGATAACATACGCACAATAAGCTGCAAACCTATCGTGTCATCATATTGATTATTAATCTATCAAAAATTTACCGTCACCCGTGCCGTTCGAATTCGATGAATAACTGTAAATCGTCTCAATTCCAGCGAACTTAAAACACTCACAGAGAATGAGATTTTAAGTCATCCATATTTTAATAATTTTTATCATCTGTCAAAGCCCCTTTCCAAAACCATAACTAAAAAAAAAGAAATAAAAAAAAATACCATTGAAATTGTTCAATGCTAAAGTATTTCCACGCAATCCATGATTTGTAACTAATATTCAAATATACAGGGTGTCCCACAGTCACCGCCCCAAATGAAAACCATGGATTCTTGAGGTCATTTTAAGTCGAAAAACTTAGAGGCAATTTTTTTCGTTTTCGTCCCGTTTTCGAGTTCTAACGGTTTTTATGATTTTTCCCTTAACTGGCTTTACCTTTGCCAAACTGCGTCCGATTCGTAAGATCTTTTTTATAACCAATCAAGAATTTATTACAGTTTTAGTTTGTCCAAGGACTTTTTTTTCTGCCGCCAACCGTTTCTCCGCAATTTTGCAACAAGCCCAATTTTTTCGTTTTTTAAGTAGTTTTTTCACTTTGATATCATTTTATTCAAAAAAACACGTTAAGAGTATTAATTTTTTACTTGCGATATAGGTACTATAGGGCAAGTTCAGCATTTGGAAAAAAAATCGAACTCGAGATTTTGATCAAAGTTGACATGACGATGATAGCGAAGACGAAAAAAGTGGGTCCGGCAATTCCGTCTGTCTGTCTGTATGTCTGTACCTCGAACTACAGCCTAAACTACTGGAGGTATTTTCTTCAAACTCGGTAGTTAAGGATCTTCGGTGATTCCCTTGAGGAAAAATTGAAATTTTTTTTTTAGCTCCAAAACTAAGGGTACCACCCCCCATACACCCGTAATGCAAAATCTTATTTATCTCGAAAACGGCTCTAACGATTTTGATAAAAAAAATTAGGTGTGATATTATAGACATGGACTACATTTAAGTAAAAAAAAAATGTTGGGGGGAAATGATATTAGGGGTACCTGTCATAGAACCGTTTTTTTGATTTTCGATTTTCTCACCAACGGCTCTAACGATTTTTACCGAAATTTTTACGTAGGAGCTCCTTTGCATTTAAAAAAATATAAACCGAAAATTTTTTCGAAAAAATAGTTTTTGGATTTTTAAAAAAATAATACAATTTTTTTTTTGAAAACTCAATATCTTGAAAACCAAAACACGATTAAATTTTTAAATTACGTTTTAAAATGTATTTTATTAAATAATAACAATCTGCGTATCAATTTTTTTTATAAAAATTTTAAGGAAAATTTAGTACACAAAAAACATGTTTCGGTGTGTCTGTATGTCTGTACCTCGAACTACAGCCTAAACCACTGGACCTATTTCTTTCAATTTCGGTAGTTAAGAGTCTTCGGTGATTCCCTAGAGGAAAAATTGAAATTTTTTTTTTAGCTCCAAAACTAAGGGTACCCCCCATACACCCGTAATGCAAAATCTTATTTATCTCGAAAACGGCTCTAACGATTTTGATAAAAAAAATTAGGTGTGATATTATGGACATTGACTATATTTTGGTGAAAAAAAAATTTGGGGGGAAATGTTATTAGGGGTACCTGTCATAGAACGGTTTTTTTGATTTTCGAATTTCTCACCAACGGCTCTAACGATTTTAACCAAAATTTTTATGCAGGAGCTGCTTTGCATTTGAAAAAATATAAACTAAAAATTTTTTCAAAAAAATAGTTTCTGGATTTTTAAAAAAATAATAAAAATTTTTTTTTGAAAATTCAATATCTTGAAAACCGATACTCGATTAAATTTTTAAATTACGTTTAAAAATGTATTTTATTAAATAATAACAATCTGCGTATCAATTTTTTTTTTAAAAATTTTAAGGAAAATTTAGTACACAAAAAACATGTTTCAGTGTGTCTGTATGTCTGTACCTCTCACTACAGCCTAAACCCCTAGACCTATTTCTTTCAATCTCGGTAATTAAGGGTTTTCGGTGATTCCCTAGAGGAGAAATTGAAATTTTTTTTTTAGCTCCAAAACTAAGGGTACCCCCCATACACCCGTAATGCAAAATCTTATTTATCTCGAAAACGGCTCTAACGATTTTGATAAAAAAAATTAAGTGTGATATTATGGACATGGAAAACATTTTGGTGAAAAAAAATTTTGGGGCAAAATGTTATTAGGGGTACCTGCCATAGACCCGTTTTTTTAATTTTCGACTTTCTCATTAACGGCTCTAAGGATTTTATCCCAAAAATTTTAGCAGGAGTCCCCTTAAATTTAAAATAATATTGTATATAAAAATATTCGAAAAAATATTTATTGGGTTCTTTAAAAAAAAAAAAAAAATTTTAAATCAATATCTTCAAAACCTATGAACGATTATTTTTTGAAATTATTTCCTAAAACCAATATTATTAAATACTTAAAATCCGCATCCCACATTTTTTTCTTGAAAAATTTTAGAGAAATTTCTTTTATAAAAAAATTATTTAATAATAAAACGATTTTTTAAGGTTTATTTGCATAAATTCATACTTTTCCGGAAACCAGACGGCAATTTTATGCCGTTGAACATTATTATCTCATTAAATCTATGTTTTATATTTATAAAATGTATCTTAAACTCCAAAGTACTTTTACATAAGAGCAAGTTCGTGCGATCCAGTCGTGCATTTTATTTTAAACTCTAAGTGTTGCCGTATTGAGCACTATGAATGCCAAAAATTTTTGATAAATTTCATACGGTTGCTATTTGTTAATAAAGATGATATAACTTAACAATATTGTATATGGTACTAGTATATAAGTGAATAAAAAGATGTTTATTCTCGTCTGTTGAGTTTATAACTGGTTCTTTATTCAATAATTTACAAATTTGCAAAGCAAATGATTGATTTGCTTGCATTTAAAATAGCTAGCAATGCAAATAATCGATTTGCTTGCATGGTTTTACAAATTATTAACTTAATGATATTGCGCTGACTAATATAAAAGTGGACAGGAAATAAGGTGTAAGGTGCTGGGTATAGGAATGTGAGTGTGGGAATGGGAAATTAGGTTCATAAATGAATACCTAATGTACTCGTTATTAACTCCTCCCTTTCTTAATTTTGAACGTCCTCGTTCATCATTTTTAAAACTTGCATTTTTATAAGGTCTTTATCTAATGGTGGTTCCACATGATCTGAGTTGCATCTAAATGTAACTATTCTTGGTTTAATTTTTGTATATAGTAGAACAAAAATGACCATGGTGAGTATTCCTGCGATGGCGTACCACATCCACTTACTCGTCTCTAAGGTAACGTTAAATTCCTTAATTTTTTGGTTGTTGATAAAATGTAACTTGTGCAAGTAGGGTAGGGAAATCTTTTCGTTGTAAGCGACTTCGTTCAGAACTGTCTTCTTCGGGGCTGGAAGGTGAATCACATCGGATGGCTGGTTTGTTCGATATTCATTTCCATTTATTTTAATTTTGGAATCGAAGGTTATCAGGAAGGTACCATTTAGTATAATGTGCTGGTCTTTGTCATCAATTGTTATATTTTCGTCTCTGGCGATAATAATTCCATCAGCGAACGCTTCAATTTTTAAGAGGTGATCAGCTTGAGTAGTTGGACATTGTGCCGTGTGATTATTAAGGAGCTGGGAAAGGCAAGGATTTTGGTGATCTATTTTACAGTAAGAATATAATGGAGCTTTTCTACATGAACTTAGGGGATATTCTATTTTATTACAATTTGCGGATATATTAGAACTTAAATCTAAAATTTTGTTATTGTGAACAACTGGAGCAATTTTGAATAATTTACAAATTTCTTGTACTTTAGGAATTTTAATTAAGTAAACTAAGGTTTCATTTTGATAGTACATTTTAACATCAGCGACATTTAATAGGTCGATTAATTCAGTAATAACCTTTTCTCTTATTTTAATGTATTCTATTTCTTCTATATTTAAAATGAGAGGATTAACAGTATTATTTTTTGCTAAAAGTAAAGAGTAAACATCCGTGCTTAAACTATTTATTACAATTCTGTTTCTTCTAGACATGATAGAAGTCAACTTTTCATAGTCATCAGCCGCGTCGTGTTTATTGATATCATTTATATTAAAATTATTAATTCTATCTGTTATTTCATCTAATTTATTCTGAATAAGGGTGTTTATATCAATCTGTCTGTTATTGGATCTAGTCAACTCATCTTCTTGCATTTTTAATATTTCCATATCTTGGTGATCGGGAGTACCTGCGATAAACTTTATTGCAGAACCTATGAAATCTATGGATCGCCTTTTTCTAATAGGGGATTTCAGCAGTTGGAGCAAACGCTCTATTTCGTGTACATCCTGCAGCAGTACTTCCTTACATCTTTCATCGTTTAGTTTATTTAACACATTGCTATTATCAGATATGATGGTTTCGATGAGCGAAAAATTTGTTACATGCTTCAAATAGAAATATTCTTCATAAATAGCAACGTCGCCTGCTGGTATCGGAATAAATAGGGCAGAAGAATAGTCAGTTATCCTCGTAGATCCTAGCGATATTAGGGTAAATCTGAAAGTAGAGTATTATCTCAAATTATTTTTGTGAGCTTGCCTTCCGTCAATTACAACGGCTGTGCCTAGATCTGCCTGAACAGTTTTTTGATTATATAATTTGGATAATTTATTTCCTATTCTCTTATTCGTTTTTAAATATACCTTTTCTCCTGGTTTGAATTCTTTGGGCTTGGTGTTATTATTGTGAAATTCAAGGTCTTTATCTTGTTTGGTTTTGAGTTTCGAAATTATTTCATTCTTCATTTCCTTAGAAATGTCATGAAAAATGTCTGAGGGCTTACAACCTGTAACTGAATGTATTGAGTTATTGTATTTGAAGGTTGCTAGGAGCATTAGTTCAACAATATCTGTTGTAGTTTCTTTAGTACACCTAGCTATTTCGGCAAGAGTAGAATGAAATCTTTCAACCTGTCCATTGCTTTGGCTGTGGAGAGCTGGTACAGAATGTGTTGAAATATTAAATTCATTTTTTAGTAATGCTTGTGTTGCAATTGATGTAAAAGCACCTTCATTATCTATAACTATTATTTTCGTGTTTCGAAATTGGGAGATAATTTCAATCAATGGATTTTTTATGTCAATAGAGTTTCTAGACGGAATGTGTTTTATAATAGCAAATTTGGAAAATTTGTCTATACATGTTATGAAACATTTTTGGCTGGTATTGTAAATATCTAAGTGCAGAATCTCTCCTACATACGTGGGAATTGGTGTTGCACCGATTGGATGTTGTGCTGGTCTGCGCTGATATTTATTTTCCTTGCAAATTATACATTTAGAAACGTATGTGTTACATAGCTTCATAAGATTTGGGAAATAGTATTCAGATATTATTTGTCTGTAATTTTCGTGTGGTCCTCTATGAGCTCTGTTATGCTCGGTTATAATAAGTTCTTCTTGATCGTGTTCGTTAAACACATCTTGAACAAACTTTTTTGCATATTTCATTTTTACTTTGGGGAAAGCTATCATAAGAGTATTTTGTACTTTTCCTAAAGTTTCAAGGTCGCAATAGATGCCATTGACTGTGTTCGTATTAATAACATCACGCATTATTTCGATAAGTTCTTCGACTGATCTGAATGTTATTATATGCCTAACCTGTTTTTGGAAAAGAATTTTAACTTTTTTGCTTTTCTCAGAACCTTGACTAATAAAGATTTGGTTCTTGAAGCAATTTATGGGATTCTCTACCGTAGGTATTACTTTCGTAAGGGACTCCTCACTATGCACGGTTTGTCCGGAGGAAGAGTGAGTGTTAATATGTTGACGAGATAATGCGTCTGCTACCTTGTTTTCTTTACCAGGTTTATAATGAAAGGTTGGAGAATATTCCTCAATAAATGATCTCCATCTCTTTAGTTTAGTATTAGGATTTTTTTCGGAAATCGCAAACGTGAGTGGTTGGTGATCTGTATAAATATGAATATCAGGAGCACCATATAAATAATTTCTCAAAGATTGCAATGCCCAAACTATCGCTAGCATTTCTCGTTCATTTGTAGCAAAGTTCTCTTCGGATTTACTCAAAGTTCGAGATATCATTGTGATAGGTCTACCACCTTGAGAGAGCACTGCGCCTATTGCTTGTGATGAAGCATCGGTAGTCAAATCTAAGGGCTTACGAAAGTCGGGATAGAATAGTAATACATCTTCGGAGGCTAAAATGTTCTTTATTCTATTAAAGGCACATATAGCCTCAGCATCAAGAGTGATTTTGATGTTCTTAGACTTGTTCGTTCCTACATTTCCGTTTTCTCCTCTGAGATATTTTGTTAATGGTTTGGTTATCAGAGCATAGTCTTTTACAAATCGACGGTAATAACCAGAAAGACCAAGAAAAGATCTTAGTGCTCGAAGTGTTTTTGGTACTTCAAAGTCAATAATATCTTTGACTTTATTGGGGCAGGTTTTAATACCGTCTCCAGATACAAGAAATCCTAAAAATTCAACCTCATGCCTGAAAAATTTACATTTTTCTGGGGATATACGCATGTTGGCGTTGAAAAGTTTAGAAAATATAGTTTTTATATCTTTCAAATGCTCTTCCTCTGTTTGAGAAAAAATAATTACGTCATCGATATATACATGACACATTTTGCCTATATCGCTCCGTAGTATGTTATCAATTGTTCGCTGAAATATACTTGGAGCGTTTTTCAAGCCGAAAGGCAATCTGCAAAACTCATACTTTCCATTATTTATGGAAAACGCCGTTTTTTCTCGGTCCTTTTCTTCTAGGAGAATTTGATGGAAGCCGGATTTTAAATCGATCGTTGTATAATATTTTGCTTGCCCTAAATTGGATAAAATAACGGAAGCTTCAGGAATCGGGTACCGATCTGGTATAGTGCGTTCATTTAATTTTCTATAGTCAAACACTAATCTAGATTTCGGAGTACCGTCTTCATTAATTCCTTTTTTCCCTACCACTAATATAGGGGTGTTATAAGGGGAATGTGATGGCCGAATTATACCATCATTGAGCAATCTCTTAATTTCTTTGTTTACAAAAGGAATTGCTGCCATATTGTATGGTCTTGGTTTAGAATAGATTGGTTCAGAATCTAATGTTCTAATGGTAGCTTTTATGTCTGTATTAAAAGGTAATCTTTCATCTGGTTGAGCGAATACTTCTGAAAAGTCTTCTATCAATTTTTTAAATTCATTTCTGATGGTCTCAGGAATTGTTTTTATATCGATTTCTAAATTATTTACCTGCTCGCATTCTAAGAATTTAATTTGCATTTCGCCATTTTCATAAATTAACAATGAGCGTCTTGTATCGATTTGTGCTTTTATTTCCATGAGAAAATCATATCCTACAATCGCATCGAAGGTTGATAATTGGGGAAGGATAAAAAAATCTGTAATCTTATCACAAAACTGCATTTTACATTTGTGAGTTATTTTATTTTCACCGTGAATGGTCTTTACCTTAAAATTTTTATTATTAGGAATTGTTTTCAAATAGGGTATTTGTCTAATATAGTTTTTGGCTGTACCAGTGTCTACTAGGATTCTAATTGGAGCTTTACCATTTAGTTTCTTTTCAACATATGGGAGAGCCGACTTTATTCTAAAAAATTAATCTGATCTTGGAATTCTTCATCATATTCGTCTACGTCTTCATATTCTGTTTCGTACTCGGAACTTTTCTTCAGTTCCTGGTCAGTATTTTTGGATTTAACGAAATTAATTCGTTGAGCTTTCGAAAATGGCACTCTATCGGACTCGCGTGGGCGTTTTGGTGTCCTGTTTTCATAAGTTTGCGGCTGTTGCCTGAGGGTCTGTTTATTACTAGCCTCGGGCACCGCTGCTTGAATATTTGATCTTTTGCTGCGTCTATAAATTGACGAGTTATCAACGCTCATATGATCATATGGTTCTGCTTGGTGGCTTTGCTTCTGTTGGTTATCTATGGTTGAGGAAACTTGTGCTTGGGGTTGGGGTTGGCTTTGGGCCTGCTCTACTCTCTTAAATTGAGTGTTGCTTCTTGACAGACCACTAGGACTAGCATATGATAAGTTTTTATCAAATGCTCTGGCAAAATTATACCTGTATTGGTTTGCTTCGAGTTCCTGTGCCTTCGCCAATGCAGAAGGTAAATCTTCACAGCCAGCAGAAAATAATATGTTACAAATAGGCTTATTAAGACCAGAAATGAATACCCGTAGTGCATCTGCTCGGTATTTTGAGGCTAAAGAATTAATTAGTTCATTATTGCCTGAAAAATCCATTGATATCTTATTCGTTACTGAAGTGAGATGTTTTTCTATTTTGTCGTAAAAGTGGTGGATGGACAAATTTCCCTGGCATAAAATGCTCATTTGATTTTCTAATACATGAAGTGGTCGTTTGTCTGCGTATGAATTGTCGAGACGCGCAATGATTGCGTCGAAATTAAGGACCGTATTATAAGAAGAAAGTATTAAATCGGCGGAACCGACAATTTTATTCCTTATAATGGCAACTGCCTGATAGTACCTTTCCGATCCCTTATATGGGTCGAATAACTTGATTGCGGTCTTAGCTGCTTGACGCCACGAAATGTATTTCGCGCGTTCACCTGCAAAATCCGGTATGGATTTTACAACATCGAGTGATATTTGACACGATATGTCAGGTGCTACAGAAATAGGTTCGTATAAAATTGGGGTTGGGGATAAATGTACAGAATTTAATTTATCGGATAGCTCTGCGATTCTTGAATTTACACTATCTACTGCCTGTCTACTTTCTGTTATCTGATCCCCCATTCTCCTGACTATTGTCTCACATGCTGCTTCAACAGCTACCCGCACGGCTGACGCTATTGTCTGTGAAAGTTCAGACATTTTTTGATTTTAAAGAATTATAATTTTATAATCGATAGTATTAATTGCAATAATATTATTTGATAATGATTAATACTTAATGACACAATATAAATTTACAAATACATTACATAAATTAATAATAATTTAATAATCGATAGTATAGAAATAGATAATAGTAATAATAATTAATAATGAAATGACAATATATCTTTACACATACATTACATAAATTAGCTGCATCATTTTTCTTCGTTTCAAGCTTGACTCACATCCGCAGCAGAAGGTTTTTTTTTTTATTTTAATGTTCCTTAGGTTTCTTTTTACAGAAAAACACTGTGTCGAAATACAGGTGGGTTGATGAGCCGACGAACGATGGATCTTATTAAAGTATTTTAATTCGCGTGTTTTTGTTTTTGCTGACTTAATATTTTTACACAAAAATGTTTTTAAAGCACAACGAGATAAAGTTAATTGTGGATGAGAGGGGTGAAATCAACAATAACACGATAAAAGTGATCTCAGGCAACTAGGAGTAATTTAATGTTCTTAAGGTTTCTTTTTACATAAAAACTCTCTGTCGAGATACACTTTTAGGTTGATCTTGCGGTTAAGTAGTTGCTGTTCTTTTTTTTAATTCGCGTTTTTTTTGTGGTATTTTTGCTTACTATTTCTTTATTGAAATATTTTGAAGCCACATAGTACTAATAGAACAAAAATATTTGGTTGTGAGTTTTAATTTTCGCGTTTTCTGTAATTTGTTTGCTTGCTATTTCTTTACCGAAAAATTTTGAAGCTACAGATACTAATCGAAAAAAAAAGTTGGTTTGGTTGTGGGTTTTAGTTATCGCGTTTTCTGTAATTTGTTTGCTTGCTATTTCTTTACCGAAATATTTTGAAGCCACAGATACTATTCGAATAAAAAAGTTGGGCGCCAGTGAATAAAAAGATGTTTATTCTCGTCTGTTGAGTTTATAACTGGTTCTTTATTCAATAATTTACAAATTTGCAAAGCAAATGATTGATTTGCTTGCATTTAAAATAGCTAGCAATGCAAATAATCGATTTGCTTGCATGGTTTTACAAATTATTAACTTAATGATATTGCGCTGACTAATATAAAAGTGGACAGGAAATAAGGTGTAAGGTGCTGGGTATAGGAATGTGAGTGTGGGAATGGGAAATTAGGTTCATAAATGAATACCTAATGTACTCGTTATTAACTTATATTGTATATTACGGTGTCCATTAACTAATAGAATATCTCGAAACCGTTTATATATAGCAGGCCTTAGGACCTCTCAAAAAAATATTTAGAACAATTTTTTATTTTTCTTTAATGTACAACTTTCCTCAAATACTTGAACACTGCGACCACGAGTGCATATGATTCTTATGATTTAAAATTTGTACTATTGTTGTTGTTTGTGTTTTTTTTTTAATAACAATTTTTATATTAAATTTTCTTGGCGCAAACATAATGAATTATTAATTTAATTTTTTTCAAACTTTGAGCATTTTTTAAAAATAAAAATTGTTTAATAACCTATATGTGACCAATTACTTTAAAAACTTTTCTTTAAATAAACATTTCAAAATGCTATAGCACATACTAGTATTTATAAACTCTGTAACACTTTTTAAAAAGAATGAAGCGATTGTTTTGTTCTCGTGGTTAAAATTTAACTCACCGACTATTAATGTTTCCAATCGAAGCTTGTCGATGACCAAACAATCCACTAAGCATTTCGAGGTTGTTTCTTCTCTGTGCCAATTACAATATCGAAACACTATTGATGAGTTAGCTTACTCGTATTTCTGCCGTAATATTTTGACAAAATGCAATGACCTGAATTAATGCAACCTCGTTTCTACCTCGCGACCTAAACGCAAGGCATAACATAATAATTACCAATAAAATTTGCAACTAACCCATTAGAGAAGCTTTTTACCATTAGTCCAGGAATATTGGACAAAAAAAAAACTCCAAAAAACTTCTGAGAAAGCTGAAATTTGGTGGAGTGAAATTCAGGAGATACAACACTGTAAGGATGAATTATTTTTTCCAAAAAAGTCTAAAAAACTATAGATTCTAAAAGCTCTTTCAAGTAGTCAATGGGACTGAAAGTCTGGAATTCACTAGCCACAGCTTCGAAGATTTATATTTATTAAATTTAAACGTTCAATGGTTCTCCTCATTTTCCATAAGATTTCGGAATCGGAATAAATTAATATCTAATAAACAATTATTTCTTTCCATGAAACTGCAATATGTTAAAAATGTTAATTTTCAACTTATTTTTTATTTTTTTTTTATTGAAAATAGTAAGACAGAGCACCTAGACCGTTTCATCAATCAACTCTTAAAGTATACAAGGTTCTTAAGTTTCTTTGCCACAAACAATCAAAGTATAATAAAAAGCAACATATATTATTATCCATTAAGCTTGATTGGAGTTCACGCTTTCAAAACAAATTTAAAACTTCATAAATTCATTTACATTATTTCACTACGGCAATGACTTGTGGCCTTTATCAAGATTTCCAACCACGATGCACGATTCGATTGGATTTTGTGTTAAGTTATTAGCTAACCTAGCACCGCACCGGACTACATCTTGATTAATGATTAAGTGTTATTCTCTCTCAACACACCCATATTATTTGTTGAACACACATTCACTTAAAAAATTAAATTATTCCCACAAGAATCCAATCGAATATTTATGTGTAGTTCAACTACTTTGGATTTATTATCATAAAATATTTATTCAGCTCAATTCAGTTAATCCAAAATAAAACATCAATTCAAGATTTGTATACAAGTTGTAGTTGTCTCTCATTTATGATATATAGAAGTAGTTTAGTTTATGGCCGAATTTTGATTTGATACGAATAATTGATATTTGAAAACTAGCTTTTCGTTTCTTCGGGCAAAATAGACAATCACTGAAACATAGCCCCTTGGATATGGGTTGACGAGATAATCGATAATTTATTCGGTGCGTGTTGACTTGACAATGGATATAAATGTGTAAACACGTCGTTTTGCAGTTTTAAGTTTTTAAACATTTTTATTTCTACCAGAAAATCTTAAATGTAATTCATTTAACAACATACCTACATAAAATAAATTTTAATTTAATTTAAGAAGGTTGAAGAAAGAAAGAAAAACCTTATGTAGATTTTGGAAGTAGGCATGACTCATCATCCCTTTAGATAGAATGATAGATTAGATTAGATAGAAAGACAAAGTCGTCTGCCACTGATCCCTTTGACTTCGGTTTAACGCAAGCTTAGCTTATTTTTTGACAATTTTACTCGACGTATAACTACATAAGTGCATCCAAGTTTATAAAAGCAAACTTGTAAACACAAACACATAATACGTTAAGACCAGCATACAAAATAATTTAAAATAAAAATGCAACTCTTATGTTCTATCCCACGACTTCCTTTCCGAGTGACTCGTTCAATGCTAAGGAACTTTTATCTTAAAGTTCACACACATATCTTATCTCTCTGCTATTAAATTAACACTTTTCATGACAGCATGCAATTTATTTCTCACTACTACAAAACACAATTAATCGATTCATGGATGGATATCTCCAGTTCCAAGTCATCATGTTGATGGGAAAGCTGCCATTATTATATTATAATTATTGTAACATGCCAACAAAATCATCTCCTATTTCTCGTAATAATTCATCTGACACTTCAATGTCATATCAATGGCTTTTTGTTTTTAACTTTAAAAATTTTATGCACACCAACAATTTGTGCACGATAGCAAATTAAACCAAGCACGATGGTAGCTAGCTGGTAACAAAAGTTTCTCCCTGTCGTCAGCTGGTATGTCAGAGAAGCAAGAGATAATTTTATCCAATCATTTAGACAGGGATGTTCTTTCATGTTTCATCCATCTGTCAAATAGAAATAACCGCAAGAAATGAATTCAGCGTGGTTTGACAGTAGCTAAAATAAATTCTTGAAAAGGGTGTTTTTATTTAAAGCGGTAGGGGACTCAAGAATAACGAAGTCAACTGAAGGCATTATTTATTTTTAAAATATTATTTCTTTGCAGATGTCTAGTTAGACAGTGTTTAAGTAGTTCTAGAAAATTAAAAGTGCACTCTATTTAAATAAATTAAATCTCACTTTAATCAACGTTTAGACAACACATTCCAGGGTCGAGCTGTCACTGACCCAGTTTTTCAGTTTGAGTATATTCGAATTGCTGAGTTAAGTCATCAAAATTTGATGCATTCTCTAACTCGAGTTTAAATGTTAAACTAGGATGATCTCGCATCGAAAAATTGTCTTTTAGCAAAAGATGAAATACGTTTAGTTATAAGCAACGGGTGTAAATCTTGGATTCGTTTAAAGGTTAGTTTTTAGATGTTGAAGCAACTCTAAGAACGTTAGTCCTGCAAATTAATTAAACCCGGATTAACTGAAAAGCAAAATTTCTTGGCGGATTAACTTTATTTTTTAATTATCAAAAATCTTTTGACATCGAAGTGCAACACTTTTACTATGAAAATCGAGATAGCGCTTTGTAAATTACCCTTTTCATAGTATCCCATTCGATTTCAATAGACTCGAACAGCAGATTAACTCCGGATTTAAATTGAACGAAATGTGTACATACATATTTTAGAAGTTAACCTGAGTTTAACCTTAAAAAAAAACAGGATCATTTCTTATTGGATAACTGCGGCCTTAAACCTAAATGCAAAATGATTGATTAAAAATCAGACTTAATTTTTGATCGCATTGACAAAAAAACACCCTTTTTTAACTTGGAATGTATCTTTCTTTCTCGCAAAGAACAAGCTGGTGTCAATGATTCGGTTGACCGGAACTTCAGTGATATGGTCGGGTGAGTTTGACAATGAGCACATTTCAAGCACACACGAACTTCACCTCAGTTACACAAATACCGCCACTTACGTCTTTCGGATATGAAACCCTCAAGCTGGATCTTTTATCTCTGAGAATGAAAACAATTTAGTAGCCTCTTTTAGATGGTACTGCGGTCTCGGCCTTGTCAACTGAATGCGAAATTAATGTATTTTCTGTTGCAACTGCATTAACATTGCGTCTACCATATGAATGTCTTGTTCAGGTGCTATATACCTACATGCATTTCAGATGGTGTGTTTTGAGGAGGTTTTTTTTAACCATTTTAGATTGACATTTGACCTCTTGTGTTGTGATGGCGATTGTGTGGAATGGAGTGTACAAGTCAATTAAAAGCGCTGTAATGAAGCTTGTTTTTTGTTTTTTAAATGTGTATGGTTGTCAGAGGAGATTGAAGGCAATGAGATTTCTTCTTATTTGTGAGTATTTTAATTGGAAGCTTGATGATTGGTATTTTGACTACTTACAAGAGATTTTTATCAATGAGTTCTCTCAATTCGATATTAACTTCAAAGAAGCATCTGAGGGTATAATACACGTAAATGGTTTGGACAATAGAAGGTTTTTTGTTTTTAAATTTATCGGATCGGCAATTTCGTAACCTAAATATAACACTTGCTGTTGTTATAGCATTTATAACAGACTTGATTTTTGTACCAAGTATATGTTAAATATGTACTGACTACATTTATTAGCCGATTGGATTGGGTAGTGAAAAAAGAATTCAATTGACTCGTTAGGTAAATCTGTAACGAATACATTTTTTTTTATTTCGTCAATAGGTGCATAAATATTTCAATAACGAATTCTAGCGATTCATTATATAAATAAATATGTAGTGATAGGCACACTGTACTCATCACAATGGTTTCCTAACAGTTTTATGTAATGGGTATAGATTTGTATGCATGTTTGTAAGCGATTTCTGTCTTGGTTGGTTGTCTTGGAGAATTGGTTTCCTCTTTGTTCTGAATTATTTATTTTACTTAGGTGTACTTGGATTTAAACAGACACTGATAAAGTACGCAACTATACTGAGTTAATTAGAAACACTGAATATTGGTGCAAGAAATATACAAGTTGAAACATATTGGTGCGGCAAAAACAGTTTGTTCACAAGAGCGTGTATTCAGTATATAGTTAACTAACTCAATATACGATACTTGTATTCGTTACATATCTATATTTCTAATATTAGCTGTAATGAACACATTTTTGCAGATGGCGTATTTTAAATATTTTTTTATTCATTATATATATTTCCCTGTAGTTGTGTTCTATAGCTTAGCTATGTATTAAGATCCTAGCATCTGTATTCAGTTCAAGTTTGAACTAAGTTAAGTTTATTGAGTAAATTTATTACCGGGTGTTATTCGGTATAAACATAAACGTCAACTATAGTCGATAGGAACCTTCAATACACATCTCTGTATATAGATACTAATTAAATACTTTTTATCTCAAATCTGAAATCCTACTCTAAATTACAATTTTGATACAAATGTGTATATCTCACTTTGGCCTTTAGTTACATATCAGCTCTATACATTCCGAAAAACGTCTATTATATTATTTCTGGAAGTTCGATTTTTTTTTTAGAAATATTACACCTACGTCGAGAGCTATTATACTTTTCGAGAATTCGTAGTATCATTTTTCTGACGACACAGTGGGGTAGAATGCCCTAAAAGTTTGCATTAATCAAACAGTTAAAGCTAGCAACTTAAAATTTTGCGTGTTTGAGGTCAAAATTAAAAGACTTAGCCCCACTACTAAATTGCCCATTTCTCGTATAAAAATTAAAAATTTAAAAAACTCGGGGCTGTCTGTTTTATAAAAAATTTTCATATTATTGACGAGTGTCTTACTTCGTTCCAAGTCTCAATTCTTCTGTAGAGGTGCACTTCCCTGCTAGCAAAACCATTGCGTTAGCTTTTTGCTCGCTCGTAGTGTTCTGGAATCTTCCCTAAAAGCTGGAAAACATTATTTGCTCAGGCTATTCCTAAAAAAGACGGCCCTTTCTTCCCCTCCTCCAATTGTCCCTTCTTTCTGTGGCCATTGAATCGCTAGTGAGTCATCAGCTAAACAAATTTTTCGAAAATTGAAAGCTTCTGAATGACCGGCAATACGGCTTTCGTAGAATACCTCACCAAAGACTAGAACAGATCTTTAGATTGTTTTGAAGTAAGTAAGATTATTGCGCTTGTTATTTCTAAGGCACTAGATTTTGGGCTCATGTTCTCTTATCGAAAATGCGTAAGTTTGATATCAACGAAACCCTTATTCTTTGGATTACAAATTACGTTCTAGATCGTTTAATACATGTTTTATAGGACGATTTCAAGTCTGATCTTCACAAATTAAATGCTGGTGTTTTATCCAAAGCTCCGTTTTGTCTCCGTCTCTCTTCCTCACTTTTATAAATGATTCTTTGTCTGAAACTTCTAATCCGCACTTCACTGATTTGTCGATAACTCTACCCTCAGTTTCTCATACTTATCCACAAATTGACGTCCATATCCTTCGGAAGTGGAATTGCACCGGTTTCGTTTGATAAGCTCAGTAAACTCCGATCTTAACAGCATTACACTTAATGGAGTATTCAAAATCGTGCGGAATTTAATGTTTCCAAAAACTCACTGGTGTTTAATGCCATCGAAGCCAAATGTAATCCCTATGCCATTGCCCTTGAATGGCAGTTTAATCGACAAAGCCGAAAAGCTCTCAGCACTCGAAATTTGTTTCAACGACGATCTTCGTTGAAATGACCACATTCTTGAGACTGCCAAAAACGGTGTAAGAAATGTTTCTATCCCTCTGAACTGGTTACAATTTAATTTACAAGGCGTCTATGCGCCCAAAAATCGAGCATAACTCACATCTTTGGATAGGTGCAGTCCAAACTTCTCTTCACTTATTAGATAGAATTCAGAACAGAGCGTTAAAACTGAATGTTTCATGTCTTTGCTTGTTTTATCCCGTGATACCCGTTTCCCTAAAAAAAATGCTCATCAGTTCACCCTTTAGCCTAATTTTGGACGTACCTTCAAACACAGAGATTCGTTTTTAGTCGTACAACACGATTATTGAATAGTCTACTTGGAATTGTTTTTCATTGCCATTTCAATTTACAAACATTCAAGACCAATGTTCATTGACACCTCCTAATTCACCCCCCCCCCCCCCTCAAATTTTTCCATGGCTCGTACTATTATTATGTTAAATATTATACAGGTCTCAAAATGAACAGTTAAGCGCGTCTGAAATACAAAAAAAAAACTCGTTGCTAATGTACCTCAGGGCTCAATCTTGTTACCTCTTCTTTTTTCGCTTTCCGAAAACGATTTTTAAGTATTTTTCAAAGCCTATATGTTATTATTTCTTACTCGTATGTACGTATGTCATAAATTTAAAATACGAGTGCATACATGTCCTTTTTGTATGCATATTATTTACTTCTTATAGTGTATCGAGTTGGCAAGTCTTCCTCGCATAACTTCAAACTATATATGTTTTCTTTTTCCCAAGAAGACGGGTTTTTTCTCCTAGAGAACTTTAAAAAAAAATCCTTTGTAAAGCACTGAATTGTGCATTTCTGGAGGTCCTTTAATTATTAGAACGACATCATCCATACTCCTAGGTAATCTTACCCCAAATCACTATTTTCCCAAGTAGATATTTTAATAGAACTGACATTTGTCTAAAATGACACGAAGAGAAAATGCGATCGAAAAATAAAAAGTATAAGATATTTAAAAAAACGCATGTTTTTCGAATTGATGAAGATTTTCCTTCTACGATCTAGGATTTATGAAAAATACTTTTTTTTCGAAAATATAAAACTTTTAAAGTTAATCTTAAAAGCAATCTAAAAATAGAAATTTATAGTTTAATAGATCTTCTAAGACAAGTGTCTTAATACTTCAAAGTGAAATGTTGCAAATAAGCTTTACAACCGATATCACTCTGAGTTAAGCAACTCTTAGACAACAAGGTTTGTTTATAATTATAAGCTTAAAAAATATTAAAAATAGTGGTATTGCAATTTTTTTTTTTTCAAAAATCGTCACCTTAAAAAAATATTCCTATTATCTTTGAATTGAAACACCTTTCAGAAAACTGATTTGGTAGACACAATCAGCATCAGCAAAAGCTCCTATTTACTAACGAAATTTTTGTCATATTTACTTTCCCAACGTGCGCGAATAATAGTCTCTATGGCCTCGAACTTCTTTGCCTATGAATTCTTGTCACAGGCCATACGGACATACATAGATACCTCATCCGCCATTAACTAGAGTGCCTTAGAATTTAAAAAAAAAAAACACTTTAAATAGTTTGAAAACCGAACTCATTTTCCGATGACATTCGCAAAATACTCCTATCCATTTCATCATGAAATACGATAATTGTTTGGAACAAAAGCAAACGACTTTACAACGACAACAAAAAAAAATAAAATAAATAAATTGAAAAAAATATGCAAATGACGGTAAAATTAATTAACCCAAGAATTGCATGTGCAACTCATCCAGCGGTCTACGAAGCTACCGAAGCATGAAATTCGATAACTTAACTTGGGACTTGGGAGTTGCATTGCATTTGACTGCAGCAGAAGCGCCCATGACAAACAGCGACAGGGGACGATGAAAATGAAAACGGTTTTTTTTATATTCCTGCCTGCCTCTGCGTTCTTCCTTCTATCGCACTGACTAGTGTGTCATTAAAAATGTTGCGGTATTAGGTATGTTATGCCTAGCGGTAGGCAAATACATGAACTTCAACGTCAAATCTAGCAGCAGCAGCAGCAAGAGTAGAACCTGGCAGCGCCAGCAGCGCTGCGTTGCGTTGTCTCGTGTCAATTTGATGAGGTTTTCAATTGCGCACAGTTGCATTGCACTGCACTGCACTGCACTGCACGATGTATGTACGACACGAGTACTCGTATGTAGATGGAAGTTGATGACCACAAACGACACAACCACTAACTTTGGTTTGAATTAAAAAAAAAAATGTTTTTGACTGTGTATGTTGATTGATTGGAAATCAGGTTCTACCACATAAATGTTTTGACAGATGCGGGTAGGTACTTCTACCTATGTCAAAATCAGCGGGTTAACGATGCAAATTGGATTTTGTTTCTGTGGATAGGGTTCACGGTTTTGGTTTTGCGTGTGCCAAATTTGATTTCGGGGAGGGAAAATGACAGTATTTTAAGATTGTTCACGCTATGTGGAAAAATGGTATGTGGGGACGAAAGCTTGTGTTGCTTGATTTTAGCCGAAAATTGTTTCCGATTCTAATTATTTGAAATTGCGCCATGTTTTGAATTTTTTTGGCTGCCTCAACTATTCCAGCATTGTTGAGTTTGGCCTCAGAATGGAGGAACATTGGAAAAAGTGAAAAAAGGAAAGAACAACCAATCATCTGCTGAAGAAAAACCAACCTGCATACCTCATCGAGGCTTTTTAGTTTCTAGACAATAAAAAATAAAATTCCCGACTGGATTGCACGTACTTGCTTTTATGAGCTGATGATGATTTCAGAACTTACTCCGAAATTAAATATATTTTCACTGATTATTTCAACACTCTTTACTCAGATTATATTTTAAAAATTGAAGAAGAATTAAAACAGACCCCAAAAAACTTTTAGAACTTCGTGAAAAGTAAAAGAAAAGTTGATGGCTACCCTAGCTCAATGTCATATAATAACACAACAAGTCATGACTCCCAAATAATTTCAAATATGTTTGCTAATTTCTTTAAAGATGCTTTCGATGTGCCTCCGTCTTTTCAATCTTCCGATTTGTTCTTTCCAGCCCAAAATTTTCCACACCTTAACTCACTTAACTTTACCATATGTGAAGATTCAATTGTTCGTAGCGTCTCAGAACTTGACGAATGTTTCAGCCCTGGTCCTGATGGTGTACCATCTTGTGTGTTAAAAAAATGTGCGTCCTATTTATCCCATCCTCTTTTTTTATTATTCAATGAATCCCTTAGATGCTCAATCTTTCCATTATTATGGAAAAGTGCTTTTATAATTCCAATTCATAAAAAAGGGTCTAAGAATGAAATCACGAATTACCGACCCATCGCCAAACTTTCTGTTATTCCCAAACTGTTTGAGTCAATTGTATGTAATATGTTATCCTTTAACTGTAAGTCTATCATTTGTGACAATCAACACGGTTTCGTCCATTACAAACCTACTTCATTTTACTTCTTTTTGTCTTGACTCCTTTGAAAATCGGAAACAAGTAGATTGTGTGTTCACAGATTTTAGTAAAGCCTTCGATAAACTTTGTCATAAAACCTTAGTCCATAAACTTAAAGCCTTAGGATTTAATGACAAATTCTTAATGTGGATCTCGTCATATTTAACGAATAGAAATTATAGTGTTACTTTTAGAAATGAGCTCTCTGATCAATTTTACCTTAACTCTGGTGTTCCACAAGGTAGCCATTTAGGACCCCTATTATGTATCTTATATATAAATGATATAACTTCTGTGATAAAAAACTCTTCTGTTCTGATATACGCTGAAATTAAAATTTCAAAACTATACGTTCAATTAATGACTGCTCACAGCTTCAAGAAGATCTACATAGTTTTAGGGAATGGTACAATACAAACCGACTTTTCTTGAATATTGACAAATGTAAAACAATGTGTTTGACACGCAAAAAAACAATTATAGATTATAATTACATATTAGATTCTTCTTCTCTTTGTAAGCTATCTGTTTTCTCTGATTTAGGTGTTATTCTTGACAGTAAATTAATGTTCATTGACCATTATAACTTTATAGTTAAAAAAGCTAATAAAATTCTCGGTTTTATTAAACGATTCTCTCGCGATTTTCGTGATCCCTACGTCCTCAAGCTCCTTTACATATCTTTTGTCCGACCAATACTTGAATACGGCTGCGTAATATGGGCACCTTACTATTCTGTTCATATAAACAGACTTGAAGGTATCCAAAAAAGGTTTTTGCGATTTTGTCTTCGTTTTTTTCCGTGGTCCCAGAGATCCACACTACCTCCATATTCTCACAGACTCTTGCTTATAAACCTCCCATCACTTTCACAACATAGACAGTATCTCCAGCTTTGTTTTATTGTAAAATTAATCAATGGTTCAATAACATCTCCATTAGCTCTGTATCGTCTAAATTTTAGCTACAGTCAAACTAGCATAAGAAGGCAGTTGCCTTTATGTCCGATTTTCAGCAGAACAAACTATGGTGCGAATAGCCCTCTAAATCAATTGATTTCAGTTTTCAATAAATATTATTTTTTAATTACTTCTATAAACGACAATGTCAAAAGTAAAAAATTTAAAGAAAACTTTTTCAACACTCGAATATTGTAGTTATATATATTTATTTATTTTATGGGTAAATTATTTTTTAAATTAAAAAATATGTAATTAGCTATAAGTTTTTTTTTTAACGTTAGACCATTAACGGATTAAATAAATAAAATTTATGTAAAAGTTCTTTGAAATTTAAAAAAAATGTCTATAATTATTAATTATATAAAACATGGATTTAATGAGATGAAAATGCTCAAATGTATTAAATGCTTTGAAGATATTAATTAAAAAATTAATGAAAAAAAAAACAACAAATATTTTTTCTAATTTTTGGGTAAAATCGTAAGAGCCGTGAATTAGAAAGTCGAAAATCTAAAAACCAGTTCTATGACAGGTACCGTAATAACATTTTTTTCCACCAAAATGTAGTCCATGTGCATAATAGCACACCTAATTATTTTTATCAAAATCGTTAGAGCCGTTTTCGAGATAAGATTTTGTATTATGGCTGTATGCGGAGTACCGTTAGTTTTAGAGCTAAAAAAAACAATCAAAAACCAAAGACAGAGACGGAATTGTCGGACCCACTTGTTTCATTTTCTCTATCATCGAATTTCAACTTTGATCAAAATCTCGAATTCGATTTTTTTTTCAAATGCAGAACTTGCCCTATAGTAGTACCGTACCTATGTATGTATATCAAAAACGCTGCTAGTCCGCAAAGCCAGAAAAAGACCACTCCTGATCTCGTGTTCGACCAAGTAACCATTCTATGGGTTTTATTTCAATTAATAAGGTATCGGATTCACGCTTAGCCTGCGTTCCTTAAACCATTGATGGGGAAGACTTTTATTGTAATACTGGATGTACTACTGTCACCACTGCTCTAACTTTGCAAAGCTGCACCCGATTCTTGAATTTTTTATTTATAAGAAAGCAGTTAGCATTTTGCAAGGGCGCTCTAACGTTTAAATACTATAGGGATTGAAAATAAAATCAAACTCGAGATTTTGATCAATATTGACATGAGGATGATAAATAACATGAAAAAAAATGGATCCCCGCAATTCCGTCTGTCTGTATGCCTTAAGGCAATTCCTAGTGGTAATTCCCTAGTGGAGATATTCAAATTTTATGTTAGCTCTAAAGCTGATGGTAGCTACCTGCCATTTAGCTGTTATAAAAAATCTTGTCTCGAAAACGGCTCTAAAAAAATATATTTTGGATTGTTTGAAAAAATTAAAATTTTGTTTTTGGAAGATTCAATACTAAAGGTCTGCATGAATACATTCATTTACCTTCTCTGAGTAAGCACAGTACTTCAGTGTATTCTGTTCGTTGCATGCATAGAAAGTAGTGTACACTGAAAATGAATACACTATTCTAAAAGAACAAACACTGCACACCATTCGATTCCTTTATAACAAAACGAATACACTGTTTGGTTTCTCTCCTAGGCTTGAATGCTTGAACCAAATAGAACAGAACAAGCCTAACAGTTATAAACACACCGAATACAGCGAACGCAGCGAGTATAAAAACGAATACACTGTTTGGTGTCTCTCCTAAGTATTTCTGGAATTATAGATAATTTTGTATAGCAAAATCGATAAAATAATTTACAAATTTTAATTATATGGGCTTATCCGTGCAAATTTTAACTTTTGCCATGCGTCGAAATATATAGACATTATTATTAAATATTTAGGTTTTGATACTTATAATATTTTATATATCATTGAGTTTTAACTATTCAATTTATAAAATGAACCATCGAGATAGTGCGAAAGTGTTTGAAATCGAAAAAATCATCGAATATTGAGACTTTTGGCTGCGTGCGTGGATAATTAACGTTTTGTATTATTGCAAAAATAATGTTTAACATTAAGATTACTTAGTACAATTATTGGGTCCTTATTCGGAATTCCCCCCCCCCCCCCCCCTCACCAAAATGCACTTTTTTTTTTAATGAATCGATAAAAAAAAGTGTGCTGTTCATAAAAAACATCAAATTATGGAGGAGAAACACTTTTTTATGGTAAAAAAGTGAAGTATAAAAAAATGAATATAGGCCATAGGGTAAATTCAAAGTTTCTGTAAATCCAGATTCTGTAAATGCAAAAGAAACCTTGGATATGCCCATACCTCGCACCTACCCCAAATCATATAGTGTGCCCAAGCCGGGGGGTTGCAGGGGGCAGCATGCCCCCCCCCCATACATATATCACTATTTAAACGCCGCCGTAATGCGTAAGCAAGCAAAAAAAGCAAATATCCCATACAAAAGTAGTTTTAGTTATAGTACTGTGGGTGGTCCGCTTTTACTTCACTTTTTTACCATAAGAAAGTGTTTCTCCTGCATAATTTGATGTTTTTTATCAACAGCAAACACTCTTTTATCGATTCGATAAAAAAAAGTTCATTTTGGTGGGGCGGGGGGGGGGGGGGGGGGGGAAATTCCGAATAAGGTCCAATTATTGTTTTTTTCAGATAAATGAAGGTCAAAATTAATTGAAATCATTCATTTTGAGTGCGTGCCTTCCTTATAAATAATCCTATATGATATAAATTTTAGTAAAAACTGCCATGCGTGATTTTTCGTAAATGTTTAATCGTCACAAATTTTCGTGTCTATTTTTTTAACATTGATCAAGGGGCATTTTTTTATGGTCTGCATCATTATTTAAGCTATCTAGAGTAAAAAAAAACTTTGGCTTCAATGCGTGCTTCATTATGTACAAATTTTATGAAGTTAACAAAACGAACGTAAAAAACGTAACTGTTTCAAAAAAGGCACATTTTTTACTAGCACACCAAAGCACTGTTTGATTATACCCTTACAATGAGCGTAATTTAAACAGTAGAAACTATAAAAAAATGGTAAAAGTGTTAAACAAATAAGTTTTAAAAAAGAAGCTGTGAAGATTAAAAATAAAAACCAAATCAATTAACTCGGTTCTTAAAATAAATTATTTTAAATCCATTTTTCTATACTTTATGCCTTTATACGAGTACTCTTCAACAAACAATACATATGAGTTATTTTGAAGTTTTTTATTTATTCGTGGTTTATAATTGAAGAAAAACTCAAATTTACATGCGTGCCTTAATTTTTTTTTTTTTTTTTGTTTTTTTTTTTTTCAAACTCAAGAAGTTAAAATTTACAGGGATAAGCCCATATCTTTCTTAAAAATGAAATATGTTCAAGGAAAATGTACTAAAACTTTTTTTGCAAATTTTATAGAACATTATTATACAGTTTCTATGTCATTCATTGTAATGTTTTATATATTATTTGAATAAGAGTTTATTTGTAGACAAGATAATTTTTCAAAATGCGTTAATAATGTCAAAACTAATGAGTGATATATGTATACTGGAACAAGCCTTAAAAAAAAACTTAATTGAAAATACTTTTATATAAGCTTTCCTCTTAGATTTAAGGTTTTGTAATCTTTTACATAATATGTTTATTTAAAGAATATGCAAACCAAAAATATAAAAATACTTATTTTCTCCATTTTTAATTTTGTATACTAATTTTACATTTTTAGTCAATGGAAAAGAAACACTACTTCAATTTCTTTTAATATTATTTTTTCACATTAATCATGTAGAGTTGGATAATTTCTTTTCACAAATTGTATATTTGCTTTAATGACAGTATTCTTAGACCTTAATTTTATAGATCTGTTGACGATTTCGGAAGTTAGAAAATAGTTTATGAACCATCTGGTTTGAATTGTTTTATGAAAATTGTTTTTTTTTTTCGAATCCTTATGACCAATTTTAGTGTGTAACTTTTTGAATTGATCGTAAAATATTGTTCGGCATTATCTTAGAGCAGGGTTGGGGCAATAAATGAGTTTTAATTTTTGTTCAATATTCAGAAATTTTTCATCAACTTTTGAATTTTTAATTATAAGAACCTATCCCAGTTTTGCTTCACACAGCTTTTTAGTATTAAATTTGGTGTCAGTTTGGAAAAAATATTAACAAAAATAAAGATGACCATATTTCATTGAACTATTGACCTCAATCATAAAGACTCGTAATACTCAAGTTAGAATCGATACAGTAAAATCGGCATTTTTTCACGATTTTAATTTTTAATCTTATAGTGAGAAATTAAATAAAGTTTCTCTACCTCGTCTCCCGTTGCATATATCAAGTTATTGCCTATGAAACATTATAGAGAATCATTACGATAGTAAATTTGCATCATAAGATTCTTAAAATTATTCAATTTTTCATCAACTTTTGAATTTTTAATAACAAAAGTTGAAATTAAAGGAACTTTACCCATTCTTTTAATATGGTCAGTTTTACCCTTTCCCAATAGTTCTTATCAAAATTTAGCTTGAGATTTCCACTTTCTTTATTGATCTTCACCTTAATGATCGGATAATTTGATTAAAAGTTAAAGTAAAATTTGCCGTGAACAACTTTTCTATTTGTTCACCCTCACATTCTTTAGCAATTGAAAGTTCTCAGTTCGCCTGGTGTACTCGGTGTGTTTAGTGTATTATTTGGTGTATTCGATGTTTTCGATATAAACTCGCTGTATTCGATGCATTTGAGAAAACAAATCAAATGGTGTATTCGTTTCGAGTGAATACACGATTCTTTTGTTTTGGTATGGGGTGATGATTCATTTGTTTTGTTTTAGAAGAAGTGAAAGCAGCAAATAGTGTATTTGAAAAAATATAGAATGGCTTGGAAGTGGTTTTAAGCCATTCGTTGCAGATGTTTATTCAATACCTTGAAAACGGGTGAACGAGTGAAGTTATTTCCTTAAAATATGTACATATATTACTAAATACTAAAAATTGGCATACCACATTTTTACGTGAGACTTATAGGTACTATAAGGCAAGTTATGCATTTGTAAAAAAAAAAATAGAACTCGAGATTTTGATCAAAGTTGACATTACGATGATAGCGAAGACCAAAAAATCGGGTCTCACAATTCTGTCTGTCTGTCTGTTCGACTGCAGCTTGAACGGCTCGGCCGATTTTCTTCAAACTTGGTTACATTTTTTATCTTTTTTTATTAAGACCAAAAGTAACGGTACCTGCTATACGATTTTTTTTAAAAAGAATTTCAAAAATTTCATTTAGTTAAAGCAAGGTAACGGTCGAAATTTTTTTTCCAAAAAAGTGGTTATTTTGTGTACCCTCCTTGGAACAACTTTTTTTGTTTTTGATTTTCGCAAAAACGGTACGACCGATTTTGATAATTTTTTTTTATGTTGAAGCTCCCCAGCAGTTTCAATATTATCGTGTATTGAAATTTTCAAATTTTTTTTTTTGATTTAAAAAAACAATTTTTTTTTTTTTGAAAACTCAATATTTCGAAAACCCCATGCTCGATTTTTGTAAGACTTGATAAATAAAAGATTCTTAATATAACCTACAAGATATGAAAAAAAAGAAATTATTTTACCTAAAAATATCGGTATCCTCCATACAAATGTTGAAAAATGGTTTTCGAAAATCGTACTTTTATCGAAAACGGTTCCGAGAATTTCGCAAAATTTTTTTTTCTTTCGATTAATTCCTACGATCTAGAATTGAATAAATTTTTTTTTTTGAAAACAAGATATTACTGACTGTACCTGCCATAGAACGATTTTTTCGAATTTTTAATTTCTCATTATCAGCATAACGTATTTTAATAATTTTTTTTTGTAAAAAAGCTCCTGAAAAGTTTAAAAACCATTGCATTTCAAAACTTAAAAAAAATATTTTTTCAATTTTTGGAAAAAAAAGTATTTTTTTTTTTGGAAAATTCGATATCTCAAAAACGGCTTAATATTTTTTTTTTGGAAATTTAATTTTCATTCATACAATAAAAACTTAAAGTTGGCGTACCAAAATTTTTTCTTAAAAATGTTTTAATTTTTTTTTTACATATGAGCTTATTTTTTTAAGGAACCACTACAACGACTTATAATTTTTGTTCTTGCAAAAAACTCATATTTGCATAGCATTCTGTTTTTACCTCTTACTACTAAAAGAATTTAAAAAATTCATTTTATTCTTATAAACAGTTTTCTCTAATACCTAGATAACATTCGTTTTTAAAATTCCTTGTCTATTACATAGGAGCAAGTTCGTGCGACCCAGTCGTGTGTTTGTTTTTAAACTCTTGAAGAAATTTCGTACATGAAAACTTAATTTATTAAAAAAACTTCTAATGAATTTTTGAAATTTTGTTTGTATATTTTATTTTTATTTTTGAACTCAAATTATTTTAGTAGTTGTTTTAATCTGATTTTTTTTTTATAAAATTAAATCTTGTTGATATCTACCTGGCCTAACAATATTATTAGGTTGACCTTAATTTATCTTGCTCAAAAAATTCTTAAAAGTGTCTGATTCTCAGTCCCCTGACTTGTCCCCAGTGCGTTTTCGCAAAGAAAAATTATTATCTACCGTTCTCTTATTTCAGGTCTCATACTGAGATGAATTGCACCAAAGTTAATTTAATTTATTTTATTACAAAAAAACTTAATTAAACTTTGTCCCCCCGCTTTTTGTATCAGTCCCCTGGCATATTAAAACTGTCGAAAATATCAATAACTAGGATATCGATCGAATTTCCAGCACTGGCAATTTAAAGTACCAAATCTCCTTACAATAAAATTGTGGTGCAAATCGATTCTGTTTCTTATGTTAGTATTGTGAAAAAGACATTTTTGCAAGAAGTCGTGGATTGTCCCTTTAGATTATTATCAGTCCTCTGGTGAGGTTTTACAAAATGAATTTGTATGTAAGAAGGCATATTTGTTAGAAGTATAGTATAGGTTTAACAAAACTGTAATATTATATATATATTTTTATTTTTTAAAGTAAAACCTTAATACCTTTTTTGCGCAAAAACCATGAAAAACCTCAGTCCCCTGGTTTTTAAATGAGCAAATGATATTTTATTCAGAAACCTGAGAAATTTTTAGTTATATTGAACTTCGAACTTCATTGCGAAATATTTTTAAAATTTTTAAAAAGAATATAATTTATTTTAAATTGATTCTTAGAAAAAAAATATTTAATTATAATATATTATATTCTCTTAATAAAATGCTAAATAATATTTACTTACCATGAATTTTTATGTTTATGAAGAATAATTAAATTCAATTTCTATATTTCAATGTGGACCCAAGAGAAACTAAGAAAAAAAAAATAAAGATTTATTCCGTTCCCTTAAAAAAAAAACTCAGTACCCTGAACATCTTTTTTCAAAAAAATTTCCTTAAAATCGTCATTTTTTATTTTTTTAACTGGCCGCTTTCAACAACACAAAGGGACGTTCTAATGATCATCTAGAACAACTCTTACGACTTTTGGAATCCAAAAATGTCGTGCCGAAATTTGTATAATTTTATTCCATTGTTTGTAGAATCACCCATATGCCTTCTTATAGTTCGAGATGTCTATTATTGGGTATTCAATCTCTTGAATCTAAAAGAGTAAACTTTATAAGAGATATAATTAATTTCAAAATCAATTGCCCTTACTTGCTTTTTTTAGTTTTTTGGTATGCTCCTGAACGTTCTCGTTTGTTATTTGAGATTCGTTTTCATAGAGTGAACTATGGTTACAATGAAGCTATATCCCCTTGTTTAAAAAGTCTATAACTCAGCAACAAAAAAAAATATCATTTTTTTTTGATTATGAAAGCCCAATTCTTAAAAATACAAAAACCAAAAACTATATATAATCGTGTGCGGGGGTGACTGTGTGATACACTCAATATTACAGCTATGACCAGTTTTATTATATAAAAGCGAAGCGTCCAAATGATTTTCAAAATTTGTATTTTATTATAATATATCGTCGTCGTTCTATGAAAACTCCCTAAGTCCATTTTTTGTTTTTTGAGATATTTGCATTTGAACTTGGAAATTAATATAGAAAAATCCAAAAATTATCAGAATAGCATGATCTCAGGCTTCAATTGTAGAATTTGTTTGGCGTAGGCATTGTGCAATAAAATTTTTGGCAAATGGTTTATCCGAAATTAATTAAATAAGAATTGCATCACATTTTTTTTTTAAATGGACTTAGGGAGTTTTCATAGAACGACGACGATATATTAACCATCAAGAGTCATTTGAGTACTTCAAACAATGATGGACGTTAACCACAAGCTTCACTATCACACCTTAAAAATTCTTCAGTTTCTCCTAAATGAAACTGAAATAATAAAAAGGTCTACAAATCATACGAATTATTTGAAAGCTTAAGAAAACCTCAACAGAGTTATTTTATTAACAATTATTCCAGACCAGATTAAATTCCTCCTTTCTTCATCGACATAGTCTACGATGAAAACTTTCAACAGACCTTAGTTTCCGATAGTGGCTTGCATCTGCTATTAGAATTGAAGAAACTCAAACCATAATGCATCACTCGTTGCCTTTTCTCCCAACATAAATAACCGTATCCTTTTTCGGTGAAAGAGTCTTGCCTTGATCCTTGTGTGTCCGGGTAGCAGTCACCCCACCGCGAACTACCTCTGGAACGCCATCATACAAGGCTTGAGCTCCAACGCAGCATCTCATCCAATAAACGCGATCATAACTCACGTAATAATCTTGAATAAATGTTATTGTGGTTTCGGTTGCCGTGGAAAAGGAATTTCAAGTATCCTTTTAGTATACACTCGAAAAGCACCAGGGGATGTCAAGAAAAATCCCCCGTATATAATCCCCAAAAGTGTTTTGCTATCCTAGACCGCATCATTCCTCAAGATGAAACGTTGTTGCTTAGAAACTAACACTTCTCCCTGTGTCTTCTAAGTTTTTTTTGGTTTTGTTTTTTCCTCATTTCTTTTTACTTTTCCTTTATTTCATATTACTTGAGACATGATTCAAGTTGTAAGCAGCCAGGGCAACTACAACCCTTCTCCACAGGGAGTAAGAATATTCCATTTCTTTATTCCGTCCCTTTGAAACCAAGATGGGTACTTTAAAGTGCAGTCAGAGCTGAACATCAATTTCATGATTATTAACAACCCGAGGAAAGATACAAGCAAAAAAAAAAAAAAAAAAAAGTTCACAATTTGGTTATTTATTTCTTCATTTGAATTCTGATTGTTTATTCTTTCTATGAGAAATAGAAATGGAGAAAGAAAATGATGCTGAACTAGAGAGATGAGGCGAACGAGAAAAGTTAAATTGAATTTAAGTTCAGAATTAAGGGGTCTAGGGAGCTTTTTAAAGTTTTTTGTTTTTCTCTTGCCATTCCAAATTAAATGAAAGAAGTTTGAAGCTATAGTCTCAGGTAAAATGAATGAAAAATATATTTGGTGGCGAGACAGTTCTGGAGAACCACGGCCTTCCGTGTATTATGTATTAAGGCATGTCCGCTAAGTTAGCATTATCACTTCAAAATTTTAAAGATGTAATAATTTTATAGTCGTAAATCTGTCGTAAAATACTCGTAAAGAAATTTGTCGTAAAATAAACAAATTTGTCGTAAAATAAACAAATTTGTCGTAAAATAAACAAATTTGTCGTAAAATAAACCAATTTGTCGTAAAATAAACAAATTTGTCGTAAAATAAACAAATTTGTCGTAAAATAAACAAATTTGTCGTAAAATAAACAAATTTGTCTTAAAATAAACAAATTTATCGCGATTGTTTTTTTTTTGTTTATACTAACCCCTGGACTTGACTGTGAGGTTAAAACTACTACCTTTCAAAATAGGGTAAAATTAACTCAAAAACGAAAAACGACCGTGTTAATAATCGTCGTGAATTTGTCGTTTTTACGACGCTTATAATACCATTAAAATTTTGAAATAGTAATGCTAACTTGACACATTTTGTAGAATGAATGAATTAGAGGCCATGACGGCTCATAGAGAGCCTAAAACTATTGAATTACAACTCTCAACCATTTCTGTGTGCGTTTTTTTAAATCTTTAAAACCTCCAACCTATTTTTTGCCACCATCCTAATAACATACTCGTGTCTTACTTCAGGGCAAATTATCTCAAATTAATTGCTCCAGTCACATTAAGAGAAGTTTAAAATCCATAAGTATACCCGCATCCACATTGCACCATGTAATTATTGCACATTTCCGTTTGCCAAATAATGCACTCCTACCCTCTTTAAAAACACTTTTTTCCGGTACGAAAATACATGTTTCCTTTGGCACAATTTAAGTCAAAACTAATTACCATTATTCCTCCCAAATTGCAAGATGCAAGACATACACCTCCTCGAGATATCGTTGTTTAACCTCGTTTTACTACAAATTTGAAAGAACCAAAACACGCGTCATGTGTGTTGTTCAAAGACTAGTTGTAAGCTACTGCACCTGGGAATGCACACAGCCTCATGTTAAAACGAAAAAAAAAAAAAACACCTTTGTAGGTGGTTCCCTGTAACACCCACTTTCCATCACCCTAAGAGCCAATCCGTACAGTGTTGTGCACAATCAAATTTTAAATAATAGAAAAGTGTTTCTCATCTTAGCCGTTCGGATTCGACAGAAAATATTGTTGGTCTCATAACCAGATGTTACCAGATAAACGGCAACAGGAATGGTTGAGAGTTGAAAGTCAATAGGCCATGGTTCTCAACGAACCTAAATTTATTCATTTATGAGTACGAATTTCAACTCACAAAACCTGGCGACCGTACTTGACGACGTTCAAACCTTCCGCACTATTAACTACATACTATAAATCTACTACATGTTATTAACGAAATAAGGGAAGAACGGAACAGCAGACAAGTCAGAGTAGTGCTTCTCGAGCAGGTCCTTGGAAGTCCACATGAATTTTTTTAAATCTACAATCTCTACAAATATCTTGGTAAAATCTTGTTTTTGCACAGTACTGTTAACCCGATATAAAAATATCTATGTTCAGCAAGTCTGGTGCCAGCCTAAGAAAAAGCCTTGTAGTTAAACATCATCAGCTGTCACAATAAGGAGGAGAACTTCCTTAATTAATATCGGAAAGCAATTAAGGCTAAAACAAAAAATTGAAAAAAAAAAAATAGATCTGGAAATAGATATCTATGACATTAAAATAGGCCCTGAGGAGGATAATCTGCGGTTCTAGAAGTTTATCACTTGTTTTTTTGTTTGTGTATATTTTAATAGCTAATCCTAATGTTGATTGGAATGGCGCAATGGCCGACCTGCGGAGTTCCTAACTCGTTGTCCAACTCTGGGAAATTGTAAAATTTTATTGAGTCGTTAGTTTTTGCTTCACACAAGAGCTCTGATCTTGATTTGCTCAACGCGTTGTGCTTGCTGTTTGAAAATTATGATTACTCTCGATCTCGAACTGAGGAGTGAAAATCGTGCCTGGGCCCCAGCTGGAGACCCATCAGCAATCGTGACTTTATGTCACTGTGACATTAGATGACAGAATCTCGTTTCATTTAGAGTGTTGTGTGTTTGGTCTATTCAATGGACTTAACACACAGTTCTTTGTGTACGATTGTGTGATGGCCGGACTAAAATGGACAGGGACTCCGAACGCCGCGCCGCCATGGTTGGTCATGATTCAGTGCTTCGGCAACAAAATGTGTGCGATAATGCTAATGCTAATCTTTTGTACAAGTAGTAATAATAGCAAAACGTGGTGGAACATGTAATTTGTTCCGCCGGTTTTTCCGCCACCCGGTCCGCCTGCTCCTGCTCCGAAATCAATTTTGAGTGCGGTGGAATATTTTCTATAGAAAAAGTGCATTGGGTGGAAGAATTCTGCGAAACAGAGCAGACAGACAGACAAAAACACTTGTTTAACAATGAACCCTGCCGCAGCCGTAGCCGCAATGGACATCGAATGGTGATAGTATCGTGCGACCTTATCTCTGGGACTTAGTTCAGCTGGTATTGTTGTTGGCAGCCATGTCGATTCATTATAGTTCGGCAAGCAAAAGTGGGTTTTAAGTTAAAAATGAATAGTGAAATTAATGTGTAAAAATAGGTACAAATCTGGAACTATTTAAGTTTAATTGTTTAACTTTTATGTTCGGTGAATATTTGAGCTCGTTTTAAATAAAATCAGAGAAATCACTTTTTCTTGACGAACCCCCCTATTACGGTTTGCGAATCGAACGTTCGAGGTGAGATTTTTTCATTAGCGACATACTACGGTTGATGAACTTTACAATTCGAATTCGATATTTGATTGTTTATTAAAAATATCAAATATATGAAATTTAAGTCGAATCAAAGGTTCTCGATTCGCCAACCGTAATACTAATTTCTCACACTCACATGTTTATTTGTTCGACTCGCCAGCCTTAATAAGGGGGTAAATCTCTGTTTTATTTTAAATATTTTTATTTAACCCCTTAAAAATGATAATGATGCAAAAATTCAGAATAAATTAGTTTTATAAAAATTTTGGCAAAGATAAAATTACAAATTTGATAAAGATTTATACGATCGTTTACCAATGACTCCCTCAAGTACGCCAAATCCGTGTGAACGATACTTGCTGTCAGAAGAGTAGAAGCCCACATCAGATGTTTCTAAGAATAATACTTTCAGCAATGGAAGCTTCAAAAGTAACTCGGGAAAATACGAATTAATTTTTATAACGATTTTTTTTAGGAGAATCGACTCAGGAAGTAGAAGAGTTGCAAAATTTAAAAACACCACCCTACCTAATGGAACCGAAGTGTCCCAAAAATCTGACGTTCAATGCATGAGAAAACAGTTGAACAAGTTGTAATGGTTCAATCGCCATACCGAGCAGCCTTACGACGAAAATGCAATTTCTCCTACGACTTCTTCATCCACTTGGTCGAAGACGTGCTCATCCAAAAGACGAAGCTTTTTCTATGCAACGAGCTCGTCAGACCAGTCAACACGTACTCCTTTCCCATCGGGTACACAACAACTAGGTCCCAAATGAACGAGCTGACAATCCTAGAAAACAAGTTAGCAACAAGAGTTGTCATTTTTGTCTACCGCCGATTAGGCCTGGGCATTCTAGCCCAACTTAAATTGTGCTGTAGTTTCAGCTACGACCGGAACTTTAAACCAATTATATTGTATTGTTTGAAAACAGAACAATGGATTTAAATTTAACAATTAATTGGACTTTGTCTCAATTATAGACAAAAGAAAGTAACACAATATTTGCAACACCAACTCTCGAACTATTGGGATTTTTCGTTTTGAAATTGATAGAAGCTATAGCTCTTCCACCTTTGCCTTTTGTGTTTGTCATTAAAGATAGTATTTTTGTTAAAATAAAAATGCATATAAATTGACGGAGCATTTGTGAAGCTTGAAAGTACATTTCTTTGGTGATTTTGATGAACAATAGTGGAGTTTTTTCTTGTTGGGCTTTGTGTGTAGGACAATGTTGCTTTGCCACAAAGACGATAAAACTTTTCCTTTTTCAGCGGCGGCGGGTTTTCGTTTTGCATCTGTTATCTATTGTTAATCTTTCATTACTAGCTGATTTCAGTTTACAATGTTGGTCTGCCTGAGGACATTAGTTCACTACATTAGTTGTTTATCATGGGAATATAGCTTTTTAAGTTCGAAGGAAATATATACAACATGCGGTCGACCTTCTTCAATTTATTAAAAATTTTTATAATTTTTATTAAATTTTCATCAAATATTTTTTTTTTGTTTTCTTTACAGCTCCTCAGCTCACTGGCCACCGACTTGGATATAATGCTAAATGACCTTCGGTCATCCCCCAGTTCTCGCCTCCTGTCGCCAGCCTCACGTTCGCCAAACTCATCATCGCCAGCCACGGTAGGCGGCGGTGGTGGTAGCGGTAGCGGAAGCCTTGCCAGTTCTGAACTCACTGCCAGTTCCGCATTCCTGCGAAGCAATCAGTCTGTACAAATAATTCCATCGCAATCGGTGTCGACGACAACAACTGTCGTAACTAGAGTAGCGTCTCCTGTCCCAGAACACCGCTATCACCATTACTACTATCAGCAGCAATATTCAACTCACAACTTACAGCAGCAGTCTCATCGTCTCAATCAGGACTTCTACTACCATCGTTTCCACAACTCAAACCATCATCGTTCAAATGGATTGCGGTCAGGTAATGCACATGCAACAGCAGCACAATCATCATCCTCCAGCCAGAACACCAGCCGAGGAGCATTCCAATCAATAGTGACTACCATTGCCACCGCATCAACCGCAGCTGGTTCCGGCCTCAGCTCCCAGCAACATCAGACATCAGCAGCAGTAACAGCGACTTCGCCAACACTACTGGGGTGAGTCTTATGTGTGTCCTTTGTGCAATATTTATGTCTCAGATATACGGACTATGTGTTCTTTTTCCTGGATACATTCTGGCCGTGACCATAGCTACCTTTACAATGTAGTATCTGTAGTATTGTCGACCCCTTTTGAATCTTTTATATGTGCAACCAATGGTTGTGGTCAGCAATTACTTTTAAGCGAAACCAGCAGCATAGTGCCAGCGAGCTAAGGATGAACCTGGACATCCTTAAACTTCAACTTTTATAGTATTTCTGTTGGTTTGAGGGGTGTGCCGTTTCATAGGTAGTGGGCGAATAAATGGACATGGCCTGGACAATGAACGATTTAATTTCGATTCTTGTGCATTATTGATGGCGAATCGAGCATAAAAATGTTTTTTTTTTTTTTTATTGTTATTTTATAGAATCAAGCTTTTAAGGTTTCCGAACGTGTTGAATGCCAAAAATTAACCTTTTTTTGTTCAAATGATGTCTTGGAAGGTTCTTCCATTCATTGAATTATTTGATGACCACGAGATTTTTTCCCATTATTTCTTATTATTATTATTGGTAGAATGCAGAAGTTGCGTCCTTAAAATGGCTATCGCATTATAAATTTTGAAAATATCCAGACATTTTTCAAGCTCATTTCTTAGACAACATTTTGTCCACTGCCTGAATTAGTGAGCAATTATAAAACTCCCAAAAACTTGTATAGTAAGTTTCCTAAATTGTCAATTTTCAACTTCGCAGAAATGTTAAAGCATGTACAGTTGTTCATACATATCTCCCTGGAAACATTTTTTCAAAGGCAGCCAAACTCCCAAAAGACCTAGTGAAGAGTTTTTGAAGAACTTATTATAATTTTGGCATCAAAAATATAGTGTAAAAAGGCAATTGTGGAACCATGGGCATGTCAAATGTTATTCCAAGAAAAATTTTGAAAATGTCGCATACGTCATTTGAAGAACGAAAGCTTCTCTCTTGTCGGACATACGACAGTAACAGTTCGCGTACACTAAAACCGAATCATCGGCCGATATCGGGTCGGAGCTATTATTCGGACGACTGTCTCGGACGTTCGTCTGCATACACTCCTTCCGATCTCGGATGGTGCCGGTCTGGGGTCTGACTGTGAACTTTGGATATGAAAGTAAAAATTTTTTTTTAATTTAAGATTTTTTCTTTATTTCTGCAACAGTCAGTTCCATCTCCGATGAAATTTCGGCCCATTGTCGTTTAGCAATGTCTCAAAAAGTTGCCCTATTATAAATGGGATTAATTAATTTTCTAGTATCCATATTTTATTTTTACTTGCGATATACATATGTATTGGCACGTTCTGCATTTGGAAAAAAAAATCGAACTCGAGATTTTGATCAAAGTTGACATTACGTGATAGCGAAGATAAATAAAGTGGGTTTTACAATTCCGTCTGTCTGTCTGTTTTTTTGTATGTCTGTATGTCTGTACGATTAGCGATTAGTTTTTGAAATTATTTCCTGAAATTTATACTACTAAATACTTAAAATTGGCATGCCAAATTTTATTTTCGAAAAATTTTAAAGAAATTTGTTATATAAAAAATTATTTTAATAATAAAAGGATTTTTAAACTTTGTTTGCATAAATTCATACTTTTCTGAAAATCAGACGGCAAGAGCAAGTTCGTGCGATTCAGTCGTGCATTTTATTTTTGCATGAATTTCATCGCTAGAATCAACCGGACAACTGCCGAAAAATCCAAACATGTTGGGATATGCCGGTTGATCGCTTATTATCGGGCGTCATCGGACGATGTCGCTTTCAGTGGTGTACGCGCTCTCTTTCCTTTCTATACGTTTGGTTCGATCGGCCGATGACGGATTAGGCGTACGCGAGCCGTAAGGCTTTCTTACCAATAGGTCCACTGGTGATCTGAAGGCATATCTCACCAAAGAGTGAAACAGATTTGTACATTTTTTGGGAGCTACCAATATTATTGCCCTTTAAATATTTCTAAAGCATTTGATAGAGTTTGGAATCAGCTCTCTTATCGAAAATGCTTGCAATTGGTATTGCTGAATCTTGTCTTCGTTGGATTATAAATTTCCTTCTGATCACTCTATATAAATTGTATTGAATTGTTTCAAGTCTTTTATACATAAAATAAATGCTAGTGGGCCACAAGGCTCCGTTTTGTCTCCGACTCTCTTTTTCATATTTATCAATGATCTTTTGTCTGAAACTTCTAATACAATAAATTGTTTATCTGACGACAGTACTTTTAGCTTCTATTATAGGTTTCCAGATTCACGTCCTTGTCCTTCAGATGTGGATAAAAAGAACGGCAACTCATTAAATTCTGATCTTGTTAGCATTGTCAAATGGTCAACCATAAACCGTCTAGAATTTAATGCCTCAAAAACTCTATGCTGTCCTTGGTCGTTAAAGCGCAATTCAGTGTTTTTATTGAAATAGCCAGTTGCATTCCTGCTCTAAACAATTCAACCGTAATACTAGCGCTTCAGGAAGTGCCCAATAGATAACCTTTGAGCCCACTTTCGGTTGTTTTGTTCAATTCAGATATTCCTTCTTTAACCGCACCACACGAATGTGAAATTCTTCACCCGGCCGAATATTTTACTCACATTCAAAACCAAGGTCCATCGAAATCTCCTTTAAAATGTTCTCCAACTTTCCTAAATCGGTAGCACAGTGCTCCTCAAACATTTTATATTTTTCTTTTAGTTTGGGCAAACTAACGGAGAAAGTTTTTCTTCGATTCCCAGCCGCTGCCCATCAAACACAAAAATGATTCTGAGGTTCTGATGCCTCTTGCGAGGAAGTGACAACTCCTCCAAGAATATCTCTTGTCGTAAAAAGTGATACTAATCTTTTCTAACAGCTACTCGTAGCATTGACACTTCAGGGGCACAACAATCCTTCCCAACAGGATGGTTTTAGGGGATTTCCTAACTTTTTACAACTCGGCTTGCAGATAAAATATTTGGTATATATTTAAGGCTAAAAGAATCAGATTGTAGGATTGCCAAACTGTACGCACACAAACACTGATTACTGTAATTCTGATGTAGAAATTAGTAAGGATTTTAAGGTTCTTCTTCCATCTAGGGAGTATAAAATTGTAATGCGATAATTCAGCACATCCATCTTTACTGATGGCTCAAAGGTGGAATGTGGTGTCAGTTTGGGAATTTCTCTGGGTCTTAAAATGTCTCTAGTTCTTTTCGGCTACCCGCTTCTGTCAGTGTCCTTCAAGCTGAGTTATTGGTAATAAGGGAAGCAGGCTTTTGAAGCCATTGATTCGACTTTTTCATCCTCTTTATTGGTCCAACAATGCCTAGATGAGTTTGCGAATCTGAACGTTGACCTAAATGTCATTCTTATCTGGATTCCGGGGCACAGTAGAATAGAGAGCAATGAACCGGCTGACGAGCTAGCCAGGCAAAGATCAGCCATCTATAGCTCACTTGCAAACAGAGTTAACATTCCTCTTTGTGTTCTGAAGGTCAAAATCTTCTCAAATTTTCTCAGAATCCAACTGTAAGTGGAGCAGTTTTACCAACTGCATTATATCTAGTAAGATTAAGCCCATTTATAATAAGTCTCGAACAAATTACCTAATATACAGACCCAGGCAAGACAAAGCCAGGGTAGTTGCAACATACACGGAATACTTGTCAATAGGGCAGCATGCAACTTAGCTGAGCATTCCTTACAATACTCACTGTCGTACTTCGGAATTCGGATCAGCAGAAAAGGGAAAACAGTCATTCATTTCTTCTGTAACTGTCCTACACTGGCCACAATGAGAGCCTAACTATTTGGCAAGTCATTCCTCGACGACCATAACGAGCTATCTGAGCTGAAGATCAAAAACTTGATCTCTTGTCGTAACATTATGAAGTGGCTCTGAGACGAACTTCCAAGACTTGTTACGGGTGCTCCTTGATCTTAAGGCCGTAAGCTAGCGAACTTCAGGTAGAGAGGAGCTCATCATATTCAATTAAATCCACAGTTCAAATGAGTTTATGGTCACTGAACAAGGCTGCTCGTGGCCCCATTTCTTCCTATCTAAAAAGCCGTTTGGACTTGGACTTGTGCCTTTATTTTCATTTATTCTATTATACCTTTTAAACGGTTAATGGTATCGAAAAGTAGTTCATACGAAACTTGTAGGTCATATGATCCTCCACAAAATTGATTGAGAAAGTTTAGTTTTACGATTAATCATTTAGAATATACCGCCATTTAAAAAAAAAACTTTAAATGTCGTGATTGTGAACTGACAATTTTCAACCTGAAAACGAACAAGAAAAGTCATTGCCAGGGCACTGACCTGACAATAAAATTGTCAGAATTCGGAACAAAATCGGGTAACCGTGTAAACTGTAAAGGTAGTTGGCTATTGTGAGATCATTGACAGTTCCTTGTCAAACATTGACAGATCTAACAATATTGTAAGATCTGACTATTGTCTGTACTCAGATTTAGTCATTTTTGTCAAATGTACTGCGATCGCGAGTTATCAGAAATAACACAAAACCTCTGCTCTTTTTAGATTAATGCTTTTCCCTACCATTCCAAAAGCTTAGTTTTAGAGAGAAATACGGATGTAGGTCAGGCACCCAAACGGAATTTGTGTAACAAGAAATGAAGACTTATGTTGGTTTTTGACTTAATTTAGTGTATATTTTAATATTGATGAAGAACTGTTTTTATGGTTTATGCCTATTAAAAGAGGTCTTATTCCGCTCCCTATCCGGTCTGCCCGAGCAACGGCAGCTTTCCATCCTCTACGATCCCGACCGCGCTGCTTCTAGTCATCTAGACCAAGTGTTCTCCCATCGGCGATGGCTTCTTCTTTAAACTGCAGTTTCGATCTTTCTTGTGGTCTGGAATCTGGAGGCTGTGATTCGAAAACTCTTCGCTAGAGCTTTGTCTATTCGCTTGATTTTCTTAACTTTTTGACTTTCTCATCTTGGTCAGCTCATAGAGTTCCCTGTTCGCCGTTCGCTGTTCTTTTTTCTTTATTTGCCCTTTTCACACTCAGGACCAAATGTCCATCAAGGAATTTTTCTTTCGGAATAGCCCAGTTTCATCTCTCCCTTTGTGCTTATAGTCCAACGCTCCGGCGCCATAAAGCAGGACTGGAAGTATAAGGGTTATGTAGACCGTGCACTTTGTCTTATGAGTGAGGAGTTTTGAACCCATTTGTTTCACCAAATTTAAGTAGCAACGGTGTGCTAGGGTAATTCCTTGTCGGATCTGCACTTACTACGTTACTTCCTTGAAATTTTTTTTTATCAATTTTACCCGAAGCAGTGGATAGATATTTTTTTTTGTTGATAGCATTTACTTGGTTTCGTCTTCATTTCATTCAGACTAAAGCTACTCTTAAGAGCAGACGGCATATAAAAGCCGCAAATGTTTGCGGTTCTGACGTCATTTTTACGTCATCATTTGCGACTATTGATGCTTATCATCTGAATACTCTTTTGGGACATTCCACAAATGCACGCAAATGGTTTGCAGACGATGTGCGACGGCATATGAATGTGCGACGTTTTTGCACTTCGTCGGAACACTCGCACATTTTTTGTGACAGTTTGCGTGCATGTGAGAGCATGTGCGACCGTCCCATTCATTTGCGATGACACGAAAACAAGACCACGCAAATGTGCATATTTCCAGTAGTAATTGTGTAGTTGTTGTCATAATATCGGTGTTCAATTTAAAAAAAAAAAAAAATAGATATGAAGGAGCCTTGGCAAAGTAACATACCTACGCCGCCTAAGAAAATCTTAGTCTTGTAGTCGAATAGTGCAGATAATTGGACGACTGACGAAATTAAATCTCCGATTACTGCTGTGGAGAAGCACCCTAGGCTTTGGGATACAGGTTCGGCAGAATACAAACTCGGAAAGCTGGATTTTTGGCGTTAGGTGGTCGAGGAATCCTTCCGTCTGGTGATGCAGAAGCCAGTCCTTTGTCCACACACTGCGTACCGGTAATTGCTCCACACCAGATTCTTCGCGACTTTTTCCAACTTCATCTTCATCAATATCTAATGCCAAAACAACAATAGCAGCCCAATTTCTTTTCGATTTAATTTCAACATTTTATTATAAATAATTTACATACATACTAGTATGAACGTTCGCCAACAATCACAAACTATGAGCAAAATACTCGTACAATATTAAACTATCTATTGAATTATCGCAAACCTGCATATGGTCGCAAATGGGTGATGTGCGGATTTTTCCGCATATCGTGTGAACACGTCGCACGTTGATTGCAAAATTTGCGCACTCATTTGCGTACACTTGATGTGCGAGTAAATCAACGCAAACAAATGTGCGGCTTTTGGGACAGATTCTGCACAACGTCTGAACACCCTTTTATGCGAGTTTGCGTACACTGATTTACGTATAGCATTTGCTCTGCTTTTTAAACTTTTCACGTGACGTCAGCACCGCAAACGTATGCGACTTTTTATATGCTGTCTGCTCTTAGCTTAAGAAGTCTAGTCTGCTCTGCTTAATGAATCTACTACAGAAATTTGGGAACGGCCAATGGTGTCGGTATCGTACGCATTCCCTCAATATTTGGACAGATTTGTTGAATAGAGAGCCTTCTGTTTTAATGCCTGCCCTGCGCACTACCTGCTCTAGAACTTGATTACATATGTGAAAGGATACCGCTTCTCCCTGCCGAAACTCTGTGTATGTTTTTAATAGTTCAGAAGAGCTGTCCCGTAGGTGAAGATTGCACCGACTATTTTCCAATGTCATGCGTTACAATTGGATAATTTTTTCCGGGATTACGAGTTTGGCCATCACCATATAGAGCTCCTGAATTGAATGCTACGAGTATCATATGCGGCTTTGAAGTCGATGATGCTTAGTCTAGTTAACAAAATTCGTTGGTCTTTGTCAGAATTTTCTTCAATATGAATATTTGGTCGATCTTTCGAGCTAGACGGCACACTGATATTTGCTGACTTAAGTATTACAGTATTGAGAAGAGATATGACTCGATAGTTCTTGCAGGGCATAGGGTCGTCTTCTTGTAGATAGGGCAAATACAGCTGATGGGCCAATCATCAGGCAAGGCTCTTTCCACTTATATTTAATTCAAGCTACCCTACCAAAACATCACCTCCATTTTTGAAGAGCTCTGCCTGCAAGGAATTAGATCATTTGGTATTGTTGTTCCTAAGCTTATTTATAGCTTACCTATTCTATACTGGGTGGTGAAACTGCTTCTTTATATTATTCATTTAAGTCCTGGGAAAACCCGGAGTTCAAAGTGAGGCGAATTTCGTAATTGCATGCATTTCGGTATAGGAGTTTTTTTAATACCAACTTACCTTGAAGCAATTTTTCGTTTTAACTGCCCGCCTCAAAACATTTATTTAACTAACAGTTCGAATTTCAAAATATCTATTTGAATTAATCCAGATACCGTGAGTCAAAACTCTCAATCTTTTGATCAGATAAAGTGATACTCGTACACTTCCTCTAGCTCATAATCCAGCCATTAATAAAATTCAATAAAAAACATAAATACACTTAACCCATTCAGTAAGACCTCTCTGTTTCGTATTATCTCTCGATCATTTCACATAATCCTTCCTCAATCCACGACACAACACGACCTGTACTTATAATAGATATCTAAGTACTCGTATTTAAAAAAAAAAAAACTAAAACAATTTAAAATTACAACCGATCAACACCGTTGAAAACAAGCTTCTCGTAAACTCTAATTTGCATAAGTCAACAATCAAAGATCGGATTCCATAGGTGTAATAAAAAATGTTGCATGCGCCACTTTGAAGACCTAACTATGAGGCGAGCTGTGTACGTCGTACGAGTGTCGCGCGGACTTAGCATGTCGCCGTGCCGCGGCCGCCACAACTATATACTCGGAGATACCTGTTAACTTACTCCGCACTGTACCTGTGGGGAAAACAAATTTCTACCACTTTTGACACTAATTGACAGATTGGCATTCGGTATAGGAGGTAGTAGCCGACAGTAGTCGCCGTTCGTCGTCCGACGTTAGCGTCGCTGCTTCGACCAAACCGCACCTCACCGCTCCTCGGACATCATACGTCGTTGTTGTCCGCCAGTGCTGGTCGGACACTCGCTTAAACACTTTGAGCATTACCATGTAAAGTTCTCGCAGTCGTCGTCGTAGATACAAGATACAATCAAAATATGCGCGACCTGGTCTGAAATTGGTCTAGAGGCGGCTTATGATTCGTTCCAGCTAAAGCACCGCACTTTCGCTTTTTTATTTATTTATTGTTTTTTTTTCGACAGCATCTGAAGCCTTTCGATGTGCGATTATTAAGCAGATTTGATTTAAGCTCAGTCACGGATCATATAATTGTTTTCATTTGAATTTAATTGGCATAGCCTAGTGAGAGAGGAGAGCCAGCAGAGACGCAGACAGTAATTGACAAGTGTTTTTGACGTGTGCCCGAAATAACACTTGACTTGATAGCAACAAAAAAAAGATTGTTATGGCAATCAGTTGAAGCAGTGTGTAAGTGGTGATTTACGAATTCGTGCGCTTAAGCGGCAGAGATATTTTTTTGTTTTCAAAACAGATGTGTTTTGTCTTTTGGACCTTTTTCTAAAAAAAAAGAAAAGAAAAACAAAAAGTAAACTAGAAAGCACTGGTTTTGTTGAAAAGATATAACCTGTTGATATAGCTAGGGGCTTGATGTGATCTTGTCTACGCGGCCTTTCATTGAACGTTATCTGCAAAACAAATTGCTTTTTGAAGGATCATTGCGTAAGCTAGCAAGTGGAAAAAGTTAATTTAACGGTTGCCTAATTTGTTTGACACATTTTTTTTTTTTTTTTTTTTTGGAAAGTTAAGTTGTGATTGTGGGATAATGTCACTGCGGATGGGTGTGGGGGGCATTTGAGGCGATAAAGTTGATAGCTTTTGAATTTTTTGAGATTTGAGTGTCAGGAAATGCAATTAGGTGAGATGGTAGAAGGTTTTAAACTAAACTTTCAAATATGGATGTTCATTTAATTGTAAAGAGGAAGGTATGTTATTAACAATGGATATTATCAAAAAGGGCGCCTTGGCTACGGTTTCAGAACCATATCCTTTCATGAAATTTTCCATGACCAATTCGCACATTTGCTGTATATCTGTATGTCCTCGATAACTTCAAGAATTCCATCACGATGACCAATTGCGATCACCTCTTCGAGAAATAACACGATCAGAAAACTTTTCTTGCAAAATTGCGATTGTTTCTGTGCTTTACCCAATTATAAATGGCTTCACTTATCTAAATTCAACAAAGACACAAAATCTGAAGATATTATTAGCCACATATCAAAAAAAACTGATATTCCATCAAATCAATTTAAATGCTATCCGTTAATTAAAAAAGAAACTGATTTATCAAAACTCAAATTCTTAACATTTAAATTGAGTGTTCCTTCATCCAAATATTCGATTATCATGGATTCCTCTATCTGGCCATGCTTTGTCCAAATAAAAAAATTTGTCTCGCGAGAAAACAATAATGAAATAACTAAACCCTCATCTCAGCCTACGGGAACTTCTTCGTCATCATCATTTTCACAGTCAACATTGCCGTCGTCGTCGCCACCATCGTCATCATCACCTCCACCATCACCATCACCACCACCACCACCGCCCCCTCCATCAACTCAACAGCCGCCACTCAATGTCAATTGACAATCAAAATCTACAACATCTTCTAAACTAAATTGCTCTCCTTCGCACTCTTATCAGCATTCCGGTAATCACAATCAGCTGTTCGGCTATTATCAAAACGTTGGAGGAATGCGCACAAAAATTCAACAAATGTTCTTGTCTCTGTCATCTATTCAGTATGATTTCGTTGCACTAACCGAAACTTGGTTATCCATTGACCATCTTAATGCTGAAATCTGCAACAACAATCATTATGCTCTTTTTCGTAAAGATCGTTGTTCTCAGACAACTGGTTTGGAAAGAGGGGGAGGTGTGCTACTTGCTGTTTGCTCTACACATGTTTGCATTGAAATGAGTTTGCCTTCTTCTGCTTCTTCTTGTCCGTACGACATTGACCAAATTATAGTTAAAATCATCTTTGAAAATAAATACGTATTATTTGTTGTTGTAAGTTATATTTAGAGTTGGGCATTATTCGAATAAATTTTTGTCCGAATAATTATTCGAATAAAATTTTATTCGCATTATAATTATTCACGAATAATTCATTCGCGAATAATTTATTCGTAACTAATTTCCCTACGAATAATTTATTCGTGATTTTATTCGTTATTTTAAATAATTTTTTTCGCTTATTTGTTTCACAATTTCAATATTTGGTTCAAAAACAAATGGTTTACTTGCATTACACAACATGAACAAAAAATAATCGAAACCTTATTCAAACATGAAGTAGCGAAAGAAGTGACCAAAAATACTAAAGATTCTGAAAATAGAAATGCTGTTGATCAAGAGAAAATTCATTTTTTGACTTTGAGTCAGACTCGGGAAGCGAAGCTGATTTACAAAGGCAATCACCAAAAACCAGAGCTAATGTGATTGTCTCGCAATATTTTTCTGAAGAAGACCGTTCATTCAATGTTTTCAATCGTTATCCAGAAATGAAAACTATATTTAAAAAATACAACACCATTGCCCTCATCTGCATTCGTAGAACGCGTATTTTCTTATGCCACTATGATAAACTTACTTAAGTCAAGTACATAGATTGTCTGACAACATGTTTGAAGAAAGGGTAATGATGAAAACAAATATGAAGAAATAATCTCAACTGTAAAAACTTAAAAATTATGATTGAATAAATATTTGATTTGAAAACCATTATTCGTTGTTTTATTTTTATTCATTATTCGACTAACGAATAAAAAAATTATTCGTCATTCGAATAAATTTTCCTTCGAATAAATTAAATTATTTATTATTCGCGAATAACTATAGAAACGAATAATTCATTCGTTATTCGTCATTCGAATAAATTTTGCCCAACTCTGATATTCCACCCAGAAGCTCACTTGACTTGTATAAAATTCATGTAAACAATTGCAATTTCTATTTATCAAAACTAAAAAATAATGAACATATAATTATTCTTGGAGATTTTAATCTTACAAATGTTGAATGGGTTTTTGATCCCGAAGAGCTACAACTGTTTTCATTTAATGTTAATACAGATTTTGAATGTGAATTAATCGATTCTTTTGCAAGTTATGACTTGATTCAACTTAATTGTTACAAAAATAATTTAAATCGTATTCTGGATCTTGTTTTTGTCGATAGAGAATTAAATATATCAGTTGATGAATCACTTAATCCTATTTTTCCTAACTCTGTTCACCATTTGGCTCTTAATGTTAATTTTTCATTCTATGACTATTTCAAAAGTACAAATTGTTGTAAATTTAAGTTTAATTACGCTAGAGCTAATTACTCAGACATTGCGAGTTATTTGTCGGGTATACCGTGGCACTTAAATTATAGTTCTATGAACTTAATTCAATTTTATAATTTTTTCATTGATAATCTGAAAGCGGCAATTGACATGAATGTACCAAAGGTAAAAATTAATAAAAACTCAAAGCCTCCTTGGTTTAATAAAAGACTTTCTAACTTAAGTAATAGAAAAAACAAAGCTTACAAACGGATACGCACTTGCAAAAATAATACTGTCTTAAAAGAGGTTTACGTTCGGTTAGCGCGAGAATTCGATGTTCTTAACAAATTTCTTTATAAAAATTACATTTTGTCAATTGAATCGAACATAAAAACAAATGGAAAATGTTTTTGGTCATTTATTAAAAGTAAAAAAATGTCCAATGGTATTCCTAGTAGTATGAAGTACCTTGGGTCAACATATTCGGATCTTCCCAATATTTGTAATTCGTTTGCCCATTATTTTGAATCAAACTATACGAAATCTAATTTAGATCATTTAAGTAGAGCTGACTTAAATAATCAAAATTATAAGGTTGACATTAGTCAGTTAGAGATTAATATATCCGAAATCGAAGAAGGTCTATTAAGTTTAAATAGTGATTGTAAGCCAGGCCCTGATGAAATTCCACCAATTATTTTAAAAAAATGTGCATCTGCTATATCTGTGCCCCTTTTTTACATTTTCAACACCTCCCTTGTGAGTGGTGAATTCCTTTCAGTTTGGAAAAAATCATTTTTATCTCCAATTCATAAAACTGGCCCAAAGCAGGAAGTAACCAACTATCGTCCTATTTGTAAACTATCGAGTATACCGAAACTTTTCGAGAAAATTATATGTGGAAAATTGACATTTCTTCTTAAGGAGCATATTTCACCATTTCAACATGGTTTTGTTGCAGGTAGATCTACAGCCACTAATCTTTCAATTTTCTCCAATTTCATCTTAAATAAACTCGAAGAAGGTTACCAAATTGATGTTATTTATACTGATTTTGCGAAGGCTTTTGATCGAGTCAGTCATAGTATATTGATTGAAAAATTGAAACTATTTGGTTTTCACTCAAACATGTTGCAATGGCTAAAATCCTATCTAAAGGGTCGTATACAGTTTGTATCTATAGATCAAGTGCTGTCAAATCCAATTATAGTAACCTCGGGTGTCCCCCAAGGTAGCCATCTTGGCCCTCTTCTTTTCCTAATCTTTATTAATGACATGGCTGGTATCTTTCTGAACTCCAGTAGGCTTCTATTTGCAGATGATTTGAAGTTTTTCAGATGCGTTAAATCTTTAAATGATTGTATTCTCTTACAAGACGATCTCCATAAGTTGACAGAATGGTGTTCAACTAACCAATTACTCTTGAACGTTAAGAAATGCCAAATTTTTTCTTTTTGTCGCAATTTTTCAAAAATTACATTTGATTACACAGTTGACACGTTTGTTCTTGAAAGAGTTTTGGAGAAAAAAGATCTTGGTGTAATATTTGATTCAAAACTAAGTTTTACCAAGCACATAGAATTTATTGTAGCTAAATCTTATTCAATGCTAGGGTTTATTAAACGAAATACTAAAGACTTCAAGGACCCTTTTGCCCTTAAATCTCTTTATAATGCCTATGTTAGGTCTAATTTAGAATACTGCTGTGTGATTTGGAATCCTTACTACAATATTTATTCAAACAGAATAGAAATGATCCAAAGAAAATTTACAAGGTATACAATCCAGAAATTAGGTTGGAACATCGAAATCCCGTCATACTCAACTAGATGTAAACTTCTTGGAGCTCAATCTCTCGAAAATAGAAGAAAAATGATGTCTGTAATGTTCATTAGTGATATTTTGTCACATCATATCAAATGCCCTATGCTTTTATCATTGATTGATTTGTATGCTCCGTCGCGTCAGATAAGAGAACGTTGTCTATTCCGAGAAAAGGAACACAGAGTAAACTATGCTCGTAATGAACCAATAACTCGTTGTGTCAGAGAAACTAATCTCATTTCAAATTATATTGATTTTAACTTTCATAAAAGCAGATACATTTTAAAAAATAATTTAATTTTGTTCTTTTCAAATTGATTAATCAAATTATGATTACACAATTATTGTATTAAATACTTAATGTAATTTTGTTAGATGTTAAATGTTATACCTATTTATCTCTTTTTTTGTAGTCTAATTGTAGATTTAATTATCTCTAATTGATGTAAATAAATAAATTAAAATTAAAAATTTCGTTGCTTGCTTCTTCGACACATAGCGCCGTCCACATCAATATCTTCCAATTCCGGCCATACAAAATAATTAATCAAAGCTCGTTAGCGCAATCCATTCACCCTAACAGTTGCGCCAGCCTCATTTTCGAATAGGTAAGGTCTAATCCTACCGCCACCCCAAAAACCTCACCAAACAGTGACACGTTGAGAATGGAGGGGCTTTTCAAACAATCTTTCTTGGATTTTTTGAGCCCCAAATGCGACAATTCTGCCTATCAACGTAGCCTTCGAGGTGAAAATGGGCCTCATCACTGAAGATGATTTTTCGATGAAAATCCGGATAATTTTAATGCATTTCAAGGACCCAATCAGCGAAGATACGACGATGCTGGTGATCGACCGACTTGAGTTCTTGTGTTAACTGAACTTTAAAAGCCTTAAGACCTAAGTCTTAAATACGTGTGTAATGTCGTTTGTGGAATGTCTTATCGACAAACCTGGGTTTTCTCTCACTACGGGCTACAGCAGCAATATTTTCAGATGTTCTTGAGCGATGCACACGGTTTCGATTCTTCGCATCACTAACTTGTACAAAGAGTTCTTCTTTGTTTTCCGAACTCTGACTGCAAAAATTTCACAATTTTTATAGTAAATTTTAACAATTTCAATGCGTTGTTGAAGGGTGAAGTAGTTTTTACTTGTCAAATGTCTAAAGATGACAGCTTCAAAAGTGACACACCCCTATTACGATTGTCAATTATCAAATTGATAGTTGATAAACCTTGAAAATTGGGTTACAAAACTCTAATCAATTTTTCTTTTAAATTTTTCAATTTGCTTGTGTTTCGCAATGGTCTGAATCATTCTCAATGATCAAAACTTTAATCAGTTGGGTTTTTAAACATTGAATTAAAAATTTATCAACTATCAAATTGATAGTTGACAATCATAATAGGGGTGACAGTTTCCCAATTAACGGACTATTCAAAATTAAACCTCTTATTGGTAAACCCTTTTCTTTATATATTCCTTTATTATGAATTTATATTTATGAAACATTTTTATTTTCGAGATTTCAAAAAAGGGAAAAACTTGGTTTTCTTCTTTTTACCAACGATTGTTAAAATCTCGACTGAGACCACAACTTGCTTACTTCGCTCATTGATCCTAAGGCTCCCCCTGCTGTGGGGTTCGCTGGGTGGATTTCAAAAAATATTGACAGGCTTCCCAGTTTTTTAAGAGTGTTGTTCCATGTCCAATGTCAACTTAATGCGGTTGTTAGATTTGTTGAATGCAGCAGTTTTTAAACCTAGCTACTCGTATTTTCCATAAAAAGTTTTAGAATGTCGTTTGCTATTGACTTTAGAACTGGATTCTTAGGGTATCTTCTTTGTACATGGCAATATCATCTAAGTATCTGCTGTATTTTGTCAAAGATGGTATATTAAATGTAGAGGATTCTTCCGATTTTCTTCCTTATTAAATCAAGCCTTGTCATTCTTGCTGCCATGCGAAGGATTAACTGCCGTCAATTTACTCTCATACGATTTTTACATTGTACAACATGTAAACAACTCCACGTGTCGAGACCTCTTACAGCATTTTTCGACGACAGATACAGAATATGGCAGAGTTTTCCCGCCCCTTCATTCACCTTACGCTTACGCGATGCTTGCTGTTGTCACCACAAGATCGTTCTCTGTTAATTATAGATCCGAGATACTTTAACTTTTCGCTCTTGAGAAGCTCTTTTTAAATCAAATAAATGTGGAATAGAACTGTGCGAACTCGAAAGTGGGAATTTTGTCTTGTTCGCGGTAATGCCGTACCCATTTCCCTCCAGACCATCCACTCATACACCAAGGATCTAGGACCTTCACTTATTATTACTACCGCTCCGTCGTCAGCAAAGAATACTCAATTAACTTTCGGGTCCAATACTCTTCCTTCAAGCAAAAACCCAAGGACTGTTAAATAAAGAGCAAAGGCCTCAAGGTACTTCCCTGATGCATGCCAACTTCGATTGGTAACTCTTCCGAAGACTCCTGCGCGGAATCTTACCTTTGTTTTGAATTGTTAGTTCATGTCCATTTCAATCGGCACGTAGACTTACAAAAATCCGCGTAGCCTTAGGGTACCACATCAGATCTCATGGTTTTAAAAATTAAGCAAAACAATTTGCAAAACACCGATTTTTTTCTCTTTTTACTCTCATCCTCTGGATTACATCTTTGGTTGATTTACCTAAAAAAAAAAAAAAAAAAAAAAAAAAAAAATGTGATCATTCAAATGTGGGCTTCGGCTTGCTTTTGATGATTGGTGGAACAGTTGTGGATTTTTACTTGTTGACATAACCGCTGAGCCAAAGGTGGGCCTTGTTCAAAAAGATGATGACTTTTTGGCGAAAAACCGAATCTACGGCCAGCATTTCCAGCGCCCAACTAGCGAACTCACGACGTTGTTTAAGTTCGTCCGGAAGAAACGGCAAACCCTACTGAATATTTTGACATCATTGCTTTCTGGTCACCCTATATATAAAGATAACATCTTGTATTCTTAAGGAAATAACTAAACATCTTAAGTGTCCTTCTTCAATATCCCAGTAACCCAATTATTATCTAAGCATACACCTAACCTTCTTAAAAATTATGAAACTTGAATATTAAGCAGTAAAACCATAATCACAAGCACCCATTAATACAATCAGAAAATCGAATCAATTTTATATACCTACCTCGCTCCCCATGGGCATCCCCAACTCACTTCTAATATCTAAAATCTAATAATATCCTCTTACAACGATACGATAATTTACCAAGTTTGATGTTTCTCCCCCACCCACTCAAATGGAGAACCCCGCAAAAATATAAAACATCTTCAAGTCTCGAGGGAGGTTATCCTTAAACTTTCAAACATTTTCCTGTAGTGCAGTCCATATACACACAAACATCTCATGTCAAAGAGCAAAAACTTAAACCCCATGTCTTCTTCAAAACAAACAAACACACACACACCCACACATACACATGTCCTTTTGTTTGTCGATGTCAAAAACGGGACAAATAAAAGTATAAGTTTCTATAAAGTGCTTCGCAGCCATATTCGCAGTAATTCTAATGATCGAATGAGTATGTCCTTGAAGATGAAGGCACACGGTTCCGAAAAGCGCCAAAGCAACTGCTTTTATGGGTTTTGGGTTGATGATGTCTTTTAGTTTCTTGTTTTTTTTTTGTTGTTGTGAGAAGTTTAATTTTCACTTCTTGTATCCTTTGGAGCCTGAAGCGAGGACAAAAGCATGACGCACGATTGCCCAAAAAAGGGTTTTTCAACTTGTAGAAAATTTATTACATTATACTTTTAGTACGTATACAATCTACAAAGTAATATCCTGAGTTGACACAAATATAGTTGGAGTGGTAAATAGCGGCGACTGCCAACGGCGCGGCAGTGGCAGCACACGGGTGGCGCTGCACGGCGGCGGTGGGAGTGATGGAGGAAATGACAAAACATTGTCAACAAGGACATTTAAATGTGTGTTCTAACGCGCCATTGCTCAAGTGAACGATGGGGTTGAAAATGATTTAACCAGTAGTTATATTCAGGGACGGATTAGGGTTTGTACTTGAAGGTTCACTGTAAGCATAGAAGTTTTGCGAAATTGTTTAAAGGTAACTCTGGTATTAAAATATGGAAATTAGACAGGTGATTGTACTAGACCTATGGGTTCTGCCCCCCAAAGATTTAAATTTATAAAATAAAAAAAATTGTTCGAAATTTAAATTTGACAAAAAACGATTGACAGAAATTAAAAAAATAATAGCAGAAGAGATTCCATAATTCCATAGATATCGAAAGCATAGGAACAAAAAATTGTTTACTTCTCAATCGTGGACGTATAAATACATCCCAGGGCCCCTTATGTATGCCATCAAATTTATTCGTTCCCCTGCAGAACTATCTTCTGAATTTCTTTCTTCTGACTAAATTTTTTTTCAAATTAATAAATATATTAAAAAACATGCAATAAATATACATATTATCTTATAGAGAAATATTTACAAAATACTATTTTTCTCTCGATTTCCTTTCCTCTAAGTAAAACTGCATCTTCTTCCCCACCGTGGTGCGATTAAAGGCTACGATCGTTGCGAAACAAGAGGCAAACATTTTGGACAATTTTCCTTAGCTCTCGATCTCTTGATCAACCGACTATACCTTACCGAACTTTACAACTCCCTCTATCAATGATGTTTAATGCAAATCCAAAGCAATCTTAGATCCCAAATCCCTCTTCCAGATTGTCAACTTGAAACGAAAAATCCTCCTCTCTCTTTCAATAAGGGAACTTCAAATGAAATACAAACATTGGTCAACTTGTTTGCCTTTTTTTAAACAATCTTTTAGTGTAGAATCCTTTGTATTTGATTCTATTTTTTTTTAAATTATTTACCGAATCCCTCGAATCATTTCTTCCTCATACTTCTTGACCCATTTCCTAATGAAAATGAGCTAAATTAACTTCATTCCCGGTCCGATAGTCCCCTCAAAACGTTCAATTCAGACACCTTTTCTTCCTTTCTCAAGGGGAATTCCCTCAGATATGGAAGACCTCTTCCATGACCCCAATACAAACTTGTGTCCAATTGCTAATCTTTTACATATTCCCAACATTTTTGAAAGCATTGTGTCCAAAATTTTAAGTTTTTCTTGTAAGTCTCTCGACAACACGGCTTTCTCAAAGGAGGTCCACAACGACTATTATCGTTAAATTCCGATCCCTTAGCATCTCACAGCCTTATAGAACGGATTCTTTTTATTTTTTTTATTTTTTTTTTTATTTTTTTTTTATTTTTTTTTTATTTTTATTTTTATTTTTTTTTTTTATTTTTTTTTTTATTTTTTTTTATTTTTTTTTTATTTTTTTTTTATTTTTTTATTTTTTTTATTTTTTTTTTTATTTTTTTTTTATTTTTTTTTTATTTTTTTTAATTTTTTTTTAATTTTTTTTTTAATTTTTTTTTTTTTATTTTTTTTTTTCAATTATTCTCCCTCGACACATCTTCCTCACACCTCTGACCCACTTCTCATCGAAAATAAGCTAAATCCACTTAATGACGATTTTGTTTCTGGCTCCGTTGGTCTACCCACCATGTTTCTGAAAACATTTCCACACTTATTTCCAACATTTCCAAAGTTTTTGAAAGCATTATCGTTTTAAATCCCTTGACAACACGGCTTTCTCAAAAGTAGGCTCAGAATAACTTGTCAAATTTGTATTCTTTAGCCTCTCAGCGTTAAAGACCGGAAACGAAATCAACGTTGGCTTAGCCGATTTCTGTAAGGCCCTTGACAAAATTTCCCATATATGTACTAGTACTTATTCTTGCAAAACTGTCCATCCCTGAGTTTGAACCTATCTTCTTAAGATGGATTTCTCCACCTTAAAAACCGTAACTAAAACGTTCGTTTCAGATTTGTGTACCTTCTCCAATGATTTATCAGTTTCCTCCGGGTCCCACAAGGCAGCCACTTAGGGCCTCTTTTTTTTTTTATTGAAATTGTTGATATTGAAATGTTGATCAAATATTCCAATAGCGCACGCTGACGATACCAAGTTTTTAAAGAAAATTTTCTTCGACACATGATTCTACTCTTCTATTGATATTGATTGTTTCAGAAATTGGTAAATATTGCTAAATCATTCACTATTTCACGGAAACTCATCCAATCTCCTATCCGTCTCTACATTTTTCGTTATCAATTCATATCAAACGCTAATTCGATTCGCAAATTTGGCGTTTTATGTGATGGAGAGCTCAACTTTCTCACACATATTGACGAGATTATTCGTAAAACAAGCTCAGCACTTGCCGTTGTGAAATGATGGTCCAAGAGTTCTCCGAACCCTATCTTACCCGATCTGTATAGCCCCTCCTTAAATGGTCTTGTCAAGTGTGGTCCTCTTATCAATGGATTCATATCTCCAGAACCAAGAGCATTCAACGTCTTTTCCTTTTATTCGCTCTCCGGGGTCTGACTTGCAATAACCCTTTGATTCTACTTCTGTTTCGAGACCGCCTTCAGATAATTTTCTTGAATTGTAACCTGAAATAAAATTCATAATACGCTGGAAGAACGCAGAGAAATAAGCGACATTCTTCATTCATTCACTGCGTTCAGGAACTGTTGACTTCACGATGTTTACAACGCCATCTCTTTCAACACTAATCCTGGTTATCTAAGAAATACTCGTCCCTTCTATCCCATGCACCGTGGCTCTTTTGGCTTCAGGAAACATATTACTCGCAGGCTACGGAGGATTTATTGTAACACTAACTGTTTCGTCCTTAACATCAGTTTCCCTGTCAAAAATTCCGTCTTAATCATCCTTCAAAATTCATCTCAATCTTAGTTCCTTAGTTGTAAGATGTTACAGATTTAAGTCAAATAGAGAATTAGCTTATAAGAAGTCAAATCAAATGGGGGTGTTGTTGCCCCCACCAAAATTAAATTAACCCTGATTGTATGTGCACACAAACGCTCTGCACCAGCCGTAAATAACTCGCTCAACCGTACCTATGGTTTTTTAAATAAAAAGATAAAGAGATTGCAGCTCCCTAAACGGGTGATATATTGCCCCTCCCATATTTAAACAAAATGTTTGCATGTTGTCCCTCTTCAAGAATGTCTTCTTATTATTTAGTGTCCAAGTTCGTACTCGTGTCAAAAGCCGAGATATTAATAAAATATACCTACATATATTTCAAAATGGCCGCCATAAAATCCAAGATGGCCAACAACGGAGGAGTTAGTTCCAATCAAAAATTGAAAGGTACCTTAGTAGTACCTGGGCTTAGTGCGGGGCTTTTGTCCAAGTTAGATATGTACTTGTAAAATGACATCATAGAGGCCCTTAAAGTCGGCCTGAAAAAAAAATGCTCTTTTTCTATTCATCTAATCCGTCTATTGTTAACGTTATGAGTTGGAGATCAAAAGACTTAGCAATATTGATGTCGTTTTCGTCCTGTTTGTTGGCCCGATAACAAGTGTTACGTGAGGCAATTAATGAAATCATCCTTCAACATTAGCATATGGCTGTGGGGTGAGCTTTATGAAGGTGATTAGATGTTGGTTGAGTGGATTAATTGAGATTTTGACAGTTCCACTCAAGGGATCATATTTATTTCAATAATTTGATGTTCATAGTCATAGGCAATGGCATATACTCATAATGGATTAGATGGAAATTCGGGGTTGAGAATTGTATAGGGAGTACTTGGTGGGCAGAACAGGGTTTAAGATACTCATACCATTAGTAAATAATGAGGCTCGGAAAATATGATATTCTTGAAAACAATTACTTACAATTTGCTGAGGAATTCTATTTGTGAATATTTGACTAATGTTTACAGTGGTCTTCTTCCCATTTCCACTCATATTTCGAAATGAAGTTTCTCCTTTGGGGATGTTCCTTCCAAGTGTAAACACTATGATATGACAAATTCCATTTCATGGAAAAGATGCGTCGGAAAGCTTTGACTCACTCTGCCTTGCCTTCTGGTCTTATATTAACTAATTGAATGCGTGCGAAAAAAAAAATACAAAAATTAAATGCCTATTAATTTAACGAGCCATAATTATGCTGTTCAATTTAATGACCGGCCATAAATTAAATAATTTTTCGCAAGCTAGTTAAGTCGATGTATTCCGGCTGTTTACATCCAGAAGGCAACATAATATCTCGGACAAGTTTAAAGAATCCGATTAATTATTCAGATTGATAATAATCTTTTGATTAAAATCAATGACAGTCCAATTACTAACTGTACATTGACATCCTCGCTTTGAATAAATTTGACAACAGAAAAAAAACCAACTTCATCTATGTCACATGAAGAAATGCAACAAACCCCATTAAGACACTCGTTATATCTTAACGATTTACAACCTACTTCCAATCATAACTGGGTGAACCGCCATCGCCATGATGATTAAAGACTGACATCCGGTTGACCAACAGAATTAATGTCGATTTAAAGTATAATTTTACTTTGACGTTTATGCGAACGAAAAACACTTGTAAGTGAATAATGATGGATCAAGTAACGTAGACGTTAGTTATGGAAATCACTTGCGATCCGAAGCAGACACAATCATGAGCTTATGGCGCGCCGGCCGCTCCACCAGCACCGGTATATAATGGAGTGTGAATTGTTTAATGTGAATTGATGATGTTTGCTTGAATGTTTGGGTTTTTTTTTCCTATTTTTGCTTAAAACAAATTCTACAGGAAATTTGAATTTTGAATTTAATTTATGTTTGGCAAAGTGAGGAATGCGAAATCGAAACTGGAAGCACCGGAAAAATCAATCTTACAAGTTGATCTCGATAAGCGAAAGTAACGAATGGAAGAATTTAATAGAACTTTGAGAAGGACTAAAAATAGCTGGAAATTTCTCAGGACAAAATAGCGGGATTCGAACATCAGCAGACAGTTTCATTGCTAATATTTTGTTTTTAATCGGTCCAAACTTACGTGGAGTTCTCTTACCCGTTGAGAATGACGGGGTTCTAAATGGTTTTATCACTGATTGATAATTTGTTTCTGCCAATGGAAAAATTCGTTTTAAAGAATTACAATTATTTTGATGAAGTTTCAGCTCTTGGAGAACCAGGACCAAGTGACTTACAACTCTCAACCATTCATGTGTGTATATTTTCGATAGGAATGGAGGGGACCTACCATTTTCTTCCGAGTCCGAACGGCTATATTGAGATACACTTTTTCTTGACACGAGAAACACTTTGGTGAATGAGAGAGAGAGACAATCATAGGGGTTTTCGTCATAGCGTGTGATAGATTTGCTTGCACAGAACATGGGATTCCTTGAATTTTTTGTTGTATGGCTCATCTAGAATGGGTAGGTGCAATAGAACGATTTTCGATTTCTTTCAAATGTTCTCAAAAACGTCTTTAAGACCATTGATCAAATTTTGTTTCTGTGATTTCTGACTTAAGGAAAGACCCTCCTCATGAAATAAACACCCAAAATACAAATTATTTAATATCCAATTTTTTTGTATGAAGTGGTGATTTTTCATATGAAATAAATCCCTAAAATTGGGGATTTATTTTATAAGTTTTTTGGGCCTTATTGCCTTGGTTTTTTGTGACTTACGAGGGCGGTCCGATAAGTAGTTAGCCTACAAAAGAAAAACAAAATTTTTGGAAAAGTGGCGATTTATTTCTCATTATAGTCTCCTTTTAGCTCGATACACTTGATCCAACTTCTTTTACCCATCCGAAAACGAAGTTTTCTCGAGGTCGGCAAAGTAGGACTCCGTGGCGGCGATGACCTCCTTATTCGACTCAAATTTCTGCCCGGTGAGTGATTTTTTCAAGTTTGCCTGGTAGGGATTTCTAGCAACGACCTCGAGCTTCGCGCCTGCCCAAATTTCCGCTAACTTGCTAACAGCCAACAGATCGCAGGATCTCTGATCTCCACAAGAGATGAGCTTTACTTGGCCTCGGTGACAGCCGTTGTCTCTAGTAACTGGGGGTGGTCCTGAATTGGCCTTCAAGATGTCTCTTGTTACTACCGCCCAGCGATCTGCTGACATCCTGCCATCGATATCGCTTCTGTCGATGACTGCCACAATTATATTGTTTTTTAGCGCATCCCTGAAAGAAAGATCTTTCCTTCTTACAGCATCAGCTGGAGTGCTGGTCTTCTGCACTTAAGGGCGCTTAGCTGCTGAAGTGGTTCCCACAATAGACCGTTGTCACTTTGAGTCACCATTAGTCTCTAGTTTGTCACCTAGTCATTTGATGATACTCCTAGCATTCCGCAAATCGCGATCACGTTTAGATTTATTGGGAGAAGAGAGAGGTTGTCTAGTAGTGGTTGCAGCAGTCCCTTTTTGGGTTTCTTGGATCCAGTACTACCGATGGCTCCTAGCTTACCAGTCTTGCTACAGTCTGCGGACCTTGTCTTAGCAGTTGTTCAGCAGACTGTGCCAGGCTTGTAAGTCGTTCCGCCACTTAAAGCTGTAGTTGGGTGATTCCGCTGTAGACAATTTTTGACACCAATTTTTGAATTACAATATTTTTACTTTTTTTGATAAATATTCAAAGTAGAAATACTATATTTAATAATTAAAACAAAAACTGAGACCTAAGTTATAGAGAACATTTTTGTTTGCGCTTGGCAACATTATCATACGAAGTCGATACGAACTGCAATTATTATAACTGGTAACATAAGCTCAAAATAGCTATTTCCGACAGTTTTGAGTTATACTTTACTCAATAGACGTATAAAGCAACATGCGATTTAATCGTTTGCATAAAAACATGTACGAATTTGTTATTATATTTTTAGCATTATTGATTGCAAAAAGCCATTGTAAGTTGTTGCACCCGCGATATAAAAGATATAAAAGTTTACTTTTTTGGCAGAAATAAAGTGCTAGCGTTTTGAAACTTTCTAAAAGTAAGAAGAAAACAAAACTAAAATTAAATCAGTCGTTATTAGGAATATATTGTACGTTGAACGAAAAAAAACGTTGATTTAAATTGGTTGCACCCGCGATCGCAATATTAAGATCGCGGGTGCAACTTATTGACTACTAACATTATAACGTGATTTATTGTATTTTATTGATAAAATATGCTTTGAATAATAATTTCTGCTGTTCACGTTTTTTTTTAACTATGTAATATAATATTTTGTTCTTTTTTGTATAAAAATATATGGTTAAATGGAAGTGAAATAAGAAAAAGAGCCTGCTTTACAGAAAATTGACAAAAAATTAACAAATATGCTGAGCTTCATGCAGAAAAAGGACTCTTGATTTAATGTAGAGAGATGTATTGAAAGAGAAAATTAGGGCAGATACAAATTTTAAAATTCTGACCAGAATCAGACAAAACGAAAAAATGCAGGCAACACAAAAAAAGGCAGACACTCATTACATCAGTCCCTGTAGCCTGAAAAAGTCACACAAGTGAAACGTAATCGCCCAAGGAGTCCCACTAACGTAGTTGAAGTGGTAAAAAAATTATTTAAAAAAAAAAACTGGTTCCACCAAAGCAATGTCTAAAAAACTGAAGGATGACAGGTTATTTCTATAAAAGGGATAATATTAGCAGACAAGTGCCGGGTATGAAATCGATTAAGTCGAAAGTTAAGAATCGAGAAAAGTACAATGACCATGAGCATTCGTGAAGTTAAGTTTTCGACGTTTTTATTGAGTCAGAAGACGAAGCATTAAATTCTAAATCTCCAACAGGGTCTTTGAGCCCCCTATATTACCAGTAGATCCATGCTCTAAGATACCGTTCTGTTCTTACAGCAGCAGTATTTCCAAAAGTTATTTGCGCAGGTTTGTACGTTCTTGCACCAGGTAGGCTCCAATATCACAATATCGTTATGTGGGGTTATCCTTAACCGATATCGATGAAGATGGAGTACTTCTAACATACATATATGTATTTTCGAAAAAATATTGAAGTATTTGAAAAAAACAAAATTATAATTAATAGAGAAGGGTACTGACTTGTTACATATGTGCCTTATTTTATATTTTTTCCAGTTTTTAAATCAGTTTACTAATTTAAGTTAGACGCGTTGCACCCGCGATAATTTGATGTTGCACCCGCGATTGATTTAAAAGTTAATATTTCGTTGCTTACTTTTGTTTTCTATCTTTATTTTTATTTATTTAGTTAATTGAATCAACGTCGTTCAATATATGTAAGAATAGCATGATAAATGTTTCACAATTAACAGAATTTGTGTTTTTTGTACTATGATCTAGAAAAGTCGGGCCGATTCTGTTGCACCCGCGATCGCACTTTGAAACCATTCTTCTGCCAAATTATTTATTATATTTTAGAATTCTAAATGGATTAAATATAAATAGGTGAAAATGTATCCCTTCAAGTAATAATGTCATTAAATATTTTGCTTATTTTATTATTAAATGTACTTCAAATGAGTCTAAATGTTGCACCCGCTATAATGGAATCGCCCAGTTGTCGCTGGCGACTTCTCCTCAGTAGAGGCCAAGGCCGAGCCGGCAGTGGCGACTCCTGCCGATGTTTGAACGGATATCCCGGTTCGATTTTTTTCATCAAGTTTTTTTGAGAATTTTGAATTTTGTTGGTTGTTTTTGCTAGCGCAGCTGGATTGCAAAAAAACGGGATGTAAGCCTTCCCACCGCGTCAAAGTCAAATTCGAGGGAAGGAATAAAAAAAACTACGGAACCGATATTGCTCTTTTTCCATTTTTCTATAATTTGCAGAGAAGCTTCCACACGTTATCAAACCAAAACTACAAGTCCGAATGTACAAGACGATAGTTAATCTCTCTTGCGATACTGGCACCTTTGGACGGTGAGGCTAAGTACTTATCCTACCGCCATCGTATTTCATATTCAAAATTTGGGGGTTATTTCATGATGTTTTATTTGGGTGGTTCCTTCTGAGGTACTGTCGACATAACCACCTGCCTAACGCCTGAACATATACCCTAAGTGGTACTCGTACCATAGAGTTGCTTGAGCGATAAAAAGTATCCAAAAACGAAGTTCAAATCATTGGGACCAGCGCACTTTTTCTTGCTGTGGGTGTTATTCCATACAGCAAATGTTCATTTGCTTACTCTTGAGCCCAACTTCGAACGTACTGTTTAAAATTCAGAGATTCTTTCTTAAGCCGGACTACATGAATGTGGAATGCCTTACCCGGTCTAATATTTCCGTCTAATTGCGATGTTCAACCATTTAAAACCAATGTAACACCGTTATCTCCTTTTAAATGCTCTGCAATTTTTTCCTAAACGCTCGCACTGTGCTCAACCATTTAACGTAGTCGAAATCTTTTCAGTAAGCGCAAAATATATTAACAAAAAAAAAAATACATCAAAAATCATATCGGCTCCAGACACCCTATTAATTCCAACACCTTCCAGTTCTCTCATAATGTATATGCTTCAGAAAGATACAAAAAAATGTTCACGAAGACAAAAATAACAAATCTACTTCCGTCAGAAGGACCCTTTAATTCCTGTCATCAAATACCCACATTCGGCACCAGCTAGTCCATGAGGGCCAGTCTTGTGTCCACCATGTTTACACTTGAGCCCAAAAACGCACTCGACGCCCTCTAGAGTCAACAATTTAATTTGCAGTGATTTGTTAAATTCACCTCGAATTGAAACAACAAATTCCCCAACAGTCCACATGTCTACAAAAAAAAAAAACAATAAACAAAGCAATTCCAAACATTAATAGAATAAGAAGCTCTGGATGGAAAAGAACAGACTGTATATGAACCAAAGCAACAAAAAATCAGTTTTGATTTATAGCCAGCAATTAATTTTCAGGACAACGCTGCTACGGTGGCGTGCTGTAGAGTAGAGGTATCCTTTTGTTTTTTTTTTTCTGTTTGACAGACTTGTGGGTGGTAGAACTGTAGAATATGGCTTCGATGACAGTTCCGTTGTGCGTGCCCTCTGTTGGATGCAGTTTGGGTTTTGGTGCTTTTTATGATTTATAAAGGTTTCATTAAATGTTTTATCAAGAGAACTGTACTTTTTTGGGGTAGATGTGTGGAGTGAGAGAGAGGGCGGTATTCATTCCGGAACATTGAATGCGACACATAAGGAATGTCTGATATGTGTGTGGGTCGAGTTTCTATACTATTTATAAGGCAATTCAAGGGTTCCTCTCCGTGGGGAGGCTTATGGCTTCTGAGCTGATATTTTAACCGAAGAGAAAGCTGATGGAGGTCCTTGTGGTGGGACATACTAAGGATTTTGAAATGCACATAAATTTATAGGTCCAGTTGACATAAAAATAATTAGCAGCGGGGGTCCGGTAGTGTGAAAAACAATGTAGGAGTGAAGGAATTTGTCGTGAAGATACTCGAAGGATTTTAGGATAAGATTTTGTGATTAGGATGAGGAAAATAAATGGTGTTTTGACAGGAATTCGAAATCCTTATTAAAACGAAGACAGGGAAGATTGGTGAGGGAGTTGAATTTATTGCGATCTCTCATTATTAAATGTCCACTGTTCCTGCCCAATAGCTTTTCCTCCACCTTCTCGGAATACCATAACCTTCGACTTATCTATATTGACAGCTAGTTACCATGTTTTGCGGTATTCCCTGAGTTTATCAATCATTAGTTGTAGAGATTCGGGTAACTATGTAATAGTACTATATCATCCACAAAATGATCCTTGATGAGAGTTCCAGCATATTCAAGTTCTTCCGGCAAACAATCGGTCATATTATTGATGAATAATGCAAATAAACACGGGCTAAGCCCGTGAAAATTAACATAATATTCCCCAAGAAAAACCTATTTGAGTCATACCCGGTGATATTTTGAACAAAATACTGTATAAATGTCCATATTTAGCTCAAATTTGATCTGTCAAAACATAAGTTGTCAAATTCCTTTTGAAGGATGGATGCGATGTCGATGGACTAAAATCTACTACAAATTCTAAAAATTCTGAGATACACATTGACACTAGCAATGAAATAATCTTCATAGGTAAATAACTGAATCCGCTCTGTAGCTGTCAAGTAACGAAGTGTCAAATACCATCAAAGGATTTTAACAATATCAATAGAATACTAAACCTCTGAAAAACAAATCGAATCATTATTTTCTTTGGTGTGTTCACACTCAGTTGCTACGGTGACACTCTCAACTGACAGTTCCAACTGTCAAATGGCGATTTGGATCGATCGTTAAAGCTGTCTTTGATTCTTAAATTATATTGAAAATTATTTTTTTGTTCGTTTCTATATAAAATTGTCTTTCTCAAGCGACCAATCTCTACCAAACCAAACCGAAATTAGATGACCAATCGAAAACGTCATAAATATCTGTTTTACGTCAAAAGCAGATGACATACGCTGTCAAATTTTTCTCTGTAAATAATAATAAAATTAAGAGAGTGGCGATAAATACGCCAGCAAAAGAGTTAATAAATATTGCTTTTGGTGTTGCTTACTAATTGAAATATTATTGCAACTCTCCACTGCCCAATAAAACACGTTTAATGTCACAATACCAAATGTCAAAGTAAATCTACTTTACTTTGTAATAAATTCAACATTTGAACATCGTCCATGGCCATAGTCATTTTGGATTTGATAATTCCAGACACAGAATTTTGCAGTGTAGAGTTATGGAAACAACAATACTTTGCGAACACAGTCGCAGAAATGAAAAGTTTAAATACCAAAGTGGATGTAACGCTCGCTTAAAACTGATTAAGTATCACGGAAGAAGGAAGCTTGTTTTCAAAAATCAATCAATTTCTAATTGAATATTGTATATTCATCAAATCTTAAACCCCACTTATTGACAGATCCCTGATAAGAAGAAGGTGAGGGTTGTGATCTCGTCATTGACACCAAACAGAGATTTCTGATAAAAGTGACGTCGGAAAACATCTCGCTGCATTAATCTAGCCTGTCCTTATCTCCATGAAGAAAACTAGCTTTGCTAGATTGGGCATTCTCCACTCAAAAGCGAATGTGTAATAATTAATATTTGCACTAATGTATATTGCAGCAAATCGACTGTGGAAATGTTAATCTTTTTTCAATGCCTAATCCCAGAGTGTCCCATATTTTTTTCGGTACTCATTCAGCCCACACTTGAAAACTTGTACCGCCCATGTGTGTGTCGTAGTCGAATTAAGTCCAGTTTTGCAGTTTTGGTATCTCGCTCGCCCTATCGTGTGGACAAATCAGCGCTGACAAATTTCCCACGTGAATTTGGACAGTTCCACGCCTAAAAATCGCAACCGCAACATGCTTGTTGCAGGAAACCTGCTGCACCTTGTTAGGTGTCGCTTTCATCCTAGAGAAAGTTCTAAAATTATATCGGGACAAACAAAAATAAAGCCAAGAAGCTGGATTTTCCAAATAGAATTACATAACGCTGCCGCTAAAGTGCTGACCCCCATGGGTGACTTTTCGCGCTGCATCAAGCAACCTATTGCACAAGTAAGTGACTTAACTAATTGTTTCCGGTTGCCAGATGAATGAAGGCTGCTTTGCCTGGCAGCAGACTGCCGGCGGCGGTGGTAGCACACACAAGGTGCAACAACTCCACTCGAACTCGACTGCGCTCTCCTCCCAAATGGGAACCAATTTGACACGAAAGTTGGTTGTTTGCAATAATACACTCTCGGATACGAGTTTATTAAACCAGGACGGACAAATAGACAGCTATATAGACAGTCGGACTGGCTGGGCAAGTTGCCTTTGGCTTTGGAGGATTTCGGTGTGCATTCGGATCTGACTGACTGATTTGTTGGTATGGAGATCACGTTGAGATCTTGCACCGATTTGCGTGTGTGGCTTCAACGCTGCAGTGGGCTGCATAGTCTGCTGATCGTACAGCAAAGACGACCGACCGACTACGAACGACGTGGTTGGCTAATAAAAATGTCTAATTCACACGGCGAGCGGTGGTGTACACCACATGTCTAAATGATGCTGGAACAGAGGACGAACAGAACGTAATTTGAATACGGATTGTGGGTAATTGTCGGGACGCGCACTGTGTGCTGTGATTCTGACGAATGTCAAGCGGTTTTGTGATGCGACTTTGACGTCAATGAGATGGTAGGTACCGCGTGCCGGGTGGGTTTCACCGATGTGACATTTAACGCAGCTGATTAGCATCTAATGTGGGCATACCATTATACATGTAAGTAGAAGAGTGATAGTGCTAAAAAGTCAATGGACGAATTATGGTGTTGAATGGAGGAATGCGGATATCGTGTGACAAATCACAGGTGACAGCAAGAGATCGTATCATGATTTATGTGGCGGAGAAAATTGAATAAAATGTTCGGTGGTTCTTGATGAAACACAAGTGCAATCTCAATTCATATCAAGCGAGTTAATGACCAAATCTCGTACACATACAAACATCTATTAAAAATGAATATGAGTGACAGATGAAATGGGATTGGGTTGATAATGGTTTTAGTATTTTTCTGGGATGAGTTCGTGATTTGAAAAGAAGAACCACATCGCAGTTCACAACTTTATCTCGCTACTGTTGAACTGGCTTTGGAACTGCACCGGACAAACATTATCAATTCCTCAGGTTTTGAATACTTCCTGTGGCGATCGAAATATTTTTTCCTTGAGTTTGTCTCAACACCAATTTATCTGACTCAACGATTAATTCGAGTTTTCTGAATCTACCTATAATTTCTACTCCCAGTTCTACGCTCCTGCTGATGATCTTGATCTTCAAAAAATATGTTGCCTTTTCCAGAAAGTTGCTAAAAAATCAAAAGAATCGTTGAAGCTTACACCAGCCTTCTTAGTTTTTCAAAATTTTTGGACACTAGCAGAGTTTGAACACCATCTGGAACATGGGACAGTCTCTAGATCACTTCAGAAGAAGAAGCCAAAGGAATATAAATATGCCCAAGACTCCTATAGCTTAGACAAGCTGGTTTGGGAGTTACATTCTATGCTTGTGTTCTGAAGAACAAGAACGAGTCTCCTTACCATAAGCTTAGAAGACAGTTTAGTATTTTTAGCTTAGTGAGCAGTCCTGTCTTCATGCAGATTCTGCAGTGTTCATGGTAAAATGCCGGACCACGTATGTATTAGATACATATGTTTGATGAACTTCTTTCGTCCTAAGGACATATTGTTCTTGGACTTCGTCGACAGATAGAGGAGAGCGAACTACTCCAAATACTTAAGTTTCTCAAAGTGAAAAATTTGGAGAAGAAGCTGTACAAACTTATCCAACTCATATTGGAGCCATAATAGATCTTAAGTTCTAATTCGCCGGAGAAGTCTTTATAGCTGAGGGTTTCGCTCTTCCAACGCACCTTGTTCCCTGAGAATATCATTGGAATGTCATTGTCCAATTTTCTCAGTCTTTGCATTAAGTCTGCATACTAATAACGTTTCACACAGTCTTTGATTAAGTGTTAATTATTTAATACCAGTGTCCGATAAGCAACACTTTCAGCATTCATTCTTCCATTCCATTGCCCTTCGGTGTGAGGTTTGGTCCAAGGTGTTGTAGAATATCCAGAAATCGCTATCTGTCCAGGTGCGGTGCTGGATCGAGTCTCTATAAAAGCGTACTTGACTTGGCCCCACGTATCATCTTTAGTTTGATTAGCATTTGAAATTAATTTATTGCCTGAATGTCATGGCAAAATGTCGCTGCATATTTGGACAGCATCTGCTCCTAACTCGGCTCAGCCAACAGCAACTGATGATCACAGCCTGTGTCTGCTTTTTCTTAATTTTTATTTTGGAACTAAGATTTCCTTACTGGATAACGAAGTGGTCGACTTGATTTTTCATTTGTTACCAGGAGATTCCTAGCCGATTTTTACTTAAATATAAATAAATAATAGCCCCCAATCTAATGTTGTTGTACGTTACAGAAGTTGACAATCATATTAGGATTTTCGTTTAGTTGACCCATGTTTTCCTATATGGCGTTCAGGACCCAGGTTGTCTGAACCTTACAAAATTCCATGATCATAAATTTCTCGATCAGAAATGAAGATCAAAGACTTGATCTCTTTTCTCAACGTGATGAAATGCCTCTAGAACGAACTTCGGTTACTTCTTCTTTCTTCTGTATTAGGCCCTCCGTTTGACTCGTTAGATCACTGAATCGGATTGGCTACTGTTTCAACACCAGTCAACAAGCTGCCTATCTTAGCATAGTGTTGATGGTGTCGGTTGAATGTAGTGGTCTGGTTGAGTAAGTGATCAAATTTCCGACAATACGAGACATCAAAACCTACTAGATCCTTTTATATTTGTGAACTTTATAGAAACTGGATGACTCCGTGAGAATGTCCACAATTTCCCATATCAATTCCATCCGCAGGTTTATAAGAGTTGTGGTATCAAAATGGCGAACTTCAGTGCTAATTGGGCCACAGGGTTGGACAGCCATTTCTACCTATCTATCTTCTCCTTTTCTTCATGCGTTCATCCTCGGTTCGATAGGCAAACAAGTATATAGCGTACTTAGGGTGGGTTAGAAGTTCAAAATTGACCTGTGGACTAATGACCCACTCAATGGTGGATGTAGACAAAATAATTTTATATCTATCTTCTCGCTTGACCCAAGCCTTTTAACGTATCAAATTTTAGTGAAATCACTATACCGGCTTAACGTCAATCTTCTAACTAGATAAGAGAGATTGTGAGAAAAAGCTTTGCAGAAATTTGTGTTAATTTGAGGAATTTCAGTAAAAAGTTTATCTAGTCTAAATTAAACTATGGTTGTTGCGAGAAGAAAATAAAAACAACTTAAAAAAAGAACGGTACCTTTCTCTCCGAAGCATCAACTGAACAAGCCAAGTGTGTTTTTCTTGTTCTCAATCGTTAATCGTGAAGATTTAAAATCGCTATCAGTCATAGCAGGTAGATTTCTGTCACCACCACCTCCTAGTGGAGGAGCCTTGCATTGGAGAGCTACAGAGTGATTGCTTCTACGGACGTATTGCTATTGCCGTATTAAAAAAGTATCTTAATAGTATCTTAAAAAAAATTAAGACGACGCTTTAAGCAACCTAACAAACCGGGTAGAGCTGAGTGGCCAAGAGTAAACCGCCGCCTATTTTCTAGGAAATATAAAATTCCTCATCTATCCAAGGTATTCCACTAGATGAAACTTTAAGCTGTAAACCTACTATATAAAAAAGAGTCAAAAAGGCCACAGTAGCATTGTTCTCATGCAAAAAAGCTATTGGGAACAAATAGGACCTAAAATCTCGCATTACTCGGTTATCCGACCGATCCTTATTTTTGGTGAAGCAGTATGCTGGATCGCTCTAGAAAATGTCGTGAATTATCATAAGCTAAGCAAAGTCCAACGATCATCTTGCATGTGTATAAGCGGATCACTACGAACCTCGATGTTTTCAGGAAACTTATTTGAATCACACGTCACTTTGTCTTCAAGATCTTTCTGGGAAGATGGTTCTATTTTTACATTGACGGATCGAAAACTGATGATGGGGTTGGTGGCGGTGTATACTCAGATAGATTAAAAGTATGTCTCTCTTTCCGTCTTCTTAGTCATTGTAGCTTTTTCCAAGCGGAATCAATGGCAATTAATGAATTTATACCTTGGCTCAAAGAACACATAGTATCAACTACTGATATCGGCAACTTCTCGGTTAGTCTGGAGGCTATTAAATCTCTAGATTCGATCCTTTTAACTCTATAACAGCCCTTAACTGCCGTTTATATCTTTTAAAGATAGAGCGGAAAGTCAATATTCAACACTGTTGGGTGCCAGGTTATGGGGTCATTCCACAGAACTGTAAAGCTGACTTACTCGCGAAAAGTGGAACAACCTGTTTATTCATAACCTGTTTATTCATAACCTGTTTATTCATAACCTGTTTATTCATAACCTGTATAAGGCTTATAGGTGTATACCCATTGCTATATATAAACTTATTCTGAGACAAGATGCTATAGAGAGCACAAACCTAAGATGGTACAATTAACCACCTGTCTCATGACAAAACAGATCTTCCCAATACCTGGTCAGACAGGCTCTAAGTGCTCGATAACATTAAGTAGATTGCACATCAGCTCCGTTATTGGTGTCATGACCGGACACTGTCTTCTAGGCAACGCGTAACCAGGCCTGGCGTTTATTCAAAGGATTTTAGTAGAACTTTATGGATGAGGTAGAATCCATTTCTCATCAATGTACCTGCTCTATCCCATAGGCGTAGGGTCTATCTCAGAAAGTTTTTCTTCCAGGAACCTAGTGATCTAATTAAGGTAGACATTTGAGGTCCTTCTCGCTTCATAAGGAGTGTGATATAACAAAGGATAAACTCTGGTCTTAGTGGATCAGATACAACACTGACAGCCACTTAAACCTTACCTTACCTCACCTAACCTCCTAGTATTCCTGGTGATTGTAATTGTAATTGTTTAGTAACGCAGGTTGAATTTATGAACCTTTGCGAAATAGGCTCAATTCAAAAGAGGCATCCATAATTTTCTTTATAAAATGTAACAAAATATAACTTCCCATTTTTAATACTAATTTTTTAATAATCTGATAAAAATGTTAACTATGGTTATTTATTAATTTTGTCGCAGAATACATGTGTAGGCTCTAGAAATCCGTATACTCATCTGCAGATATCCACATCCGCAATATCCCTGCATTAAACTTTGCTTAGATGCTTTGTAATTTTATTTAATGAGAGTATAACAGTTTCGGCAATTTTTGAAAACCCCCAATTGTGTTTTATCATTACTCATCATTTAACAACCAAAGCTTTGTGTCATGTTGAAAAATTGTTCCTCTCACTAACGCAACTTTCTTTAAGGAAGTTCATTTATAAATTTCCAAAATGTTTATCGCTAAACATTAATTATTCATCGTGAAACATTCAAATTGTTAATAATAATTATGAGGAAAGTGTGAACATTCTCTTACGCAACACTCACTGCACAACACATTCGAGGAAATGTTGAAAACTAAAACTAAACGCAATATACGTCAAACTGTCACCCAATGTCAAGCCAACTAAGTAATTTATTTCACCCTGGTCGGGCGGGCAACAGGCCGGGCCGAGTCCAAAAATTAAAGTGCCTCAACAACCCGTTAATATGAATTTATCTCTCTCAATCATTGTCGAACAAATTACTCACGCAGATAAATGATTTCGAGGCAAATTGATCACCTCGTCTTACGAAATATGATCACTCCATTAATATATGGAACGCGCTGCGCTGCTGGCAGAAATCTGGTTCTGGTCTCTGCTGGACCAATATCTCTTCCCCAAAAATATGCCACCACCTTCCGGGCTCGCGCTCAATTACTTAATTGCGATCGTTTGAGGCAGTATGTCTGCGATAAAGGATAATAAATTAGGGGTTATCATGCGACAGTCCATATAAACACTAATTTATCAATTTCCATTGGTCGACGTGTCAAGACACTAAATCAAATATCTTACAAAACAAAAATAGCAAACCAACGAGCTCCGAACATGTAACCTGTGCAAAATCACTGCTAAAGAGTCGATCGATCTTCGAATTGGCAGAGTTGACCGGACGACCGAAATCTCCCCCGAAATCGAAAAATTTGTACTTGCCACTTAATTTGATTAATCCGGATCGATTGTGTGCAGCAAGCGGTTGGACGGCTCTACACATACTTTCCAGCTAATAGAAGTCTAATAAAACTCACTTTAATAATATTTTGCAGCTACTCATGCTGGTGGTATAGACTCGTACTCGTATACGCCTAAGCGTAGCCAAGCAGCCACTTGAAGACATTTCTTGCTTAGAAGGATATGGCACGGGTCGCGGTCTGCACTAAGTGTACCGTCTTACTGCTTCTTGCTTTATAGAAATTGGTGTTGATCTCTGTGGTCAGACCAGACTGTGTGGTTAAGGTGGCCAGAGTGCACAGGCACACATTGCGCAATGAATTTTGTGTACGATGCCAGGTTCAATTAAGTGTGATTGAACGCACTGAGGGCAATGTTGCAGAATGATTGTGTAAAAAGCAGCCAGCCAGTGGTTGCAAACCTCATGTCTTTGCGTTTAATGGATCAAATTTCATTAGATACTTATTGTTTAGAGACATGGAAGCATTCATACTCGTATACAAGGTGCAATGCTAAGCGGTAGGTATTTTAATGCATAAAACATTACCATTAAGTTGGTATAAGAAAAACAGAATAAATGTTACTTAATTTAAATACAAATTTATTTTTCGTGACTCTTCAAGACATTGCAAAAATAAATAAATAAATTAGAGACCAACACGGCTCGAAGAGAACCTAAACCTAATGATTTAGAAACTCTCAACTATTTCTTTGTGCGTGTCATTGGCAGGAATGGAGGGATTCCAGAATTTTCTGCCGAATCCGAACGGTCAAAATGGGGAGTGTTTTTTCATGAGGTGAAATATTTTCGGATGAAAGTAGCCCTGGCAATCATATTTTTTTTTAGGTTCCAGTGGGTGACACGCATGACAGCACAACGCATAAACAATTATTCCAAGAGGTACTTCACATAAAAAGTTTTTTTTTTATTAAGGACAAAGACGTCTCGTTTAGCTCTGTTCAAAGACTCAAAAAATTTCTAAAAAAAACATTAAAAATTAAAGAATCTAATATTTAAACAAAAGAATTAACTTATTCCAAATCATCGAGTATGTAAAGTCATGGAAAACGGATCTTAAAAACGATAAGTTGGGAATTTGAGTACACTTGTATAGCACAATTTTGAAATGCTTATTCGTGATCTATCCGACCTCTACTAGGGCACTTAAAAAGCTTAAAATCCTGAAGTACAATGGAACTAATACATACTCAATAATAATAAAGGGTAGGCTATAAAATTGTCCTCAAAGAAGGATTCGCGAAATTTTTTCAATACGGCTTTAACCTACAATATTTTCGTTTTCAAAAATGGTCCAATGGTTTTGTTGACGTTTCTCATATTCGTTTCCAAATTCACGTCTTGTCCTGAGATATGCATTAAAACGAGTCGATTGCAGCAACATTCGGGGGCTCAGATAGAATTTCTGTGCTGTATATTTCCACACTGTGAAAACAGGCTAGCAGTTCTGGTACTTAGTGAAACCCAGGTGGGTGAAAATTCTTATCACTCGAAATTACGCCTACTGGGGTATAGCTTAGTGCCATTATTTTTCCCTCACCATGGTCTCACCATTTATATAGGTACGTAATGATGTTGCTTATCAGTTGCGCTTTTCTGCTCAGACAACACCCAAAGGAAGGTAAGTCTAGATTTTTGCTGAGTTAAACCTAACTCAGGTCATTAACTAGCCTACTAGAATTCCTGACGTTGCAGGTCAATCCGTCAACACTCTAAACTTGTTTCTTACCTCTGACCCTGATAAATACACTATTAGTGTATTATCACCTCTAGGCACATCAGACCATCTGCAATATTCTCGGGTCCAAAAACCCAGTTGAGAAGAAATTCCCAATAGAACCGTTTGGCAAAACGAGAAAGCCAACTGGAAGGGTCTCAATGATTTCTTCAGGATCATTAACTGGTTGCTATGCCTTCTCGATAGTGACGGGGGCTCTAGTGCAGATATGATAACAAATTCGACGAACCAAGTTTTTCAGTGACCAACAGTTAAGGCAAAAAATAAAAATATTACAATGTCCTAAAAAAATAGTAAAAATGTTTGGTCATTTGTAAAAAATTTGCGAAATACTATTTCGGCTTGGGTTCCAACACTCGTCTTTAATAACACTTCTTCTGTCACAAAAAAAGCCAATTTGCTTGCAAACAATTTGATGCTGTCAGATAGTGTTCTGATTCCTTTTGTTAAAGAGAGCATAAATGGTCTTATGGGGCAAATCTTCTTTCGCACTCGTACAGTTTATAGAGTACTGAAGGGTCTAGATACACAAATCCGCTGGCCAGAATAGTGTCTTCCCCATTGGTTTGAAGAGGTGTTCTTCAACACTGGCAAAAACCATTACGTAAGCTTTTCCATCTGTCTTATTCTACTGTTCGCTTTCCGAGTGGATGGAAAACAGCATTTGTCCAGTCTGGCCCTTAAAAATACGAATCTTCTTTCTCTCTAACTATCATTCAATTGCACTTACATTCCGTCTTTCTAGGGTCATGAAAAGGCTGATTAATTATCGGCTGAAGAAATATCTTGAAGAACAAAAGCTTCTCAATCACCGGCAGTATGAATTTCGTAGCAATAGGTCTAGCGGTGATCTGATGGTATATTTCACCGATGAATGGCACAAATCTTTACATCGTTTTGGAGAAACTAAAGACTATTGCACTTGATATTCGACAAGAATTCGAAAGCGTTTGGCATCAAGCTCTATAATCGAAGATGCGTGCAATTGGTATTGTTGAACCTCTTCTTCGTTGGATTAGAAACTACATCTGCGAACAGTTCACTACAAATTGTGTTGGACGGTTTTAAGTCTGAAGTTCATTAAATAAATGCTGGTGTGCCACAGGGTTCGGCTCTGTCTCCCACTCTCTTTCTGATATTCATCAATGATATTTTGTCTGAAACTTCTCATACATCAAATTGATTTGCTGACGACAGTACTCAGCCTCTCATATTCGGTTCCAGATGAACGTCCTTGTTTTTCGGATGTGCATTTAGAACGAATTAGAGAACCATAAACCGCGTAGAATTTAATACTTCAAAATCTCAGTGCCGTCTCCATACCGCTATCTGAATCATAGATCACCTTGTGTGGAATGACAACAACCATGCTAACTGCTTACGTTTCATTCGACGTTGCAAGAAATTTGCAAGTCGTTTTGATCTGGCTGTAATCTTTAAAACCTTAGCTACTCGTACTTGAGTCTTTTAGATAGAATCCAAAAAAGAGATCAGGTGACAATTTTATGTATTTGAACATTTTGTTTTAAATTAAATCCATGGCTTTATTTTTAGAAACAATTTTTAAATTCCAAATTTCTTTTACATAAAAGCAAGTTCGTGCGATCCAGTCGTTCATTTTATTTCTAAATACTGCTTTTTCAAAAAACAAGCCTTGCTTTATCTCCGATTTTATTCAAGAGTAATAGTGGAATAACCTCTTCATCCACAGCGGTATTTGTGGTTGCCGTGTCATTGGGCCATATATTCAAAAGTGACCCAGATACGAGCGTCAGTGACGTTTACTTTTAACAGGACAGTATGAAGAGCCCATGTCACACAGCTCGTGACAAAATGCACTTTTGTTTGAAAACAATTCCTGGGCTAGTGATTTCTTACCATTGAGCCTCCAATCGCCCATTTAATACCATTAGATTTTTTCTTCGAGATGTATTTCAAAGCTAAAGTCTACTTCAGTGCTCCACTAACATTTCCTGCAATTAAGGATTATATTAGATAGTGCTCCTATTCGAGAATATAAGTCACGATTATCCGAAACAGTGAAGCAAAAAGATGAGTTCAACCTATTTACTCACTTTTCTAAGAACATTCCTAGGGTGGTATGTAAACAAATTTTTGTCCCAGATCGATCTCAAGACGAAAGATCGATTTGAGAAAGTTTTTATTTTGAAATGCAAAACGATGGGAAAAAAATAAAGTGCTCAAATCGATCTCATGAATTGTTAAACTTGGTCATCAAAATGGCCGAGTTTCAGATTAGTCTGTAAAAAATCAAGTTTATAAAAATAGAAGATGTCCAGTTGGTGAAGATATTTGATTTTTGTAAAGATTTAGTGAAGCAGGTTTGCAACTATTAACTGATGAATTTTTGGACCCGACTCTGGGATCAAAGCGGTGGGGCATTGACTCATCAAGAAAAAATAAGGATCTTTCTGGGGTTAATATAGGAGATCCTCGATTTCAGAGCGGAATTGGTGAAGACACTGTTGTCAATCAATCAACCATATCCAGGGTGGTACAACAAGTTGCAACAAAAATTGCAAGCCGTGCGACTGATTGAATTATATTAAAAAATAGAAAAAATAGAAGTATCGCGAAGGTTATAGAAGTATGGATTTCCCTACGCCATTGGTGCTCTTGATCGTACTCATGTGCGTATAAAAAAAAAACACGATATCACCATGAGGAGGCCTAAGCCGCAAAGGATACTACTCGATATATGTGCAGGCTACATGCAACGTGGATGAAACATTTCCAAGAGTTTATTGGCCAGGATCTGTCCACCGCTTTCGTTTTCACTTTCACAAGACCCTTTTTCCTTGTTTTTCTTCGATTCACCGCACAGAAATTATAATTTAAACTAGTTCATACGAACTCATTTGAGATCGTTCTCAATTTCACCGAGTCAGAACTGTTTAGAACGAAATCATTTTATTTCACATGAAGCTCATTCCGAGTTTCCTACTAGTCGATCGATCTTACATTCTAGTTCAAGCTTGTTAGAGATCATTCTTATCTTTCAGAATATGACCCATTGTATTTCATTGTTTCCGATTTGATTCTTTTAAAATATTTTAAATGAAACCGCTTTTTTACCAACAATACAATCTATACACCTTTTCATCTTTAAATGCAATTTCTCGCATAAAGCATGCTTACGCTTCATGTGAGTTACCAAATGTTTTATTACACTGCAACGAACTGTTATTGCTATTTGTTAAGCCATTCACGATTGTCTACCCCTGATTGTGTAGATATCCTTTCACACTAATGCTGCAGGTTGTTTACACTCATTTTCTTGAGCTATGTTTCCACAGCTTCTGCAACACGCCAATAACTTCAGCAACAACTTATCACACACAGCTCGATCACATGGAATTATTCGCTGGACACAAACAAATAAACCTCTGATCTACGGCTGACTGTCGGTTGGGGCGCTCCGAGTGAATTTCTATCACTGCAATGCGCCACACAAAATATTTGAGTCTCTCGGAAACATGGAAATCCCGGAGGCGTGAATCGACTCAGAATCAATTCATCTTGACACTTTTATGGGTAGTTTTTGTGTAAATAAATTGTAATTAATCGATCGATAAAATTTGCATCTGGCTGCTGAAGAGTTTGCTTGGCGAGTTAAAGTATTTGTGTCCGACGAACGCATGGTGATGGTGACGCGACGCACCACGTATGATAAAATGGACTTTCGGTAGGGAGAATAATTATATTGGAGCCCACCCTCTGCCTTCGCATTGGCTTCTCCGGTACCGGGTGAATGTGTTATGGCTGACAAACTAAATTGCAATTAGGAATAATTTATGAAGCCCATATATTAATTTTAGCTATTAATTTAAATGGCCATCCGGCGACAGAAGGACAACCAAGAACAGAGTGTGTGCACTTGTATGACGGTGCCTTTTCAGTAAGGTGTTATCTTTGGAAGCATTCTTCGTCAGCTACACCCACAGAACGGAACGAAATTATGGCCAAAACGGACATAAATATGTCTTTGCATGCGCGCAGGTTGTTGCTTAAAGGACATTGTAACAAAAAAAAAAGGACTTTTGTATGCGGGGGTGAGGATTTGTGGGTTGTTTTTTTATTTGTATATTCCCTGGGTATTCGAGTCGTTGTACATTTTCGTACGTAGTATGTTAACGGTCTAAAGGAACGTTTAATGGCAGAATTCTATAGATACTCGTACAATGCTCCTTTTTTTTTACTGCAAGCTCATAGCATATTGTTTTTTTTTCTATAAAGTTAATCGCTTGTTGAGAAAACGCTTTGCTTTACGGTTTTGCCAACAAGGTTATAACTTTGAAGCTTTTGTGTTAAATTTAATTTAATGTGATTCAAAGTGTCTTCGTAGAAAAATTATCCCATATCGGAGAGCTGGCTCAAATGTTTATATTTCGACTGCGATTTATTGTTCATATCTGAATTAATGTTATGACCTATAATTTATTTGATGGATATTTCCATGGTCCAGGAGAGTGTGGGCCACAGGGATTATCATGATTCTTTCCGGTCTTTCCGATTTAAGAATGATACCGCACTCCAAATGTATATTGCAAAGATGACATTTAATAAGGCTGAACCAGAAGCTCAAATCTACTGAGTTGTTGAAATCAGAGATTCGGTCTAATCTAGTCCAAAGTGACATAAAACTGGCGACTTGTTGGTAGATCTAAGCGCGGGAGGCATAAGAAACTGGTTTTCGTAAACGCTTCAAAAGAGAACATGGGAGTAGTGGATTAGATTTCTTGCCAGTTCCGGATAATTAAGCATACAAGCGTTACAGAATTATGTCCTAAAATGTTTATATTGAGGGTTTTCCAATTGGTGCGGGTAAAATTTGGTGACATGTTGCTTTGGTGACATGTGAAATCTCTTGTTTATTATTCACTTAATTAAAATTAAATTTGGTGGTGCAACAGCTCGGAGTGAACCAGGACCTAATGACTTACAACTCTCAACCATTCCTGTGTGCGTGTTACCAGGAACAGAGGGGACCTACAATTTTCTACCGATTCCGAACGGCTAGTGAGCAGCACTTTCCATGACAAGAGATACTCTTGGAGAATTTGTCAATTTCTCGCAAGAGGCAGTACACCCCTGAAAAAAACTTTCTTGCAGCGGCTTACTTATCCCAAATCACCATTAACAGCTCGTCCAAATAATTAAATTTTACTATCAAAATGAGTGTTCGTTAATGCAAACTTTGCATTCGTCCTTTTTAGGGAAGATTTGGTGGTCCTTTACAGTCAACATTTCAACGTTTGGTCAAATTTAAGACGGACGGTTCGGTAATCAATCAGCTTACATTCGTACCTCAGAAGAATGCAAGATATGCCGAGAACCTCACCGCGAAGATTCGATACTTAGCCGTGCACAAGAACTCTCGCAGACCTCAACTTGGCGAATTCGGGACTTGAACCTTTAACCGTACAAGATCAAACTGACCCAGGAGCTCAAAGTTCATGACCATAGACAACGCCTTTTGTTCGCTGACTGGGATTTGAATCATTTGGAAGAGGTACCCGATTTTGGCCGAAAAATCATCCTTAGCGGCGAGGCGCATTTTTGATGAGTGCCTGTGTTAACAAGCTAAATAGCCATATAAGGGACGACACCAACCCACACGAGATTCACCAGGTGAAAATATGTCATCCAAAAGTTACCGTTTGGTAGGAATTTTGGGTCAGTGGCGTCATTGGTCTGTTTTTTCGACAATAACGTTCATGAGGCAGTCCCCACCACCACCGATAACGATGGGTAGAGAACGATGATAACAATATTCTTATGGCTCAAATTGAACCATATGTACCTATATGACATGTGATTTCAGCAGAATGGTGGTACTTTCCACACAGCAGACGACACGATTGACCTTCTTCATGAACAATTCGAGGGAAAGGTTATCTCTCACAGAAGAAGAATTTGCCACCAAGGTCTTGCGATTTGACCATGCTAGACGTTTTCTTGTGAGGTTTCCTGAAGTCGCAGGTCTGTGCGAATAAACCACATTCGCCCGATGCCTTTTGGGTGAATATAACATCAAAGGGTGTAAGCATCATAAGAGGCGCGGAACGCGGCTTGGAGAATTTTCATACGATTTTTGTAAAAATCTGTATAGAAAAAGAGGATTTAGAGATTAGCCGACTAACCAACTCTGTAGATTTTCTGGGCTTTCCCGCTCGACATAGGCTTCACTTTGGAAGTTACTTCAACAACGATCCTATTGACCTAGCAAACACAAAAATTAAAAATCTCATTAATCTTGTCAAGAGATTTAAGTGGTTTAACGAGAAAGGAGGGAGTTCCTAGACTGATATGGTGTAGTGGTATAACAACTGATTAACTTTGGTCTAAGTGTGTTTTTTTCCTAAATTACTGGCAATGGCAACCACTTCTACCAAACCTAACCTATGATACTACGAGTATTATATCGAAATTTTTAATTTCTTCACTCCAGAATTCCCTTGTAAGTTCTTACGTCAGGTATCTCAGTTGTCTGGGCCGACGAATATGTCTCCACGCTCAATGATTTGCGATAAATAATTGAGTGATTTATGCATCAATGTAGTGTCAGACATGGGTGGTACACTGACTTCAGTGTTTTTGAACATTTTTCTTAAATAACAAAGTTTATGTTCATATTTCTAAAGGGTTTTACAATTGCGACTTGACAACCTTGAACTTTCACTATGAACACACCTTTAAACAAATACCCAAACTGTCAATGTCAAGACATTCAGTTAAAACAAAAATCTCATCATGGTGAAGTTCTCCACCGAAGAATGTTTACAATTCCTTAAAATTTATCATCAAAAAATCCGAGTCGGTGAGGGCAACCTCGAGAGCCTTAACGCTAATCTTTGGTCGATATTCTCGTCTCATTAGTCCAGCGATTCACAGTCTAATGAGCAAATTTGAGTCTAAACTCTCACTGCTTTATGGTCGCGTGCCAATTAGGCAACAAGTTGATCGAAGTTGCGAGAATATTGCCGTGCAAGCATATTTGTTGACGCTTTCAAGAGTGGGGCATAGCTTAGTCCACACTATGGCGAATTTTGCAAAAGAATCGTGACCTATACCCTTCTAAGATGAAGTTAAGTCAAGGAATAAAACCACTCGATCATATGAAGCAAGGTACGTTCTCGGATTGGGCTCTAGAAATGTTAGAAAATCATGACTAATTTCATCAAAAAGTGATAACCAGTGACGAGGCACATTTTTGGCTAAACGGCTCCATCAACAAATAGAACATGCGTTATTACTACGAGTAACTTACTTAACCGTCTCCTGATCCATTAAGGGTCTCCCGAAGCTTTCCATCCTCTGCATCCAAAACACGCTGCTTCCAGTCATCTAGGCCAAGCGCTCTGGAATTGGGGTTGGCTTAGTCCTTGAACCGGAGGTTTGGTCTTCGTTGTCGCCGCGACCCTAATGGCTGGGATTCAAAGACTCTTAGATGGATCATTGTTGTCCATTTGCTCAATATTGCCGAGCGAATGTAGTCGACGTGTTTTGAGTTTTTGGACTACATTACCTACATCTACATTTTGATGCGCTGATAAGAGTTCGCAGTTATATCTTCTGATCCTTTTCCTCGAGATACCAGTATCACATCTCCCTTTCTGCTTATAGTTCAGCCCTCCGCACTGTAAAGCTGGACTGGTAGTTGATATAAGGGTTTTGTAGAGCGTGTACTTCGTCGTACGAGTGAGGAGTTTTAAAACCATTTATTTTGCTAAACCTAAAATGCAGCGGATTCCTAGGGCAACTCTTCGTCAGATTTCCTATACGGTGTCGTTCGTGGAGTCAGTATTAACTCCGAGGTAGATGAACTCCTTAATTAACTCGAAGTTTTTCCTATCAATGGTGGCGTTTTGCCCAAATCTGTTGACTGATGTTTGTTGATAGAATATTCTCATTTATTTCAAGGCCAAATAGTCTGCTGATCTTCAATAACTGTGAAGCACTCTATAACAGAACGTTGGGAACGATCGATTGGATGTCGATATCGTCCACATATTCCAACAGTTGGATAGATTTGTTGAATATAGTGCGCTCCATGTTAACGCCCGTCCTGCACACCATTTGCTCTATAACGCGATTGAAGAAATCACATAAAAGCTCATCTCTTTGTCAAAACCATGTGCATTGTGCATGTTTGGAATAGTTCAGAAAAGTTGCTCCCTTGTTGTACACTGCACGGCGTTTTTTCTAATGTCACGTGACACAGTTGGATCAGTTTTCCCGGGATCCCAAATTCAGTCTGACGATGAATGCTTATCATAATCGATAAATAGATGGTGAGCCTCGACTTGAAATTCGTTGGTCTTTTCTAGTCTCCATGCTTTGACGTAGCAGTGTGGCTTGCGGTGACTACTACGATGAAACTTAGAACTATGCGATCGCGGAATTCGTTGCTACAGAAGGACCTCCTATTTTCGACACGTCGAAGTGGAGTAGGATACCACTATTAATTACCCTGCAAAGAAAATGTGTTCTCATCAAGCCGCATCTCCAAAAGACGGTAGCTGCTGTTTTCCTTAGATAAAATCAACGTCGGTGTAACCACTTCCCGCTAGGACGAAGTACTTGGTGTCTAGAGCTCTACTCAGTGAAGATTTCCAGTTCTAGCCAAGTTGCTGAAAAAGAGATGGTGGCGAATGAACCCGGTATGGAACAAAAGAAGGTCTCATATGGGTTATTGGTCAAATGCAAATTTTCATGTGCTTGAAGAAACACCACTTCATCCACAAAAAAATAACTGCTTGCTCCCTTATTTTTTTTTCGTTGACGAAAATGACCATCAAATTACAGTCAATTGAGATCGATAACAGAAACATGATGCAATTTTATTTCCTTGGTCAATTGCATGGACTCGACATTAATGATTGTGCAGTTTCAACAACACGATGCCTCAAGTCACACAGGGGTGATAATAATCGGCTTAATGAAAACTCAATTTGATGAACGTGTTTTATCGAGAATTGGTCCTGCAGATTTGCCCCCAAGATCAAGTGGTTTAAAACCTTAAGACTCTTTTTTTTATAGGACTACTTTAAATTGTTTGTCTATGCCAACAAGCCGGCGGGCGGAGATATAGCTGCAGTTTCCGTCGAAATAAATGGTCGATCATTCGAAAATTGAGTTCAACGAATCGACCGCTACACACCACCACATACATGTTTTGATCGTACCTCAAGCCAATAATAAAATTTTAGAAATATCTCAAATGGTTTCTGTTTTATTTAAAAAAAAAAAAAGTTGTCAAGTCCTTATTGGAAAAAAACGACGACGCAAAATTAATCATCCAATTTTGTTTTTAAATTACTTTTTACTAATAAAAAAAAATTCGAGTGATGGAAATCTTTATTTGGACCTTTACAATTTTTTTCTGTTAGTTGAAAAAGATGATTTCCGACATTTTATCGCATGACTTTCTGCAAGATTTCCTGTGATAACTGTTTCCATTCTCCTTAAGGCCTTCGATTATTTGAGGCTTGTTGGCATAAACTCCCGACTTCCAGTAATCCCAAAGGTAGAAGTCTAGGATGGTTAAGTCGGGCGATATTGATGATCATACATTAGGCAGGCATTAACTTATGTACTGTTTTCTCTTTGTACGGAAGTTGTTTAAGTCTTTCACTAAAATTCGCTGTAGGTCCGTCTGGTCCAGTCTGTTGGCGGCCGCGTCCTGCATGGTCTCCTTTGATTCCAGTCCATCCCAGTCGATCAGCTAAGCGCCGTTAAGTTTTCCTAGATAGCACGACAAGATTAGGAAATCAACGTCGAAATTCACGCGGCGCTAACACCACTGACCAAAGATTGGTCAAAAAAATCGAAACAATAATTCCACGCTTTTGTGGAGAATAGCGCTCCAATCCTTGTCTGTTTGTGTACTACAGCTGTCTAGTTCACAAATGTCAAATATGATTGACTAACGACGCCATTTGCAAAAATTATATCATCTACCGATAGGGTGATTAATTTTGCGCCATCTTGAATACATTTTTAAAGTCTATAATTCTTTGCGTCTTGAAGGCAAAAGGAAATTCATGCGACCAAACTTGTTCTAAAACAAAAACTCGGTTTATAGATTTATTAACGACTTACTTAGGTTTTATAAAAGAAAATAAACCAAAAAAGTTTATTTTGCAAAAAAAACAAAATATTTCTCAGGTGCACTCTTTACCCAAGAAAAAAACGCTTTTCCCTCAAAACCCATCACTTAAACTCTTCACCACCTCTTCCAAAATTTATATCCTTCTCACACAGGACACAGGTGTTTTGTCCTCGCTAAGATGAAAGGATCATAATAAGTACCAATTTTGAAGATAACTAAGGCCTTTTTGCTGTCATTTATTTCCACCAAGTCAACTTCTGGTTAAGTTAAACACATTTCATATTCATTACCAAAAATCTTCCAGTATCTTCTTGACGAACAAAAGCCCAAAGAAGCAAAATTATCAGAAGCGGAGCCTTCGTTTAATGTCTTTTTATATAGAACCGGCAACTCGTAAATTTCCCTCGAGGAGCATAAACTATGAAAACAAAAAGTTATACTTTTGTTGTTGCTGTTGTTGAACTTTCCACTGCAAATGGAAAAACTTTTTCGTGCCCCCAAAAAAATGGAATGAGATTTCAATTTACTTAAAGTTAATTTTTGAACCTTTTCCATTGCACAAATACATATCATACTTTAGTACCTTTGTTGCGAGAGAGAATTCCCAAAAGGTTTGCTTTTTGGGGAGCTGAGGCAGAGACTGGTGTATTTGCATACAAAAATATGCTTCTAAACAAAATCAAAAATAAATCGGTAATTTATTTATTTTAACTTGATCTTGGATTCTTGTTGGAACGTAACATATTTGGCTTCTAAATTTCGGTAAGTTTTCCGATGGCCTGGATTGGGTTTAAGAACTAATTTGAAATTATAATTTATTGGCAATAGAAGATGCCAGAAACGCTCTGTTTGAATTAAGAAATCCAAAGCATTTAGAAGCAGATTGCAAATGAGGAAATTATTAACTGCGCCACCTGGAAAGCATAACCATAACTTGTAAACTCATTAAATGACTAAGTCTATTTGGATTGCTTCCCACCTGCCCAACGACGAAGTCTTAGTTTTCGAATCAAAGAAATGATCTCATCCAGAAGCACTTTCGATTTCGCATCAGTGAGCAAACCAGTTCGAAGGCTATTGAATCAGCCAACCACTTTTATCAGACTTTGAAATTTATACATCCTTCATTGACAATAGTTTTATGATCGTGATAGGAGTTTAAATGACCAATTATCAAGTCAAATTTGAGTCTAAGAAACAACTCCATCATCAAGGCCTGCCCACACAGTTTTGACAGAAAATCCATTGAACAAGACTAGACTTTATTGAAATCACAATTACTGTTTGGTGTATAGTGACGAACCGATGACAAACATCTCAGGAATATTACTCAGCCTGTGTACATTGAGGCGTGGACAAGATATTCATCATTGAAGTCGAGATGTATGGCGTCGAAATATCAATAAAACTGTCGGCAGTAATACGTATACCTCATCTCATCTGTTCGTGTAAATAAGAGAAGCCAGGCGATAATGATCTTTGTTTATGAGGTTTGTTTATTGAGAGTGAAAATAGAATTTCGCAGATGCGATGTAATCTTAATTCCTATACCTCCTAAGTCAGCGAAATTCCCAGAATTTGCCAACAAACAGATCCAAAATCATTTTGAAGGGGTTGAATTTATTCGTAATACATTTCCAAATGTGATACAATCTTTGAAATGTTGTTTATGGTTGTGTTGACGTTGTAAATATTTTGTATTTATGGCTTACGTAAAATTATTCAAGTTCTGATTAAGTCAGTGTGTGTTTTAGAAAGTCAGTTCAAAAGCAATTAAATGGTAAAGTATTGTAATTTGGAAAGGCTATCATAACCTACCTGAACACAGATTTTTTTTGGTTTGATGACGTAGGGACCTAAGAGAATTTGGAGGCAAATTGTCATTCCATGGACTGATTTCGTTCTTAGTGGTAGATTTTTCTAACGCCTCGAAATTACCAACTTGAGGGTTCCACAAGAGGAAGCCTACAAAATTAATTTCCGTCAACTTGCAGTTTCCCAGTAATACGGACAATTTGATATACTGAATAGTGGGCTATGTGAGTTGCTCCATCCACCATTTTGAAAAATGCGTTGTAACCAATGTCTCGAAAAGTGTTCATCGTACACAAAATAAGTCAACATATTTTGCACAAGTGCGTACATAATTCAATTATCCTAAGCTTTTCCATAATTTATTTTGAATAGGATTTATAGTTCTATAGTTTCTGGTAAGAAACACCGACACACCTCAAAAATGCATCTGAAGTTAGCTAAAGTCTTGTAAAATTGAAAAAAAATATTTCTGGCTTTAGTTAGTAGCCTCTTGAAAGCTGTCCTTTAGGCACAAGATCATGTTGAATTATGGTAGGACCATGTACCAGGATTTTATGTAATGTAGGTGTCATGGGATACCAACTATATAATTTGACATTTAATTCTGCACCTTCATTTGCGAAATTTGCAAACTAGATTTCATCTATTTCATTACCAGAAGAAATGGCTTTTAATATTACCCTCAGCATCTCTGTAAAAAAAAACATACATTTATGTCGATGCCCTTAATTTCAGCAGCGTTTCAGGATCGCTGAAAAACCTTCTTAATGTATTTCCCCAGTTTGAATTTCCATTCTCCTGTTGATTCCAATGTTTTTTTTTTTCATTAAGCCAATGCACCAAGTTCATTGAACTTAGTTCATTGAGCCAATGTACTAAGTTTATTGAGCCAATGTACTAAGTTCATTGAGCCAAGATACTAAGTTTATTGATATTTAGTTCATTAAGCCGAGATACTTAGTTCATCATTGAGCCAATATACTAAGTTCATCATTGAGCCAATATACTAAGTTCATTGAGCCAATGTACTTAGTTCACTGACCCAAAATAGTAAGTTCATTGAGTCAATGCACAAAGTTCATTGAGCCAAGATACTTGGTTCATTGAGCCAAAATACTTAGTTCATTAAGCGGAGATACTTAGTTCATTGAGTCATTGAGCCAATATACTAAGTTCATTGAGCCAATGTACTTAGTTCACTGAGCCGAAATAGTTAGTTCATTAAGCCAATGCACAAAGTTCATTGAGCCAAGATACTTAGTTCATTGAGCCAAAATACTTAGTTCATTAAGCCGAGATACTTAGTTGTTTGAGTCATTGAGCCAATATACTAAGTTCATTGAGCCAAAATACTAAGTTTATTGAGCCAATGCACAAAGTTTATTGAGCCACGATACTTGTTCATTGAGCCAAGATACTTTGTTCATTAAGCCGAGATACTTAGTTCAGTGAGTCATTGAGCAAATATACTAAGTTCATTGAGCGAATGTACATAGTTCATTGAGCCAAAATAGTGAGTTCATTGAGCCAATGCACTAAGTTCATTTAGCCAAGATACTTAGTTCATTAAGCCGAGATTATTAGTTCATTGAGTCATTGAGCCAATATACTAAGTTCATTGAGCCAATGTACTTAGTTCATTGAGCCAATGCACTAAGTTAATTTAGCCAAGATACTTAGTTCATTGAGCCAATGTACTAAGCCAAGAAACTAAATTCATTGATACAAGATACTGAATTCATTGAGCCAACGTACTTAGATCATAGAGGCAGGATCCTTAGATCATTGAGCCAATGTACTAAGTTCATTGAGCCAACATACTAAGTTCATTGAATCAATGTACTTAGTTCCTTGAGCCAAGATACTTAGTATATTGGATCAAAAAACTACATAAGATCATTGGATAGAGGGGTAATCACTAGTAGTAGTGAATATTCCTGCTGATATCGGCTCTAAATATGTCAGATAAGCGCGTAAGGTGAAACACCAAGTTTCTCGACATATTTGCAACTTGAGATACCACTGTTGATAATGATAATGTCTAGAGAATTCTTTCGGTATCGTCTTTTCGAGAGCGCTCTTTTGTTGCAGGGTAATCTACTGTACTTCGGCCTGTCGACCATGGGAGGACCTCTATGAAACAAGTTCGTCGGTTGCATAGGTTTCTAAGTTTCATCGTAGAAGTCAACTTAAGGCCCTTCGCCTGAGTTGTTTCTATTTCTTACCTAAATAAATTTAATTTCACTTCTTTATATTTGATTTGTTTTGCGTATAAAATAAAATAAATAAAAATTTGCACAGCAAAAAACCGGGTTTCCAAAAACTTTATTTTATATCTGTTTGTTTGACTATTTGTTTCTCTGTCTTGTTTAGCCAACAAATCTAAACAAAATTATTTTTTTTTTTTTTTTGATTTCAGCTCCACCAACCGAACAGCATCAGCAGCCCACAACGAACGAGACGCTTTCTGGTAAGTCAGACATCCTTTAATATCCTTTACTAAATTATTCACAATACAGACAGATAAAAGCTAGAATAAGAACATCCTTTTTTCAATTTAACTTCACCCTTCTGGACTTTGCCTCTGTGTCGCATCGTCATTGTCGGAATCTCCCAAAAAAAAAAAAAAAAAATGTCCAAGTGAATTACAATTTAATTTTTCACTTCCATTCAATGGCTTTCGAAGATAACAATCAAGAATTTCTTCCATCCCACACAATCCTGCTTGGCTGTGATAGTAACGGCAAGTCTTGCTCGTGAAGAAAGGATTCAATGAATTAGAACAGGTCGGCAAAAGGTGTCTGACACTATATACCCACCGCTGCTGGCACCCCAAGAAAACGATTGAACTAAATCAATTTGTACCTACACGGCCTAAATTGATTTTACCATGCAGGGGTGAGACTCCATTGTCCTGGACTGGTGGTTCGTTTATCTCCTTAAAGGATACGAATATCCACCTCGTGCCTCGGCAATTTGTTTTTTTTTCCGGTTCACGAAGTTCTTCCTTTCATTGCACCCTTCTTCTTATTTTTTTAAAGATACTTCTTGTGGATTGTATCTCGGCGTAAATTATGGCTTTTCGATAATCCTTTTTATCCTTTTGGTTAAGGGACACAGTCTTACCTGTTGGTTATTGGTTTAGTTGTAAACATGGCTTTTATGTGACTCTTGTGGCTCAATAAAAAAAAATCGGGCGAGCATGTTTTGGTCGTTAAATTTTATTTTCTAACATAAAAGTTCAGAATTTGCTTCGCCTTAACCCTACAAACAAACTCTAAACTTAGGATAACTTAGACATAATTCTTTAAGTGAGCTTCTTTACTTGTAACTTTTAAGAGAGTTGGAGAATAAATTTCAGCAAAACCCACGCCAATTTCTGGATGTTCTGTGTGCTGCCGAAACGACGAAGAAAACGACGTGAACATCAACATTTCGAGTCATAAATTATATCCTTTATATTGCAAAGGACACGGACCTTGATGTGGAAAGTATGATGGAAATTCATAATAATAAGAAGCGAAAGTGCGAAAAAAAAAGAATAAACCGGAAGAGTAAAATTGCGTGGCAAAAAGGCAAAGAAGCAAAGCTAGGAGCTTTTCTCGTTTATTTTTGCACCAGGACTTGCTCGAGTGTCAAAATATAAATTTATAAAAGTATAGTGTGTTTGGTTTGTGTTGGTTGTTGATGGTGACGATGATGATGTTAGACAATGAGGGGCCAGGCCAACTCTCAAGTAGTAGCTACATTATTATTATTTAACTTTGATAAAGTTTGGCAAAACACTTGGGTTGGTAATTTATGTTGGTGTTTATATTTTTATTTTTGCGTCAAGAAAGACAAGCTCCTGAAGTGAAATTGAAAGATTTAAAGAACAGGACTAAGGACAGTCTAAGATTATTATGTGTTTGAATATGATTTATTGTAATTTTAAAGAAAAGCATGAGCCCTAAGTTTACTAGAATGGTGTGTTGTATTTATTGAAAATTTGACATATTGACAGCTTTCCTTAACTTATTTAAACCGCCCTTTTTTACTCTCGTGGAACCAGCTTTGCCAGATGAAATATGTTAAAGACACCTAATAAATGTGTCCGAATAAAACGAAAATATTTTCAATTTTATTCAATTCAGCATGTGTTCTTCTGAACATCTAGCAATTATATAGTTGCTCCCGTTTATTTTCAGCAACCATTAGCTTTTAAGAAAGAAGCTCTCGAAGTTGAGGAGATCAAACAAAATAGCCCCGGTCAATGCTTTGAATATTTGTTTGATGTTTTTCGGAGTAAACGTAGTGAAACTACGATTTTATTTCATCATTCGAAAGATACAAATCTTAGAAGCAGTCACACAAGCTAGAAACATCAACAAAATGTTTTAATGATTCAAGGAAACTACTCTTTGGCAATATGACCGTTAGACGCTCATTCTAGAGCTCTGAGGTCGTTTCCAAGCCTCCAATACTATCTTTTGTCATGAAAATTGCTTCTCTTACATTTCGGACTGCACGCAGAGAGGAATTATTAAGAGTTGTTGTAAGTCACTAGGTTCTACTAGGTTCTAGTTCTCCACAAGTCATTAGCCTCGAATATATTTCTCTCTACAAAAATACTAGTGTCCCAAAAGCAGTTAACTTCTGCTTCTTCTGTTCCATCATTTGTCTTTATTGAAAATTCTGTCACCGGGTCACTAGAGAAAGCCGAGTGGCTTACAACACAGTTAGCTGTTAATTTGACATTGCTAGAATGTATTATGGCTCCCCCTGTACTTGGAAGTGCAAATGATTTCATTGGACGAATGTTTTTTGACACTCGAATAGTTGCCAAATATTTCACCGCTAACCCGGAAAATGTCCCCCTCATTTTTCTGAAGAAGTGTTCTTAAAGACTGGCAAAATAACTGTGTAAGTTTTTGGAGCGTTTGGGTCCATTCCTTTGACAAGCGACCCAGCCATCTCATTCGTCGAAAATTTATTCGTTTGTCGCTGTATAGCCCGTATATTTCGTAGTTATATCTTCTGCAAAGGCAGCGGAGACGGGACCAGAAATCACCCGGAGAACATCCCAAAGCGCCTTTATCCACCATTGCCAAGTTCCACGCATCTGCAGCATATTTAAGAACCGGGATGATAAGAGTCTTATAAAGGGAAACTTTAGGTGCCCGAGAGAGGACTACTCCATTGCCTTCTTAGTCAAAGAAAGCAGTGATTGGCAAGAGTTATTCTTCGTTTGAAGTCAGCCCTTTTGTCATTTTAGCTGTTTATGGTAAGGTTATGTCTAATACGTCATTGATTGGATGTCATTGATTGGTTTTGCCCCCTTTGACGACCGGTAAGCCCATCTTCGCCTCTGTCTCAATACTCACAAATGCGCCACTGACATCACGCTTTGTTTTTCTAATTATGTCAATATCTTTGGCGCATCTGTGTTATTAGACGTAATTTGGAAAGATTTTGCCTCTAGGTTGACGCGTAAATTGGGTCCTATTCTTTCCAGAACGATGTTGAAGAAGTCACATGACCGTGCCTATCTTGTTTGACATCGCTGAGATCTTTTCCGACCTTGACTGAGCGGAGTGCGTTCTCCATCCCGATCCTGCACAAACGGACAAGTTTGCCACGGATGCCAAAACCAAACATTTCTCTTAATAGTTCGTCCCTAAAGAAACAATCAAACCTGGCTTTGAAATCGATGAAAAGATGGTAGGTGTCGGTTTGAAGTTCCTGGGTTTTTTCTAAGGTTTTTGAGAAAAGACCTGACCTGACCTTCACATTATACGACAGGAAGTATTTTGTATGCGATTTTCACGAGACTGATGCCTCAATAGAGTTTCTCTTCTGGAGGATCGGGCAAACATTGATGAGGTTCCATTCATCGGGCCAACGTTTTTCTGACTAATATTACATTATTTTTTTGGCAAGTAAGATAACTGCACTTAATATTTCAAAATGGTTGGATAGAATTTTGGATCAAGCGCCCTCATCGAAAGTGTATGAAATTGGTATTGAATAATCTCTTCCTTATTGGATTTAGAATTATCTTTGGAACTTAAATCTGGTATTCATTAAATTAATTCTGGTATTCCTCAGGGTTCCGTTTTTTCTACGTGACTATTTATCATTTCCAATAATGCTTTATTCTCTGAAACTTCTCATCCATACTGCCTTATAAATCGTTTAGTTGATGATGGATTTACATCCCTGTTCTTTTGATGTGGATTTCCAACGACAGTCTCAATGATGTCTCATGTCCTTAAAGTGAAACTGACCTTCCATGCAGGGATCCCTGAGCTGCACTTGCATTGAGGAAACAGGAGAGCTCTTAGTTCTCGGAATTTTTTCATCACAGATCAGCTTCTGTGGAATGACCACATATTCGACGTTTCCAAAGGTGCTGCTATTTGTTCAAGTTATCTTCTACGATGCAAAAAATACTACCCTGTTGATCTGGCTCTCAGCTATGAAGACTGCGTTCATACAAAGCTTGTGTGTAGCTCTTACATCTGGGCAGGTGTAACTTTTTTTTTTTAATAATTTTGAGCACACTCTAAAGTGATAATGACTTTCCTTAAAATATTTGAAAATTTAAAATAGCAAGTTCCATCCTGTTCCCTAAAAAAATTCAATTTTTATATTCGCGCTTGTGCGAACACTCATCATCATCAGTTACCCCACCCCTTGAGCTCAAGTGTAAGCTTACTGTTAAGTGCAGATATTCTTCTTTTAGTAGCACATCACGAATATGGAATGCCTTAAGGGGCTAAAGTCGTTATATTATTCACAGGGTAACACCTTAGAGTTTATTGGCCCTTTCGTGGTATAGTTGTGTGTAAGTTGCTCTGTTGGTTTCGTGTAAAAATGTGAAGGTTTTAACCAAAACTTATCACCAATATGATTGCGTTATCCAACAAAGTAGTTTTCATTATAACGTACTTCGGTGCGTGTGTCTCCTCGTATGTGTTCCATCAGGTTGTATGTCAATTGTCAACTGCCTTAACGGGCAGGTAATTTTGTCTAAACGACTAGAGAAGTATCGCAATGTTTTATACCTTTAATACATTAGGGTCATGGATCGTAAGAACAAGTTTGTAAGTTCAAATTTTTAAGGTGTAGTTACTCGGTTGTAGCCCCAACAGGTTCATTAAGAGTTTGAAAAAAGTATTTCTACTTTGTGTCCCACACAAGAAGCTCAAAACATTTTAGCTGAATACCTGTTACGGTCTTATTGGGTTTTGTTTTTCTTTAGTTCAGATCTTCTATAGCAACATATTCGACAAGAGAAAAGTTAAATTCTTCCGCAAACCAGATTATCCCTTCCACCATTCATCTAGAGACAGAGAGTAGTTTCAGATTCCACTTGAAGTCTACCCAGCCACTTAAGCCACCATAAAAGCTCTATAAAATTCACCCGAATGGAATTTCTGCTACAACCACGAAACCACATCCCAGTTTGAAACTTTAAAGGACGCTTTTTATGCAATCCTTGTTTCAGCTGGCTAAACTGCTCTGCACATCACAAAACACCAGAGGATGTGCGTTTTTCCGACAATGCGGAATTTCTGCTACTGCCTTACAACTATAGGTACAAGTATTTGAAAATATTTTGGTGGGAAACACGCACTAGGCGCATATATTCCTGTGGCAAGGATTACACTTTAGCCGCGCCGAATGATTCATTTGCGGATAAAATACTCTTCCAAACCTCAAAAAACACACAAAATATTCCCCATTTTGGTAGCTAAATGATTTAGGTAATCGTCCTTAAATTTATGCAAAAAAAAAAAAGGAACAAGAAAGAATTATTGCAGCTAGGAAGATATTTTTGAATAATTCATGAGAGGGGATCCCAGTGCTACGAGTAGGTATAAGGGTTGCTTTTTGGATACGACGAATTTAAAATATCCCAAAACGTGTCCGTGTGGAATGGGAAAGTTCTTCCAAGTGAAAATTGATTTTTCTTATTTCGCTCGCGTGAAACATTAGAACTTACCTGTGATCCAGATGCAGATGGCAGGAGTAAGTCGGATCCGTGTTAAATACGAGTATATGTTAAATTTATAAAAAAAAATAGAACACAAATAGAGTATGGGTTTATATTTATTGTTAAAATTGGACATGGCCGGTACGTGACGGGAAAATTCAAAATTTCATTTACTAAAAACTGCTTCTGAACTGAACATATAGGGTACAGACACTTAGGATATTGGATTCAGTTGGGGAGGAAGATATTATATTGTTTCGGGTGAGAAGTGTCTTATGGAGCTTCTACGAGACAGATATATGGGAATGGGTTGTGTTTCTTTTTTTGATATTTATTTGGGGTATAGTGTGTACTTCTTTCTATGGAAAAGCATATTCATTCGAAATGGGACTGTGACTGGGACTTCCTGCTGGATACTAAGAACTTAAATTCAAAAGAAACTCGCATTGAAAGGAGGCTCGTATTGTTTCAGAAATGAGAGAAATTTGTTTGTGTATCAAACTAAAGAAGATTTCGTATAAGACTGAGTATAAGAAGCCTGCACCGAAAAAATGTGCCGGAGGATGGCTGTTCGTAAATGCTGCTTCGGAAAATAAGTGTAGCGAGAGTAGAGGTTGGAGCCAGGTTATGAGAATTAAAAGAAGAAGCTTAACGTAGACTCCCAGCTAAAGGAAATCCAAAATACTCGCATTGGAAACAATACCCAGAAGTTTTATAAATAAAGACAAGCAGCTGGCTGCTGGTTTTAAGACCAATATACAGGCTCTTCGAAACAGCAAAGGTTACCTTATTCCCCAAAGTGCAGGGAGTAGTAGACGTATTGGAGCAATTTTTCCAACAGCTACTAAATCGCTATCATGTAGAGCGAGACCAAGAAGAGAACCTACCTGCAGTTAATGAAGACACACTTCCACCACCCAGTATAGAAGAGGTGAACTCAGCTATAAACAAAAGCTTTAATCTTAATCTTATAATTTAAACTTACTTTAGGGATGAGGGTTACCCTCATAATTTTATGATGTAAGACAGTGCAAATGTTGAGAGGATTGAATAGGATCGAATCGTATCTTAAGACCCTGTTCATCACAATGAAGTTGAAAATTCCTTTGAATCAAAACGTTCCATATTCGAGTAGTTTGGCTAAAGTAAAAAATTGCACTTTCGAAGTTATATTCATATAAAAAGGAATGTGTTGACAGAGCGCGTGGAGCAGATCATCTATTAAATAAATGAGATATTCATCTGAGAAAAATACTAGTCTGACAATAAAGAGACATAACCCTGCTAAAAAAATGAAAAAAAGGGGGTTGATTAGTGCGAGTTGTAAACGGACTTCCGGAGTGAGCCACAACTGATACGGAAGATTGGCTCAAAGTGGCCATAGTTTGTGCGATGATGTGAAAGACGAAAGAAAGGAGGGGATATGAGGTATCGTGGATTAGTATTAATGAGAATCATTTCCAAAATACAGGATAGATCGATAGTCCCAGTGGGGAGCTGATGCACAGAGAGAATGTCAGCTTATTCACGATGTTTTTGTAAGCCTTACAAATAGATTAATTTTAATCGATCTTCATTAGTTGGTAATATGAGAATATAAGACCAAGGAAGACCACGAACTAAAAATCGAAGAAATCTGCTTTGCACAACTTCAATTCTTTGGGAATAAGAGTTCTGATATGGCGACTAAACTTGGCAAGCGTTTTCAGTGAGGGGTCTAACAAATGTTATTTTAAGGGACTTAATGACATGTGGGTTCAACTATAAACGTCTAAACGTCACATTTTGAAAACACTCATATCGGAAAATATAAGTTCGAAATCGACCTTGGCATAGATTGAACATTCACACTACTTAATTCAAATTCTGAAAGAAGAAAATTTGAGGGGAATCATTTTATCACCGACTTCGAAGCCACAAATGATATCTTTCAATGTCAGGGTCACTATTATTGCGATGACCAAACGTGGGATTCCGGAAAACTGACGGAGTTGTATCGCGTGACATTAGAGAATACAGTGTTTAAAATAGAAGTAACTAGAGTCTTTCATGGTGGTTGAAGAATAGACGAAACTTATTAGTCTTTAAGTAAACGGGGACAAACCCAAGAACTTGCTATCATCAAACAGAGAAGAATCTTTTTACCGCCTAAAACAAAACGGCATTTTCGATAGTACTAACTGTAGTGAAATTAACTTGATAAAACCGTCGGTCGCTACTTCGGTTTGGCGAAAAAATATTAGCTATTTTGATTTTGAATGATCAAATTCTGAATACTGTGATGTACTTTTTGGTTTCCAGCCGAGGCTTTACTCGCCGGTCTCGAAAGGGTCTTTCTAAAGAAACACAAACTTTAGATAAAAGGTCTTTCAAACCTTATAACAAAATCTTTATTGGGAAACAACTCTCATATATATACCAAATAATATTCTCTTTAATTCAAATACTTACTTCAATGATGGATCTTTTTTGGTAAGGGAGGTTTCGGTTTAAAGGTGTTCTTCGTTTTTCAGTCTCGGAATCTGGTTTCTGATCAACTGCGGTTTGAAATTTTAGTCTGATGATTTACTTAACTGGTCTAATGTTCTGGTATTTAGAAAGTAAAGTACTACGCTCCTGACGGCACTTCAGAACAGTAGGCTAAACCCTCTGATACATCGGCAGGTACAAAGCCAGTTGTGGCAAAACGGAAGGCTGAACGCTATTGTAGATGAGGAGGTACAAAGCTCCTGGTGGCTAACAAAAGGCGAAACGTTCTGGTAGATCAGCAGGTATAAAGCCCCTAATGGCATTCAATTTGGCAAGCTAAACGCTTAACACATCATCAAGTACTACGCCCCTGATGGCTAATAATAGGCGAAAACGCTTTGGTAGATCAGCAGGTACAAAGCCCTTGGTAGCAATTAATGTATATTGACCAAGAAGGAATCGTTGTCTTCCAAAACAGCTATATTTGCTATTATGCTATATTTTCGTCAAAACTGAATATGAACTGTAATGCTAGATACACACGAGGCAACCGTTGCAGCAACACAGCCATGTTGAAGCAACCGTTGCTTCGTGTGTAGCTGTGTTGCCCATTGATTTTGTGTTGCTGCAACCGTTGCCAGAAATATCAAAAAAATTTGATATTTTCGGTCGGTTGCTCAAACAGTACTGTGGTTGCGGCAACAGTTGCCACGTGTATAGTGAACAAACGAAACATGTTGCTTCAACACGTTGCTGCTACAGTTGCCTCGTGTGTATCTACTCGTAGTATAAGGCCGATCGTCACGTGCTCCTAGTGAGGTATACTTGTATTGATGACATTCAAAATTTGCTGGTGGTGACTCCGGTTGAAATAATATTTTTAATGATGACAATATAATAATAGAAGTGACGGTTATTTTTGAATATTTACTACTTAATCAGAAAGGAGGGATGTCAGCTACGAGAGTAATGAAGAAAATTGTGTAGCATGGAATGCTTCATTACAATACAGTCCATATTTCAGCATTTTAGGTTTTTGAAAGAAAAATTTTTAACTTTAATTAATTAATTTATGAACAGAAAAAAGAGTAAAGGACTGAGTATATACACTTGCGGGATTTCATTTTTGTTGATATTAGTTGTGACAAATATTGTTCAGTTGTAATTCTATTTTGTTTTCCATTCAGATACGAATAAATAAGTTTGATCGCACATTTTGAAAATTTAAAGTCAGTTTTTAGTTTTATTCAGAAAGTCAAACTGAGTCTAAGCCCTTTTTTAAAATTATGGGGCGTTAGAAAATCACATTTTTACATCTGACAAAACTTTTTAAGGTCACTGGAAAAAAATGACAAGATATATATTAGTCTGAATTTTGTCTTGTTTTATATTGTTTTCAAGGTACCTATCTGTCTAGCTGTCTCCAGGTGCGCATGTCAAGTTGATTGAGGTCCTGTTGCAACTGTGTATACCACCTGAGTTACCGTCTTCCTCTACTGCACTATCCAGTGACGTGCCGTGGTGGTTTCAGTAGGGTGTTCACTATAACTTTTTTTTTTCTAATCATTTATCTATTTTGAGTTTTAATCCAGGATCACAACGAGGACGTAATAGACAACCATCCCATCCCATTTCATTTTTTTTTTTTTTTATTTTTTTGTTATTTTGTTTTTGTTTTTATTTTTTATATTTTTTTGTATAGGTATTTATTTTTTTATTTTTGTTTTTTTTTTTTTTTTTTTTGTGTTTAGTAATTATTTAAGTTAACGCAGTCCAACAGATATTTACTTGTATATAAAGGTCGATTCGACGGGATTTCTTCAAAAAAAATCCTGTAGAACATAATCATAAAAAAAAATGTTTTGCTTTAATTTCCTTAAGAAATGATTTTTCTATTGAAATAATTGCCAGTTCTGACAATCTGTTCTCAAGCATTTTATTTCTGGCATATGATTTTATGCGCTTAAGGGCAGAAAAAGATCGTTCGACAGAGCTACTTGATACTGGAATCGTCAAGATTAGTGAGCTTAGTTTAAAAATTTCCGAAAAAAGTCTTTAGTTCCATATTATCGAGCATTTTTGGAAAGTCCTTTAAGGAAATATTTTTGAATTGTGACTGAGTAAGTTTAAAAAACACAGTAAGTTCATTCTCAAGCTTCACAAAATCAAAAAACGGACCATAGGAACTTTTAAGGCATTCGAAGCCATCAGTTGGGAAATTTTCTTCATTTTCAGCAAATTTTTTTACGGAAAGACCAGAACGATTCTTCAGATTTTGTTTGAATAGCAGCACTGATCATAGAAATAAATGTGCTCATAACAAAATGTCAAAATTCAAAAAGATTCTTGTCTCTTTAGTGCAGGTCTTGTCAGCTATATACGTTCTTAGTTCTACTATTCTTTAATTTGTTCTTGCTTCAAAAAGTACAAATTTGTAGATGGTAAATTTATTTTGATTACCTAGCTTCATATATTTTTGCTAAAACTATACATTTTCATTATCGAGTAAGAGTATATTTTTGTTCACAAATACTATGTAAATGAATCGCTGATTGTTAAAACAACATAACTGAAATTTTAATTTTTTTTACAGGAGATACAAAAAATCCTACATTTTTGGCCTTGTAGTCATTGTCATTTTTTTAACCCAAAAATCCTATTAGATTGTTTCGATTTTTAAGGATTTTTTAATATGTTTTTTCTTCTTCCGTGAAAAATTAAAACATCACTTAGGTTGTTTTAACAAACAACGATGATTTAAATGTGATTTAACTTTGGTTCCTTTTTTTATAATTTGTTGTTACCTAATCAAAAAAATGTATGTATTTCTACTGCAAAAATTTTGGTTTTATTTCGATTTCTTTGCCAATTTACTGCGATCTGCGATTTATGAAGTCCGAACCCTGGTTGTGTGTTGTTCTGTTGTACACTTGTGACCTTGTGTACAACAACCACTGGTATACAATGAATTCGCACTCCATAATGAAAATGAATCATATCAGAGTTCACTGTCTCTCTCGATGCCGATGGATGGTATGATGGTACGCTTAATGAAGTTGAACACCATACACCAAACCAATTTGTCTTCTTTTCTGTAGTTTGAGTCGTTTCTGTATGTTGATTTGCTTTACGTCGCGTTGCCCTTGCCTATCGTGCGTCGGTGCGTTGACATGGAGAGAACATTGTAGCGTGAGAATGAATTCCATTCGGATGAAGGATCGTGGTGCGCTCGATGAATGTGAACACCAAGGAATATAGAATTTTGGATTTTGTATACACATTTTGTCTCTTCTTCACATTTTTTTTTGTGTGGATGTCTATGTGCTTTACCTTGGTTTCGGAGGTCGGTCGGTGCGTTTACATCAGGAGAACACCCTAGAGTACTATTTTTGCTTGAAAATGTATTCTTCATCCATTGCATTTGAATGAATTGCCGCGGTGCGCTTGAATAAGGAGAACATGGAGAACATGAAATATGGAATGTGACTTATGTGATGATTTTGGTAGGGTGTGCGGTGAACACCTGCGTACCTTTGAATAAACGTCACTGGCACTATCCCTCGGGATTTAATTTGAAGACTTTCCGAGTCGGAGTAGCTGGTTCCATTGGTCTACGTGACCTAGCCATCTCAGGCTTTGGACTTTAGGTTCGTTTCGCTACAGTTCGTGGTTATATCTTTTTCTCCACTCTCCATCAATGCAGACAGGACCAAAAATCACTCGGTGAATTTTTCTCTCGAAAGATCTTAAACCGTTATCGAAATTATTTCTAGAATTTGGGGACACCTCTTATTATCTTTTAAAAATTTTGTATTTTCTTATGTTTAATAATGTTTCAGAACATTTGAATTTGAGTTTTAAGCAAGAAATCTTGCTCCACTGAATTTCATAAGCAAGTTATAGGTATATGGGTACATGAGGAATAGCCATGAACTGTTCATGCATGTTGTAGATTATTTGCGATTTCGCATGATTCACTTCTTTTTGTGAGAATAAGTTAAAAAAAATTAATATTTAATTAGCGTCTTCATAAAATTTCATAACACTTATCTACATATAATTAGAATAAAAAGTCATCTTTTAAGCTTTCCCAACTCCCATAATATTATTCCAAATTTAACCTTAACTAAAAATATGTTTTCAAATCCTACTCGTATGTGTAAGACCCATTTAAACCACTTTTCTAACCGCAGAAAATTCAAGTTATTCTTGGACTTGTGCCTACAGCATATGACTATTCCAAAAATAACCACACGGTATAGACCGAAACCACAGTGGTTCAAGCCGCATTGCCATCTAAATCATCTAAAAATATCAATTCGCCGGGGCGCGACCGACGAGACATCGTGTCATGTCGTCATGTACTTTAACCACATCCATTGTGTGGTTAAAATATTCAGGTCCTGTTTCGACATCATAGAACACAAAATATCCCTTCTTTTCTCTTACTTCTAGTATATCACGTATAAACTCACAGGTGCAAATAACACTCCCCCTAATAAAACGGTAGCAAGCGGTTTAACCAACTAAACGGTACGAAAAAAAAATAACAAACATCCTTCTGATCCTATAGAAAGTAAATAGGCATCACCTCACCCCCAAACCCAACAATATAAACAATGGGGCTCCGGTTTAGAGTGTGTGTCATAAATTCTACCCCACAACACAATACCCAAACCCCCGTATCATTCGTTACTTCAGTCGTAAAAAAGACGCACAATACAATCCCGACTGAGAAGCATGAGTTACTGTGAAATCCAGTCTTAGACTGGGACGGGAGTGATGCAAAAAAAAAAAAAGAAACAAGCACAGAAAAGTTCATCTTCAGGTTGGGGACACTAAAAAGTTTTCAACTAAGAAATACAGAGTGCGCCCAAGAATATGCAAATTAACACAAAAAGAATTTGAGTTATTCATTGAGGAGTGAATATTTTCGTTTCCTATCCGACGACGTGAGACGGGCGCGATGACGACGACTAGACGTCACAAAATATTATTAATAAAACATCTCTTGGCAGGTGGCAAAGCCAACAAAAGGGTCGGAGTTGCTCTTCGGTTCGAGTGGGCTGACATTTTTTTTTTCGTTTTTTATTTTTATTTTAATGGTACATTACAGGTGATTGAAGGTGTTTAAGAAGTTGATGACAATGTTGAGTGTATTTTAGAAATTCTATAAAAAAATATGAAAAGAGGTTTTCTTTTCTATAAAAGAGGTTCAACGACTCGTGCATAAAATATGAAAAGAAAATTTAGTCCTACGCAAATGTTGCTAAAACCTTTTAAAACAAATGCATGAGAGGTACATTTATGTGTGTGCTTAAGCCACCAATGTTTTATTATTCCGCTTTTTAACGTGAGGTTACTTGAAACAAATTGTTTTCTTAGGAGTGTTAATCTTCAAATATTATGAATACAATCCACATATGGATTTTAAATAAAATAAATAGTTTATGCTGGAAAATGGGCAAATTTTTAGAAACATTCTGAGTAATAAACATTGTCAGAATAGAGCCACAAAAACTCGACCGACGGATGGTATGACGTAAGCCACTTGGATTAAGCGACAACACATCCCCTAGACCTGGGAAATTTACTAGACGACTTACTTAATTTACTCTCTGTTTCCTCTCAGAAAATACTTGTGGTATAATATGTAGAGTGGATAAACCAACAAAATGGCGGCTTTAGCTCAAAAAGAATTGCCTTCTTTTTCTGTGAAAAATTTACTGTTCTTCATTTCCATCGTTCTTTTATTCCAAGAAAAGAAATTTAAGTTAACATTATGATGTCAAAAACTCATTCTCAAAGTGTCAGAAAGATACGTTTTGTAACTTAACCATTAAGCGTTTTCTATTTTTAAATTGGAATACAAAAAACTGTGATTAAAATATGTTACTTACTTACTTAAGGTGGCGCTTCAGTCCGGGGTGGACCAGGGCCCCAAGTAACAAGCTTCTCCAGCTAGCTCGGTCCATAGCTAGCTGTATCCAGTTTCCCACGTCAAGTTGGTTGAGGTCCTCTGCCACTTGCGTGCGTCACCTGAGTCGCAGTCTTCCTCTACTGCGCCGTCTCTCGGGATTGGATTCGAAGACTTTCCGGGCCTGAGCATTCGGGTCCATTCGCTCTCTACATGACCTAGCCATCTTAGTCATTGGACTTTGATTTGTTTGACTAGGTCAGTTTCGCTGTAAAACCCGTACAGTTCATCGTTATATCTTCTCCTCCACTCCCCGTCTATGCAGACGGGACGGGACCAAAGATCACACGAAGAATTTTCCTCTCGAAGCATCCTAAAGCGCTCTCCACTTTCAAAAAAGTAAATTTTTCTGCACTATAGACAAGGATCGGGATGATGAGAGTTTTACAGATGGACACTTTAGTTACTTGAGAGAGGACTTTGCTACTCATTTGCCTTCTTAGTCCATTATTCTCCGTTTGATTTCAGCACTGGTGTTATTGTCTGAATTAATTGCGGCGCCTAGGTATATAAAGTCCTTAACTACCTCAAAGTTATAGCTGTCTATAATGTCGTTCTGTCCAAGACGTCGGCGTTGTGTGTCCTTTCTTGATGACAGCATATACTTGATCTTGCCCTCATTTACCGTTGAACCCATCTTCTTTGCTTCCGTCTCAATGCTCACAAATGCGCCACTGACATCACGTTTTGTTCTTCCAATGTCGTCGGCGTATCGGAGTAATTGGACGGACTTTTGAAAGATTGTGCCTCTTGTGTTGCCGCGTGAGCTTTGCACTATTCTTTCAAGAACGATGTTGAAGATGCACGACAGAGCATCGTCCTGCTTAAAACCTTTTGATTGAAATATCACTTAATTTATTTAGAAGGCTCATTTATGCCTTAATATATGGTCTATAACCTCATTCAAATGTCCGCTATAGCTTCGCTGGGTGCGCACATTCGAAACGTCCAATTTTCCGTAACTCTGGTGCATAAATCAGGCTGAATTTGACCAGAATTATTGATTATGTTGGCTTTCTGGATATGGTAGTACTGACATAGACTTGTGACTTAAAACACACACAAAAAAAGTTTAATGGGTACGGTCAAATGACACGATCTTTGTGGCCAACTTACATCGCCTTCTCCATGTTCGGAATCCGCCCTTGCAAAATGTCCATTGTGGCACGAAGCTGTGTGAGAGGTAGCGTCACGGTTCATATCATCTTGGATTGGTCGCCATCGACCAATAGCACTCGTCCTTGACGGTGATGATCTGGCCAACGTTGTTCTCAAGAACTATGGACAGAAGATG